>CM060413.1:156366907-158766907 GCA_030545235.1 Helianthus tuberosus | reverse complement strand
ATGATTGACTGTCGCCCCCCTTCAATAGACCGTTGTCTCCCCACATGTTCAGATTGAATAGACGCTCGTAATAGCGGGTGACGGTGGCGGTGGGTGACGATGACGACAGTGGGCGGCGGCTACAACGGTGGTGGGTGCATAGCCGGCTGAAGGGTCAGACTAGCAAGGCACGAGATTTAGGCCCCCTTTCTTCCGGGGCCACCATTTTTTTAAGATTTATTCTGATGTATACAAAAGTCCTCTAATATATAATCAAGTTTATACTCAAGTAGTGATAATGATCTCAAGGTCTTTTCCGTTAGGTCTACTATTGTAGCACTCTATATTCATGTTTCTAAGCCCTTGTTTGCATGAAAACAACCATAGTATTATTTATTAAGAATATAAGCAAAAATAATTTCTTTTTAACGGAAGGACCACATTTTTAGACTTTGATTTAGGCCTCCTAAAAGGTTGAGTCTAAACGTAATTCCCCCTAGACAATAAAATATGTTTACATGAGGAGGAACATATTTACTAGTTATATTATCCGCAGTCGCCTGAATCTCGAGATGCTCTTTAAACCAATCATATACTTTATTGAAATAGGTGTGATCCCCTGCTCCGATAACTGTTTATGAGACTTTCATCTCGTACAGCTCAAGCAAAAACACCCAAATACTGGTTGGAACATATGTTTAATAGAAAGTTTGAAACTTCTTACTTTCCGATTCAATGTGCTAGGAAGATACGAATAAAAAATCCGAAAGTTATTCTTTGTGGTGATAATACCAAAATTTCAAGTTGGCTCGGTCGTCTTTATCTTGATCCTTACGGGCCTCTTGAATTCTCTCTTGGCCCTGGTGGGTGGTGGCGACGATGGTGGGTTGTGGGTTTGTTAATGAGGGATTTCATTCCCTCGACCAACCAAACACTTTTTTCTTCATTTCCTCAATGATCAATTCCATTCCACTTTCCATTTTCCATTTTTGCATACCAAACGCTACGTAGGAGTATGTTAGTTTTCCATTAATTAAAAAACCAATCTTATCTCCTAAACCTTGAAAATTCAGGTGTTACATTTTGTTACCATAATAACACTTTAAGTAAATAACGATATGTTTTATCATTTTAAGTCAGTAATAATAATGTATACTTATAAACCTTAAATAAACTAGGCAATGACATTAATAATTTATTATGGCAAATGCTTTTGGCTTTCTTTTACAGTGATAATAATACAATGGGAAAAAGCAAGATATAAATACTAAAATGAAACACTTCATGCAAGGAATGAACGTGATTGAAGGAAGACCAATAGGAGATTAGCATGATTTTGGGAGGACCATATGATGATCACAGGGAAAAGGAAGATGGTTATGGGAAATTGACAGGAGGATCTTGCCATTTTTATTACTCCCCCTCAAGTTGAGGCGTGAAGATCTCGAATGCCCAACTTGTCAAGAAGGGTTCGAAAGTGTTGAGTTCCCAACGGTTTGGTTAATATGTCTGCAATCTGCATCTTGGTGTGGGTTGTATCTCCCTTGACTCTACCCGTTCTCGAACAAAAAAACAATCCATCTCTACATGCTTGGTACGTTCGTGAAATACGGGGTTGTTGGCAATGTGCCGTGCGGCTTGATTATCACAAAACAGTTGTGTTGGACCTGTGCTGGGCATCCCGAGTTCTGTTAGCAGCCATCTGACCCACAAGATTTCACTCACAGTCGTTCCCATCGCCCTGTATTCTGCTTCGGCAGATGATCGAGAAACAACGGATTGTTTCTTGGATTTCCAAGATATCGGTGATCCTCCTAGAAGGAGGAGGTATCCGGTTCTTGACCTTCTTGTAATGGGGCATCCAAGCCAGTCGGAGTCACAGTAACCCGTGAGCTTTGTACCTCCTTCTTTGGCGAGAAGAATGCCTTGACCGGGTGTGGTTTTCAAGTATCGTAGGACTCTATGGGCTGCATCCAGATGGCCTCGTCTCGGATCACTCACGAACTGGCTAAGAACATTTATAGTGTAGGCGATGTCGGGACGAGTAGCTTGTAAGTAGATGAGTTTCCCAATCAGTCGTCTATACTCGTTGGCATCAACACGAGGATCATCATGGCATTTGTCAAGTTTTAAGTTTTGTTCCATTGGGAAAAGACTTGGACGACATCCCAACATGCCTGTCTCTTCCAATAGATCGAGGATATACTTGCGTTGATTCAACACCATCCCTTGTTTCGTTCGAGTAACTTCTATGCCGAGAAAGAACTTTAGTGGGCCGAGGTCTTTTATGCTGAATTGATCATCTAGAAATTGTTTTGTTGCATTTATTTTGCCCAAATCGTCTCTCACAAGAATAACGTCATCCACATAAATGAGGGCAGCAATGAAAACGTTTTCTTCCTTAAATAAGAACAAGGAATGGTCTGCCTTTGATTGCTTGAACCCAAGAGTTTGTAAGGACATAGTGAATTTTTGGTACCAATTACGAGACGCCTGTTTGAGCCCATAAAGTGACTTTTTAAGTTTACAAACCCGATTGTCATTTTGTTTTCCGAATCCCTGTGGAACCTTCATGTATACTTCTTCATGCAGGTCTCCATGGAGAAAAGCATTGTTCACGTCTAGTTGGTGAACATGCCATTCTCTCTTCACTGCTACTGCGAGAAGCGTACGAACAGTGACTAGTTTTGCCACGGGTGCAAAAGTGTCATGGTAGTCGACCCCCTCCATTTGTGTGTATCCTTTTGCCACGAGACGCGCCTTGTATCTTTCTATCTCTCCATTTTGTTTGAACTTTATTTTGTACACCCACTTCGAGTCTATGTCACGCTTTCCTTTTGGTAGTTCTTGGAGTATCCAAGTTCCGTTTGCTTCTAGCTCATGGATCTCCTTCTTCATAGCTTTCACCCACCTATGATCCTGAATGGCTTCCTCAAAATTTTTAGGCTCATTATTTGAAGTAATGGCCGTCATAAACGCTTTATGTGAGTTAGTAAAATTGTCATATGAAACGTAATGTGCTAAGGGATGTACCGTAGAGGGCTCGTGATTGGACGTGGGTGATGAGTGTTCAGGATTTAGAGATGGTGGTAGCTTCACTTCGTAATCATTAAATCGAGCTGGCCTGCTACGACTCCTTCTTTCCCTGGGATGGCTCGCATTTTCGGCACTGGACCCAATGTGTGTTTCGTCTGTGGCATTGGTTTGTTCATTAAGGCCCTCGGCCTCATTTTCAGTATGGACATCAGTCAGAATGGGAGGGCTTGGAGAGTTATTTTCTGGGCTTTGTTCATTTTCAGGCCCATGAATGTCTTGGGCTTCTGCCTCACCATCAAAGTTTGTAACGGAAGGCCTCCATTGATCAATGTTTTCATTAGTGGGTTCTTCCTGATCATGAGGACTTTGTTCAGCGGAAGCTTCATCTTCATTGTCACTATATTGAATGTTTTCCCATCTTTTTGGAAAGGTGAAAATTTCTTCCTCTTCACTCTTGGCCTTTTCATATGGGAAAATGTCTTCAAAAAACTTGACGTCACATGAGACCACCATCTTCTTGAGCTGGGGGTCATATATTTTGTAGCCTTTCGTTCCGTAGGGGTATCCTAAAAATGTTCCTGGTCTCCCCCTCCATTCAAATTTATCTCCCCCTGTGTTGGTGTTCCTATAATATGCTAGACAACCAAAAACCTTCATGTAGCCATAATCGGGTTTTTGGTCGTGTAACATTTCATAGGGTGTTTTGTTATCCACCACGGTTGATGGTAGCCGATTTATGATGTGTGCGGCTGTGAGAACGCATTCCCCCCAAAACCGTGTTGGAATATTGGCTTCAAATTTCAACGCTCGCGCTGTCTCCAAAAGATGTCTATGCTTTCGTTCCACGACACCGTTTTGCTGCGGCGTGTGCGGACAACTTGTTTCCAACAAGATACCATTTTTGGCGTAAAAATCTTGCATGTTGTTGGACAAAAATTCCCCTCCATTGTCGCATCGAATTCTTTTGATGTTTTTGTCGAATTGTGTTTGCACCATTTTATGAAATTCTACAAGACACGTGTTCACTTGGTGCTTATGCTTTATGAGAAAAACCCATACAGCACGGCTATAATCATCGACAATTGTTAGAAAATAATTTGCATGTGTGTATGACGGTGTACGGTACTTTCCCCACACATCGCAATGTATGAGATCAAAGCATGCATGTGTTTTAGTAAAACTCGTGGGAAATGGTAACCTTGTGAATTTTGCTTTAACACAAGAATCACAAACACTTTTAGAATCCAAAGAAATGTTTTTAATAAAATCAACATGCAAAAGTTTAGAAATAGAAGTGTGCCCAAGCCTCCTATGCCAAGTTCCAGTCGTAATTGTCATAGCTTGCCTTTCACTTTTATTCATCTTCATCTTGTAAAGTCCTTCATCACACTCACCCACTCCAATCAATGCCCTCGTACTTAAGACCTGTATGACAAAGAATTTTGGGAAAAAAGTCACAGCACATTGCAAATCATTACACAATTTACTAACTGATAAAAGGTTATAATTGAAGTTTGGGACATGAAGGACATCTTTTATTGTTACTCCATTTAGAAGGTCATGTTCTCCCCTTCCTTTAACAGGTATTGCAGCCCCATTAGGAATGACCACAGGAGCCTCATAGTTCCTTTTTGTTTGATTTTTGAGAAGAAATATTTGGTGTATTATATGTTCGGTGGCCCCTGAATCAACCACCCATGAGTTTTCACGATGCAACTTACCTGCCATGTTGACAATCGGTCCTTTCTCTTCCTTCTTTGGTTCCTCTTTGTTGCCGAACATCTTCATGAATTGCTTGTATTGTTCTTCATTTAGCCCGCTTGCAACACTGCTTTCTCCCTCAACGCACGCCGCCTTTGGTTTGGTTTGCTTGCCTTTTCCCGGCCACCATTCCGGGTAGCCGATCCGCTTGAAGCATCCCTCCTTGTTGTGGCCATCTTTACCACAAAAATCACAATGCTCGGTTCCATCGCTGCGCTTCGGATCCCTTCGCATGTGTGACTTTGTCGACTCACGTTTGTTATAGACGAGTGCCTGGAATGCTGTACCGGTTTGTCCTGGTCTTTTGTTTCCCGAAACAGCCCTCTATTGTTCATCGTCTGCTACCAGATGGTAGGCTGCGCCGAGGGTCGGAGTTGGTTGCATAGCCAAAATCTGGGTCCGTATAGTCCCGAAGTCAGCATTTAAGCCAAGGAGAAATTCATACAGCTTCTCCTTATCCTTCAGTTCAGCGTGTTTTTTGCCGATATTGCAACTACACTTTCCGCAGCTACATATCGGTGTAGGAAAGACGGACTGAATCTCATCCCATAAGGACCGTAGCTTTGTGTAGTATGCCGAGACAGACATACCGTCTTGTTTGATGGTGCTTAGGGATTGTTTCAGTTCGTATGCCCTCGGGGCACTTCCTTTTCCAAACCGTTCCTTCAAATCTGCCCAGATTTCTTGAGCAGTTGCAGCATACTTGACACTTGTTCTTATTTCTTTCTCCATGGCGGTGTTTAGCCATCCTTTGATCATGGCGTCGCACCGCATCCAAGCCATGTAGTCGGCTTGATTTGGTTCGGGCTTCTTGATCGTTCCGTCGATGAACCCAACTTTGTTCTTTGCGAATAAGAAGTTGAGCATCTCTTGGGACCAATCAAGATAGTTTCCGTCGGTTAGCACGTCATTAACATGCATCTGCCTCGGGTAATCTGAAGCATGGATATAGTATGGAGAGTTGTGGTTGATGTTGCCATCATCTCCCTTCTTGTTGTTGTCGTCACCGGGCATGGTGATTTGATCAGAGTATCGGTATTCAGGCGGTTATGAGAACCCGCTCTGATACCATAATAATTTATTATGGCAAATGCTTTTGGCTTTCTTTTACAGTGATAATAATACAATGGGAAAAAGCAAGATATAAATACTAAAATGAAACACTTCATGCAAGGAATGAACGTGATTGAAGGAAGACCAATAGGAGATTAGCATGATTTTGGGAGGACCAGTAATGGACCAAGATATGATGATCACAGGGAAAAGGAAGGTGGTTATGGGAAATTGACAGGAGGATCTTGCCATTTTTATTAGACATCTCTCTCTATACTGTACCAACCCCACCCACACCAACAGACACCACCCCCCTCCCCCATCTTCACGCGACAACTACCACCACACCCTAGAGCGGATCAATACACAGCTAAGATTGGTGATTTGGGGTTGGCAAAGAGGGCAAAACAGAACAAAAAGGGGAAGTTGATTGTCCCTTATTGGAGGGGCACACAGATGTAGTAGTTTAGAAGTTGTCAAATTTCATCCCTATAAAAAAATACCGTATTTAAATATTGAAAAAAAATTGAAGGGTTAAAGTTGCAACCTACTATTTATTATTTTTTATGGAAAATATGACGTACAAAAATACATTACTTTTATATTTATCATTGTTGGCTTAATGATTTTGAAGTTATATGTTTATCATTGTCGGCTTAATGATTTTGAAGGTATAGAGCAAGGTTAAATTTCGAGATTACTAGAGCTGGTAAAAACACATGGATTTAATCAGGCTAGGTAAGTGGTAACTGATTAAAACGAGTTGTTTTGTATTAAATAATATAAATTATAAATTTATGTAAATAGGAGGGTAAATTAGACAAATAAATAAGAAAATTAAACAAACCGGAAACGGTGTAATATATTTGTTGAAAGTTTTAAACAAAGATATACAAATTTATAGAGAAAGTGTAAAATACAATTGGCGTTAACATACGAGCGTACGCTGTGAAAATATAACATGCGGCTTCAAAACCTGACAACCTATAACATGTGGATTCATAAACCCTGACAGCCTATAACATGCGGGCAGGGGCGGACCTACACTCATGCTTGGGTGGGCGGCCGCCCCCTTGAAAAAATAAGTTTGAGTGCTATACAGGCAATAAAATTCCAAGCGCACCCCATAAAATTTTGCAATCGCACCCCTTTATGAACCGTTCGCGTAGTTAAATAAAAATAAACAAATTTTATTCAAAGATTACAATACAGAAATAAGAAAGCTGAAATACAAGTACAATTTACAACTAAAATAAACCAAAATACAAGAAAAGAGTAGAAGCAGAGAAGCTGAGTCACGTGTACACACGCTTCCCTTAAAAAAAATTCCGAGTTTCCCAGGAGTACTCGTTTTGTTTCCCAGGGTACAACAGCCGGAGCAGTAGTACTGCCGGAGTTGGTCTACAACCCGAAGGCTACCTTGAACGCGTAGGTCAGCACGCTCATGCGCGCTGCGTCCGTTTGGCTCACTGCCATGCGCGCGTGCGCCACGTCACCTGTGAGCCTATACGAGCACGCCACACAGTCGCGCCGTATTGGCTCACTCTGGTGCGCCGCGCACGACACATCAGGGCCCATGCACCATGCGCCTTCAAGCCACATGTACTCGCGCGCGGACTGCCACGTCACGGTCCTGAACCCGCACGCCACTTCAACCACTTGGTCCTTGCAACCTCTGTGATCCACCACGCGCACGTGGTCAAAAATACAAAGGCGGCTCGCGGCGATGCGAGCGTGCGAAGTGTAAAGTGCGCCATCAAAGCGCCACATTGCGCCTCATCGCCCACGCCACGCGCGAGCGCGTGTGCGAGTACGAGTTAGGGTGCTCCGCACCCTTCGGGAGTACACTTGTGTGTGCTTCCATAAAACAATAAGGATGGAGAGTTGTAAGGACCTGAAAAATTGTCCATAAACGACCCGTAAGTGAAAACCCGGACCCCTGAAACCCTAATGTGCATGAAAAACCAAGAAAACAAGAATTTTGAGTTTCAGGCGGGCCGCGTAAAACATAAGCTTAGGCTTACGCTGGCCGCGTCAACTTAAAGTTGACCGGATAAGCGTTCCGGGCCACGTGTAGCACACGTGGCAACCCTACTCGTGACACACCAGCCCTACACGTAGACTAGGGGTCCTCGCGGGCCACGTAAGATTCATGTTAAGGTTTGCGCGGGCCGCGTAAAACCTAAAAAGTTGCTATAAATTGAGCAGGGCATGGGCTTTCATTTGTGTTCGAAAATTTCGTTCAAAAACGAAGTCTACTGCTCAAATTCGAATTTCCAAATAGGGAAACGCTACTACGACTACAGGGTATTAACTCGATCACCGCTACGATACAATGTCCGATCGATTGAAACCGATCCGATGGATGTTTAAGTGCTGCCCGTATTCGGGCTATACTTTGTCATTCGTCGTGAGGGTTTTGATTTCGTGAGCGTATCGTAAATGTTGTATTAAGTTACTGACCTAGTTTCGTGTGCATTATTGCTTAAATTAGGTTATCAGTAGGCTAAACTCTACCCGTCTAAACTTGCAATGTGAGTCATTCTCTTTTTATCAACAACGTTTTATAATACCCAAATTATTTTCAAAAGTTATAATTACAGGGATTAAGTCTTGGTTATCTTGAATCACTGGCAAGTGGGGTATTGTGCACATTAATAATTTCTCACGGTTAGGTTCACCATCCTAACAGTGATAATCATCACTACTTGGGTGAAATGACCCAATAGTGGTATGACCATCGTCACCAGGGTGTGACACGGCGCCAGATAAAACTAAGATAGTAGCCATTGTATCCGCTCTTATGCTGTAATTTATAACTATGTGTTTTTTATCCAAATTGAGTGACTCGCCAGTATTTCCCCGCTGACAAAATATTTTTAAAACATGTTTCAGGTGACTTACTGTGAATCAAGGAAAAAGTGCTACGGAGCACTAACAAGCTTGAAGTAGTGGCTCAGTAAAATAAATAAACATGTTTGTAAAACAGGGAATTTCCTCGTGAAATTCCTCTATTATAAATTACGGGGTTTGTCCCAAATTATGAAATAAAATACGTGGGCATTTTCAAGTTTCAAAGGATCCTGTTAAACTTCCGCAGTCAACTCAAATAATAAATACCACGGGTTTTCTGTCCGGCGGCTCCTGGACCGGGTCACACCGGGACGGGGGCCGTGACAAAAGTTCCCACTCAAATACCCATTTAAGTTCCATCTCTCCTCCTATGTCGGACAAGGTGCAACTTTCCCTTTTGTTTCAACATTAAATGTTTCAAACACCCAACTTTGAGCATCGATATCTCATTCATCTTAGCTCCGTTTTGGACGTGGTTTAGTTCGTTGCGAAGCTCTTCCAACATAGAACACAAACCCACAAATAAATATATAAAACCCGCTCATTTTATTAGATTTATTTCTAGTCCAAAATAGGAAAAAATCATTTTCCTATATTTGTGAAAAATGCTATTTTCACCTATTTACCAACAATCCCCCACATGAAAAATGTTATTTTCATCAAATTTCTAACAATCCCCTACATGTATGGAAATCGATCTTTTCCTTACACTTTTCAACGATAAACTTCGACAATTGAGTATTGCAAGATAGGTAGGTTGTTACCTTTGAACATTATTTTGTGAAGCATACTTAGCTTACTAGCGGTTTGTAGACGCGATGTCCTTGAACATACCCCCATTTGTGTAAACGAAAATACACTTCACACAATACTCTCCTTGGTCTGGCCAACCCCTCATTGTCGTGTCCTATTATGGTCCTGGAACACTAGCCTGGTTCTACGAGAGCTCTAGGATTTGTGCACCTCACAAATCCATTCTAAGCGACCTCACTTCTCTCTAACATAGGTGATTCCTATGAATCATTAAAAGCATCGTGGTTAATTTGGATTTACTCAAAAATCCTTAATCTTAACTTGCTTAAGCTCACTTCATGTCACTGATTGGAATAGACTAGGAAGTATATATAACTCCTTTTTATTTAGTTTGGGGTACTCCCCCACAGTGACTCTGTTTTGGTAATATGATTAAGTTGTCCTATTTAACTTAGATCTTGGGATCTCCAGTCAACTAAGTTAGGTTTCCCTCATATTCCCATTTATCACGGGCTTTAGTCCCATTCCTCTTGACGACGTTTCTACTAACTCTCTACTTAAGCCTTTTGTAAACGGGTCTGCAATGTTATCCTTTGATCTCACATAATCAATTGTGATAACACCCATTGAGAGTAGTTGTCGTACCGTGTTATGTCTACGTCGCATATGCCTTGATCTGCCATTGTACATCAAGCTTTGTGCTCTACCAATCGCGGATTGGCTATCACAATGTACACATATGGCTGGCAAAGGCTTTGGCCATCTTGGAATATATTCCACGAATTGACGTAGCCAAACCGCCTCCTCTGCTGACTTATCCAAGGCGATAAATTCGGATTCCATTATGGATCTTGCTATGACCGTTTGCTTAGAAGACTTCCAAGCAATAGCAGCTCCTCCAAGTGTAAACACGTAACCACTTGTTGATTTGGAATCTTTATTATCCGATATCCAGTTTGCATCAGTGTATCCTTCGATCACTGCTGGTTGTCGGGTATAATGCAGTCCATAATCTCTTGTGTATGTTATGTATCGAAGCACCCTCGTGATAGCTTTCCGATGATCCGCGCATGGATTGCTGGTGTATCTACTTAGCCTACTCACCGCGTAAGCCAAGTCGGGTTTAGTACATGTCATTAGATACATTAGACTGCCAATAATTCTTGAATACTCTAACTGAGCAACTCCATCTCCTTTATTTTTCTTGAGATGTTGGGAGGTATCAACTTGAGTTCGAGCTACACTCGTATCTCCCGAGTTGAATTTTTCAAGAATTTTATCCACATAGTGAGATTGACTTAATGCAAGACCATATTGGGTTCTTATGATCTTTACTCCAAGAATCACATCCGCTAAACCCATGTCTTTCATGTCAAATCTTGCTTTCAACTTGCTTTTAGTAGCTTTGATAATTTTATCATTACTCCCAATGATAAGCATATCGTCTACATAAATGCATAAAATCACATAACCTTCATTTGTGTCTTTGAAATAAACACATTTGTCGCACTCATTTATTTTGAAACCATTGTCAATCATGACATGATCAAACTTTTGGTGCCATTGTTTTGGTGCTTGCTTCAAGCCATACAAAGACTTGACGAGTTTACATACTTTACCCTCTTGACCTGGGGCAGAGAAACCTTCAGGTTGCTCCATGTAAATCTCTTCTTCTAAATCTCCATTTAGAAATGCGGTTTTAACGTCCATTTGGTGAACTTCCAAATTTCTTAAAGCCGCTATAGCAAGAACCAATCTAATCGAGGTTATGCGCGTCACAGGCGAGTAGGTATCAAAGTAATCTAGACCTTCCTTTTGTCTAAATCCTTTAATCACCAACCTAGCCTTGTATTTATCAATACTTCCATCGGTTTTCATCTTCCTTTTGAATATCCAACGATATTCAAGTGGTTTGCAACCAGGTGGAAGATCTACTAACTTCCAAGTATGATTTTGCAATATAGAATCAATTTCATTCCTTATTGCTTCTTTCCATTGAGGTCCTTCTGAAGAGGAAACCGCTTCGCGATATGTATTGAGCTCGCCCTCAACCATATAGCTAACGAAGTCTGGACCGAAGGATTTTTCAACCCTTGGCCTTTTACTTCGCCTACTATCACTTTCTTCAACCTCAGGTCGTTCATGTGTCTTATCATGAACTACCTCATCAACTGGTGTAGATGAACTTTCACCTACTTCAAAATTAGGTGTTGATGACGTTGCATGTGTTTGTCTTCTCAAAGGAAACACATTTTCAAAGTAAGACACAACGTTAGGATTCACCTCCATGATAGTGTTTACGTGTACATCAGGATTCTTGGACTCATGTACAAGAAAGCGATGTGCACTACTTTGATGCGCATACCCAATAAATATGCAATCAACAGTTTTGGGTCCTATCCTAAGAGCCTTAGGAGGTGGTACAATCACCTTTGCTAGGCACCCCCACACTTTCAAGTATTTGTATGAAGGCTTCTTCCTTTTCCATAACTCATATGGAGTTTCGTCTCTCTTTTTGAGTGGTATCTTGTTCAAAAGATAATTAACCAAGAGAATGGCTTCCCCTCACATTTCCTGGCTCACCCCAGAACTTATCAACATGGCGTTCATCATTTCTTTCAATGTACGGTTCTTTCGTTTCGCCACGCCATTTGATTGTGGAGAATAAGGAGGTGTATACTCATGTACAATGCCACTTTTTTGCGCATAAATCGACAAAAGGTGCAACATATTCGCCTCCTCAGTCGCTTCGCAAAGCTTTTATCTTCTTTTGAAGTTGATTCTCAACTTCATTTTTATACAAGATAAATTTACTTATTGCTTCATCTTTACTTTTTAGTAAATATACATAGCAATATTTAGTACTATCATCAATAAACGTGATGAAGTACTTATTTCCACCTCTTGTGGGTACCGCTTTTAAATCACAAATATCGGTGTGAATTAAATCAAGGGGTTCGGTTATTCGTTCAACCGATTTTGATGATGATCTTGTAAGTTTGGATTCAACGCATGTTTCACATTTATAATGTGAATCAATATGGAATGTTGGTATACAATTTAAATTGATTAAACGGCGTATTGAATTACAATTAACGTGACCTAATCTACCATGCCATTTATTCGATTCAGAAAACTCAAGCATATAAGTAGAGGTAGTAGCAATTTTATTCATGTTCTTTTTTACAGCCATTACATTCAATTTGAACATACCATTTTGGGCATAGCCCTTGCCAACATACATTCCTCGTTTAGTAAGTACAAATTGATCGCTCTAAAAAACTAAACGAAATCCAAACTTATTAAGCAACCATCCCGAGACCAGGCTCTTGCACAAGTCTGGGACATATAACACGTTGCTTAAAGTGAGCTCCTTCCCTGAAGTCCACTTCAAAATCACCGTTCCTTCACCCTTAATGTCCGCGGTGGCTGCATTTCCCATGTACAGCTTCTCATCTCCCGCAAGCTCCTTGAAGGTGGTAAAGAGGCTCCTATCTGGGCACACATAACGGGTCGCTCCCTTATCAACCCACCATCCTTTTGGAGTGTTGGTCACAACATTGACCTCATCCAACATTGCGGTTTTCTCGAAAATCATTGCCACTAAAGGCATTCCGTCTTTATCCACCATGTGCGCATGCTCACGCTTTGGTTTCTTGCATTGGTTAGCCCGATACCCCGGCTCGTCACAGTTGTAACAAGTCCCTTGGAACGTTTGAGGTTTCTTTTTCACAACCCCTTTCTTCGGTCCAAGTTTGCTAGCCTTTGCTTTCTCTTTGTCCTTTTTCCCTTTGCCCTTATTGCCCTTAGAGGATTGCCCATGCTCAACCAAATTTGCGCTAGCAGAAGTTTGCGCATGGCTGCCTTTTAGGGCAATTCTATTGTCCTCTTCAATCCGAAGACGAACAATAAGATCCTCTATAGTCATCTCCTTTAGTTTGTGTTTAAGATAATTCTTAAAATCCACCCAACCAGGAGGTAACTTCTCAATCATCGCTGCCACTTGGAATATCTCACTAAGTGTCATGCCTTCCGCAAGGATGTCATGTAGTATAATTTGCAATTCTTGGACTTGATTCATAACTGTTTTAGAATCAACCATTTTGAAATCCAAGAAATGGGCTACCACAAATTTCTTTGTGCCAGCATCCTCTGTTTTGTACTTCTTGTCCAAGGCATCCCATAAATCTTTGGAAGTCTTGACATTGTAGTACACATTATACAATGCATCCGAAAGCCCATTTAACACATAGCCTCGACAAATGAGATCCGAGTGCTTCCAAGCCTCTACCGCGCTCAGTGCCTGAGCGTTGGTCTCCCCTTCCACAGGTTGGGGAGCAGTTTCAGTTAAGAACCTCGCAAGGTTCATGGTGGTCAGGTAGAAGAACATCTTCTGCTGCCACCTCTTGAAGTGTAGCCCAAGAACTTCTCGGGTCGTTCAGCGTGATTAGCCACTGTGGACGCTCCCACAGTGGTGGCGTTCAAGGGGGTTCCCGTCACAACATTCGTGTTGTTAACGTTGACATTATCGGTCGACATTCTGAAAAATTAAAATTTAAAGTTTTAGTCAAAGGTCTGATTTATGCAAAAACTAGAAATAAACTAGTAAATTTTAATTTTACCACAAAATTACTGTTTCGGCTTCTAAGTCCAACTTTGAAGACGAAAAACAGAAATTTTATAATTTTTAGAACTTACTGTTTGGCTTCTAAGTCCAACTTTGAAGACCAAGGCATAAAGTTTTAGCAATTTTAGGACAAGTTCTGAAGTAACCAAATTGTTTTCAACCAAAGTCGCTCATTTGAAGAAGAAAACAACAAAAAAAAACCTGTTTTTAAAAACACAAACTGAGTGAATCAAAACTGGTTTGAGTCACAAACATAATGGTTTTGATTACACGAACGTTTTTAAAAATTTGTTTTAAGATTGTAGGATCCGTTCACGTAATTAAATAAAAATAAACAAATTTTATTCAAAGATTACAATACAGAAATAAGAAAGCTGAAACACAAGTACAATTTACAACTGAAATAAACCAAAATACAAGAAAAGAGTAGAAGCAGAGAGGCTGAGTCACGTGTACACACGCTTCCCTTAAAACAAATTCCGAGTCTCCCAGGAGTACTTGTTTTGTTTTCCAGGGTACAACAGCCGGAGCAGTAGTACTGCCGGAGTTGGTCTACAACCCGAAGGCTACCTTGAACTTTGCAGGAAGAAGATGATCAGAAGTGTGAAGAAGTCTGTTTGCATAAAGCTGTTGTTACTGGTGTGTTCTGCAGCTGGGTATGGAGCTGTATTTATGCAGCTCCATATTCAAAACCGTCAAAAGGAATTAAGGAGAGGTTTAAATTGCATTAAACGTCTTCAATACAATTTAATACGTCATTTAATTCGCTGTTAAAACCGTTTGACTCGTCAGTTTCGAATGCAGAACTGAAACTGCTTCGTCATTAAATGCTGGAAGCTTCTACGCGCGCGAAAGACACACTGGTGCACGCGCGTAGGTCAGCACGCTTATGCGCACTGCGTCCGTTTGGCTCACTGCCATGCACGCGTGCGCCACACTGACTCAGGTCCATGCGCGCGTGCGCCACGTCACCTGTGAGCCTATACGAGCACGCCACACAGTCGCGCAGTATTGGCTCACTCTGGTGCGCCGCGCACGACACATCAGGGCCCATGCACCATGCGCCTTCATGCCACATATACTCGTGCGCGGACTGCCACGTCACGCGCCTGAACCCGCACGCCACTTCAACCACTTGGTCCCTGCAAGCTCTGTGATCCACCACGCGCACGTGGTCAAAAATACAAAGGCGGCTCACGGTGATGCAAGCATGCGAAGTGCAAAGTGCGCCATCAAAGCGCCACATTGCGCCTCATCGCCAACGCCACGCGCGCACGCGCGTGTGCGAGTGCAAGTTAGGGTGCTCCGCACCCTTCGCGAGTACACTTAGTGTGTGCTTCCATGAAACAATAAGGATTGAGAGTTCCCACTTAAATACCCATTTAAGTTCCATCTCTCCTCCTATGTGGGACAAGGTGCAACTTTCCCTTTTATTTCAGCATTCAATGTTTCAAACACCCAACTTTGAGCATCGATATCTCATTCATCTTAGCTCCGTTTTGGACGTGGTTTAGTTTGTTGCAAAGCTCTTCCAACATAGAACACAAACCCACAAATAAATATATAAAACCCGCTCATTTTATTATATTTATTTCTAGTCCAAAATAGGAAAAAATCTTTTTCCTATATATGTGAAAAATGCTATTTTCACCTATTTTCCAACAATCCCCCACATGAAAAATGTTATTTTCATCAAATTTCCAACAATCCCCTACATGTATGGAAATCGATCTTTTCCTTACACTTTTCAACGATAAACTTCGACAGTTGAGTCTTGCAAGATTGGTAGGTTGTTACATTTGAACCTTCTTTTGTGAAGCATACTTAGCTTACTAGCGGTTTGTAGACGCGATGTCCTTGAACATACCCCCATTTGTGTAAACGAAAATACACTTCACACAATACTCTCCCTGGTCTGGCCAACCCCTCATTGTCGTGTCCTATTATGGTCCTGGAACACTAGCCTGGTTCTGCGAGAGCTCTAGGATTTGCGCACCTCACAAATCCATTCGAAGCGACCCCACTTCTCTCTAACATAGGTGATTCCTCTGAATCATTAAAAGCATCATGGTTAATTTGGATTTACTAAAAAATCCTTAACCTTAACATGCTTAACCTCACTTCATGTCACTGATTGGAATGGACTAGGAAGTATATATAACTCCCTTTTATTTAGTTTGGGGTACTCCCCCCACAGTGACTCCGTTTTGGTAATATGATTAAGTTGTCCTATTGAACTTAGATCTTGGGATCTCCAGTCAACTAAGTTAGGTTTCCCTCATATTCCCATTTATCACGGGCTTTAGTCCCATTCCTCTTGACGACGTTTCTACTAACTCTCTGCTTAAGCCTTTTGTAAACGGGTCTGCAATGTTATCCTTTGATCTCACATAATCAATTGTGATAACACCCGTTGAGAGTAGTTGTCATACCGTGTTATGTCTGCTTCACATATGCCTTGATCTGCCATTGTACATCAAGCTTTGAGCTCAACCAATCGCTGATTGGCTATCACAATGTACACATATGGCTGGCAAAGGCTTTGGCCATCTTGGAATATATTCCACGGATTGACGTAGCCTTTCTTCCTCCTCTCCTGACTTATCCAAGGCGATAAATTCGGATTCCATTGTGGATCTTGCTATGACCTTTTGCTTAGAAGACTTCCAAGCAATAGCAGCTCCTCCAAGTGTAAACACGTAACCACTTATTGATTTGGAATCTTTATTATCCGATACCCAGTTTGCATCAGTGTATCCTTCGATCACTGCTGGTTGTCGGGTATAATGCAGTCCATAATCTCTTGTGTATCTTATGTATTGAAGCACCCTCGTGATAGCTTTCCAATGATCCGTGCACGGATTGCTGGTGTATCTACTTAGCCTACTCACCGCGTAAGCCAAGTCGGGTCTAGTACATGTCATTAGATACATTAGACTGCCAATAATTCTTGAATACTCTAACTGAGCAACTCCATCTCCTTTATTTTTCTTGAGATGTTGGGAGGTATCAACTGGAGTTCGAGCTACACTCGTATCTCCCGAGTTGAATTTTTCAAGAATTTTATCCACATAGTGAGATTAACTTAACGCAAGACCATATTGGGTTCTTATGATCTTTACTCGAAGAATCACATCCGCTAAACCCATGTCTTTCAAGTCAAATCTCACTTTCAACATGTTTTTAGTAGGTTTGATAATTTTATCATTACTCCCAATGATTAGCATATAATCTACATAAAGGCATAAAATCACATAACCTTCATTTGTGTCTTTGAAATAAACACATTTGTCGCACTAATTTATTTTGAAACCATTGTCAATCATGACATGATCGAACTTTTGGTTCCATTGTTTTGGTGCTTGCTTCAAGCCATACAATGACTTGACGAGTTTACATACTTTACCCTCTAGACCTGGGGTAGAGAAACCTTCAGGTTGCTCCATGTAAATCTCTTCTTCTAAACCGCCATTTAGAAATGCGGTTTTAACGTCCATTTAGTGAACTTCCAAATTTCTTAAAGCCGCTATAGCAAGAACCAATCTAATCGAGGTTATGCGCGTCACAGGCGAGTAGGTATCAAAGTAATCTAGACCTTCCTTTTGTCTAAATCCTTTAATCACCAACCTAGCCTTGTATTTATCAATACTTCCATCGGTTTTCATCTTCCTTTTGAATATCCAATGATATTCAAGTGGTTTGCAACCACGTGGAAGATCTACTAACTTCCAAGTATGATTTTGCAATATAGAATCAATTTCATTCCTTATTGCTTCTTTCCATTGAGGTCCTTCTGAAGAGGAAACTGCTTCGTGATATGTATTGGGCTCGCCATCAACCATATAGCTAACGAAGTCTGGACCGAAGGATTTTTCAACCCTTGGCCTTTTACTTCGCCTACGATCACTTTCTTCAACCTCAGGTCGTTCATGTGTCTTATCATGAACTACCTCATCAACTGGTGTAGATAAACTTTCACCTACTTCAAAATTAGGTGTTGATGACGTTGCATGTGTTTGTCTTCTCAAAGGAAACACATTTTCAAAGTAAGACACAACGTTAGGATTCACCTCCATGATAGTGTTTACGTGTACATCAGGATTCTTGGACTCATGTACAAGAAAGCGATGTGCACTACTTTGATGCGTATACCCAATAAATATGCAATCAACAGTTTTGGGTCCTATCCTAAGAGCCTTAGGAGGTGGTACAATCACCTTTGCTAGGCACCCCTACATTTTCAAGTATTTGTATGAAGGCTTTTTCCTTTTCCATAACTCATACGGAGTTTCGTCTCTCTTTTTGAGTGGTATCTTGTTCAAGAGATAATTAGCCGAGAGAATAGCTTCCCCCCCCATGTGACAACTGTGTTCTGTAATCGATGTACAATGTAAAACAATGATGATTATTAATAAAACAATGTGTTTTGGTGTTATTATATTTGTTTTGGTGTTTTTAGGTGTGTATTTGTGTTTGGTGATTTTTTTCAATTCGATTCAATTCCGATTTCAAGCTTTAAACCGCTTTCTGGAGGGTTATACGCGCACTAATGCGTAAATATAACCAGTTTAATGCAACTAACACTCCGGAATAGTGACATTGGCTTAACATGCCTTAAAGAACCTCCAAATGACTTAGAAATAAGTTTTGGATGGTTTGGTGTGTTGAAATCAAGCTTATTCGCTTATAGGGACTAATTTCGACAAACTGCGAAAGTATGCCGATTTGTACTGTAACGAACATTCCGGAACATGACCATAAGTTAAACATACCCTAAATATCCTTTACATAGCTTAGAAATAGGCTTTGAGGGGTTCGGTGTGCTAAAATAAACTTTTTGGTCATTCAGGGACTAAAAGCGTCAAAAGTGCATAAGTTTGCATTTTCGCGCATATCTTACGTTCTGAATACATCCGGACGTCCAAAACTTTATGTAATCATTAAAATATTTTATTTTAGTGATTGGCATGATAAAATTCCATTCATCGCGTAATTTGGATCGTTTTTCGCATTCGTTCGTGTTTCGTCGTAATTAACCGAACAACGCAACCGTACGACCAAACAAACCGACATCCGAGATATTTTTGCGCATTTTTTGAGATCCCTATACTTTAACTTCATTTAGAGCCTTGAAATGAGGTTAACGGGGCTTAAACGTGTCAAAAATGAGCCGAAATGCAAGATTCTGAAGTTCAGGGACCAAAATTGTCATTCTGCCATAGTTATCTTAGGAAGGGACCAAAATGAAAAATCTAAATTCCAGCTTGTTCCAGCTTCTCCCCTCATTTTCACATGGTTTTAATGAAACTATGGGCTCCCATGGTTTCACAAAATCATAGGCACATGTGTACGGATGAGATCGAAGCTCGTTTTACGATGAACGATCCTAATGGTTTTAGTTTTTCTATAAATAGCTACCCCCATTCACTTACAAAACCCACATTGATCTGATTTTGGCCCTCTAAGTTGGAGTGAACACTTCGTACCTGAGGGTAAATCGGATCAAAGCTTGCGGGGACCTTTTGTAAGTATTCTTTCGTTCTTTTATCGCTTTTCGAGTCTGAAAGTCAAACTGCGTTTGACTTTCTGCATTGACCAGTTTATGGTCAATGTGAAGTTCATTTGAACTTCATAACGTGAGCGTAATCATGATGGTTATAGTCCCTAGTGACTATACCTGCTGATTACCACGTTATCTAGGTGTATTGACGAGTCGTAGTTTCGGCCAAAATGCGCATTCTTGCGTATTTTGTAACCAAACTACTTATAGGTATCAAAACTGTTTGTTTTGATACCAAACCTATTTTCTAACTTAGTTAAACATGTTTCGACATGTTTAGCTCGTCACTTTTTAGATTAGTGCTTGTGTAGAGTCGTAAGTCAAGCGGACTAAACACCCGCTTAGCTTAGACTTTCGAACACGAACCGTTTGGTCGATCATTAGGATCCGACCAAGCATGTTTAGTGACCATAGTTGTATAGGGAATAACCTTCCAAGGTTATACCTTATGGTCACTTAGGTTAATTAGTTGTATGATAGGTAATTTATATGCCTTAGGTAAATGACCAAAATGCCCTTTTCATACATAATTGGTAATTAAGCATATGAAACATAAACTTTTGTCACGTAACTGATTATGTAACATATTTAAACATGTTTAGGCATATAATACTTGTCATAGGACTAGTTAGACGTCTCGAACGCGCATTTGCGCGCACGACGCGTTAAAGTAGCGTAAGCTACCTTAATGCATCATAATGGGTCGAAAGCACTTAGGATAGGTTTCAATTTAGGATGTAGGCTTTGTTAAACCATATCACATGAGTTCCAACACTCATTTGGTTTACAAGACCTCATTCTATCCGATCTTCCGATTTAGGTGTCTATTGTTTGACTAGTGATTCAATTACTAGGTGCTGCTTGATTTCTCTGGTTTACTTGAGTTGTTGAAGTTCTATTGATTGAGGATACTTTGCACCATATGAGAGTACATAGTTCCCCTATTTTACTGTTTTCAATTGTTTTGGGGTGATTCATATGTATCAAAACGATTTTCAATATTTTAACAATGGTTTCAAAAACGATTAAAATGGTTCATACTAAACTAATAACGATTTCAATAAAGTGAACAAACTTGTTGGTTGTAGTTACATAACAAATGACATTCATTAGCATTGATCAAGCCGACCAGTATTAGGTTATGGTACCATAGGATCTGACAAATCCCGTTATCTTACTGCACCCATGGTTATGTGTGGGGGTTGTGGGTAACGACTGAATCGGATGATAGTTAACTTACCCTTTGGTGGTTTGTTAAAGCGAGTAGCGAGAAGCAAGTTAGTCGAGTCACGAAGGTTTGAATGTTGTTAGCGAGACAACCAAGAATAGTTTTCACAATTTAAAACGAGGATGATTTAAACGATTTTAACGAGTTAACGATTTGGAAACGATTTGAACAAGTTAAACGAATTGGATAAATGATTGGTTTTTGGCTAAGTGTTTAGATAACGGGACGGGTGTAATGTGGTGAAAACATGGTAGAAACGTCGCTGGTACTTCTTATATATAAGTGTTTTCAACATATTACATACTGTGGCGTTATTTAGTTCACTAGGGTAAACGATTTTGAAACGATGTCACATAACGATGTTTTCAAAAGAATATAAACCATACGAGTTTTACTAACGAGTTAATACAAGAAGTTTTACAAATTGGTTTTCTAAAGCAAATGTTTTTGGGTTAAGAATCATGGCTATGAGATTTTACAAATTATAATCATCTTGATTTGAGTTGGTTAATTATGTTGCAATACACTTTTCAAAACGAGGTTTGTATTTTGACTCTTGTAGTCTAATAAAGTACTGCAACATGAAAACTTGCCATGATTCCAATACTCTTATAAAACCTATGTACTCGCCAGCATTTGTTTGCTGACTTTGTTTTTACATATGTTTCAGGTGTTGTTGCTTGATGTGATTTCTACGATGCATGCGTCACATAGGATCTGGACAAGGCCTTAGTGACATGATACCAAGTGATAGTCAATATGTAATTTGTTTGTTGTGTGTTAAGACAATGTTAATGTTTAATATTATCAATAAAACAAAACTCTTTTTGTATCCATGGTTATGAAACAATAATTCTGCCACGACACTCCCCGACGTTTCCGCCACGATTTGTTGTTTTACGTGGTCGGGGTGTGACAGAAGAGTTGGTATCAGAGCCAATGGTTATAGGGAATTAGGTTATTAGTAATGCTTTGACCTAGACTATAACTTCTAGGACCCCAACGCGAGTTTTCTTGCTTTTAGATTTTAAAACAGAACCTTCACATATCCTTAGGTGATAACCACAATGAGAACACAAAATTCGAATCCGCCTTGAAAGCCAATCATCTGTTCTAGTATGATTGATTACAAGGTTTTGAAACCTCTGTTATAAGGTTTTGAACCCTTTAAGTTTTCAAAAATCTCATCAAAGTTTGGGTCTAAATAGTGTGAACACGTGCAAACTGGAAGAGTGAGTGCCTGTACTCTGAGTTTTCTGTCTAAGGCTAGAGTGGTCGTAAAAATCCGCAGTATCGGACCAGTCACTCTTACCTGGGAACTCTTGGGGTAAGTGCTCACTTATAGGCGAGCATGTCTTCGGCGATACATTATATTGACCCATTTGCTTTGATTTGTCGCTGTGCGTCAAGCGATCGAGTTGTCTGCTACCCTGACTGAGTCTCAATTCAGGAAGGGTAAACTTACCCACAAGGGTGATAAGAAGAAGTCGACCGATTCTATCAAGGAAAAGGGTAAGGGTAAGAAAGGTGAGTCGTCAAAGAAGTCGAGGAAGCGAAAGGGTACTCAGAATTTTGCTGTTACAGTACAAACTGATCAGAACCCACCGACTCAACCTCCTGCGAAGAAAGCGCATGCTGGTACCGCACCTCATTGTGCTCGCTGCAACGGTCATCATGTTGCACAACAAGCTTGTAAGCAATGCACAACGTGTGGTAAACTTGGGCATTTGGCCAATATTTGTCGTCTGGGACAGAATCAGGTTGCCCAGGTTCAAGCTCTGATTCAGGGGAATGCTGCTAGATTCCCACCGGGTTCATGTTTTAATCGTGGAGAGTTTTGGCACTTCCGCAACAATTGTTCGAGGTTGGTGAACACAAATGCAAATGCAAACCCAAATGTGAATGTGAATGTCAACGCAAACGTGAATCCCGCTCGTGGGCGAGCGTACAATTTGAATGCAAATGAAGTGAGGGCTGACAACGAGGTTGTCAATGGTACGTTTCTTGTTAACAATCGACCTGCATCTGTTCTTTTTTATTCTGGTGCCGATAGAAGTTTTGTTTCATTATCTTTTGAACCTTTGCTTGCGATACCTAGAACTAAACTGAGGAAACCCTAATCTGTCGAAGTAGCTACTGGTAAACCTCTTGTTCTCGATTCTGTTATTCATGATTTTCAGTTGAACCTTGATAACCATCTTTTTCCTATTGACCTCACGCCGATGCAACTTGGGAGTTTTGATATTATCGTTGGGATGGATTGGTTGACCAAACATCATGCTGAGGTGATTTGTTTCGACAAGATTGTTCGTATTCCTTTGCCTTCTGGCGATGTTCTAGAAGTTCGTGCCGAGAAACCTTCAGGTGGATTGAAGCTTATGTCGTGTACAAAAGCCCAAAGTTATTTGAGAAAAGGATATGTTGCTTTTCTAGCACATGTCACCGAGGAGAAAGATAAGAGCAAGGGTATTCAAGATATTCCGATTGTTCGAGATTATCCAGAGGTGTTTCCTGATGAACTGCCTGGTTTGCCTCCAGTTCGTCAAGTTGAGTTTCATATTGACCTTGTACCCAATGCCAACCCGATTGCGAAAGCACCTTATCGTCTTGCACCGACGGAGATGCAAGAGTTATCGAAACAGCTTCAAGAGTTGTCTGATAAAGGATTCATCAGTCTGAGTTATTCACCTTGGGGAGCTCCTGTCCTCTTTGTGAAAAAGAAAGATGGATCTTTTCGAATGTGTATCGATTATCGTGAGCTTAATAAGCTCACCATCAAGAATCGATATCCCCTACCTCGAATTGATGATCTCTTCGACCAGCTGCAAGGTGCTTCATGCTTTTCTAAGATCGATCTGCGTTCTGGGTATCATCAACTTCGTGTTCTCGAAGAAGATATTCCCAAAACTGCTTTCCGCATAAGATATGGGCATTATGAGTTCACTGTCATGCCATTTGATTTGACGAATGCTCCAGCTATCTTCATGGACTTAATGAATAGGGTCTGTAAACCTTATTTAGACAAGTTCATCATTGTGTTCATTGATGATCTTCTCATTTATTCGAAGTCTCAAGCCAAGCACGAGCAACACCTTCACTTAACATTGGAACTCCTTAAGAAGGAACAACTTTTTGCTAAATTCTCCAAGTGTGAGTTTTGGCTTAAAGAAGTTCAGTTCTTGGGTCATATAGTCAATAAGCAGGGTATTCATGTGGATCCATCCAAGATAGCTGCTATTAGAGACTGGAGTACACCAACGACACCTACAGAGATTCGATCTTTTCTTGGTCTTGCTGGTTATTATTGTCGATTCATTTCAAACTTCTCAAAGATCGCGGTTCCACTCACTGCTTTGACTCAGAAGAATAAGCCTTTTGAGTGGGGACCCAAGCAAGAAGAAGCGTTTCAAACGCTAAAACGGAAGCTTTGTGATGCTCCTGTTCTATCTTTACCTGAGGGAAATGATGATTTCGTTGTCTATTGTGACGCGTCGAATCTAGGACTTGGTTGCGTTCTTATGCAATGAGATAAAGTCATAGCTTATGCGTCTAGGCAATTGAAAGTTCACGAGAAGAACTATACGACTCATGATCTTGAGTTGGGAGCTGTGGTTTGTGCGCTTAAAATCTGGAGACACTACCTCTATGGAACGAAGTGTGTGGTTTTCACAGACCACAAAAGTCTCCAGCACATTCTCAATCAGAAGGAGCTGAACATGAGGCAACGACGTTGGGTTGAGCTCGTAAGTGATTACGATTGCGAGATTCGCTACCATCCTGGTAAGACGAATGTCGTAGCCGATGCGCTTAGTCGAAAAGAGCGAGTCAAGCTTCATTCTGTTCGAACTCTATCTGATCTTCAAACTCGTGTCCATCAAGCTTGAGCTTAAGCTCGAAAGGAAAGATATTCTATCCATCCCGGTGCTGAGCTTAAGCTTAAGGAATTACCACATCAGCTTGATTTGGTAATTACCACATCAGCTCGAAAGGAAAGATATTCTGTCCATCAAGCTTGAGCTTAAGGAATTACCACATCAGCTTGAGCTTAAGCTCGAAAGGAAAGACGATGGTTTACTTTACTTCAAGGATCGTTTGTGGGTTCCGAAACAAGACGATCTTCACACCCTAGTGATGGACGAATCTCACAAGTCTCGATATTCTATCCATCCTGGTGCTGATAAAATGTACAAGGATCTCCGTACTCAGTATTGGTGGCCTGGTATGAAGAAGGATGTTGCCTTGTATGTATCGAAATGCCCGATTTGTCTTAAAGTCAAGGCTGAACATCAACGACCTTCTGGTTTGCTTGTACAACCAGAGATACCGGTTTGGAAGTGGGAGAACATTGCGATGGATGTTATCACTAAATTACCGCGTACATCTAAAGGTCACGATGCAATTTGGGTTGTTATCGATCGATTAACGAAATCAGCTCATTTCATTCCGATTCGCGAGGATCTATCTGCTGATAAACTTGCAAAGATTTATGTTGATGAGATTGTATCACGACACGGTGTTCCCTTGGATATCATTGATTCATTTCCGATCGTGATGCTTGGTTTTCATCTCGTTTCTGGAAGACCATGCAATCTGCTTTGGGAACCCAACTAAATCTAAGCACTGCTTATCATCCCCAAACATATGGTCAATCTGAGAGAACGATTCAAACTTTGGCGGATGTGCTTAGAGCACGCGTGATAGACTTTGGTGGTAATTGGGATTCTCATCTGCCATTGATCGAGTTTTCTTACAACAATAGTTATCATGCTAGTATTAATATGGCACCATTCGAAGCTCTCTACGGTCAAAAATGCCGTTCACCTGTCTGTTGGAATGAGATCGGTGAAGCTCTGCTTACTGGACCTGAGCTCATTTTGGAAACAACAGACAAAATCAAGAAAATCCGCGATAATCTTGTGACAGCTCGGAGCCATAAAAAGAATTATGCGGATATGCGACGCAAGCCCTTAGAATTTCAAGTCAAAGACCGTGTCCTACTCAAGGTTTCACCTTGGAAGGGAGTAGTGAGATTTAGAAAGAAAGGAAAACTTGCACCTCGATATGTGGGACCATTTGAGATTGTGGAAAGAATTGGGAAGGTTGTCTATCGACTAGAGCTACCTCCAGAGCTTGGAAATAATCACCCGACTTTTCATGTGTCCAATTTGCGAAAGTGTTTAGCTGACGCTGATCTTCACATTCCTCTCAACGAGATCCAAATCAACAAAACGATGCACTTTGTTGAGAAACCCGTGGAGATAGTGGACCGGGCTTTCAAACAGTTGAAGAACAAACAGATTCGTTTGGTAAAAGTTCACTGGGATTCCAAACGTGGCCCAGATTTTACTTGGGAACGTGAGGACTAGATGAAGGCAAAATATCCGTATTTGTTTTCACAAGTTCCCTCTAAATAAAATTTCGGGACTAAATTTCCTGAAGTAGGGGAGACTATGACAACTGTGCTCTGTAATCGATGTACAATGTAAAACAATGATGATTATTAATAAAACAATGTGTTTTGGTGTTATTATATGTGTTTTGGTGTTTTTATGTGTGTATTTATGTTTGGTGATTTTTTTCAATTCGATTCAATTCCGATTTCAAGCTTTAAACCGCTTTCTGGAGGGTTATACGCGCACTGATGCGTAAATATAACCAGTTTAATGCAACGAACACTCCGGAATAGTGACATAGGATCAACATGCCTTAAATAACTTACATATAACTTAGAAATAAGTTTTGGATGGTTTGGTGTGTTGAAATCAAGCTTATTCGCTTACAGGGACTAATTTCGACAAACAGCGAAAGTATGCCAATTTGTACTGTAACGAACATTCCGAAACATGACCATAAGTTAAACATACCCTAAATATCCTTTACACAGCTTAGAAATAGGCTTTGAGGGGTTCGGTGTGCTAATATAAACCTTTTGGTCATTCAGGGACTAAAAGCATCAAAAGTGCATAAGTTTGCATTTTCGCGCATATCTTACGTTCTGAATACATCCGGACATCCAAAACTTTATGTAATCATTAAAATATTTTATTTTAGTGATTGGCATGATAAAATTCCATTCGTCGCGTAATTTGGATCGTTTTTCGCATTCGTTCGTGTTTCGTCGTAATTAACCGAACAACGCAACCGTACGACCAAACAAACCTACATCCGAGATATTTTTGAGCATTTTTTGAGCTCCCTATACTTTAACTTCATTTTAGAGCCTTGAAATGAGGTTAACGGGGCTTAAACGTGTCAAAAATGAGCCAAAATGCAAGATTCTGAAGTTCAGGGACCAAAATTGTCATTCTGCCATAGTTATCTTAGGAAGGGACCAAAATGAAAAATCTAAATTCCATCTTGTTCCAGCTTTTCCCCTTATTTGCACATGGTTTTAATGAAACTATGGGCTCCCATGGTTTCACAAAACCATGGGCACATGTGTACGGATGAGATCGAAGCTCGTTTTACGATGAACGATCCTAACGGTTCTAGTTTTCCTATAAATAACTTCCCCCATTCACTTACAAAACCCACATTGATCTGATTTTGGCCCTCTAAGTTGGAGTAAACACTTCATACCTGAGGGTAAATCGGATCAAAGCTTGCGGGGACCTTTTGTAAGTATTCTTTCGTTCTTTTATCGCTTTTCGAGTCTGAAAGTCAAACTGCGTTTGACTTTCTGCATTGACCAGTTTATGGTCAATGCGAAGTTCGTTTAAACTTCATAACGTGAGCGTAATCACAATGGTTATAGTCCCTAGTGACTATACCTACTGATTACCACGTTATCTAGGTGTAGTGACGAGTCGTAGTTTCGGCCAAAATGCGCATTCTTGCGTATTTTGTAACCAAACTACTTATAGGTATCAAAACCGTTTGTTTTGATACCAAACCTATTTTCTAACTTTGTTAAACATGTTTCGACATGTTTAGCTCGTCACTTTTTAGATTAGTGCTTGTGTAGAGTCGTAAGTCAAGCGGACTAAACACCCGGTTAGACTTTTGAACACGACCCGTTTGGTCGATCATTATGTAACACCTCGAAAATTCACGTCCTATAATGTATTGACACGTGTCATAGGTGTGAACGTGTGAAAGAATGTTCTAGAAGGACTAAAGTTGACAAACATGGAAAGTATGTGAATATACGGGTTCAAAATGTCAACAGTGAATAAATGTACTTTACAGTAACGCTACATGATGCTCATACCTTCAAACGAATAAATCATGGATCATACGAAGCTAAATATGAAAGAAAGTGAGAGATTACAAACTACAGGGGTTAAAAGTGTCAACATGTTTAAAGTATACCTCTGAGTGACCTTTTAGCAAACCCGAAGCTTTGTAACGATTAATTATGCTCACTAGAATGCACGATAAAAATTTCATAAAGTTTCGTTATCGTATGAGAAAGTTATGATCAAATTCGTATACGAGGGGTTAAAGAGTCAACGTTGAAAATTATGACTTTTCGGGTAAACATGAAGTGACCAAGGACTTAACAAAGTGGGTATAAGTCCTAAAGCCCTTATAGGTAAATTTGGAGGGCTCAAATTTCAAGAAATAAGTTTGGTTGACCCTTCGAAAGGCCAAGAGACAAATATGCAACAACTAGAAAATGTGAAATCTGAATACGAGGCCCAAGCGGGCAGCGTAAACCTTAACAACATCTTACGCGGGCCGCGTCAGACGCTCAGATGCAGAAAGTTGGAACAGCAGCCTGTTTATGCGCAATAACCGACTTTAATTAGATATTTTCACTACATGGGCGACCCCTAAACAGTCCTAGGCACTTAGGGACACCTGTGGACGATCCATGGCCATTGCTAGCATGATTTGTCAATGATCTAAGGAGATTAAAGCACTATAAAAGGGCCTTGTGTTGCAACATTGTAACCACACCTTCCATCTGCATTTCTGGAGCTCCAAAGCAGACTCAAGTGATCACTAATCGTGCATAGGACTTCAGTAAGTATGCTTAACCTTTCTTAGTTGAGTTTTTACTTAGTTTTAGCTTAAAAGTCAAACCGTCGTAATTAACGGTTGACTTCGTGATTAATCATTAATGGTCCAGTGATTAGTCGAATTGAAAGTAGTTATAAGTTGGTAATTATGTGGGCATGAAACCCTTAAAAGGGAACCCTCTGATTCCCACTCTAACTAGACCATTTGTCGGGTCAAAGTTGATTAGAAAAAGTCAACAGAATGCTAATTTTCAAATTAACATGTAATTAGCAATGTAGAAGGCATTTAAACTATTTTATCACTTATATAACTTGGTAATAAGTATAATAACTAGTCTAGGCTTGTTTGATCCGACAATTTTCTGTTTAGACCCGGTTCGGAACCGAAAGTCGCAAAGCTTTGACTTTTGCTTTGACTTCATTTCTGACCCATTTTGTTATGTTATAGAAATGCCTTAGAGCTTTAATTGGACTAGGTTACATGCTAGTATAACCCTCTGAGATTATACACCATGGTTCAATAGTTATCCAATTAATATGCATGATTCCGTTAATTGCTCATATGTTGACCATTATGCCCTTTTCACCATAAAACGTGATTTTTGAAAATGTAAAAGAGTAGAAACCTTAGTTACTGATTTATAAACTTGTAACCAAAATTTGACATCAGTTTGAGATGTAGATTGAGAGTTATGCTCGTTAGCGTAATTAGAAAGCTTTTTAGCGATTAAACGGCATAATTATCATATAGCCAATTTAAACCCACTTTTTGATATCAAACTTTTTACCCACTGATGTAATATATTATTTTGGGATTTTTGAAGATTTTTAATTAATATTAGGCTGAGCATAACTTAGAGTTATAAGCATGATCAGTAATTGTCGGTTTTGCCCTTTTGGGCTATAAAATGAGTTTTACATATATTTTTGACCCCAAACCTTTTGCTAATGATTTTATATGATAAATAAACTATTTTAAACCTTCTGGAATAATAAAAATATCAGCTCTCTATATAGAACCCGGAAACGGCTTCTAATCGCCTTTTTAAGCGTTTTTAACGCATAGTATGTACTAAAACTATTTTAAACATACAAGGGTTTATACCTACTGATATTTTAGGTAAATTATAATATTTTAACAGTAAGCAAAAGTTGTTTAACTCAGACTTCAGTTTTGAGCCTTTCGGCTTATGTGAAATTACCAAAATGCCCCTACAGTGCATAGTTTGGTTATAATTGATAAATTTCACATATATGCAATGCCCTACTGTTATAACTTAGTAAATTAAGTATTTTTGCTGATTATATCAGACCTATAACTCGGGTTAATACTTAAACTCTTTTATAACCTTATAAATGACTAAAATACCCCTACGGGGCATAGTTTGAGTTTAAACTCGTTTCGGGCATAATAAAAGATATCTTACTGATGTCACAACATATTTGAGGCATATTAACTTAGGAAACCTGTATATGGCTCTTATGGTTACCCGTTACACATTCTTCGCGTTCGGTTCGGTTTATGTAAATAGTTTGCATAAATTAGCCGAAACGGGTCAAACCTTAACATTTTTATCTCAAAATCCAGAATGTGTTTAGATTACCCATCTAAGACAAGTCTTCAAACTTTTCGAGTCTAAATCACATTCTATTCCGGTCTTCGCTTAATCGCGCGTTCGAACCGTATCATTTCTTAAAACTAACCGGTCTAAGCTTAAGCTTAACTAAAGACCGTAAGGATTCTAATAGGTTATTATAAACCTTTGTTCCAGAATAGGAGAAACGGTAAAAGCTACCCGCATTTGCTAATTGTGAATTATACTTGCAAAGGTAAATACTTTTAACTTATTTTCCCTTATACGGGCTTGGGGTACGGTATATAAAATACCGCTTGGTCGGGCATTCGACCTTAATCGATTGGTGGTTAAGTATTATCGAGATGACCTGTTTAAATTGTTTTGTTTGCTTAAAGCCTTTGGGGGGTTAATGACCATGTCCCGGATATCCTTGGCATCATTTTACGAAATGGCCACGACCTAAGCGCGGAGTGTAGGCGTACACTCGTCAGTGCATAAATAAATTATGTGGTGTGTCTATTGATCTTTAACCCGGCACGAACCGGGCTACTGAACGCATAAGGAACATGTAATCCTTTTACCAGTTTATATATTTAAATAATTATCCCAAGTTATAAAATGTTTGTGTCATGTGCATCAAAATCAATTTTTAATCATTTTTAAAATGAGTCGGTTAATTGTATTTACCAGTGTAAACTGACGTATTTTCTCAAAAAGATTAAATGCAGGTACTACTCGTAATAGGCTGGATTTCTCCTTAGCATCAAAAGAGTCTCGCAAGCTTAAGATGCCTAAAGTCTGTTGAACTACTGTTTCCATTTTATTTTGATCCACCTGTGGATAAACTTTCGACTGTTGTGATACTTGATATTACAATATTCGGTTGAAATATATCTTTCACTTGCTTCCGCTGTGCATTTTAAATATTGTGTTGTTTGACTGTAATGTTGCCAACCACGTCACGATACTCCCCCACCGGGCCCACCGGTCAAACGTGGAAATATCGGGGTGTGACAGGTTGGTATCAGAGCCAACGTTGAGTGAATTAGACACTAGCCTTTTATGTTTAATCTCAATGACACAATTGCACATTCCTAAATTTTCGAGTCTAGACAAAGAACATAGGAATAATAAAAAATGTTTTTGTTTTTTTATCTTATCATTGTCCTTTATATTTTGTTGTTATCTCATGTTATATTGACAGGTCTAAATATGCCGCCAAGATTTTTCAAACGAAGAGGACGAGGCAAGGGGCCAATCACTGCCCCCAATGACCACGAGGCCGGGCCTTCGCAAAGGCGAGCTCCTTCTACCACTGCGAGTGCCGATCCTCGAGAGAACAGGAGGAACCTTTTTGAGCCTACTAGACGATCTGTCTCGCACAGTTCAACGCCTCCCTATCATAACTCCTATGGGCCACAGTCAGAAAACGAGCCCAATAACCCACAACCTTCTTATATACCTCTACAGCGATCCCTATCGCACCATTCCTTTGGAGACCCCACTCCCGTCTTTCAGGGCCGGTTTAACCCGGCAAACTACCTACAAGAACTAGTGGGTTTTAACCCATTGGGGCCAGAGGATCATTTCTCCGGGATCATGCAGAGGACATGGACGAGGACTCGGATCCCGTCGGGCCTGCGACCGGGACCCCCAACCATCCTATCGAGGTCTCTGATTGTTCGTCTTTTCATGGATCACCCTACCATGGTCCAGACAGTTATCAGGCACGGTTTAACCAGTTTGAGTGGTATTTTACACCCTCGCGTCATTCGTCGCCTCACCAGCAGCAGCAACAACAGGATCCCTCTGGGGATTCACGTTTCGTGGCTGTCACGCCACCGCCTCCACCGCCGCCAGTTCATCAGGCACCTTCGGAACCGCCGAGACGTAGGAGGACAGGCGCGTGAATATCCGCGCATGGAGGGGATTTTCATTTTAGCTCTCCTCGTCAATCAAGTGGCAGTCATTACCCTCCACTTCAGGAAGACCCACAAATGGGTGGGCCTTCAAACCCAGTTGCACCACAACCACCACCGATGGGTTTTGATAACCCGATTCCTGCATACACTGGTTCAATGGCGTACAACCCGTTTTAGCAGCCGGCTCACGCCAACTATAATTACGCGGAAGCCGACCCATACTTGGTAGCGGCCAACTATAACTCCCTTCATCCTGAAGGACCGTATGGAGCTCCTTGGGGAGTAGGGTACCCAACTCATGGGTACCAAATACCTGCTAGACCTATAATTCGGCAACAATCGCAGCCGCCACGGTTTTCCTCACCCGAACGGGAAGAAATTCTTCAAAGATTGGACCAAGTCGAGCGAGATTTTCACAGAGACCGCAGGGAGCGGCAAAGTTTCTTCCTGGGATTGACAAGTTTAATAAAAGGGAAGAGCAAGAAGGACCATTGAATCCTTCAACTGTTGGTTGTACTTTCCTTGTTTCAGTTGAGCCCCTGCGTGGGCCTGTCTTGTTGTTAAGCCCCTGCGTGGGCAAGTCTTTGTTAACCCCTACGAGGGTATGTTGTTTGTTTAAGTCCCTGCGAGGACTAGTATTTCAGTTTGACCCCTACGAGGGTATGTTGTTCTGTTAAAAAGTCCCGTTTAGGGCGATGTGTAATCTTTTAATAATTAATGGAATGTTTAGTTTATAAATTTCATTTTTGCCATTATATGCATAAATAAATTATATGTGAAATAAATGAATCAAAATCATTCCTTTTAAAAATAATCTGCCTATCTAAATATTAACTAAGAATCTTAAAGGTATAACCTAGCCTGCATGTCATTATAAGACTTGGCCAAGATGGTAAAACCTGTTAAAAAGATTCAATTCCCAGTTAACATCTGAAAACATGTTAACGCTCCTGGCAGACGTGATTCGTTAAAATCACACACGTCATTCTTATATAAGGATTCTTCAAAAGGTTCCTAACCCAACTTAATGATCTATGAATCATGGGTTTAAATCATAAATTAAGATGATCATATTTTGACCATATATTGGTAATACAATGCCTACGGGCCCTTCTCATTTTTATATGAGACAAAAGACAGTAGTAGTCTACGACTCTCTGTCAGAAAAAGGTAAAGAACTATGTTCAAACCTTCATGCCTTGATTCTCTGAAATCATGACTTATAATTTAAAATGTCCTTGTGACTAGGCCTTTTGTGCTACTAATAAAACTGTTATTGTTTTATAATTAGGATAAGTGTATTAAAATCCTAAATAAATGTGAGTAATAAATTAATCAAATATGGTCTATGTTTACCATGGTTAATGAATTGCCATAAAAGACAATTCCATAATAAACTCTCAAATAAACTATTGTCAATATCTTATGTAACAGTTCAAGATAAATGGCTGACTCGGACGAGATTAACAGTCATCCTCTGGATAATAATGACAATGCTAGGATTAATATAACCAGAGGAGAGCTTCGCACACTGATTGATAAAGCTGTGTCTAAAGCTGTAGAGGAGCAATTTAAGGACTATAGTGGGACTCATAGTAAAGCCTCATCTGTACCCCGCTCTAAGTCTGTCCCTAAGACTCAATCTGAGGCTCGCAGCAAGCCACCACCCTCTAAGAAGGAAGGACCCAAGAAAGTTGATGACGATAGTCAGTCATCGAATCAGCAAAGTGTTCCATCTCTGAAGATCGTACCGAAACAAGGGACCCAGGACAAGGGTTGCTCCTACAAATATTTTGTTTCATGCAAACCCAGGTATTTCACTGGGGAGAAAGGAGCTGTAGATTGTATGACGTGGTTGGATGAGATGGACACAGTTGTTGATATCAGCGGATGCGCTGAGAGGGATGTGGTCAAGTTTGTATCTCAATCATTTAAAAGTGAGGCCTTAGCCTGGTGGAGATCGTTGATTCAAGCCACTGGGAAGATCCCATTGTACAATATGACATGGGAGCAATTTGTTGCCCTCATCAGGGAAAACTACTGTCCTCAGCACGAGGTCGAAAAGATTGAGTCAGATTTTCTGTCATTGGTAATGACAAATTTAGATTGCCAAGCTTACCTCACGAGCTTTAATACAATGTCGAGGTTGTTTCCGTATCTGGTGACCCCGGAACCCAAAAGAATAGCTCGTTTCATTGGGGGTTTAGCCCCAGAGATAAAGGCAAGCATGAAGGCCTCTCGGCCAGCTACTTTCAGATCTGTAGCTGATATATCCTTGTCCCTCACACTGGACGCGGTCAGACAAAGATCACTGAGGAACAAGGATGTCGAGAAAAGGAAAAGTGAAGATGACAATTCACGGAGGTCAAACAAAAAGCACCGAGGAAACAGTAACCACAAGAAGGGGTCTGAGTCAAAGAAGGATGGGCATCAATCTGGTGATAAGCCCAAGTGTAAGATCTGCAAGAGACAGCACTTCGGGAGGTGCAGGTATGAATCGAACTCGCAGACTCAATCGAAAACTTTTGCATGTGGGATATGCAAGTCTAAGGAGCACAAGACCTTGGATTGCAAAAAGTTGAAGGACGCAACGTGCTACAGTTGCAATGAAAAAGGGCACATCAAGACCAACTGCCCTAAACTTGCAAAGAAGACTGAGGATGGGAAGAAGACCAATGCTAGGGTCTTCAGAATGGATGCAAAGGAAGCCGTCCAGGACGACAATGTGATTACAGGTACTTTCCTCATAAACGATGTCTATGCAAGAGTACTTTTTGATTCAGGCGCTGATAAGTCTTTCGTAGATAATAAGTTTTGTGAATTGCTGAAATTGCCTGTTAAAACTTTAAGTGTGAAGTATGAGGTGGAATTAGCAGATGGCACCTTAGTGTGACACCCTGACCGGAGGCGGAAACGTCGAGGGCATCACGAAACTTGATAGAATGCATATGAGCACATGGTGGTTAAATTAAAGTTGAAATATAATTAAGTTGATTGGTAGGATTGCATTCTCATCCAAACTAGTACATAACAACTATAACACATTGTTCACAAAAGTCTTGTTTTTATTTAGCTAAGGCACTTGTCTTGAGCAATCCTATGTGATCCATAAGCAAAGCTAACTTCAAACAATCAACACCTGAAACATATGTTAAAATAAACGGGTCAACAAACGGTTGAGTGAGTTCATAGGTTTTGGTTAAATTGGTAATAAACAAATAATGTGATAATGAAATAAAATGTTTAACAATGTGGCATTTGATATGTTTTAAACAATTGATTGAAACAAGTCCCGCTTGGTTAACATTCAAACCTATGTTGCATGACACGGCAGTGACCACCCAGACCTCGCATAATGACTAACAATAACAACAATAACAATCGGCCGTGAAGTCGGGTGAGGCGTTCCCCCTATAGCGCTATAATGTACCGCTCGGCTTGATCGGAGTTAATGAATGTAAGTTAAGCATCAAGTAATCAAACAATTGCAAGAAAACAATCAAGGTAACCACAACAATTGAAAATGAGCTTATATCACATTATTACATATGTTTCACCCCGAAAATATTGTAAAACAGAAAATGGGGACTATGAACTCACCTTGCTTGTGAATCAAATTCCAAACAAGTATATAGATAAGAGTTTGCAGGAACAAGTCTTTCCACGCTACTCTATAGACATGCATGAAACAACGCATATGGAATATAGCATTAACAAGGGCAACATTGTGATTTTGTATAAACAGTGACAAGGTTTTGTGTTGTACGGTTTGACAATCTGTTTGGGGAACACTTGGTAATTTGATAAATTTGAGAAGTGTTTATATAAATACTAGATTATACAAATAATAAGTAAAATATTATTATTTGTATTTTTAAACAAATAGTATATATAAATAAATAATTATACTTTAAGTTTTAATTATATAAATATATATATATATATAAATTATGCAAACAGTTTGTATAATTTAAGTGTTTTAAAATATAATTCAAAAGTCCAAGTTTAATTACAGAATTATATTCAGTATTATCAAAACATATGTATTTTCAGAATAATGTGATAATTATACAAAATAATTATCTAATAATTAATTTAGGACAGAATAATTAAAAATGATATTTTAATTATATAACAAGTATAAGTCAGATTGAAAATAATTATCATGGCAGAAAAATAATTATGTTTTAAATAAACAGTTTAATTAATTGTTGAAAAATGAATTAACTGAATAATTGTGTAAATAATTACTTAAATAATTATTTAAAATAGAAAAATCAGAAATAATATTTTTAAATAATGTCGTGCAATAATACAGATTTAAAATAAATATTATGACCTTTGATAAATTTTTGTATGTAATATTCTGGAATTAAAAGAATAATTTCACAAAAACTGATTTTATAAGGTTTATCATATAAAAATAACATGCAAAATAATTAAACATGGTTTCTAATTTTTAATAATCTCAAAATAACATGCATGAAATTATAAAAATAATTTGGATATATTTTACAAATCAGAATAATTAAATTAATACAATTAAACTTAATAAAACATGAGATTTAACTGTTTTAATTATAAAAATATCAGAACAGTTTCAAATATTTATAAAATCTTATTTTTACAAAGTATACTGTTCAAAATGTTTAACATAAAAATTTCATGGATTAATTCAAAAATTTAGAATTAATATAATTATTTTAAATCAGAATAGTTTCTAATTAAAATAAAATAGAAATATAAAAATTTTACAAACTTTTATATTTTTAATAAATGCACTGATATGTCAGGAATATAAGATAAAAATTTCGGAATTTATATCATAAATATCGAATTTATATAAATGATTTTGTAAACTGATTAAAATAAAAATTAAAATACAATAATAAATCATCATCGTCTTCCCCAAATGTAAGTCAACAGAAGTCAAACTATACGATTAGCCTATCAAACGTGCATAATACTTAAATTAAATTAACAGGAATGTTATGTGGGTGAAAGTATACCGAAGTGTCGAAAGAGAGGTCTCCGGTATCGTCTGAAATGTCGTTCCGACTAACTCCGACAACCCTGTAACTCCGGCGTACTAAGAGACGAAGAACAGAATTGTTTGCGACATTGTTTGAGTGTTTTGAAAGGTGTAGTGGGTTCGTAAAGGTTTCAGGAACTTATAACAGTGTTCAATTGATTCAGAAACAACTGAAATCAGACAAATTTAAACTCCACTACGAATTTTATAAAATTTTCTATTCCGGAAACATAGTTGCATGGTTTGGTGGAATTAAGGACCTTGGACGATTCAGGATGTCAAGGAGAATAAGCAAATAAGCATATTGATCAGTGTGCGTTGTTTGTTAGTGGTTTGGACGATCTCCGGCGGACTAAACGGTGTAAAACCGTTTTGAATCGAAGTTACAAGACCAGTCCCTGATGTTTCTGTGTTAATCCAACAGGTCCCTCAGTTTATAACCAAGAAGTCCAACAGAGTTAGTTTTAAAACTGGTTTCCTTAATAAAATGTTTAACTGGGTTAATTAATCCGGTTAAATAACTTTGAAATTTGACGAGTATGGTCCCTGGACTTGTTAACTAAGAAAGTTAACTGAGTTAAATTCAAATTTGAATTTCCTTTTATAAAATTTAACCCGTTTAGGGTTTTTAACTGAAAGTAGTTCCAAAAGTGTCAAAAGCAGTCCCTAGACTATTAGTTTGGAAAAATGACCCAATGGTCCTTGGACTTTAATATCAAAAATATATATGTTTATTTATTTTATATAATATAAGTTTCTAAAATTACATTTTAAACCCTAAACTTTTAAAACTTTTAAAAACTTATATTTTTGTTTATAAAACAAGTTTCAAAAATGTCATAAAGGACCCTAAACTTTATGTTTTTACAAATTTTACGTTTTTAACCCGAACTTTCAAGTTTCAAAAATTACAATTTAGTCCCCGAACTTTATATTTTGTAAAATAGTGACGGTTTTACCTACGGATTTAAAATCAGAGTTTTCAAACAAGTTTCAAGGAATGACGATTTGGTCCCTTAACTTATACTTTCACATAATGACATGTTAGGCCCTTGTAGTTAATGTTGTCTTGTTTATGAGTATGAAACTAGATCAATTTGAAATTATTCACGTGTTTGGGTCGGCAAAACATGTAGCAACTATAAGACTAAACATGTATCAAGCAAATTGCATCTCAAAATATGATATGTGTATCAAACAAGTACATGTTTGAAAATCAAGGTTGTTACACTTAGAAACCGCCTCAACCATATTAGATGGATGTTTCATATCCATTAAGAACCACTCCTTTCCTTTGTCCCTACTTCCTCTGAAGTTAGCCGGTTTTGACATAGTTTTGGGTATGGACTGGTTATCTCATAACCAGGCCCAGATTGTCTGCAATAAGAAGCAAGTGGTGATCAAGACTCCGTCTGGTGAACCACTTACCATTCAGGGAGATACCCGGTATGGACTGCCTGAGCAAGTGACTATGCTCAAGGCCTCTAAGTGTTTGAAGAAGGGTTGTGTCATCTACATGGCACAAGTGACTATTGATGAGCCGAAACCCAAGATTGAGGATATCCCCGTCATTTCTGAATATCCTGAAGTGTTTCCTGAAGATCTACCTGGCTTACCACTAGATAGGCAAGTAGAATTCAGAATTGACATCATCCCTGGAGCTGCACCAGTAGCAAGGGCGCCTTATAGGTTGGCACCAACAGAGATGAAGGAATTGAGAACACAGCTAGATGAATTGCTAGACAAGGGTTTCATTAGACCTAGTTCGTCTCCCTGGGGAGCGCCGATCTTGTTTGTCAAGAAGAAGGATGGATCGATGAAGTTGTGCATCGATTACCGTGAGCTTAATAAGGTCACTATCAAGAATAGGTATCCATTGCCCAGGATCGACGATCTGTTCGATCACTTGCAAGGGGCAAGCTACTTCTCTAAGATCGATCTGAGGTCAGGCTATCATCAATTGAAGGTTAAAGATGAAGATGTACACAAGACTGCATTTAGGACTTGTTATGGTCATTACGAGTTCCTAGTGATGCCTTTTGGGCTCACTAATGCACCTGCCGCGTTCATGGATCTCATGAATCGCTTCTGCATGCCCTACTTAGACAAATTTGTCATCGTATTCATTGACGACATCCTCATCTACTCGAAGAACCAAGCTGATCATGAGAAACATCTTTGATGTATTCTTTCACTACTTCAGCAGGAGAAGCTCTACGCCAAATTCTCTAAATGTGAATTTTGGCTTCGAGAAGTCCAATTCCTTGGACATGTGGTTAGTGAGCGTGGTATCCAAGTGGATCCCGCTAAGGTGGAAGCTGTTATGAATTGGCAAGAACCGAAGACGCCTACAGAGATTCGTAGCTTCCTGGGCTTAGCAGGATACTACAGGCGCTTCATTGAAAATTTTTCAAGGATTGCTGCACCCCTAACCTCATTGACTCGTAAGAAGGTAAAGTTCGATTGGGGTCCTAAGCAACAGGAATCCTTCGATATTCTCAAGCAGAAGCTGAGCAATGCTCCCGTATTGACATTGCCTGACGGAATAGAAGAATTCGTGGTATATTGTGATGCATCACACACTGGGATGGGATGTGTGCTTATGCAGAAAGGCAAAGTTATTGCCTACGCTTCACGACAGTTGAAAGTGCACGAGAAGAATTACACCACCCACGACTTGGAGTTGGGTGCCGTTGTATTTGCACTAAAACTATGGAGGCATTATTTGTATGGTATCAATTGTGTGATCTATTCTGATCACAAGAGCCTCCAGCACCTCTTTAACCAAAAGGATTTAAACATGAGGCAACGCCGATGGATGGAGACGTTGAATGATTATGATTGTGAAATCCGATACCATCCAGGCAAGGCAAATGTGGTTGCCGATGCCTTGAGCAGAAAGGAAAGGGTCAAACCCATCCGAATCAATGCCAAGAGCATTGAGATAAAGAACAGTTTGAACGAAAGATTGTTAGCTGCACAGAAGGAAGCTGTGTTGGAAGCTAACTATCCTAATGAAAAGCTTGGAGTAACCGAAGAACAATTATCTCAGGGCAAGGAAGGAATTCTGAGATTGAATGGACGAATATGGGTTCTAATTTATGGAGGACTTCGGGATGTTATCCTCCAGGAAGCCCATAGTTCCAAATATTCCGTTCATCCTGGAGCTGATAAGATGTACCAGGATCTAAGGGCAAACTATTGGTGGATAGGCTTGAAGAAGTCTGTAGCTACCTATGTAGCTAAATGCTTGACGTGTGCGCAAGTCAAAGCAGAACATCAAAAGCCATCAGGTTTGCTACAACAGCCTGAACTCCCCACTTGGAAGTGGGAAATGGTAACTATTGATTTTATCACCAAGTTACCTAAGATAAGGAAAGGAAATGACACCATTTGGGTGATCGTAGACAGACTGACTAAGTCAGCACATTTCCTACCCATTAAGGAGACCTACAGCTCCGACATGTTAGCCCAACTGTTCGTAGATAAGATTGTAGCTTTACATGGCATACATGTGTCTATTATCTCTGACAGAGATACTAGATACACATCCCATTTTTGGAAAAGCTTCCAACAATCTTTGGGCACGCGCTTAAATTTTAGTACGGCTTACCATCCTCAGACGGACGGACAGAGTGAGCGTATAATCCAAACGTTGGAAGACATGCTGCACGCATGCGTAATTGATTTAGGTGGTAGTTGGGATAACCACCTGCCATTAATTGAATTCTCGTATAACAATAGCTACCACACCAGCATAAAGGCTACGCCTTTCGAGGCCTTATACGGTAGAAAGTGCAGAACGCCCGTTTGTTGGGCGGAAGTAGGAGAAGTTCAATTATCAGGACCTGAAATAGTATTTGAAACGACGGACAAGATTGTCCAGATTCGTGACCGTCTGAAAGCTGCCAGGGATAGGCAGAAGAGTTACGCAGATCCAAAGCGTAAACCTATGAAATTCGAGGTAGGTGACAAAGTGTTGCTTAAAGTATCACCCTGGAAGGGGGTGATGCGATTTGGCAAGAAAGGTAAGTTAAGCCCGAGATATATAGGACCATTCGAGATTATCGAATGTGTTGGGTCAGTGGCTTACAAGTTAAACTTACCTGAAGAGCTCAGTGGTATTCATAACGTATTCCACATCGGCAATATGAAGAAATGCCTAGCTGACGAATCGCTAGTCATACCACATACGGATGCGCACATAGATGAGAGCTTGAAATTTGTGGAAAAACCATTGTCGATTGAGGATCGACAGGTAAAGAAGCTTCAAAGGAAGCATGTGCCTATTGTAAAGGTAAAATGGGATGCCCGTAGAGGTCCCGAGTATACGTAGGAGGTGGAGTCCACAATGAAAGAAAAGTACCCTCATTTGTTTCAGTAAATCTCGAGGTCGAGATTTCTTTTAAGGGGGTGAGGATGTAACACCTCGAATATTCACGTCCTATAATGTATTGACACGTGTCATAGGTGTGAACGTGTGAAAGAATGTTCTAGAAGGACTAAAGTTGACAAACATGGAAAGTATGTGAATATACGGGTTCAAAATGTCAACAGTGAATAAATGTACTTTACAGTAACCCTACATGATGCTCATACCTTCAAACGAATAAATCATGGATCATACGAAGCTAAATATGAAAGAAAGTGAGAGATTACAAACTACAGGGGTTAAAAGTGTCAACATGTTTAAAGTATACCCCTGAGAGACCTTTTAGCAAACCTGAAGCTTTGTAACGATTAATTATGCTCACTAGAATGCACGATAAAAATTTCATAAAGTTTCGTTATCGTATGAGAAAGTTATGATCAAATTCGTATACGAGTGGTTAAAGAGTCAACGTTGAAAATTATGACTTTTCGGGTAAACATGAAGTGACCAAGGACTTAACAAAGTGGGTATAAGTCCTAAAGCCCTTATAGGTAAATTTGGAGGGCTCAAATTGCAAGAAAAAAGTTTGGTTGACCCTTCGAAAGGCCAAGAGACAAATATGCAACAACTAGAAAATGTGAAATCTGAATACGAGGCCCAAGCAGGCCGCGTAAACCTTAACAACATCTTACGCGGGCCGCGTCAGACGCCCAGATGCAGAAAGTTGGGACAGCAGCCTGTTTATGTGCAATAACCGACTTTAATCAGATATTTTCACTACATGGGCGACCCCTAAACAGTCCTAGGCACTTAGGGACACCTGTGGACGATCCATGGCCATTGCTAGCATGATTTGTCAAGGATCTAAGGAGATTAAAGCACTATAAAAGGGCCTTGTGTTGCAACATTGTAACCACACCTTCCATCTGCATTTCTGGAGCTCCAAAGCAGACTTAAGTGATCACTAATCGTGCATAGGACTTCAGTAAGTATGCTTAACCTTTCTTAGTTGAGTTTTTACTTAGTTTTAGCTTAAAAGTCAAACCGTCGTAATTAACGGTTGACTTCGTGATTAATCATTAATGGTCCAGTGATTAGTCGAATTGAAAGTAGTTATAAGTTGGTAATTATGTGGGCATGAAACCCTTAAAAGGGCACCCTCTGATTCCCACTCTAACTAGACCATTTGTCGGGTCAAAGTTGATTAGAAAAAGTCAACAGAATGCTAATTTTCAAATTAACATGTAATTAGCAATGTAGAAGGCATTTAAACTATTTTATCACTTATATAACTTGGTAATAAGTATAATAACTAGTCTAGGCTTGTTTGATCCGACAATTTTCTGTTTAGACCCGGTTCGGAACCGAAAGTCGCAAAGCTTTGACTTTTGCTTTGACTTCAGTTCTGACCCGTTTTGGTATGTTTTAGAAATTCCTTAGAGATTTAATTGGACTAGGTTACATGCTAGTATAACCCTCTGAGATTATACACCTTGGTTCAATAGTTATCCAATTAATATGCATGATTCCGTTAATTGCTCATATGTTGACCATTATGCCCTTTTCACCATAAAACGTGATTTTTGAAAATGTAAAAGAGTAGAAACCTTATTTACTGATTTATAAACTTGTAACCAAAATTTGACATCCGTTTGAGGTGTAGATTGAAAGTTATGCTCGTTAGCGTAATTAGAAAGCTTTTTAGCGATTAAACGACATAATTAGCATATAGCCTATTTAAACCCACTTTTTGATATCAAAATTTTTACCCACTGATGTAATATATTATTTTGGGATTTTTGAAGATTTTTAATTAATTTTAGGCTGAGCATAAGTTAGAGTTATAAGCTTGATCCGGTAATTGTCGGTTTTGCCCTTTTGGGCTATAAAATGAGTTTTACATATCTTTTTGACACCAAACCTTTTGCTACTGATTTTATATGATAAATAAATTATTTTAAACCTTCTGGAATAATAAAAATATCAGCTCTCTATATAGAACCCAGAAACGGCTTCTAATCGCCTTTTTAAGCGTTTTTAACGCATAGTATGTACTAAAACTATTTTAAACATACAAGGGTTGATACCTACTGATATTTTAGGTAAATTATAATATTTTAACAGTAATCAAAAGTTTTTTAACTCAGAATTCAGTTTTGAGCCTTTCGGCTTATGTGAAATTACCAAAATGCCCCTACGGTGCATAGTTTGGTTATAATTGATAAATTTCACATATATGCAATACCCTACTGTTATAACTTAGTAAATTAAGTATTTTTGCTGATTATATCAGACCTGTAACTCGGGTTAATACTTAAACTCTTTTATAACCTTATAAATGACTAAAATACCCCTACGGGGCATAGTTTGAGTTTAAACTCGTTTCGGGCATAATAAAAGATATCTTTCTGATGTCACAACATATTTGAGGCATATTAACTTAGGAAACCTGTATATGGCTCTTATGGTTACCCGTTACACATTCTTCGCGTTCGGTTCGGTTTATGTAAATAGTTTGCATAAATTAGCCGAAACGGGTCAAACCTTAACATTTTTATCTCAAAATCCAGAATGTGTTTAGATTACCCATATAAGACAAGTCTTCAAACTTTTCGAGTCTAAATCACATTCTATTCCGGTCTTCGCTTAATCGCGCGTTCGAACCGTATCATTTCTTAAAACTAACCGGTCTAAGCTTAAGCTTAACTAAAGACCGTTAGGATTCTAATAGGTTATTATAAACCTTTGTTCCAGAATAGGAGAAACGGTAAAAGCTACCCGCATTTGCTAATTGTGAATTATACTTGCAAAGGTAAATACTTTTAACTTATTTTCCCTTATACGGGCTTGGGGTACGGTATATAAAATACCGCTTGGTCGGGCATTCGACCTTAATCGATTGGTGGTTAAGTATTATCGAGATGACCCGTTTAAATTGTTTTGTTTGCCTAAAGCCTTTGAGGGGTTAATGACAATGTCCCGGATATCCTTGGCATCATTTTACGAAATGGCCACGACCTAAGCGCGGAGTGTAGGCGTACACTCGTCAGTGCATAAATAAATTATGTGGTGTGTCTATTGATCTTTAATCCGGCACGAACCGGGCTACTGAACACATAAGGAACATGTAATCCTTTTACAAGTTTATATATTTAAATAATTATCCCAAGTTATAAAATGTTTGTGCCATGTGCATCAAAATCAATTTTTAATCATTTTTAAAATGAGTCAGTTAATTGTATTTACCAGTGTAAACTGACGTATTTTCTCAAAAAGATTAAATGCAGGTACTACTCGTAATAGGCTGGATTTCTCCTTAGCATCAAAAGAGTCTCGCAAGCTTAAGATGCCTAAAGTCTGTTGAACTACTGTTTCCATTTTATTTTGATCCACCTGTGGATAAACTTTCGAGTGTTGTGATACTTGATATTACAATATTCGGTTGAAATATATCTTTCACTTGCTTCCGCTATGCATTTTAAATATTGTGTTGTTTGACTGTAATGTTGCCAACCACGTCACGATACTCCCCCACCGGGCCCACCGGTCAAACGTGGAAATATCGGGGTGTGACACATTAGGATCCGACCAAGCATGTTTAGTGACCATAGTTGTATAGGGAATAACCTTCCAAGGTTATACCTTATGGTCACTTAGGTTAACTAGTTGTATGATAGGTAATTTATATGCCTTAAGTAAATGACCAAAATGCCCTTTTCATACGTAATTGGTAATTAAGCATATAAAACATAAACTTTTGTCATGTAACTGATTATGTAACATATTTAAACATGTTTAGGCATGTAATACTTGTCATAGGACTAGTTAGACGTCTCAAACGCGCATTTGCACGCACGACGCGTTAAAGTAGCGTAAGCTACCTTAATGCATCATAATGGGTCGAAAGCACTTAGGATAGGTTTCAATTTAGGATGTAGGCTTTGTTAAACCATATCACATGAGTTCCAACACTCATTTGGTTTACAAGACCTCATTCTATCCGATCTTCCGATTTAGGTGTCTATTGTTTGACTAGTGATTCAATTACTAGGTGCTGCTTGATTTCTCTGGTTTACTTGAGTTGTTGAAGTTCTATTGATTGAGGATACTTTGCACCATATGTGAGTACATAGTTCCTTATTTTACTGTTTTCAATTGTTTTGGGGTGATTCATATGTATCAAAACGATTTTCAATATTTTAACAATGGTTTCAAAAACGATTAAGATGGTTTATACTAAACGAATAACAATTTCAATAAAGTGAACAAACTTGTTGGTTGTAGTTACATAACAAATGACATTCATTAGCATTGATCAAGCCGACCAGTATTAGGTTATGGTATCATAGGATCTGAAAAATCCAGTTATCTTACTGCACCCATGGTTATATGTGGGGGTTGTAGGTAACGACTGAATCTGATGATAGTGAACTTACCCTTTGGTGGTTTGTTAAAGCGAGAAGCGAGAAGCGAGTTAGTCGAGTCATGAAGGTTTGAATGTTGTTAGCGAGACAACCAAGAATAGTTTTCACAATTTAAAACGAGGATGATTTAAACGATTTTAACGAGTTAACGATTTGGAAACGATTTGAACAAGTTAAACGAATTGGATAAACGATTGGTTTTTGGTTAAGTGTTTAGATAACGGGACGGGTGTAATGTGGTGAAAACATGGTAGATACACCGCTGGTACTTCTTATATATAAGTGTTTTCAACATATTACATACCGTGGCATTATTTAGTTCACTAGGGTAAACGATTTTGAAACGATGTCACATAACGATGTTTTCAAAAGAATATAAACCATACGAGTTTTACTAACGAGTTAATACAAGAAGTTTTACAAATTGGTTTTCTAAAGCAAATGTTTTTGGGTTAAGAATCATGGCTACGAGATTTTACAAATTATAATCATCTTGATTTGAGTTGGTTAATTATGTTGCAATACACTTTTCAAAACGAGGTTTGTATTTTGACTCTTGTAGTCTAATAAAGTACTGCAACATGAAAACTAGCCATGATTCCAATACTCTTATAAAACCTATGTACTCGCCAGCATTTCTTTGCTGACTTTGTTTTTACATATGTTTCAGGTGTTGTTGCTTGATGTGATTTCTAGGATGCATGTGTCACATAGGATCTGGACAAGGCGTTAGTGACATGATAACAATTGATAGTCAATATGTAATTTGTTTGTTGTGTGTTCAGACAATGTTAATGTTTAATATTATCAATAAAACGAAACTCTTTTTGTATCCATGGTTATTAAACAATAATTCTGCCACGACACTCCTTGACGTTTCCGCCACGATTTGTTGTTTTACGTGGTCGGGGTGTGACACCACATTTCCTGGCTCACCCCAGAACTTATCAACATGGCGTTCATCATTTCTTTCAATGTACGGTTCTTTCGTTCCACCACGCCATTTGATTGTAGAGAATAAGGAGGTGTACACTCATGTACAATGCCACTTTTTGCGAATAAATCGGCAAAAGGTGCAACATATTCGCCTCCTCGGTCGCTTTGCAAAGCTTTTATCTTCTTTTGAAGTTGATTCTCAACTTCATTTTTATACAAGATAAATTTACTTATTGCTTCATCTTTACTTTTTAGTAAATTTACATAGTAATATTTAGTACTATTATCAATAAACGTGATGAACTACTTATTTCCACCTCTTGTGGGTGCTGTTTTTAAATCATAAATATCGGTGTGAATTAAATCAAGGGGTTTGGTTATTCGTTCAACCCTTAATGTCCGCGGTGGCTGCATTTCCCATGTACAGCTTCTCATCTCCCGCAAGCTCCTTGAAGGTGATAAAGAGGCTCCTGTTTGGGCACACATGACGGGTTGCTCCCGTATCAACCCACCATCCTTTTGGAGTGTTGGTCACAGCATTGACCTCATCCAACATTGCGGTTTTGTCGGAAATCATTGCCACTAAAGGCATTCCGTCTTCATCCACCATGTGCGCACGCTCACGCTTTGGTTTCTTGCATTGGTTAGCCCGATGCCCCGGCTCGTCATAGTTGTAACAAGTCCCTTGGAACGTTTGAGGTTTCTTTTTCACAACCCCTTTCTTCGGTCCAAGTTTGCTAGCCTTTACTTTCTCTTTGTCCTTTTTCCCTTTGCCCTTATTGCCCTTAGAGGATTGCCCATGCTCAACCAAATTTGCGCTAGCAGAAGTTTGCGCATGGCTGCCTTTTAGGGCAATTCTATTGTCCTCTTCAATCCGAAGACGAACAATAAGATCCTCTATAGTCATCTCCTTTCGTTTGTGTTTAAGATAATTCTTAAAATCCACCCAACCAGGAGGTAACTTCTCAATCATCGCTGCTACTTGGAATATCTCGCTAAGTGTCATGCCTTCCGCAAGGATGTCATGTAGTATAATTTGCAATTATTGGACTTGATTCATAACTGTTTTAGAATCAACCATTTTGAAATCCAAGAAACGGGCTACCACAAATTTCTTTGTGCCAGCATCCTCCGTTTTGTACTTCTTGTCCAAGGCATCCCATAAATCTTTGGAAGTCTTGACATTGTAGTACACATTATACAATGCATTCGAAAGCCCGTTTAACACATAGCCTCGACAAATGAGATCCGAGTGCTTCCAAGCCTCTACCGCGCTCAGTGCCTGAGCGTTGGTCTCCCCTTCCGCAGGTTGGGGAGCGGTTTCAGTTAAGAACCTCGCAAGGTTCATGGTGGTCAGGTAGAAGAACATCTTCTGCTGCCTCCTCTTGAAGTGTAGCCCGAGAACTTCTCGGGTCGTTCAGCGTGATTAGCCACTGTGGACGCTCCCACAGTGGTGGCGTTCAAGGGGGTTCCCGTCACAACATTCGTGTTATTAACGTTGACATTATCTGTCGACATTATGAAAAATTAAAATTTAAAGTTTTAGTCAAAGGTCTGATTTACGCAAAAACCAGAAGTAAACTAGTAAAATTTAATTTTACCACAAAATTACTGTTTCGGCTTCTAAGTCCAACTTTGAAGACGAAAAACAAAAATTTTATAATTTTTAGAACTTACTGTTTGGCTTCTAAGTCCAACTTTGAAGACCAAGGCAGAAAGTTTTAGCAATTTTAGGACAAGTTCTGAAGTAACCAAATTGTTTTCAACCAAAGTCGCTCCTTTGAAGAAGAAAACAACAAAAAATACCTGTTTTTAAAAACACAAACTGAGGGAATCAAAACTGGTTTGAGTCACAAACAGAATGGTTTTGATTACACGAACATTTTTAAAATTTTGTTTTAAGATTGTAGGAACCATTCGCGTAATTAAATAAAAATAAACAAATTTTATTCAAAGATTACAATACAGATATAAGAAAGCTGAAATACAAGTACAATTTACAACTGAAATAAACCAAAATACAATAAAGGAGTAGAAGCAGAGAGGCTGAGTCACGTGTACACACACTTCCCTTAAAACAAATTCCGAGTCTCCCAGGAGTACTCGTTTTGTTTCCCAGGGTACAACAGCCAGAGCAGTAGTACTGCCGGAGTTGGTCTACAACCGAAGGCTACCTTGAACTTTGCAGGAAAAAGATGATCAGAAGTGTGAAGAAGACTGTTTGCATAAAGCTGTTGTTACTAGTGTGTTCTGCAGCTGGGTATGGAGCTGTATTTATACAGCTCCAGATTCGAAACCGTCAAAAGGAATTAAGGAGAGGTTTAAATTGCATTAAACGTCTTCAATTCAATTTAATACGTCATTTAATTCGCTGTTAAAACCGTTTGACTCGTCAGTTTCGAATGCAGAACTGAAACTGCTTCGTCATTAAATGCTAGAAGCTTCTGCGCGCGCAGAAGACACACTGGTGCGCGCGCGGAAGACACATTGATGCGCGCGCGTAGGTCAGCACGCTCATGCGCGCTGCGTCTGTTTTGACCTACTAAGGAGAAAATATGGGTTTGCCATTAATCTAAATCTAATAAAAAAACTCCAACTAATGGCACATGGCATTTTCTTATTCAAAATTTCAACTAATGCCACATGCCATTTTCTTATACAAATCATTAATAATATTATTTAATAAATATCTAATTCTAATTAATGATTATTATTAATAATATTATGCTATAGATAATCAAGTTTGATAATTAAAAAAATACTAAAGTTTTTATTAAAAGAATACTTCAACTTTTCTTTTAACGGCGGTTATCTATAATTATAAAACCTATTATTTTAATACCTTTTAAAATGAATAATTATGCTTAAGTTTTTTCATATGATCTATAATTTTCATATTCCACATATTAGTTGTGGTTTCCGATTTATTCTTGTATTTTACAATAATTTATGCTTCAGGTGAATACTATGAACTACTCAGTTCAATCACATATTTGTAATAGGATTTTTGTTTCTCTTTTAATGGAAAGTGTTTGACTCTTATTTATCATTCTTTTCAGGTTGGAACGGGTTCATGTCAAAACGGGTGATTTTTTACGTGTCAAAAGGATTTGAGTCATGTTAGGCCAACGTTTCAACTTTTGTGCATTCTATTTTTTTTTATATATAGACATTTTGTAATGTTTGATGTATTGTTAATGACTAACAGAAACATATTATCAAAAGTATGACACGGGATTTCTTTTTAATAAAACGATAACATTTAAATACTTTTTAACACATTTGGTCATTTCAGTTTTTTGTTTTTTTAAATGAAACATGTTACTCAGATGAATCTTTTCAATAAAGTACGACTCTAATTGACCGTTTCCACTATCATATATAAAATGTAATTTCACTTCTATGATGTATTTAGAGATTTATAATATATACATATATACAAACAGCCCGTGTAATATGCGGGTCTATAGCCTAGTATCATATATATATATATATACACACATCTCCTTAAGGATTTGTAAGGAGATGATGTGGCTGCTAATTAGGCAGCTAAACGCCTTTAACATTGAAGATAGTCTAAGACCTTCCGTAATGGAAGGTGATATAACGCCACCAGCCACCATAGCGCCCTATGGTGCCTCCCCACACCGCCCCTAGGGGCGCTATACCCAATGAACCCGGATCCCTCACGGAAATTATAATGAGGTGAACAATTTGCCTCTCTCACACACACATATATGATATATATACATACATATATAACCTCATCTCTCTATTATAATAAATCAAAGGTCTAAAATCCCATGTGTCACTCCCACAGCCTTCCTCCCTTCTCTCTTTCCTACTTGTCACTCCCACATTCATTTTGTCCACGTGTCATCTCATCCTATTTCCGGTTATTATTATTATTTTTTTTTGAAGAGTTGCTAAATGTCAAACAGCATTAATGAGGGCAGAGAATACTCCCTCTTTCTTTCCCTTTCCTCGCCGTCTTCTTCTTCTCTCCTTCTTTCCTTTACTGCATCCTACAGATGAATACCCTTTCGAGTTTGGATTCAAAATTTGACAATCGCACCTACTGTCTCCCTGTTGTTCAACGAAGACAGATTTTTCAGTCCCATCTTCGCATAAAACTCCAAGTTTACTGAACAAACACAGATCCTACGGCTGTGTTTGAATTTGTAAGTTAATTGGACGGTATAGATCATCATTCACACGGATTGAGGTTTGAAATTGTGTTCCTCTTCTTTGCCCTCATCCTCCGATGAAGTCTTTAAAGCCAAACCATTTCTCATTCCCTCTCCGTTGTGCATCTGCTTTGTTCTTCCAGTATTATTTTTTTTTTGTTAAATTTTGTTTACTTTTTAATTTTTTGTGGTTTCTGAACTGAATTTTGTTGTTGTTTCTGAACTTGATTTTTGTACAGGGTGTTAGTGATTGAAGAAAGGTTTGCTGTTGTTTCAAGAAATCAGGTATGTCAAATTCACCTTTGAAGTTAACTTTCGTTTTATGTTATGTTTAGTGAACCGATTTTGCTATTAGTCCGTTTTGTTAATTTTTTTACTATTACATGTGTTTTAGTGACTAATTTAGATATATTATTGTTTTCCATAGTTGTAATTCAGCTTTGAACTGAAGTATTACATGTGTTTTATGGACTGATTTTGATAAAAATGTGTTTTAGGGACAGATTTATATACTTTTTCATGTTGTGACTGCTAAAGTGTGTTTTAGGGCATGTTTTAGGCACTGTTTTAGAGATTTTTATGATTTTTCCTGAATTATACACTACTTCTAGCTGTTTTAGGGACTTTTTTAAGGACACATTTATGTTGTTTTATGGACTGTTATAGATATAAATGTGTTTTAGGGACTGTTTTAGGGGTTTTATGTTGTTTTAGGTCAACTTTTTGTTTTTTTAAATTAAGTTTACTTATCTATAGCTATGTTGCCACGTTTAACTTTGTTATATTAATGTTTAAAGATGTCTAAGTTGTAATATTTTGTTAATTATACACTACTTCTTGCTGTTTTAGGGACTGTTTTAGGGACACATTTTATGCTGTTTTATGGACTGTTTTAGATATAAATGTGTTTTAGGGACTGTTTTAAGTTTTTGAACAGATTTTGTGTGAATTATACAATACCTCTTAGGGACTGTTTTAGTGATTTATGATGTTTTAGGGACAGATTTAGATATCAATGTGTTTTAGCGACTGTTTTAGTGTCTGATTTAGATTTTTCTTGATATACATGTTATTTAGGGACTGTTTTACAAATTTTATTAGAGTTTTGTGAATTATACTCAACTTCTTGCTGGTTTAGTTAAAAGAGTCACAATATTTTTGAAGAGGACCAAAACTTGCATAAATTCTTAACTTCTTTTGTGTAAATATGTTTAAGTTGTAATTTTTTGTGAATTATGTTCTTAGTCTGGTGATTAAAGAGATTTATGATGTTTTAAGGACAGATTTAGATAGTTTTCCATTTTGTGACTGCTAAAATGTGTTTTAGGGCATGTTTTAGGCATTGTTTTATAGATTTTTATGATTTTTCCTGAATTATACACTACTTCTTGTTGTTTTATAGACACATTTATGCTGTTTTATGGACTGTTATAGATATAAATGTGTTTTAGGGACTGTTTTAGGAGTTTTATGTTGTTTTAGGTCAACTTTTTTTTTAAATTAAGTTTACTTATCTATAGCTATGTTGCCACGTTTAACTTTGTTATATTAATGTTTAAAGAAGTCTAAGTTGTAATTTTTTGTGAATTATACACTACTTCTTGTTGTTTTAGGGACACATTTTATGCTGTTTTATGGACTGTTTTAGATATAAATGTGTTTTAGGGACTGTTTTAAATTTTTGAACAGATTTTGTGTGAATTATACAATACCTCTTAGGGACTGTTTTAGCGATTTATGATGTTTTAGGGACAGATTTAGATATCAATGTGTTTTAGCGACTGTTTTAGTGTCTGATTTATATTTTTCCTGATATATATGTTATTTAGGGACTGTTTTACAAATTTTATAAGATTTTGTGAATTATAATTAACTTCTTGCTGTTTTAGTCAAAAGAGTCACAATATTTTTGAAGAGGACCAAAACTTGCATAAATTCTTAACTTCTTCTGTGTAAAGATGTTTACGTTGTAATTTTTTGTGAATTATGTTCTTAATCTGGTGATTAAAGAGATTTATGATGTTTTAGGGTCAGATTTAGATAGTTTTCCATTTTGTGACTGCTAAAATGTGTTTTAGGGCATGTTTTAAGGACTGTTTTAGACTTTCTTATGATTTTTCCTGAATTATACACTACTTCTTGCTGTTTTATGGTGTTTTATGGACTGTTTTAGATATAAATGTGTTTTATGGACTGTTTTAAGAGTTGTATGTTGTTTTTTTAAATTAAGTTTACTTAATTTAAGATGTCTAAGTTGTAATTTTTTGTGAATTATACACTACTTTATGATTTGAAAAGGACCAAAACTGGCATAAATTATTAAGTTCTTCTGTTTAAAGATGTTTAAGTTTTTATTTTTTGTGAATTATGTTCTGAAACTGCTGATTAAATACATTTATGATGTATTTGTGACTCCTAAAATGTGTTTTAGGGACTGTTTTAAAGATTTTTATGATTTTTCGTGAAATTTAGCTTTTAACTTAATTTTTCCTGATATACATGTTTTTTTAACTTAATTGGACCTGATATACATGTATTTGAATATTGCAAATTCTTATTATTTAATTATTTTTAAGAGTAATAATAATCAATACCCCATTTTTGTATTTCAAATGATGATGTCTAACTAACATGATATATGCATCCGTAAATATTCCCCCTCACACAATTGATACAATGTTTTATAATAGAGAGATATTTCAAATATTCCAAAAACTCCTTGAATGTTTCACAACAATTGTTCATTTAAAGACCCTCAGACAATTGATATAGTCTTTTAAAAACTAAAATTTGTTTATGAATCAGAGATTTTGTTTTCTAAAATAAATGTTTAACTATAAAGGTCAATGGAGAACCCTCCGATCACTTCTCTTAATAAATTGGATGTAACCAAGACAGACGTGACTATTAAAGTTCGCATACTTAAACTTTGGAAGCTACTATCATTTAAAGTCAAGAATGCTATTCATGCGGTCGAACTGATCCTCATGGATGAGGAGGTACTTTATCAGTTTATAACAAAGTTATTTTATTTTTTTTATATCCTATGTTTCATCTTAAAAGGTTATATTTGTTTGATAGGGTACCAAAATTCAAGCAAGTGTTGGTGGTAATTATCTTGTAAAGTATGGAAGATTACTGGTAGAAAAGAGTTGTGTCATGGTTACTAAGTTTGACGTTGGTGATAACGTGTCTCCGTACCGCCCAACCAACCACAAACATAAACTGTTTTTCAATTTATCTACCGACATCAGAAACATTGATGACTTTGGTGGTTCAATTCATGGATTCTCTTTTACATCATTTGATGTTCTTTGTAATCGTGCTATTCCGCAAGACTCTCCTGTTGGTAAGTGCACCGTATTTTAAAATTTGATGTTTTGATCTTTACTTATATTACGCCATTGTTATTGTTCTAATTTATTCTTTTGTTTGTTTATAGATATCATTGGTTATGTTGATGGTTGGTTTCCTATGGTTGATCATACCAGCAGTAACGGGAGATTGAACAAAAAAATGAGCTTACAACTTCGTGACTTAGAGTTAGAATTTATTTATTTCTTTGATCTCCTTTATATATTTATCAATTAGTTCATGTTTTATTAAATTTTTATTCATAGGTTCCTTAATGTTTATCTAACTTTGTGGGGAGAATATGCGGTGCAAATGTCAAAGTTTTTGGAACAAAAACCGAGTGATGTGTTTGTGATATTGCAGTTTGGAAGATATAGCTTTCATGAAGGTTTTATACTTATTTAATTACTTTTATCTTTCTCATTAAAATTCTATATATTTTACATTCTATTGTTTACTTATCAATGCTTAATTTTTTTAATATAATTTTTTTGTCAAATATGTAGGTAAGGCATACGTGTCCAGTTCTTTTCAAAACAACAATTTGTATCTGAACGAAAGCATTGATGAGCTAATTGATTTCCAAAAGAGGTAAGACGTGCATATTTTTTTCAAATTAATTGTTTTATTATTTGTTTCAGTATATTATTTTATGTCATAATGTTGAAATGTTTTATAATTTATAGACTAATTATATTTATAATAATTTGAAGTTTACTTGAAAGAAGACCGGATGTTGGTTCTTCAAGCCGTCCTTTTGGTTCATCTCAAGCTAGAAAAACTGTTCATGATGATTTTTTGGTTGGAACTGAATTCAAGAGCATAGATGAGGTTAATAAAATTCAAGAGACAATGAATGTGATTGTGCTTGGTACAGTGATAAGTTTCCCTCCTGGTGTTGAGTGGTATTACAATTCCTGTAAGGATTGTATGAAGAAGGTTAGTGTGCTGTATTTTATAAGCGATGGAGAGGATGGATTAGATTTAAGTGAGGAGAAGCAGACAATTCGATGTATAAATGATGTTTGCAATGAAAAAGGTGTTTCTGTGGTTCCCCGGTAAAGTTCTAACTTTATGATAACTTCAAATTTAAAATTTTATATTTCAATACTATACTAATACCAATTTTATTATTCTTTTTTAGGTTGAAACTTCAAGTTAGGTTACAAGATTCTACTGGTATTGCATCTCTAACTTGCTTAGATCATGTAGCTCGAAAATTACTTGGAAAGAGTGCTCAAGAGTTGGTTGATAAGTTTCTTGATGTATCTCTTTTGGCTTTATTATTTTCCCAATTTCTATAATTTATACATTCTCATATTGTACCACTGTTTTTACATCTTAAATTATTATGTAGGGTGAAATGGATAATTTGCTACCGGATGAAATTAGTAATTTGGTTGGCAAAAAGATGGCGTTTAAGGTTGAGATTTCTCACTTTAATGTGAAGAATCACTACAAGTCATTCACTGTCAAAAGATTTTCTGATGATCCTGAAATCATTTCTCAGCTTGAATCAAAGATAGGGATTGACCATGTAAGTATCTAATGATATTTATCTTAATTTTTTACAGTTATAATATATTTTACCTACATTCTTTATTCAACAATTAAACATACCCTTCTTTGTTTATAATGTAGGTTGATCTTTCAAACTCTATGAATCTCTCATCTGGTGATTTTGAAACTGTTGATACTGTCGATCTGAAGGTATTATTTTTAAACAAACTATATGACAAAATCTATTTATTCATTTATTCTTATTCATCACTATTATTGTTTATAATAATATATTATTTTCATTTCAATTCATTTCCATATTAAGGATGATTCTCCGATGTCACTGATTGGTTCAAGTGCTGGATCAATATCTTTGGCTACCAAAAATGCTGAAAAGATAAGTGAACATTCCGAGTTGAACCGTAATCTTGCGGAGTCTTATGATCATGACGAGTCAGCAACAAAAGCTGCTTTAGGTTGCAATAAAGGTCCGCATTTTATTTCTATTTGTTTTTTCAATCTTTTGGATTTTGTAATTCTATATTTCTAATCCATATTTTCTATTTAAATTAGAATTCAACACTTATAGCAAAGAGAAGCGCAAGACGAGAAAACATACTACTAACCAGAAGGTACTATCTATTTTTTTAAACACATTCCTATTTCTAAATACAAACCTTTTTGTATTTTAACAAATCTATTTACTTGAATTTGAAGGATTCTATACCATTCAACAATGTTTATAAGACTCTGGTTTCATTGATTGATTCAAGTGCTGGTGGTATGGCTTTGCGTAACAAAAGGCCAGCAAAGATGAAGGCACAACCTGAGCTGAAGCGTGTTCTTGCGGAAGATTATGATCATGACGACTCTGGAAGTAAAGATCCTTTATCTTTGAATGAAGGCCCTAAGTCACTTTTGATTCCCAAGAAGGAAAAATGATCACATCTATCCATTGTTAAGACAATTATTATTCCATGTTTAGTATATCTATTATTTGTTTTTGAAAACTTATGTTGTTTAAGTCACTTGATGTAGGAATGATGGTTTAGTGTTTGGATTTGGTTATTTAAATTTATCCTTGGTTTTAAATTTCTAAATTTTATTTTGAGCAGTGTTAATTTTACTTTTATGAAAACTGTGTTAAAATTGTGTTAAAATTAGTTTTATTATTAACAAGTATATATTTTTTTTTCAATTGTGTTTTAAATTAACATTTTGTATTTTTTTCCATTACCTTTTTGTCGTTTTAAAACCAAATGAATTGAAACATGTTTGTAATATTAAACAGATTATGATTTAACTTTAATTATTAGTAGAATTTCTTTTCCTCCAAGGTAGGATATAATTTTTGACTTTATTTTTATTATTATCTCAGATATACATCATTATCCCAACATAAATACAACACCATTGTCGAATGTTTCACGAATATTTATTAACACTCCCAATAATTTTTTTGTTTAATGATTTATTAATTTATTTTTTCAAATAATTTCCTACATCTTAATTAATTTTTTTTTACAGTTTTAAACACAAACTCTACCAATATTGAGAGTCATCACAGGAGAAAGTTACGAAAGCTGTATTTGGATAGAAGAAAGGTTAACAACAGTGTTAAAGAGAATGTTTTTAATAACAAAGAGAATGTCATCAAAGACACTCTTTTATGTAATTCAATATCTTTTACTAATTCTCCCATTGGAAGTATTAGAAGCCCCTTGTCTGACATTACAACAGGTACTATATTAAAAATCTTTTATTATAAAAAAACTACAAATATACCGCTTACCAATTTTTATTTTCATTATCACATATACTTTTTGTTAATATTATTTTTATTTTCTTTTTTTAAATCATGATTCATTTCTATATAATTTTATTACAGGTTTAAATAATTGCACAAATACAACACCATTTTCAAATATTACACCAATATCTATTAACCCTCCCAGTAAGTATTTTGTTTAATGTTTTATTTATTTTTTCTAATAAATTCCTATATCTTAAATATTATCTTTTTGTACAGTTTTAAACACAAACTCTACCAATATTGAGAGTCATCACAGGAGAAAGTTACGAAAATTGTATTTGAATACAAGAAAGGCTAAGAACAAAGAGAATGTCATCAAAGAGAATCGTTTATGTAATTCACTATCTTTTACCAATTGTACCAATGGAAATACTAGAAGTCCTGTCTCTGACATTACAACAGAATACTTAAATGGTAACACCATAATATTTTCATTTTTTTATATTTTATTTTGCATCATTAATTTTTATATTTGTTGTTGTTACAGGTTTAAATAATTCCATGGACAATTTTAACAGTCAACAAAGGCGAAATTTAAGAAAGACTATTCTGGATAAAAGACGAGCGAATGAAAGTGATACTAAAAAAGACGAATTTGTGGGCATCTCAAAAGGTACATTTTACATAAATATACAATATACAAAAAATTTATTTTAATTGAAATTGCTTCCAACTTTATAATTGCTTATTACAAATTTACAAATATTATTTAAATATTTTTCAACAGATTATGTTGATCACTTAGATCAAAATGTCACTTGCCAAATATGTCAAGCAAAATTATGGGATGTCGAAGCTCGTAGAGGGAGTACAAAAATCCAATTTAGTTCAAGTTATTCAATTTGTTGTGCATATGGTAAAGTTCAACTTCCTAATATGAAGGAAGCACCACCAAGTTATCAGTCTCTTTTTAATGGATTGGATTCAAAAAGCCAGTCATTCATCAAGAACATCCGTCGATACAACTCCATGTTCTCATTTACTTCCATTGGCTGAAAAGTTGATAAATCCATTAACAGAGGCAATGCTCCTTATATATTCCGATTGGGTGGTCAGAATTACCATAGAATGGGAAGTCTTCTACCAGAGAACGGATCTAAACCAAAATTCTCCCAGCTTTATATATATGATACTGACAATGAACTTTCAAATAGACAATCTGCTTTTGGGTACGTATTCAATGTAACTATTTTATTTTTTAAGAATCTTTTTAAATTTTAAATTAATATTATATGTTTTGATTTTCTTTAGTGAATCTAATAGAGCTTCTTCATCAAAGTCTTTGGATCTTGATCTTCAAGTTATACAACATATACAGAATATGTTAGACTCGGAGAATGTTTTGGTTAAAACATATCGCATGGTAAGAGATTTTTTTAAAGATAACTGTAATGCTGTGCTAAAGTTGCGGCTCATTGGAAGAAGGCAACAAGATGGAAGAACATACAACTTACCAACCGCTTCTGAAGTGGCAGCTTTAATTGTTGGTGACATTGGCGATTCCTTAGAAAACAGAGATATTATTGTAGAAACAAAATCTGGTGGTCTACAACGTATTAGTGAGTTACATCCATCGTATCTTGCTCTCCAGTATCCACTTTTGTTTCCTTATGGTGATGATTGCTACAGAATTGATATTCCTCATAGAGGTGTTACTCCTTCTACATCAACCAAACGAACATATGTCACTATGAGAGAATTCTTTGCATACAGGATACAAGATAGGCATGGTGTTTTTTCATTAATTCTAAATTCACGTCGCCTATTTCAACAATTCTTAGTTGATGCGTATACCATGATTGAAACTGAGCGACTAAATTACATACGTTTTCAACAGAAGGTTCTAAGATGTGATACTTTTGAGAACCTCTCCAATTTACGTAACCATGGTAATATAAATGTATCCAACACTGGAAAGCGTGTCATATTGCCTTCGTCATTCACTGGAGGTGCTCGGTATATTATGCAGAACTATTTGGATGCAATGTCTCTGTGTAAGTGGTATGGATATCCAGATGTTTTTATAACCGTGACATGCAATCCTAAATGGCCTGAAATTAAAAGATATCTTAAGGACACCAATTTAAGTCCTGAAGACAGGTCTGATATCCTCTCTAGATTGTTTAAAATCAAGCTCAATGCTTTGATTAAAGACTTGAAGGATAACTCAATATTTGGCAAAGTTTCAGCAGGTATTTTTTACAAATTTACTATTAAGCTTCATTCCTTCTTAATATTTAAAAATTGAATACAAACATTTAATATTTTATTTTCTTTACTTTTTGTAGTTGTTTATACGGTGGAGTTTCAGAAGCGTGGGTTGCCGCATGGGCATATATGTTTATTTATGCATCCTGATCACAAGTTTCCAACTGTTGAACACATTGATCCCCTCATTTCTGCTGAAATTCCTAACTGAAACAATGATCCAGAGTTGTATACTCTTTTCAGTGATTTCATGATTCACGGTCCTTGTGGTCCTCACAACGTCAACTGCCCATGCATGGTAGATAATAAGTGTTCTATGGGCTTTCTAAAGAGATTCCGTGATCATACGTCTATCGACATGGATGGTTTTCCTCTCTATAGAAGAAGAGATTCAGGAATGTTTGTTGAAAAATCTGGAGTTAAGTTAGATAATAGATTTGTTGTTCCCTACAATAAAACACTTTTGAAGAGATATCAGTCCCACATCAATGTTGAATGGTGCAATCAAGATGGATCTATAAAGTATTTGTTTAAATATATCAACAAAGGGCCTGATCGTGTTACCGTTTCCATTGTTGAAAGTAACACATCAAACGAACCTGACCCGCCGGTTGATGAGATTAAAAAAATACTATGATTGTCGATATTTGTCTGCATGTGAGGCATCATGGCGTATATTCGCATTTGATGTTCACTATAGGCACCCAGCTGTTATTCGTCTCCCATTTCATCTTCCGGACCAACAAAATGTTGTATATGGCGAAGACGATGATATTGACTTAGTCCTCAATCGGCCGTTAATGAATTCTTCAATGTTTTCATCTTGGATGGATTGTAACCAAAGAGATGAAGTTTCCTGAGAGCTTACTTACGTTGAGTTCCCTACTAAGTTTGTGTTTAAAAAGGATGAACGTTGTTGGAAACGTCGGAAACCGGGTGGTTTTGCAATTGGAAGAATTCATGTTGTTTCTCCTACTCTCAGGGAGGCATATTTTTTGAGGATTCTTTTAAACAAACTTAAAGGTCCTCGATCCTTTGATGATATCCTCACTGTAAATGGTCGTAAATTTAATACCTTTAGAGAAGCATGTTATGCTCACGGTCTACTAGATGATGACATGGAATATATAGAAGCTATCCAAGAAGTAAGTCATTCAGGCTCCGGTTATTATCTTCGCACACTGTTTGCTACGATGTTGACGTGCCAGACTCTGTCTATGCCGGAACGTGTATGGCAAAAAACATGGGAATTATTATCAGATGGCATCCTCTATAAACAACGACAGATTTTAAAGTCTCCAGGTACAAGTACTTTATGACAATTACTCCTTTTTATGTTTATTTATAATCTTTATGTTTATAATTCAGATTCACATATATTTATATATATAATCATGTTAAAATGTTTTATTTTATTCAATTATTTCTTTTAGTTTTTAACAAATATTTGTTTCTTATACATTGGATTATATTAATCTAAAAAATATATCTTTAATGTGTTTTTTTTTCAGATTTATTCCTCACTGATGATGAACTTAAAAATCTCACATTGTACGAGATTGAGAAGATTTTAATTCGTAATAATTCCAGCTTATGAAATTTTAATTCAATGCCTTATCCTGATCATGAGTTGATTTCTACTTCAAATAATCGTTTGAATACTGAAGAGTTGGATTATGATAGAATTGATCTTCAAGAGCAGTTTGAGAACCTTTTAGTTTCATTAACCGATGAACAAAGATTTATTTATAATGATATCATGAAAGCGGTTGAAGACAATAAAGGTGGTGTTTTTTTTTTTGTTTACGGTTATGGAGGTACCGGTAAAACATTTCTTTGGAAAATGTTATCTGCATCTCTAAGATCAAAACGGGAAATTGTTTTAAATGTTGCCTCAAGTGGGATTGCATCTTTGCTTCTTACAGGAGGTAGGACAGCTCACTCTCGATTTCTCATTCTGATTAATCTGAATGAAGACTCAATGTGTACTATAATCCCTAACAGTGATGTTGCAAATCTATTAAAGAAAACATCATTGATTATATGGGATGAAGCGCCAATGGTACACCGTCATGGTTTTGAAGCTTTGGATAGAACTCTAAAATACATATTGAAATGTGATGGTTCTCATAATTCCCAAAGTCCATTTGGAGGTAAAACAATCGAATTTGGTGGAGATTTCCGACAAACTCTTCCTGTCATTCAAGGTGGTACTAGACAAGACATTGTTAATGCTTCGTTGACTTCTTCGTACATATGGGACCACTGCAAAGTACTCACTTTAACTAAGAATATGAGGTTGACTGCAGGAGGTGGAATGCATGATGTTGAGCAAACACGAATGTTTGCTCAATGGTTGTTGGATTTGGGTGAAGGGAAACTAGGCGGATCTAATGATGGTGATGCGATTATAGATATACCCGATGATCTTTTAATCATGGATTCTGCTGATCCTATTTCAAGTCTTATAGAGTTTGTTTATCCTTCTCTTCTTGAAAATTACCAAAGTTCTGGCTTTTACCAAGAAAGAGCGATTCTTGCACCGACGAATGAAGTTGTTGATGAAATTAATTCTCAGTTGTTGCTGATGTTCCCAAGCGATTCCAAGGAATACCTAAGTTCCGATAGTATTTGTGAGACAGAAAATCTACATGATGGTTTTGATCAAAGTTTATACTCTCCCGACGTACTAAATGGTCTTAAGATCTCTGGTGTTCCAAATCACAAATTAGTACTAAAGGTCAGTGTTCCCATCATGCTCCTCAGAAATATTGATCAAAAAAATGGTCTGTGCAACGGAACTCGCTTAAAGGTAATATCACTTGGAAATCGCGTTATTGAAGCAGAAGTGATATCTGGAAGCAACATTGGTGCTCGAATTTTACTTCCTAGAATTGGTATAATACAGTCGGATAAGAAGGTTCCTTTTAGATATCAAAGAAGACAATTTCCTGTTGCTTTATGTTTCGCTATGACAATTAATAAAAGTCAAGGCCAGTCATTATCCAGAGTTGGTTTGTTTTTGAAAAGTCCAGTATTTTCTCATGGTCAACTTTATGTTGCTTTGTCGCGAGTCAAGAGCAGAGATGGACTCAAATTATCAATTCTTAATAATGATGGTAACCTTACTAATAAGACATCTAATGTTGTATACAAAGAAGTTTTTAGTTACTTGTAATTTGTATTTGTATATGTAATTTGTTTTGTGAGTGGGGATCCTGCGGAAAGTGTGTTTTTCCTAGAAAGTGTAGGAAGCGATCTGGGCCATCAGATGAGTGTGTTTAATGGTTGAAATCATTTTGGTGGCATTTTGGTAATATACATGTCTTTAAAATAGGCTAATTTAATTAATTGGGGTAAATGTGTCATTTAAGTTGTTTTAAATAAGGAAATACCTACCAATCAAAACCACCTTCAAAAATGTCGTAATTTTCTCTCTCACTCTCTCTCTCTAATCCCTGACATTTGAAAACACCAAATCATACTAGATGTGTTCATAGTAGTGTGTTTTAGCGATAAAACACAATGTGACGAACTAGTGACTGACTGCTAAAACACAACATCAAGAATGCCAACTGATACAACACAACGTGAATCAGTAACTGATAAAACACAACATCAAGAATGCCAAAATCATATCAACCAGTAACTGATAAAACACATTGTGATGAAACTAACATCAAGAATGCTAAAATCACATCAACCAGTATTGATAAAACACATTGTGATGAAACAGTAGATAAAATACAAAAGAACATGCCATTCATGAATCATAACTGGTGTAACACACTGTGATGAACCCGGTAATTGATAAAACACAACATCAAGAATGCCTAAAATCATATCAACCAGTAACTGATAAAACACATTGTGATGAAACACTAAATGCTAAAACACATTGTAATGAAACTAGTAACTGATAAAACACAACATCAAGGATGCCAAAAATCATATCAACCAGTAACTGATAAAACACATTGTGATGAAACAGTAACTAAAACTGGTAACTGCTAAAACACATTGTGATGAACCCAGAAACTGATAAAACACAACGTGAAGAAATTGTTAATGATTTGAATTTCGTAATTTTAAGTAACTTCCCTTTTGAAATCATAATGATTTGAAATAGTCAAAGAAATATACGTTTCCATAAATATCTGGATAGTTAATTTAAGATATATAATATTCCAAAATTAAATTAAAAATCAAATTACCATCATGCCCTTTTGAATAAAAAAACTAAATGCCACATGTCACCTCCCTATTGCTTCCTAGACTTTCTAGGAAACTTAGACTTTCTAGCCAACTCCCACTCTTGTTTTGTAATCAAACGCATAGTTTTTATATATTATTGTTTCATAGCATAACACATGTTACTATAGTTGATTAGTGTTTCATAGTATAACACATAAACGTTTACAAACATATCTATAATAATTGAAACAAAAATGAACTTGTACCAAAATTCGTCATCTATTATACACAACACCATGACGAGACTAAAGTTTAATAAATTATCAACCATCTATTACCATTAAGCATAACACATAATATCCAAATTAGTCAAGTTATTCTACCCAAAAAGAACAACCAATCATGCAATTACCTGTTAACCTTGATTTACATAAAGCCCAACCCAAAATAACCAAATCGTGTCTAATTTAGCCATAAGTTTTTCTACACCAACTAGGACTCTAAAGCCCAACAAAAGAAACTACCATATATTGTTTATAAAAACAACCACAACCACAAGCACACTTCCCAGTCATGCACGCAATTTCTTCTTTTTAACATAACCCTTCTCCACAACCTTTGTCAATCTCAAGAGCTTACTTGAGTTGTTGAACTCAAAAAACAGTTCCGCTACAATTTTTTTTCTTCCAAGCCTTCAAGTAACTCGACCATCCAACGAATCCATACCGGAACCCTTTGCGATGTTTTTCCAATCTGGTCATGATGTTCTTTATTGGGATTAAACCCTATCAGAGGAACAGATAATCAAAGCCAAAACTGGATCAGAGCAGTGGATCCAGAATAAGCAAAAGTTTATATTCAAATCTCTCCCCTTGAAAGTGGTTTCAACATCTGCTGACCTCCAAACTACTGATCTTTACTAACTGCTGACCTACAACTGCTGACCAAGTCAAAGACTGATGGAAGACTAAAGCTCTGCTGATTCAATCTACTGCTATGGGTCAAGCTCTGCTGATCATGACAAGTACTGCTGGATTCACATCAGTAGAAGGATGCAACAGTAGTTTAGTTTATATTATGAAATGTAATGTACAACAGTAGTTAGCATAGCAGAGGTTGTATAGATCAGATGTTAGAGTTTGTTAGGAGGTTAGATGTCACTTTCATGGTGACGTCAGCTTAGATGGTTCAGTGGTTTGCTCGTGCCTATAAATAGAACAGTGCTCTGTACTGTTCTATTAGCTCTTCACCATCTTTCTCCTGCACGAACAAATCACTGTGAGCTCAGGCTGAGGGGGAGTTTGTTACATACTTGCAATTGTAATTGAATCTTGTAATAAATTCAAGCATTCGGTTCAATGTTAAACTTGTATGTTAAAAGCAATTCTCTCGTTTGATTGTGAAAAGTTTGCTTCCATTATATCCCGCTGTACTACTCATTCATCTTCATCTTAATTCAAACGTAAAACACAATCAAAACCAAACTTAGATCCTAACAATTGGTATCAGAGCTTGGGCAGTCAAATTTGATTTAACAATCATTTTGACATAAATAGTTCAGCTCATAATAGTTGATACTGATAGTTTGTTCGTTTTGTTGAAAAACAGAGCAAGGTTTAATCACCATCAAAGTTGATTAATCAGTTCCTGTAAAACAACCAGGATGACATCACAATCACAAGATGATAAGAATAACATTGGCTCTCTTTTCTAACCACCCATGCTTAAACGTAATGAATACAACATCTGGCAGAGAAGGATGGGTCACATCCTTGCTCAACAGAACACTGGATGTTGGAGGTCTGTTGTTTTTGGTCCCCATGTTCCTATGGTGCCAAGTGCTGAGGATGCAAAGAAGTTCGTACCTAAACCATCTGAAAACTATACTGAAACTGATTTTCAAAAGTTCGAACTCGATGCCAAAGCATTTAGCATCATAGCATCTGCATTACCCAATGAGATCTATGCTGGACTGTTACATTGTAACAGTGCCAAAGAGCTATGGGATGAACTGAATGAACAATTTGGGGGAACAGAAGAAGTTATTGAAAACAATAGGGAAATTCTGAATCAGCAGTATGAAACATTTTGTCACATCAAGGGTGAATCATTGACTCAGCAGTTTGAACGATTCAGTTGTCTCATTAGTGAACTAAGGCTTGTTAAAGTAACATTTCCAAATTCAACTCAAAATAGCAGGTTCCTTAGATCACTACCAGAAAAATGGGATACCATTGCATTTGTTACTAGAAACTCTGATGAGTTCAAAGATCTGACCCTGACCCAACTTCATGGTAGACTCCTGACCTATGAAAGGGAGTTAAACCAGAAAAAGAAGTTGCAAAAGTCTGGCAAAGTTGCTTATGATTATTCATTTGGTAGCACAGCTCTTTTTGGTGAGGAAGAATCTGGTAGCAGTAGTAAGGATCAGGGTTATGATCACTTTATTGATATAACTGCTGGTGGAAATTTCAACAACCCTGATTCTCACTCTGCAAATTATGCTTTTACTGCAAATTGTGAAAACCAGATGTCAGATAACTTGTGTTTTGAACTCAATGATTTGCAAGACTTTGATCCCACTGACTTAGAAGAGATGGACATTTTGCATCAATTGGCTTTGCTTAGTGTCAGAACAAGTAAATTCTACAACAGAACAGGGAGAAAATTCCCAGGGTTACATGGGAATTTAAAAGTGGGGCTAGATAAGTCAAAAATTAAGTGCTATAAGTGCAATAGGCTAGGTCATTTTGCTAGGGAATGCAGGAGTCAAACCACTGGTCCAATAATCACTCATCCCAGCTCAAACCCTAGACCATAACATCAAAGCACTGTGCACTATACCCAATATACCCCTGCTGCCCATGTTAACACTGCTCACTATGCTGCAACCCCTGTGCCTGTGCATTATGTTCAAACCACTGTTCCACAAATTCAGTATGTTCAAACCCCTGTCCCTCAGGCACAAATGCAACCTGTTGCACCTCAACCAGCTGCTCCAACAGTAACACAACCAGATCAGCAAAGCTTTTTCACTCAAGGCTTTGTTGACTGGAGCAGTATGCCTGATGAGCTTAGTGATGAAAATTTTGCACTCAATGCTTTTAATGATCCTACTAATGATGAATTTTGTTTGATGGCATTAGAGTCTATATCAGAAGGGGTAGAAACTGAAGGTGAACAGCTAAGTGCTGAAACAGTGGATGAAGTGACTGAAGCAGTGGTTACTGCAGTTGCTGGTGAACTACTGCTGGGAGAAAATTCAGAAACCCTGATTGAACCACTGTCTAACCCCTGGTCCGAAGAAGACAAAGAGGAAAAGGAAGAGAAGAAAGTAGGTGAGAAAAAAAATAGAGCTGATGAAGAAGGTGATCATCAATGTGATTGTGCTATGATGGTTGCTGCTAAGGTAACACCTCAAGTTCTTGAAAAACTGTGTTCAGATAAATGCATTATTGCATTTGCTAACATCAAAGAGGTAAATGAAAACCTTAGGGATAAAGTCTTAACTGATGAAGTCAAATTTGAAAAGTTATTAAAAGAACTTAGAAACAAATTGGCTGAAAAAGACAAAGAAATTAGCAGTCTCAAAGAAGAGCAGAGCATAACCAAAAATTCAACTCCAAACTATGGTAGAAAAATACCAAGTTTGCAAAAAGGAGTTGGACTCCACCCAGATCACTTGTGAAAGATGGGTGGAATCTTGTAAAGGGTATGAGGTTATGCTTGAGAAACAGCTTGAAAGCAATGTCAAGTTTGGTGTAGGATATAGAAAATATGATGATCTTGTAAACACTGCTGGAAAACAAGCTGGTTCATCTGAAATTAAACCAACCAACAAGAATGGCCAAGAGATTAAAATAACTGACAAACATGGTAACAAAATCACTTTGGAAAGATCTGTGGGGTCCTCAACTTTTGAGGAAATTGAGAAATACCAATTTAAACCCACATGGTCTGATGAGTGTGACATTCTTGAAAATTTCAAGCCCATGGACTTTACAACCACTGATGGTGTCACATCTCCAAAAGCAAAGGTCATTCCTATCAAAGACATCCTAACAGTGGTTCAAAACTCTGTTGCTAAGGAGTCTGAGAAAAGGAAGAAAAGAGAAAATATCAAAAACCTGTTTTGTGATTTTTGTGAAAAGAGAAATCATCTAACAAAACACTGTTTTCATCTAAAAGCATATGATCTAAACAAAACAAGTGTCATTGTCCCTGCTGAAAGCTGCACCATCTGTGGTAAAACAAACCACAAAACTCAAGCATGTGTGTATCTCAAAAACTTTGATGTCAAAAAGAATGAGTACACTGCTAAAACATCCTTGAGTCCATCAACATCATCTGTCAAATTCACCAAGAATCAACCACTGTTTGTGCCAGTCCAAACAGCTATTACAAAACAGCTGAATCAAACATCTGTCCAAAGAGATGTTCAAGTGACTGATGCACCCCCTGCCAACCAATTCAGAAGAGGCAAGGGACAATCATCTTACCAAAGGATTCCACACGTTTATGAGACCTACAAAAGGCCCTCTAAACCAAGAGTGAACAGGCATCCTTTTGGGTATCAGCAGGTGATTGGTCAAAACCCACAACAGTGGTTAGAGAGAAACAGTCCTAAAATTGTCCAAACCCCTGATCTAACCACTGCCCATCCATCTGTACTCATCCCAGACACTGTCGAGACCCCATCCAAAGCCTTATTGGCTTTGGAGACCCTAATGAACTAATCCTTTTACTTCATGTGCAGGGAGCTTCTGCATGCTTAGATAGCCTTTGGTATGTAGATAGTGGAGGCTCCAGGCACATGACAGGATGTAAATCCCTTCTCAAAGATTTCAAAATTCATAGAGGGGTGATATATCCTTTGGTAATAATAGTAAAGGGAAAGTTCTGGGGTCTGGTACAGTACAGTCTGGAAATGTAAAATTTGAAAATGTCAATCTGATAGACAATCTAAAATTCAACCTCCTGAGTGTTTCACAAATGAGTGACAAGGGGTATGGGTCATTCTTCACAAAGGAGTGTTGTAGGATTGTTGGACCTGAAATGGTTGAGAAATTGAAGCAATAATAAAAACTGGAAAAACCAAATTTGTTGCTCAAAGAAGTGGCAATGATTATGTGGTGGATATGTCAAAAGAGAGCCCCAGAACTGATGCCTGCCTGTTCTCAGCTGCATCAAACAAAGAGACAGAACTATGGCACAAAAGATTGGGGCACACAAATCTCAAGACAATCAATTCTATTTCAAAATAGGGGTTAGTAAGATGTTTACCTCAAAAACTGTTCACCTGTCCTGAGCATTGTGTTTCCTGCCTAAAAGGAAAACAACATAAAAGCTCCTACAAATCCATTGATGAGTCCAAAATAACCAAATGTTTACAAATGCTTCATATGGATTTGTTTGGCCCAGTTAAAGTCATGAGTCTTAAGAAAAAGAGGTATTGTTTGGTTATTGTTGATGACTTTTCAAGGTTTACATGGACTTACTTTTTACACTCGAAAGATGAGACTGCAGGCATTCTGCAAGACTTTGTGAAACAGGTTGAAAAGCAGTTTGACCTTCCAGTGAAAATCTTCAGAAGTGACAATGGCACAGAGTTTAGGAACAAGGAGTTGGATGATTTCTGTGTGTCAAAAGGAATTGTGAGGCAATACAGCATTCCAAGAACACCAGAACAAAATGGGGTTGTTGAAAGAAAGAACAGAACTTTGATTGAGGCTGCCAGAACCATGCTTGCTGATTCAGGTTTGCCATTAACTTTTTGGGCAGAGGCAGTAAACACTGCTTGCTATGTCCAAAACAGAGTTTTAATCAATCCCAAGCATCAAAAGACTGCCTATGAACTGCTGTATAGAATAAAGCCATTGATTTCATATTTCAAAGTTTTTGGTTGCCCATGCTTCATCTTAAACTTAAAAGATTCCATTTCTAAGTTTGCAGCCAAAATTGATTGTGGTTATCATCTGGGATACTCTACCACTGCTAAGGCCTACAAAGTGTTTAACACAAGGACCAAAACAGTGGAAGAGACTTTGAATGTAAAGTTTAATGAACTTTCCTCAATAAAAATCCCAGCAAACCCTGCTGAACTGTTTGATCTTGATAAATTCACTTTTGAAAATACTGCTGTCAAGACTAACAATGCAGGTCCATCAGAGGATTCATCTTCAGACTATGGGTATGAGATCATCATTCCTCAGCAAAAGTCTGTCAAAATGGGAAGAGCAGTAGATGTTCAAAACAGCTGTCAAAGCTCAACCACTGCTACCTCAACAGTTGTTGACCAAAGTAGCCCCTTAACCCCTGCTTCCACATCATCAAACACTGTTGATAAAAGTCCTCAAACAGTGGATCAAAGTCAGCATGTGTCCACTCCTTTACCACCTATTCCACCACCATTTGAAGCCACTGCTGGATCATCAAAGTCACCAGCAGTGGTTAGCTCAGATGATTCACATCTGCAGCCTTCACCAACAAATACCATCATTCCATACCAAGGAGATTTAATCTTCTTGAGATCTCACCCACCTGATCAAATCATTGGCAACATCAATGAAGGGGTGCTCACAAGAAGCCAAACCCAAAACATTTGTCTTTTTGCAGGCTTTCTATCACTCCATCAACCAGTCAAGTACCAAGAGGCACTAAAAGACAACAGTTGGGTAGAAGCCATGCAAGAGGAGCTCCAACAGTTTAAAAGACAACAAGTATAGGAACTTGTACCACTACCAAAGGATGTGAGTCCCATAGGCACAAAGTGGGTCTTCAAAAACAAAACTGATGAAAGAGGCATTGTTGTCAAGAATAAAGCCAGGCTGGTGGTTCAAGGTTACAGACAGGAGGAGGGGATTGACTATGATGAAACTTTTGCCCTTGTAGCAAGATTGGAAGGTATAAGACTGTTCCTGGTGATGTCTGTCGTTAAGGACATGCAAAAACCAACTAAACTATGTAGATAGGATAAGTCGGATATCGAACCAGAGGAGGACTGTGGAAAGTGTTATAAGATTAAGTATTAATTAATACTGAATTGAAGAATCGGTTTGTTTGATTATGTGAGAGAACTAAATTAACGAGTAAAAGTTGTGATTTAAATCCATAGAAGAAAAGATGGTTCCTCCAGATTTCAGGTTTTACAGCTAGATTCAATTATGTGTTTAATCGAAACACTCACATAGACATAAGTGTTTAAACTTAATTCACCAATTGTGATAACCAACGACTAAGTACTCCGGTCAATACATAACGGGAGGTTATCTAATGATTATCAATACAATTACAAACCCTAACCCCATGTCAAATATATCCCAATTACTAGAACTCTCGGGAACTGAATGCTTAGAAATTAAGGTTTAAATAAATGCAATTGTTTACAACCAATAAATCAAAACCATGGTGAAAAGCATCGAATGCTTAGATCACCAAGTCAAAACGATTGTCACAAACACATAAAATTATCCAACTTACAAAAACCCTCCATCCGGAGGAAACCACTAGGAGACTAGCCGCTCATCTTGGTGGGTTGATCTTCACACACTCGAACCATGGTTGAAACCCTTGTCTGCCGTCGAAGATGTTGATGATGATGTTGCCGCCCCCAAATTGCCCTCATTTAATCGGCCCACTATCAAATCAGCCGCCCACTTATATGGCCCAAAAGGGAAGTCCACGTCCAAGTATATGCGTGTCTCCTCTTTCATCAATGATTGGTCCAATCCAAATAATCCAAATCTACACGTGATGATGATGTGGTGTTGTTGACTTTCCTCCTTTTTGAATTGTTGGCTGCTTAGCAATCCACCCCTATCCCCTTCACGTGCGCATATATATATGTATATTTGTAGATGATTTGATATCTTAAAAACCCAAAGTAACGTGAATGGCGGCTCCACTGTCCAAATGTGATGATAATTGATGTGATGATTATGTTGTTTGTTTCTCCTTGCCGTCACAAGTGATGGTCATATGTGTTTATGATGGCTACACATGATGTCTGCATGGATTGTAGAGAATTGATATATCTTCAAAAATCATTAATTGCCCTCCAAAGAAGTCTCGTGACTTTCTTCGTTCCTGCCCACATGTGCCGTTTTTAATTCACATTTATCCGTAGCTTACGCTTCTAAAACGTAAGTTACATTTGGAACCTTCTGTTTCCTTTGTTTTATTCTTGCATCACTCCACCGTAGGCTACACATTAGACTCCATAAGCTACGGTTTATCTTTCATATATTGACACACAGGTCCCTGGAGTTTATTACTTCCACATCTCTCGCACTTCTAAGGTATTTCTTGACCCGAACATCTATCGAATGATGTTATTCACTTGAGTATTATTCCCGGTTGTTCCTCTTGACCACCACGCTCTCTAACTTTATCGAATTAATCCGATTAACCTGTCAAACCACAAAAACGCGTAGTTATCACATTCGAAACACTTGACCGCCCAAAATGTAATAAAACACACATGATAAGCACTTTAACAACCAGATTTCACACTCTCCATCACATCCCCACACTTAACATTGATTTTCCTCAAGCAACCATTACAAACATTACTCACCTTATTAACAAATCACCATTAAATCCCTTACTGAATTAGCAAGTTAAGGTCCCAAGTCATACCCGTCCCATAGACTGACACAATCGAGATTGACAATCTGACACATAAATGATACACATTTAAACCAGCTTAAGACTTGCCTAACTAAAACTAACATGCTTATGATACTACACACATGCCACACGCCCCTCACAATAATCATTCCTCTCGGTTTAATCAAGACTAGCGTGTAATGTGCTAGTATATAGTTCGCTCAAAACCAACTATGCTACTTTGCAATCATAAGCTTGTATAGCAATCACACCTCCACTGTATGAAGTAACGTAGCACATATCAAAAGGACTTTTCGGGTTTTGGGTTAAGGGTATAGGTAGGGAAGTATTTTTTTTTTTTTTATATGGCGAACACAAACGAATATCAAACCATGACAACTTTATTCACAAGAAACTACTAACACTTTGGGTGATTTTCAACCCATTTATTTAACACACATAACAATGATTTTTTTTTTCTTTTTCTTTCTTTTCCTTTTTTTTTCTTTTTTTTTTCTTTTTTTTTCTTTTTTTTTTCAACAAATATCTAACACATAATTGTCATTCATGGTTGGTAATCAAATTGGTCAAACAAGGTGTAGCAAACGAAGGGTAAAAGGCTCAACATGGTTAACTAAGGTGGGTGGAATCAACAATCAACATATGAAACAATGAAGGGCTCCTAATGCCTTTATCATTTATGTGCATACGCTAAACCACAGTCTCGGTACGTATCAAACCACACAAGTTCTAACACAAAGCAACATATGGCCTGCACTCAACAATTGAACATTTATTGCAATTCAACTAACAATCTAGTAGGCTCAAATATCTCACCGAACAAAAGGAATATAGGTTGCCGACACGTAGCATGTGTAATTCCTAAAACATGTTACCCCTAGTTAGGCGTCTCTTCTCCACTATTCTCTAAAACTTGTCAGAAATACTCTCATGAAACTTAAAGGGACAACCATGACTAGGGATCTAAGTTAGTTTAATATCAGTAGGAACCCTTTAGCGATTAAAAATGTTGGTTTTCATGTAGTCCAAGCATACTTGAGACAAAAAAAATTTAAAAATTTTCATTTTTTTCCAATTTCAACCAATTCAAGCATTTAAGATCAACATTTATAACAACCGTCTCTCGAGTTACCGCATCCCCATACTTAGGATACATTGTCCCTAATGTATGGTGCAATTTATAATCTAGACTCGAGAGATACCACCCACAAACCATGAACGACTAACAACTAGACGACTCAACACAAAGAAACCACTCCCGACACAAAAATTTCACACCACCAAATATACGAAAACAAATAAAACACAAGATAGATAAACACATGCACCTGATCAGAAAACAAGTGAGTGTTTGTAGTTGTGTAGCTGCTGTGATCTAACTGGAACATACGCCCCTCATAGATTCTTTGAGATCTCACCGAGGATGTTGCATCCGTGAAGATGGAACGTAGAAACCTGTCAAAACACAAACACACCAAAACGAAACCAAACAAAAATACAATACTCTACATCCTCGGGCTGCCTCCCGAGAGCGCTAAGTTTAAAGGTCTTCAGCCAGACCGTACCTGATATGCACTACGGTGGTCTCAATGCACACTTACCCAAAACATTTCCAACGAATGCCCGAAAATTTACATGCCATCTCCATAGGTTTGTAAGTATAATTGGCATGTTCAGACTGCACCTGCGGGTTTCGCTAATCCACTTCACAAGGTAAACCTTGATGTCTTGTTGTTTCACCCTTCTCATCTTCTTCCTCGAACCCTCTTCCCCACACTTATTAATTTGAATAATTGATATGGGGAGAGGTTCGCTACACACCTTCATCTCATCAGACTGCTCTGCCTCCTCATCCTCACACACCATCTGATCCACCAGTGACTCTTCATCAGATAAAGGATTCATTGGTGTGGTATTATCCTCTACAACCTCCTCCTCCATGTGAGAATAATCTCTAATATCATTAGGTAATGGTGAGAGACGCTCTTCTATTTCTATCTTCATTTTTAACTTCTGACACTTGGAAACTAGACAGCTGATTCGATCTTCATCAGAAAGGTTGGGTGCTGATAAGTACTGCTCGAGTTTGGACAAAGTCACTTCCAACATAGTAAGCTTTTTCTCCTCCTCGGTCTGATAAGCATAGACACCCTCGGGCTTAGAATATTCCTCGGGATGATACTGTCGGTATCCCTGATACGGTGTTGAGATATACGCATCCATCATTTTTTATTCCAATACTCTGGATTTTCCAAATACACCGCGCACACATCATCATAATAAGAAGTATGGTCACGACTGCAACAGAAACATCGCCCATCCGTCCTTGGTTCATAATAAGCATCATCGTCCCGATCCCATCCGTCAGAGTAATAATCATCCTCCAACATTGTATCAGAATCATAGAAATATGGTAGAGGGGAAGGATTACCATAGCAAGGCATCGATGGTTCTTCCAATTTCGCTCTTTCCCGTTTAAATCGGGCCTCGTGGCAACCGATACACGGGTGAAGTGGTTCCTTGCACAAAATGCATGTAAGAGAGGTGCATAATATTGTAAGATCTATCATCCTACACAAACACAAAAACACAAGCACCACGCATAAATCTGAACAAAACAAAACAAAACTGACACTATTTTTGGATTTTTTTTTTATTTTACTAATAACTTAACAATAAACACTTTGCGCACGCCTCCCCGGCAACGGTGCCATTTTGATGTCTGTCGTTAAGGACATGCAAAAACCAACTAAACTATGTAGATAGGATAAGTCGGATATCGAACCAGAGGAGGACTGTGGAAAGTGTTATAAGATTAAGTATTAATTTACTAATACTGAATTGAAGAATCGGTTTGTTTGATTATGTGAGAGAACTAAATTAACGAGTAAAAGTTGTGATTTAAATCAATAGAAGAAAAGATGGTTCCTCCAGATTTCAGGTTTTACAGCTAGATTCAATTATGTGTTTAATCGAAACACTCACATAGACATAAGTGTTTAAACTTAATTCACCAATTGTGATAACCAACGACTAAGTACTCCTGTCAATACATAACGGGAGGTTATCGAATGATTATCAATACAATTACAAACCCTAACCCCATGTCAAATATATCCCAATTACTAGAACTCTCGGGAACTGAATGCTTAGAAATTAAGGTTTAAATAAATGCAATTGTTTACAACCAATAAATCAAAACCATGGTGAAAAGCATCGAATGCTTAGATCACCAAGTCAAAACGATTGTCACAAACACATAAAATTATCCAACTTACAAAAACCCTCCATCCGGAGGAAACCACTAGGAGACTAGCCGCTCATCTTGGTGGGTTGATCTTCACACACTCGAACCATGGTTGAAACCCTTGTCTGCCGTCGAAGATGTTGATGATGATGTTGCCGCCCCCAAATTGCCCTCATTTAATCGGCCCACTATCAAATCAGCCGCCCACTTATATGGCCCAAAAGGGAAGTCCACGTCCAAGTATATGCGTGTCTCCTCTTTCATCAATGATTGGCCCAATCCAAATAATCCAAATCTACACGTGATGATGATGTGGTGTTGTTGACTTTCCTCCTTTTTGAATTGTTGGCTGCTTAGCAATCCACCCCTATCCCCTTCACGTGCGCATATATATATATATATATATATATATATATATATATATATATATATATATATATATATATATATATATATATATATATATATGTATATTTGTAGATGATTTGATATCTTAAAAACCCAAAGTAACGTGAATGGCGGCTCCACTGTCCAAATGTGATGATAATTGATGTGATGATTATGTTGTTTGTTTTTCCTTGCCGTCACAAGTGATGGTCATATGTGTTTATGATGGCTACACATGATGTCTGCATGGATTGTAGAGAATTGATATATCTTCAAAAATCATTAATTGCCCTCCAAAGAAGTCTCGTGACTTTCTTCGTTCCTGCCCACATGTGCCGTTTTTAATTCACATTCATCCGTAGCTTACGCTTCTAAAACGTAAGTTACGTTTGGAACCTTCTGTTTCCTTTGTTTTATACTTGCATCACTCCACCGTAGGCTACACATTAGACTCCATAAGCTACGGTTTATCTTTCATATATTGATACACTGGTCCCTGGAGTTTATTACTTCCACATCTCTCGCACTTCTAAGGTATTTCTTGACCCGAACATCTATCGAATGATGTTATTCACTTGAGTATTATTCCCGGTTGTTCCTCTTGACCACCACGCTCTCTAACTTTATCGAATTAACCCGATTAACCTATAAAACCACAAAAACGCATAGTTATCACATTCGAAACACTTAACCGCCCAAAATGTAATAAAACACACATGATAAGCACTTTAACAACTAGATTTCACACTCTCCATCACCTGGCCTTTGCTGTCAACCACAATATGAAGGTGTTCCAAATGGACATAAAAAGTGCTTTCCTCTATGGTACAATTCAAGAAAAGGTGTATGTTTGTCAACCTCCAGGTTTTGAGGATCCTTTTTATCCCGATCATGTCTACAGGCTAAACAAAGCCCTGTATGGCCTGAAACAAGCACCTAGGGCCTGGTATGAAACTCTTTCCACCTTTCTACTCTCAAATGGTTTCAAAAGAGGTACCATTGATAAAACACTGTTTCTAAAATGGAGAGGAAAGGATTTAATGATTGTCCAAATTTATGTGGATGACATTATTTTTGGAAGCACATGTAATAAAATGTGTGAAGAGTTTAGGCAACTCATGACAGCTGAGTTTGAAATGAGTGCAATGGGTGAACTGTAATGCTTTCTTGGTCTCCAAGTTCAGCAAATGCAAAATGGAACTTTCATTCATCAAAGCAAATATGCTAAAGAACTTTTAAACAAATTTGATATGAATGATTGCAAACCATGCAGTACACCCATGGCAACAAATAAGCTAGTCATGTCTGATGAAAAGGATGAGCTGATTGACCAAACTCTATATAGAAGCATGATTGGGTCTTTATTGTACCTAACTGCATCTAGACCAGACATCATGTTTGCAACATGTGTTTGTGCAAGAAGTTAATCAGCCCCTAGGAAATCCAACCTTATTGCTGTAAAAAGGATATTCAAATACATAAAAAGTGCTCCCACACTTGGTATCTGGCATCCAGCTAATGGGAATATCAAGCTTTCAGGATTTTCAGACAGTGATTTTGCTGAATGTAACACCACAAGGAAGTCCACTTCAGGAGGGTGCCAGTTTCTAGGTGATTGCTTAGTTTCATGGCAAAGCAAAAAGCAAGCAGCTGTTTCAACATCCACTGCTGAAGCTGAATACATTGCTGCTGCAAGCTGTACAGCCCAACTCTTGTGGCTTCAAAATCAGTTATTGGATTTTGGTATCACTGCCCTAAAGACACCACTCATGTTGGATAGCCAGGCAGCAGAAAATATCATCAAAAATCCAGTTTTTCACTCAACCACCAAACACATCGACATCAGACATCACTTTGTGAGGGATTGCTATGAAAAAGGTTTGATTTCTCTGCATCATGTTCCAACTAAAGACCAGCTGGCAGATGTGCTCACAAAAGCATTAGATACATCCACCTTTGAAAGCTTGGTCTCTAGGATTGGCATGCTAAACATGGAATAACAGGCAAAATCCTGTTTTTCTATGAATAAAAGCATTAAAATGTTTTTAGAAAATCAAAAATCCATCCTTAAAAATAGCTAAAAAGGAAGTTTTCATTAAAATCCTTAAAAGTCTGCCATAACCACTGCTTGTTCAAAAGACTGCTCTACTTCAAAGTCTGTCCACTGCTGAAAGTCAACCCCTGTTCTCTCAGTTTCCTGATAAGCACTGATGCTTAAAATCAGTGTTTTATCCACTGATGTGCTATCTACTGATAGTAAAAATCATCCATTGCTTCCATTTGTTACCGTTGTAACCACTGCCTTTCATCAGTAGTTTTCATAAAAGTACTGTCCTTCATTTTATCAGGGGTTGGTACGTGGACAGTACATAGTGGTCAGACCTTTTGTAACTGCTGCCACGTCAGCATTCACTTTTTCTCCATAAAACCCCTTTCAAAACCCAAAATCAGTGTTTTATCCACTGATGTGCTATCTACTGATAGTAAAAATCATCCACTGCTTCCATTTGTTACCGTTGTAACCACTGCCTTTCATCAGTAGTTTTCATAAAAGTACTGTCCTTCATTTTATCAGGGGTTGGTACGTGGACAGTACATAGTGGTCAGACCTTTTGTAACCACTGCCACGTCAGCATTCACTTTTTCTCCATAAAACCCCTTTCAAAACCCAAACAGGGTTTTACTGTCGAATTGAATTCATAAAAATTCCTTTCTCAAAGCAGTTTTCATCTCATTTCCACAAATTCCTTCACAACTTTCTTCGATCGTCTTCTCCAAAATGACTAAATCGAAGTCCTCCGCAAAATCCACTTCAAAATCATCTTCCAAAGAGGCCTCTCAAAAGGCTAAACTCATCGAAATCCCACACAAACCTTCTCACAACCTTCTGGGTCTTCTCACAAAACCCGGCACCACTGATGCTTTCGACTCCATCATTGATATCATGTCTACATGAAAGTATAAACATTTGTTAATAGCAGATGCACCAATTTACTTTGCGACCAAAAGAGAGTTCTAGAAAAAATGTAACCCTTGACAAACAAGGTGAGACTGTTATAGCCATTAACTCTTCTCTGAAGGGTAAAGCTGTCAAAATTACACCACAATCCATCTCGGAAGTCTTTCAACTCGATGATCAGCAAGGTAAAACTTCCTTTCCTAAAAACGAGTTAAAATTGACTTTCTTGAAAGAGGGTATGCAGATACAATGATGAAGAGGGATACTTTACAAAAAGGTTTCTTCCCTCCTGCAACAAAGTTTTTATTTCATACCCTCCTAATGTGTGTTTCAAACAAAACCACTGCTTTTAATGAAATACCATTAAAGATTCAAAACTTGGGATATGCTATTCTTCAAGATGAAAATTTCAATTATTCTCAAGAGAATCTTTAATGATCTGGTTAAAAATGTTGAAACAAAGGCATTCTTACTGTTTCCAAGATTTCTAAGTTATTATTTTGAAAAGAAACTTGGTAAGAATGATGCTTCTGCAATAAAACAAGGTGAATCTTTTCAAATACACAGCTTAACTGCTGAAACTTTCACAAGAATGTCAACACCTTGCAAAACACAAGCAGAGGTTCCTGAGCAGAATTTAGCAGCTACCACTGCTCCTCAGGTATCTGCTGCTGAGCCCACTGCTCAAGGTGATCAAAGCAGCAAAACAACTGTTTTGAAACCCACACCTACAATCCACAAAAAGCCAAAACAAAAGAAAACTCAAAAACCCCCAAACCTATCAAAAAGGAAACTCTGGAGGATGAGATACCAGAGCAACTGCCAGTGACAGCACAAAAGTCATAAGAAACCACTGCTGCTACTTCCTCACAGCAGTTGGAACAAATATCTCAACCCATGGCTGAAACTCCTCCTGTTTCTTCTAAAAAAGAACAGGTTGTACAAATAGGGACACCACAATTTGATGCTCTGGAATCACTTGCCTCCATCATCCACAGCCCAATGCCCGGGGCCAATTCTCTTTCCACACCTAACCTCACATCCACAATTCCCCCACCAACTAAATTATTGTTGGATGCTATTGATCTGAACCAGGCACAAACCAGTCCTTCTCAATCACCTATCAATGAGAATATACTTCAACAAATGACTGGGCCTGATGTATCAATCATAGCTAACCCACCAACAAGACCTGAGGAGGTTACACCCCTTGAGTTACAAGTAACTCTTGGTGGTAGTCCAAGTGAAGCAGCCACTACAAGTGTTGAACCCACTGGTTTACATTTGGACAGTGGTTACATCAATAAGACTTCATTGGAGGCAATTCCTTCCATAGCACCTCTGATATCCACCAGTGAGTTTATTTTACCCTCTGGTACAATCAAAAGGTTATCAAGTGTTGAAGGAAGAAGACCCCAGTACCAAGAAAAGGGGGCATCAGTGGTTAATGTCTGGAGTACACTCCCTGCATCAACCACTATTACAACCACTGCTAGTGGGAAATCAGATGATCCCATTAAATTGGGTGATGGTTTAAAGTACCTAGAATTGACGGAACGAGTTGAAAAACTGGATACCTCTGTTGCAGAAATCAAAAACATGCTAAAACAGTTGTTGACAGTACAAAAGGTGCAATCCACTGTTGTTCCACCTCAAGCACCTGCTCCACCACAAGCACCTGCTGCAGATGAGATATGGAACCTATTCCAACCTTTTCTCCAACAACAAAAACAAATGGCTGATCAGCAACATGCAATACATGTACAAGAGCTGAGAAACACAATGGAGTCTAGGTTCAAGAACACACAAGCAGACATTAAGGCTATCAAGGCCCACATATTGAACACCACTGGCACTACTCTTCCAACTGTTCTCTTCATTGATCAATTACCCCCAGATAATGCCAAAAAGGGGGAGAAAATTCAGGAATGGAAGAAGAAGGGAATAGATGATGGTCTTTACATTGAACCAGAAAAGGATGCTATGACTAGAAAGATTCCCTTTCCAGATGGCAGCAAAAAGGTTGATGTTACCCAAAATGAACTTGATGAAGCTATAGCAAGTGTAAAAAGGGACAGAGCGGCAAAGGATATGTCAAGATGGAATGAGGAGAAAAGAGCTTACATGGAGCTGAATGTGCAGGGTTGTTCTGAGCCAGAGGATGTTAAAAATACTGTGCCAAAAAGAAATCCCACTAGAAAAGTGAGGGAACCCAAATCCATACCATCCAGACTCACAAAGCATACTCTAAAACCATCGTCCAAAAGCCCCCAACATCAAACTTCCACCCAAACAGTTGTTGTAACACCGGCTGTGTCAACTACTGCTGATACTTTAGTGGTTTCAACTACTGTCAGCCAAACACCTGCCATCACTTCAACACACACAACTACCAATGCCTTATCATCAACACCACCAAAAATCACTTCACCTCCCAAAACAGCCATTCCATCATCACCTCCTGCCAAAAAGTAGAAGACATCAGATGTTACAACATCTGTTGTAATGACAACAGTGGTTGAAACACCAGTTGTTTAAACAACTGTTAGTCAATCACAAACCACTGCCACTAAAATCACCACCACTGATCCACCTAAAACATCATCAGCCTCTCCTCAACCAAAAAGGAGACGGCTAATCCTGATAGATGATGACATTTCACCACCACCAACATCTTCAAAATCTCTAACACTTGCTACTATACCAAACCCTGTTCCTCTCTCATCAGTTCAGATTTTAAAGCCAATAGCTCCTGCAGGTGTTCAATTTCCTCTTGAACTTATAGCAGTAAGACAAGAAATCAAGTCCTTTTATTATGAGGATGACCTTGCTAAAAGGAACTTACCATCTGTTAAAGGATATCCCTGGCCCAATAACATTGAAGAATTCTTGAAAATTAAGGCTCAACAGGCAGAGGATATTTCCAAAAGAAACTCTCAAGGAAAAACTGACAGAGAAATTCAAAGGCATTATCAGTTTCTATTTGCTCAAGTCAGATCCTTAGAGCAATTTGCAAAAAATGTTTGTCAACAAATCTCAGAGGAAGTAGATGAAACTTTGAGAAAAGACTACATTGAAAGCATCATGGCAACCAAGAAGTACAAGGGAGAAAAACATATGTACAAGGAGTGGACCATTCCTGATCTTGAACAAGAGGCAGCCAGAATTCAAGAAATGATAAAGAATAAGGTCAGACACACTCCTCCAGATTGGTCAAAGTACAAAAAGAATGTTCCTGAAAAGACATTAGAGCTGAAGAGAATGAAAGAGGAATTAGTTGCTGCTGGCTATGGGTCTAAAAATCAAGTGGCAAGATGGAAAGAAGACACAGTTAGGACCACCTACAAAAGGTTGGAGGAACTAAGGAAGAAAGATCCCACAGTTCCACAAAAACCTGACTACCCTGAAGCAGAGGTTTCAACAAGACCACCAAAGCTGCAAATCAGGAGAGTCACTGCTCCAGCTGGTGCTGCCATCTATAAAAGAAGGCAACAAAAACAGTTGGATGCTGAAACCATACAAGAGTTAATGGAAGGTGATGAACTTGTAAAAGAGGGCATTAAAAATATGATTGTAGAAACTCTTGGATTGGATCAAACTGCAAGTACTGCTCAGTCAGTCATCAATAGGCTAGTGTCACCAAACACCTCATCTAGTAAAATCTCCCAAGAAACCCACCAGACTCAAAAGTACTAAAGTGGAAAACTAACAAACAGACCCATGTACTGACAGTGTTCAAGTCTAGTGGAGAAGTGAAGAAAATAACAAGGGAACAAGCACTTGGCCTAAGTCTTGAAGATTTGCAGGATCTCCTTGATCTTCCACTGTGCAGGGATGATGATGACACAGATGCCTTAGCCTTTTAGTTGCAACTCAAAGGGCAAATAAGGGAACTGTTGATGAGGCATTAAAGATCTACCAATAATGAAGTGTTTTGGCATTATCTGTTCCAGGGGGAGATTGTTGGGATTGAACCCTATCAGAGGAACAGATAATCAAAGCCAAAACTGGATCAGAGCAGTGGATCCAGAATAAGCAAAAGTTTATATTCAAATCTCTCACCTTGAAAGTGGTTTCAACATCTGCTGACCTCCAAACTACTGATCTTTACTAACTGCTGACCTACAACTGCTGACCAAGTCAAAGACTGATGGAAGACTAAAGCTCTGCTGATTCAATCTACTACTATGGGTCAAGCTCTGCTGATCATGACAAGTACTGCTGGGTTCACATCAGTGGAAGGATGCAGCAGTAGTTTAGTTTATATTATGAAATGTAATGTACAACAGTAGTTAGCAAAGCAGAGGTTGTATAGATCAGATGTTAGAGTTTGTTAGGAGGTTAGATGTCATTTTCATGGTGACGCCAGCTTAGATGCTTCAGTGGTTTGCTCGTGCCTATAAATAGAACAGTGCTCTGTACTGTTCTATTAGCTCTTCACCATCTTTCTCCTGTAGGAACAAATCACTGTGAGCTCAGGCTGAGGGGGAGTTTGTTACATACTTGCAATTGTAATTGAATCTTGTAATAAATTCAAGTATTCGGTTCAATGTTAAACTTGTATGTTAAAAGAAATTCTCTCGTTTGATTGTGAAAATTTTGCTTCCATTATATTCCGCTGCACTACTCATTCATCTTCATCTTAATTCAAACGTAAAACACAATCAAAACCAAACTCAGATCCTAACATTCTTGACTTCACCTGTCAGGTTTTGAACTCTGACTTCTTTGAGATGATCAGGAGATAGGTCCAACACAGATGACACTTTTGCTGGTAGTCGCTGAAAAGCACAACATATTCCAGCCATCAGTAAATATAGCCTTTGGATAAAAAGTTGAACAAGGAAACAATAAAAAATCTATAAAATCTTACAATTCTGTGTTCCGCAAATCTTGTGAAGTTCAAAACCGGTGATTGTAGGTTAACTTTTTGAACTGTCTTTTTGCGCTTCGTCTGAACATAATTGAATTAATTAGAACATATTCTAGATATATATTATAGAAATTATATATTATCACGAAACAAACACGAGACTATATTATCACTAAAAACAATATTATCACGAAAGGAACATGAGACTATATTATCACGCAAAGCAATATTATCACCTATATTATTACGAAACAAATAACTCCTAAGTTATCATCAAACCAAATGAGCAAATGACTATATTATCATGAAGCGAATAACACCTATATTATCACGAAACCAAATGAACAAATGACTATATTATCATGAAACAAATAAACCATGTATTATCACCAAACGAAATGAACAAACCACTATTTTATCAATTAAGAAATAACGCCTATATTATAACCAAACAAATAGCGGCTATATTATCACCAAACCATTTAAACCCAAACCCATTTATTGCAGAAACCATATTGATCGAAAGCCACTATGTAATTAAGATATATGAACTATGTAAACAATAAAAAATGTCAAAAAAACTTACAATTTGGTTTTGTACCAGGTTTGTGGATTTCAAGACCGGAGAACCAGTGATTGGCGCTGCATCAACCATTTTAACCCTGCTTCGAAGATTTCGTTGTGTCTGTACCAAAAGTAACACGAATAATTAATAACTTTTATAAAAATCTGTTACTATGAAATATAAACGGTAAATGTCAAAAAAATTTACAATTTGGTTTTCTACCAGGTCTGTGGATTTCAAGACAGGAGAACCAATGCTTGCCGCTGCATCAACCCTTTTAACTCTGCTTCGAAGATTTCGTTGTGTCTGTACCAAAAGTAACACAAATAAGTAATAACTTTTAAATAAATCTGTTATTATAAATATAAAATGGTAAATGACTTGAGCGATATTCATTTTAGGTTTTAAATACCTGAGCTTCATATACCTAGGACTTGCCTTTAACCTTCACAAAGAAAAGAATAAGTATGAATATGTAAAAGTTAAATAATAATTCGAATAAATAAATGATGTACCGGATTTTCATTCTTTGTTACCAAAACATGAATACGTAAAAGTTAAATAATAATTCAAATAAATAAATTCATAAATGTTAAACATATAAAACACTTTTGGAGGTATCTTCGTCTAATAAAGCATGAATACGTAAAAGTTAAATAATAATTCAAATAAATAAATTCATAAATGTTAAACATATAAAACACTTTCAGAATGAACAAGTTGAATACTTACATCTTTTTTATTTCCTTCCAGATCATCTTCACACACTTCAGCCGGCAACTTTGATTCAACTATCATATTATCATCCGCAGTAGACTAGAAATTTTAAAAAAGCTCAGACAAAAATCAGTATAATTATAAACAGTTTTAATTAATGTGTTTCGATATATACTTTTAAAAGAACCCCTCAACCTTTTTTAGAAAAACTTCTGTTCCGGTGTCAGGATCGAATACCGAAACATCAAAGGTTATTGAATCCAGCCTGGTAAAAACCAAGAAATAGTCAGTGTCTAGAGGGACCTCTTCCACCACCTTACTCCATCCAGCCTTGAAATAACCACCCTCCGGGCTTCCTTCAAGTCTTACATTCCAAAATCTTTGTCCAAAATAAACCTTGGCCATTCCACCTTTGAAATTTTTGCCGTAAAACTCATTAAAAAATTTATCTGCCATTAGCTATAAAAGAAATTCAACAAATTATTACTATAGAATTTCAATAAATTAAAATTTTGTTTAAAATGAGTAATGAACTAATATAAATTCACTTACAGACATTCCAAGCTCTGATTCAATAGCCGCTGTAATATACGAGTTCTGACATACCAAATCTTTAAAACACAATACTTCAAATTTCAACTGCCCAACTGCCTTGATCAATACCCCATCTTTGTATTTCAATTGATGATGTCTGACTAACAAGATCCACCCATCCGTAAATGCTAGCCGATCATTTGTTTTCCTAATACGCACCTTTCTCAAATTTTCACCATCCCGTATTTCAACTGTTTTATAATATGGGATGTTATCGCCCCACAGATTATAAGCAAAATCATTTGGTATCTCCTAATAAAGAAATAGCAAACATGTCAAATGATAACCTCAAATATTCATATAACAGTCCAACGAAATTAAAAAAAAAATTACCATTAAAAAAGGCTCTTCTTTATCAATAAACGCTATGAATGAATGAGCGTTTTTTCTTGAATCCATATCTGCACAGAATGAAATAGATACTTACAATTAGGAAGGTAAATACACTAGCATATGCAGAACTTGAATATAAAATAGAACACCGAAATAATAAGGAATTTTTACAAGGATTTTCATAGCATTCATATAAAAACCATATGAAATCCGGTGGGTATCTAATGAATGCAATAACAGTTAAAGTGAGTGAGTACCTTGAACTATGAACATCAAAACAACATGAAAACAATTTTAAGAAGAGCCTCTTACATTAGCAAACTTTCACCAGCACCATTTTAACCCAAAAAAGTCCATCATTTTAACTCAAATACATCATCTATGCAATGTTTTAACTACAAACAGTGTAGATTTTTGACCGAAAACAGTGTAAAAACAACATATATAGTTTGTGCAATCTAATTCACAATAATCACTCATAAGAATTTTCAATTACCACACTAAAACAGAACTTAAAGGGTTGAAAGAACATATATCAAAATCTCCGTTTTAGGGTTTGAAGTAAGCAAAATCAATAACCACCAACAAAATATTTACTATTATATTATGTAATCGGAAGATAAGTGTTTGATCATTATCACGGATTTAGGGTTTGATGAAAAATGAAACATACAGTAAACATTATTCAGATCGGCAAACAAGTCAAGAAATCAAACTGAAACACAAACGATTGAAGTTCCGGTCATCATTATTTTGTTTTCGGAAACTTAGATTCTGATTATTTAACATATAAACTACAAAATCTTCAATAAATCAAGAAATGAGATCAAAAAACATATACCGGATGTTGAGATGTTGAACTTGAATGTAGAACGGCGGAGTGATCGGATCCTCAGGCGAAACCACCGCGTTTTTGGAAGAAGTCTGGTTTAGGGTTTGTTAGGTAGAGAGCGAATGTGTGAAGAATATAATGAAGAGATTTGGTGTGTTGTCTATTTTTTAATCTTTTTGCCAAAAAATTAATCCGTTAATTTTTTTTTTCTAAAATACTTGTATTGTTAATTTAAGAGAAATCAATTAGAAAAATTTTTTTTGCAAATAATTTTTTTTTAAAACAACCCATAACCCGTTAAGCTAACGGGTATATAACCTATAAATAATATGCTATATTTTGTATTTGTATAAAAATATATAGTCCTACAGGTTACGGTGTACATTGAAATGTTTTGAGTTTTTGGATACGTTTAAATGTGTTGTGAAGTTTCTACCGAGCCGCATTTTCAGAGTTAATTAATGTAGAAAATAATTATGTCATTATACCATTGATCTACCCGATAACACTGAACATAACCCGCATTTTTCTGTGAAGTAAATGCCGTAATTTATTCAGTTTATGTTTTTTTAACACAACCCATAACCCGTTAAACTCATGGGTATATAACATTAAGCGTGGGAGGGTATAAATAGGAGACATTAAGCGTCACGTTAGCAAGGCGGCACGGTAAGAAAGACATGTGGTGGAAAGGACGTTAAAGTGGTGTTGTTCTTTTATGTTTCCCCCCCCCCCCCCCCCCCCAAAAAAAAATTAGTGTTTAATTTACAATAAATCATATAAAAAATTTTCTTTTGCAGATATAAAAAATTAGGTTTTTTTACTTTTACTTTTCAAATCATATGGCTAGAGCTTCACTCAACCCTATGTTGGGAACTTGCAGTCCAACTTCCCAAGATAGGGTTGAGTGAAGCTCTAGCCATATGATTTGAAAAGTAAAAGTAAAAAAATTTATGTGTGATGAGCGTGTACGATTAAATAGAGGAAAAATACAATAAACATATTCGAACCCTATCTACAAACCGTCTTTTAAGAGGTATGTAACCCATTATTTACTGTTAAATTTGGCAATCTCGGTCGTTTTGTGACATGAGTAGTTTGATTTGGGGTGTGTTCAAGAATATTTCAGTTGTAGTGATGGAAATATCATTATTCATTAAAGTTTATTCATAATATGATCGTACAACCACTAAAAGTTCAACTTCCTAACACGACTCGCTTAAATGTCCTAAGTAATTGAATTTCTGTTTTTTTCCTTCTTGGTAAGGTTTGCCAAACATAGGTCTTAACATGAAGAGTTATCAGGTTATAAATCATAAAAAAAACTTTTTGACGTTTTAAAACCAAATGAATGGAAACAAGTTTGTAATATTAAACATATCTAAAATAATTCGACAAAAATGAAGTTGTACCAAAATTCGTCATCTATTATAGACATCACCATGACAAGACTAAAGTTTAATAATCATACGATGTCTATTACTATTAAGCATAACACAAAAGATGAAAATTAATTAAGCTATTGTACCCAAAAAGACCAACTAACCACGTATTTACATGCTAACCTACATTTACATAAGTAGGTTTATAATAACAACCCACCTAGGACTATAAAGCCCAACCAAAGAAACTACCACATACTGTTTATAATAACAACCACATGACCACTTCCCACAGTTCATGCACGCAACTTTTTGTTTTTAACACTCACTAAAACCTTTGACAATATCAAGACCTTACTACACTTGTGGAACTCAAAATACAGCTCTGCACCGAAGTTGATCTTCCAAGCTTTCAAGTAAGCCGACCATCCAAGCAAGCCATAATGGAACCGTTTGCCACGTTTTTCACATGTGGTCATCGTCCTCTTTACCTCACCTATCATGTTTTGAACGATGACTTCTTTGAGATTACAAGGAGACAGTTCCAACATACATGACACGTCTGTTGGTAGTAGCTGAAAAGCACAACATATTGCAGCCAAAGTAAATATAGCCTGTTGATAAAAGTTTAACAACCTAACAATAAAAAGCTATAAAATCTTACAATTTTCTGTTCAGCAACTCTTATAAACGTCAAAACAGGTGAACCAATTGATGGTTCTCGCTTAAGAGGTGAACCAATTGGTAGTCTCTGAAAAGCACAACATATTAAATTAATTACAACATATTATAGATATATATTCAACAGAAATTATCACCAAACCAAACAAAACGAGCACTTGCATATATAATCATGAAACGAACACTAAACTATATTATCACTAAAAACAATATTATCACCTACATTATCAGGAAACAAATAACTCCTAAGTTATCACCAAACCAAACAAACAAACAATTATATTATCATGAAGCAAATATAACACCTATATTAATAGCAAACCAAACGAACAAACGACTATATTATCACGAAACAAATAAAGCATGTATTATCACCAAACGCAATGAACAAATCAGTATATTCATAGCGAACACAACAATTTTTAGCATAGTTTCGCACAATATGTAACATATGCCTAAATATGTATGCAAAACAAATAGCACGTGTTTATCTATTACTGTTGGATTGGTGTGCTACAATAAGATAAAGATAATAATGTACGTAACAGAAATATCAAGATATAGATTAATGCATTATATTTGTAATTTGTAATCATTTATATATATTAAACCAAAAGTATCACAAATAAGTAATAACTTGTAAATAAATAAATTATTATGAAATATAAAACGGAAAATGACGTAAGCGATATTCATTTTTGGTTATCAACCTGAGCATCTAGGTTGGACTTGCCTTTAACCTGCACAATAAAAACCATAAGTATGAATATGTAAAAGTTAAATAATAATTCGAATTAAAAAATGACGTACAGTATTTTCATTCTTTCTTACCAAAACCTCTTCAGTATGTATCTTACACTTGCCTTTACCCTTCACAAAAAAAGTCATAACTATTAATGTGTAAAAGTTTAATAACAAGAATAATAAATAATTTCGTAAAAATAAAACACATGATGTACTTACCACGTCATCTTTTTTTAAAACGATTTTAGTGCCAGTCAAGCATTGTAAAAACCAAGTATGGATCGTTCTCCAAAGACACCTCCTCAACCAGTTTACGCCATCCATCTTTGAAACAACAACAATGCAAACATGCTTCCAACTTGACATTCCAAAATCTTTCTCCAATATATACCCTTGCCATTTCACCCTTGTAGTTTTTACCATAAAAGTTGTTCCAAAATGTATGAGGCATAAGCTATAAAATAAATTCAAAAAATCATTAGTAGAGAATTACAAAAAATTAGACAGCTGTTAAAAACGAGTACTGAACTAATATAAAGTCACTTACAGACATTTCTGGTACAGTTTTTTGTTGTGCTGTAAAATAAGAGTTTTGACAGACATATTCTTTGAACCATGAAACATTGAATGTGTATGGCCCGGTGGTTGTTATCAATACTCCATCTTTTAATTTCAAAGCATTTTTTCTAACCAACATACTCCATCCGTCAGTAAATATAGGTTCTCCATTTCTGTTTCTGATCCTTACAAACCTCAAACTGCCACCATCTCTTATTTGTATTGTTTTACCATAGGGGACTTTATCTCCCCACAGATTAGTTGCAAAGTCAGATGGTATGGTCTAATAAAGCAATACAAAACATAAAGCAATAGCAAACATGTGAGATGATAATGTCAAATAACAATATCACATTACGACCAAAAGAAGAAAAACATACCAAAAACACAATATCTTCTCCAATAAATTTTAAGAACGAAGGAGGTATCTTCGTTGAATCCATTTCTGCACCCAATTTAAGTAGTTATATTTTCATAATCAAGCAGAGTGAGAATCAGTAAAAAATTGTTTAATTAGACAATTGATGGTCATGACTTGCATATATAATCAGCGGCTAGCCAGACAAGTGTAACACAATAACTTCAAATTTTGTAAAGTTATATATACATATAAACATGAGAACCAAGCCAGGAACATATAATATGAACATTTCCCCTGTTTGTAATCAACCTTTACAAAATGAAAACTTAAAAAAGATTATGTATCTATATTTCTCTAACTTGTAAAGAATTTACCAATTCTCACATTTAATAATTAAACCAGTAATAATTCTATACATAATTAGACAAAAAAAATCAATGATATTATCAATAAAAAGAAGGAAAATTGGTATTTAATAAACCAACATTTGCCCAGTTGGTAAATAATAATCCAACCTACAGAATTGGTATATAATAAACCTACCTATCAATATGTTGGTACTCAATGAACCTCCGTTAGTTTTTTTTTAACTGAAGTTAGTTTTTAAGTTTTATTTATTACACAAACAGTCCCTGTAGTTATAAGTTACTAGTTTTAAGTTTTATTTATTACACAAACAGTCCCTCTAGTTATAAAAAAAATCATAAAAATCATAAAAAATCATAAAAATTCTAAAAAAATCAAAAAAATCTTAAAAAATCAAAAAAATTCTAAAAATTCTAAAAAAAATCTTAAAAAATCAAAAAAATTATAAAAAATCAAAAAAATACTAAAAAATCAAAAAAATTCTAAAAACTCAAAAAAATCATAAAAATTCTAAAAAATCAAAAACATCGATTTATAAAATTAACGTGTTTCGCTTTACGGAAATTTTACGAAAAACGGGCAGAGTTTCCTCTGTTTTTGGACGACCCCGACAATCAATGAAGCATTAAATATCTATACGATTTATATACGATTTATACAAAACTAAAATGAAACTTAAACTAATAAACTCTTACCGGAACCGAGACGACTACGTGACCCAAACTGACCCGACTAGACCCGAAACCAAGTAAACCCAAATCAATTGTAACAAACCGGACCTGAATCGAACCCCATCACCACCGCCAATTGCCGCCTACCCACCACCATCTAACCCCATCACCACCGCCAATTGCTGTCGCCACCATTACCTCTCCCTCTTCTAATCGACAAGCTTTTAATTACACCACTCATGTAACCCCCAAAAATATCTTTACCACCAAATTCAGAGATAAATTACAGAGTAAACCGTAACAGAACCTCCTCGCCTCTGACAGCCACCGGTTGCCGGAATCCGATTCGCCGGAAACACCTTCACCTTAGGTTTTCTAGCGAGACGGAAATACAACAATAATAATAACCAACGCCTCATATATCTTTCTAGATTCCAATAATATTAATGGCGAAAAAGAGGAAATCATTGGCAACGAGCCTGGACGAAGTGGATCGGACGATGTACTCTTCCTTCTGCAACGCCGCTAATTCTCTCTCGCAGCTTTATTCGCAGGCCATGAGTCATCAGAAGCTCTCATTTCTCTCCGGTGAACGCCATGGTTTGGTATATCATTTCTTTTCAAAACCCTAGTTTTTGTGCTTTTTTGTTTCTATCAGGTTTTGTGTTTGTTTTGTTTTGGTAAGTTTAATAACCTGTCTGTATTAGCAAATTCATTAGGGCACTTTGTTTGTATGTGCTATTTGTTGAAGAAATTGAATATGTGTTGTTGATATTTGGATTTGTTTGTTTGGTGGTGGGATTGAAAGATATTTTTTGATTTTTTATAATTTTTTTGATTTTTTAAGATTTTTTTGATTTTTTCAGAATTTTTATAATTTTTTTGATTTTTTAAGATTTTTTTGATTTTTTTAGAATTTTTAGGATTTTTATGATTTTTTTATAACTACAGGGACTGTTTGTGTAATAAATAAAACTTAAAACTAGTAACTTATAACTACAAGGACTATTTGTGTAATAAATAAAACTTAAAAACTAACTTCAGTTAAAAAAAACTAACGGATGTTCATTGAGTACCAACATATTGATAGGTAGGATTATTATATACCAATTCTGCAGGTTGGATTATTATTTACCAACTGGGCAAAGGTTGGTTTATTAAATACCAATTTTCCTAAAAAGAAGTATTTGTATTTCTATACCAAAATAGAATGAAAATAAACTATTGGCATTTCATCGAACATCTTATACACATGCCTAAACCAAGCAGAACACACTAAACATTCAATTCAGCGAACATATTCAAGCTGTACAATCTCATTCTCTATTAATAACCATTTAAGTATGCATTATAAGGTTGTTCATAGAAACATTACCATGAAAATTCAGCATAAAAACATCACCATTATCAAGCATAACCCTAAAAAATATCATTCTAACCAGAAATGTTACATCAAATACCAAACAGTGGCAAAATTCTAAAAAACCAGGGCATTAATCAAGCACAAGCATTCAAAATCTACGTTTTAGGGTTTCAAATGAAAATCAACACAAACAATTGAAGTTCCGGTCATCATTATTTTGTTTTCCGACACTTAGATTCTGATTATTTAACATTATTAAACAAATAAAACAATGAAATCTGTGAAAAAACAAGAAATCAGTTTAAAAAAAGGTTACCAAATGCAGAGATTTCTGATATTTGTTAGTTGATAACCGTTTCTTAAGTGTAATCTTTGTCGCGTCTCACTATGTTGAAGAAGGTACCGAATCCAGAGATTCTAGGGTTTGAGTTTGGTAGTGGTTAGTGTGTTTTGGGAGTGTTGAAGAAGCGTAGGGGGAAGCAAGTAAGTCTCCTGTGTGTTTTGGGAGTGTTGGGTGGGATCAGTTTCAACCCTTGGATCATCCAAACAAATAAAACCCACCCACATATACAATCGGATCCTTTTTTTTTATCTTCCCCCAACAAAAAAAAAATGTTCAATTTATAATAAATCATATAAAAAAATTTATTTTGCAAATTTAAATTTTTAAAAATCAATTCATATCCCATAAAGTTCATTGGTATCTAAAAAAATGAAAATTCATTGTGTGATTTAGTTTATACCTTTTAAATTGAATTTTATTTTCAATTGTCTTTTTTGAGGTTACATATATAATGTTGTTGGTTCGGTCTATCTGACGACCAAATCGTTTTCATACTATTTTATCTTAAATATATTTTAAAAGTATATGACATATATGAATATATTTCGCTACCTATATGTCTTCAAGCTATGATCAAAGTTGATTTTTGTTACTCAAGCACAGGTTACATATCTGCCTCGACACGTCTATATAGAATCATACCAAAAAAAAATACTTTTATAAATATAGATTTTTTTAACACAACTCATAACCCGTGAAAGTCACGGGTATAAAACATTAAATGTGGGAGGGTATTAATAGGAGATATTAAGAGTCACGTAGCAGTCACGTTAGCAAGGCGGCATGTTAAGAAAAACTCGTGGTAGAAAGGACGTTAAAGTGGTGTTAGTATGAAGAGGTTATCAAATTATAAGAAATCAAATATATAAAATTATTCTGTAAATATAAATTTTTATAAAACAACCCATAACCCGTGAAATCACGGGTATATAACCTAGTGTCTATATAATCCCTCACTACACACATGATATATAACCCTCTATAACCTCCACATTTCACTTCACTTTTGGTCATTTGTCACACAACCCCCAATAAAAGGTGTTAGCACTACAAGTTAATATAGGCCTAAGTCCCCCCGTAATGGCGCGTTTTTTTTTTTAATTTCAAAAAAAACGCCTGAAAACGCCTAAACCTCCATTACATACCGCGTTATGGGGCGTTTTTTTTGAAAAAAATTTGCTCCGGCGTTTTAATAAACACGCTGAATTGATCTTGGGTTGCGAATTCGACCGTTGTCAAACGGTCAAAACTTTATTATTATTTTTTTTTAATTCAAAATTTTACCCACTATATATATATCAACCCTTTTTCTTCAATTTTTTATACAAAATCCTCCTACTTTCTCTCCCACTTTCTTCTATTTTTTATAAAAAACACACACTTTCTCCTATTTTTTATACAATCATGCATCCATACCGACCCCCTTTTGGTGGCCCCGCAAGACCCACGAACCCGAACACAACGCAACCGCAAAACCCGTATAACCTTCAAGACATGGACCCAAGCTTTTTACCGTACGCGGCTAACTTGACTGGCGCCACTCCGTTTGTACCTCCCACCTACGGCTATGGTCAAGCCGGCGGGTCGCAACCGTCACAACCCGAACCCGAATCCGAACCCGAACCCGATGTCGATGTCGTGCCGGAGACGCAACCCGAACCGGTGCAAGACAAATCGAAACGCGGCAGAAGGTCGCATAAGAAGAAGGAAAAGGACGAACCTCGACGTACAAAAAAAAACCATTAAATGGACGAAGGACGAGGAATACACGTTGACTCGGGCGTGGCTCGACATTTCGGAGGACGAAGATACCGGTAACTTATATTTTTATTTTTTATTCTGTTTTTTTATTTTCTGTTTTTTTTTTAATTTCTGTAAATTTTTTTTAATTTCAACTTATATTTTAATTTTTTTTTAATTTGTAGCAAACTTTCAAACGGGCCCCGTTTTTTGGGATAGGGTTCGTGCACTCTTTTTTAGCACGTGGGGTCAAGGCGAACATCGGGACAAAGATTCAATTTCTAGCAAATGGACCGACATCAACAACAAGTGTCACGCGTTCCAAGAAGTTTACCAACGCGTTCCAACAAGTGTCACGCGTTACAATTTCTAGCGGTGAATGTGACGTCGGGGTTTTAACAAAGACTTTGGAGGAGTTCGATTGGACGAAATGCCCTTTCACGTACTATAAGTGTTGGGAGCTACTACGAAAAAGTCCAAAGTGGGCGCTAGTTAATCCAATGACGTCAAGTAGTAGACGTCGGGCTAAAAGGTCAAAAACATCATCCTCCGCTGACCCGTCAACTCCGACATCGGATGCCCGCAATGTTGATTTAAATGAGGCGGTGGACGTTGACGAGGGAATTCAAGAAGAGTTGGTCCGACCCACCGGTAGAAGAAAGGGAACCGGGAAAAAAACGGTCGAGTCGTCTTCCGATCTCGAGTTAAAGGATGATTTCGAGGAGATGAACCGTCGTCTCCAAGACATTCGCGACCTCGGCGACAAACGTTGGGAGATTATGAAAGACCGAGTGGTCGAAACGAAAAAGTTCAACGACTTGCAAGAGGCGAGACAAATGGAAAAGGACATTGAGTTTTTGTCCAAACCGATCGACCACCTCCAAGGCGACGCGTTGATCTTGGCTCAAATGCGTCGCCAAAAAATACGAGAAAAATATGGACTTTAGATCATCTATTTTTTTTAAAAAAAAAAATTTCTGTTTTTTTTTTCGGTTTTTTTAATTTTCTGTTTTTTTTGGTATTTTTTTTTCAAGTATTGTAATTTTTATTTTAAATTAATGAAGACTTTATGTTTTAAATTAAAAAAAATTGTCAAATGATTGAATGGGCGTTATTGGAATAATGCCCCATGTGTGAGTAGGCTGCCACGTGTCGTATAATGCCCCATGTTGGAGGCATTATTCTTGTTTACCACTACGGGTGGTCTAATGAAATGAGAATCTAGGCACACGTGCAATACAAACAAGAATCGGGACCACATACAACTTTTATACCCTGTATCAAATGTTGAACCCAAACACATAAATAATGAAATTTATCTAAAAGAAGATTTGTACCTTCAGAATTAAACAGAGTAACCACGATCGAAAACTATAACATCTGGATCTCTAAGATCCCATCCACGAGGTCCATTTCAAATCCAAACCAAATGAATGAATCAAACTTTGATGAAACAAAATGATTTGCAGAACCCAGATCAAAACTTCAGAAAGATTGTGAAAAAAATAAGTAAATAGAACCCTAATAATAATACAATGGCTGCTGCTGCTACATGACGGCTGCTAGGGTGAAAACAAGACCTAAATGTGTGTGTTGGAGAAGTGGCGCAAGTGAACCATTTATTTAGGGTAAATCACTAGCAGAAAATTACAAAATTGACCCCAATGAAGATGAGTGGATGATTTGGTAAAAGTTTTATGGCAGAACAAAGAAAAAAAACATACTACTAGAATATTTATGTTTCTTTTTTTTTTTTATGCCATAAAACTTATTTCGTAATTCCCTACTAGTGATTTATTAGACAATGGGGTAGTGGTGTACTATAGTGGTTGAGTATAGTGGCGGATCTAGAAAAACGTTATAGGGGTAACATTTCAAAACAAAAGGGTAACGAAATTGAAAAACGTCGGTTTTTTTTAAATTTACACTACCGCCAGAGCGTTAAGGGGTAGCGGGGGCTACCCTATTATAGTGCTAGGTCCGCCCCTGTTTGTGTAAAGATTTTGTGTTTCTTGTGACCCAGGTTTGACTCTCACCCTCCCTATTATTTTCTGCGGCATCAAGGTGAAGGGTGAATACAGGTGGCGTCGGTTCGTCTTGAATGGGAGGCGAGGTTTTACCGATTATTTCACTGTCGTGCCTTCGGGTGGGTGGAGGTCGGGTTTCCGCGCATCTGGGAGAGCCAAGGGGCTGGCGGCAGTCGAGTAGTCGACATTGGCCACATCGTCCGGTGTCACAGTGGTTAGCACGTTGTTTCTTGTCGTTCAAAAAAAATATTGTTATTAGTAGTTCACTAACCTATATTTTGTAGGAACCGTTCGCGTAATTAAATAAAAATAAACAAATTTTATTCAAAGATTACAATACAGAAATAAGAAAGCTGAAATACAAGTACAATTTACAACTGAAATAAACCAAAATACAAGAAAGGAGTAGAAGCAGAGAGCCCGAGTCACGTGTACACACGCTTCCCTTAAAACAAATTCCGAGTCTCCCAGGAGTACTCGTTTTGTTTCCCAGGGTACAACAGCCGGAGCAGTAGTACTGCCGGAGTTGGTCTACAACCCGAAGGCTACCTTGAACTTTGCAGGAAGAAGATGATCAGAAGTGTGAAGAAGACTGTTTGCATAAAGCTGTTGTTACTGGTGTGTTCTGCAGCTGGTGTGTGCTTCCATGAAACAATAAGGATGAAGAGCTCCCACTTAAATACCTATTTAAGTTCCATCTCTCCTCCTATGTGGGACAAGATGCAACTTTCCTTTTTGTTTCAGCATTCAATGTTTCAAACACCCAACTTTGAGCATCGATATCTCATTCATCATAGCTCTGTTTTGGACGTGGTTTAGTTCGTTGCGAAGCTCTTCCAGCATAGAACACAAACCCACAAATAAATATATAAAACCCGCTCATTTTATTATATTTATTTCTAGTCCAAAATAGGAAAAAATCATTTTCCTATATTTGTGAAAAATGTTATTTTCACCTATTTTCCAACAACCCCTTGAACTTTAAGCTCCATGATAAAGAAGATGTGCAAAAAAGAAAGAAACGAAAAGGCAAAAGGCAGTTGCCGGAAAACTTGTTTCTTGCAGAAGGGACTATAATATGGAGAAGATGATGATTTTAAATTAATTCTTTAATTTATTTGTGAGGCAGTAGGTAAAGAACTTTTTTGCAATGTGTCAGTAATAGTACTACAATTTTGTTTTACTGTTTTTTATATTAAACATCATTTTTTATTGTTTTTTATGTTAACCATTTGATTGATATATAAAGTAATGATATGCTCAATGCACCATGCTTCAAAGCAAAAATGTTTCACATGCTAATTTTCAAGTTAATAAATTCCATATATCACGCGTGGAGAATGGAAGATTGTGAGGGAATGTGAGGGTTTATTGTTGGGTGTTGTGAGTGACGAACATTTCCACTAAAAAAGGTTGTGAGTGATGGAATAATGGTTGATGACATGGCGGGACTTGATTGGATGTTGTGAGTGATGGAATTTGTACCACCCCTACCCCCTAAGTGAAGAAATTATCTTTTATGTATATTTTTCTTAGCGACAAAACTCATACTAAAATAACGGTCTACTAAGAAACCAGATTGAATGAGTCACGATTATAAACTGATTCAAGAAAACGGCCCTCAAATGGATTTGCAATTACAAATTTTTAATCACAATATTTTTCTTCTGTTGTTATATCTTATATTTATTATGTCACATATCACAATAACAATGTTTCTTTATTATTGTATTGTATAGTTTTTTTTTATGGAGTATATCTTATATTTAATTATTATGTAACATATCACAATAACAATGTTTCTTTATTATTGTACTAGGTTATAACCCCGTGTATTACACGGGTCGAATAGATGAATTTTATATACCAAATAATAAAACAATATATATTTAAAAACTTCTTTTATTGCACAGGTTGAATAAATATAATTTTATATATTAAATAATAAAAAGTTATATCTATAAGAACCATATTGTACGAATTGAATAAATATAATTTTATATACCAAATAAAAAAGTTATATCTTTAAAACGAATGGTATTCAAAATTTAAAGTAGGATGAAATTTAATATTAGCTCATTATTCATTTATTTATTTAATTAATATAAGACAAGTTTGGAAGTGAGGCGATAAAATCATAAAATAAATGCTTACAATAAATGATAAGTGTTACACATTAATGTTTTATTATATAGTATAGTATAAATATATATTTATATTGATATAAATAGATTATTATATTGTAGTAAAATTTGTTAAGGAAGTCTTAATAAATTTAACACTTTATTTAAAACTTTTAAATGTAACGAAGTCTCAATAAATTTAACCATTTATTTAAAACTTGTAAATGTAGAAATGATAAATAATATTAGTTAATTTTATTTTAAGTTTCGTAAAATCTATTTGATACCAAACTAAACAAAACGTTCAAATATATAGTTAATATCAAGAGTAAATTACGATTTTGGTCCCTGTGGTGATATCACTTTTATCCTTTTAGCCAAAAAATGAATCTTTTAACATCTGAGCCCACAACGTCTTTTTTTCTAACCCCTTTGGCCCCTTCCAAAAGGGTTAGAAAAAAAGACGTTGGGGTCCAAAAGGGTTAGAAAAAAAAATGACATTGAGGGCTCAGATGTTAAAAAATTCCTTTTTGGGCTAAAAGGGTAAAAGTGATATAAACACAGGGGCCAAAATCGTAATTTACTCTAATATCAAATTAGATAGACTCAATTAGATAACTAAGATGGAATTTGAAGTAAATAGATAAATATAAAGGTAATAATTAAACTAAATAATATTTAGTAGAAGGATTATCTATAATTAATTAGAATAGATTAATTATAGATAATCCTTGAAAAGGGATTTACATATGGTGTTTATCGACCTTGAAAAGGCGTATGACAGTGTCCCGCGACAACTGATTTGGGATAGCTTGGAGGGTCGAGGTCTACCTACGAAGTATATAGACTTAATTAAGGATACATACGATAGAACGGAAACTAGTGTCCGCGCGCCTGTAGGGGATACAAACTTCTTTCCTGTGGAGGTAGGACTACATCAAGGGTCTGTGTTGAGTCCTTTTCTTTTTGCGGTTGTCTTGGATGAGTTGTCCAAGTTGATTCAGGAGACAGTTCCGTGGTGCATGCTTTTTGCAGACGATATTGTCTTGATTGCAGAGAATAAACAGTCCCTGAACGCGAGGGTAGAGGAGCGGCGTGTAGCTCTAGAGGGCAAGGGCCTAAGGATTAGTCGATCCAAGACTGAGTATCTACACTGTGATTTCAGTGGCGCAGCCGATGACGATGACACCCAAATCACCATTGAGGATCAATTGGTCCCGCAAGTAACTAAATTTAAGTATTTGGGGTCGTTTGTACAAAGAGATGGTGACATAGATAGTGATGTAACCCATCGCATACAGGCGGGCTGGTGTAGATGGAAGGCAGCCAGTGGAATATTGTGCGATAGGAGGTTCCCAACTAAACTAAAGGGGAAATTTTACAAGGTAGCAGTTAGGCCCGCTATGCTATATGGAACAGACTGTTGGGCTATCAAGAAGACACAAGTGCGCAAGATGGAGGTAGCAGAGATGAGGATGCTGAGGTGGATGTGCGGACACACGAGGTTAGATCGGATAAGAAATGAGGTTTTTAGGGAAAGATTAGGAGTGGCTAGTATATCGGATAAGATTAAGGAGGGGAGGTTGAGATGGTTTGGGCATGTGAAGCGGAGGCAAACGACGGCACCAGTTAGAGTAGTGGAAACTATCACTGTGGAGGGGAGGAGAGGAAGAGGCAGACCCAAACTGACTTGGGATGAGCAGATTAGGCATGACTTACTAGAGTTGCACCTTTCCGAGGACATGGTCCATGATAGGACTTCGTGGAGACGTAGGATTAGGGTTCAGGGCCTGTAGTGGATATTACAGTAAGATCTTAGGTGTATTTTAGGGACGTAGGTTTTCTTATCCTTTAAGTGACTTTACCGGTGATTGTCTCCTTGTGTTTATGCCCAAATGATGTTGCATGCTATTATACATGATTTACATTATATTGGGCCATTCTTATCACTTTCTTGGTATTGGTCATGGTATTGGTGACTTCTTTTTTCTATATCCTTTGACTTGGTGTATTGGTATGCGGTTCGTTTTGGAGCTGAGGGTCTCTCTGGAAGCAGCCTCTCTATCCCTAGGGATAGAGGCAAGGTCTGTCTACATCCCACCCTCCCCAGACCCTACAAGTAGCTTTGCTATTTGTGGGATTTACTGGGTATGGTTGTTGTTGTTGTTGTAATTAGAATAGATTAAACTAAAATTATAATTATCCATAAGACATGGTCTAATATGATGACAAGTGTCCTCAAAGTGGTTTCTTTTATTATATGTATAGATTGTATAGTTTTTTTATGGAGTAGTTAATGTGAATTAAACGTTTTGAACATTGAATATGTTAATACATATGAGTTATTACTTATGATTGACTCTAATTACCAATATGCTTATGTGAAATCCATGTTAATAACAATCATGGTAAGAATTTTTGCTTTCGACTTGACCCGACCCGAATTGAACTGAAAAAAAAATATTATATAGCTAGCAATAGACAAATAACCAAAAGAAAATTTCCGCCCCCATAAATTTTTTTTTCTGGGTCCGCCACTGCATGCGTGATTACTAAACCCTGATAGCCAATCCGCATGTCATAGGTTGTCAAGTTTAGTAAATCCGCATGTCATAGGTTGTCAGGGTTTAGTAAATCCGCATGTTATAGGCTGTCAGGGTTTATGAATCCGCATGTATAGGCTGCCAGGGTTTAGTGAAGTCGCATGTTATAGGCTATCAGGGTTTGTGAAGCCGCATGTTATATTTTCACAGCGTACGCATCGTACGTTAAACCAATTGTGCAATAACCGGCCTCTAAATTTATATGTATAATCTAAAGAATTTATTATGTTTGTTGATAAAGTTTTAAACGAAGATATATAATAAAAGGAAAAGGAGTAATATTTTTGAATAAGTTTTGGTTATATATTTTAATTATCTTTTTTTTTTTAACTTAAAGTAGATATAATTTAAAAATATATAAAATAAAAGGTTTGATTGTATTTATTTGAAAACTTAAGGGGGAGTGCAACCAGTAGAAATGGAAGTGAATTTAGCAACACTCCATAAAATATGTACAAATTATTGGATTATTTAAAGCCAATCTTTAAATAAATAATCAATTTTTTAACGGTGAATTTTTTGCTCTTTGTGAGAGACTTGAACTCAAAACCTCACACTAAAGTATTTTAAAAGGTTTGTCTTGCCACTGGACCTAGAGGTGCACAAATCGGTTAATTTTCCTAACTGGTTCGGTTAACCAGTTAATGCAGTTATTTTCAAAATTTTGTCTTAACCAGTTATTACTTTAACTAGTTCGGTTATTCATTTTAACCAGTTCGGTTAATGACTGACTATTTTCGGTTAATTTATAAGTTATTTTTATTTTTTTCGTTATTTTTCCCAGTTAACCGTAAGACTGATTTAAAAACCGGTTGAAACTAACCGATTACTATTCTTAATATCTATAACTGATTAAAAACCGCCGAATTTTTACCCCTAACCGATTGTTGGTGTGCCAGAATAACCGTTTTTCCATCTCTAACTGGACCACCAAAATAAATAAATAATCGATTAATAGCAATGGATCTCTTTTGCCATCAATCCTATTGATCCATTTACATAATTGTATTAATCAGTTTACGTAATTGGGCTACACTGAGTTACCCATGTGAAAGTGTATCCAATTAAAAAATGGGAGTTGATATGATATGTGCTCTATTCACGTTCACAGAAGCATATTTAATTTCTTATTTTTATTTGTTAGTTAGTTTCCTATTTTTATGTTTTTATTGTTTAGTGGTTTCCTTCAATTAAGGGAGATAGTGGGTGGAAAGGTTTTCCCATGATCAACCATATCCACGTACTGCAACATGCATTTTGTAATTCTATTTAAGTAGTGCTTTTCCATTAATGAAATTATGAATGAAAATCTAGAGGTTATCTCAAGTCTTGCATCTTACTAATTTCTTTTGAGTTTGATCTACTCAACGGATTATCTATCAACCGATTGGTACATATCATGATATTCACGTCCCTTCTCTCTCTACACATCAGTGGCGGTTATGTTGGTGTGCGGGAAGTACCTCCGCACAAGGCCTGTGATTTTAAGGGACACAGTGACACACGATTTTTTTTTTTTTTTATATAATACATGTTTTTTTAATACTAAACGCACACCAATTCCAATATAGGTCCATTTACAAATAATTTTTTATGGTTTAGAATTTAGCCAACTTGGCATTAGGTTTATTGAGCCTAATTCTAATTTGATTTTTTTAATCATAATAAAATATTACGGAAGGACACATTTTTTTCGAGCTCGAACAGTGTACGTGAATTCTCAGAGACGCCTGTGCTACACATACATAGATATATATAGAGATATATAGAGTAAAAAAATGGTGTAGAAATAAGATGTAAGGATGTGGAAATAATAGGAGCCTAAAAATTCATTACATTGTGCATATGCTATAAGGAAAAACTTCAAATATATACATAGTCTCTTACAAGTAATGAAGTTGTAGGCATGGTTTGTATTTATAGTTATGTTGTGAATGTTGTAGTGGTTTGTTTTGAGTAAATAAAATTAATTGTTTATGGCCGAAGGATAAATTTATCCTAAAAAGTCACCTAAATCTAGAAAGCGTATAAATACACATTGGATCACAAAATATAACACAATGATTCGCAAAATATAACACAATGCCGAGAAATCTAAGACAATACTAAAGAAAAAAAGAAACAGTGATGAAAATAAGAAAAAACACAATGTCAAATAAAATACACAATAATCTAAACAAAACTTCTAAAATCTACAAGCTAAAAATACAAAACGAAAACCTAAAATATAATATCGTAGAGTTCGACGAGACAATTTAAATACTGCTAGAATGAGTTTAACTAGAGTTCGTTTGATAATTGATACCCACTACATAATAAAAACCATAAATGAAAAGAAAATAAACAGACATTAGATATGATACTGACAACCTACACCTCTAAGATTATTTACCTTAAGACAAACAATGTACACCGTAACGTGTTCATCCAGAAACATTAACATGTTTATTTTAAAGTAAAACATGTTTACTCAACGTAAGAAGATGTACATAAAAAATACTTCTTCTTTAATGTGTTATTGTTCTCTCTTAAGCACTTTACCTACACTTTGATTTTGGCAATGATCATGCTTGTTCTCTTTCACCTTAATTGCATGATCTACTGTCAAATCAACTTATACATGATTTATAGAATCTTATTTAAACCGGGAAATCACGATCGAGAAAAATTTCTGAAAAAGGAAAACCTTATCCATGATCTCGTCGACCATCCATTTGAGATCAAACCTCAAGATCAATGGATAAAATGATTTGCAGAAGACGAATTAAAACATGGGAAATCAAAGTATTCTGAATATATATGCTTACTACATAAGAGCTAAATCAGGATGTGTTACATAAGGGGCGAATGGTTCATTTATATATAACCCATTAAGGATGAGAGTAAACTACCATATTAACTCGTGGGTCCGTACAAAGTCTCAAGGCATGAGTCGTGGCATCAATAAATAAACTTTTAGCATAAAGAAGTTATCATCTAAAATATATCCTTTAAATAGTTGGCAAATATCTAATTTAATATGTAATTCCGCTTTTTAAAATAAGTGTAAAAGTAGAGTACATTTATATAAACCTTGTATAACAAATATTATTTTTTATGAATGTCAGCAAGTTAAGGATTTACCAAATTCATTTTTTCGTGTTTAATGTAGACATTCATGTATATCTTATGTTTAATAGAATCTATATTGTTTACCAAAATTTACTTGACCTATTTGTAGCTATCACAAAAATATAGCTGTACCATTCATATAAATAAAATATTTATTATCTTTAAAAATGTGCAAAGTTTTACATAATAAAACTATTCATTAACACTCAACTTAGTGACCGTAAAAAAACAAAATTAAAAAAAAACAAATTATATTACAATCTAATGTAAAAAGTACTTATATACGTAAATAAGTTCACTTCAAGTCTCAGGTCTAAATTACTTGGTAAATTCATTGTAACATGCTTCATAACAGGGCAACAACTTTGACCTGCAAGTATAACACATAGTGGAGCATAAGCTACACTACATTGCCCTCAAAGATAAGTATACTGTGATGATTGATGGTATGCCTAAATTTTCTCCTTTATTATCAAAAACAGGAAGAGTGGGCAAGTTCAAATAACAAGGAAGCAAACAATCCTTCAGCTAGCCCTTTAATATTGGAAATCTTTGAGATAAATCACAACCCGAAACGACCCATTCACAAGAAAATGGGTCAAAAATACCACTTCTAATTAAAACTGAAGCTATGAAATCAAAGAGCAACCTTTTAACGTTATTCAACAATTAAGTTTTCCTTTTTGAGGTACATTTCTACAAATATTGTGGCAGAATCACTTACAGGTTTATGATGTGTGGCTTCCAATGTAACCTATACCCAATAACACAAAAAGAAAATCAGTTACATCTTACAATATTGCTAAACAAAAATAAAAAGCAAGATTTTATCATTTACATAAATTTGGTATGTTAAAGACATTATATTGTATTGTATCAACAAAATACATACATGCATGTATAAACTCACACATATAACACTTAGCACTCATTTTAAGTTCAAACAATTCATTCAACTAATATATACCTCAAATTACCAATGATCTCTTGGCCTAGTGGTTAAGGGGGAGGTGGGAAGCTTTGCTTCTCTTGGAGGTCCTGGGTTCAAGTCCAGGCAAGGGGGTTTTATACTAACTTGGTGATACTAACATACTAACTACTAACCCGGTTAGCGATATCCTAACCGTACGCCGTTCAAAAAAAATATATATATATACCTCAAATTCAGAAGTCATATTAAATGATTCTGCAACTATTTCAGCAGCACTTTCATTTAGGAGCATCTGATTGAAGTGCCAAGCACCTGAAATTTGAATAACATACCCTTTAGTAATATAAGATAATGGTATCCCAAATCACACAGGATCAGAACTCCAAACACTTAAAATTCAAAACCTAGAGTTGCTATTTTTAACGAACTTGGTGGTTTTGATCCATTAACTTATTAGCGGGTTGATTCGGAGTATATTTTATATTTATCAGATAAAGTCAAAAGCTTTAACTGACAAAAAAAACATCAAATTAGTCAATGGGTCAAAAGCATCCAAGTGTATATTTTTACTTCGTAGTACCTTCTAGATCATTTTATATAAAGGATTAGAACTTATATGAATTTTGTCAAAACTATTTGACATGCTAATTATATATTAAAGTTTTAGCACAATTTGTACTTTGTTATCGGCACAACCCGGTCTAACCTGTTTTGGCTTGGACAAATATTAGCAATTTTGAGTCATAACCCATTACCCAACCCACCTAAGCCACCCACTTTGCACCAAATGAACACAAAAGGCGATTAGCAAGTGAGCGGCAGCCTTGTCCTTGACTCCTAGCCTGTGAAGACTCTTGTGGACTCGATCACAAAGTCGGCTCCGGCTGCACCCCATGAAATATCTTCTAGGTTCCTATTCATACAAAAAAAAAACCTCTGATTAATTAAAGAGGATAAATGATATACCAACAGATGATTCTTAATTAGTCGGTTAGTCCTCAATCTTAAGTTCATGATGTTTCTATTGGCTATGAACTTTGTCATACTTGAACATGTATGTCTACAAGAAAACAAACTTGTAATTAACTGCACGTAAGTACAACCAATAGAAGCATCATAAACTGAAGTGAAACAAAGATTATGGAGGGTTTACCTCGTTCTTCAAAGAGGTTACTGCCTTGGAGACTGCAGCCGACATGATCAACGGCTTGACCGGCTACACAGATCTAGGATCCGACAACGTTGATTGCTCTTCCAGCAAGATATCATGTGATTCATACAAATTCAGTAAAAACAAATCCATCATAACAACAACTAAAACAACATTAGATATTCTCCAAAATGAAAACACAACCGCGAACGATTTTACAGCATTGTCACCTACCTAATTAGAAACATTGGAAACAAAATAAGTAGAGAGGGAGAGAGAGACCTACAGAGCTGGTGGTCGACAAATCCCATTAGGGTTTTGGCAAGATGAAGGAGGGTTGTTTCAGGTGAACCTGTAGGCTACCTCGACATCTTAACATGAACATCTTCATTACTCATATAAATGCACGACGCTTCAATTGTAGCATTCACTAATCTGCAATAGATGAGGGCATTGAGGGATGTGGAAGATTAAAGGTGAGAAGCGACGAAGGAAGGAACAAGGGCTGACTGTTTTTCAGCTACATCGCGTTTATGTGTTAATTGATGAAGTTTTGTTAGTTTCTTTTGAAATTTGAATAAATTAGGAATTTTTGTTAGTTTTTATCATATTTGACTTAACCTTTAAATCAAGGAGTTATGTTTTAGTTTTTGTTGACATTTCTCATTTTACTAATCCTTTATATTAGAAAATTTTGTTAAAATTTGACTAAAGTATAAACAAATTGTTTATTCAATTATTTGACAATAGTTTTAGTTTTAAAAATTTTGGAACGAACATGTTATAGAATCAATTATTTAACTCATTAAATGATTATATAAGTTTAACTCATTATAAGATATCACATTAATATATTTACACATATGTGTTCATATATATTTTTAAATAAATCTCTATAACAAATTAACTATTAAGCATTCTCAGGCATTGAGTGTATTTAATGAGTTAACATTATGTAGCTATTAACCATTCTATTATAATGACCAAGTATGTTGGGCTTTAATCACTTGTACACTAAGGCATCATCTACTTGTGCCTTTTAATCAGCATGTCAATAGTGACCAAGACAACTATCGAAACGTTGACAAAATGAGTAGGTCGTCACGGTACATTTGGATTTTTTTAAAACATTATAGTTTTTAAGATATGGAAAGAATACCTAAAAGAATTATAAGTTTGTTGTGGAGGGAAAAAAGTGTAACTAATTATCCACAATTTTGTTAAAACTTAAGGATTTAAGTGTAATAAAATGGGAGACTAAAATATAATTAGTGTTTAAAAGACCAATTTACCCTCATTTTAGGGGTGTATCTATAAATTAAGAGGGAAGAAGTTCTTATTTTTTGGCTATTTTAAAATGGCCCTCCCTCATGCATTATAATATAGTATAGATACATTATATTTTTATACATTATATATTATACATTATTTACTTACAATTTATTTTGACATTGTGCATTTTAATATGTAGTTTTATATATTTATTTTTTTAATAGGGGATGGTCAAAAGGCAAAAGATTTTTGAAAGAATGTTCGTGCGAAATTCCACGAAGTTATGGGACGAGAAGAGTACTGTAAATCGGACAAAATATCGGGAAAATGGACCTATATGACGAAAAGAATCAATTCATTTAAAGCGATCCACAACCGGCTTGTTAATAGCCGTAACCAAGGAAGTGGAAGATATGATGTCGACGTCATGGTGGAGGCTAATGATCAATTTAAATCTCAAAACCGTGCACCCTTTGAGATGGAAATGATATGGGCATTTCTTAGGAAATCCTCAAATTGGCATTTAATAGCCACGATACAACCACCCAAGTCGAAGTCCAAAAGGTCAAAAACTACATCATCCGTCAAGCCGAAATCCTCCCAAGCTACATCGGATGCTCATTCGCATATAAATCTCAACGAGTTAGACTTGGACGACGAAACCGAAGAGGAACCGGAGCTGGAACCACTAGTCCATCTAACGGGGAAAGACAAAAGCCAAGTAGTGCGCAATAAATCTCGATCATCATCCTCCAAAAGTAATATGTATAATCCGATAAAGTTTTGGTTGTCGAAAGTTTGGATGAATAAGTCGGGTTTAGAGAAGACGAACGTATCACGATGGACCTTGCTTACCTTCAAAAAGACTACTCGGGTTTATCAGAGCAAGACAAGTGTTTTTCAAACAATGAAAACAATAAATTTATGGACGCCTCTGCAAAATATCTTTCAATTAGTCCTAATTTTAATTCATTTCTAGTGTTTTTTTTAAGTTAGTTCTTTTTATGTTTTTCTTTTAATTATAATGTAGCTTTTATTTTATGACTCCTTTAATTTTAGTGCAATTTTTTATTTTATTTTACTAAAATATGGTTTTGTTTATTTATATGTCATTCACATTTAAAAAATATATTAAATAAAAAATGAATAATTATTGTTTGATGATTGTAGTGTAGTTATTCCACAACGTCAAGTTAATAAACCGTTTAGCTAATGACACTCTGCTGATTTGACGCTAATGTGACAACACTTTTTGTTAGTTAATGAAATTAATAGTTAATCCACAATATATAGTCTAACTAGATGTGTGCATAGGTGGTTTTGGGCTCAAATCGAACAAACCAAAGAAACGGTTTTTGAGTGTTTAAAAACCGTTTGTTCGATTTGTTTTTCGGTGTGATGTATATGTGGTACAATAAATGAATGAAAATAGCTATCATCATGAAAACTCACGCATTACATGTGTTGGATTTCATGTCTTCCTTTTTTAAATGTCCTTTTTTAAAGATAAAGCACTTTGTACAAGAACCACACAAAGATAAAGAACTTCGTACACGAACACACACGGTATATGTGTATATATGTGTGTGTTCAACTTTGTATTGAAAATGTATATATTACCTTTTATCTTGAACGGCATTTATTAAGTAAATAAAACATTTTAGGGGTATGGAAGTATTTTTTGCTAGCTTCATGTGCAATTTTATCACCTTTCTTTTTTGGTTTTTATTTGATGTGAGTTTTAATTTTTAAATACTAGATGTGACAAACACCTTATTTTGTATGCCATGCTTAAGTTGTAGAACCCAATAAACATGGGAAAAAACCCCCTTGTGAGAATCGAACCTAGGACCAATTGGTCACAAAGTCTTATCTCATCCCCAAGATGCCACTAGGCTATAAAGCCATGGACATTTTACATTAAATTAATGTTAAATTACTTTTTGCTTGTTAAACTCAAACCTTTCACCAAGAGACAAGAGTCTCTATCAAGTGTCAAGTGACCTACCTTCACATTTTTTTAAACGGCAAATTTGGATCATTGGAATATCATCGTGCCACAAGCGAAACCACCCGATCATATCCACCTCCACTAGGCATAATGCTTATACACAAATTTAGGAGTAAACCCAATAAATATAAGAAAAAACCCCTTATGGGAATCAAACCCATAACTTATTGATTCCAAAGTCTTATACCACCACAAGATGTCACTAGACTATAAAGCGAACTAGCTCCACATTAACGGTTCACTTTTACTTTTCACAAGTATTCCAAATTTTGATTTGTATCCGGTATATCATCTAGTTTGAACCACTAATGATGTTTGAAGGTGTTCTCTCATTTCTTTTTCATTTATACACGTTGATTAATAATAATGTCGCAAAGCAAATATTCCTAAAACAATATTCAGTGTCTTTTTTTTTTTTATATATTTATGGTATTTTTATGCAGTGACTTGTATTTACTATTAAGAGTTATTCACATAAATTACCAGTTTAGATATTCCTAAAATAATATTCAATGTCTAACTTTTGTTTTTTTTTAATTATTTATGGTATTTTTATGCAGTGACTTGTATTTAGTTATTTACTATTTAGAGTTATTCAGATAATTTACCAGTTTAGGGTGAAGGGAGTGGTTAAACAGGTGAAAGTGACAAACTTTAAAATGGACCAATCAGAGAGTGCCACGTCAGAGAGGGTAAAAAGTTTAAACTTTGTTGAAAAGTGTTGGCAATGGTTTAGACACTTGAAAGTGGCAAACTTTTTTTTTGTTTTTTTTTAAATTATATGTTAAATAAAAACAAATAAAACATTAAATTAATAAAAAAAACAATTACATTAAAATGAAACTTAAAAAAAAACTTAAAATTCATAAAAATTACACGACACTAAAACAACGCAACCACTAAAAAAATTAAAAATTACACTACTCTTCGTCAGAATCAACCAACAGGTGGGGCAAATCTTGACTTGCGAGATGAACCGTGAGATCGTGTTTAAGTCTCCAATGCGTATCTTCATCCATTAGCTCGCCCAACACCCTATCATCAAACGCGGGCTCGACCGGAGGATCCCGAATGTGTACCGGTGCAATCGCGTTTCCGTCGTCTTTTAAAATCATGTTGTGTAAAATAATACACGTGTACACAACATTCCTAATTTTTTTAACCGTCCTTGCTCGCATCGGCCGATTCAAGACACCCCATTTTGACTTCAAAACCCCAAAAGCCCTTTCGACGTCTTTTCTTGCCGCCTCGTGTTGCCTTTTGAACATCTTTTCGTCTACTTCTTGAGGGTATGGGATCGATTTCACAAACACGGACCATTTTGGGTAAATTCCATCCACGAGCAAATAACCACGTTTGTAATAATGGTTGTGGACGTAAAATGGACATTTTGGCGCGGTTCCGTTTCGTTCCGTTAAGAATAACGGCGATTGTCCTAGCACATTGATATCGTTCTGCGAACCCGGTGGACCGCAAAAAGCATGCCAAATCCATAAATCTTGAGACGCCACTGCTTCGAGCATAACAGTCGGGTATCGGTGATCTCCTCTCATATACTGCCCTCGAAGCTCGGTGGGACACATTCGCCAGACGAAGTGGGTGCAATCAAGGCTACCGAACATACCTGGAAGGTGATGTTGTTCTTCATGTGCGTCGTATAACAGTGTCATGTCGTGGCTTGTCGGCCTACGTAAGAACTCCGAACCATATATTCTGCAAACCGTTTCGCAAAAATATTCTAGGCACTCGCGGGAAGTTCTTGCGGCCATATGCAAGTACTCGTCTCCTTCGTCTGGAGGGTTACCGGTTGCGAGCTGTTTAATAGCTGATGTAACCTTTTGCAGCGGCGTAAAGCTCCTCCGACCTCGCGCATCGTAGGCCTCTTGAAAGTATGCGTCATTCGCTTCCACGGCGGTCACAATATTTAAAAACAACCGTTTCGACATACGGAACCTTTGGCGAAAAATTACGTCGTTGTATTTCGGGTCTTTGACAAAATAATCCGCCATGAGGGTCTCGTGCCCAACCTCCCGCTGACGTTCAATGTATCTCCTTTGGTTTGATGTACCGGTGTCTTGTAGTTCGGCTTCTTCTAGTAGATTTTGGAAAAAAAGAATGCTATCATCGGACGAGTCGTCGCTACTATCGGGTGGAAACCACAACGGGAAATCATCCGCCATTTTGCGTGGCAATACTTGGGTTAGTGTTTTGTATTTTTTGGTTTGATTTGGGGGTGATTTTGTAGAATATATAGGATTAAAATGGGTTTGTTTTGAATATATAGGGTAAAACTTGAAAAATTAATTTTTTTTTTTATTTTGAACGGCATTATAGCCGTTAAAAGGCAACGGTCAACATGCACAATTAATGTTTGTCGATCGGTGAGGTGTAGCCGAGAACCTTAGTTTGCCGCGCGGGATAAAGGGGTGGCGGCGGTGTTGCCGCTTGGCAATCGGCTTTGCCGATTGCTTTGCCGTGCCACTCCCTTCACCCTTAGAGGTGTTGTATCGTTGGTGGTCAGTGTCAGTTTGTCTTAAAGTGAAAGTGGTCAAAATCATATTTATTGTCCATATATATTGATTTTTTTACTTAGGGTATACGGTGTGGTAGTCGGCAAAGGGTGGCAAACGGGTTTGCCGATCGGCAAACACCGCCGCCGACCCGATGCCGACGCGGCAAGGCAACACGATCGGGGACAGCATGCCGATTCGGGGAAGAAGATGATTGAGAGAGAGAGGGTATTGTGGGTGGGGTCCATTCCTATCTCAACCAATCACACCTTTTTCCTTTTTAAAAAAAAATAGTTTACCACTTCACCAAGTGTCTAAACCATTGCCAACACTTTTCACCAAAGTTTAAACACTTTTGACTGATTGACATGGCGCGCTCTGATTGGTCGGTTTTTTGGTTTGCCACTCCAAAGTGTTTAACCACTCCTTACACCCTAAAGACTTTTTGTTGTATGGCAATTTAGGCCATGTTTGGTTTAGCTTTTCAAAATAACTTATAACTTTTTGGAAAAGTTACTAAGTCACAATAGAGTGACTTATTATTTTCCCCCCCACATAAGAATTTCATGCCAAATATCTTTTAACTTTTCAAAAAGTTAATAAGCTAATAAGTTACTGAAATAAGCAATCTCAAACACCCCTTTATAATAAGAATTATGTTTCTATGTTGTGATTCGTTTGTAGTTAAAAAACCTTATAGTTTACCTTCTATGCGGTTTGTAATCGATTTTAAATTCGATACACTTTAACATATTAAAAAGATTTCATCACCCAAATGATAATAGTAATAGTGTAATACTCCTCCTGAATTGGTGTAGAGGTATTATATCTACTGGAGATGGATATGATCGGGTGGTTCCGCTGGTGGCTCGATGATACTCCAGTGGTCCGTTAGTGATCCAAATTTGTCATTCAAAAAAAAAAATTTAATTTAATGTAAATTAAAAGTGAATTACCATTACCACTAAAAAAAGTAAAAGTGAACCTGATTAAAATAAGTCATGCTCATGGCATCAAAACTTATTGTTTCTATATAAAGTGGTGAACCATTTAGGTAAGTCCTTAAAGAGGATAGGAAGAAATTGCAATATAGATTCGAAAAAGTCCAAAGACATGACTCGTGACTTCCATAAACATTAATATTGAGTTTTGGGGACATCGGCTAAAATTTCAAAGGTGACGGCTGCTTCATTAATATTTACACACTTGATTTATTGAGTAAAGTGTCGAAATGGTCCCTGAGGTTTGGTCACTTTTGTCATTTTAGTCCAAAACTCAAACCTTTTGAATCTGCGTCCCTGTGGTTTCAATTTTATTGTCATTTTCATCAAAAATCAAAATCTAGTCAGATTTTTAGTTAACATCCAGTTTTTTTGTCTTTTTCCCCCATTTTAATGAAGGGCAAATTAAGAAAGAGAGGAAAGAGACAAAAAAAATGGATGTTAACTGAAAAATCTGATCAGATTTTGTTTTTGGATGAAAATGGCAACAAAATTGAAACCACCGGGACACAGTTCAAAAGATTTGAGTTTTGGACTAAAATAGCAAAAGTGACCAAACACCAGTGACCATTTTGACAGTTTATTGTAATTTATTTTGTTTTGTTTTTGTGTTGATCATTTATTAAAACACTAGTTTACAACCCCTTATATTACACGGGTTGAATATAAAAAAATGTATATAGTAAATTTGTATATAATACTTATCAGTGATATGTCAATATGGTATAACCAAATTGGTCAAAGAGTTTTCCACTAAGTGATTTCCTCCTGGGGGTGGGGGGGCTTAGACTCGATCCATACTAAGTGTAAATTATGTAAATATGAGTGAGCACCACTATGAGGGATTCGAACTTAGGGAGAGGGTTTGAACAACATATGTTGGGCCCTTTGGAGTAAGTTGAAATTCAACTAATCTACCATTAAAAAAAACTTATCAGTGATATAACTTATGGATATTTGGATTTAAATAACCCTAACTTTCACCAATTGGGCGATAACACTTCTAACTTTTGATTTGTACCATACCATTCCCAACTTTCAACGTATTTTCCTCTAGCACTCCTAAACTAACTAAACCCTAACTCAGTTAGTTTTTGCTGACGTGCCATTTTTTATGACGTGACATCCGATGTGGCCCTTATGAGTGATATAACTTATGGACATTTGGATTTAAATAACCCAAACTTTCACCAATTGGGCGATTACACTTCTAACTTTTGATTTTTATCACACCATTCCCAACTTTCAATGTATTTTCCTCTAGCACTCCCAAACTAACTAAACCCTAACTTTCAATGTATTTTCCTTATTTAGTGACGTGGCATCCGACGCTTTGATGACGTTGTGCCTATTTAGTGATGTGGTATCTGACGTCAGCTAACTGGGTTAATGTTGGATTAGTTCGGAAGTGTAGGAAAATAAGTTGAAAGTTGGGAGTGGTGTGGTACAAATCGAAATCAGTCAATTTCTTTTTCTTTCATTATTTTATGTAATAAGGTTATATGGATATTGGATTTAAATAAGTACAACTTTCATCAATTGGGCGATAGCACTCTCGACTCTCGACTTTCAACTTTTACCACGCCACTCTCAACTTTCAACTTATTTTCCTTTAGCACTTCTAAACTAATTAAACCCTAACCCAGTTAGTTTTGTTACGGACGTGGGACTTAATTGGTGATGTGGCATTATACGTGGCAATTTTTGATGATGTGACATCTAATGTGTCACTTATTTAGTCACATGACAGCTGACTTGGCATGTGACATGTCTTTTTTGATGACATGATATTTGATGTCAGCTAACTGGGTTAGTGTTAGATGTGGTGTAGGAATATAGTGAAATGTGTGTATACCTTTTTCTTGGAACTCTACCCGTCCAATTAATAAAATGTGTGTAGACCTTTTGGTGCTCTACTAATCAGGAGTTGTAGCTGAGCCCATTGAAACTTGTGATCTTTTTTTTTTTTTTTTTTTTTTGAACGGCAAATTTGGATCACTGACGGACCACTGGAGTATCATCGTGCCACCAGCAGAACCACCCGATCATATCCATCTCCACTAGGCAATAATGCCTATACACCAATTCAGGAGGAAACCTAATAAATCTGGGAAAAACCCCCTTTGTGGGAATCGAACCCATGACCTAATGGTCATAAGTCTTATCCCACCACCAAGATACCACTAGGCTATAATGCCATGATCACTTGTGATCTTAAGTGAGGAGAGTGTCTAGTCATTAGTGACCCAAGAACGACTCACGACGCTCGTAAAACGAGTCCATGACAATTGGTATGGGAGTATGTTTTCACATGTCAATATATTATAATTGTAGTTATTCAATATTTACATGTAAACAGAATTATTGCTAAATATTTAGTTGTTATATGTCACACCCGGGCCTGTAACGGAATAGATGACCGGGGCATGATTATATAAAGGGAAATTGAATTTTAATAGATGACCGCGGCATAATAAATATTTATGTTTATTTATCTTCGTTTAAATTTAAAAAAATACATAAGCAGTTATATTTATATAAAGGGAAATTGAATTTTAATAATCTCACCTAGAGATGGTTAGCCAATAATGATCTCACTCTCAAATATTGTCACTAGCAGTTCCACATTTTAAATATTTTTTTTCTCAGTAGACCTCTGTTAACGAAAGTCGAATAAGAAAAAAAAAATATTCAAAAGGTGGGACTATCAGTGACAATATTTGAACGTTGGATCATTACTGGCCAACCACCTCTAGGTGGGATTATTAAAATCTAAATTCCCGTATATAAATATAAACATTAAACAGGATTTCTAACTATTTATACCACATTAAACGGGTTATTTGTGTTCATTTTGTTTATTAAATTATGTTCATATAGGTTTGTTGGTTTATGTTCCTGAACTATTTGTTTAGGTTTTAAAAGAGCGAAACGAATATGCTCATTTTCTTAATAAACGAACATGAACAAAAAATGTGTTTGATTATATTTTCGCGTTTGTATTCAGTTAAAGTTAAATGAACAAACACAAACATACTCACATTCATATTTGTTCGAATACTCACATTCGTGATCCTTCGATTCGTTTACAGGCCTAAATAAAATCATTACAACATCAAAACGTAACTCTAAATACAAACCACTATATTATAAAGAATCATAAATTAATTAAAAAACAACTTATATATTAAATATGATTTCACAACACCTTTAAAACAAAGATTATTCATTGCAAACATTAGACCATCAACATAACAAGGGCCCAAGAGTACATTTCCATACTGGATGCACGGTTGACCGACTTCATGATTCCTCCTTTTCACTCTCTTACAACTTCCAAGCCTTCGTCAATTTACTTTTCTTGCAAAAAAACAAGTGTGAATAATTAAATTTCGATTTTGAAAACAATTATGTTCCTTTTGCCTTACCTTCATTGCACAATCTGTTATTAAATCTTGACAGGTTGAACGGTATCCAAAATCTCATCCATCAAATTTCATTGGAGAAAAACAGATCCATTTATGACTTAATGCACCAATAAAAAAAAAGTCAAAACTACTCAATGAATCAAACAAAAACACAAGTCAAAACTTGAAAAAATTGTTGATACGAAACAGAGAATTGTTTCTTTATATAACATTATGGGAGGATATGAAGATACCATATTATGACATCCGCTAATGAACACATACCATACAATCTTATTTAAACAAGGAAATCACGATCGAGAAATACAATATTTGGAGAGGTAAAACCATATCCAAGATTTCATCCATCAAATCCACTTTAAATCAAACACCAAAAATCAATGGATCAAACTTAGACATGATTTACAATAATACTAATGGAAATTTTGGAAAATTGATTGTAAGAAAAAGAGAAATTGAACTGGATCGGCTAAATCGGTGTGTGTTACACAAGGGGCAAATGGTTAGATTATATAGGTGGTGAATTGTTTAGGGAGGATGGGAAATTACTATATTAACCTTAGTGGATCAATAAAAGGGCTGAAGACTAGGGATGGCAAGCGAACCCGAACCCGATGGGTAAACCCGAAACTCGACACATCTGGGACGGGTTTGGGGTCGGTTAATCTGGGTTGGGACGGGTTTGGGACTAGGTTTTATTTTTTTCGCGGGTTTGGGATGGGTTTGGGATTTGCTGATATACCCGTTTACCCGACCCAATTACCCGACAAAGTAAACCCGTTTACCCGATTGTATACCCGATATAATTTCTTTTATATTTTTAAATATGTAAATATATAATACATCCTTTTTTCTATACACATAGGTATTTTATCCTGTATACATTATAGTTATTTGATATATTTCTTTAGTGAAAATATTAAATGTAACTGATTAGTAGTTACCCGATAGGTTTTGGGTCGGGTATACCCAACGGGTAAACTTTTTAACATTAATGGGTTACCCGAAACCCGCGGGTATACCCGATACCCGATGGGTATTTACCCGCTAGAAACCCGACGGGTTTGGGACAATCATATCTAATCGGGTTTGGGGTTACCTAAACCCGTCTCAAACCCGACCCATTGTCATCCCTACTGAAGACATGACTTGTAACATCAATAAATAAACATGTATGAATAAAACTCAGGGGTGTTTGGTGTTAGGGATAGATTTTCTAAACCTAAGGATCACGGATCCTCAAATACTGCCAGGATCACGGATCTTCAATTCTGTTTGAATTAAGGATCCTCAGAAGACATTGCAGGATCAGGATCCAGGATCCTCATTGTTATCCTAACACTAACGGTTGTCTTCATTGTATGTGAGCTTGTTTTGTAGGAGTATACGCATTGGACTTGGTCTTACCGATATTCTTGGGGAATATGCTCTCAATATTCCGCACGTGCATAGCTTGGTGACCGTTTTAGAAGTCGTGGGTAGCTTGCACATTTAGCGGATAGTTAGTTATCTAGATTATTTCTATTTTTAAAGGGGATAACAAGCTTGAATTAGAACAAGTTAGCAAACACACACACTCTCGCAAGCTCTCAACAGTTCATTGGCGATTACATACACATTACACTCTAGTGATCCTTGTAACAAGCTTGTTATCATCCCGAGTTGTATTCATCATTTGTTTAATTATAGTTGGTGATCGGTAGTTTCCATCACCCGAGGTTTTTTATGCCGGAGGTCATACATTGATCAAGGGCTTTTTCCTCGTATAAATCTTTGTGTCACTTGTTCATTTCATTTGAAGTTTGTTCATACATTCACTATTCAATTCAAGCATCACACCTCACAAAATAATATTTGGTTGCATAATCCTAGTCAGATTTTTGACCAAAACAGTTTGGCGCCCACCGTGGGGCAATTGGTGCTTCATTTCTGAAAAATTTTAGTCATTGTGATCATTTCGGTTCAACCAGATGGCTTCTTCAGCAAAGAGCACTTCAAGTTCCATGCCGGCAATCACTTCTTCACAGGGCGTTCCACCTTTGCCTCCACCACCTTTTGGATCTCAGAAGAATGCTGAGAATCCTGCGAAGAAACCGACCCCCGTCTAGGGATTTGGAACATGAAAATAAACATATAAAAAATTGATCTTTTATATGAAATTCATGTTGTTTATACTTAATGCATACTTACGAAGATTAACTCGTAAACAACTACCATGTGTTCGTGATTCTTAAACAAACATTTGGTCACATTTTGCAAGACGCAAATTCATGTTCTTTACGCTTATTTGATACCTCAAGTCACATGTCGTACATACATGTTATATTGGTTTGTTACACATACTTATGCATAACATATTTTTTTTACTCTTACTTTAATTCATGTTTAATATACATTTGGGCTTTGATACATGTTCAATACACACTAGACATTGTAGGACATGTTAACCATCTATAAAATACATTTTATTTATACATTATACATCATTTAAACAAAAAAAAAAAAAAAACATAAAAGCTGCCAAACAGCCCTTGCAATTCAGCCATATATTGCTAAATTATTTCTTTTTTTATTGCTTAAACTCTCACCTACTTGTATTAAATGCCAACCCAACTTAACCCTAATCATTCCCCCTATAAATACCACTTATAACCAGCCTCCCTACCACTTTTGCAACACTAAAACACTCTCAAACAATCTCCAAATCATAGCTGATTCCATAAGTTCGAGTAGAAATACCAACATTCACAAAAGTGAGCATAACTCACTCATTTCTTATCCGATTCACTCGATTATTTTTCCTACTTCTTTGTATTGACCTTAGCTACATTTTCATTGGTTTTCCATGGAGAACCAGGCCCTGGAACATCACCAAAAAGGCTCCAAAGTTGACTGACTTTTCTGCTTTAATCTAAAACTTTGTTTAACTTAGTAAACTTGAGTTAATCTCATCTTAAACCTATGTCCTAATGCTTATAACCTCATCTATGGTTAGTTAGGCTTAAAAACAAGATTGAGACATGTTAAATCAGAGGTTAAAACCTCGCAAACTTTCTGTTTTGTTCAAGGGTTTAACCCACAAGTGATGTTCAAGCCTAAGGTTTGATGATTGTGTGATTTAGGATTAGCTTGGGCTATTCTACTTAAAAATCCACACATTGCTTGATGTTTTCCTCTTAGAATAAGTTGTTGTTATCTCATTACTTCTTATAAGTTCATGACCCTCTTTGTTGTTTATAATAACAAGTGTAGTGGTGAACAATAGAGGTACCTAAATGGAAGCTTTGTTCTTCCTACCTCATGTATGAATTCCATGATACTTAGAGGTGTCTAAATGAAGACTTTAATCTTCTACCTCATGCTTGACATATATGATGTAATATACACTATGTAATACTTATGTAACAACCAAATAATCAAACTCTTGGTGATGAACTAACGGACATTCGTCCAGCTAGTAGATTGTATCATCTTAGGCCTTGACAACTTGTCACGATTCTAATGGAACTTTGTTCCATAAAAACATTTAAACTCTTTTAGAGTTTCATAGTGTCAAGAACAAGTGTCATAGGTGTTAGATGATTATTTTCATATGTTTATTTTCATGTTCCAAATCCCTAGAACCATATGTAAACACCTCTTAAACTCCAAATCGAACACATTCAACTTTCTAGTCTCAACAACTTCGTCACATTGGATAATCGGACAATGTGTGTACTCGGTCTTGAACATCAACCATGTGGGTTTTGTAGTCCTTACTTCCATGTGTTCCGCACAATGTGTGTACTCGGTCTTCAACCTCAACCATTTATGTGGTGCCATTGTCTACAGAGAACAAGTATTAAACAATTAGGTGCGACTATTTGTCCAAAAAACTGAAAAACAGGGGATTAGCACGGCCCCGTGTCTAAGAGACACGACCCAGTGCTGCAGATTTTCAGGAGGCACGACCCCGTGCCATTAAAGGCACGGTCCCGTGTTCGGTCACTGTTTTGGCCAAAATCTTACTTTTTCGAGCCGGTTTCGAAAAGTCCAAAATTTTTGGTCCCCCATGTCCGTGAGGAACCGAAAGGTGTAGAGAAATGGGTCGTGTGAGTTATGAGAAAGAAACTGTGAAGAGAAGGGTTTTAACCCGTCTGGAGATAGGCACGACTTCGTGTCTAATAGACACGGCCCCATGCCTTTTATTAAAATTATATATTTTTTTATGTGTGTGTGTGTGTCGTTTCCCTAGCCACTTGGCTCCCCTTACTCAACTTACCTGATTTATAGACTTTTTGGTTGTTATCTTCCAAAGTGTACCTACAAGATGGATTATTAAAATAAAAGAAATATATACACAAGTTATTACCATGTCCCTGCCACTTATCTATCTCTTCTAAGGTCATTTCCGTTTCTTCGTCCTTAAGAAATCGTTCATAGAATTTAAGCCTTTGTCCATTAACTTTGAACGGTTCTCCGTTTGGAGGCTTAATATCTATTACACCATGGGGGTAAACGTTTGTGATGGTAAAATGTCCGGACCATCTAGACTTAAGTTTTCCTGAAAAAAGACGTAACCATGAGTTAAAGAGTAATACTTGATCTCTTTCTCTAAATTCCTTAGGTTCGCTTAGGTATTTATCATCTATTCGTTTTGAGGGTTCCTTATAAATTTCAGAGTTGGAATATGCTTGTATTCTTAATTTTTCTAACTCGTTTAACTGGTGTCGTCGATCTTTTACTGAAGTTTCTTGGTCTAAGTTTACGTTTTTTAATGCCCAATATGCTTTGTGTTCAATTTTTACTGGGAGATGACAGTTTTTCCATAGACTAGCTTATATGGTGTTGTACCTATTGGTGTGTTTTGTATGTTGTTCGAAATGCCTATAAAACATCGTCTAATTTATCTGACCATTCTTTTCGATTTTGACCAACAATTTTTTCTAGGATTATTTTTAGACCTCGATTAGTTACTTCAGCTTGACCATTGGTTTGAGGATGATAAGCGGTTGAGAGAGGATGATAAACCCCGTATCATGTTAGAGTTTTTTCCATTTTTAGATTGCAAAAACAGATGCCTCTATCACTGATGAGGGCTTTTGGAGTTCCAAAACGTGAGAATATCCCTTTCAGGAATTTTACTACCACTCTCCCGCATTGGTGGGAAGAGCTTCAGCTTCATCCCATTTAGAAACGTAGTCGACTGCCACGAAGATGTATTTGTTTCCTCTCGAAAGTGGGAATGGTCCCATAAAATCTAATCCCCAAACATCAAAGGTTTCACAAATAAGAATACTGTTTGGTGGCATTTCGTTTATTCATGATATGTTATCTGCTCGTTGGCACGCATCACATGTTTTTATCAATACATAAGCATCAATATGTATTGTTGGCCAGTAAAATCTTGCGTCGTACACCTTTCGTGCGGTGCTGGCTATTCTGTGGTGTCCACCACATGGTCCTTCGTGACAATGGCGAAGAATTTGCCTTGCTTCACGACCATGGACGCATCGTCGAATGAGTTGATCGGCACATATTCTGAAAAGATAAGGGTCTTCCCAAAAATAATGCTTAACATCAGTGAGGAATTTGTTTCACTAATGAAAATTTAACCCTTGGCTTTGACAATGGTGCCACTAGCTAAGCAGTTAGCATACTCGGCGTACCAAGGTTCTTCTCGATATTTGATGTGTGCAAAATGCAACATATAAATTACATCAATTGTGGCATAAAACTAACCCTTTTTTAGTACTAATGTTGGAAAAAGTATGCTTTTGTCTTCCTTTTGTATTTTCAGGATTAAATGAGCTCAAATTAACAAAAGGAGCAAAAAGACAGCAAAATCTAACATAAATACAAGAAAAGGAACAAACGTGACATGCCCGACCCCACAACAGCATCTTCCCAAGCAAAACAAGAAGACAGAAGACTGAACATGCCCCGTGCTCAGCCAGCACGGGGGCGTGCCCAAGTGTCAGCAGAAAAGACAAAGTGGTAGAAGCTTCTATTGCCCACCTCGGGGCCGTGCTCAGCGGACACGGGGCCGTGGTCAACTATAAGATTCGCACAATCCAGGCAAATCTTCATAGTACAAAGATTCTTCTGCACACGGGGTCGTGCTCAGCGGACACGGGGGCGTGGTCAACTAATAAGACAAGCTGCATTAAATGAAGAAAGAGAAGGATGTGGACATGGGGTCGTGCCCACTGGACACGGGGCCGTGCTCGAGCTTCTGTTCAGCCTATAAATAGGAGTGCTTGGCTCAAGCTCAAACCATCCCTTGGCACACCACCTCTCTCACACTTCACCCACCACCCACCACCACCATAACACCATCATCCACCACCATCATCCATTGTCCATCATAGAGTGTGTGAGTCGTCTCGGGATCCAAGATTGATCGTAAGAGTTCTTGACAATCAAGGCCATCTTTGCCTAAGTCTCTTACATCACTTGGTGAAGACAAGTGTCTAGTGTAATACTTTTTATTTCTAATCTTTTCGCACTTTTTACTTGGTTTTGTATTAATGACTTTAATAACTAGTTTCTTATGTTGAAGGTGATTCTTCCTTATCGTTTGTCCGTGGTGTCTTGACATTATTTTACTGTCTATATAAAATAAAAGATTTTCACCATTCATATCTCCAAGGTCTATATGGAGGTATGTTGGCTACCTGGTCGGGGGTTAAGGGAACGGTTTGGTAAGAGTCTTGCCATTGTTCAGCGTTTAGAGGTCCTGCAATGGACCTGGGTCAAATTTAGTAGGACCTCCTTCAATACTTAACGGTATTGGATGGCGGGGGTCCAAACTCTTTGATCCCCTCATAAGTTAACTACTATTAATACTATAACCCGGCTATTTAGGACTGTATCCCTGCTGACTCAGACTACTTAGTCGAGGGTAACGTCACCTCCAAAAGAGGGGCCTACCATAATTTACATTAATAACTTAATTAATTATCTTTCAATAATCCGACCCTTTAGGATTGTATCCTTGCTGACTCAAACTACTGGGTTGAGGGTAACGTCACCTTCAAAAGAGGGGCCTACTACAATAACTAAGACAATCTCTTAAATAAGTGCAAAAGTGCGGAAATAATCAAAGGTTACACTATACACGAGTTGGAACCAAGTGATTCATCTTGTCTATCTGTTTTTTTTTCTTTTATTTTTACTTTTCAGCATTTTAGTTAGTTTTTATTTTTCTTAGTTTAAAACATTTTTCTAAACTTTTTGATTTGATTAGACGTTGAGGATAAACCGGTACTAAAAGCTCTTGTGTCCTTGGACGACCTCGGTATCTTACCAACACTATACTACGCTCACGTTCGGTGCACTTGCCCATATGTGTGTTTATTGTTAGTAAATATCGTGTTTTATAAATTTAAAACTTGGCTAAAAAAAGTGTTAAAGGGCTTAAAATATACACCTAATATATATAACACTTCACACGCATCAAGTTTTTGGCGCCGTTGCCGGAGACACAAGGATTTTAAGAAAGCTTAAAATCGACAACCTAATCAGTTTTTCAAAACCTTTTTAAAACGCGCGCACTTTTTTCTGCATTTTAGTTTAGTTTTGCATTTACAGTAACCTGAACACGGGCCGTGCTCACTGAACACGGGGCCGTGCTGCACATTTTCATAAAAACACCCAGTAACAGTAGCTTGAACACGGGCCGTGCTCACTGAACGCCCCCCGTGCTCAACGAAATCAGTAAATTTAATTAAAACACCCAGATACAGATTCTGTACACGGGGCCGTGTCCACTGAACACGGGGCCGTGTCCACTGAACACGGGGCCGTGTCCAGCCTCTGTTTCCATTTTTATTTTTGTTTTCTGATCTCGAGACTTGGTTGTGGTCTGCTGAGTGATTCTTATGGATCAATACTCAGGAGGTTACAACTACACCTATGAGAGGATGATTATAGGAGTAATTATTGCACTAATTGTAGTAATCCGCACTCGGTTCAATATTGTCACTCATATCAACCATCCAATTCATACACCTACTATGAGGAACCCAGGTACGAACCATCAACTTCATACACATCCTATGAAGACCAAAGGTATGAACCTCCTCCCTCATACTCATATTTTGATGAACCAAGGTATGAGCCTTCATACTCATACTTTGAGGAACCAAGATATGAGCCACCACCTTCGTATGCTTATTATGAGGAACCATGGCGTGAACAACCCACCTCATATGAGTATTATGAAGATCAAAATTATGACCCTTATCCATCATATGCTTACAATGAAGAACAATGGTGTGAACCATCTACTTCATATGGGTATTATGAGGAACAAAGGATCGAACAACCGGATGCAAGCTTTGAAAATCCCGATTCTTTTTCTATAACCGAAGTGACCGATAGGATATTAGAACACCTTAGAGTTATCGATCGCTATATAAAAGAATCTCGCGCAAGGGAAGAGGAGTCCCGCGCAAGAGAAGAATTAAATAAAGAAGAGATAACTGAAAGTGTAAAAATGGAAGAACAAACAAGTGTAAAACCAACACATGAGTTAAACAATGAAAAAGGTGAGTCCGACAACGTTAAAATTCAAGAAGAGTCTAATTTTGAAGAAATTAATCTCTTGTCACCTTCTTTTGAAAATCATTGTTTAGTACCCACTCATGCTAAGTTTTTTAAAAGAGTTAAACACTAACACTAAAATTGACAAAACGGTAAGTGTTAAGTTAACTACTGATCAAACCTCACTAATAAAAGAAGATCCATTTGAAATTAACATTACACCGGTTCCATGTTTCTTTCAAAATTCATTTATTAGTAATGTTACAATCGATAAAGATCTTTGTGTTAACATAATGCCTAACTACATTTTTGAAAAATTAAGTATTAGTGATTTTTCTCCACTTCAAATACCCATTTTTCTATCCAATCGGAAAGTAATAAAATCAATCGGTGTAGTTGAGGATGTATTGGTTCAAACAAATCATATGGTAATCCCGACCGACTTTGTCATCCTCGATGACGCTCCTCTAGTGTTGGGACGACCATTTGTAAAAACTCACGAAGCTTTGAAAAACCGGAAGTTCAGCAATCTACCTCTTCAATTAGGGGCATTTAAAAGAAGTGTCGATCTTGAGCGGTCAATGAAATATCCATTCGGAAATAATGACCCCCTAATTGAAGATGAAGATGAACCACCCGATACAAGTGAAGAGATTGACCACTTTGTTGAAGAAGAAGTCGCCATAGAACAAACTTTTAAAGTTCTTGATCAAAATGAGCAACCAAATAAGGAGTCTCCTAAAGACCCACCACTTGAGCTCAAAGAACTTCCAAAAGGTTTGGAATATGCTTTTCTAGACAAAGATGGTAATTTACCTGTAATTATTTCGTCTAAATTAGATAGCTTAGAAAAAGAAAAATTAATTAGTCTTTTGAAAAAACACAAAAACGCAATCGCTTGGAAACTTGTAGACATAAAAAGAATTAGCCCTTCCATGTGTACGCACAAAATTTTAATGAATGATGACTACAAATCGGTAATACAACCACACCGACGAGTAAATCCAAATGTTCAAGAAGTGGTTAAAAACGAAGTCATCAAATTACTTGACGCCGGACTTATCTATCCTATCTCCGATAGCCCTTGGGTAAGTCCCGTCCAAGTAGTTCCAAAGAAAGGAGGTATGACGGTGATAACTAACGAAAAAAATGAATTAATACCCACGAGAACCGTCACAGGATGGAGAGTATGTATAGATTATAGACGATTAAATGAAGCAACAAGAAAAGATCACTTTCCTTTACCCTTCATTGATCAAATGTCAGAAAGATTATCCAGTCATAAATTTTATTGTTTCTTGGATGATTTTTCAGGTTACTTTCAAATCCCGATAGCACCCGAAGACCAAGAAAAGACAACTTTCACATGTCCCTATGGAACTTTTGCTTATCGACGCATGCCGTTTGGTCTATGTAATGCCCCCGCAACATTCCAACGTTGCATGGTAGCCATTTTCCACGACATAATAGAAAAGACAATGGAAGTCTTCATGGACGACTTTTCTATCCTTGGGGATTCATACGACCAATGCCTCGATAACCTTGAGCGAATGCTATCCCGATGTGAGGAAACTAACCTCGCCCTTAATTGGGAAAAATGCCATTTCATGGTAACGGAGGGAATAGTACTCGGTCACAAGATCTCAAGCGAAGGAATGGAGGTGGATCGAGCCAAAATAGATACCATTTCTAGATTACCACCTCCATCCTCCGTAAGAGCTATCAGAAGTTTCCTAGGGCATGCCGGATTTTATAGGCGGTTTATCAAAGACTTTTCTAAAATCTCAAGGCCTCTAACAAAATTACTTGAAAAAGATGCCCCTTTCATCTTTGACAAGGATTGCAATCAAGCATTTCTAACCCTAAAGGAAATGTTAGTCAATGCACCTATCATGATAGCGCCTGATTGGAAATTTCCTTTCGAAATCATGTGTGATGCTAGTGACTTTGCAGTTGGAGCTGTCTTGGGACAAAGAAAAGAAAAGCATTTCCACCCAATTTATTATGCTAGTAAAATACTTAATGATGCACAAGAAAATTACACAACAACTGAAAAAGAATTACTAGCTGTGGTATTTGCTTTTGATAAATTTCGTTCTTATCTTGTTCTTTCTAAAACTATAGTCTATACAGATCATACAGCCATTCGATATCTCTTCAAAAAGCAGGACGCAAAACCACGTTTGATTCGGTGGATTCTACTCCTCCAAGAATTTGATATCGAAATCAAAGATAAAAGAGGAGCAGAAAATACCACAGCAGATCATCTTTTGCGCTTGGAAGACCCAGCTTTGGAGGCAACCAGGGACGAGCAAATCAACGAAAAATTCCCGACTGAGTCCCTGGAAATGGTGGAATATAAGGAAGAACCATGGTACGCCGACTATGCTAACTACCTAGCTAGCGGTATAGTCGCAAAAGGTTGGCCACATCATCAAAGAAAAAAATTCTTTGCCAATGTGAAACACTATTTTTGGGAAGATCCATATCTTTTCAAAATGTGTGCCGACCAACTCGTCCGACGATGCGTACATGGTAGCGAAGCACGAAGAATTCTCTGCCATTGTCATGAAGGTTCATACGGAGGGCATCATGGTGCCGCTAGTACCGCACGAAAGGTATTTGATTCAGGATTTTATTGGCCAACCATTTACAAAGACGCCCAAAGTCTTGTCAAAACATGTGATGCTTGCCAAAGAACAGGTAATATTTCTTCCAAAAACGAAATGCCACAAAATGGCATTCTTGTTTGTGAAATTTTTGATGTGTGGGGACTCGACTTTATGGAACTTTCCCACCGTCGAAAGGAAACAAATATATACTTGTGGCAGTAGACTACTTGTCTAAATGGGCCGAGGCCGAGACACTTCCAACGAATGATGGAAGAGTCGTGGTAAAATTTCTGAAAAAATTATTCTCTCGTTTTGGCACACCTAAAGCATTAATAAGTGATAGAGGTACCCATTTTTGCACCCATCAACTTGAAATTTTTTTAACAAGATATGGGGTCTATCACCGGGTCTCAACAGCATATCACCCTCAAACAAACGGACAAGCCGAAGTGACTAATAGAGGTTTAAAACGAATACTCGAAAAAACCGTAGGGTTAAATAAAAAGGAATGGGCAGATAAATTAGATGATGCTTTATGGGCTTTTCGAACTGCTTATAAAACAACAATAGGTACAACCCCATATAAGCTAGTCTATGGAAAATGTTGTCACTTCCCAGTAGAAATTGCACACAAAGCCTATTGGGCAATCAAAAATGTAAACTTAGATTTAGAATTTGCTGGTAAAAATCGATTTTGTCAATTAAATAAATTAGACGAACTTAGGAATTATGCATACTCAAACTCCGAAATTTATAAGGAAAGAATGAAAAATTTGCATGACAAACATATTAAACCTAATGAATTTCAGGTAGGAGATCTAGTTCTTTTGTTTAATTCACAACTTCGATTGTTTCCTGGTAAATTAAAGTCTAGGTGGTCAGGACCTTTTTCCATCACCCATATTTTCCCACACGGTGCAGTAGAAATTAATTCTCGAAATGGGCCTCCATTCAAAGTCAATGGCCAACGGCTGAAACTCTATCAAGGATTCATTGAGGATGAAGAGGAGGAGATCTCGCTTCAAACGGTTGAAGAATGAAACCATCATCATATCTGGTAAGTTACGAACGATTGGGACGACATCTAAAGCGGTAAGTTTTCTAACCAAAGTTTATGGGAAACAAGGGCAATCACACGAGCACTAAAAAAAAATAATTTCAAAACTTTGCTCGGCACGAGGCCGTGTCCGCGCTGCAGTCGGGATATATCCCCTTTTTCATAACAGTTACAACATTCCACACGCCCCGTTTCTCCGAAAAAGCTCTGGTTCCAGGCGATTTTCCACAGATTTTCGACGTCTCCTTTTGTTCTAACAACATCAAGGTATGATTCTTACATCATTAGTAGTTAGATTAGTTACTTGCATGTAGTTAAAACACCAAAAATTTGGGGAAAAATCTAGGGTTCTTGAAATTCATCGGGATCGAACCTCAAATTTTTGTTTAGATCTGTTTGCATTTAGTTAGATTAGTGTTATGGGAAGTAAATCCACTTGTATTGTTCATAGATACACCCGATTTCTCATAAAAACCCCAAACCCTTGTTTTTTAACCGAAAAAGATAAAATTGATAGGGTAAACGGGTTATTTTGGGAAAAACGGCGCTTGGGGTTTCATTTTCGGGGAAAACCGCACCTATTGAACCAAAAATTTTCAAGTTTTCGAAACCGGGTCGAAAAATGGAATTTTTTGTAACTGACGCCTGGACACGGGGCCGTGTCCGCTGAACACGGGGTCGTGTCCAGCCCACTGTTTGTGGTTTTGTCCGAAAATTCTTCTGTTTCGTGCTAACTTTTGGTGTATTCTTTCAGATGGCTAGGAAGTTCACAAGGTTTAACGCAAATGAGCTCGATGAGAGGGCTAGATACGAAGTACTTCAGACAAGGCCGGAGGAATACCCAAGGCAAGCATGCACGGATTTGTTATCATTGGTGAACCAATTCGACCGCTTCAACAACATTGTCACCGGGCCATTAAGAGTCGCTTTAACAACTCGACTCCGTTCCGTCCACGAATGCACTTTGGAATTCTATAGCACCTTCACATTCAACTCAAGGTGCGACCCATTCGACAATGATGGGGTAGCATTCCGATGTGGCGGAACTAAGTATTCGATCTCTATGGCACAATTTGGGTCGATTGTCGGGTTGTATGCGGAAGAAGATGCAGGGAACGAGGAAAATACTGGAGGGATGCGAGAGATAGGTGAAAACGATCGCCAAGCCGCGTGGGCTCAGATTGGTGAAGGGTCTTACAATCCGAGCAACACTAAGAGTACGAAGTTGAGGGATCCGCTCTACCGATACATCCATAGGCTCCTTGGCTACTCTCTTAGTCAAAGACACGATAGCGGTGGCGTCGTTGGGTTAAGAGATTTGGTTGTCCTCCACTGCATCCATACCCGCAGGCCGCCTGATGTTCCGTTCCTCATGCTCCGAAACATGCATCATAACCGCCTTGCTAGTGCACCAACCCCTATCTTCTTTGGGGGATGGGTGTACCGTCTCTTCAGGCACTTCACCCGCATACCTAGGTCATTTAACAGGAGCCCATGGTCGGGTAGGGTAGATATACACATCTGCCGCTCAATGCACCTAGTTTATGAAGCTGAAGACGGGACAGTAAGCTTTCAAAGGATGCAAGGTCATGCATGGAACCCGCAAGAAGCACTTGTCCTCCACGCTTCACAACATCGTCAGTACCAATACCAGCCCCATGGTGATCCGGGCCAATCCTCCTCCTCAGGAGGCGGTTTTCCTAACTTTCAAAGTTTACATGATTTGTTGCAGGAAAACCTCATGTGCACCAGGAACACCTACAATATGGCAAGCAACACGTACAACCGGGTTGGGGCCATCGAGAGAAACATATCCGATATCCAAGATGATATTGGAAATATCCGGGAGTACATAGCTGGCCATGGTGGAGATGATGATGATGAAGACGAGGAAATGGATTAGGCAGGAGGAGCGGAGGAAGAAGCAGTTGGTTGGTGATTCCCCAGGTTAAACTTTTCCATCTTGAACAATTTGAGGCCTGCGTGCCAAGTGTTGAACAATTTACTTTCCCTAACTTCTTTTATTTTCTGCATTTATTTTTCTTTTAACTTTGACATGGATGTTGAACTTGGTAAAATTAGGATGTTTGCTATGGTGTTTATTGATTAAGCAGGTACATACGAGGCTTAGAGTACTAAGCATTAGTACTACTAAAGACGGGACAGGAAAACCGAAGAAAGAAACCTGTTTTTCAACCTTGCAGATTGTCCACACGGGGCCGTGTCCAGCCGACACGCCCCCGTGCCCACTCCCCTGAACCTGCTGTTTGTTTTAATTCTGCAGACTTTGACAGACACGGGGACGTGTCCACCCAACACGCCCCCGTGTCCACCTTCTGTAAGTTTTCGTTACTGGCACCTGAACACGGGGTCGTGCCCACCAGGCACGGGGCCGTGTCCAGTGCCCAGTAACACAAATTTTTTTGCTTTTTACACCTTTTTACACATTCAATCAACCTAAAAACTTATTTTTGGGACACATTGAGGACAATGTGTAATTTAAGTGTGGGGGGGATGCTAAAACCTTGAATCTTGCAAGTCCTAAATACAAGCCTTACACAAAACTCTATTGGAACCGCTTTCAATTTTTTTTTTTGTCTAGGTTTAACTTGGGAATTTCAAGTTCTAAAAAGGTTATATTTTTACGAATTTACAACCGATAGCGTCGTGATAAAAAGAACCAACATAAGAAAATTATGAAAAGGCATGACAAACTTAGTTAAAATTTGATTATATATACTTGATCACATAAAAAACCCATTCCTACAAAAGTGAGTTTTGAGCCTTTATTGAGCATACAATTACATATCATTAGACTAAATGCTCATTTTTCGTTTCTTGTGTGAATAGCCGCTTGGTTCTTACGACTCTAGAACTTGCCATGACGATACATTCCCGGTCCTTACCAACTTAAACCCGAGTAAGTAAATGATAGAGGCATTAGGACTAACCCTTTTTATTTCTACACCATTATTTTTCTTTTTACCACCTACCCAAAATCCCCCTAGTTAGCCTCTTTGAGCCTAAACCTTTTCATTTCATAACCCAAACCAAACACCCTTTTACCCACCAAAACCTTTTTCATTTTTAACCCTTTATTTTAGTAACTAGCTCGGTTTTTCGTATGATTTTTCAAAAAAAAAATGAGTTGATGATGAAGCAAAAGAAAATAAACAAACAAGTTCATCAAAAATAACTTTGTTTGAATAATAGCTTCATCAAAATAAAAGTTACAAAAATAAAAAGTCTTACGAAAACCGACGCTTGTTACGCTTTTCGCCCTTTTTCTACTAACCACTAACCCAACCAACTACCTTTAACCCAAGCCTAACCCTTCACCCAAAAGTCCCCTTGATATTTACAAAGGTATATAAGTTAAAAAAAGGAGGAGGATTGATTGCTTGGCAAGCCTATGGTAGGAGTAAGTTCCATGCCGCTCTCGAGTGATCTACAAAAATACATTTTCGGACGAGTGTTGAGTGATCCCCGTGAGGTATGTGAACTTGTATATAAATAGAATTTTAAAGAGGCATGTTATGCCCCAATAAGTAATTTATCTTATGAAAAGTTTTAAATAAATCATGACGAATAGGATTGTAAATAAATAAAAATAAAACTAAATAATGAATCTTGGAAATCCCGACACTCTATGACAAGCCCAAAAACCTTCTTCTCTACCCATTCCATTTGGGAGTGAAAAGCCACATTATAAAGAGTTTTGCTTGAGGACAAACAAAGATTCAAGTGTGGGGGTATTTGATGTGTGCAAAATGCAACATATAAATTACATCAATTGTGGCATAAAACTAACCCTTTTTTAGTAATAATGTTGGAAAAAGTATGCTTTTGTCTTCCTTTTGTATTTTCAGTATTAAATGAGCTCAAATTAACAAAAGGAGCAAAAAGACAACAAAACCTAACATAAATACAAAAAAAGGAACAAACGTGACATGCCCGACCCCACGGCAGCATCTTCCCAAGCAAAACAAGAAGACAGAAGACTGAACACGCCCCGTGCTCAGCCAGCACGGGGGCGTGCCCAAGTGTCAGCAGAAAAGACAAAGTGGTAGAAGCTTCTATTGCCCACCACGGGGCCGTGCTCAGCGGACACGGGGCCGGGGTCAACTATAAGATTCGCACAATCCAGGCAAATCTTCATAGTACAAAGATTCTTCTGCACACGGGGTCGTGCTAAGCGGACACGGGGGCGTGGTCAACTAATAAGACAAGTTGCATTAAATGAAGAAAGAGAAGGATGTAGACACGGGGCCGTGCCCACTGGACACGGGGCCGTGCCCGAGCTTCTGTCCAGCCTATAAATAGGAGTGCTTGGCTCAAGCTCAAACCATCCCTTGGCACACCACCTCTCTCACACTTCACACAACCCACCACCACCATAACACCATCATCCACCACCATCATCCATTGTCCATCATAGAGTGTGTGAGTCGTCTCGGGATCCAAGATTGATCGTAAGAGTTCTTAATAATCAAGGCCATGTTTGCCTAAGTCTCTTACATCACTTGGTGAAGACAAGTGTCTAGTATAATACTTTTTATTTCTAATCTTTTCGCACTTTTTACTTGGTTTTGTATTAATGACTTTAATAACTAGTTTCTTATGTTGAAGGTGATTCTTCCTTATCGTTTGTCCGTGGTGTCTTGACATTATTTTACTGTCTATATAAAATAAAAGATTTTCACCATTCATATCTCCACGGTCTATATGGAGGTATGTTGGCTACCTGGTCGGGGGTTAAGGGAACGGCTTGGTAAGAGTCTTGCCATTGTTCAGCGTTTAGAGGTCCTGCAATGGACCTGGGTCAAATTTAGTAGGACCTCCTTCAATACTTAACGGTATTGGATGGCGGGGGTCTAAACTCTTTGATCCCCTCATAAGTTAACTACTATTAATACTATAACCCGGCTATTTAGGACTGTATCCCTGCTAACTCAGACTACTTGGTCGAGGGTAACGTCACATCCAAAAGAGGGGCCTACCATAATTTGCATTAATAACTTAATTAATTATCTTTCAATAATCCGACCCTTTAGGATTGTATCCTTGCTGACTCAAACTACTGGGTTGAGGGTAACGTCACCTTCAAAAGAGGGGCCTACTACAATAACTAAGATAATCTCTTAAATAAGTGCAAAAGTGCGGAAATAATCAAAGGTTACACTATACACGAGTCGGAACCAAGTGATTCATCTTGTCTATCTGTTTTTTTTCTTTTATTTTTAGTTTTCAGCATTTTAGTTAGTTTTTATTTTTCTTAGTTTAAAACATTTTTCTAAACTTTTTGATTTGATTAGACGTTGAGGATAAACCGGTACTAAAAGCTCTTGTGTCCTTGGACGACCTCGGTATCTTACCAACACTATACTACGCTCACGATGGGTGCACTTGCCCATATGTGTGTTTAGTGTTAGTAAATATCGTGTTTTATAAATTTAAAACTTGGCTAAAAAAAAGTGTTAAAGGGCTTAAAATATACACCTAATATATATAACACTTCACACGCATCAATATTCCACCATTTCTAAGGATTCTTTGGGGAATTTCTCGTTGATAAGATCTTCTCGAGTGCCTTCCAAAGTAGGATCTTCAAGACAAGATAGGTGGTCAGCAGTTATGTTTTCTGCTCCTCGTTTGTCTTTTATTTCTATGTCAAATTCTTGAAGGAGAAGAATCCATCTTATGAGACGTGGTTTTGCGTCTTGTTTTTTTAAAAGGTATCGAATGGTAGCGTGATCGGTATAAACTATAGTTTTTGAGAGCACGAGATTCGAACGAAATTTATCAAATGCAAATACTACAGCTAATAATTCTTTTTCACTGGTTGTGTAATTTTCCTGAGCGTCATTAAGAGTTTTACGAGCATAATATATGGGGTGAAAATATTTTTCTTTTCTTTGTCCTAAGGCTTCTCCAACTGAAAAATCGCTTACATCGCACATGATTTCAAATGGTAGGTTCCAGTCTGGCGCGATCATCATTGGTGCTTTGACAAGCATATCTTTAAGGGCAAGAAATGCTGTCATGCAATCCTCTTCAAAGATGAATGGGGCATCTTTTTCTAGTAGTTTGGTTAGAGCTCGAGAGATTTTAGAAAAGTCTTTGATAAATCGCCTTAAAATCCGGCATGTCCTAGGAAACTTCTAATGGCTTGAACGGATGATGGAGGAGGTAGTCGTGAAATAGTATCGATTTTTGCGCGATCCTCTGGGGCAATGAGAATTTCAAAGTACCCCGAGAATCCATCGAGAAAACAATAAAATTTATGACCAAACAATCGCTCTAACATTTTATCAATGAAGGGTAAAGGAAAATGGTCTTTTCATGTGGCTTCATTGAGTTTTCTATAGTCGACACAAACTCTCCATCTGGTGACGGTTCTTGTCGGTATAAGCTCAGTTTTTTCATTGGTTACAACCGTCATTCCACCTTTTTTCGGCACGACTTAGACGGGACTTACCCACGGAGTATCGGAGATAGGATAGATAAGATCGGTGTCTAAGAGTTTTATTACTTTTTTTTACTACTTCTTGGACATTGGGATTAACGCATCTTTGTGGTTGGATTACCGCTTTGTAGTCATCTTCCATTAAAATTTTATGTGTACACATGGAAGGACTTATTCTTTTTATATCCATTAATTTCCATGCAATCGTCGTTTTATGTCTTTTAAGTAGATTTAATAATTTTTCTTTTTCGTGAGAATTGAGATACGAAGAAATGATGATGGGAAGTTTACCTTTATTATCTAAGAAAGCGTATTCTAAGCCTTTTGGAAGTTCTTTGAGTTCTAAAGACGATGGATCTTCAATAGATGGCTTACTTTTTGGTTCGTCATCGTGATCGATGGACGAATAGCTACTTCCTCTTCATCGAATTGGTCATTTGGTTCTTCCGTATCTGGTGGCTCAACTTCATCTTCCAACAAGGGGTCGTCATTGCCGATTGGATACTTCATTGCATTACTTAAATTAAAAGTTCGTTTGTTGGCCCCAAGTTTTGTGTGAAGATCTTGATTTTTGTGTTTAATCAAAGCTTGATGGGTTTTTAGAAAAAAGTTGTCCCAACACGAGCGGAGCATCATTTAAGATGAAAAAGTCGGTTGGTACAATCGTTTTGTGTGTTTGAATGAGAACGTCCTCAACCACTCCCGTAGCATTTTTATTTTTTTGATTAGACAAAAAGATCAGAATTTTAATCGAAAGAAAATCAGCAATACCTATTCTTTCAAAAATGTAGCTTGGCATTATATTAACGCAAAGATCTTTATCAATTGAAATGTTACTAATATAGATGTTTTGAATAAAACATGTTACTGGCTTTATGTTTGATTCATTTTGATCATCTTGTATTAGCGAAGTTTGATCTTTAGTTAATTTAATATTTGTTATTTCTTTAAGCTTAGGACTAGTGTTTAACTCTTTTAAGAACTTAGCATGAGATGTAACCAAATTATGATTTTCAAAAGAAAGTTGTAAGATGTGTATTTCTTGGAGATCCTTTGTTCCTCTTCGAAATTTACCTATGAGAACTTACCTATGAGAAATTACCTTCCGAATGGCTTGGTTCGGGTTCTTCAGGTGTTAAGTCTTCTTCGAGTGGTTCTTCCTTTTTTGGCTCTTGAGGTTTTACCTCTTCTACTATTACCTTTTTTCTACAAATGGCTTCTTCTCATGCACGAGATTGTTTGATCAAGTACTTAATGTGTGCAAGTAACATATAAATTACATCAAATTAGGCATAAAACTAACCCTTTTTTTAGTACTAATGTTGGAAAAAGTGTGCTTTTGTCTTCCTTTTGTATTTTCAGGACCAAATGAACTTAAATGAATAAAAGGGACAAATATGCAGCAAAAAACTAACATAAATACAAAGAAAAGGAATAAGCGTGGCATGCTCGACCCCTCGACAACATCTTCCCAAGCAAAAACAAGAAACAGAAGGCTGACCACGGCCCCGTGCCCAGCAGACACGGGGGCGTGGCCAGATGTCTGTAGAAAATGAAAAAGTTGTAGAAGCTTCTATTCCCAGCACGGGGGCGTGCCCAGCTCAACACGGGCCGTGGTTAACGCTAAGATTCACAGAATCTTGCAAATCTTGATAGTACAGATACGCTTCTGCACACGGGGCCGTGCCCAGCAGACACGGGGGCTTGTGGAGCCTAATGCATACAACTGCAATTAATGAAGAAAGAGAAAGTTGATGGCCACAGGGCCGTGTCCAGCGGACCCGGGGCCGTGTCCGGGCTTCTGTCCAGGCTACAAATAGAGGTGCTTGGTTCACTTCAAAGGCATCTCTTGGCAAACCACCTCTCTCCCACTTTGCCACCACTCCACCACCACTACAACACCCACATCCACCACCATCAGCCATCATCCATCATCCACCTTAGAGTGTGTGTAGTAGTCTCGGGATCCAAGATTGATCGTAAGAGTTCTTGACAATCAAAGGCCATGTTTGCCTAAGTCTCTTACATCACTTGGTGAAGACAAGCATTTAATGTAATACTTTTGATTTTTAATCTTTTCGCACTTTTTATTTGGTTTTGTATTAATGACTTTAATAACTAGTTTCTTTTGTTGAAGTTGAAACTTCCATATCATTTCTCTGTGGTGTCTTGGCGTTATTTTACTGTCTTTATAAAATAAAAGATTTTCACCATTCATATCTCTACGGTCTATATAGAGATATGTTGGCTACATGGTCGGGGGTTAAGGGAATGGTTTAGTAAGGTTCTTACTTTGTTCAGTGTATAGATCCTGCAAGGAACTGGGTCAAGCCTACTAGGACCTCCTTCAATACCCACTGGTATTGGATGGCGGAGGTGCGAATGGCTTGATCCCCACATATGTAAACTACTATTAATACATTAACCCGGCGACTTGGGATTGTATCCCTGCTGACTCAAACCACTTAGCCGAGGGTAACGTTGCCTTCAAAAGAGGGGCCTACCACATTACGCATTAATAACTTAATTAATTATCTTCCAATATTCCGACCCTTTCGGATTGTATCATTGCTGACTCAAACCACTGGGTTGAGAGTAACGTCACCTTTAAAAGAGGGGCCTACTACTATAACTAAGACAATCTCTTAAAAAGTGCAAAAGTGGGAAAATCATCAAAGGTTACATTAAAGGCGAGTCGGATCCAAGTGATTCATCTTGTCTATCTGTTTTTCTTTTATTTTTATTTTTCAGAATTTTTAGTTTTTATTTTCATGTTTAAAAACCTTTTCTAAAACTTTTGATTTGATTAGACGTTGAGGATAAACCAGTACTAAAAGCTCTTGTGTCCTTGGACGACCTCGGTATCTTACCAACGCTATACTACGCTCACGATGGGTGCACTTGCCCATATCTGTGTTTAGTGTTAGTAGAATATCGTGTTTTATAAATTTAAAACTTGACTAATGTGTTAAAAATGGCTTAAAATATTAATAAAAATATATAACGCTACACACGCATCAAGTTTTTGGCACCGCTGCCGGGGACACAAGGATTTTAAGAAAGCTTAAAATCGACGGCCTAATCAGTTTTTCAAAACCGTTTTAAAACCGCGCGCACATTTTTTACATTTTAGGTAGTTTTTGCATTACAGTAGCCTGAACACAGGGCCGTGTTCACTGAACACGGGGCCGTGCTACATAAAATTTTCAAAACTCCCAGATACAGAGTCTGAACACGGGGTCGTGCTCGCTGAACACGCCCCCGTGCTGCACAAAACCAGTCACATTTTTAAAACGCTCAGATACAGAACCTGAACACGGGGCCATGCTCACTGAACACGGGGCCGTGTCCAGCCTCTGTTTCCGTTTTTATTTTTGTATTCTGGTCTCGAGACTCTGTTGTGGTCTGCTGAGTGATTCTTATGGATCAATACTCAGGAGGTTACAACTACCACTACGAGGAGGATGATTATTGGGAAGAGTATTGTACCATTTGTCGTAACCCTCATTCGGTACAATATTGTAACCTCTTTGAACCATCCCCTTCGTACTCAAACTATGAGGAGCCCAGGTACGATCCATCCACTTCATACACATCCTATGAAGAACCAGGGTATGAACCTTCTCCCTCATACTCATATTTTGATGAACCAAGTATGAACCTTCATACTCATACTTTGAGGAGCCAAAATATGAGCCTTTACCTTCATATACTTACTATGAGGAACCATGGCGTGAACAACCCACCTCATATGAGTATTATGAAGAACCAAGTTACGACCCTTATTCATCATATACTTACAATGAGGAACAATGGTGTGAACCATCTACTTCATATGAGTATTATGAGGAACCAAGGATCGAACCTCCGAATTCAAGCTTTGAGGATCCTTATTCTATCACCCACATAGCCGATAAGATAATAGAACACCTTAAAACTATCGAGCGCTGTATAAAAGAATCCCGCGCAAAGGAAGAGGAATCCCGGGCAAGGGAAGAGGAATCCCGCGCAAGGGAAGAATTAACATTTAATAAAGAAGAGATAGTTGAAGAGGTAAAAATGGAATAACAAGTAAGTGAAAAACCGACACACGAGGTAAACAACGAAAAAGGTGAGTCCGATAACGTTAAAATTCAAGAAGAGTCTAATTTTCAAGAAATTAATCTCTTGTCACCTTCTTTCGAAAATCATTGTTTAGTACCCACTCATGCTAAGTTTTTAAAAGAGTTAACCACTAACACTAAAATTGACGAAATGGTAAGCGTTAAGACATATGATCAAACTACGCTAATAAAAGATGATCATTTTGAAATTAACATTACACCGGTTCCATGTTTCTTTCAAAATTCCTTTATTAGTAATATTACAATTGATAAAGATCTTTGTGTTAACATAATGTCAAACTACATTTTCAAAAAATTAAGTATTAGTGATTTTTCTCCACTTCAAATACCCATTTTTCTATCTAACGGAAAACAATGAAATCAATGGGAGAGTTTGTATAGAATATCGTAGATTAAATGAGGCAACAAGGAAATATCACTTTTCTTTACCTTTTATTGATCAAATGTTAGAAAGATTATCCGGTCACAATTTTATTGTTTCTTAGATGATTTTTCATGTTACTTTCAAATACCGATAGCACCCGAAGACCAAGAAAAGACAACATTCACATGTCCCTACGGAACTTTTGCTTATCGACGCATGCCTTTTGGTCTATGTAATGCTCCCGCAACTTTTCAACGTTGCATGGTGGCCATCTTCCATGATATGATAGAAAAGACTATGGAAGTCTTCATGGATGACTTTTCTATCTTTGGAGATTCATATGACCAATGCCTCAATAATCTTGAACGAATGCTATCCCGATGTGAGGAAACTAACCTCGCCCTTAATTGGGAAAAGTGCCATTTCATGGTAACGGAGGGAATAGTACTCGGTCATAAAATCTCAAGCGAAGGAATGGAGGCTGATAAAGCCAAAATAGACAGTATTTCTCGATTACCACCCCCGTCCTCCGTTAGAGCTATCCGAAGTTTCCTAGGACATGCCAGATTCTATAGACGATTTATCAAAGACTTTTCTAAAATCTCAAGACCTTTAACAAAATGACTTGTAAAAGATGCTCCTTTCATCTTTGACAAGGATTGCAACCGAGCATTTCTAACACTAAAAGAAATGCTAGTTAATGCACCTATCATGATAGCGCCTGATTGGAAATTACCTTTCAAAATCATGTGTGGTGCAAGTGACTTTGTAGTTGGAGCCGTCTTGGGACAAAGAAAAGATAAGCATTTTCACCTAATATATTACGCTAGTAAAACACTTAATGATGCACAAGAAAATTACACAACAACTGAAAAAGAATTACTAGCTGTAGTATTTGCTTTTGATAAATTTCATTCTTATCTTGTTCTTTCTAAAACGATAGTTTATACAGACCATGCAGCCATTCGTTATCTCTTTAAGAAATAGGATGCCAAACCACGTTTAATCAGATGGATTCTACTCGTCCAAGAATTCGACATCGAAATAAAAGACAAAAGAGGAGTAGAAAACACCGCTGCAGTTCATCTTTCCCGCTTAGAAGATCCAGCTTTGGAGGCAACTAGGACGGGCTAATCAATGAAAAATTCCCAACGGAGTCCCTAGAAATGGTGGAATACCGAGAAGAACCATGGTACACCGACTATGCTAACTACTTAACTAGCGGAATAGTCGCAAAAGGATGGCTACATCATCAAAGAAAAAAATTATTTGCCGATGTAAATATTTTTTTTGGAAAGATCCTTATCTTTTCAAAATGTGTGCCGACCAACTTATCCGTCGATGCGTACATGGTAGTGAAGCAAGAAGAATTCTTCGCCATTGTCATGAGAGTCCATACGGAGGACATCATGGTGCCGCTAGTACCGCATGAAAGGTATTTGATTCAGGATTTTATTGGCTAACCATTTACAAAGACGCCAAAAGTCTTGTAAAGACTTGTGATGCATGCCAACGATCAGGTAATATTTCTTCCAAAAACGAAATGCCACAAAATGACATTCTTGTTTGTGAAATTTTTGATGTGTGGGGACTCGACTTTATGGGACCTTTCTCACCGTCAAAAGGAAACAAATATATACTTGTGGCAGTAGATTACTTGTCAAAATGGGCCGAAGCCGAAGCCCTTCCAAAAAATGATGGAAGAGTTGTGGTAAGATTCCTAAAACGATTATTTTCTCGTTTTGGAACTCCAAAAGCGTTAATAAGTGATAGGGGTACCCATTTTTGTAATCATCAACTCGAATTTTTTTTAACAAGGTATGGGGTCTATCACTGGATCTCAACAGCATATCACCCTCAAACAAATGGACAAGTCGAAGTGACTAATCGAGGTTTAAAAAGAATACTTAAAAAAACCGTAGGATTAAATAAAAAGGAATGGACCGATAAATTAGACGACGCTTTATGGGCTTTTCGAACTGCATATAAAACACCAATAGGTACCACCCCATATAAGCTTGTCTATGGAAAAAGTTGTCACTTGCCGGTAGAGATAGCACACAAAGCCTACTTGGCAATTAAAAACGTAAACTTAGACATAGAAATTGCCCGGTAAAAATCGATTTTGTCAATTAAATGAATTTGACGAATTAAGAAATCACGCATACTCTAACTCCAAAATTTATAAGGAAATAATGAAAAATTTGCATGATAAACACATCAAACCTAATGAGTTTCGGGTAGGAGATCAAGTTTTATTATTTAATTCACGACTTCGACTATTTCCTGGTAAATTAAAGTCTAGGTGAACGGGACCTTTTTCTATCACCCATATTTTTCCACACGGTGCAATTAAAATTAAATCTCGGAATGGAATTCCATTCAAAGTCAATGGCCAACGACTAAAGCTTTATCAAGGATTCATTGAGAATGAAGAGGAGGAGATCTCGCTATAAGCAGCCGACGAATAAACAAAGGTTTGAGCATCAACATCATATCTTGTAAGTAACGAACGAAGGGAAAACTTCTAAATCAGGTAAGATTTCTAAAACCAAGTTTTGGGAAACAGGTCACTCACACGTGCACTATTAAAAAAACAAATAAATTTTACCTGCCCATGGGGCCGTGCCTAGCTGGACACGGGGCCGTGCTCGGCTAAATGACGGGATAAAAACCCCTTTTTCTTTCATTTGTTCACTTCTGCACGACCCGTTTCCCCGAAAACTCTTTGGTTCCACCGGAAATTTCTGCAGATTTTCACGTTCTTCCACCGTTCAACAACGTCAAGGTATGATTCTATCATCATAGTTAGTTAGATTAATCATTTGCATGTAGTTTAACATCAAAAATTTGGGGAAAAATCTAGGGTTCTTCACCTTGAACCAAACCAAACCTCAAATTTTTGCTTAGATCTGTTAGTAGTAGTTTTGTTATGTGTTATAGGAAGTAAACCAACTTGCATTGTTTGAAGATTTGCCCGATTTCTTATAAAAACCTCAAACCCTTGTTTTTTAACCGAAAATGATAAAATTGAAGGGGTAAACGGTTTGTTTTGGGAAAACGGCACTTGGGGTTTCATTTTCGGGGAAAACCACCCCTACTCAACCAAAAATTTTCAAGTTTTTGGAACTGGGTCGAAAAATGAGTATTTTGGGAAACAGACGCCTGAGCACGGGGCCGTGCTCAGCGAACACGAGGGCGTGTCCAGCAATATTTATTCGAACATGGGGCGTGGCCAGCGGCCACGGGGCCATGTTCAGCTTGCTGTTTTCAGTTCTCTTCGAAAATTTACTGTTTCGAGCTAATTGTTTTGTGTTTTCTTTCAGATGGCCAAGAAATTGACACGCTTTAACCAGAATGAATGGGCAGCTCAAGCCCGATTTGAAGTGCTTCAGACAAGGCCCGAGGAAAACCCGCGACAAGTTTGCATAGACACCCTAGAAGCAGTGGGGCAGATTGACCACTTCAACAACCTGGTCACTGGTCCCTTGAGGGTGGCTCTTTGCACTAGACTCCACTCGGTCCACGAGTACAACATGGAGTTCTATAGCACGTTCGCGTTCAAGGGTAAAGCTGAGCCGTTTGATGAAGAGGGGGTTGAGTTTCGTTGTGCTGGAAATACGCTCTCAATCTCAATTGCACAGTTTGGGTCGATCATTGGGTTGTATGCTGAAGAGGATGCCGGAGACGAGGCAAACACGGGTGGTCTCCGTGAGCTCCCGCAAAACCAACGTTAATCAGCATGGGCTCAAATTGGGGAAGGAGCCTATAATCCAAGCCAAACCAAGAGCTCACAGTTGCGGGACCCTCTATACCGCTAGATTCACAGGGTCCTTAGCAACTCCTTCAACCAAAGGCATGACAGTACCGGCGTTGTCAATCTGAGGGATCTAACGGTCTTATACTGTATCCACAACCGTGTGCCTCTCGATGTTCCACACATGCTTTTACGAAACATGCACCTGAACCAGCTAGCCAATCCCCCGACCCCGATTTTCTTTGGAGGGTGGATATACCGCCTTTTCAAGAATTTCGTGCAAAGGATGCCAAGGTCCTTTAAAAAGGGCCCATGGTCGGGGAAGGTGGATCTCGTCATATGTCGCTCAATGGGGATCATAAATGAAGCGGGTGACGAAACGATTCGATTTCAAACGGTTCAGGGTCATGTTTGGAACCCACAAGAGACTCTCGTCCTTCACGCCCCGCAAATCCGTCCTCCTCCACAGTACCAGTATCAGTATCATGGTGATGCGGGCCAACCCTCCTCTCAAAGGGGGTGCTTTTCCTAACTTTCAAAGTTTACACGATCTCTTGCAGGAAAACCTCCTATGCACCCGCAACACCTACAATATGGCTAGCAACACGTACACCCGGGTCAGAGCAATGGAGAGGAACATCTCCAACATACAAGATGACATCGGCAATATCCGGGAGTACATGGCGGGTCAAGGAGGAGATGACGAGGACGAAGATATGGATTCAGGCGGAGGCAGAGGTGGCATGACACGGTTGAAGCTCTACCCATGTTAACCCCTTTATCTTACAAACAATTATCCGGCCTGCGTGCCATTGTGGAACAATTTACTTTTCGTTAACACTTTTACTTTCTTGCATTTTTTTCTTTTTAGTTTGTGATGTGGATGATGAACTTGTGGTATTTTAGGATGTTTGTTATTTGTGTGGTGTGGTATTTAAGCATAAACAGGTACCTAGGAGGCTTGGGAGCACTAAGTTTTAGTGCTACATAAGCCCGGAAACCAGAACCAAAGGACCAAAACCTGTTTTCATTGATTACAGACGCTGACCCCGGGGCCGTGCCCAGCCAGCACGCCCCGTGTCCACCACCCTGTAGCTATTGTTTGTCTGAAACCTGCCCGCCACGGGGCCGTGTCCACCCAACACGCCCCCGTGGCCACCTTCTGTAAGTTTTCGTTACTGGCACTCTGACCACGAGGCCGTGTCCAGATGTCCAGTAACACCAAACCCTTGTTTGTAACACCTTTTTACACATTCAATCAACCTAAAATCTTATTTTTGGGACACATTGAGGACAATGTGTAATTTAAGTGTGTGGGGGGGGGGGGGGGGATGCTAAACCTTGAATTTTGCAAGTCCTAATAACAAGCCTTACACAAAACTCTATTGGACCCGCTAATCACCCCAAATTTTTTCAAAAACTTTTCATTTCTTTACCTGTCTTGGTTTAATTTGGGAATAACAAGTTCCAAAAGGTAAATTACACTTTTCGTCCTTTATGTTTGTACCGAATTGCAATGGATAGCCTTTAATTTAAATAATTACAGTCACAATCCTTTATTTTCAAAACCCGTTACACTCTACGTCCTTTAGTACTAACTGGGTTAAAATTTTCAGTTAAGTTTATTCACTTAAGGGTATTTTGGTCAATTCATGTTTTTATTTAAATGTTTATTAAAAAAATACATATACACTTCATCTTCGCCAATTTCCTAACCCTAAAACCCTAACCACCACATCTTACCACCACCACCTCATCCTGCCGCCACCACCACCACATCCTACCGCCATTTGGGAGCTGCAACATTGGCAAGTCCCCTGTTTGTGAATGCTTGAAGGGTTTGAACCCACATCCCCTTATCAGTGGAAGATTACAAATTGGTCATAGGGGTGTCGACATAGTTTATACTTTGAAATTTTGACTCATTTAGTTGTAAGAAATACAAAGCATTCACAAAAGAAACATACTGAAGTGCAAACACTAAAAATGTTTGTCAAATTGAAACTGGAATTACTAGCTTTGGACATGTAGAAACAGTAATCTCTTTCTGCTGATTGATGGTGACCATAAATCTTTAAACAAAGTGAGTACAGAACTCAAAGCAACCACTAAATATATAAGGCTCTTAAAGATGAAGAATGCTGCAAGCTAGCAGTTGGTGTAAATCTACTGGACGTGGTGTTCGCCAATTCAAGACGTATTTGCTGCATAGAGCCATAGACTTCAAAAGGTACATACAATAAGAATTAATCTTTCCTTTTATGCTACTGTAATTTATTAGTTTGGCTTATACACTTGTTCATAACAAGAGTATGATGGCATTCAACGTTCCACTATCGATTTATATAATTACCATGGGAATAACCAATTTGTAATCTTCCATAGTTCCACTGATAAGGGGATGTGGGTTCAACCCCCTTCAAGCATTCACAAACAGGGAACTTGCCAATTTGCAGCTCCCGAATGGCGGTAGGATAAGGTGGTGGTGGCAAGATGTGGTGGTTAGGGTTAGAAAATTGGGGAAGATGAAGTTATATGCATTTTTTTGGTTTTATTTATTAAACATTTAAAAAAACATGAATTGACCAGAATACTCTTAAGTAAATAAAGTTAACTGAAAATTTTAATCTAGTTAGTGCTAAAGGACGTAGAGTGTAATGGGTTTTGCAAATAAAGGATCGTGACTGTAATTATTGAAATTAAAGGCTATCTGTTGCAATCCGGTATAAACATAAAGGACGAAAAGTGTAATTTACCCTTTTTACACATTTACAACCGATAGCGTCGTGATAAAAATAACCAACATAAGAAAATTATGAAACGGCATGACAAATCTAGTTAAAATTTGATTATATATATATATATATTTGATCACAGTGTAAACCCATTCCCACAAAAAGTGAGTTTTGAGCCTTTATTGAGCATACAAGCATACATCTTTAAACTAAATGCTCATTTTTCGTTTCTTGTGTGAAAAGCCGCTTGGTTTCTTACGACTCTAGAACTTGCCACAACAATACATTCTCGGTCCTTACCAACTTAAACCCAAGTAAGTAAATGATGGAGGCATTAGGATTAACCCTTTTTCTCCTCAACACCATTATTTTTCATTTTCTTTTTCACCTACCCAAAATCCCCCTAGTTAACCCTTTTGAGCCTAAACCTTTTCGTTTCTAAACCCACAAAACAAACACCCTTGACCCACCAAAACCTTTTTCTTTTAAACCCTTTATTTTAGTAAAAAGCTCGGTTGTCTCGTGACGTTCCTTATCAAAAAAAAAAAAAAAAAAAGAAGTCTAGCAATAAACAAACAAGTTCCTCAAAGAAACTTTGTTTGAAAATGCTTAGTTTGAATAAACGTCACAAAAACAAAAAGTTTTACGACGACCGACGCTTTTTACGCTTTTAGCCCTTTTTACTAACCACTAACCCCAAACCACCTACCTTTAACCCAAGCCTAACCCTTCTCTAAGTCCTCTTGATATTTACAAAGGTTTATAGTTAAAAAGGAGGAGGATTGATTGCTTGGCAAGCATATGGTAGAAGTAAGTTCCATGCCAGTCTCGAGTGTTTCACAAAAATACATCTTCGGCCGAGTGTTGAGTGATCTTCCGTGAGGTATGTGAACTTGTATATAAATGGAATTTTAAAAAGGCATGTTATGCTCAAATAAGTAATTTTTCTTATGAAACGTTCTAAATAAATCATAACGAATAGGATTGTGAATAGCATAAAAATAAAACCCAATAAAGATCTTGGATTCCCGACACTCAAGACAAGCCCAAAACTACTCTTCTACCCATTCCATTTGGGTGTGTAAGCCACAAAATAAAGAGTGTTGCTTGAGAACAAGCAAAGATTCAAGTGTGAGGGTATTTGATGTGTGCAAAATGCAACATATAAATTACATCAAATGAGGCATAAAACTAACCCTTTTTTTAGTACTAATGTTGGAAAAAGTGTGCTTTTGTCTTACTTTTGTATTTTCAGGACCAAATGAGCTTAAATGAACAAAAGGGACAAATATGCAACAAAAAACTAACACAAATACAAAGAAAAGGAATAAGCGTGGCATGCCCGACCCCTCGACAACATCTTCCCAAGCAAAAACAAGAAACAGAAGGCTGACCACGGCCCCGTACCCAGCGGACACGGGGGCGTGGCCAGATGTCTTCAGAAAATGACAAAGTTGTAGAAGCTTCTAAGCACGGGGGCGTGCCCAGCTCAACACGGGTCGTTGTCAACGCTAAGATTCGCAGAATCTTGCAAATCTTGATAGTACAGATACGCTTCTGCACACGGGGCCGTGCCCAACAGACACGGGGGCGTGTGGAGCCTAATGCAGACAATTGAAATTAATGAAGAAAGAGAAAGTTGATGGCCACGGGGCCGTGTCCGGGCTTCTGTCCAGGCTATAAATAGAGGTGCTTGGTTCACTTCAAAGGCATCCATTGGCAAACCACATATCTCCCTCTTTGCCACCACTCCACCACCACTACAACACCCACATCCACCACCATCATCCATCTTCCACCTTAGAGTGTGTGTAGTAGTCTCGGGATCCAAGATTGATCGTAAGAGTTCTTGATAATCAAATACCATGTTTGCTTAAGTCTCTTACATCACTTGGTGAAGACAAGCATTTAATGTAATACTTTTGATTTTTAATCTTTTCGCACTTTTTATTTGGTTTTGTATTAATAACTTTAATAACTAGTCTCTTTTGTTGAAGGTGAAACTTCCTTATCATTTGCCCGTGGTGTCTTGGCGTTATTTTACTGTCTGTATAAAATAAAAGATTTTCACCATTCATATCTCTACGGTCTATATAGAGATATGTTGGCAACCTGGTCGGGGGTTAAGGGAATGGTTTGGTAAGGTTCTTGCCTTGTTCAGTGTATAGATCCTGCAAGGACCTAGGTCAAGCTTACTAGGACCTCCTTCAATACCCACTGGTATTGGATGGCAGGGGTGCGAATGGCTTGATCCCCTCATATGTAAACTACTATTAATACATTAACCTGGCCACTTGGAATTGTATCCCTGCTGACTCAAACCACTTAGCCGACGTCGCCTTCAAACGAGGGGCCTACCACATTACGCATTAATAACTTATTTAATTATCTTCCAATATTCCGACCCTTTGGGATTGTATCCTTGCTGACTCAAACCACTGAGTTGAGGGTAACGTCACCTTCAAAAGAGGGGCCTACTACTATAACTAAGATAATCTCTTAAAAAGTGCAAAAGTGCGGAAATCATCAAAGGTTACATTAAATGCGAGTCGGATCCAAGTGATTCATCTTGTCTATCTGTTTTTCTTTTATTTCTATTTTTCAGCATTTTTAGTTTTTATTTTCATGTTTAAAAACCTTTTTCTAAAACTTTTGATTTGATTAGACGTTGAGGATAAACCGGTACTAAAAGCTCTTGTGTCCTTGGACGACCTCGGTATCTTACCAACGCTATACTACGCTCACGATGGGTGCACTTGCCCATATGTGTGTTTAGTGTTAGTAGAATATCGTGTTTTATAAATTTAAAACTTGACTAATGTGTTAAAAAGGGCTTAAAATATTAATAAAAATATATAACGCTACACACGCATCAAGTTTTTGGCGCCGCTGCCGGGGACACAAGGATTTTAAGAAAGCTTAAAATCGAAGGCCTAATCAGTTTTTCAAAACCTTTTTAAAACCGCGCGCACATTTTTTTACATTTTAGGTAGTTTTTCCATTACAGTAGCCTGAACACCGGGCCGTGCTGCATAAATTTTCAAAACTCCCAGATATAGAGTCTGAACACGGGGTCGTGCTCGCTGAACACGCCCCTGTTTTGCATAAAACAAGTCACATTTTTAAAACGCTCAGATACAGAACCTGAACACGGGGCCGTGCTCACTGAACACGGGGCCGTGTCCAGCCTCTGTTTTTGTTTTTATTTTTGTTTTCTGTTCTCGTGACTCTGTTGTGGTCTGCTGAGTGATTCTTATGGATCAATACTCAGGAGGTTACAACTACCACTACGAGGAGGATGATTATTGGGAAGAGTATTGTACCATTTGTGGTAACCCTCATTCGGTACAATATTGTAACCTCTTTGAACCGTCCCCTTCGTACTCAAACTATGAGGAGCCCAGGTACGAGCCATCCACTTCATACACATCCTATGAAGAACCAGGGTATGAACCTTCTCCCCCATACTCATATTTTGATGAACCAAGGTATGAACCTTCATACTCATACTTTGAGGAGCCAAAATATGAGCCTTCACCTTTATATACTTACTATGAGGAACCATGGCGTGAACAACCCACCTCATATGAGTTTTATGAAGAACCAAGTTACGACCCTTATTCATCATATACTTACAATGAGGAACAATGGTGTGAACCATCTACTTCATATGAGTATTATGAGGAACCAAGGATCGAACCTCCGAATTCAAGCTTTGAGGATCCTTATTCTATCACCCACATAGCCGATAAGATAATAGAACTACTTAAAACTATCGAGCGCTGTATAAAAGAATCCTGCGCAAGGGAAGAGGAATCCCGTGCAAGGGAAGAATTAACATGTAATAAAAAAGAGATAGTTGAAGAGGAAAAAATGGAATAACAAGTAAGTGAAAAACCGACACACGAGGTAAACAACGATAAAGGTGAGTCCGACAACGTTAAAATTCAAGAAGAGTCTAATTTTCAAGAAATTCATCTCTTGTCACCTTCTTTCGAAAATCATTGTTTAGTACCCACTCATGCTAAGTTTTTAAAAGAGTTAACCACTAACACTAAAATTGACGAAATGGTAAGCGTTAAGTTAACAAATGATCAAACTACGCTAATAAAAGATGATCATTTTGAAATTAACATTACACCGGTTCCATGTTTCTTTCAAAATTCCTTTATTAGTAATATTACAATTGATATTACATCAATTCATGCATTTTAATCCTTCGTGTTGGTTATTTATCGATTCCGATTAACTACTAAGGGTTATTATGGATTGGTTACAGAAACCACTAGCATAAACATTTACCGATTACACATCTTCTATGATGATCCGAAACATTCCGAATAACTAGCAGAAGAACCCGACACAAACAAGTTCTCGACAGTTTGTTATCCAGATCTCTATTCGGTCATCTTTCCAAACTACAACACATGATAACTTTAAACTTTATATTGTGTGATTTGACCAGGAAATGATTGGAGGTGATTGCTACTTTTAATAAACGGATCGTTGGACTTCCTGTTTCAAATGCACGCCTAAATTCATCTTTTTTACTATTTTCTTCGATTTCAACAAATCTTTTCCTTTTCCTTCAATTTCTAGAACATTCTCCATAACATGAAGACGTGTCGGGTTCTTCTACTAGTGGTATTTTAATGAAGTATTGAAGATTGAATGTGCAAACCGCAACCGTTTTTACTACGGAAACAGTGGCTATGCGAAATACAAACCGCAACCTTTTTTAGTACGGAAACGGTGGCTATGCGAAATACAAACCGCAATCGTTTGTGACTATTGGAAACACAAGTTTTCTTTTTAAGCTTGATGGATGTCCGTCATCTCAGTTGAGGCGTGCATTATTTAAAATGCAGCTGTAGTACCGAGATCACTGGACCAGACACATGTCACATAGTTTGTCAGTGAACAAAAGTTATAGATGTAGGAATATAACTAAATGTTACATGTAGCTTCATTAAACCAAGAACAAAGCCTATTTCAAAACACATGTAGATGAAGTCAAATGTGATCAAACTTGGACATCAGATGTAAATCTTGAAGCAAATATGCGGTTTGCATATTCATTCTTCATTGCTTCATTAAAATTACAACACACGATAAAATGCTTGGAAAATTGCATCAACTCTCCTGTATCAACATACTCTTCTCCAGACGCTTAGTTGTTATGAATGACAACTTGAAGGGTCTAGTTAACTTTCAGATTCAGGAAGCAGATTCTTTGTCAAAAGACATGGTCAACGTAGTAAAATGTGAGCTTCTACACCAACCATATCGAGATACTTTGTGTTAGCTTGATTTTAATTTTGAAAGTTTGAAAGATGTATTCGATGGATGGCGAATAATCAGTTGTATTTTTAATGATTTGTTTCTTATTGGCCATTATTCGACCGAGTAATCAGTTGTATTAATAGATTCCGAAGCTGTTATTTCAATTATTTCTATTGATTCAGTACTTCAAGGCATGCCTAATGCAAGGATCTGAACCAACCGAAATCCACAAATTCCAACAAATTGTGTACGTTAAATACCATTCACTGCTTTTTTAGTTGCTTCTCTTGTTAAGTTTCTGAACCAACCGAAATCCATAAATTCCAACAGTTTCTTCGTAGATTCCGTCCGGTTTCAAAGCCGGTTGAGGATTACGAGTGTTCTAGACTCGTTCAAAGTCGGTTGATGAAACCGAAGCTGTTATTTCTGTTGTTCAGTACTTCCAAGATGATTCAAGTGAGTCCTATGAAGCAAGTGTCTGTCTATTCAATGGAGAAGAATAATTGCATTGTTCAAAACAAGGATCGTTCTGATACATTAAAGAGAATAAACAAATTTTTACCATTTTTTACACATAGTATACGGGCCATATAATATTATACAGCCCGTATACAATCATCGTATACATTGTATATGATCTGTTAATTTTTTTTCACTTTGTGTATACGGGCCGTATAATTGTATACGGCCTGTATTCTTAGGGTAAAAAATGGTTTATTCTCTTTAATCTATTAGAACGATCCAAAAAAAGAAGGGGTTTACGGTTTTTGGTAGATTGAAAGAGGTGAATGTTCTTGAAAGATTTGTTGAAATCGAAGAAAAGAGTAACTAGCAGAAGACGTGTCGGGTTTTTTTGCTAGTTATTCGGAATGTTTCGAATCATCACATAAGACGTGTCGGGTTTGTATTTCCCATAGCCACCGTTTCCGTATACAAAACGGATGCGGTGTGTACGTTAAAGAGAATAAACCCTCGTTTCTTCATCTTCATCTTCATCTTCAAGAACAATGATGAACAAATGATGTTTTTTTTCGCAGAACCGTTGGTATATGTCGACCACAACGAGAACAGTGCGGCGACAATTGAGTCTCCTCCTTCGTGGTGGATTGCGGTGGTTTGGGTCTAGGGTTGTCAGAGAGAGAAAATGAGGGGGAGAGAGTCAAAGACAACAACAGATAATGAACGGATTATTGGCCATTATTCAGATTTAAACAATGCACTCCTGATTCAGATCTCTATTCGGTCATCTTTCTAACAAATTGTGTCTGACAAGTTCACCGCTTTTTTAGTTGCTTCTCTTGTTAAGTGAGACATTTCATAGAGAACAAGTTCACTGCAGAATGAAATTTTATTGAAAACTTGTAATTTCTCCACTCACCATGAAATTGAACAGTTTCTGTGTACGAAGGTTCAGTGCACGAAAAGTTTCTTACGAAATGTACGTGACAAAACAAGGATGTTGGGAATTAAACGCATGTACATGACAAAACAAGGATCGTTCTAATATATTAAAGAAAATAAACCACGTACAAATCATCTGCTTTCTGAATTTGAATCTGAATGTTAACTTTGAAACGAAATCGTTTATGACTATGGGAAACACAAGTTTCCTTCAAACATTCTAAACCCTACCTGGAAACAAACCAACAAAATCCTGATAGTGAAAAACATCAGCAACCATTTTTTCTTTTCCTTCAATTTCGAGAACATTCTCCCTATGTATGTGCTTGTGCTGTAGAAACCAGTGATGAATTTGTGTACACAACTGAACGTTCATTACTGATCTGGAATTGGAGAACCGTTGTTTATTTGCTTACTCTGGAATTGGAGAACCGTTGTTTATCTGAATCAGGTTCTCAAACAAACACTACTAAAGATGAGTTGGTATTGAACCAACATTCCTTCAAACATTCTAAACCATACCTGGAAACAAACCAACAAAAGTCTGCTGGCAAGAATCTTTTTTCACATGGTATTGAACCAACAATATGAAGATCAATAAAGTTGAATTGGTATTAAACCAAGAATATGAAGATTAACAAATATGAGTTGGTATCTAACTAAACTCATCGTATTTAAATACCAACGGGTTGGTTTTGGGAAGAAAAGAATGGGTTTAAGGTGGTTTGGTAGGTTGAAAGAGGTGAATGATGTTCAAAGATTTGTTGATATATATAACAGAGTAACCCTCACTCTCAGTCATATCTATAGAGAGAGTTGGGAAACAAATATACCTTCAACCATTCTAAACCCTAGCTGGAAACAAACCAACAAAATCCGAATAGTAAAAAACATCAGCAACCATTTTTCCTTTTCCTTCAATTTCGAGAACATTCTCCTGTGTATGTGCTTGTGCTGTAGAAACCGGTGGTGAATTTGCGTATACAACTGAAGGTACAGTGCATAAAAAGTTTCTTACAAAATGTACATGACAAGACAAGGATCGTTCTAATAGATTAAAGATATTAAACGACGTACAAATCATCTGCTTCCTGAATCTGAATCTGAATCTGAAAGTTAACTTTGACTCATAAACCCTTGAATCCCAATGCTTCTCTAAAAAAAATTTGTTTCTTTCCTTTTCATGAGGTAAAACCGGTTTCAACATCAAGGGTTGTTTTTCATCCTGTGTGAGCATTGGAAGCCTGACAAACAGTCTTGCAATTACGTCTTCAATCGAGACCGCATTGTTAATTTTAATGATGATTCGAAACATTTCGAATAACTAGCAGAAGAACCCGACACGTCTTCTATGATGATTCAAAACATTCACGAACCACAATGGACTCAGACTCATACTACTCACCCTCTCCTAAGGAAAAGTTTTCCCGACAACTCAAGATAAAACAATGGACTCAGACTCATTGTTGCGAATTTGGTTTCTTCGGTACAGGCTGATGAAACCGAAGCTATTAGTTCGGTTGGGGTCCTAATATTAACACATGGTAAAAACTTATTTACACATGGTGTATACGGGCCGTATAATGTTATACATGTACAAGCTGATGAAACCGAAGCTATTAGTTCGGTTGTTCAGTACTTTCGAGACTATTCAAGCGAGTCCTATGAAGCAAGTGTCTGTCTATTAAATTGAGAGGGAAACACAAGTTTTGTTTTTGAGCTTGATGGATGTTCGTTATCTCAACACTTCTCCTTACAACTCTCATCAAATGCCTCACCCTTCCTTTTATTCTGTAAATATTAAATAAAGAATAACACCAGTCCCGTAACCCCGCGTTGATAGCTTTCGTTTTATTACAGTCATACGACGCGACTTTTTGTTCTTCAATCTTTGTTACTTGTTAATGTTTTATTTTTTTCTACTTTTAGAAAGGTTTAACAACCTCACCATTGTAAAATGTCTCGTGTGATTGGCACCTTAAATCCCTTAAATAGTTTGAGATAAATCTAATTTTCGAAGAATACGGGCCGTATAACAGTATACGGCCCGTATAAAGCATTCGTATACATTGTATACGACCAGGTAAAATATTTACACATGGTGTATACGGGCCGTATAATGTTATACGGCCCATATGGAATTAAAAAAACTGACAAAGTCTGCTGGCACAGACTTTGTTAGTTTTTTAAATTCTATACGGGCTATATAACATTATACGGCTCGTATACACCATGTGTAAATAAGTTTTTACCATGTGTTAATATTAGGACCCTTAATTAAAAACTATACTCTCTAGATATTAAAGGGTATTTTGTTCATTTTAGTAAACTTAACAACAAAGGTTAACAAGGTTTGGCATTAGTACTCAACATTATGACAAGATTTTGCCTTAATACCTAATTTTGTAACAAAAAACTATTAGTACCCGACATTGAAATTTGATAGAAACCACAAAGACCAATGGTATAATAATAGTAAATACAAGTCACTACATAAAAATACCATAAATATACAAAAAAAAGAGACAGTAAATATTGTTTTAAGAATATTTGCTTTGCGACATTGTATATATGTATTAATTCATAAATGTCGGCGCAATAGTAAAGTTTCAATCTTTTAGAAAATAGCTTCGTCACTTGGGGAGTGTTCACTTCTGACACATGTTGCTATGAGCAGATTAACCCCATCCTATTCCCTTTTATCCCCAAAACTGCCAACACTTGACATGCTCTAATCTAAACGAGTTAGATGTTTACACCAGAGATTATTGATTTAAAAAGACTGCACCGGAGATTACTGTATGTCGCCATAGGATTTTCTTCAATCAGCACCAGAGATTTGGCGAAGTCGGTTAGGGTTCCGGCGAGTTTTCGGTAACCCGATTCGGGTTTGCCGTTTGCATGTCTCACTTTCGGTTAGATCAGATTAGTATGAGCCATGATTTAGTAGTATAGTTAACCCAGTGACCATGGACGTTCCTGCGAAGACTCCGGTGATCAAATCGGTGAATGCACGTTGTTAAATGTTGATAAGGTTACTTCTAACAGCTAGGAGGCTAAAGTGGTAAACTAAATATAATTCACTTTTTGAAATTCATCAAAAAACATTGATTTTAATGAGGTAGCAATCTGCTGAAGGTAAACCATCACATTCATTTAGTTTGTATTGTATTTTTTATATGCTTTTTGTAAAGTAAACTTTTATGGTTTATTGAAAAAATCAAGTACAACGTGTTAGCTAAACCGAGTAAAAATATATGATAATAAAAAAATACAAGATGCTTGTTATTATTAATCAACGTGTATGAAAAAAAAAATGAGAGAACACCTTCAAAGTCAATCCTTCTAGTCGCCTTACCTTTTCGCAAGAATAGATATATATAAATGAGAAAAATGCCCGATAGTTTATGTGGTTTGCTCATTTTTTACCTTTAGTTCCTAACTTTCTAAAATTACAGCTATAGTCCATAACTTTTTTAATTTCGTTCCCGGATAGTCTCTAGTGTGGATAGAGGTTAGTTTTTGGTGTTAAGTTGATATGAAATTACTAAAATGCCCTCGTTATAAAAAAAATAACTTAAATGTAAAAAAGAAATATATTTAAATCAAGTGGGGCCCACCATTCTCTTCATCATCACCCCACCCACCCTCATGGTGATGTTCGGTGACGACTCCGGTGAAGGAGGATGTTAGCCGGTTGAAGGACGATCGCACAAATCATCTTCTCCGGTTCACAATGTTAGCCAGTTTACTTTGTTTCCTCAAATTGTTTTAATTCATCTTCTTGGCCAGTTATACTATGTTTCACTTCAACATTATGGTTTTTGTACAAATTTTGTACCTTGACATTTCTTTAAATGAACTGAATTTCTCAGGTGCATATTAAACTTGAGTGTAATGATCTCTTGGATGTAAATTTACATCGATACATACCATGAATCTCTCTGCCTTTTCACGCAATCCATCCAGATCCACTTTCTTACTATGTAGATATTCTTTTTTTCTGAGCAGATCTTAAGAAATGGACTTGGGGAGGCATAGGTGGTGGCGTTTTCTTCTTTTTACCCATCAGATAAAATGTAACCATAGCTATGAACTCGAAAAACACAAGATTTATACCCTGATTAACACTCATCGTGAACAACAGGAAATTGAAAACGGTAAAGGTGATGAAGGATGGTGAGGATCAGGGTGATTAGAGGCGGAATGTGGTGGTGAAAGGGTGATTTACGGTGGAAAGGAGGGGCTGGGTTGGGCTAATGAAGATGAGGATGGTGGACCACCTTTTATAAGGTTTTGGTTTGTTTTATATTAAGGGTAATCTAGTAATTTCATACCCACTTAACTGAGAAAACTAACCCATATCCGCAATAGGGACTATCTGGGAATGAAATTGCAAAAGTTGGGGACTATAGCTGTAATTTTAGAAAATTATGGACTAAAGGTGAAAAATGGGCACACCACAGGGACTATCCGGACACTTTTCTTTATATAAATCTTTCAAATTTGATTTTGAAAAAAGTTATGCTTCTATCACATTGGTATATCCTCAAAATCAATTTTTAAACGATTTATAGCATCTGATTTAAAAGGGAAATCATGATTGAAAACATAACATCCAAAGTCATAAGTACGTCCATATTTAAGATCTCATCCTTCATATCTATTAAGAAAATTAGATCCACAAAAATCCAAATCGTAAATCAATGGATCAAACTATCAAGATCATTATTCCCCCACTTGTGGCCTAGTGGTAGGAGACTTGGATTTTTTAATGGAGACTCAAATTCAATTCCCACTTGTGTGGGGTGGATATTGGGCAATGATGGTGACAAACCCACCGAGGGGGGTTCGATCCTGAGCCGCACCCCGGTTTTCATCCGATTATTACTTCAGCGAGGCTTCTCGTGTGGAGGCAGTACGGTTTCCAGGGGAACGTTGTAACCAAGTCTGACCAATTCAGTGCGGGCTCAGTTAAGACAATGTAGTCTAGGCAAATCTTGGCTAAGACCACCGTTTAGGCGGTGTGACATTAGATCACTCAAAAAGAAAGTCACCATTCAAAAAAAAAAAAAAAACTATCAACATCATTAGTGGTTCAAACTAGATGATATGCAGGATACAAATCAAAATTTGGAATACTAGTGAAAAGTAAAACTGAACCGCTAATGTGGAGCTAGGTCGCCCATGACTTTATAGTCTAGTGACATCTTGGAGTGGGATAAGACTTTGTAACCAATAGGTCTTAGGTTCGATTCCCACAAGGGGTTTTTTTCTATATTTATTGGGTTTTCTCCTGAATTGGTGTATAAGCATTATACTAGTGGAGGTGGATATGATCGGGTGGTTCCGCTTGTGGCATGATGATACTCTAGTGGTCCGTCAGTGATCCAAATTTACGGTTAAAAAAAAATGTGAAGCTTGGTCACTTGATAGAGACTCTTGTCTTTTGATAGAAAGTTTGAGTTTAACTCAAGCAAGAAGTAATTTAAGAATAATTAAATATAAATTAAAAGTGTATTACCATTGCCACTAAAAAAAGGTAAAGTGAACCTGATTAAATAACTCATGCTCATGGCATCAAAACTTATTGTTTCTATATAAAGTGGTGAACCATTTAGGTAAGACCTTAAAGAGGATAGGAAGAAATTGCAATATAGATTCGAAAAAGTCCGAAGACATGACTCGTGACTTCCATAAACATTAATATTTTGGGGACATTGCCTAAAATTTCAAAGGTGACGGCTGCTTCATTAAATATTTACACACTTAATTTATTTTGTTTTTGTGTTGATCATTTATTAAAACACTAGCTTACAACCATTTATATTACAGGGGTTGAATATAAAAAAATGTATATAGTAAATTTGTATATAATACTTATCATTGATATGTCAATATGGTATAACCGAGTTGGTTAGAGAGTTTTCCACTAAGTGATTTCCTCTTGGGGGGGGGGGGGGGGGGGGGGTCAGGCTCGATCCATACTAAGTGTAAATTATGTAAATATGGGTGAGCACCACCGTGAGGGATTCGAACTTAGGGTGAAGGTTTGAACAACATATGTTGGGCTCTTTGGAGTAAGCTGGAAATCCAGCTAATCTACCATTCTCAAAAAAAATTATCAGGGATATAACTTATGGACATTTGGATTTAAACAACGCTAACTTTCACTAATTGGGTGATAACACTTCTAACTTTTGATTTGTACAACACCATTCCCAACTTTCAACATATTTTCCTCTAGCACTCCCAAACTAACTAAACTCTAACTCAGTTGGTTTTTGCTGACGTGACATTTTTTATGACATGACATTTGATGTGGCCCTTATCAGTGATACAACTTATGGACATTTGGATTTAAATAACCTCAACTTTCACCAATTGGGCGATAACACTTCTAACTTTTGATTTGTACCACACCATTCCCAACTTTCAACGTATTTTCCTCTAGCACTCCCAAACTAACTAAACCCTAACTCAGTTAGTTTTTGCTGACGTGACATTTTTTATGACGTGACATCTGATGTGGCCCTTATTTAGTGACGTGGCATCCGACGCTGGCTTTTTTGATGACGTTGTGCCTATTTAGTGATGTGGTATCTGACGTCAGCTAACTATCTGGGTTAGTGTTGGATTAGTTCAGAAGTGGTGTAGATTGCATCTGATTTAAACAGGGAAGTCAGGATCGAGAATATAACATCCAGAATGTATATCAATATCTCAAATCTCATCCACCGGATCTTTCAAGAAAAGCATATCCGCATCAAATCCAACCCCTAAATCAATGGATGAAACTTCGATCAACGCGAATCAACGATTTAAATGATATGATTTAGAAAAGAATACGAATCAAAACTTAGGAAAATTGGGCATAAAAATTATCGTTGCTTTATACAAATGATAAACCTTTAGGTAAGACTTAAAAAGATGAAATTACCATATAGACTTAATTTTAGTATTTAATTTAATTTTACTTTACTTTTATATATACTGAATATTGTTTAACAAAAATAAATTAAAAAAAGAGGCTCATCACCCACACCCAGGCCCATCACTTGGATGAGGTGATGCCCTCGATGACGTGACCGCTTATGTGACGGTCCATCACCAAGTGATAGACCACCTCCATACCCACCAGCCTAACAACCAGGATATTATGATGTCGACTTGATGTGACTTTCTTCCTTCGGTCGTGAGTCTTTCTTGGTGATAATATTATTTTTAAAGTTAAAATTTTGACAAAATATAAAAGATAAATTTACGAAAAAAGCTAAGAAAATGTTTGACTTATCAAAATAGCCAGCTCATACTTCGTTGGAACGGGGCATTACCCCTCTTATGCGTCCTTAATTCTTTAAATGGATGCGTGTATGGATGAAGCAGCAAGAACGGAAATGGGATGCATGGGATGAGTCACAGATGCTTGGGATCAGTCACGGACGCATGGGATGCCTCAAACGGACGCATGCGATGATGGGATGAGTCACGGACGCATAAGATGCCTCAAATCTCCTTAAAGTAAATTTTATGAGTCACAGACGCATGGGATGAGTCACGTACGCATGGGATGAGTCACGGACGCATGGGACGCATGATGTCACTGAGACACGCGTCACTTCTACATTGGCGGACGCATGAATGAGCCCTGCAGACGCATAAGCTCTCTCGTAATCAGTGATGCCCTGCTCCACCGACGCATGAGCTGGCCATTTTGGTAAGTCAAACATTTTCTTAGCTGTTTTCGTAAATTTCTCAATATAAAATCCATTCAATGACATGTCGTATGAACATTCAACTTGATTCAACACTCATCTTGAAATCATAAAATTCATTAAAATTTCTTCTTAGTTTCAGTTAGATGACATTCAACTTGCTGTCATATAAACATAAAATGTGTTTAATTTGTAAAAAATATCAGAACCAAATTATATTATATAACCCTATAAAAAGTAACTTGAGACGCAATGGTTTAGATAAAGACACAATGGTTTGGATGAATGGTTATCACTCTATTTTTAAATATATAACACTCCTAACAAAAAGTAACAACTTTTAAATATATCATACTCTTTCAAAATGTTGCAACCCTTCAAACTACTTTTAAATATATCACACCCTTACCAAAGTCACAACCCTTCATATGTATACAAAAAATCATAACCCTTCAAACTACTTTTAAATATGTCACACCCCTATAAAAAGTCACAACTTTTCAAACTACTTTTAAATATATCACATCCCTATAAAAAGTCACAACTTTTAAAGGGTCTACATATTCACACACCCTAGTCCCTATTTAGACACCCTCGTATACGCCTCGTATAGGTCTATACGTAGCGTATAACCTTTTTCAGTTTCCAAGAGAATCTCTGATTATGTCATATTTTGTCTTATATGTCTCGTATATGCCTCGTATAGTCGTATAGGCCTATATGGGGCGTATAGACGAAAAAGACCATGTTACCCCAGAGTTAGGCCTATACTGGGGGTAAATTGGTCTTTTTTGCCTCTCTTATATGCCTAGTATAGGCCTGTATGAGGCGTATGTCTATAATGCAAATTACCATTTTACCCCTGAATTTGGCCTAGACTAGGGGCAAAACAGGGCTATAATGGTCTTTTGGACCCCACTATACGCCCAGTGTAGCCCTATATGGGGCATATATTTTTTTTCTCTTTTTAATATCCATAACACTAATATTAATTATAAAAAAACTCATATTAATATCAATAACACTAATATTAATTATGGAAAACTCATATTAATTATAATAACACTCATATTAATTATAAAAAGCCTCATATTAATATCAATAACACTAATCTATACTACTATATTAAAGAAACTGAGTTTTCTACCCTTATAGTAATTTTGCATTGTGTACACATTTTAAAGCAACATGTACAAGAAATTTTGCATTGCTAAGGCCACTCTCGGCCTCACTTATCCTGCGGAAGTTGATTCCCATAAGGCATTGTACTTGAATTTGATCCGTATCTTGATTTTTATTGGTTGGGTTTTAATTGTTTACTATGCACATAAGGTGTTCTATGAAATGCTTATGATTTTGGATGGTGACTTTCTGACTAAAACGAAGAATACACATATACACAGTCCTGTTTTGATATTTTTGTTTGCTGAGTTTGGGGCTGTTTGGCAAGTGCTGAACCAGTAAGAGGTCTGAATGGGTAAGAGGCTCTGAACCAGTAAGTGCTGAACCAGTAAGAGCTGTTTGGTTGTATCTCTGAATGACTGTGCAGAATGACTTTATTACCCCTCTGAACTATTATGTGCTGAATGAAATGTATCTGTTTGGCAAGAGTTCTGAATAGTGTACAGATTGATGAAAAATTGTAAAAGAAAAATACAAAACGCCATAGAAAATCCAAATTACACATCAATCCTTTAAATTCCATGGAAACATACGAAAATCCAAATACAAACTAACACAACATACGAAATCCAAATACAAATAACACAACTCTGCATACAATTTTAATTTGAATCATTTGAAAGCAACTGATTAGCAATCTGGTTACGTAAAGAAGTCATATAGTCAATACCTTGTGAACCCCACTCTATGTATCTTTTTTCAACATACAACATAACCACAATCAAACATACAACACAAAGAAAACATGTATCTTTTTTCAACATACAACATAACCACAATCAACATACAACATAAAGAAAAATGTATATTTACAACATAACCATTTACAATCATACCATTCTACATATAACATCAATGAACATAACCATTCTACATATAACATCAATGAACATAACCATTCTACTTATAACATCTATGAATTTTCAACATACAACATAACCATTCTACATATAACATCAATGAACATAATAATGAGTAAAATATTGAAAAAAATATCAGAAAAAACTAATAAAAAATTCAGAAAAATAAACAAATCCATAAAAAAAACCTAATCAAACTTAACTACATCATAATAATGAGTAAATTAAATGAAAAATCAGTTTAATAAAAAAAAAAAGCAAGAAACGAACCTGGGTGGGATGGAGGAGGAGGAGGCGGCGACCGAGAGTGAGGAGGAGGAGGGATGGAGGCGGCGACCGAGAGTGAGGAGGAGGAGGGATGGAGGCGGCGGCGACCGTGAGGAAGAGGAGGGAGGCGGCGGCGAGCGTGAGGAGGAGGAGGGAGGCGGCGCGACCGTGAGGAGGAGGAGGGAGGGCGGCGAAGAATGAGAAGGAAAAGTGTGAACCCTAGCTGTTGTTGCAGAGAAGAATGAGAAGGAAAAGGGTCCCTTGGTCTTTTTTTTCTTTCAGCATCTTTTAGGGGCTGGATGGTACAGCGCTTAATGATACCATTAAGAGGTTGGTATTTTGCCAACCAAACAACCAACCTCTGTCCGAATAAGAGGGCAGCCTCTTAATGAATCATTAAGAGGGTTGCCAAACAGGAATTTTTTGCAGAAGTAGGTGATTTGAGCTGCAAAAGAGTGCTTCTAGGTGGTCAATAATTTTCTTTTCAAATCCAGGTAAGTAGCCATATCAAACAGCGACCTTCCATGAAGTTTCTGTCCAAAAGCTGCAAAAGCTGCAACCTGAATGAAGATCGCTGTTTGAAACAGCTATGTTCCTGAAGATCGCTGTTTCAAACAGCTACCTTAATAAAGTCGCTGTTTCAAATAGCTATGTTCCTGAAGATCGTTGAATGGTACTGCCATGTTATAAGAGATCGCTGTTTCAAACAGCTAACTTAAAGAAGATCGTTGTTTCAACCATAACACCGATTTTCTTTAGCTCTTTCTCCATTGAAAAGATCGAGCGTCCATAGAAGTTAACATTAAGAATAGGGAAGGTCCCAAAGACTTGTAAAAGACAGCCCCATTCAGATTCTGAATTAACGAAAAAGCATTCAGATGGACATTTGTAGCCCAAGTTTGTCTTGACACATTTAATGTTTTTCACTGCTTGCACAACTTATCTGAGGATCTTAATTTCTGTATGCACCTTAATAGCAGTAATATAGCTTCGGAAGACAAATAATTCAACAAAGATGAGGACTTGAGGTTGTCTGACACAAGCTGGTAACGACTCTCATCAAACTTCACCATCACGCCCAACTGTTTCAATTCTTCCTTGAAAGAAAGTACTTCTCCATTCTTATTTAAGATTGCAGAACCATTCAGCGATCTTTTTTAAGATTGCAGACTCATTCAGCGGTCTTCTTTAAGATTGCAGATTCATTCAACGATCTCTTATAAGATGGCAGTACCAAACAACGATCTTTATTGAGTTGGTGGTTTGAAACAGCGACTTTATTAAGGTAGCTGAATGAAACAGCGATCTTTGGTAACATAGCTGTTTCAAACAGCGATCTTTGGTAACATAGCTGTTCCAAACAGCGATCTTCATTCAGGTTGCAGCTTTTACAGCTTTTGGACAAAAACTTCATAGAAAGTCGCTGTTTGATATGGCTACTTACCTAGATTTGAAAAGAAAATTGTTGACCACCTAGAAGCACTCTTTTGCAGCTCAAATCACCTACTTCTGCAAAAAATTCGCCAAACAGCCCCTTTGTATTTTGGAGGAAAAGCAATATAAACCCCTGAGTTTGTATCAACTTCTATGCTCTTAATTTTAAAAATCGAATTTGTGTGCTCCATTGATGTGTATTTATGTAGTGGATCTAATAATGTTTGCTGAATTGATTGATATTTATGTTGTTGTTATCTTGTTCAAGTAGGATTTATTTAAAAATCCTACTATTCAATATTCACGTTTTAGCCCGAAGCTCATTTCTGCCACATAAACTCCTTTTTCTTTTACTTTGCATAGGCCAGTAGATGTAACATTTGTTATAGAAAGTTTGTTATGGATGGTGATTTAACGATGTTCCAGTTGTCTGGTATAGAGCAAGTAGTGGTTTGCAAAAAAAAAAAAAAAAAAAAAAAAAAAAAAAAAAAGAAACTGAAATAATGGGTTTATTTTTAACACAATGATACAATAAGATATCATGTTTCTAACGTCAATTATCTTGTGGCTTATACAGAATATAATGGGTGGTGTGGGTCAACACGGTATCGTTGGAACTAGAACTGGAACCGTGGTTGGAGTTGGGGCTGTAACCCAAGACATGATGCCGTCGTCACCTGGCATGTCTCAACAAGTCCATGAAGGGCATACCATTCATATTGATGGTGAGATTATTGGTTGTGTAATGTATTAGATTGGAGATGGTAGTAACTTCGATGGAACACCTTGTTAGTTCGGGTCAACTCGAGATGACGTAAGTATATGGAGTTGAGTTGTGTGTTAATTGTTAATGCTGATTTGTTAATGATGGGGATGTTTTTGTTGGATGGAAATGTAGGTTGAGAGGTGGATGGAAAAGTTGGAGGAAGCAGAGGTTAAACGAAGAATATCAATCAAAACGGTTGTGATAATATCCTTTTTTGTGGCCATAAATCTAATTCCCCCTTTTTTTTATCGAAAATTCATAATTTTTGTATATTTATCTTAGGTTGGTTATCTGTGGATGGAATATATATACAAGCTTCCCAAAATCACGTACAATAAGTACCATCCTTAAACCTTCTGGATCTCCATCACGTATGCGTACTCATCAAATGCTTTATCGGTGCTATCCAAATGGCTTCAGATACAATTTACCTTTTATACTTCTTATGATTCTAATTTATTTTTCTGTGTGCTTATAGTGTGTATATAAGCCTGACACTTTTGGCGTAAGTACTGATTCTTCCAGTTTTATAATTCTTTGTCCAGTCGTATTAATAAATACGTAAATTATTACTTAAGCTTTAACGCGAGTTTCTTTTATTCATTAGATGGTTGGGGAAAATCACTTTGGAAACCTACATCTCTCAGATTCACATATGGCTGCGGTATGTAAGCTGGCAAGTTAGTGATGCTTATATATCTTAAGAAGTTTTACCTTTTAATATTGAGTAATTGGCGTATTTGTTGTTTTGCATGTCAAACTATTGGTTTGCAGATCAGGAGTGCCAATGGTCAGCCAAAACTGTTGTTGTCTCTGATTCCTAACTACCCAATGTTGAATTTCATGCTTACAACTTCCCTGTATGTTGAGGTAAATAAGCCTAATGGTTTATTGAGAAAATTCATATAAAAGTGAGGTGAAATTTTAACCTGGTTTAGGTTTCTATTTTTGAGTCGTTTAATTATGTTTTTGCAGGGAGAGAAATCGTTTATTCAGTGCTTAAAAGCCACACCATCTTGATTTTGTGCTGCAAAGTAGATACGAGTCACACATAGTAGATTTAGCATTTATTACTTTTATTTTTAAATTATTCAGTTTAATATAAAGAGATCTTAACATTTTTGTTTCGTTTGGTACATCGTACCAGAGCGATTCGAAATGAGACTACCCGCTCTCGTACCGAATTAAACGTTCCCGTACCGGAGTGTGCCGCGAACCATGTGACTATGGATACGACCTAGCAATGAGCCTACCGCTCTTGTACCGAACTTTATGTTGCATTCTAGATGTACATGGTAAATTAAATGGATTTTCACATTTATTGTAGGTGGTTGTTATCTACAATTCCTTGGGGTGGAAGAGATCTGATGTTATAAGAGTTCCAGTAAGTGTTACATTAGACCGTGGGCCACAGAGTTTGCAATATTGGGGTGTCTTCCTTGCAAAACTGAGGAAGAAAGGGTCGTCTATTACTGACTATGACGTGTCATGCAGCTGATGCAAGCGCAATTCAAGTAAAGTATGCGTTGATTGATTCAATTTGTATCAGTTTTCTTCCGCTGTAAGAAAATTAAAAATCTAAATAAAGGCAGTCAAATTTTGGCAGGACATTAGCTCTATTCGTAAGACATTGGATATACAGTAGGTGTAAATATTGTTGGTGACTGATGCGTGTGAAGTGTTATATATATTAGGTGTATATTTTAAGCTCTTTAACACTTTTTTTTAGCCAAGTTTTAAATTTATAAAAAACGATATTTACTAACACTAAACACACATATGGGCAAGTGCACCCATCGTGAGCGTAGTATAGTGTTGGTAAGATACCGAGGTCGTCCAAGGACACAAGAGCTTTTAGTACCGGTTTATCCTCAACGTCTAATCAAATCAAAAAGTTTAGAAAAATGTTTTAAACTAAGAAAAATAAAAACTAACTAAAATGCTGAAAAGTAAAAATAAAAGAAAAACAGATAGACAAGATGAATCACTTGGTTCTGACTCGTGTATAGTGTAACCTTTGATTATTTCCGCACTTTTGCACTTATTTAAGAGATTATCTTAGTTACTGTAGTAAGCCCCTCTTTTGAAGGTGACGTTACCTCAACCCAGTAGTTTGAGTCAGCAAGGATACAATCTTAAAGGGTCAGATTATTGAAAGATAATTAATTAAGTTATTAATGCAAATTATGGTAGGTCCCTCTTTTGGAGGTGACGTTACCCTCGACTAAGTAGTCTGAGTCAGCAGAGATACAGTCCTAAATAGCCGGGTTATAGTATTAATAGTAGTTAACTTATGAGGGGATCAAAGAGTTTAGACCCCCGCCATCCAATACCGTTAAGTATTGAAGGAGGTCCTACTAAATTTGACCCAGGTCCATTGCAGGACCTCTAAACGCTGAACAATGGCAAGACTCTTACCAAACCGTTCCCTTAACCCCCGACCAGGTAGCCAACATACCTCCATATAGACCGTGGAGATATGAATGGTGAAAATCTTTTATTTTATATAGACAGTAAAATAATGTCAAGACACCACGGACAAACGATAAGGAAGAATCACCTTCAACATAAGAAACTAGTTATTAAAGTCATTAATACAAAACCAAGTAAAAAGTGCGAAAAGATTAGAAATAAAAAGTATTACACTAGACACTTGTCTTCACCAAGTGATGTAAGAGACTTAGGCAAACATGGCCTTGATTGTCAAGAACTCTTACGATCAATCTTGGATCCCGAGACGACTCACACACTCTATGATGGACAATGGATGATGGTGGTGGATGATGGTGTTATGGTGGTGGTGGGTGGTGGGTGAAGTGTGAGAGAGGTGGTGTGCCAAGGGATGGTTTGAGCTTGAGCCAAGCACTCCTATTTATAGGCTGAACAGAAGCTCGGGCACGGCCCCGTGTCCACTGGGCACGGCCCCGTGTCCACATCCTCTCTTTCTTCATTTAATGCAGCTTGTCTTATTAGTTGACCATGCCCCCGTGTCCGCTGAGCACGACCCCGTGTGCAGAAGAATCTTTGTACTATGAAGATTTGCCTGGATTGTGCGAATCTTATAGTTGACCATGGCCTCGTGTCCGCTGAGCACGGCCCCGTGGTGGGCAATAGAAGCTTCTACCACTTTGTCTTTTCTGCTGACACTTGGGCACGCCCCCGTGCTGGCTGAGCACGGGGCGTGTTCAGTCTTCTGTCTTCTTGTTTTGCTTGGGAAGATGCTGTCGTGGGGTCGGGCATGTAACGTTTGTTCCTTTTCTTGTATTTATGTTAGATTTTGCTGTCTTTTTGCTCCTCTTGTTAATTTGAGCTCATTTAATCCTGAAAATACAAAAGGAAGGTAAAAGCACACTTTTTCCAACATTAGTACTAAAAAAAGGTTAGTTTTTATGCCACAATTGATGTAATTTATATGTTGCATTTTGCACACATCAAATACCCCCACACTTGAATCTTTGCTTGTCCTCAAGCAAAACTCTTTATAATGTGGCTTTACACTCCTAAATGGAATGGGTAGAGAAGAAGGTTTTTGGGCTTGTCATAGAGTGTCGGGATTTCCAAGATTCATTATTTAGTTTTATTTTTATTTATTTACAATCCTATTCGTCATGATTTATTTAAAACTTTTCATAAGATAAATTACTTATTAGGGCATAACACGCCTCTTTAAAATTCTATTTATATACAAGTTCACATACCTCACGGGGATCACTCAACACTCGGCCGAAAATGTATTTTTGTGGATCACTCGAGAGCGGCATGGAACTTACTCCTACCATTGGCTTTCCAAGCAATCAATCATCCTCCTTTTTAACCTATATACCTTTGTAAATATCAAGAGGACTTTTGGGTGAAGGGTTAGGCTTGGGTTAAAGGTATGTGGTTGGGTTAGTGGTTAGTAGAAAAAGGGCGAAAAGCGTAACAAGCGTCGGTTTTCGTAAGACTTTTTATTTTTGTAACTTTTATTTTGATGAAGCTATTATTCAAATAAAGTTATTTTTGATGAACTTGTTTGTTTATTTTCTTTTGCTTCATCATCAACTCATATATATATATATATATATATATATATATATATATATATATATTGAAAATTCATACGAAAAACCAAGCTAGTTACTAAAACAAATGGTTAAAAATGAAAAAGGTTTTGGTGGGTAAAAGGGTGTTTGGTTTGGGTTATGAAATGAAAAGGTTTAGGCTCAAAGAGGCTAACTAGGGGGATTTTGGGTAGGTAGTAAAAAAAAAAAAGAAAAATAATGGTGTAGAAATAAAAAGGGTTAGTCCTAATGCCTCCATCATTTACTTACTCGGGTTTAAGTTGGTAAGGACCGGGAATGTATCGTCATGGCAAGTTCTAGAGTCGTAAGAACCAAGCGGCTATTCACACAAGAAACGAAAAATGACATTTAGTCTAATTATATGTAATTGTATGCTCAATAAAGGCTCAAAACTCACTTTTGTGGGAATGAGTTTTTTATGTGATCAAGTATATATAATCAAATTTTAACTAAGTTTGTCATGCCTTTTCATAATTTTCTTATGTTGGTTCTTTTTATCACGACGCTATCGGTTGTAAATTCGTAAAAATATAACCTTTTTAGAACTTGAAATTCCCAAGTTAAACCTAGACAAAAAAAAATTGAAAATTTTTGAAAAAAATTTGGGGTGATTAGCGGTTCCAATAGAGTTTTGTGTAAGGCTTGTATTTAGGACTTGCAAGATTCAAGGTTTTAGCATCCCCCCCACACTTAAATTACACATTGTCCTCAATGTGTCCCAAAAATAAGTTTTTAGGTTGATTGAATGTGTAAAAAGCAAAAAATTTTGTGTTACTGGGCACTGGACACGGCCCCGTGCCTGGTGGGCACGACCCCGTGTTCAGGTGCCAGTAACGAAAACTTACAGAAGGTGGACACGGGGGCGTGTTGGGTGGACACGTCCCCGTGTCTGTCAAAGTCTGCAGAATTAAAACAAACAGCAGGTTCAGGGGAGTGGGCACGGGGGCGTGTCGGCTGGACACGGCCCCGTGTGGACAATCTGCAAGGTTGAAAAACAGGTTTCTTTCTTCGGTTTTCCTATCCCGGCTTTAGTAGTACTAATGCTTAGTACTCTAAGCCTCGTATGTACCTGCTTAATCAATAAACACCATACCACACCATAGCAAACATCCTAATTTTACCAAGTTCAACATCCATGTCAAAGTTAAAAGAAAAATAAATGCAGAAAATAAAAGAAGTTAGGGAAAGTAAATTGTTCAACACTTGGCACGCAGGCCTCAAATTGTTCAAGATGGAAAAGGTTAACCTGGGGAATCACCAACCAACCGCTTCTTCCTCCGCTCATCCCGCCTAATCCATTTCCTCGTCTTCATCATCATCATCTCCACCATAGCCAGCTATGTACTCCCGGATATTTCCAATATCATCTTGGATATCGGATGTGTTTCTCTCGATGGCCCCAACCTGGTTGTACGTGTTGCTTGCCATATTGTAGGTGTTCCTGGTGCACATGAGGTTTTCCTGCAACAAATCATGTAAACTTTGAAAGTTAGGAAAATCGCCTCCTGAGGAGGAGGATTGGCCCGGATCACCATGGGGCTGGTATTGGTACTGGTACTGATGATGTTGTGGAGCGTGGAGGACAAGTGCTTCTTGCGGGTTCCATGCATGACCTTTCATCCTTTGAAAGCTTACCGTCCCGTCTTCAGCTTCATAAACTAGGTGCATTGAGCGGCAGATGTGTATATCTACCCTACCCGACCATGGGCTCCTGTCAAATGACCTAGGTATGCGGGTGAAGTGCCTGAAGAGACGGTACACCCATCCCCCAAAGAAGATAGGGGTTGGTGCACTAGCAAGGCGGTTATGATGCATGTTTCGGAGCATGAGGAACGGAACATCAAGCGACCTGCGGGTATGGATGCAGTGGAGGATAACCAAATCTCTTAACCCAACGACGCCACCGTTATCGTGTCTTTGACTAAGAGAGTAGCCGAGGAGCCTATGGATGTATCGGTAGAGCGGATCCCTCAACTTCGTACTCTTAGTGCTGCTCGGATTGTAATACCCTTCACCAATCTGAGCCCACGCGGCTTGGCGATCGTTTTCACCTATCTCTCGCATCCCTCCAGTATTTTCCTCGTTCCCTGCATCTTCTTCCGCATACAACCCGACAATCGACCCAAATTGTGCCATAGAGATCGAATACTTAGTTCTGCCACATCGGAATGCTACCCCATCATTGTCGAATGGGTCGCACCTTGAGTTGAACGTGAAGGTGCTATAGAATTCCAAAGTGCATTTGTGGACGGAACGGAGTCGAGTTGTTAAAGCGACTCTTAATGGCCCGGTGACAATGTTGTTGAAGTGGTCGAGTTGGTTCACCAATGATAACAAATCCGTGCATGCTTGCCTTGGGTATTCCTCCGGCCTTGTCTGAAGTACTTCGTATCTAGCCCTCTCATCGAGCTCATTTGCTTTAAACCTTGTGAACTTCCTAGCCATCTAAAAGAATACACCAAAAGTTAGCACGAAACAGAAGAATTTTCGGACAAAACCACAAATAGTGGGCTGGACACGACCCTGTGTTCAGCGGACACGGCCCCGTGTCCAGGCGTCAGTTACACAAAAATTCCATTTTTCGACCCGGTTTCGAAAACTTGAAAATTTTTGGTTCAATAGGTGCGGTTTTCCCCGAAAATGAAACCCCAAGCGCCGTTTTTCCCAAAATAACCCGTTTACCCTATCAATTTTATCTTTTTCGGTTCAAAAACAAGGGTTTGGTGTTTTTTTGAGAAATCGGGTGAATCTATGAACAATACAAGTGGATTTACTTCCCATAACACTAATCTAACTAAATGCAAACAGATCTAAACAAAAATTTGTTCAAGAACCCTAGATTTTCCCCAAATTTTTGGTGTTTTAACTACATGCAAGTAACTAATCTAACTACTAATGATGTAAGAATCATACCTTGATGTTGTTAGAACAAAAGGAGACGTCGAAAATCTGTGGAAAATCGCCTGGAACCAGAGCTTTTTCGGGGAAACGGGGCGTGTGGAATGTTGTAACTGTTATGAAAAAGGGAATATATCCCGACTGTAGCGCGGACACGGCCCCGTGCCGAGCAAAGTTTTGAAATTTTTTTTTTAGTGCTCGTGTGAGTGCCCTTGTTTCCCATAAACTTTGGTTAGAAAACTTACCGCTTTAGATGTCGTCCCAATCGTTCGTAACTTACCAGATATGATGATGGTTTCATTCTTCAACCGTTTGAAGCGAGATCTCCTCCTCTTCATCCTCAATGAATCCTTGATAGAGTTTCAGCCGTTGGCCATTGACTTTGAATGGAGGCCCATTTCGAGATTTAATTTCTACTGCACCGTGTGGGAAAATATGGGTGATGGAAAAAAGTCCTGACCACCTAGACTTTAATTTACCAGGAAACAATCGAAGTCGTGAATTAAAAAAAAGAACTAGATCTCCTACCCGAAATTCATTAGGTTTAATATGTTTGTCATGCAAATTTTTTATTCTTTTCTTATAAATTTCGGAGTTTGAGTATGCATAATTCCTAAGTTCGTCTAATTCATTTAATTGACAAAATCGATTTTTACCAGCAAATTCTAAATCTAAGTTTACATTTTTGATTGCCCAATAGGCTTTGTGTGCAATTTCTACTGGCAAGTGACAACTTTTTCCATAGACTAGCGTATATGGGGTTGTACCTATTGTTGTTTTATAAGCAGTTCGAAAAGCCCATAAAGCATCATCTAATTTATCTGCCCATTCCTTTTTATTTAACCCTACGGTTTTTCGAGTATTCGTTTTAAACCTCTATTAGTCACTTCGGCTTGTCCGTTTGTTTGAGGCTGATATGCTGTTGAGACCCGGTGATAGACCCCATATCTTGTTAAAAATTTTTCAAGTTGATGGTTGCAAAAATGGGTACCTCTATCACTTATTAATGCTTTAGGTGTGCCAAAACGAGAGAATAATTTTTTCAGAAATTTTACCACGACTCTTCCATCATTCGTTGGAAGTGCCTCGGCCTCGGCCCATTTAGACAAGTAGTCTACTGCCACAAGTATATATTTGAGACTTTGGGCATCTTTGTAAATGGTTGGCCAATAAAATCCTGAATCAAATACCTTTCGTGCGGTACTAGCGGCACCATGATGCCCTCCGTATGAACCTTCATGACAATGGCGGAGAATTCTTCGTGCTTCGCTACCATGTACGCATCGTCGAACGAGTTGGTCGGCACACATTTTGAAAAGATATGGATCTTCCCAAAAATAGTGTTTCACATTGGCAAAGAACTTTTTTCTTTGATGATGTGGCCAACCTTTTGCGACTATACCGCTAGCTAGGTAGTTAGCATAGTCGGCGTACCATGGTTCTTCCTTATATTCCACCATTTCCAGGGACTCAGTCGGGAATTTTTCGTTGATTTGCTCGTCCCTGGTTGCCTCCAAAGCTGGGTCTTCCAAGCGCGAAAGATGATCTGCTGCGGTATTTTCTGCTCCTCTTTTATCTTTGATTTCGATATCAAATTCTTGGAGGAGTAGAATCCACCGAATCAAACGTGGTTTTGCGTCCTGCTTTTTGAAGAGATATCGAATGGCTGCATGATCTGTATAGACTATAGTTTTAGAAAGAACAAGATAAGAACAAAATTTATCAAAAGCAAATACCACAGCTAGTAATTCTTTTTCAGTTGTTGTGTAATTTTCTTGTGCATCATTAAGTGTTTTACTAGCATAATAAATTGGGTAGAAATGCTTTTCTTTTCTTTATCCCAAGACAGCTCCAACTGCAAAGTCACAAGCATCACACATGATTTCGAAAGGAAATTTCCAATCAGGCGCTATCATGATAGGTGCATTGACTAACATTTCCTTTAGGGTTAGAAATGCTTGATTGCAATCCTTGTCAAAGATGAAAGGGGCATCTTTTTCAAGTAATTTTGTTAGAGGCCTTGAGATTTTAGAAAAGTCTTTAATAAACGCCTATAAAATCCGGCATGCCCTAGGAAACTTCTGATAGCTCTTACGGAGGATGGAGGTGGTAATCTAGAAATGGTATCTATTTTGGCTCGATCCACCTCCATTCCTTCGCTTGAGATCTTGTGACCGAGTACTATTCCCTCCGTTACCATGAAATGGCATTTTTCCCAATTAAGGGCGAGGTTAGTTTCCTCACATCGGGATAGCATTCGTTCAAGGTTATCGAGGCATTGGTCGTATGAATCCCCAAAGATAGAAAAGTCGTCCATGAAGACTTCCATTGTCTTTTCTATCATGTCGTGGAAAATGGCTACCATGCAACGTTGGAATGTTGCGGGGGCATTACATAGACCAAACGGCATGCGTCGATAAGCAAAAGTTCCATAGGGACATGTGAAAGTTGTCTTTTCTTGGTCTTCGGGTGCTATCGGGATTTGAAAGTAACCTGAAAAATCATCCAAGAAACAATAAAATTTATGACCGGATAATCTTTCTAACATTTGATCAATGAAGGGTAAAGGAAAGTGATCTTTTCTTGTTGCTTCATTTAATCGTCTATAATCTATACATACTCTCCATCCTGTGACGGTTCTCGTGGGTATTAATTCATTTTTTTCGTTAGTTATCACCGTCATACCTCCTTTCTTTGGAACTACTTGGACGGGACTTACCCAAGGGCTATCTGAGATAGGGTAGATAAGTCCGGCGTCAAGTAATTTGATGACTTCGTTTTTAACCACTTCTTGAACATTTGGATTTACTCGTCGTTGTGGTTGTATTACCGATTTGTAGTCATCATTCATTAAAATTTTGTGCGTACACATGGAAGGGCTAATTCCTTTTATGTCTACAAGTTTCCAAGCGATTGCGTTTTTGTGTTTTTTCAAAAGACTAATTAATTTTTCTTTTTCTAAGCTATCTAATTTAGACGAAATAATTACAGGTAAATTACCATCTTTGTCTAGAAAAGCATATTCCAAACCTTTTGGAAGTTCTTTGAGCTCAAGTGGTGGGTCTTTAGGAGACTCCTTATTTGGTTGCTCATTTTGATCAAGAACTTTAAAAGTTGGTTCTATGGCGACCTCTTCTTCAACAAAGTTGAAGGGGTAAGGTCCCAAAAACCTCATAATAAGTGATTGGGACCAAACCACAAACATTCTTTTCAGCCTTGTACTCTACGCGGCCGCGCACGGGTCTCACAAAATAAAGACTTAAGGAACAGTCAACAGTCAACATTTACGCGCCCAAAGGAAATCATAAATCCTTGCGCTTTCTCCCATAGACAAAGGATGAAAATCCCGAAATAAACACTTCCGCTTAAATATCCAGACCTGGATATTATTTACTCAGACTTGGGATTTATTTGTTCAGCTGTTTCCACACAATAAGGTGCCACACCAGATTACAACAGTAATCTTCTAGAAGAAATACAATCGTGCACCACCAAGACGGTTACAACCGTCTGGACACGTGTCAGCATCTCAGACATCCCTGAAATCACAACAAAAGCATGCAATTGGAGAGTAATCTCCACTTGATCACTTTACACGTGGCAAATCCCCAGCCTTCGATCTAAGCCACGATTCTTGTGCTCTCACGTCGGATCAAGAAACTTGACGGAAGGAAATGTAACCGCCTACGGGGTTAGCATCTTCCGTCAACTTTTCACTAACGGGTTTTCCCGCCTAAACGACTCCCGGTTATAAATATGAGAACTACTCAGGTATGAAATTCAAGTTAGACACACTTCTCAAATACATTTTCTTCTTCATAACCCATACTTATTCTCACACCGGAGTCGGGTCAAGGAGAGAACCCCTTTCTCCCCTTGGCGAAGCTAACGGTGCTTCTTTTTTGCAGAGTTATCGGAGAAGGAGATCAGTCGTTGCCAAATCGGACGAGAGGAAACTTACCTTTTTATGCGGATTCAAACCCCCTAGATATTTCGGTTCCGACCATTTATCTAGTGTTTCTTCATTGGCACCCACCGATCCCTCTGTCTTATCAGTTTTCATCTCGTTTCGATTCAGTTCTTTTCATTCTCTGTTTTTAACATGGCAGAAAACTCATCATCTCATCGGCAAACCGATCTTCGACCGAACGTCGAAAACAATGTTTAAGTAGAAGGAATCCCAGAGGATGCCTTGGATGACAACGAGGTTCAATCCAATCAAGCAAACGACCCTGTCACTACAGGAGTGTTACCAACAAACCCTGCTCAGTCAATTCTGCCACCAGGAGAAACTCCAATATCCTGGTACGTCAGGTCTCAAGGGGCACTAAACGCAGTATACACACAGCTGTGTGCTCAGACTGTTCCCTTAACTCAGTCACGGAGACCAGGATCTCGTGCAAACGCTTCCCAACGGGAGGATTCAACTTACGAGAATACAGAAGTTTATGCCAGATCCACATCGAAACGTGAGTCAGGAAGTCACCATAGAGAACATCATGGTGAGCCACACCCTCACCGAAGGCAATCAGTTCATGATAGGTTGGGTTCCCAACGGAACACCCACACCGATGAGTCTGACCCAACATACCGTTTAAGTGCAAACACCAGTGTGTTCAATCGATTGCAGCCAAATTACAATAAATGCAGGCCTCGTGCAGTTTATAACCCTGAGGCAGAACATAACTATGATTTGATTTACCGCCCTGCGGAAGCAGCGGAAAATTCAAAGTTCATCATGGAAATAGCTTTGGCTCCGCTGGAGAAAGCTAAACTACCATCCAACGTGGGAAAGTTTAATGGGCTAACAGATCTCGGTGACCACTTGAGAGTGTTTACCAGCGCAGGTCTGGTTGGGGGTTGGACCCTTCCGCTATGGTGTCATCTATTCGTACAGACCCTGACCGGCCCAGCACGAATCTGGTTCGACAACTTACCAATAGGACAGATCGAATCTTGGAAAGACCTGCGCGAAAAGTTTTTAACACATTTTAGCCAACAACGGCGTTCCATTCGCGATACATCTGACGTCATGAACATTTGGCGCCGTGATGACGAAAATCTGGAAGATTTCATCACCAGATACAATAGAGAGGTGTTGGAGATTGGCGGAGTTCATGAGCAACTAATTCGCGCTCAATTCAAGTACGCGGTTAGATGCGATGACATGATTAAGGTCTTATCTGGAACAGAGGGCCTTCCAAAAAGTTGGGAGAAGATAATGGCGGCCACCAAGGTTTATGCCCAAACTGAAAAGAACCTTACCACAAACAGGCAACCGCCACCACATAATAGACCCGCGGACTTAAGCTCAACTGGCGAAAGAAGGTTTAAGAAATCATGGCGTGAGTCTGGATCAGGAAGTCGTTCGTCTGAAGATGCTCGCGTAACAATAAACAAACTCACCGCGCAGAGGGAGAACAAACAGGAGAATAGGGAGAGGCAGTGGACTCCCCTAACAAAGACCCCGGCGGAGGTGTTAAGTACTGAAGACTATCAATTCAAACCTCCGATCCCAATGAAAAATAAGCGTGGACAAGACCCGGCACAATACTGCGAATATCACAAAGACAACGGGCATACCACTAACAACTGCATCTCTCTACGCACAGAAATAGAGAAAGCCCTCAAGAGGGGCGAACTCACACATTTGCTCCAAAATGTGCGCAAAGAGATTAAGCAGATAACCCGGGGTGAGGAGGGCCCAAGCAAACGGGCGAAAACTTAAAAGACAACTCTATGAATTTCTCGCGGAAAAACATGATCCATCAAGTAAAGCGGAAATATTAGAGAGTAAGTTAAGTTCCACATAATTATATTAGCAAAACTTTGTAAAAGCCTCTGTGCTCTATCCTTAAATAAAATTGCAAAGTTTCTATTATTTCTGTGTTTACAAAGTGCATGCAATTTCTTTTAGTAAGCGCAAAAACATTATGGTAGTTATAAAACAAGCTTCATGAACGGTCAGTGATCACGTCACAAACGGCCATAAGTTCAAACATGAGCTTTATACCAACTTCATTCGCCTTACTCAACAAAAAGTAATCGTACTCATGCAAAAGATTGTAAACAAACAAATAAAAACATCATGCTATTCTCAGCGTACAAATACGCCCTAAAAACTTTCAAACACGGCAGTGTTTAAGTTACTTGCGCAACAGCGTACCAACAAAAATAGGGATTTACATCCCAAATATTACAGGAAAATTGTTCAATACATTTTTCAACCTATGCCAAATCTTCACCCTCATCCGGAAAGATTTCCCTTAGTTGCGCTACGTGATCATCAGATTGTAACGCAACATTTATCAGATCCATAACCGGAAGTTGCAAGTTGTTAAACTCTGTCTTCAAGGCAGCAAGCGCGGCACCAGTATTCACGCCGAAAGTTGCAGATTTACTATCATCCCAGTCAACCTTTAAAGCGCTGTTCACATGATGGGAGCATTCAGCATATCCTTGCGCATACCCATCTTTTCGCGCAGCAACCACTAAACGAGCAACGGTTTTATCCAACTCTTCAGAGTTCAACACAGATTCAGCAACCTATGAAAGCAAGTAAAGATGAATAAATAAGAAAGTGCATAAACAGTTCCACAACAGAGAAAATGCAAGCAACGTACACAGGCAATTCCACGATCCTTCAGCCACGCCATATTACTCTTTAAGGGTTCAAGCTCACTTTCCGCCGTAGCTCGCGCCGTTTCAGAATTTTCCAATTTTTCTTCGGTCTCAGTCAAACGGCGGGAAGTTTCAGCCCTTTCAGAATGCGCAAGCTCCAGATCCTTTTTTAATTTTTCCTGATCAGAAAGCAAAGCAGTAAGTCCTTCCAACTCTTTATCTCTAAGGGCAAGAGTGGCGCAAGCTTGTACCTCTCGTTGCTCACTGCGCTCCCTATGGGAACGCGCTTCTTGTAGAGCAGCTTCTGCATCAGCTTTTTCCCTTTTCAACTTTTCTACCTCCGCATCCTGGTTCTTCAGTTTTTCAACTTCGGCCTTAAGGTTATTAATGATATTATGAAGGTTTGCCTTCTCAGCATTATCTTTTTCGCAAATTTTCCTACAGTTTTTGCGTTCCTCGGAAAGAAGGGCAGCTTCAGCTTCCGCTTTTCTCTTCCAACCAGCAATAGACCATTCCTCAGTCTTGCGCTCAGCTTCAAACTTGGCTTGATCAGCTTCCAATTTAGCCTTCAGCTGAGCCAAGCGTTTCTCATCTTTGGCAAATTTCTTTTGAGACACCTTAAAGGTTTCCCGGTCCTTATGCATACTATACCACTCACGCACTATGCAGTGAGTGGTAGACACATGAGAAGCAGTTTCTTCAAGATAAGATTGATAGGTTTGTTCATAAGACCGGCCTTCTTGAAACTTGATCTCTCCAGGCGGAAGTATCCCCTGCAACCAATCTTGGCACACGCGCCAATCCGAGAAAGTGTCACCTTTCTTTAAATTCCAAACGGGGGCGTGAGGCTCAGAGGCATCTTTCTCCATATAAGTCCGGTAGTAATAATCTCCCAAGGTTTCTTCTGGACGGATTGGAGAATGTTTACCAACACCAGCAGCCTTGCCCCTCAACTGTCACCTTCTCAACATACTCAGGCATAGCATCAGAAGGTTTAGGGGAAGAAGTTGAAGTTTTTCTAGCAGCTTGTTCTTTCCCCAGATCTTGAGCAACAGTTTCAGGGGTTTGTGGATTACCAGCACCATCCACCACACCTGGATCAACAACTTTTTCAGTTTCTGTAGCAATATCAACAGGCTTCTCAGCCTCAACAGTCTTCTCCACACCACCATCAGCAACCCCCGTAGGCTCTAACTGGTCAACGATAGAAGCACGCGGAGGGGTGGGTGGAAGCTTTTCATTTACCACAGATTGCAGTTATGTGGGAACAGGGGAAACAGGAACCTCTGGAAAAACAACAAAAATCTGTAAAGATTTAACGCGCATAAAGAAAACAAGAAAAGGCAACACTTACCAGGAACAGATTCTGAAATAAAAGCATCAAGATTCCCTTTTCTGGTAATTTTCTTCCTCTGAATTTTCTTAAAAGGTTGACCCTCCACATCAGTATCAGCTTGTTTCCTTTTACCAGCCTTCCTGTGCACCAAGTGTTCAGGACTAGAATCCAAATCGATAGGATCACTTGGGTTGGATGTGGGAATATCAGCAGAATCCCTCGGTTCAGGTTTTGGTTCTCGTACAGTTACTGCAAGGGTAAGACCCTCCAAAGAATCAGAAACCACCACATAATCACACCTGGAGTCAGAGGAACGTCGCATACCTTTCTTCTCTCCAACATTCTTTGCCTTCAAAGTTTGAACTTTAACAACCTCACCCTTCTTCGGCGCAGAGGTAGAGGTCGTTGTGCGTTTCTTCCTTTCAGAGCCTATGCCCAAATTCAACAACTCACCTCCAAAAGCGCAAAAGAACAATTTACCCACAAGCGTAAAAAGGAAAACAGAAACAGATATAGCTTACCAGCACCAGCAGCCGGTTGGGCAGACAAATCCGCATCCTGCGGGAGAACAAAGTTTCTTACAATACGATGGTACCAAAGTTCCTCTTCAGGTTTCTTCTTGATGGTACCCATCTTTCCACCCTCCCTCTTAAAGGCAACAACATACAGTGAAACAACTGTAATCAAAGGAGAGCAAGTCAAAAAAAAAAAAAAAAAAAAGAGAGAGAAAAAGGGAAAATCCCAATCTTACCATGACCATCCTCAGTGTATATCGGTTTGTCATCACGCTCCATTTTCCAATTCAAACTCATGCCGGCTCCGACAAGAGCTTTCTCCGGCAAAGCAATATTGGGAACATCCTTCAAATCTTGATACCAGTTCTCATCAACAGGGGTCTGAATCGTTTCAATCGGAACATCTTCCTTCCCCCTTAAAACCATCCTCACCGGAATCACTCCGACCTTGATAAAAAAGAATTTTTGTTTCCAATCGTGAAAGGATTTTGGGGGTTTCCGTAGAATCTTCTTTGTAGACGCCCTCTGAACGAACGAGTAAAACCCTTGGGTACAGTGCATCTGGTGAAAACCCCTAAATCGGGAAACGGTTGGCTCAACATGCATTGCCCGACACACAAATTCAAAATGTCGAACCCTAACCATACCAATAGGGTGAAGTTGGGAGATATGCAACTTATAATACTCAAGGAATTCAAGAAAAAATTTAGTAACAGGCAAACGAAAGTTGCCTTCACAGAAAAAATCCCAAAAAAGGGTAATATACCCAGCAGGAGCATCCGCTGCTGTCTGCCCCTCTTCAGGGTACAGAGCACCCCAGTTTTCTGGGAATTTGAAATTCCGAATCAAACCATCAAAGGTCGCCCTAGGCCACTTCAGCGGTGGAAGTTCAGTCGACATTTCTTCGGATAAATCTTCTTGGTGTTCTCCGATTGACATAAGAGGAAGAAATGATAAACTTTTGGTGGGATTATGAAGAAAGGAAGAGGAAGAGTTTTCAAAGAAAGCAATGATTAAACTAGAAGAGGGTAATTCAAACAGACTTATATACTCACCGCAATAAATAGCATCGGTAACCGCTATAGCACCTTTCCCGGATATCACAGTTACCCAAGCAACAGAGCGAGTGAAAACCAACACCAACGCGCTTACACGCGCGCGTGCAAGACACGGACAGTAAGGAACAACTGACAGTGACAGCCTGCCACTCAGTTTTACTGTACCAATCTCATTTAAAGTCAAAGATTTTCAAAAATCGTTACAGTAAACAAAATGAATCTTCCTATAGAAGTTTCCACATTTTCGAGCCAAAAAACTTTCCCTCTTATAAAGTCCAGCGCTCCACTTACTTGCGTAAGTGCAACACTAGACTGGGGGGACTTGAAGGGGTAAGGTCCCAAAAACCTCATAATAAGTGATTGGGACCAAACCACAAACATTCTTTTCAGCCTTGTACTCTGCGTGGCCGCGCACGGGTCTCACAAAATAAAGACTTAAGGAACAGTCAACAGTCAACATTTACGCGCCCAAAGGAAATCATAAATCCTTGCGCTTTCTCCCATTGACAAAGGATGAAAATCCCGAAATAAACACTTCCGCTTAAATATCCAGACCTGGATATTATTTACTCAGACTTGGGATTTATTTGTTCAGCTGTTTCCACACAATAAGGTGCCACACCAGATTACAGCAGTAATCTTCTAGAAGAAATACAATCATGCACCACCAAGATGGTTACAACCGTCTGGACACGTGTCAGCATCTCAGACATCCCTGAAATCACAACGAAAGCATGCAATTGGAGAGTAATCTCCACTTGATCACTTTACACGTGGCAAATCCCCAGCCTTCGATCTAAGCCACGATCCGTGTGCTCTCACGTCGGATCAAGAAACTTGACGGAAGAAAATGTAACCGCCTACGGGGTTAGCATCTTCCGTCAACTTTTCACTAACGGGTTTTCCCGCCTAAACGACTCCCGGTTATAAATATGAGAACTACTCAGGTATGAAATTCAAGTTAGACACACTTCTCAAATACATTTTCTTCTTCATAACCCATACTTATTCTCACACCGGGGTCGGGTCAAGGAGAGAACCCCTTTCTCCCCTTGGCGAGGCTAACGGTGCTTCTTTTTTGCAGAGTTATCGGAGAAGGAGATCAGTCGTTTCCAAATTGGACGAGAGGAAACTTACCTTTTTATGCGGATTCAAACCCCCTAGATATTTCGGTTCCGACCATTTATCTATTGTTTCTTCAAAAGTGGTCAATCTCTTCACTTGTATCGGGTGGTTCATCTTCATCTTCAATTAGGGGGTCATTATTGCCGAATGGATATTTCATTGACCGCTCAAGTTCGACACTTCTTTTAAATGCCCCTAATTGAAGAGGTAGATTGCTGAACTTCCGGTTTTTCAAAGCTTCGTGAGTTTTTACAAATGGTCGTCCCAACACTAGAGGAGCGTCATCGAGGATGACAAAGTCGGTCGGGATTACCTTTTGATTTGTTTGAACCAATACATCCTCAACTACACCGATTGATTTTATTACTTTCCGATTGGATAGAGAAATGGGTATTTGAAGTGGAGAAAAATCACTAATACTTAATTTTTCGAAAATGTAGTTAGGCATTATGTTAACACAAAGATCTTTATCAATTGTAACATTACTAATAAATGAATTTTGAAAGAAACATGGAACCGGTGTAATGTTTATTTCAAATGGATCTTCTTTTATTAGTGAGGTTTGATCAGTAGTTAACTTAACACTTACCGTTTCGTCAATTTTAGTGTTAGTGTTTAACTCTTTTAAAAACTTAGCATGAGTGGGTATTGAAGACATGGAACCGGTGTAATGACATTGAAGACAGCATTCCCATTTTGTCTGCTGACGAGATCGTCCAATGGAAGCGTATGTATGAAAATCCGACGAGGGCTTTTACTTTTCCTGAGGGAATTCTGGCTATGGGGGGGTTGAGCCCCTCCTACTCAGTTCACCCCAAGGCCTTATTCGGTAAAAAAGGTATCTTTTTGCCTTGTACTTGTTGTATTTGTTGTTACTATTTGAGATTTGTGTAGTCATCTTTGGTGTTTCTCTTGTGCAGAGTTGACTTTGTGGAAACTGCTCCAAAGGGATTCTAGGGATGTTAAGTTTGTGGTCGGTGATGAGGTTGAACCGGGTTTGAACCGGAGTGTTGAGATGCGGGCTACTGGAGGGTCTGTTTAGGCCTGGGCTCCGTTGTTGCGAGAGAAGGTGAGGGGACTTCTTCTGATGGGGAGGAGAGTTCCCCTGATCCCCTTCCCGTTAATCGTTCTAGTCGTGATGATGATGAAGATCTGGAGAGCCGTTTGGCTCGTAAGAGGAAAACCGTTAGTCCTAAGCCAGCCCCTGTTCCTCGTGACATCCGACAGAGGCTCCGGAGTGCTAGCGGACAGAAACCCCCTCCTTCAACAAAGGCTGCTTCTGAACTTCCCCCTGCTGGGGTTAAGGGTTCTTTGTCTAAGCACCTGCGGCCCTCCAGCCTTGTGAATGCACCCTTGTTGGTGAGTTTACTTTTTCTTTTTCTTTTTGTCTTGTATTCGCTTTGTTTTTGGGGGATTTTTTATGTTCTTTTTTCTTTCTTTGTCCAAGTAGGGAAGTTCTCATGATCCAATAGAGATCCCTACTGGCCCTTCCTCTTCCCGTGTTTGGGACAAGACTCCGGAAGTAAGCATTGCTCGTGTTGCCTCAGCTATTGAGGTTTCTCCTCATCATGCTACTGGGACCAGTAAACCTTCTCAATTTGAGAGTCTTGCTCATCGATCCCCTTTGGCTCCCCTGTTTGCTGATGCCCTCCCTTTCACCTATGTTCCTAAGTGGAAAATAACTCATTCTTCGGTGATAGGGACTCCTGAAACTGCCAGGGATTTTTTAAGTCATGTTGTTCCTCCCTCCCATAGGTTCATGAATTATACCTCGAGGGATGATCTTTTTGAGGATCTATACAGCATGTCACTTTGTGAGAGCTTTTTCAGGGGCGCTGGCATGCTGCAGCGGGTTGATGATTTGAGGAAGGAGAACGAAGGACTCAAGGATGAACTTAAGACTTCCCAATCTGTTGCTGCTGAACTTCGATGTCAAGTGGTTGAGGCTGAACGAAAACTGCAAGAGGAGAAGGTATATAGCCTTTCTCCCTTCTCCCCCCCTTTTTTTTTTATTTTTCAACTGCTTTTGGATTCTTTATGATGTCTTTTACTCAGGGGGCTAGAGCTATGCTAGAGCGGAGGGAGCGAGCCTGGGAGAGGGATATGGCAGCTTTGGTGGAGGAGAAGGAGGAGCTAGCCGCTGAGCTGAATCATCAAAAGGAGCTTGACTCTGTTTCTCAGAAAGATCTGGAAGCGATGTATGCTGAATATGGGATGGCATTTGATGATAACCAGCGGTTGGCTAAGGATAAGCATTGGTTGATTACTGAAGGCTTCGGAGCCTTTCTTACGGCCGTCTCTCAATCGGAGGAGTTCAAGAGTGGTCTTGAGCAGGTGTATTGGGCGTACCAGGATGTTGGGTACCAGGCAGGGCTGAAGGATGGATATATTTACTCTGCTCAGGGTCTGGGCAGGAAGGAAACTCCGCTTTATAATTCCAAAGCTAAGAAGCAATTGTCTAAGTTGGACAAGGAGTTTGGGGGTAAAACCCCGGCCCTTCTCGAGAAGATCCTGGAGCACCCCATGATATCCATCGATGAATTGAAAGCCCTGTTTGCTTCTGCCGGCCCCTCGCCTCCGAAGTCTTCGTCTGGGGGTGGCTACTAATAATTTCTGAACATTAACCCACTTCGATATGGTTGTAACCTAAACAATTGTATGCTGTAGGATACTTTTAACTTTTTTATGCTTGGGGGGAGAACCTTTGTGTAGGGGTTCTCCTAGTACGTAATCATATGACTTATGACTGTATGTTGCTATCTCGCTTTTGCTTGTTTTCTGGTGTGTTGTTTTTTTTTTTTTTTTGCAGGAGCTTTTTGCCAGGGATCAAGCTGGCGCTTTCCTGAAGACCCTTGGTTGTTTGCTAGAAATTGTGCTTTAATCTGTTTATCATGCTTTCTAGCCCGTATTGGTTTTTCTTGTAAAGGCCAATAGGGCTTCCTATTGTACATTCGTTTTGTAATGAAAAACCTTTCTTTTTGTAGTTTGTTTACAAAAGTGTATCGTGTTTATAGTTTGCTTTATAAACCAGGATTGTCTGTTTAAGGCCAATCGCTGGACAAGTCTATAATGTGGGATTATGTTCTTGGCTTGTTTGTCCATTTTTCTTGGGTTAGCTAGACCCTACTTTGCCCCACAGCCGGGCGTTTGGTATGTTTGGTATACCTTGTACACGTGTGTCTGTTTGTTTGTTAGGCTTATAGTCTTTCTAAGCACGTCTGTCTTAGTAACACCTGCTATTTTGCCAAAAGGGGACAAGTGGATTGTCCGTTTGTCATTCATTTCTTGGGGACTAAGTTTCCAAGTACAAGTTTTTACTAAAGATTTTTTTCTTGGGGTAGGCCCCTGACTAGTAGTTAAATATTACAAAAATGGCTCCCTGGCCATTTTTCCTGGGGGATAAACCCCTCATATGTGATACTTCCTGAGCTGCATGAGGTTCCATTTCCTGGGGACCTCCTTGCCTTGAAGTGTTTCCAAGTTGCAACTTCCTTAGCCGTTTGCCCATGTAACCCGGTAAGGTCCTTCCCAATTAGGCCCTAGCTTTCCGGTGTTCTCCTGTAGGCTGGCTTCATTTGCTCTTAGAACCAAATCCCACGGGACGAGATTAAGCTTTTTCATTTTGGCATTGTAATAGCTTTCAAGCTGCTTTTTGTACTTAGCCTCCCTGACTGCCGCGATTTCCCTTCTCTCTTCAAGCAAATTCAGGTTCATCCGGAGGTCTTGCTCATTTTCGGCCTCCCTAAGCTTCATTCTGTCAGTTGGGGATCCTATTTCAGCCGGGATGACAGCCTCCATCCCGTAGGTTAAGCTGAAAGGAGTCTCCCCGTTGCAGTCTTTAGGGGTGGTCCTATATGCCCATAGTACAAATGGTAATTCCTCCAGCCATCCTTTTTGTTTTCTTCCAAGTCTCCCCTTCATCCCCTTGATGACGCTTTGATTTGCCCTTTCCACTAGCCCGTTGCTCCAGGCATGGGTGATGGAAGTAAATACTTGGTGTATGTGCATCTGCTCACACCATGGCCTGAAGGGTTTTCCAGCAAATTGTACACCATTTTCGCTCACGAGCTCCTTCGGGACACCATATCTGCAGATAATGTTGTCTAGCACAAACCGTCTCATCTGCTCCCCTGTTATTTTTGCCAAGGGCCTTGCCTCTATCCACTTGGTAAAATAATCAATGGCAACCACCACGTATTGAACCCCTCCTGGACCCTCTGGGAATGGTCCGATTATGTTGATGGCCCACTTTTGGAAGGGTCAAGAAGTTGAGACAGGTATCATTGGGTGTTTGTGGCGATGTGTCATGGGTGCATGGAACTGGCAATTGTCACATATCTTGATCTCCTCTGATGACGTCTCAAACATTCTAGGCCAATAGAATCCCGCATTCATTGCCTTCGCCACTACTGTCCTTGGCCCAGAATGCATTTCACAAATCCCCTCATGTATTTCTCTAATCACATACTAAGCCTCCTCATTATCAACACATTTCAGGGATGGACCTAGGTATGATCTCCGGTAAAGCTCTACGTTAATCAACTATTGCAGAGCTTTGACTCTTACTTTTCTGGCTGCCCAGTCCCCCTCTGGTAATTCCCCGTTTCTAAGGAATCTTACAATTGGTGTCATCCATGTCTCTTGTTCGTCCCCGATTGTGGCCACTTCTGCTGTGTCGAGAGAGGGGGACATCAGGACTTCCACTTTGACTTCTCTTGCCAGATGATCGAATGCCACGGAGGCCAGCTTGCTGAGGGCATCGGATTTCCTGTTTCTCCTGCGGGAGATATACTCTAGCTTGAAGGTCCGGAAGGCCTTGAATGTTTCCTTTACCTTTGCCACTTATTGAGCCATTGTGCTGTCTTTGGCCTCGTATTCACCTTGGTATTGCTTGACCACTAACTGCGAGTCTGTACTGGCCTCCACATGTTTTGCTTTCATCTTCTTGGCTAGCCTCATCCCTGCTAAGAGGGCTTCGTACTCTGCAGTGTTGTTGGTGTTTTCGAAGTCTAGCCTGATGGCGTAGGTTAGCTCAACTCCTTCGTGGCTTATCAACGTAATGCCCGCTCCGCTCCCCTCTTCGCTGGAGGCTCCATTTGTGAGTAGTTTCCACACAGCCTCTTCTTCCTTATCTTTTTCTTCCCTTTCCAATGCCTCCCATTTCAAAAGCTCTTTTTCCTCATCCTCAGGGACTTCTCCTAAGAAATTGGCCAATATTTGACCCTTCATGGCTGTCCTAGGTTTGAACTCCAAGGAGTGTTCCCCCAGCTCTACGGCCGATTTAGCCAGCCGCCCCGACAACTCCGGCCTCCTCAGTACTTTCTGGAGGGGTTGATTTGTCATTAAGGTGATCTTATGTCCTTGGAAGTACCTTCTGAGTCTCTGGGAAGCAAAGACAAGAGCCAGAGCTTGTTTCTCTAGGGGCATATAGCGTTCTTCAGGGCCCTTGAGGGTCCTGCTGATGAAATATATTGGTATCTGCTTTCCCTCCCGTTCCACCATCATAACCGCACTTATGATCGTCTTTGAGGCGGATAGATACAAGAGGAGATGCTCCCCAGGTACTGGAGTGGCTAGGGTTGGGAGTTTGCAAATGTAGGCCTTCATTTCTTGAAAAGCGGTTTCTGCCTCAGAGGTCCATCTAAACCTGTCCGTTTGAAGGCAGTCCTTCAGTACCTTCATGAAGGGAAGGGTCCTGTCAGCTACCTTTAACAAGAAGCGGTTCAAGGCAATTAACCTTCCATTCAACTGTTGGATGTCTTTCAGGGACCTGGGGGATCGCATCTCAGCCACGGCTTGAGTTTTCTCCGGGTTAGCTTTGATTCCACCCTTAGTAACCACTACCCCCAGGAATTTCCCTTCCTCTACCCCGAAGCAGCACTTCCCGGGGTTCAGCTTCATGTTAACATCTTGCATGGTGCGAATAGTTTCAGCTATATCATCTATCATGGTCATCTCAGTCAGGCTTTTGATAACAATGTCATCGACGTACACCTCCAAGTTTCGTCCCCGTTGTTCTCTGAAGAGGGCATTCATGAACCTTTGATAGGTGGCCCCAACATTTTTGAGTTCGAAGGGCATTTTGGTATAGCAAAATGTCCCTTCGTCCGTGATGAAGGCAGTCTTCTCCTCGTCTTCCATTGACATTTGTATTTGATGATACCCTTTGTAGGCATCCAAGAAGCACTTCAGAGGGTACTGAGATAAGGAGTCCACTTGGACGTCTATCTCTGGGAGAGGGTAGCAGTCCTTAGGGCATGCTTTGTTTAGATCTTGAAAATCGATGCACATCCTCCACCCTCCGTCTTTCTTCTAGACCATGACTGGGTTAGCAACCCAAGATGGGTACTTCACCTCCCTTACTATTCCGGCTCTGAGCAGCTTCCTGGTTTCTTCACAGGCGGCCCTCCTCTTGCTGGGGCCCATGCTCCGCTTCTTCTGTTTAACTGGCCTTGCCCAGGTGTATGCATTGAGACGGTGTTCGGTCAAGCTTCTTGGGATTCCTGTCATGTCTCCATGTTGAAATGCAAATACTTCTATGTTGAGGGGGAGCAACTCTTTGAGGGCACTCTTATACTTGTCACTCAGGTGACTTCCTACTTTAACCGTCTGCTCCGGGAATCTGTCACAAAGGCCCACTCTTCGACCCCGTCCTTTTGGGTTTTCTCAGATGTTTCCCCCTCAGATACGGAGGAAATAACTTCATATGCAGATTTCACCCAAGCCAAGCCTTTTGGCGTTTGGAACACTAGAGCTCCGTGTGGGGTTGACGCCTGTGCTTGCAGATCTCCAATCCCAGGTCTTCCCAGGATTGCGTTGTACTTTGAGGGTGCCCAGACCACTGTGAAAGTTAAGTCTATAGTTCGAACACGATCCCCTACCCCGACTGTAAATGGGAGTCTGATCTTCCCCAAGGGGTGTGACATACGGTTATTGAAACTTTATTAGGGGGATAGAGTCCTCCTCGAGCCTATCTCTTACATCCCTGTCAAATCTGAGGAAACAGTGTTCGTATATTACTTCTACCCCGGATCCCCCATCTACATGTATTCTGGCCACCTTGTGGCCAGCTATTATGGCTGAGATGTTAAGAGGGAGTCGCTGCACTTCGTTTTCCTCCAGGTGTGGCATCAAAATGGGAGCTTTCATGCGGTCCGGGGAGCCCAGAATTCTGGCCTTTACGCTTCTGGTGTTATCAAATTCATCCATCCTTCGAATCATGTCTACATCTGCCCTTCCAGGCTCCCTCACATCTTTCCCTTTCCGGTCCCCTCCTCCTTCCTTAATTTCTCTAACCAAATGGGCCAGTTTACCCGTTTTCACCGCGGCCTCTATTTCCCTCTTTAGATACATGCAATCACCAGTTTTATGGCCGAATCCTTTGTGGAAATCACAATACTCGTTCGATTGTGCCTTTGGCCCTGGGTTTTATGGGTGGCGGTCTTGGGAAGGAGTTCTTCACCCTCTCAGTGGCCAGTATTTCACTTGGGGTTTTGGTGAGAGGGGTGAAGCTGTCAGAGTAGGGGGATGGGCCTCTTCCCCGAGGCCTATATGGGGAATACGATGGCCTCGTTCTATCATGCAACATTCTATCAAAAGCTGGTTTTCTTGAGTAAGGTGTACCTTTTTTGGGAGGTTTTGCAGCTGGGTTGACCCTTCGGGGCGGGGTGTCCATCTCCTTAGCTTTGTTAACTGTGTCTTTGCCCCTGACAAAAGCTCTGACTCTGTCCATGAGATTATCAAACGAGTGTGGGAACCCCCCCCCCCCCCCAACTTCTCGCATAGCTGTGCATGTTTTAACCCGTTGATGAAACTGCTGATCTTCATGACCTCCGGGATGTCCGTAATGTTCATGCTTTCCTTGACAAACCTCTCCATGTATTGATCTATTTGCCCATTGTCCCTCTGCCTTATGTGCAAGATTTCGTTTGGGTTCTTGACCACTTTTCTTTGCTGACCAAAGTTTCTCAGGAACTTTTCACTTAGCTCTTCATAGCTGTCAATCCCTCCGGGGGGAAGGCTGTCAAACCAGAGCCTGGCTCTCTCCGTCAGGGTCTGCACAAACATATGGCACCAAACTGGCATGGGCCACCGTCCCAACTGTCCTGCACCCCTGAAGGCATGGAGATGGTGCTCAGGGTCTCTTGTCCCATCGTACCGGTCGAAGTTTGGAGGTAGCTTTGTCTTAGGGGGCATTGGTGCTCCCGCAATCCTGCGGGTGAACTTTGAGATTTCGGCTAAGTCTCGTGGGAGGTAGGGTTGATCCAGACCATCATCGCCTTGGTTTTCCTTTTCTTTTTCTTTTCCTCTTTGTTTCTTCCCTGTAATGAGATCCTCCCTCTCTTCCGAGGACATCTGCCTAAGGCCGTCATGAAAGTTTCAAGTGGGTCATTTCCACTGCTTTTGTTTTGAGGATCCACCCCTTCCTGGTTGGAAGGTGTGTCGAAGGACAGTCTAGCCCTGAGGCTTTCAAGCTTCTCTTGTCTTTCTAAATCCTCAAGGCACTTTTTTAGCTTCTCCTTGTGCATGGCAACGAAATCTGGAGTAATAGCCTCCTCCCTTTCCAGAATTTCCACTTGATTCTCGTTTTCCTCCTCATGAGTTATGTCTTCCACCGTGACCTTTTCATGATCATTTTGTACCGTCTGGATGGTACGCGAGCTGGGTGGAGTTGTCATGTTGCTTCTTGTAAAACGGGTTATCCCAACGTCGAAGTCTCAGAGTGGGAACACCAGTTAGACTGCTGTCCCACGGATGGCGCCAATGTCGAATACCCAGATCCCGGATGACGGTCAAGGGGTCTTCGCTGACGTCAAGATATCCCGGCCTTCGTTGCTATAAAAAAGTAAACCGTTAGCCTCGTCACGGAGGGCCCCGGGAGGGGGATCCGTGACCAAGCTCCGGCGTGAGAATAAGTAAACTTGCCGGAAAGCTTGAGGAGTTTATTCCGATGAGTGTGATCACCGGAATGTTCCTCTAAGGTGTGAATCTAATAAATGTGTGTGTGTTTAATGCAGGAGAATCTTGGTCGGAATAAATGAGAGAGCCTTTAATGTAATACCTTAGAGCCTGCCTTATGATTATCCTTTTTCTTCCTTATATAACCCCGAGACCTTATCTCCCATGTGAGATATTTAATGAGATGATCCAACGGAATCCGAGAGTCTTCGGGGGGCTCAGACACGTGTCTGACCCCCAACGGTAAGATGACAGCCTCATTTAATGTTTCCGGCTAGGAAGTACAATTCCAGCCAAAGATCCTTTTTTAATCAGGCATTAAATGTCGCATTTGTCTTCTGATCCTTGTTTCCCGCTCATTTTATGTAAGGAGAACCTTAATGGACAAGGTAAGCTGCTGTTGGGCTTATATCTTGTTGGGCCCACGCGATAGTAGCTCAAGACGGGTAAATGGGGCAACCCATAGGCCCGTCGTCAGTGAGGATACAATGTAATTTACTCTCCATTTTAAGACGCGTAGGATTGATTTGGTGTCTAGAGTGCAAGTGCTCTAATTTGTCTCCGCTCCTCATAAGACGTCATTTCATAAAATGATTGGCTAGGTATAATATAGTTTACTGTGCACCCATCCGAGCCACTATACCCTTTTATCAAAAGGATGTGAATGTCCTCAAATCCTTTACAATTTCTTTCTGATATGTAACCGCCCCTTTCCTAGCATCTGAACCGCCATCTTTAAATTAAAAGACAAAAAGTGGTGTTACAATTCTTCGATTCCGATATGTAACCGCCCCGTTCCCAAAAAGGCATATTAACCAACATCTTTAAATTGTTTAAATTGAAAAATGAAGTGGGGTGCTATATATTTTATTTAACTTTGTCATTACACGTGTAGTGTAGGAAAGATTCATTTGAGAACAAAAAAAACTAAATTAAGAAGAAAAAGAACAAAGAGTACAAATGTAAAATATTAAATAGTTTTTATCTCTACTCATTTATTATCTTCTTTGACTAATTAATTAGTCATAAACACTATCATCATCCACACTTAAATTTTTGCTTAGACACGTCAAAATTTATCCTACACGTTTTGAAATTTATCATACACATATTGAAATTTATCCCACACAGTTCGTAATTCATCTTACACACCTTGTAATTTATGCTACACTTTAAATTATATATTTTTTTCTTTTTTTGAAAAAATATGTTTTTTTGAAAATAAGTTACAAATTTAATGTACTTAGCTATTAAAAAGGAAGACTACCAATTAATGATCCATTTAAGTTTACCAATATACCCTTACACTAATATTAAATACAAAAATTAAATGAGGTAAAATGAAGGATTCTTATTAGTTGATTTTTTTTTATTCTTACAAAAAAACCCTTCTCATTTGAACTCTCCCCTACACGTGTAAAAGCTAATGTTACTCTAGAACTTACAATTAACATTATATATCTTGCAACCATCTACAAAAGCTCTAGAACTTACAATTAACATTATATATCTTATCTTACAATAATCTACAAAAGCTCTAATTTATATATTTAACATTTCCTTTTTCTTTATCTTTATGTACACATATATATAATGTATAGGGTTCATTTTAGGATGTAGGGTAGAATTCTATGCAGTGATTTCCAATTTATCTCTGCTTCTTCTAATTAAGACATTATTTTATAAACTCATCCTAATTAATTAAGACAATAAAGACATCATCTAATAATGAAAATCCATTGATTTTCTTTTTCACAAGTTCACAAGTTTAAAGGTAATATTTACAAGATTTTCATATTTGTAATCATTTTTAACACATTGCCGATTCTAATAATGTTAATGTTAATGTTTTTTAGATGGCTTCCTAAAAAAAGGCGCCAATATAAATGTTAATTATTACCTATTGTTGCATATCACATACCTTCTCTTATTTAATGTTTTAAAGTTAATATAATTCTATATTATGTTAAGATATAATTGGACGTCAGTTTTAAACTAAAATGGAATATACATGTTTATTTGTATTGTTTAAGGTTACATATATAAGTAGTTTTTAAATTTAATTCACATCAATAGTATTAAACAAAATACACATCCATACTTTTCATTTCTTGCTAAAATTAACCGATAAGCCTGAATCATGATTATATTATTAACGGAATTTTGATATTAAAAAATGTTAAAAAAAAAACATGCATTTTAAACCAATGGGCCACTTTTAAGAGAAAAACTTATTATGTTAACAGTTAAACCATCTAGAATTTTCCAGTTTAATAGTTCCTACATTTACGACACACCCACATTCTATTCTAACATAATAGTATAAACTACAACACAATCACCAATGCCATTTTCACCACCGCATTCTGACATTTTCTTATTTCTTCTCTAACCGTTTCACTTTCCCCGTTATTTTTCCTTTGTTTCTGATCGCCATATGAATTTCATTCGTCCCTCATTTGGCAACGTATGTTTTCGTTTTTCCATTTGAAGTTTCGATTCCGTAATGTTCTCACTCCCAGGGTCAAGTTATTCTACAAAGACTTCTAATTGTAAGAAGTGTAAGAAGGATTTATAGAGTGACAAGTGTCCAATAACCTAAAACTAAACCCACTACATCACCACCAAAAACCTAAACACCCACCCCCACCCCCACCCCACCCCACCCCACCACCACCCAAAAACCTAAACCCCCCCCCCCCCCCACCCAAAAACCTAAACCCCCCCAACCCCCCCCCCCCCCCCCCCCCCCCCCCCCCCCCCGCAAAAAAAAAAAACAAAAAAAAAACTATACCTCACCAAAAAAACCCCCAAAAAACCTAACCCCCCCCCCCCCCCCCCACCTCCACCCCCCAAAAACCTAAAAAAACCTAACCCCCCCCCCCCAAAAACCTAAAAAAACCTAACCCCCCCCCCCCCCCCCCCACCCCCAAAAAACCTAAAAAAAAAATATAAAAAAAACTAAACACCCACCCCCACCACCACCCAAAAACCTAAACCCCCACCCCCTCGGCAAAAAAAAAAAAAAAAAAAAAAAAAAAATTTTTTTTTTTTTTTTTTTTTTTTTTTTTTTTTTTTTTTTTTGTGGGTGAGGTGGGGGGGGGGGGGTTGGTGGTGGTGGATGTTTAAGGTTTTTTTTTTTTTTTTTTTTAGTGGGTTTTTTTGTGTAGTGGGTTTTTTAGGTTATTGGACACTTGTCACTTTATAAATCCTTCTTACACTTCTTACAATTAGGATCCTTTGTATTTGATCCTAATCCCTCACTCCCATTCAAAATCAAAATAACAGCAATAGATCTTTTCTGAACCATTTCGTCAAACTCGTTGTATACAAATAATAGCAATAGATCTTTTCTAAACCATTTCGTCAAACTGTTGGATCGATGTACGTAATGGCATTAATCCATTTACGTAATTAAGTTACATGTATTGTGTTCGAGTTACCCGCATAAGTGTATAAATGTTAAAATTGCATAAGCCGAACGAAAACAATATAGTTTATCTACTACAAACAAACCATTACAACATCGAAACATAACTCTAAACACAAACCACTGCATTATAAAAACAATCATAAGTGAAAAAAAACATCAAATTAAGACATTATATATGATTTTCAGCTCTGAGAATTCGTGTACCCTATTCGAGCTCGAAAAATGTACCCTTAGGCCTTAACGAAATTGGGTATTTGGCTCACTAAAGGTCTAAACCTAATGTCAAAGGGGTTAATAATTAATCTAAACCATAAGAATAGTTTTGTAAGGGGGCCTATGTTGGTGTTTGTATGGATGTACCCAATTAAAAAATATTTTACATATACATATCGGGTTTTTTTCATAAAAAGCGTGCCCCTCGAAATATCAGGCCCTGACCGGTGGTCCTCCCCACCCACCCCTGGGCCGGCCATTAATTTCACAACGCCTTTAAAATATAATATTTTATTGTAAACATTAGACCATCAGCATTCTAAGGGCACAAGAGTTTTAACTCAAACGCAGCAAGGGCCTCTCCATGTAGGCCAAGAGCATGCTTCAAGAACTTGCAATGGAGATGGTCTTACAACCGAACATAGTCGCCATACAAGTAAACGTGATTTAAACACGGAAATCACTACTCAAAATATGATATCTTCGGAGGTTGAAACCTATGCAATTTTTTTTCCAACGTTTGGAAAATGTTTAAACTGATTATAATTACATGTTATGAATTTACATCAAGATAGATGGTAAACGGACAACAAGCTACACCGCTACCCCTTTTTGGATAGCAAAACCAAGTGTTTTAAAAAACTACGTCCATAGATCTCGGGGTCATAACATTACTATGCATGACCTTTTGAACTTGACTAAGTAGCAGTGTTGCAAAAGTCGGATTCCTCGGCCGAGTACTCGGCGAGTACTCGGCGAGTGCTCGGTCCTCGGACCTCCACCTTGGCGACTTCCTCCTAGGCGGTCCCAACTAGTCGGCCTCGGGAGTACTCGGTCCTAGTCGGCGCCTAGTCGGCCTAGTCGGAGCCTAGTCGGCCTAGTCGGAGCCTAGTCGGCCTAGTCGGTCTAGGCGGTCAACGTGGTTTTTTGACTTTTAATCGGTCAAACTCGGTCAAAATCGGCCTACTCGGCCTTGTACTCGGACTACTCGGCCTTGTACTCAGACTAGTCGGACTTGTATTCAGAATATTTGAACTTTAAACATGTTTCATTTTAAATTATACCTAGTTGACATGAATTATGCTTATTTTAACACATAAATAATATATAACAATTAATTTTCTTTATATTTACCATGTCCGCGTACTCCCCGAGTACTCTCCGAGTACTGCGATTACTCCCAACTCCCCAGTCGGCCGACTAGGGACCGCCTAGCGACTTTTACAACACTGCTAAGTAGGTCCACAACTTCTGACGCTAGGAAACCAAAAGTATCAAAAGCAAATGAGATAAACACGTGCTGGTTGTCAAGGCACGTTTTCTCGTGTTTTGTCATTTTGACCGAAACAACCTTTAAAGTAAACCGACCCATCGTTAAAGCACTACCCCCTAAGCCCACAAGCGGGGAAACCCCTGCTAGATCCACACATGCATGTTTTCCTCCTACCCATCCAAAGACCAAAATCACACCCACCAAATTTCATTGGACAAAACAGATCGAATATAAATCAATGAATCAAACTCATTTGAGATTTGCATAACACAACTCCAAACTTTGCAAAAATTGGTGATAAGAAAAAGAGAATGGTTCCTCATTATGTGAAGATATCATATTCATGATATTTGTCGAATCCCCGAACTCCAAGTGGCGATTGAAGAGACTCGTCGACGTCTAAAGAGATCTTCCTTAAAGTCTGCAAAAGAGAATACCGTTAGCCTCGTCACGGAGGGCCGGGGGGATCCGTGACCAAGCTCCGGTGTGAGAATAAGTAAACTTGCCGGAGAAGAAAGGTTATTCCGGCGTGATAGAGTTGCCGGAATGTTTGGTGTGAATCCAAGGATTTGAGAATTCAATGCTATAAGGAGAATGTATGAAGTAAATGTTGCTTGTGTCTTAGTGTTAGGTTATTCAATGCTTACCTTAATCGAGCATGAGGATGGCTTATATAGAGAAACTAGCTTATCAATCGGGTGGGGATCTCTGAGTGATCTAACGGTTCTTTGTTGGACAAAAGAGATCTTTACGGCGTCCAAATACGTGTCCCATTTCTATCGGAGAGATGATCATCGTCATTAATGGGGCAGGTACCAACCTCGTAATTCTCCGGCGGCCAAACTCTCTCTCATGTTGCAGATCATTAATGGCCTTGCAGGGGAGATGGGGAGATGAGGTGATGGATATGTTTGTTCCTGCTCTTTTATTATGTGATTATTTGGGAATGGTAGTTGGGCCTGCTGAGGAGCCCAATAAAGCAACCCAGACGGGGAGCCCAGTCAAGGGGACCTCGTCGAAAATCTCCACAAATCATGCGAAGATATCTTATTCGTGATATCCACAAATCCAAACATTATACAATGTTATTTAAACAGGGAAATCACGATCGAAAAATAAGATGTTTGGATAGGTAAAACCATATCCAAAGTTTCATCCACCAAAAATCAATGGATCAAACTTAGATACGATTTACAAAAAAATACTATTCAAAATTTTGGAAATTTGATTATAAGAAAAAGAGAACTTGAACCGGATCGGCTAAATCGGTATGCATGTGTTACACAAGGGGCGAATGGCTACATTATATAGGTGGTGAACCATTTAGGGAGGATAGAAAATTACCATATTAACCTTAGTGGATCAATAAAAAGGCTGAGGACTCATGACATCAATAAATAAACATTTTAGGATAAAACTTATTAGATATCTTTTTCAAAATATACGAGTTACCAAACTTTAAATTATTATGATTTTGTTAGGTACCCTCTACTCGATTACATGTCTTAAAATTTAGTATGTCCTAAAATTTAGCATGTATGTGTATATGTATTTGTAAGTGTAACATATATAGATCGAGTTGAATATCATAGAAAGAGTAACAATCGATAGGAATGCCAAGAAAGAGTAACAACTGACAGGAATGCGTAGTCAGGAAAATCGAATTTATAGTTGTATCAAGGGGTGTTCAGAAAAAATCGTAATCAAATAAAAATCATAAACTGAACCGTAACCGAATAAACCGATCCGAACAACAAATTCGGTTTTTGGTTTGGTTTCTAACCGAAACCGAATTGTGAATATGGTTTTTGGTTCGGTTTTTGGATCCACTTTTTTTTATTTGGTTTATTCGGTTTATTTGAATAACCGAATAAACCGTCAATTTAATTAATTATTAAATAAAATAATAATGTTTAATAAACTATATACAATTTATTAGCCCAAAATACTAAGTCTAATATCTAAGTATATGTATCCCAATGGTTTGAAAATTATTTATATTTTGTGTCATTAGAGTTGTTGACTATTTATAGTTTCTACGATCTGTGTTTTGAAGTTTTAACTTTATGGTTGAATGTACGACTATTTTATGGATATGTCTGTTTTATTTTGCTATGTCTTTTATTTATGTATTGTTAGGTTTAAATTAGTTGCTGATTTGATGTTCGGAAGTTAGAACACAAACATAAATATAAATTAGGAAAAAAAAGTACTTAGGTACAATTTGGTTAAATTTGGTTGTATTTGGTTTATTTGGTTTCTAACCAAAACCAAACCGAATTGAATTTGGTTTGGTTATGTTCGGTTTGCATATTCCTAATTTGGTTTGGTTTGGTTTTTGGTTTGGGGTATAAAATTTTGAAAACCGAATAAACCGAACCGAATAAACCATAAACCAAACCGATGAACACCCCTAGTTATATGCTTTATAACCGATCGCCAGCATCCCATATACCGTTGTAATTAGAATCACATTAAACCAATATCAAAACTTGTAGTTTTTTTTATGTTTGGTTAAAAAAAATTTCAACACTCAACTTGCTTGCAATACAATGATGACAGAACAACGATATAATTATTCAATGTTGGATTGGTCGTAGTTATGTATGTATATAAATGTTGGATTGGTCGTAGATATGTATGTATATAAAATGAAATAGACAAGGTCATATAAAACATAACAATATATGATTTTTGGGTCTCAAAACACAAGACATAAGTTGGTATCTTCGAAAAAACATAGAAGTGTGAGATAGGGTGCTTCCAATAATAAATCCTTTCAATAATAGGATAAATCTTGTCTATAGTCTTTCATCATGATAAAATTAAGGATGACATATAATTGGAAAAATATCATTTTAATTTTGTTCTTTCCACTCAAAACATGAACTTATTTCAATTTCATTCTATTTCCAACTAAGTATAGAGGTTGTCGTTCTTTTATATTTTGTCACTAATAGAAAAATATTCTTTATGGGTGGTGTATTTGAACTTTTAGAAGCATTTTCAAAACGCTCCAAATATTAAGTTCTCAAAAAATCCTTGTTTTTTTAGCAGGCTTCTAGTGGTGGATCTAAAATTTTATGTGAGGGGTGCAACAAATGGATAGGATCAAAATGAGTTGGTCAAAACAAATCGGGTCAAAATGGGTCGTTTATAAACAATTTTAAGTGTAAGGTCGTTTAAAATTCAAATTAAACTAAGAGGTTTAAATTATAAGCTTATATTAACAAAAAAAAAAAAGAGTTAAAATTAAAACTGCTTTTAAATGTCTTCAACATGTGTGGATGTACCCAATTAAAAAAATATTTTACATATACATAGCGGGTTTTTTTTTTTCATAAAAAGCGTGCCCCTCGAAATATTAGGCCCTGGCCGGTGGTCCTCCCCGCCCACCCCCAGGGCCTGCCATTAATTTCACAACGCCTTTAAAATATAATATTTTATTGTAAACATTAGACCATCAGCATTCTAAGGGCACAAGAGTTTTAACTCAAATGCAGCAAGGGCCTCTCCATGTAGGCCAAGAGCATGCTACAAGAACTTGCAATGGAGATGGTCTTACAACCGAACATAATCGCCATACAAGTAAACGTGATTTAAACACGGAAATCACTACTCAAAATATGATATCTTCGGAGGTTGAAACCTATCCAATTTTTTTTCCAACGGTTGGAAAATGTTTAAACTGATTATAATTACATGTTATGAATTTACATCAAGATAGATGGTAAACGGACAACAAGCTGCGCCGCTACCCTTTTTTGGATAGCAAAACCAAGTCTTTTAAAAAACTACGTCCATAGATCTCGGGGTCATAACATTACTATGCATGACCTTTTGAACTCGACTAAGTAGGTCCACAACTTCTGGCGCTAGGAAACCAAAAGTATCAAAAGCAAATGAGATAAATACGTGAAGTGTAAGACTGATTCTGAAGTGGATGATACTAAACGAACCTTTTGAACTTTACACGGTCTATCAACAGCTTGGTTATCCTCTACAATTGTCTTGCCACGACGTTTGTGCATCTTTTCAACCTAAGTAAATTAATTTAGAATATAACTACTCTAAATTCTTGAAATTTTATAACTTTCTTTATCAACACAAACTATCTTCTCAACTCATCTTCGAAGTTTAAGACTCAAACATACAGAAGAATATCAATATATTGAGACAATAATAAAATAGACAGTATAAAACTAATAAACGCTTACATTAGATACAACACTTGAAGAGGCGGAAATGTCACGAACAGGAAAATCTTTAGACTGTAGTTGAGGATCGTTAACATCATCAGCTATTTTTACAGAATGATCTTCAGGCTACAACAAAATTAAAAAAAAACCTTCTTATACTTATTATACAATAAAATATATGCGTAGGAAATTATAAATTTACAACATTTTTAATATCTGACTCATCAACCAGACGCCCAATCTTTGAATCAAATAGCCCATCATCAGCAAACTATATTTATAAGAATGATCATATATAAGAAACCATATTTTAAATCATAATAATATATAAATATTACATGTGTATATATACATTAAAAATATCCTCAAAACTCGTAAACTGCTTAGAATTACCAACCGAAGCTCCAGTATCCTCATCATCTAAAGCAACTTCCCCGGAATCCAGAACCTGTTTGTGTTTAGCCTACAAAATGGGATTTCAAAAGTTATTAGCATAATATAATAAAAGTTACTTATCACCATCATGTTATCAAACAATGTATTTTATCATCAAAATTTTATACCGCAGCCAATAAATCAAACCCATCATCTCCATAAACTGGATCATCCAAAACAACAACATCAGCTTTCTTGAAGGAAACCTCAGTTCCAGTCTCGGAATGGAAAACGGAAAGCTCAAACGTTTTAGATGCAATCATGGTGAAAACCAACCAAGATTCAACTGCTATCGGAACTTCTTCAATCAATTTTAACCATCCATCAGTAAATCTGCATCCATCAGTCCGTCCTTTCATCATCACATTCCAAAACCTTTCGCCAACATAGATAGTTGCCATCCCATACTCGTAATTTTTACCATAGAATTGTTTCCAAAATTTGTCAGCAATTAGCTATAGAAGAAGCAAAGGAATAATTAGTGCAGACTTACAAATTTGATATGTCACACCCCGACCGCGTTAAAACAACAAACCGCGGCGGAAACATCTGGGAGTGTCGTGGCAGAATCATTGTTTCACAACCATGGATTCAAAAAGTTTTGTTTTATTAAATATTAAACATTTACATTGTCTTGAAATTTAAACAAACAAGTTAAACATAGTCTATCATTGTTATTAAGTCACTAAAGCCTAGTCCAGTCCTAAGTGAGCATGCATCCTAGCAATCAACATCATTCAACAACACCTGAAACAGATGTAAAAAAACAAAGTCAGCAAAGAAATGCTGGCGAGCACATAGGTTTATGAGAGTGTCGGATTCATGGCTAGTTTACATGTTGCAATACCTAATTAAAAACCTCATTTTGAAAAAAATGTATAGTATTGCAACATAATTAACCAACTCAAATCAAGTGGGTTATAGTTTATAAAATCTCGTTGTGACACCCTGACCGGAGGCGGAAAAGTCAAGGGCATCACGAAACATGGCAGAATGCATTTGAGCACATGATGATTAAATTAAGTTAAAATATAGTTTAGATTCAATTAAAGAGATTGCATTCACATCCGAGTAATAAGAGTATTCACATCCGAGTAATAAGAGTACATAAACAAAATACATCATAACAAATTGTTTCACAAATGATAGATTCGGATTTAATCTAAGGCATAAATCTTGATCAATCCTATATGAAATATTCTTGCAAATCATAGCATCAAACATTGTCACCTGAACACATATGTTAGAAAAATATTGGGTCAACAAACGGTTGAGTGAATTCAAAGGTTTTGATAGGCAAAAATAACAATGTGATATGAAAATGCTTTAACACTGTGGCATGTAATATGTCTTTAAGCAAAAGAGTAATACAAGTAGTCACTTGGTGGTATATTCAAACCTTCGTTATGACGTAACACGGGTCTATCACCACACTTCCAAAAAGTTTCACATGAGTATCAACAACAACAATTGCAATAAATAGTTTCACTGGAAGTGAGATGGGGCGTCACACCTATAGCTCTATAATATAACCGTTGGGCTTTTGCAAGTTAATGAACGTAAACGCGTTAAAGCAACAACAACAAGTATTAAGCAAATGCGAGGACAATCGGGGGAACCATAAATAGCAAATAAGTTTGTATCACATCGTATCATATGTTTCATCCTAAAAATAATTGTAAAAAGGGACTATGAACTCACCTTGATTGCGGGTAAGTCCAAACACGTATGTAATTGTAAGAGTTTTTGGGAACAAGATTTCTACGTCACTCTAATAGATTGAACATGCAACAATATAGAATTTGTATCAACAAAAGTGTTTAATTGTTTTTAAACGGAAATCCTAAATCTATAGAATTTAATAGGGTTTGGATAAACGGTGATTATGTGGTTTGGATAACCTAATAGAGAACTCGGAAAATGAGTATGATATAAAGGAATTATTTATAAGAACATTTTCAATTAACATAAATTGCAAAATTATAAAATTGATTTAATATAAACATTTGTAATAATAAATCAAATATAATTAACTAGTATAATTAAATAACATAGTTAAATAATTGATTATAACCAAAATATTTACAAGTGATATTATTAATTTATAAAAATTATAAATTAATTTAGATGGCTACATATATATTTAAAATGGTATATGATAAATATATTGCTTAAAAGATTAAATATGATAATTATATAACTAATTATCAAAATAATGATATTAAAACAGAATAATTAAAATTAATAATTTTAATTATTGAACTTGAATATTACTGATCTAAAATAAATATTATAGCCCTGGATTCATTTTAAATAATTAAAATGAATTAATTTGTTTAAAATATCAATGAATAAGTTTACATAAGTTTAATTATCTAAATAATTAAATATAATAAAAATTCAGATTCTAAGTTTATATAAACTCAGTAATAAGTCTAAAATAATTTTGGATATATAGTTATATAATTTAATTACACTAAATTAAATTATATTCATATGTATTAAAACTGATTTAATTATATAAATATCAAAATTATATAAAATATCAGTAACAATATTATTTTTGTAAATTTTATCACTTAAAATAACTATCATAAAAATTTCAGTATTTATTTCCTAAAAATTGATTTATTATGAATTATTTAATAATAAACTGTTTTAATATCATAAAAATTAGTTTTATAAATAAATTGACTAACTTTATATTTTTAATAAAAGTAATAGTGTCTAATAATGTTATAAAAATTATTGAAATATTAAAAATAAAAGAAATAAAAATGATTGGTTGTCCCCGGGTTCGAACCCGGGTCAACTAATTAGAAAACAACACACACAGCCACTGGGCTAGGCCTGGTCGTTGTTTATAAGATTAGTTTAATTAAAATAATTACAGAAATGAAATAGGTCATCTTCCCCAATTATACAATCAGAGTCAAACAGAAAGGTCAAACCCTTTCAATTCTCGATCAAATTCAAGTTTTAAGTTAAATTGAATATCAGTACACATTGTATAACCGAAAACAATTAAATTGGCAAAGATTGAACTGACCGGTACCGTGTGAATCGGTGAAACGACAAACTCCGGCGACTGGCACTGTTCCGGCAAGTTGCAGGTTTCTGTTTTGAATAAATACGAAGTTTTGGTGGATTGTGAAGGGTGTAAGAGGTTCGTAGGAGTCTGAGGGATTTAAATAGCATTCCAATTCGATCTCAGATCCAACAATTAATAGTGGATTCGATCTGTTTTGATTTTTAAATAAAAAGTTCGTTTTTACAGTAAGTTGGCACGAAAATGTGTCGAATTGAAGTGCGAATTGGGTTGGCAATGGGTTGGGGACGTTCTGGACAGATCAAAAGGTGTTAAACAATTCGAAATGGGTCGAAGATGGGCAACTGATCTGTGTTCAATTTGATTTATTATATTTAATTCCTAATGTGTATATAAGTATATTATAGTTTCATATAATAACTGAATGAGGGCTTAGCCCGACCGGTCACGTGTTCGTTTGTTAAGTGGGGTGTCGCGGGTTCGAGTCTCTTGTGGCCGGTTCAACCCTTTTTGTTTTTGAATTAAAATTAATTAAATATTAAAATCCTAAATAGTGCATAAATGAATTTAAGTTTTATATTCTAACAGCTCCTAGTAGGAGGATAAACTGGTTAAGGCGTTGCGGTTCTAACCAAGAGGTCACGAGTTCGATCCTTACAAGGGCCGGTTCTTTAAAATAGAACCCCCTTTTTGACCGATTTTTTAAATATGTACACTTTGGCCCCTGAAGTTTCAGTTTTTACAAGAATAGTCCCTATAGTTTCGAAAAGTTTCATAAACAGTCCCTATACTTTCATAAAAAGTACATAATTGGTCCCTGTACTGTCCAGTTAAGTATGCTAACTGAGTTAATGTTTAAAGAAGGAAACCTTTATAAAAGGACTAACACAGTTAGGGTTTTCAGTTTATATAAGTTTAAAAATAACAGTTTTGGTCCCTACAGTTTAAGTTTAAGAAAATGACCAAATGAACCCTAGATTTTTAAAACAATTTATATATTTTTATTTCTTTTATAAAATAAGTTTCAAAAATGACAATTTAGTCCCTGGACTTGTACTTTCAAATAATTACGATTTTAGTCCTTGAATTTAAAAAGTAATAGATTTCAAGCAGGTTTTAAAGAATGTCAAATAGGTCCCTCAACTAGTAGTTTCACAAGTAGTCACAATAAACCCTTATAGTTTATGTAACCGTGTTTAATAGCATAAAAACTCAACAAATTTTGAAATTGTTTCACGTGTTTGTATCGGTATGAGCACAAAGCAAGTAGGATCAAATAAGTTTCGTTCCAAATACGGTAATTGTTACAATGCAAGTTAAAACAAATACAAGTGCGAAAACCAAGATGGTTACAGTCTCCCCTGCTTTTGAGAATTTCGTCCCGAAATTGGTGTAGGAGATTCTTTTGCAAAAAGATGCGGATACTTGGTCTTCATATCATCCTCACGTTCCCAAGTGAATTCTGGGCCACGTTTGGATTCCCAACGTACCTTAACGATAGGTATGCGGCTTTGTCTTAGTTTCTTCACTTCGCGGTCCATGATTTCTACTGGTTTTTCAACAAAGTGCACGGAGTCGTCGATGCGAATGTCGTCGAGTGGTACATGATGGTTTTCATCAATAAGACACATTCTGAGATCGGAGACATGAAAGGTAGGATGAATGTTGATGAGTACAGGAGGTAACTCAAGTTTGTAGGCTACTTTACCAATCCTTTCGATGATCTTAAAAGGACCAACATATCGTGGAGCTAGTTTACCTTTTTTTCCAAAGCGTATAATACCTTTCCAAGGAGAGACCTTGAGAAGTACCATTTCACCGACTTGGAATTCAAGGGGTTTGCGTCGTTTATCAGCATAACTCTTTTGACGGCTTCTAGCCACTGTAAGGTTATCACGAATTTTAAAGATCTTGTCAGTCGTTTCTTGGATTAGTTCAGGACCAGTGATTTATGCCTTAGTAATCTCGTTCCAAAAAACAGGAGAACGACACTTGCGACCATAGAGGGCTTTAAAAGGCGCCATTCCAAGACTGGAGTGGTAACTATTGTTGTAAGAGAATTCAATCAAAGGTAGATGTGAATCCCAATTACCACCAAAATCTATAACGCAAGCTCGTAACATATCCTCAAGGGTTTGAATGGTTCGTTCAGACTGACCATCAGTTTGAGGGTGATAAGCTGTGCTGAGATTTAGTCGAGTTCCCAAAGCAGATTGCATAGTTTCCCAAAAAACGAGAGGTAAAACGGCCATCACGATCAGAAATAATGTTCAAGGGCACACCATGACGAGCAACAATCTCGTCAAGGTAGAGTTTAGCAACAAAGTAATCTTCTCGAATTGGCAAAAAGTGAGCTGATTTGGTTAGACTGTCAACGATCACCCAAATGCTATCATAACCTCGAGAAGTGCGTGGCAACTTGGTTATGAAATCCATAGCAATTTCCTCCCATTTCCACATAGGGATCTTGGGTTGTTCAAGTAATCCAGAAGGTCGTTGGTGTTCAGCTTTAACCTTCAAACATGTGAGGCATTTGGACACGTAGAGAGCAACATCCTTTTTCATTCCGGGCCACCAGTAAAGGTTTCGAAGATCCATGTACATCTTGTCCGCACCGGGATGAATAGAATATCGGGATTTGTGGGCTTCATCCATCAAGAATGTACGAAGGTTGTTACGATTAGGAACCCACAGACGGTTTTTGAAATGTCGTAAGCCATCTTCTTTGGTCTCGAGAAGGAGATCACGTTTATGAGGTAATTCAGTAAGTAAATCACCGCTGGCCACAACATCTTGTTGAGCTTGGAGAATACGGGTTTGGATGTCAGAATGGATTTGTATGCTATGAAGTTGAATGCGTTCTTTATGACTTAAAGAATCGGCAACAACATTCGCTTTTCCGGGGTGATAGTGAATCTCGCAGTCGTAGTCGTTTAGAAGTTCAATCCATCTACATTGGCGCATGTTTAAATCCTTTTGATCAAAGATGTGTTGGAGACTTTTGTGATCAGTGAAAATCACACATTTTGTACCATAAGGATAATGTCTCCAGATTTTGAGAGCGAAGATTATGGCACCCAATTCAAGATCGTGGGTGGTGTATCTCTTTTCATGGTCCTTCAGTTGTCGAGATGCATAGGCTATGACTTTGCCTCGTTGCATTAGGACGCAGCCTAAGCCAAGTTTGGAAGCATCACAATACACCACGAAATCGTCGTTACCATCGGGGAGAGTCAGAATAGGAGCATCACAAAGTTTCTGTTTAAGAATTTGGAAAGCTTCATCTTGTTTTGGTCCCCACTCAAAAGGTTTACCCTTGTGAGTTAAAGACGTAAGCGGAACAGCAAGTTTGGAAAAATTGGCAATGAAACGTCGATAATACCCAGCTAAACCAAGGAAAGAACGGATTTCAGTTGGAGTGGTAGGAACACTCCAATTCTTTATGGCTTCAATCTTCGTAGGATCAACATGAATTCCTTTGTTGTTTATGATGTGTCCCAAAAATTGAACTTCCTTAAGCCAGAATTCGCATTTCAAGAATTTGGCATAAAGCTGTTCTTTCTTTAGGAGGTCTAAGATCAATCGAAGGTGATTCTCATGATCAGCTTTGGTTTTGGAATAGATAAGAATGTCATCAATGAAAACAATGACAAATTTATCTAGGTAGGGCTTGCAAACACGGTTCATTAAATCTATGAAGACCGCAGGGGCATTGGTTAAACCAAATGGCATAACGGTGAACTCATAGTGACCGTAGCGTGTGCGAAAAGCGCTTTTAGGAATGTCGTCTTCAAAAATGCGTAGTTGGTGATAACCAGAGCGTAAGTCGATCTTTGAGAAGCAAGTGGCACCTTGTAATTGATCGAAGAGATCATCAATGCGAGGCAAAGGATAACGGTTTTTGATTGTGAGTTTGTTCAGCTCACGGTAATCGATACACATACGCATGGAACCATCTTTCTTCTTGACGAACAAAACTGGAGCTCCCCAAGGAGAAAAACTGGGGCGAATGAAACCTTTGTCAGAAAGTTCTTGAAGTTGGTTAGCAAGTTCTTGCATTTCCGAAGGTGTAAGATGATAGGGAGATTTGGCAATAGGATTAGCACCAGGAACAAGATCGATAAGAAATTCTACTTGATGCACGGGAGGTAAGCCAGGTAGATCATCGGGAAAAACTTTAGGAAAATCTCGAATGATTGGAATATCTTTAATGTTCTTGGTTTCTTCCTTCTTCTCCCCCACGTGGGCTAGGAAAGCCACGTACTTCTTGCGCAAATACTTCTGAGCTTGCACGCAAGATATGAGGTTGAGACTTTTATAGGGTCCTTCCCCATAGACCTTCAGAACTTCACCAGACGGCAATGGTAAACGAACGAATTTGTCATGACAAACAACTTCGGCATGATTTGGAGCTAACCAATCCATGCCTACTATGATATCAAAACATCCAAGTTTCATGGGAATAAGGTTGATCGGAAAAACATGGCCATGAAGTTCAAGTTTACAATTGGTAATGACAGAATTTAACACAGAGTGATTGCCACTAGCTACTATAACTCCAAATGATTCACTCAGTTTTGTACGTGGTAAGGCAATCAAAGGTTCAAACTCAAGTGAAACAAAACTCCTATTTGCACCCGGATCAAACAATACAGAAGCATAGCGATTGTTAACAAGAAACGTACCATTGACCGCATCATTTGCGGCACGAGCCTCATTGACATTCAGGTTGAATGTACGACCTCTAGGGGGTTGAGCATTTGCAAGTTTGGGACATTCCCGTTTGAAGTGATTCGGATCACCGCAATTGAAGCAAGTTCCAATGGGATAACGAGGTGGTGCAGCAGCTTGAACAGCAGGAGGAGCAACAGCTTGATGTGTACGGCATGTGGCTGCAAGATGACCAAAGCGTCCACAACTTGTGCACTGTTTACAAGGAAAACGGGCTTGATGATGGTAGTTACAACGGTTGCATAACGGTGCTTCACCAACATATGGCTTCTTGGCAAGAGGAGTCTGGTTGGCGGGAGCAGGAGTTGTAATGGCAAAGTTTCTGACTACTTTGCGTTTGTTTGCATTCCTGATTTTCCTCGAAGATTGGGCTCCATCATTTGCCGCTTTGATAGTGTCGGATGCAGCTTTGGATGGTGTCTTCTTGTCGCTCTTTCGGGATAAGTTCCGTTCCTTGACTTGAGCATCCGTTAAGATAGCAGAGAGTTCATAAGCGTCTCGAAGTGTGGCTGGTTTGCTTCCAGTCACTATGTGCTTGATGCAACTAGGCAGTCCACTAATGAATTTCTCGATCAAGCGATCGGGAGTTAGGTTTGTGGGACAGAGGATGCACAATTCTTTGAACCGGTTTATATAAGCGCGGTTTTCTCCACTATCTTGTTTAAGGTCGTGGAACTCATCTTCCGGTGCTTTCATTTCGTTTCACGGGCAGAAATCCTTTAACATGAGAACTTTCAATTCTTCCCAAGTCAAAGCCATAGCAACTTCGGGTGTGCAATCCTTCATGATTCCATTCTACCAAGTTAACGCCCTCTTTTGGAAGACGATAGAAGCAAATTCAACTTTGCGTTCATTTGTACACTGACTGTGGCGGAATGTATTCTCCATACTTTCGGTCCATTGAAGGAGTCCAGTAGCACCTTCATTCCCCGTAAACTTAGTGGGGTGGCAAGAGTTGAATTGTTTGAAGTTGCATGGAGAGTCATGATGTTTTCCGTTGGTTCTGCTACTACTTTGTCCGTTGGTGGCTTGAGAAAGTTGTGTTACAAGGTCGGGAAGTACTGCAGCTATCTATTGAACAAGAAGAGCTGCAAATTCTGCGTTCGGGACATTGTCTTGTGGTGCACGTCGAGGAGGCATCTACACGAGGTAGGTAAAACATAAGATCATGGTGGTTTCATAATGGGATAAAGTAGTTTCATAAAATCAATGAGGATAAAAGAAAACAAGTAACAAGATGGATATCATTTATTCCACGAATAAACGGCATCAATGACAAGTCAAAGTAGTTGGGTTCTTATAACTTAGTGAAGTCATGCTTTAGCCTATAGGTGGACACTCATCCAAAGAATTCCCAGGTAAGCACAACTGGTTCCTCGAGTTGGAATTTATACGAAGTGCTTGCCTAGACAGAAAACCCCGAATACAGGCATCCACCCTTCCAGATTGCACGAGTTCGTTATTAGAGCCCAAGACTATGATGAGAATTTAAAAATCAGAAGAGGTTTTGAAAATAATCACCTAAGGATAGGTGATGAGCATTTGTAAAATCTAAAGATGAGATCCGCGGTGATGAGGCATTGATTACAAAAGATAAGGATAGGGATGAAGACAAATGCAAAGATAACGGAAGAGTTTGCTAATGGAAAGTGTCCTAGGTAAGTTATAGTCTAGGTCAAAGTATTACTAATAACCTAAATTCCTATAACCATGGCTCTGATACCAATCTGTGACACCCTGACCGGAGGCGGAAAAGTCAAGGGCATCACGAAACATGGCAGAATGCATTTGAGCACATGATGATTAAATTAAGTTGAAATATAGTTTAGATTCAATAAAGGGATTGCATTCACATCCGAGTAATAAGAGTACATAAACAAAATACATCATAACAAATTGTTTCACAAATGATAGATTCGGATTTAATCTAAGGCATAAATCTTGATCAATCCTATATGAAATATTCTTGCAAATCATAGCATCAAACATTGTCACCTGAAACATATGTTAGAAAAATATTGGGTCAACAAACGGTTGAGTGAATTCATAGGTTTTGATAGGCAAAAATAACAATGTGATATGAAAATGGTTTAACACTGTGGTATGTGATATGTCTTTAAGCAAAAGAGTAATACAAGTAGTCACTTGGTGGTACATTAAAACCTTCGTTATGACGTAACACGGGTCTATCACCACACTTCAAAAAAGTTTCACATGAGTATCAACAACAACAATTGCAACAAATAGTTTCACTGGAAGTGAGATGGGGCGTCACACCTATAGCGCTATAATATAACCGTTTGGCTTTTGCAAGTTAATGAACGTAAACGCGTTAAAGAAACAACAACAAGTATTAAGCAAATGCGAGGACAATCGGGGGAACCACAAATAGCAAATAAGTTTGTATCATATCGTATCATATGTTTCATCCCAAAAATAATTGTAAAAAGGGACTATGAACTCACCTTGATTGCGGGTAAGTCCAAACACGTATGTAATTGTAAGAGTTTTCGGGAACAAGATTTCCACGTCACTCTAATAGATTGAACATGCAACAATATAGAATTTGTATTAATAAAAGTGTTTAATTGTTTTTGAACGGAAATCCTAAATCTATAGAATTTAATAGGGTTTGGATAAACGGTGATTATGTGGTTTGGATAACCTAATAGAGAATTCGGAAAATGAGTATGATATAAAGGAATTATTTATAAGAACATTTTCAATGAACATAAATTGCAAAATTATAAAATTGATTTAATATAAACATTTGTAATAATAAATCAAATATAATTAACTAGTATAATTAAATAACATAGTTAAATAATTGATTATAACCAAAATATTTACAAGTGATATTATTAATTTATAAAAATTATAAATTAATTTAGATGGCTAAATATATATTTAAAATGGTATATGATAAATATATTGCTTAAAAGATTAAATATGAAAATTATATAACTAATTATCAAAATAATTATATTAAAACAGAATAATTAAAATTAATATTTTTAATTATTGAACTTGAATATTACTGATCTAAAATAAATATTATAGCCTTGGATTCATTTTAAATAATTAAAATGAATTAATTTGTTTAAAATATCAATGAATAAATTTATATAAGTTTAATTATCTAAATAATTAAATATAATAAAAATTCAGATTCTAAGTTTATATAAACTCAGTAATAAGTCTAAAATAATTTTGGATATATAGTTATATAATTTAATTACACTAAATTAAATTATATTCATAAGTATTAAAACTGATTTAATTATATAAATATCAAAATTATATAACATATCAGTAACAATATTATTTTTGTAAAGTTTATCACTTAAAATAATTATCATAAAAATTTCAATATTTATTTCCTAAAAATTGATTTATTATGAATTATTTAATAATAAACTGTTTTAATATCATAAAAATTAGTTTTATAAATAAATTGACTAACTTTATATTTTTAATAAAAGTAATAATGTCTAATAATGTTATAAAAATTATTGAAATGTTAAAAATATTAAAAATAAAAGAAATAAAAATGATTGGTTGTCCCCGGGTCAACTGATTAGAAAACAACACACATAGCCACTGGGCTAGGCCTGGTGGTTGTTTATAAGTTTAGTTTAATTAAAATAATTACAGAAATGAGATAGATCATCTTCCCCAATTATACAATCAGAGTCAAACAGAAAGGTCAAACCCTGTCAATTCTCGATCAAATTCAAGTTTTAAGTTAAATTGAACATCATTACACATTGTATAACCGAAAACAATTAAATTGGCAAAGATTGAACTGACCGGTACCGTGTGAATCGGTGAAACGACAAACTCCGGCGACTGGCACTGTTCCGGCAAGTTGGATGTTTCTGTTTTGAATAAATATGAAGTTTTGGTGGATTGTGAAGGGTGTAAGAGGTTCGTAGGAGTCTGAGGGATTTAAATCGTCTACCCAAGTGAACTAAATAATGCCACGGTATGTAATATGATGAAAACACTTATATATAAGAAGTACCAGTGGCGTATCTACCATGTTTTCATCACATTACACCCGTCCCGTTATCTAAACGCTAACCAAAAACCAATCGTTTACCCAAATCATTTAACTCGTTAAAATCACTTCAGTCTTTTAAATCATTCTCGTTTTAATTGTGGAAACTACTTTTGGTCGTCTCGCTAATAACATCCAAACCTTCGTGACTCTACTATCTCGAAACTCGCATTAATAAACCACCAAAGGGTAAATTAACAATCACAGATTCAGTCGTTACCCATAACCCCCACACATAACCATGGGTGCAGTCTGATAACGGGATTTGTCAGATCCTATGGTACCATAACCTAATACTGGTCGGTTCGGCCAAAACTAATGAATGTTATTCGTTATGTAATTACAACCAACAAGTTTATTCACATTATCGAAATCGTTATTAATTTAGTATAAACCATTTTAATCATTTTCAAAACCATCGTTAAAACATCGAAATCATTTAACACATATGAATCACCCCAAAACAATTGAAAATAGAAAAAATAGGGGAACTATGTACTCACTTGAGAATGCTTAGAAGTCTTGAATAACAACCAAGCAAAGCTAGAGGGATCACGGATATCAAACGGCACCTAATATAAGTAACTATGTAAATAAACCGGACCTAAATCGGAAGATCGGATAGGATGAGGTCTTGTAAACCAAATGAGTATTAGAACTCATATGATATGGTTTAACAAAGCCTACAAACTAAATCAAAACCTAACCTAAGTGCTTACGACCCATTAAGGTAGCTTATGCTACTTTAACGCGTCGTTCGCGTAAAACGCGTTCGAGACGTCTAACTAGTCCTATGACAAGTATTATATGCCTTAACATGTTTAAATATGTTGCATAATTAGTTTAAGTGATAAAAGTTAGGTTACATATGCTTAAAATTCAATTATGCATGAAAATGGCATTTTGGTCATTTTACCTAAGGCATATAAACTACCTATCATACAACTACTTAAACTAAGTGACCATAAGGTATAACCTCGGAAGGTTATTCCCTATACAACTATGGTCACTAACCATGCTTGGTCGGATCCTAATGATCGACCAAACGGGTCTAGTTCGAAAGTCTAAGCGGTTGTTTAGGCCGCTTATCTTACGACCTTATATAAGCACTAATCTAAAAGTGACGAGCTAAGCATGTTAAAACATGCTTAACTAAGTTAGAAAATAGGTTTTGATATCAAAACAAAGTGTTTTGATTCCCTAGAGTAGTTTGGTTGCAAAATACGCATAAATGTGCATTTTGACCGAAACTACAACTTGTCACTATGCCTAGTCAACGTGGTAATCAGTAGGTATAGTCACAAGGGACTATAACCATCGTGATTACGCTCACGTTGCAAAGTTCAAACGAACTTTGTGTTGACCAAAGACTGGTCAATGCAGAAAGTCAAACACTGTTTGACTTTCGTGCTCGAAAAGCGATAAAAGAACGAAAGAAGCTTACAAAGGGTCCAAGCTAGGGAGAACTTGATCTATAACACTCAGGTATGAAGCAACGACTTCAACTTAGAGCATTAAAATGATCAAGGGTGCATAAAATGGAGTGAAGGCATGGCTATATATAGTTTTTGGTAAACCGTTAGGATCGTTTCTTGCTAAAGAGGGAATGATCTTGGCCATACATGTGGGCTAATGGTATTCAAATACCATGGGACATGCTAAACCATCAAAAACAAGCAGATGGTATCCAAAAACCATGAACAAAACCATCAAAAACAAGCTGGAAGGCCATGTTTAATGTTTCTGATCTGTAAGTCTATCGTGGCCCATGTAGCTTTACACCTCTGCTTACGCGGCCCGCCTAAGATCTTTGGCATATTGTCAAAACTAGCCCCTGCAAGTCCAAAACTTGTATTTTGATGCATTTTTGACACGTTTAAGCCCCGTTAACCTCATTTCAAGGATCTAAAATGAAGTTAAAGTATAGGGAACTTAAAATATGCTCAAAAACATCTCGGATGTCGGTTCGTTTGGTCGTACGGTTGCGTTATTCGGTTAATTACGACGGAAGTCGTAACGAGCGCAAAAACGATCCAAATTAAGCGACGAATGGAATTTTACCATGCCAATCATTAAAATAAAATATTTTAATGATTACATAAATTTTTGGATGTCTGGATATATTCAGAACGTAAGATATGCCCGAAAATGCGAACTTATGCACTTTTTGACGCTTTTAGTCCCTGTTGACCAAATAAGTTTATTTTTGCGCACCAAACACCTCAAAGCCTATTTCTAAGCTATGTAAAGGATATTTAGGGCATGTTTAACTTATGATCATATTCCAGAATGTTCGTTATAGTACGAATCGGCATACTTTCGCAGTTTGTCGAAATTAGTCCCTGTAAGCGAATAAACTTGATTTCGACACACCAAACCTTCCAAAACTTATTTCTAAGTTATGTAAAGGTAATTTAAGGTATGTTAAGCCTATGAAACTGTTCCGGAGTGTTTTTCGCATTCAACTAATTACGTTTACGCATCAGTTCGCGTATAACTTTCCAGAAAGCAATTTAGAGCTCGAAATCGAACGAGAATTGATATGTGTAAATGATACACATATTATACAAATCCCAAGTATGAAATACAATATTTCATTGATTTGGTATTTGTTTGATGGCCGTGGAGGCACAGATGTCACAGTCTCCCTTACTTCAGGAAATTTCGTCCCGAAATTTGATCAGAGGAAACTTGTGAGAGCTCGAAATTTGAAGTCGGAAAGATTAGACAACATTGGTTAGGGTTCTGAACTTCTAGTAACTTTAATAACATCTTGTTCGCAATGTAAGAGGGACACTTATATACAAGTATATGAAACGCCATTGGTGCGTCCACCGTACCTCCATTACATTGTTCACGTTTCGTTATTGTTGCCACTATCGGTTCTTACACATGATAAATCTTACTGTGGTTTCCGTGCACTGAATTTCATAATTATGTGTGCATTCATAATTACGAAATTCCTTGCATAGTCCACACAGTGCATTTTATAATGTGTAGGGGAAATCTAAATGAATGAACCTGTGATGAGTGTGTCTAGACCACCATAGGGTCCTTTAAATTAAATCAATAAATGATCTCTTTAAATAGACCACCAAGGAGTCTTTTCAGCTATATCATCACATGTCATTCCTAACCAGATTTGAATCAATCCTTTTAACTAGACCACCCAAAGGGCCTCCTTCGAATTATGGAATGGTATATAATCCAAGGGTCTTAACTCTTACGTAGAAGCCCATTAAGGATTTAAGGTAGTACCTTTGGATATCCTACCATGAATCCCTCATATGAAGATATGGAAGATTCTACGAGGATTTGGATAACGAAAATCGGATCACACAAAAACATAAATGAAAACACATAAACACCTAATCACATAATTGTTTAACTTGACCTTCAATTTGTTATCTTTGGACACGGGTATTTAAAGCACACCAGGAATCCAATCCGTGGATTTAATTTGACACTTTAAACATATCAAGAATCTAACTATGAAGATAGTAAGATCTTAATAGGAATTCGGCTTTGTCCTTATTGGATCGTAATGTACGTATTAAAGCGTACAAAGAATCCAATCAAGGGCTCCGATTTGTGCGATAATCATCCACAAGGATCTAATTGTGAAGATAATAAGATCCTATATGGATTTTGGATTCGAATAGTAGGAGATGCTTCAAAACCTTGCACTAGACGTGCTTAAGTCGACACACGAGGTAGAATCCTCATGAAGTTGAGGTGCTAGATATGCCAATGCAACATATGAAGCAGAATTTGGAGGTTGGGTATAAGATCGAAAAATACCCTTAGTTATCTAACCACGGATTTAAAGTGATTACTCAAAATATCACTTATATTCGGTACTTCGTTTCTTGAAACGAGTACTTTGAATTTTCGAGGAAATCATGAGCGATCACATGAATGGGAGAACTACAAGAGTAGTTTGTAAAGAACATAGTTCTTTGGTGTAGGTATTGTAGGGGTATGCCATACACACATGTAACTACACTTGTACATCAGAATTGTGAACAACGATTTATTTATAAACCCAACAGATTGTTTCAGAGTTCAACAAAAGAATCAAAAGCATAAGTTTCCAATTATTCAAAGCAGCAGCATCTTCTAATCAACCAAATGCTCATCCGTGGGTCAGATTTGCATTGACAAACTTTGGGTATTCGTCCCTGAAATGACTCGTCTTGTCATAGAAGTAGCAAGTTCCAGGAGGAAAACGAGCTTGTGCTGGATCTGCTTGAAGTTGATCAGGGTTCTGAATAGTTTGGTTTAACACAGCGACTGAACGCCAGACTCTTGCCGTATGACCAACAAGTCCACAGTTGAAACATTTTCGGCATTTGACACTGGCATGGTGATGGAGGTTACACTGATTGCACAAAGGAGCTATTCCTTCGTATGGTGCTCGAGCAGCAGCGGGACCTGCAACAACTTTGTTTTGGATAGCAAAGCGGCACACATTAATCAAATGTCCCCATCGCCCATAGTGGGTACATTTGCGACAGGGTATCTGATTCGGATGATGAAGGTTGTATTGATTGCACCAAGGAGCAGTTCCCAAGTACGGCTTCTTGGCTGGTGGTGTTGCCACCTGACCAGGTCCTGCTTGATTTGGTGCAACGGCTGGAGGATTCTTTGAGGTTTTAGGCTTCTTTGACCTTTTCGAAGGCTTAGCTTCTACTTCCTTTGATGCTTCTCGGGTGGCTTCATCCTGGAGACGGGACATGGAAATAGCTAATTCAGCAGTCTTCAGGATTACTTCGCCTATTCGCTGGGCAACTTTAGTAGCCTGTTCGAACATCTGAGCGTCGTTGCGATGAAGTAACATTCTAGAGGAAATGGAGGACATAGGAAGAAACGAATGAAATGCTATCGGGTAATCAAAACAGAATGACAACGCATAAAAATTGTGATCATTTGTTTGTTACCTACGGCAAACAAATGAGACGGTGACTAATCAAAGTAAACGGGTCATATTAATGTATCACTGAAGACATGCTCGCCAATAAGTGAACACTCACCCCAAGAGTTCCCAGGTAAGAGTGACTGGTCTGATACTGCGGATTTGTACGAATACTCTAGCCTTAGACAGAAAACTCAGGGTACAGGCATTCACCCTTCCAGTTTGCACGTGTTCACATTATAAGACCCAAACTTTGACAAAACCTTGAAAATTAAGAGGGTTCAAAACCTAGTAATCAATCATCCAGGAATAGATGATTAATTTTCGAAGCGGATTTGTTATTGTGTTCTCGTTGTGGTTATCACCTAAGGATAGGTGCCGGTATTGTTTTAAAATCTAAACGCAAGAAGACTCGCGTTAGGGTCCTAGAAAGTTATAGTCTAGGTCAAAGCATTACTAAAAACCTAATTCCCTATAACCATTGGCTCTGATACCAACTCTTCTGTCACACCCCGACCGCGTTAAAACAACAAACCGCGGCGGAAACGTCGGGGAGTGTCGTGGCAGGATCATTGTTTCACAACCATGGATTCAAAAAGTTTTGTTTTATTAAATATTAAACATTTACAGTGTCTTGAAATTTAAACAAACAAGTTAAACATAGTCTATCATTGTTATTAAGTCACTAAAGCCTCGTCCAGTCCTAAGTGAGCATGCATCCTAACAATCAACATCATTCAACAACACCTGGAACATATGTAAAAAAAAACAAAGTCAGCAAAGAAATGCTGGCGAGCACATAGGTTTATGAGAGTGTCGGATTCATGGCTAGTTTACATGTTGCAATACCTAATTAAAAACCTCGTTTTGAAAAAAATGAATAGTATTGCAACATAATTAACCAACTCAAATCAAGTGGGTTATAGTTTATAAAATCTCGTAGCCATGATTCTTAACCCCAAAACATTTGTTTAATTAAATCAAATTGTAAAACATATCGTAAAAACTCGTTAATAAAACTCGTTAATAAAACGCGTATGGTTTATATTATTCAGAAAACATCATTGTGTGACATCGTTTCAAAATCGTTTACCCAAGTGAACTAAATAACGTCACGGTATGTAATATGATGAAAACACTTATATATAAGAAGTACCAGCGACGTATCTACCATGTTTTCATTACATTACACCCGTCCTGTTATCTAAACACTAACCAAAAACCAATCGTTTACCCAAATCATTTAACTCGTTTAAATCATTCTCGTTTTAATTGTGAAAACTACTTTTGGTCGTCTCGCTAATAACATCAAAACCTTCGTGACTCGACTATCTCGAAACTCGCATTAATAAACCACCAAAGGGTAAATTAACAATCACAGATTCTGTCGTTACCCACAACCCCCACACATAACCATGGGTGCTGTCTGATAACGGGATTTGTCAGATCCTATGGTACCATAACCTAATACTGGTCGGTTCGGCCAAAACTAATGAATGTTATTCGTTATGTAATTACAACCAACAAGTTTATTCTCATTATCGAAATCGTTATTAATTTAATATAAACCATTTTAATCATTTTCGAAACCATCGTTAAAACGTCGAAATCATTTAACACATATGAATCACCCCAAAACAATTGAAAATAGAAAAAATAGGGGAACTATCTACTCACTTGATAATGCTTAGAAGTCTTGAATAACAACCAAGCAAAGCTAGAGGGATCACGGAAATCAAACGACACTAATATAAGTAACTATGTAAATAAACTGGACCTAAATCGGAAGATCGGATAGGATGAGGTCTTGTAAACCAAATGAGTATTAGAACTCATATGATATGGTTTAACAAAGTCTACAAACTAAATCAAAACCTAACCTAAGTGCTTACGACCCATTAAGGTAGCTTATGCTACTTTAACGCGTCGTTCGCGTAAAACGCGTTCGAGACGTCTAACTAGTCCTATGACAAGTATTATATGCCTTGACATGTTTAAATATGTTGCATAATTAGTTTAAGTGACAAAAGTTAGGTTACATATGCTTAAAATTCAATTATGCATGAAAAGGGCATTTTGGTCATTTTACCTAAGGCATATAAACTACTTATCATACAACTACTTAAACTAAGTGACCATAAGGTATAACTGTCACACCCCCAAAATACCACATGCGGAACCCCCCCCCAAAGGTGTGTGACGTACCAGGATCCATGCCACCAATCACATTAAACTCATAAATATAATTAAATAAAACTTTCATTTATAATGTAAAGTATTACAAATGTTACATATCATTTATTGAATACAGCGGAAGCATAACTCGTCTGTTAAGTGTTTCGTAAACCATGTGTACATAATCCATTAAGCTTGTATTGAGATTTCCATGTATCTTGACCCATGACCACTCCAGCCTCCCAGACAGCAAGTTCCAAATGATATAAGCTTATAGACCCGCAAGCATGCAGACAAGTGTGTCAGACGACGCTGGTGAGTTCAAAGTTTTGTTAACGTGTTTAGATACCAGTTACCAGATTGAAGCGTTTCACAGATTCGATGTTTTGACTTGATGTTGTTATTAACTCGATTACCGTATGTGGCTACAAGATGTGTTTGCCCAAACCCCAATGCCTCTATCAAAGCATTAATCAAGTGGTCAAGGTAATTAGTTCACGCCCGTCCATTCCGGCCCAGTGTGAGGGTGCCAAAACTAATAGCGCTATCAACTAAATACCTCGTTGCCTTACCGGCAACAATCGGTAGATGTAAGGGGTCTTATGTGTTAGTAACTGAGTAATAACCAACATCCTATTAACCTTGCATTCCTCCCTGGAACGTTACCCGATATCCCTTCCCGGGATGCATGCTTGGAAAAGAGCAGTGAACTCACCTGAGATTGCTCGGTATGTTTTATTACTTTGTTTCACGTTGATCAACCATATCCTAGTATAGTTACCAATAACAGTCAGTTTCATGTGCACATAGAACACGTATTCTCTACACATACTACAATTGTAGCGTGCACAGTTTACACATATCGTTATTCTTGATCACCATTCATATTATTCAGATTTAATAACATGGCAATCTCTTAATCAAGATAACCGTTCATCGATTATCAAATGCTAAACCACAACATGGTATATCCTAACGATCCCAACTAACCAACTCAATCATCATAGCAGATTCTCAATTGAATTATCATATATAAAAGTTGTCAAAACATGACATACATGTAGGCCAAGTTCATTGATCATAACTTAGCTAATTCTTATTCACATAAACTATCAAGTCGCTAGTTATCGCTGATCGGATTAAACAACACATATTGCATACAAATCTGTTAATCAAGTTCACACTTAAACAAGAACAAACAATTAAGAAATAACACAAGTACGAAATTACAAATATGTTAATGACCAAATATCATGATAAACATGAGAGATAATTGAGGTGTGTGCTAGCAAGCTTAATTAATTAAGGTGCATGCTTGCTAGCTTGTTTATAACATTTGCTATCATCGAGACATAGGAAAAATTATGAAAGATAAATGAGGTGTGTGCTAGCAAGCTTAACTAATAAAGATGTATGCTTGCTAGCTTGTTAACAACTCAAACTCCAACATTCTGTTATTGTACCAGTATTCACATGCATCACCATGTGGCCTCATCATCATTACTAAACAATAGTACCCTTTACCACCTCCTAGCTATAAAACCCCCTAAGAACCGACTTATCATCATCCAATGCAATCATGCATTACTAAACAATAACCCTAGTCATTATACCCCCACTATTCAGTTCACACCTGTTTTAGCACAAACAAGAATCCTAGTTCACATGAATATCACAGCCGCAACTATCATTTAATTGATAACTCATCAATCCTACTTCTAATAGTTTCAGGCATGCATGGTTCTTATAGTATGTGCGACTCAAAACAATCCAAACATCAACAAGGTAGTTCTCAAACATAATCAACACATAAATATATGCATGAATAAAACCGAGATGCTTTACTAACCAGATGATGTATCAAACCAAGCACAAAAGATGAGCTCTAAGGGAAAAGGGATTTCGAAGAAGGAAGGGGGGCTGATCGTCGATGAGAGTGAGATGCACTAGGGTTTCTTTTTTTTTTCTTTTTCTTTTTTTAACTATATGTAATACACGTATTCCCTTAACTCCTGTTCTACAATTAAGAAAAACCCATAAAAGGGTATGTATTGCGGGCTGGACATAATAGTGGGCCGAGACTTGAGATAATTATATAACCCACTAAAATTATCCACTAAATTATACCAACCCAATTTAACAACTTAGGGGTCATCATATATCAGCTATGATATTGCTAAGCATGTTCCAAGTATTCATTTATCATAACAAATTCACTTTATCATATAACGGACATTATGAATGCATATTATAACTCATCCCTAATTTAGATTAACGAAATAAAAATCATCACACAATCTTTCACATACTAAGCATCACGTGAGTCACCATTATAAACTAATCATCATACAATTTCGAATATGGCAATCAGTACAATTTGTTAGTGAATTACTGCTATTGGACCGATTAATAAGTTGATAATAGTGGGCCGAGTGGTTTATAGGTAAGGTGATAATAGAAAGGGGGTGGGGTGCAACTTAAGGGGGTGTGTGTGGCCCAAGTCTTCATGCGGCCCAGACACACGTGCGGACCAAACACAATAATTATACCCTTAGAGTAGCCCAACTACACACTCGGTCAAACACAACTTCGTTTACGTCTAACAAGTTTGACACAGTCAAGAACATGAACGAAGAATAAGAAGAAATCAAAATTAAGAGATTACACAACACTAACCTTGAAAGTTCGGGTTGTCACATCATCCCCAACTTGAAAGAAATTTCGTCCCGAAATTTGACATTTGATAAGCAATCCAAAACAGCACGGTGCTAGATCAGGATGGTTGTGGATTTTCCCCAAATGCCACATCATCCCCAACTTGAAAGGGAATTTCGTCCCGAAATTCACCAGTTGCATCAGAATTTGATTCGACAGTTTTAAACAGGTTAGGATATGTGAGCTTCATCTGGTTATCGCGTTCCCATGAAAACTTCGGTCCACGTTTTGAGTTCCAACGAACTCTCACGATTGAAATTTGACTATGCTAACGGATCCTGACGTCCTGGTCCATGATTTCAGTAGATTACACGACAACTGCAACTTGTCGCTAGCCTTAGGTTCTAATAAGGGTATCACTAGTTTCCCGTCGGACAAACACTTCCTTAGATTCGCGGCATAAATGGCATTGTGACCGTTACCCAATTCATCAGGTAACTCGAGTTTGTGAGTCATATCACCGGCCCGTTCCAGAAATCCGAATGTCCCAACGCATCGCAAACTAAGCTTGCCATGTTTCCCAAAGCACATCACACCCTCCCAGGGTGAGTCTTTCAATCATGACACGTCCGCCTACAACGAACCCCCAGTGTTTCCTAAGCTTATCAGCTTTCCTAACAACCACGCGTTGCCGTCAAACAATTTCCGATATAAGCAATCTTTCCAAGAGTTTCGAGCACACGTCCTGGACCTGTGATTAGGTTGCCATCCATCTTAATCCAACAAGGAGATTAGCATTACTGTCCATGCAATGTCTCAAGCAGAGCTGTCTGACTACCAAAATGGTGACTACTACGGTAGAACACAGCCAAAGATACGTGTCCTTTCAAATGTTTACTAAAGTCAATCACGCACATGCTCGCAGCATGTCTTTGTGTGTCGGGATGGTTCGGATATATTCAGAACGTAAGATATGCGCGAAAATGCAAACTTATGCACTTTTTGACGCTTTTAGTCCCTGTTGACAAAATAAGTTTATTTTTGCGCACCAAACACCTCAAAGCCTATTTCTAAGCTATGTAAAGGATATTTAGGGCATGTTTAACTTATGATCATATTCCGGAATGTTCGTTACAGTACGAATCGGCATATTTTCGCAGTTTGTCGAAATTAGTCACTGTAAGCGAATAAACTTGATTTCGACACACCAAACCTTCCAAAACTTATTTATAAGTTATGTAAAGGTAATTTAAGGTATGTTAAGCCTATGTCACTGTTCCGGAGTGTTTGTCGCATTAAACTGATTACGTTTACGCATCAGTTCGCGTATAACTTTCCAGAAAGCGATTTAGAGCTCGAAATCGAACGAGAATTGATATGTGCAAATGATACACATATTTATACAAATCCCAAGTATGAAATACAATTTTTCATTGATTTGGTATTTGTTTGATGGCCGTGGAGGCACAGATGTCACATGATATGAACTAATGAGTAACTGAAGTTACAACGTGTTAGTCAACAAAAGTTAAAATGAGAATTACTCAACATGGTTAGTCAACAGTAGTTACAGTATTTACACACAACCTAACCACTGTTTGGCTATCAACTATTACATACCTCTATTGATATCCAACAGAGGTTTCGTAACAACTGTCATCCATTATGTCCATCAGAGGTTGCAACGTGGACAGATCTTAAATATCAGATGTTAGTCAACCGAGGTTAAAAGACTTAGTCAACAGAAGTTAAAAAGGTTAGTCAACAGATGTTAAGATTATAAGGAAACAAATGTTAAAAGGGCAAACAGATGTTAGCAAGTTGTTGAGCTAGCAAAAAATGTTTAGAGTAAATAACAAAATAATATATCATTACTTACTGTCATGCCAAGTTCAGGTCTAATATTTGCTGAAATGTAAGAGTTCTCGTAGACATTTTCTTTAAACATGAGACAACGAATGACAAACTTCCAATAGCTTTTACCAATACAACATCTTTGGTTTTCAAACGACAATCTCTAACAAAGTTTGTCCATCCATCTGTAAATATACAATGATCATCTCTCTTCCTTACTCGTACTAACCATGATTTGTCACCATCAAGTAACTCTACAATTCGACCGTACGGGACCTCCTTGCCCCACAACAGAGTCTCAAAATCAAGTGGTATATTCTGCGACAGTAGTTAACAAACATCTTACATCAAAAATTAATGTAGAATCCTAATAGTAGCAACAAAGTTAAAAAACATACCAAAAATATAAAATCATCTTCATTAAGGAATTGCAAAAAGGATGGTGTTTGATTAGATAGATTCATATCTGCAATAAAAATTTTAAACTTACAAGTTATAAAGATGAACAACATCCAACAAAAGTCATAGACAAACAACATTATAAAATAGACATCACTAACATCCCTTAAACTAAATCAGCACTTAAAAAACAAAAGTACCAAATATTAACCGGACTATTTATATAATCACACACTTAAGGTATTATAAAAACAAAGCACAAAACGAAAATCATCACCTCTCACAACAGTTAAGCAAATGAGCACCAACCAAAAATTATATGGTTGATTTATCAAGCGTAATGTAGAAGACAACATCACGAAGAAGCATGCACAAATTGTGACAGAGAATGCTATCAGTAACTTCATTTAAGTTAATGTAGTACTTAATCGATAAAAATACACCGGATTACAGCAACTATTATTTGCTTCAACAAAGAATATGAAACGCCGTCTGTGATAAATACATACTCGTAACATCAAATAATGATTAATCTAACATTTATAATACAAACAATAAATTCAAAGGAACAATACTTGGTTTTATAGCGTGTAATCTATATTATGCAATAGAACCTAGCCGATTTTGATAATAAATTTATTTGAGAAAACTTCCGAATATGTTTTCTAGAGCTTATATTCAATAATGGAGATGAAAAGTATATTAAATGAAGTTAATACAGATGTTACATTTACACTGGTTGGTTGAAATTAAGTTTTGTAAAATTTATACTTTACCCCCTTTTACATTAAAACGGGGCAATTTTTACACGGCAGCAACCACTGCTTGAATATAAATTTAATATTAAATAAGAAAAACTTATCTATTAATTCATATATTTATATAATTAAAAATAGTTTTTAAATCCCGATATTAAAGATTATTATAAGTTAAATAAATAAACAATTATAAGTTAATAGATAAATATCTCACTTTCAACAATCCCAATACAATCTTACCTCTTCTTCTCCGGCGAAAAATGTCACACCCTGACTTTTGCGGAAGCGTGATTATGTGTGACTTGCTTAATATCATTGAATTCAATCATAACAACAACTATATGATAAAACTAAATATGTTCATCCATTAAATAAATTTGAAAACATAACAACATTGTCTTGAAACATAGACTTCAAATTTGAGTACAAACCATGCAACTTGTTTAAGAGTTCACAAGGACTCGACAAAAGACACTACATAAAACCAAGCTTTGGAAGATGTGTCCTGTCCAGGATAAGACACACTACCCAAACCCTAAGACACCGGATGACATCTTTTATTTGCAACATAACTTGAAATATCCAAACGCCCGCCAGATCCACACTTAATTCCCTGAAATACATGTAGTTTGAAAACATCAACAAAAGTTGAGCGAGTTCATGTGTTTGTTTGTGTGTATGAATAAAACCTTTGTAATCATTGTATGTATGCACGTTTTGTAAATCCCGGTATGAAAGCAAAACAAGGAAACAGATCAATTAATGGTTTGCAAGGCCATTAACATGCGTGCAACGGCGTAGGAAGGCTCAAACCTAGCAGATTCTGTACCGGGCCTCCGGTTGTAAGACATAGTCACCTCATGGGCCAATCCCCGGTCCGCATGGGTGTGGGCTCGCTACACCCAAATAGATCTATCACTCATGTCCCTCGGTCCTAACACGAGGATTAATGGTCTTAGGAGTGCGCCTACCCATTCACATGATCTACTGTGCATTCCATAGCTAACCATACCAATTGTAATTGTTTGTAAACATTTTGTAACATGTACTTCACCCCCGAAGTTATAAAAAAAACAGTTAAAAGAAAAGGGGGACATGAACTCACAATCTTGCGTTCTTCGTAAACACCGTAACTCAAAGCTTCGCCTGGCGTACACGACTACCTACAACGTACTAAGGCCTATTAGACGAGCGGGTCGTGCCTTGACTTAGTATAAATTAGTGTCTTTGAGTTACTTTCTCGTGTTTTCAATATTATTCCAAGTTATATAATTATTTGTCAAAATAATAAATATTTTAACTTACATTATGTTTATTAAATTTTGGAATAACTGTTAGAACAATATACTTTAACTTAATACTTTTAAAGTGTTTATACATGAATTTTCCTTCCAAAGGATGGGTGTATTTGTACTTGTATCCTTATACTTGTATATTATTGCCATGTATTGATGTCGTATTCCGGAGTGTATTTATACGTTCGAGAATACGTATTTCCTTGTAATTATTAAGTATCCTTATACTTAATGTTATATTAACTTTTCCGGAATAATATTTCTAGTAAAAATACATTAATATATATTTTCAAAATATATATTTTAAGAAATACTACTTAGAAAAATTATTTATAATTTTCCTTTAACAAAAATATTTGTATTTTCATATAAGTTCCAAAAATAATATATTTCCAAGTCTAACTTAGAAAATATATATGTAAATCCATTTTTCATCAAAAATAATATATTTAAAGTTTACTTGAGAAAATATATATTTCTTTCAAAAATAATATATCTTCTAAAAATTTCAAGAAAAATATATACTTTCACTTGCCAAAAATAATATGTTTTTCTTCTTGTAAAAAATATGATATAGTCTTGTAATAATTGTAAAAACCATATTTTTGTTTCCTTGGTGTCCAAAATATTATTTACAAAAAATATACTAGTGAATAAATTTTCCGGAATATTTTTGTGAGTTACATTCTTTTGTTCGGTTTCACCAATGTCTTGGGTAAAATTTGTATATTTATTCCTTGAAATTTTGGTAATATTTTGGATTGTAATTTTTGATATTTTGATGAGTTATATTATTTCAAGTCCTAAAATAATATAACTAATACACATAATATACAAATAATCACACACATGGTGTCATCTAAATATACATTTCCTAAATACATATTTAGTCACTTTTATTTATAAAAATCGACCTCCAATATTTATATTTTTGTAACAAAATTATGACAAACTTTATGTGAAAAATCCATGGTTTAAAATACACTTGTAATTATTTGTTTAGAAATATTTTTCTATGTGTTTAATTTTTAGAAACATTTTGCCATAGTTTCCTTTAAAAATGGAGGTTTCCATACCTTGAAGGTATATCATTTTCTTTTGTAAATCAACACAATCAATCCTCAATCAACAATAAACAACCTACACTTACCAATTTTGCCAAACACAAGCATAAACTACCACTTCATGAACTTGAAAATTTATAAAAATTCGTAGTAACTTACTAGTGTTTTTAGTAAGTCTTGTTACCCTTTAAAGTGTGGTTGGTTCTTTAAAAACGTCATTTTTAAAGAAGATGGATCTTTACAACTTATGATCACAATTTCTAAAAATGTTTCTCCATTGATTTTTCTTGTTACATAAGTGTTTCTACACTTATTAACCACCAAAAATAAGGTTTATTTATTTAAGAACCAAGATTAAGTAAAACTTGTATTTTTAACTTGGTTTCTTGAGAAACCATCCATGAAATTTTAGATCTACAAGTATTACAACTTACTTTGATCATTATTTTACAAGAAAACCACATATTCTTTCAATTCATGTTCTATGTGAGGATGATCTATAATCCTACAACATTTCCATCCTCTCATCTTGCTATATTATGTTTTTAATCATGATCTAGCGAGATCATATGATGATCAACATCAAATACATGAGTAAACAACAATCAACAAGTATAACAACACATAAACATTAAGATTTCTTATTTATTCAAGCTTATGTTCATGTTTCAAGTTCATGTTTCTTAATGTTCTTCAAGATTATCATTATGAATCATCTTTTAACCACTTGAAATAGATGTAAAATGGAGTGTATGATGTTCTTACCACTAGCTCAAGGCTAGGGATGATCAAGTGAAGAAATAGAGTGGATAAAAGCAAAAGAAGAAGGTCCTTGAACTTCTACAAGCTCCTAGCTCCTTTGTGTACCTTCTATCACACTTGTATATGCTAGGAATGGATGAAACTTGATTGAAAAATTGTGATGATGGTGGTGTTTGGTTTGGCCGAGAGCAAGGAGAAGAGAAGGAGAGGTGTGTGTGTTTTGTGAGTGTGAAGGAATGAAGCTTATGTGTTAATGTGTTATATTTATAACCATTTCAAGACTTTATCTCATGGGTTTTGTGTCCTTAAAGTGCCAACACAATCCATTAAAATAATTGAACAAAATCACAAGTGGGGTCCCTTGTATGGGCCGTCCACAGGGTGGGGGGGGGGGTAATAGGCTAGGTTTAAACTAATAGTTTGTTACTAGTTAGAATTCAAGTATTCGGTTAAGGATCTAGTTATTAGATATTTACATGGTGTGTTATGATGTTCGGGGATCATAACAAGCTTGGTAATGTTAAAACATTGCTTCTAGTGAAAATTTGGTGTTTCGGGTAGTGTCCGGTTGTTTGGTTGGTTACCGGTGCGTTAAGGTGCTAAACTATGCAGTTTAGTGCGCTTTATATACCCTTTTATGACAATTTTAATTCCCGACACTTAGGAAAACATTCATGACCATTTAACCATATTTCCGCATGATGTTAGTGTGTTTAAATGCTAAAAATTACTGATTTTTGCTGAATTCAGCACTTTATGTGAGTTTTAGGCCCTTTCCGGCACTTAAACTATCTCTAGGAAGGCAGTTTTATGATCCTTACTTTCCTACACACTATACTAGTGTAATACTTGGTTTCTGGCTCATTCTGTGTCTCAACACATTGTCTGTCTATGTACTGAACTCCGTCAGCATTTTTTTGATTTGTCTGATAACTTGTGCTAACTGTGTTTCGTGCATCATTTGAGTTAATAAAGTTCTTATGAAATAATGATATGTCATTTGCAATATGTGATGCACATGTAGGTATATGGCAAAAATCAGAAAGCAATTCAAATCATTAATTGTAATTCAGCACAGTTATTAAGCACTAATCATGGTTTAATAGTTGTACGGATACCTGAAATTTTGACAGTTGTCACATTCTCCCCCTGTTAAGAAAATTTCGTCCCAAAATTTTAGGCTTTACTACTAGCTGCAGGGGTGTTAGGGAATAAATGCGGGTATTTTGCTTTCATTCGGTCTTCACACTCCCAAGTAAACTCTAGGCCGTGATGCGCATTCCATCAAACCTTGACGAGTTTAACACTACTCCTCCGAGTCTTGTTAATTTTCCAATCAGTAACCTCAATGGGTTCTTCGGTAAAGTGGAGTGTGTCGTCAATGTGAACTTCGTCAGCAGGGATAACCACTGTTTTTTGTGTTGGACTTTTCTTCAGATTAGATACATGAAATGTATCATGAACACCATCGAGTTCTACCGGTAGCTCCAACTTGTATGCTACATGACCAATCCTTTCTAAAATTCTAAACGGTCTGATAAATCGTGGGTTTAACTTACCACGCTTCCCAAAGCGTGCGCCACCTTTCCAAGGTGAGACTTTCAACAAAACCATATCACCCACTTCAAATTCCAAAGGTTTCCTTCTTTGGTACGCATAGCTCTTTTTTCGATCACGAGCCGCCTTGATGCGCTCTCAGATCTGTATGATCTTATATGTCGTTTCTTGGACCAGTTCGAGACCAACCAGCTGTCTATCACCTGCATCTACCCAACATAGTGGTGATCGACACTTACGTCCGTAGAGAGCCTCGAACGGTGCAGCTTGAATGCTTGTATGGTAGCTGTTGTTATAGGAGAACTCAACCAAAGGTAGGTGAGTGTCCCAACTGCCACCCAAGTCCATTACACAAGCACGCAACATGTCTTCTAGTGTCTGTATCGTTCTTTCACTTTGACCGTCCGTCTGTGGATGAAAAGCAATACTCAGATTCAACTGAGAACCAAACGCTTCCTGGAAAGATTGCCAAATCCTTGACACAAATATTCCATCTCTATCAGATATAATCAAGATAGGCACTTCATGACGTGCAACTATCTCCCTTAGGTACAGCTCAGCTATCTTACCCGTGTTATCCTTTTCTCTGATCGGCAAAAAGTGCGCAGATTTTGTCAAACGGTCCACGATTACCCAAATCGTATCATGATCTCTGGGAGTCTTGGGCAACTTCGTTATGAAATCCATTGAGATCTGTTCCCACTTCCACATGGGTATCTCAGGTTGCTGCAGAAGGCCTGAAGGCTTCTGATACTCGGCCTTTACCTTGGCACAAGTCAAACACTTCCCAACATAGGTAGCAACATCGCCCTTAAGTCTTGGCCACCAATAATAGTCCTTCAAATCTTGGTACATCTTGTCCGATCCTGGGTGGATAGAGTACCTCGATTTATGAGCTTCATCAAAAATCACATCTCTAAGACCACAAAAGAGAGGAACCCAAATTCGTCCCATAAAACACAAGGTTCCTTCCTTGTTGGGTACCAACTTTTTCTCCATCCCACGGAGATATTCAACCTTAATGTTCTCTTTCTTAAGAGCTTCTCTTTGTGCAGCATGAATGCGCAATGAGAGATCTGTTTGTACAATCATTTCCAAAGCCCTAACCCTTATGGGCTTAATCATTTCTTTCCGACTCAAGGCGTCTGCCACCACATTCGCCTTTCCTGGATGATATTTGATTTCGCAATCATAATCATTTAACAACTAAACCCATCGTCGCTGTCTCATGTTAAGCTCTTTCTGGTCGAATATGTGCTGTAGGCTTTTGTGATCCGTAAAAATAGTGCAGCGAGTACCATACAGATAATGCCGCCAAATCTTCAAAGCAAACACCACTGCTCCTAATTCCAAATCATGTGTGATGTAGTTCTTCTCATGAACCTTTAACAGGCGCGAAGCATAAGCGATAACCTTTTGTCGCTGCATCAGCACACAGCCCAATCCCTGACACGAGGCGTCACAGTATACCACGAAGTCGTCGGTGCCATCGGGTAGGGATAAAATAGGTGCATCGCAAAGCTTATTCTTAAGCAGCTGAGAAGTTTCCTCTTGTTCATCTCCCCACTCGTACTTCTTATCCTTTTGAGTAAGGGAGGTCAGTGGTTGAGCGATTTTTGAAAAATCCTCAATGAATCTGCGATAGTACCCTGCTAAACCTAGAAACTGACGGATCTAGGTTGGCGTCTTCGGAGTTTCCCAATTCTTAATTACCTCGATCTTGGTGGGATCCACATGAATTCCATCCTTGTTTACCACGTGACCAAGGAATTGTACCTCACGTAACCAAAACTCACACTTCGAGAACTTAGCATACAGTTTCTCCTTCTTTAGTAGTTCTAAAATGGCTCTAAGGTGTTGCTCATGCTCTTCCTTTGTCCGTGAGTAGATCAAAATATCGTTGATAAACACAATCACAAATTTATCGAGATACGGCTTACAAACTCGGTTCATCACATCCATGAATATTTCCGGCGTTTTGTTAACCCAAACGGCATTACTAGAAACTCATAATGTCCATACCGAGTTCTAAAGGCAGTCTTCGGTATACTCTCTTCTTGAATCCGCAGCTGGTGATAACCTGATCGAAGATCGATCTTGGAGTAATAACTTGAACCCTGAAGTTGATCGAATAGATCATCAATCCTCGGCAAGGGATACCGATTCTTGATGGTTAACTTGTTTAACTCTCGGTAGTCAATGCACATACGAAAACTACTGTCCTTCTTCTTGACAAACAGAACTGGAGCTCCCCATAGCGAGAAGCTTGGTCTAATGAATCCCTTGTCCAGAAGCTCCTGAAGCTGCGTCGACAACTCTTGCATCTTAGAAGGCGCAAGTCGATAAGGTGCCTTAGTGACAGGCGCGACGCCTGGAAACAAGTCAATATGGAATTCAACTTGTCGTTGGGGCGGTAATCCTGGCAAGTCTTCGGGGAAGACTTCAGGATATTCCCTTACCACAGGGATATCTTCCAACTTTGACTCTTCGGCTTCATTATCAAAAACGTGAACCAAGAAGGCAACACATCCTTTCCGCAAAAACTTTCGGGCCTTCAAACAACTGATAATCCATAGAGACGTATCATGCTTTTCTCCGTGTACTACAATCGTCTCTCTATTCACCATCGGGATACGGATGATCTTCTCATAACATACGATCTCAGCTCGGTTACTCGATAACCAATCCATTCCAACTACCATGTCGAAACTTCCCAATTCGACTGGCAGAAGATCAAGCGTAAACTCACACTCTCCCAGCTCTATCACACAGCCTCTAATTACTTCGTTTGCTTCTACTAGCTTCCCATTAGCTAGTTCTATCGAGTACGAAATATCTAACTTACTGGCAACTAACCCAAGTATATCCTTAAACTCTAGGGATACGAAGCTATAGTCAGCACCAGTATCAAACAGCACGGATGCAAAATGTTGATTAATAGGGAACGTACCAGTGACTACGTTCGGATCCTGGCGAGCTTCCCTAGCTCCAATAATGAAAACTCTTCCTTGGGCTTGATTATTCTTCGGGCAATCTCGCTTGAAATGCCCTGCATCACCATAGCTAAAGCAACTGTCACACCCCAACCAATGGCGGAAAACAGCGGGGCGCGGCACTGAGCGAAACAGATTGTCCAGAAGTTTCCATAACAACTATAATTACCAATTATTTAAGCATCACGTCCCATACCATGACATAAAAGATAACATAATTATTACAGACAAAATCCAGTCAAATTGTTCTGTTCCGACAACTCAGATTTCTAATACAAGCATTTCATTTATTTGTTTCTAGACCTTTCCTAGCCTCGATTTCACAGCAATCCAAGCATATAAACATCTTAAGCACCTGCCACATACGTTAAAGTAAAAGTCAATACACATAGTGTAAAGGTGAGCATACAAGTTTAATAGATATAATAGAGTTCGAAATCGATTGCACATAACCAGCACGTACACAGAGTGAAATGAAGCACGTTAGTTATCGACATGAACCTATCGATACCAATGACTGCGAGTTGACTGCCCAAGGCAGTTCGTAATACACACTCACCACTGTGAGCCATGTAACAAATTGTCCTTAACAACCCCTGAGTGAACAGGTACTGAGTCCAAACTAATAGTACTATCGTTGCTAAGGCAGGTAGACAACATTCCATGTGTAAACATAACAAACAAGCGTTCATTAAGTCACGTATAACATGCGGTTACGGTTAACGTTAAAAGTATTGCGTAGCGTGTTTGATGTGATTTGGAATAAGTAACGTATGTAACACCCAAAAGTGCGTAAAGCAAAAAGGGTTCGAGTATACTCACAGCGATGATGGATTGAAGGGAGCGCTTAGAGCGAAATTAGCCTGAACAGTTAATCGATAGCATAAACGATAAGCGGCGCGTAAAATGGAACAAGGTGACAGTGGATCAAACGGTAATCCGATCGGATGGTAATCCGATCGGGTGGCCGGTCGATCGGATGACAAACCGTTTGGGTGGTCGCCCGATCGGGTGACCACTTAATTGGGTTGTCATCTCATTTGAGATGGATGTGTTTGTGTATGATGGCTTGTCTTTTGAAGTTTTCGTTGTAGCATTTTGAAAACAGAGAAGTATCTCTACCTTTCAGGTCGGTCGATCGAACGGTCGTTCGATCGGACAGCAATCTGATTGGCGAGGCTTCACAGGTTGAGAACAAGTTCATAGCAGGACGATCACTCGATCGGATTGCAATCCGATCGGGTGGTAGTCCATATGCATTGAACATGTTGAAAATTGTTTAAGTCCCTAAACGTCACACGATCGGACGGTCACTCGATCGGATGGCAATCTGATCGGGTGGTAATCCGTTTCAACGTTCAGATCCTTCAATAGTTTGAAAATAGTTTAATTATAGAACTAAGTGCAGCCTGATCGGACGGCCGGTCGATCGGTTGGCAATCCGATCGGGTGGAAACCCGATCGGACGGTAGTCCGTTCCGATGGTCTGATCATTCTAACACTTGTTTCTGTTTGGAGTGTTGTAGTTTTGAATGAGACGTTTTGATATCTTGTTTATTGATGTGTGTAAAATGCAACATATAAATTACATCAAATGAGGCATAAAACTAACCCTTTTTAAGTACTAATGTTGGAAAAAGAGTGTTTTTGTCTTCCTTTTGTATTTTCAGGATTAAATGAGCTCAAATTCACAAAAGAAGCAAAAAGACAGCTAAAGCTAACATAAATACAAGAAAAGGAACATAAGTGGATTGCCCGACCCCTCAACGGCATCTTCCCAAGCAAAATAGAGAAGACAGAAGACTGAACACGCCCCGTGCTCAGCCAGCACGGGGCCGTGCCCAAGAAGCAGCAGAAAAGACAAACCTATAGAAGCTTCTATTGCCCACCACGGGCCGTGTCCAGCGAACACGGGGGCGTGTCAAAAGTACAGCAGGCGCATTAATTGTAATTACGAATTACAATTAATGAAGAGAGAGATTGTCAGACAGGCACGGGGCCGTGTCCAGCGGACACGGGGGCGTGCCCAGCCTTCTGTTCAGCCTATAAATAGGAGTGCTTGGTTTCATTTCAACTCATCCCATGGCACACCACCTCTCTCACACTTCATCCACCACCCACCACCATCACAACACCATCATCCACCACCATCATCCATTGTCCATCATAGAGTGTGTGAGTCGTCTCGGGATCCAAGATTGATCGTAAGAGTTCTTGACAATCAAGGCCATGTTTGCCTAAGTCTCTTACATCACTTGGTGAAGACAAAGTGTCTAGTACAATACTTTTTATTTCTAATCTTTTGCACTTTTTATTTGGTTTTGTATTAATGACTTTAATAACTAGTTACTTATGTTGAAGGTGATCTTTTCTTATCGTTTGTCCGTGGTGTCTTGTCATTATTTTACTGTCTATATAAAATAAAAGATTTTCACCATTCATATCTCCACGGTCTATATGGAGGTATGTTGGCTACCTGGTCGGGGGTTAAGGGAACGGTTTGGTAAAGGTCTTGCCATTGTTCGGCGTTTAGAGGTCCTACAATGGACCTGGGTCAAATTTAGTAAGACCTCCTTCAATGCTTCACGGTATTGGATGGCGGGGGTCCAAACTCTTTGATTCCCTCATAAGTTAACTACTATTAATACTATAACCCGGCTATTTAGGACTGTATCCCTGCTGACTCAGACTACTTAGCCGAGGGTAACGTCACCGCCAAAAGCGGGGCCTACCATAATACTGCATTAATAACTTAATTCATTATCTTCCAATAATCCACCCTTTTAGGATTGTATCCTTGCTGACTCAAACTACTGGGGTGAGGGTAACGTCACCTTCAAAAGAGGGGCCTACTACAATAACTAAGATAATCTCTTAACTATGTGCAAAAGGGCGGAAATAATCAAAGGTTATACTAGATACGAGTCGGAACCAAGTGATTCATCTTGTCTATCTGTTTTTTCTTTTATTTTTATTTTTCAGCATTTAGTTAGTTTTTATTTTTCTTAGTTAAAAACATTTTTCTAAACTTTTTATTTTGATTAGACGTTGAGGATAAACCGGTACTAAAAGCTCTTGTGTCCTTGGACGACCTCGGTATCTTGCCAACACTATACTACGCTCACGATGGGTGCACTTGCCCATATGTGTGTTTAGTGTTAGTAAAATATCGTGTTTTATAAATTTAAAACTTGGCTAAAATAAGTGTTAAAAGGGGCTTAAAATATACACCTAATATATATAACACTTCACACGCATCAAGTTTTTGGCGCCGTTGCCGGGGACACAAGGATTTTAAGAAAGTTAGGAATCAACGGCCTAATCATTTTTTTTTCTCTTTTTTAATTTTTAGGATTTTCTTAGTTTTTCAGCTTCTGCAGAGCTCAGCACGGGCCGTGCCCGCTGAACACGCCCCCGTGCTAAATCATTCGAACTGGCAATCCTGTTTTAAGTCAGACAGTAAGCTGAACACAGGGCCGTGCTCACCCAACACGCCCCCGTGCCCAAGATTCACTTACTGAAAACAGAACCGTTAGATCCCGGCGGTTGGTAATTTCTGACATAAACATGAGTGATAGTAATTGTTTTTACTTTCGGCACTCTTATGGTACGTGGTGTCAATTATGTGGTGGCGAACATGAAGAAGTAGAATGTTACTTTCTAAATTATAGGCCCCACTACATGGACCCACCAACTTCTTATAACCTTAAGAGGGGCGGAAGTAAAAATAAGCCCTATCTCTCCCTCGAATGCGCCTAGCCAGATATTATAGGAGAAATGCTCCTTGATGAGTTATTTCAACTAGAAAAACTAATTCTGAATTGGTCAAAAGAGCTTAGGAAGGATTTTATTGATCCACCCCAAGACGATGACCATGACGAAATGCTGGAACCGCACTCCGACAACCTCGTTGCTCCCAAAAATACCTTCGTACCTAGCAAAGACTTGGACGATAGTCGTCCCTGTGCCGATTGTGTCGTGAAGGACTCTCCATCGACTTCGTTCGGTGCATACATAGACCTGAGCGATTCGGCATACACCTTCTTTAACGAGAGCCCGGGAAAGGGTTGGACTTGTCCACCTAGAATGAAAATAGGAATTACCCTCACCGACAACCTCTTGCATTCTCACCTTAGTCTAGGACAATTAAGGTATCTTAGGCATTTTGGGGTTGTTCCAACCAGTAAGGAACCACCCGATATCGATGAGATCCTTAGAAGTAACAAAATTCCATAAGACAGCCTCCAGACACGGGGCCGTGTCCAGGTCAACACACCCCCGTGCTCACCTAAAAGATTCTCTGCTGATTTTGTCAGAATACGGACAAAATGTGTCAGGATTTCCTCTGTACACGGGGCCGTGTCCAGCCAACACGGGGCCGTGTCCAGTGCGCTGTCGTTTTCTTTAAATGCAGCCTGATTCCTGCTCATTTTTGACCACTTCAATTGACAGAGATTCCTGGGATCTTCACTCATACTATCCTAGGTAAGTGCTAAAAGAAGGTTCCCAATGCCCATCTTGTCCCTTCCACTTTTATTCATTTCCTCTTCTTTCAAAAATTTTTTCAACATTTCCTCCATGGAAGCTTGGAAATCCCATGATTCCAACCATCTATGTGAAGTTTGTAAGATAATTTGCTAAGGATTCTTGTTTAAAGTTAGTTGTATAACTTTATTTTAAATTATCTAAGCTTAAAACCCAGCTAAAAATCATAAAAATAATTTAAAACTCCAAGACTCCTTAGCCTAAAATCCTGCAGACAATTGGACACGGGGCCGTGCTCAGCGAGCACGGGGCCGTGTCCGAGGCACTGTTTTGAAAAAAATTTAGCTTTCTTCGGTTTCTTTCACAGAAAATGGCAAGCAGAACAAGCGGATCATCTTCAAGAAGTAACCGACAAGGGAGGAGATCATCGACAGCAGAAGACTCTCTTGTAAACTATGTTTACGCCCTAAGGGAGGCTATTGACGAAATGACGGGAGTGGAGGAAGCATTGGTCGACTGTATCAACCATCTAACAGTAGGGCAGGAGGGCTGTCTCCGAGAGGTAAACCTCTTGCACCAGAGGTTAAACCTTCTCGCCTCCCCACCTTTGGTGCCTGTAATAACCCAAAGGGCGTGGAACGTGGTGCCCGAAGTCATCATTCCGGCCGATTGGTACGCCATGCACCAAGAGCCTCCGCATAGAGTGGTGCAAGGAGTCCCGGTGAATGTCCCCCTTCAGCCACCAGCTGCTGAGGAAAATGAAGCCGCATTCTTCCTTCCTAGGGAGATCGAAGAATGGCTTTAAGCAACGTTTAGGGAAGAAACCCTTCGGTTAAAAGTCCTACTATATCGGGAAACTATTCTCGAAATTTTCTTAGAATAGTAGAACTCTTGATGATAACCTCGTGTACCTCCTGACCTATTTAGTTAAGTTTTTGTTTTATCTAGTTTAATATTAGGACTATGTAAGGTCTCTCTATGATGCAATGAAATGATGGTTTTTAAAGTTTGGATGGTTCATAATGAATAAAACACACTCATGGTGGTAAGGGATGAAAAGGGGAACGAGAAAAATGACCACATGCACAAGAACAAGGCAGCCCGACGATTTTCTCCATTACAGAAGGTTCAACACGGGCTGTGTCCAACCAACACGGCCCCGTGCTGAACCACCTGCAGAAAAACGCCCAGTTCAGGTAACTGGACACGGGCCGTGTTCACCAGACACGCCCCCGTGTCCAGACTTCTGTTTCTTCTCTTTAATTTCTGTTACTGGCACCTGAACACGGGGCCGTGTCCGGTCCCCACGGTGCCGTGTCCAGACTGCCAGTAACATAAATCTTTGCTTTTAAACACTATTTTACATATCTAATCAACCTAAAAATTTATTTTTGGGACACATTGAGGACAATGTGTAATTTAAGTGTGGGGGGGATGCTAAAACCTTGAAATTTTGCAAGTCCTAAATACAAGCCTTACACAAAACTCTATTGGAACTGCTAATCACCCCAAATTTTTTTCAAAAAAAAAATTTCATTTTTTTACTTGTCTAGGTTTAACTCGGGAAATTCAAGTTCTAAAAAAGGTTATACTTTTACGAATTTACAACCGATAGCGTAGTGATAAAAAGAACCAACATAAGAAAATTATGAAAAGGCATGGCAAACTTAGTTAAAATTTGATTATATATACTTGATCACATAAAAACCCATTCCCACAAAAGTGAGTTTTGAGCCTTTATTGAGCATACAATTACATATCATTAGACTAACTGCTCATTTTTCGTTTCTTGTGAGAATAGCCGCTTGGTTCTTACAACTCTAGAACTTGCCATGACGATACATTCCCGGTCCTTATCAACTTAAACCCGAGTAAGTAAATGATGGAGGCATTAGGACTAACCCTTTTTTATTTCTACACCATTATTTTTCTTTTTCTTTTACCACCTACCCAAAAAATCCCCCTAGTTAGCCCCTTTGAGCCTAAACCTTTTCATTTCATCACCCAAACCAAAATCCTTTTACCCACCAAAACCTTTTTTCATTTTTAACCCTTTGTTTTAGTAACAAGTTCGGTTTTTCGTATGGTCATTCAAAAAAAAAATATATATATATATATATATATATATGTGTGTGTGTGTGTTGATGATGAAGCAAAAGAAAATAAACAAACAAGTTCATCAAAAATAACCTTGTTTGAAAAAAATAGCTTCATCAAAATAAAAGTTACAAAAATAGAAAGTCCTACGAAAACCGATACTTGTTACGCTTTTTCACCCTTTTTCTTCTAACCACTAACCACTATCCCAACCACCTACCTTTAACCCAAGCCTAACCCTTAACCTACAAAGTCCTCTTGATATTTACAAAGGTATAAAAGTTAAAAAGGAGGAGGATTGATTGCTTGGCAAGCCTAAGGTAGGAATAAGTTCCATGCCGCTCTCGAGTGATTCACTAAAAATACACCTTCGGCCGAGTGTGAGTGATTTCTCCCGTGAGGTATGTGAACTTGTATATAAATGGGATTTTAAAAAGGCATGTTATGCCCAAATAAGTAATTTCTCCTATGAAACGTTCTAAATAAATCATTACGAATAGGATTGTAAATAGATAAAAATAAAACCCAAAAAGATCTTGGATTCCTGACACTCTACGACAAGCCCAAAACCTTCTCTTCTACCTATTCCATTTGGGAGTGTAAGCCACATATTAAAGAGTTTTGCTTGAGGACAAGCAAAAGTTCAAGTGTGGGGGTATTTGATGTGTGTAAAATGCAACATATAAATCACATCAAATGAGGCATAAAACTAACCCTTTTTAAGTACTAATGTTGGAAAAAGAGTGTTTTTGTCTTCCTTTTGTATTTTCAGGATTAAACGAGCTCAAATTCACAAAAGAAGCAAAAAGACAGCTAAAGCTAACATAAATACAAGAAAAGGAACATAAGTGGATTGCCCGACCCCTCAATGGCATCTTCCCAAGCAAAATAGAGAAGACAGAAGACTGAACACGACCCGTGCTCAGCCAGCACGGGGCCGTGCCCAAGAAGCAGCAGAAAAGACAAACCTATAGAAGCTTCTATTGCCCACCACGGGCCGTGTCCAGCGAACACGGGGGCGTGTCGAAAGTACAGCAGGCGCATTAATTGTAATTGCGAATTACAATTAATGAAGAGAGAGATTGTCAGACAGGCACGGGGCCGTGTCCAGCAGACACGGGGGCGTGCCCAGCCTTCTGTTCAGCCTATAAATAGGAGTGCTTGGTTTCATTTCAACTCATCCCTTGGCACACCACCTCTCTCACACTTCATCCACCACCCACCACCATCACAACACCATCATCCACCACCATCATCCACCACCATCATCCATTGTCCATCATAGAGTGTGTGAGTCGTCTCGGGATCCAAGATTGATCGTAAGAGTTCTTGACAATCAAGGCCATGTTTGCCTAAGTCTCTTACATCACTTGGTGAAGACAAAGTGTCTAGTACAATACTTTTTATTTCTAATCTTTTACACTTTTTATTTGGTTTTGTATTAATGACTTTAATAACTAGTTACTTATGTTGAAGGTGATCTTTTCTTATCGTTTGTCCGTGGTGTCTTGGCATTATTTTACTGTCTATATAAAATAAAAGATTTTCACCATTCATATCTCCACGGTCTATATGGAGGTATGTTGGCTACCTGGTCGGGGGTTAAGGGAACGGTTTGGTAAAGGTCTTGCCATTGTTCAGCGTTTAGAGGTCCTGCAATGGACCTGGGTCAAATTTAGTAGGACCTCCTTCAATGCTTCACGGTATTGGATGGCGGGGGTCCAAACTCTTTGATTCCCTTATAAGTTAACTACTATTAATACTATAACCCGGCTATTTAGGATTGTATCTCTGCTGACTCAGACTACTTAGCCGAGGGTAACGTCAACACCAAAAGCGGGGCCGACCATAATACTGCATTAATAACTTAATTCATTATCTTCCAATAATCCACCCTTTTAGGATTGTATCCTTACTGACTCAAACTACTGGGGTGAGGGTAACGTCACCTTCAAAAGAGGGGCCTACTACAATAACTAAGATAATCTCTTAACTATGTGCAAAAGGGCGGAAATAATCAAAGGTTATACTAGATACGAGTCGGAACCAAGTGATTCATCTTGTCTATCTGTTTTTTCTTTTATTTTTATTTTTCAGCATTTAGTTAGTTTTTATTTTTCTTAGTTAAAAACATTTTTCTAAACTTTTTATTTTGATTAGACGTTGAGGATAAACCGGTACTAAAAGCTCTTGTGTCCTTGGACGACCTCGGTATCTTGCCAACACTATACTACGCTCACGATGGGTGCACTTGCCCATATGTGTGTTTAGTGTTAGTAAAATATCGTGTTTTATAAATTTAAAACTTGGCTAAAATAAGTGTTAAAAGGGGCTTAAAATATACACCTAATATATATAACACTTCACACGCATCATTTATACAACAGAACCCTTATCTCCTCCCAAGTGACCTGGCCGAACAGGAATCACCCTAGTTCGAACAGTTCTTGGTTCGAGTCGGTTGTTCATGTTCAAACCCGAAATCAACATCTCGTGGATAGAATCCAGGTCTTGGACCAACTCAACACTAAGAAAAGTAGAAGGTCGGAACGAGCTCCGATTCTATCAGTTTTGAGTGCATTGAGTTTAAATGAGTTGAAAGAAAGTCAGAAACCATCTTTCAATCCTTTCTCACCATCAATATGTTTAGATCTATGCAAGATCTTTGTTTATTTGTGTAGAAATCGTTTAGATCTAAGTCGTTCTTGGTGGATTGAAGCCAAAACATGAAGTTCTCAAGAACCCCATGATGACATCATCCTAGAACATCTCAAATCTAGTGATTTCACAGTTAAAAGTTAAGATTCAAAAGATAGAAAGGTGTAGAAGTGCGTGTAGGTGAAAAAAGTACAAGATTTAGGTTGAAAACTTACAAGAATCGGCAGAAATCTGAAGAAAAGCGGGCTGGAGCGAGTAGGGCAGAGAGAGAGAGCTGTCAACATCAAATGATGTTGACATATGGGGTATTTATAGGGTTTCCATAAATGGAAAGGGGGTAGAGGGGCTGGTCGATCGGGTAGTAGCCCGATCGGGTGGCTGCTCGACCGGTTGGCCACTCTATTGGAGTGCACGGCGCGACTAGTTTTGCTGTTTCGATTGCGATTGCGAGCGTTGCGATGCGATAGAGTTTCTCGTCAAATTACTTTTAATCCCAACTACTATATCTAACATATAATCATCAAGTAAATTAGGATGATTATTCTTGTGTGTGACAACCCGAATTTCCAAGGTTTCTACTTAACTTAATACTTGTTCACAAAGCATTGGTTATATACGTGATGTGCATTATAAGTGTCTATGTGATATGTGTGTGTATTGTATGAATATTGTGATGTGGGTTTTGTATGTGTATTGTGTGAATTATGTAATGTACTATCATAACCCTCACAAGCTGCTCAACGAAATCCAAAAGGATTTCACCACAACCCTCCGACGAAATGAGGTGATTTCGCCGGCCCAGTTCTGTCAAAAGCCCAGTCAGGGCCCAACCTTTCATAACTTCCGTATAAACAAATTTAGGATACGTAAAAGGTTATTAGAAAACCCTAGGTCTCTCTCTCTCCATAGTGGTGCGACGGCAACAGGAGACCCCCTTCACACTCGAAGCCTTTCAATCGTGTCCTCTTAACTTTGGTTAGTTTTTATTTATGAAAAGATATATGTGCTGTGTGTAATTGTAATCATGAATGACTGTTGCCTTGTAAATATCGATGGTGTGCATGTGTTTGTCAAATAAACAAGTAATTATTATGTGCCTATAGATTAGACATAACATGCTATTGTGTGGTCATGTGATGATAGTAGAAAACAATGATGATATGAAATCAGCCATGTGCATGTGCATGTAATCAGACTTTAATCAGCCCAATTATGTTGTTGCATTCTATAGAATTGTAATAGGTTGTCAGATCCACTATCTTGGTTCAATAGAATTGTAATAGAATTGATGTTGGTCAAATAGCAACATGAAATCTATCTACATTTGTCGGCCACAACATGTAAACCCTTTTTGACTATTTAATGTTATGCATGTGCAGCCATATAAAGCCAAATAAATAAGAATGATGGGCTCGGCTATTAGGTTAATTTTTGCATGTGGGTTGTCAGTGCCATGCAATGTTTCATATGTGTATAATTAGGTTGTATGAGGTAGTGACATATGTATGTTTTACATGGTGATTTGGGGATGACATAAGATTGATGGAGATGTAACTGATTATTTTGATGCTCATGTATCCGGCTCTCATATAGATAGTAACTAGAACCGAATATGAATTAGTTGGGTGCGATGTGTTTGAACTCGTATATGATAGGCGGTTTGTATGATTTGAATGTTTAATTAGGGTTTCATATGAATTACGCGATGATTGCTTGATTTGATCGATGATAGCGTGATATGGAAACTGTTAGTGGTTAATTGATTATTTACATAATTAGAAACAATATAACTGATTGCCTTGATATGATGGAAACTTGTAACAAACTGCCAATAAGTCACGGCATTAATTGGCACCACACACACACTTGTGCGATCACACATTATGGTTACAATCGCACAAGAAGTCCATTCGCACAAGGCACCCACAGTCGCACAAGTGATGATGATGTTTGTTTAACCATTAGGCCTTAAAGCCCAAACCCAGTCGCACAACCCAATCGGATCGCACAAGTCAACCCGGATCGCACAAGACTTGTGTTGTCTGTTTGGGCCGATAAGTGCTGGACTGTTATGCTAATTATTGGGCCGTATTTGTATGTTTGAGTTTTCTGTTCATGTTGGGCCGGGTGTATTATTGAATCGCACAACATGATGTGGGTCGCACAAGGCTGTGCCGACTGCACAACATGTTGGGCCGACTGTTATCGGGCTTTATCTGTTGGATCGTACAAGTTAGGTATGATGTGTACTTGACTGTTATTGTTAAGGTGTTAACATGTATTACGTATTTGCCATGATCAACCTGTGTTCATAATCTGTTATCTATGTGATACTTGTGTGCACTACTTGAAACCAAAACCTGACTTGTATTGGTAACCATGTTAGGATGTGGTTGACCACTAGCTGCTAGACTTGACCTTTTGTGTATCTGCCGAGCAAACCAAGGTGAGTTCACACTAGCCAAGGCATGGGATTCCCAGGGGTTGGGAATGGGATTGAATAACTACTCGTACAAATATTACTATTAAACGAATTATTACTGTCCTCGGTTGAAGGGCACGTACGTAAAACCTACGTACAGTTATACTTACTACTGTGCTCGGTTGAAGGGCACGTACGTAAAACCTACGTACAGTTATACTTACTACTGTCCTCGGTTGAAGGGCACGTACGTAAAGCCTACGTACACGATCTTAAGACCATCACCTCTATCAAAGGAAGTCCCTCAATTATCGACTTAATCGTCGAGGCCTAGGGCGAGCGGGTCATTAGTTAATAGCGCTATTAGGTTTAACAAACCTCACACCGTGCCACTCGGACGGGCGTGTACTAATGGACTATGGGCAAAGGGTCAATGCTGATAGACATTGACTTAGGGCACCTCTTACATTTTCGTAGCAGTCGATACGCGTGGTCTTGTAATACATGGGGTAGCCCCCACGGCCGAAATGCCAGATAACTATCATGGGGTAGCCCCCACGGCTGGATTGCCAGAATTAATGGGTTAAACAACTTACGTTTTCAAATATGAGGTAACCCCCACGGCAGGGATGCCAGTTAAAGGAACTATTATGGAACAACTAAAACCAACATCCAACTGTGAACTCGCTAAACTTTGTTGTTGATTTGTTGCTACATGCCTTGCAGGTCATTAGGTACTCATGGAGCTTGCACAGGGAGGAACAGTCGTTGTGGGACATGGCAGTGTGTGCCATGTTATAAACATTATCTTATTTCATACTGAATACTTGTTATGGGTTTTACAGTAATGCTTCCGCTAAACTTTTAACTATACTTTGGTTTTTGAACACCTTTCATATTGTTTGGTTGGATTATGGTTACTTACATGCTTGTTCAATATGATTGGTGGCTTGATCCTGGTCAGTCACGCCTCCAAGCGGTGATACTCCGCGTGTGGATTTTGGGGGTGTGACATTGTGTTTAGTGTTTGCGATTCAATTGCGATTGAGTTGCGATTGCGTTTCGATTAATCACCCCACATAAACATAAATAAACACGCACAAGTAACACATAAAAGGCACACACACTTATAAACAGTAATCAAAAGTATAGTTCGAGTTGCGAGTACGATTGCGATAAGCGATAAAACATGCGACAAATAGCGATTAAACATCGATTAAACCTCGATTAGTAATAATTACTCCATATAATACAACTAACGTAAAAGCATAAAAAGACCACTTACAAGTCAAAGAAGTCAAACCTTGACTTTGACTTTGACTTTGACTTTCGAAACACAGGGTGTTACAGCCTCCCCCTCTTAAGGGAATTTCGTCCCGAAATTAGGCCGAAGCCGTAACAAACAGCTGTAGATACTTCGCGTCTGAGCTGCTTGGTTTGGCGATCCATAATTTCGACAGGCTTCTCCACGAAGTGTAGTGTTTTGTTTACTTGGAGATCATCAAGAGGCACGAACAGATCATTCTCAGCCAGGCACTTTCTGAGGTTTGACACATGGAAAGTCGGGTGAACGTTGTTAAGTTCCTCCGGAAGTTCGAGTCTGTAGGAGACTTTTCCGATCCTTTCCAGAATCTTAAAAGGTCCAACATAACGAGGCGTGAGTTTCCCTTTCTTACCGAATCTGACCACACCCTTCCAAGGTGATACCTTTAGGTGTACATGGTCGCCAAGGTCAAATTCAAGGGGCTTGCGTCGTCTATCGGCGTAACTTTTCTGAAGACTCCGAGCTTTCAGCAAGTTGTCTCGAATTTGGAGGATTTTGTCAGTCGTTTCTTGCAATAGCTCAGGACCGGTTAATTGCGAATGCCCGATCTCGTGCCATACAATAGGCGATCGACATTTTCTTCCGTATAAAGCCTCAAACGGTGCCATTTGAATGCTGGAATGATAACTGTTATTGTACGAGAATTCGACTAGAGGCAAGTATGCGTCCCAATTACCACCGAAATCTATGACACACGAGCGGAGCATGTCTTCAAGAGTACGAATCATTCTCTCAGTCTGACCATCAGTTTGGGGATGAAATGCGGTACTTAGGTTAAGTGTAGTACCGAGTGCAGTTTGAAACGTTTCCCATAGACGCAAGGTAAACCGAGAATCACGGTCAGAGATAATGTCGTGAGGCGTCCCATGTCGACAAATGATCTCATCGGTGTAGATTCGGGCTAATTGTTCTACCTTGTAGTCTTCTCGTATTGGTAGGAAGTGTGCTAATTTGGTCAAACGGTCAACGACAACCTAGATGCTGTCGTGGCCTGATGATGTGCACGGAAGTTTCGTTATAAAGTCCATAGCTATGCTTTCCCACTTCCACATTGGGATCGGGGGTTGTTCAAGCAAGCCAGAGGGTCTTTGGTATTCAACCTTGACTTTCGAGCAAGTCAGGCACTTCCCAACGTAAAGAGCGATATCCCTTTTCATGCCCGGCCACCAGTACTTGTAGCGAAGGTCCTGGTACATTTTATCGGCACCGGGATGAATAGAATACCGAGATTTGTGGGCTTCGTCCATCAAAGTCTGTCGTAAATCGGTCCGTTTAGGGATCCAAATTCGGTCCAGATAATGGAATATCCCATTCGACTTATTCACTAGCTGGGCTCCATCGTGGTGGATCCTTTCCTTCATCAAAGTGTGCTCATTAAAACAAGCATGTTGGGCTTTGCGAATGAGAATTTCGAGATGATGCTGGGCTGGAATATTAGGAATGCTATGCAGATAGCTCCGTCTGCTGAGAGCGTCGGCAACGACATTTGCTTTTCCTGGGTGGTAACGAGTCTCACAGTCGTAATCGTTGAGAAGTTCTACCCATCGACATTGACGCATATTAAGTTCCTTCTGGTTGAATATGTGTTGTAGGCTCCTATGGTCGGTGAAGACCGTACACTTTGTACCATAAAGGTAGTGTCACCAAAGCTTCAACGCAAAAACAACTGCGCCTAGCTCGAGGTCATGGGTTGTATAGTTCTTCTCGTGGATCTTGAGCTGACGAGATGCGTAAGCGATAACCTTGTCCCGTTGCATGAGAACACAACCAATACCAAGGTTCAAGGCATCGCAATAGACGATAAAGTCGTCGTTTCCATCGGGTAAAGTGAGGACGGGAGCATTGCAAAGCATATGCTTGAGGGTTTGGAAAGCAGACTCTTGTTCAGTTCCCCAAACAAAGGATCTGTCTTTATGCGTGATAGAGGTAAGCGGCACGGCGATTTTAGAGAACCCTTCGATAAATCGACGATAATAGCCCGCTAGTCCGAGAAAAGAACGGACTTCAGACGGGTTCTTCGGTGTAACCCAACTCTTAACAGCTTCAATCTTTGCGTGATCGACATGAATACCTTGACTATTGACAATGTGGCCGAGGAACTGAACTTCCTCCAACCAAAATTCACACTTGGAGAACTTGGCATAGAGTCGATTCCCCTGGAGTAGCTCGAGAACCAAACGTAGATGTTGTGCGTGTTCAGTTTTCGTCTTGGAATAGATCAGGATATCATCGATGAACACGATGACGAAGCGGTCCAGAAATGGTTTACACACGCGATTCATCAGATCCATGAAAACCGCAGGTGCGTTGGTTAAACCAAAAGGCATAACAACGAACTCATAGTGGTCGTATCAAGTGCGAAAAGCGGTTTTGGGTATATCCTCCTCTTGAATGCGTAGTTGGTGGTAGCCTGAACGTAGATCGATCTTGGAGAAACATGTAGCACCTTGTAGCTGGTCAAACAAATCATCGATGCGAGACAGGGGATCACGATTCTTGATTGTTAGCTTATTCAATTCCCGATAGTCGATGCACATCCTGAACGACCCATCCTTCTTTTTGATGAAAAGGACTGGTGCGCCCCAAGGAGAGGTGCTCGGGCGAATAAAGCCTTTATCAAGGAATTCTTGGAGCTGACTCGAGAGTTCGCGCATTTCGAACGGAGCGAGTCGATAAGGAGCTTTAGCAACAGGATTTGCTCCAGGAATGAGGTCGATACGAAAGTCGATATCACGACTAGGTGGGAGTCCAGGAAGATCATCAGGGAAAACCTGAGGAAATTCACAGACAACTGGAACATCTTTCACTTCGGTCTTCCTTTTCTTTTCCTTCTCCGCTACTACAATGTTAGGCAAGAAAGCCCTGTATTCCTTGCGGAGATACTTGCTAGCTTGGACACATAACATGAGTTTGAGACCTTTCAAGGGAGTTTCACAATAGACACACAATACATCACCATTCGCGAGCGAGAATCGAATCATCTTATCGAAGCACACAACTTCAGCATGGTTTTCACTAGGGGTGTAAACAAGCCTAGAGGCTCGAGAGCTACTCGAGAGCTACTCATGATTGGCTCGGTTAAAAGATCGAACAAGTCGAGCCTTAACGAGTCCGAGCCCGAGCTCGAGTCTAAAATAGAGTTCGTTTTGTTATCGAGCCCGAGCTCGAGCCTGAAATACAAAGCTTGTTTAGGCTCGCGAGCCTAAACGAGCCCATACAAAATTTAATTTTTTTTATATATAATATATTAATAATGATGATAACATTATTGAGCCGAGCTAGAGCCGAGCTTTGGCTCGTTTAATCGATGTTGAAGTGAGCTCGGGCCAAGCTTTTAGCTCGGGCCGAGCTTTTAGCTCGTTTAAGGTTGTTATCAAAATAGTTCGAGCCGAGTTCGAGCTTTGGGTTTTACTCGCGAGCCAAGCTCGAGCTAAAAGAAGTAGGCTAGAACCGAGCCGAGCTCTAGCTCGAGCTTCATAAAAACCTAACGAGCCAAGCTCGAGCCTGGTCGAGCTCGAGCTCGGCCCGTCTCGTTTACACGCCTAGTTTTCACGAAGAAAGTCCATGCCTACTATGATGTCAAAACTTCCGAGTTGCATTGGAATAAGGTCGATCAGAAAGATGTGATTGTTGAGCTCAAGAGTACAATCACAAAGAACAGAATAAATGGCGACAGTTCTTCCGGTGGCGACTTCAACATCGAACATTGAGGGGAGATGGGAGCGCTTACAGTTAAGGAGCTTCTCGAATTCAAACGACACAAAACAGTTATCGGCTACAGTATCAAACAAACACGAAGCATAAATACCATTCACGAGAAACGTACCATTAACCACATTGTTGTCGGCTTGGGCTTGGTGCACATTGATGTTGAAAGTTCTGGCGCGGGCGGCTTGTTGTTGTTGCTGTGGAGGCTGTTGCTACTGCTGTTGCTGTGGCTACTGCTGCTGGGGCTCTTGTTTCACAACCCTGTTCGGGCACATGTTGGCGAAATGGTTAGGATCGCCACATGCGAAGCAGACTCTGGCGTTGATCGCGAGTGCCGGAGGAGCTTGTTGACCATGAGGGGCGGTAAGAAGAGCTTGCTAAGCATGAGCTGGAGCTGCGGTGTTGCGGGGGCCGGTTCAACAATTGGCGGTGAAATGGCCGTACATATTGCAATGTACGCAAAATCTGTAGGCTAAACCCACCGGGTGATGGTAAGTGTATGTCGGGCTGGCAGGGTGGGGACCAGCATACGCGCGCTTTGCAGGCGGCGCATAGGTAACTGGTGCTGGAGCTGATCGGTGTTGTTGTTGTTGAGCTGGTACCACTTGGAGTGGAGCAGCAGTAGTGACATCACAGTTCTTGTTGCTGGAGTTGCTGTTGTTGTTCTTCCTCTTGCGACGAGAGGACTTTGACGATTGGGGAGCGGCGGCGGTTTCAGCAGTAGGTGTGGCGGTTGTAGCTTGATGCAGGTTCTTCGAAGCTTTATCCCAAAAACCAGCTTTTACTCGCTTGTCGTTGATTTCAATGACAAGCAGGTAAGTTTCTTCGATTGTTGCTGGCTTTGAAGCATGCACAAAATCTGCAACACAATCCGGCAGAGCGCGGATGTATTTCTTGATTGTCATGTCGGGAGTCTTCACTTGATCAGGACATATGATACTGAGCTGCTTGAAGCGAGCAGTTAGAGCAGCGTTGTCACCATCCTTCTGCTTGATGTGCCAGAATTCGTCCTCCAACTTTTGGCGCTCATGGGGAGGGCAGAAATCTTCGAGCATAACATTCTTCAACTCATCCCACGACAGACCATAAGCTGCATCATTTCCGCGCTTGTTTCTCTCGGCCGTCCACCAGTCTAAAGCGCGAGACTGGAAAACGCCGGTAGCATTCAGAGTTCGGAGATTGTCAGGACATCCACTCTGACGCAGAGTGACCTCGATAGAATCGAACAATTGAAATAAAGTCGTAGGGCCATCTTCGCCAGTGAATTCTTTCGGTCCGCATGCTTTAAACTGCTTGAAGCTGAACCTAGATTTTTAGCGAGTCTGTCCTAGACGATTTGCTCATATTCTCATACAGTTCACTGATGACTTGAGGCACGACCTTTGCCATCTGCTTAGCGACCATGGCGGCAAGGCGTTTATCTGCTTGCTTTCGGCGAGCAGCTTGGGTAATGCGAGATCCAGATGACGACATTGTCTGCATCAGACATCGCCACATGACTCAACACAACATAATCGAATCTCACCTCACAAGCCTAATACTACTAAAGCTCAGGAACACGTTTACGTAGCACATAGGCATAATATCACGAATTCACATAAGCACAAAAGCACATAAGCACGTAAGGCACAGAAGCACATAGAGCACGTAGAGCACATAGAGGCACATAGAGGCATATAGAGAACCTAGAAACTTCTGACTGCCTCAGAATACAGACACCTATCATTCAAAGTCCGCGAGTGTTCGAGAATAGCGATCGCGATTTAGCGAATACATAGCGAGTAGTATAGCGTATAGTATAATATAGGCTAGTATCGTAGCATGCGATCATCCACAAGTAGCGATTTGTCAGCGGTTTGAGGTAGATGTGCAGTGCGAGTTGTGTGTGTCGATCAAAGCGAAGGGCGAAAAACGAATAAATCACCAAAAATCAAAAACACATAAACATATAAAATCACATAAAACATATAAAATTGACAAATATCAGAGTTGGCAGTAGCGATCTCAAAATCGAAACACATAAAAATCGAGAGATAGATTGTCTGCGACTAGATAGACATCGACTATCCAAGTGGTTCGACTATTCACAAGGACTGTTAGTACACGCTTTGGCCTTCGGGACAGTGCTCTCGTCTTGAATCTGGGCGAATGGCACGCATCCTTCCAGTTACAGCGTGACTTCAAGTCGTTGGAGTCCTTCGAGACTTTGGTGAGAGTTTTGTAAAAAAAAATAAGGCGGAATAAGTGGTCAAGGTTCGAGTTTCACCCCTGACTTAACAACTTTGTTCCTGTTTTTGACAAAAATGGAGACGAAAACTTGCGTTAAAGTATGGATGAAAAGCAATACTCAGATTCAACTGAGAACCAAACGCTTCCAGGAAAGATTGCCAAATCCTTGACACAAATCTTCCATCTATATCAGATATAATCGAGATAGGCACTCCATGACGTGCAATTATCTCCCTTAGGTACAGCTCAGCTAGCTTACCCGTGTTATCCTTCTCTCTGATCGGCAAAAAGTGCATAGATTTTGTCAAACGGTCCACGATTACCCAAATCGTATCATGACCTCTGGGAGTCTTAGGCAACTTCGTTATGAAATCCATTGAGATCTGTTCCCACTTCCACATGGGTATCTCAGGTTGTTGCAGAAGGCTTGAAGGCTTCTGATACTCGGCCTTTACCTTGGCACAAGTCAAACACTTCCCAACATAGGTAGCCACATCGCCCTTAAGTCTTGGCCACCAATAATAGTCCTTAAAATCTTGGTACATCTTGTCCGATCCTGGGTAGATCGAGTACCTCGATTTATGAGCTTCATAAAAAATCACATCTCTAAGACCACCAAAGAGAGGAACCCAAATTCGTCCCATAAAACACAAGGTTCCTTCCTTGTTGGGTACCAACTTTTTCTCCATCCCACGGAGATATTCAACCTTAATGTTCTCTTTCTTAAGAGCTTCTCTTTGTTCAGCACGAATGCGGAATGAGAGATCTGTTTGTACAATCATTTCCAAAGCCCTAACCCTTATGGGCTTAATCATTTCTTTCTGACTCAAGGCGTCTACCAGCACATTTGCCTTTCCTGGATGATATTTGATTTCAGAATCATAATCATTTAACTACTCAACCCATCGTCGCTGTCTCATGTTAAGCTCTTTCTGGTCGAATATGTGCTGTAGGCTTTTGTGATCTGTAAAAATAGTGCAACGAGTACCATACAGATAATCCCGCCAAATCTTCAAAGCAAACACCACTACTCCTAATTCCAAATCATGTGTGATGTAGTTCTTCTCATGAACCTTTAACTGGCGCTAAGCATAAGCGACAACCTTTTGTCCCTGCATCAGCACACAACCCAATCCCTGACGCGAGGCGTCACAGTATACCACGAAGTCGTCGGTGCCTTCGGGTAGGGATAAAATAGGTGCATCACAAAGCTTATTCTTAAGCAGCTGAAAAGCTTCATCTTGTTCATCTCCCCACTCATACTTCTTATCCTTTTGAGTAAGGGAGGTCAGCGGTTGAGCGATTTTTGAAAAATCCTCAATGAATCTGCGATAGTACCCTGCTAAACCTAGAAACTGACGGATCTCGGTTGGCGTCTTCGGAGTTTCCCAATTCTTAATTGCCTCGATCTTGGTGGGATCCACATGAATTCCCTCCTTGTTTACCATGTGACCAAGGAATTGTACCTCACACAACCAAAACTCGCACTTCAAGAACTTAGCATACAGTTTCTCCTTCTTTAGTAGTTCTAAAATGGCTCTAAGGTGTTGTTCATGCTCTTCCTTTGTCCGTGAGTAGATCAAAATATCATCGATAAACACAATCACAAATTTATCGAGATACGGCTTACAAACTCAGTTCATCAAATCCGTGAATACTGCCGGCGCGTTTGTTAACCCAAACGGCATTACTAGAAACTCATAATGTCCATACCGAGTTCTAAAGGCAGTCTTTGGTATACTCTCTTCTTGAATCCGTAGTTGGTGATAACCTGATCGAAGATCGATCTTGGAGTAATAACTTGAACCCTGAAGTTGATCGAATAGATCATCAATCCTCGGCAATGGATACCGATTCTTGATGGTTAACTTGTTCAACTCTCGGTAGTCAATGCACATACGGAAACTACCGTCCTTCTTCTTGACAAACAGAACTGGAGCTCCCCAAGGAGAGAAGCTTGGTCTAATGAATCCCTTGTCCAGAAGCTCTTGAAGCTGCGTCGACAACTCTTGCATCTCAGAAGGCGCAAGTCGATAAGGTGCCTTGGCGACAGGCGCGGCGCCTGCAAAACAAGTCAATATGGAATTCGACTTGTCGTTGGGGCGGTAATCCTGGCAAGTCTTCGGGGAAGACTTCAGGATATTCCCTTACCATAGGGATATCTTCCAACTTCGACTCTTCGGCTTCCTTAGCAACAATGTGAACCAAGAAGGCAACACATCCTTTCCGCAAAAACTTTTAGGCCTTCAAACAACTGATAATCCATAGAGACGTATCATGCTTTTCTCCGTGTACTACAATCGTCTCTCTATTCACCATCGGGATACAGATGATCTTCTCATAACATACGATCTCAGCTCGGTTACTCGATAACCAATCCATTCCAACTACCATGTCGAAACTTCCCAATTCGACTGGCAAAAGATCAAGCGTAAACTCACGCTCTCCCAGCTCTATCACACAGCCTCTAATTACTTCGTTTGCTTCTACTAGCTTCCCATTAGCTAGTTCTATCGAGTACGGAATATCTAACTTACTGGCAACTAACCCAAGTATATCCTTAAACTCTAGGGATACGAAGCTATAGTCGGCACCAGTATCAAACAACACGGATGCAAAATGTTGATTAATAGGGAATGTACCAGTGACTATGTTCGGATCCTGGCGAGCTTCCCTAGCTCCAATATTGAAAACTCTTCCTTGGGCTTGATTATTCTTCGGGCAATCTCGCTTGAAATGCCCTGCATCACCACAGCTAAAGCAACTGTCACACCCCAACCAATGGCGGAAACATCGGGGCGCGACACTGAGCGAAACAGATTGTCCAGAAGTTTCCATAACAACTATAATTACCAATTATTTAAGCATCACGTCCCATACCATGACATAAAAGATAGCATAATTATTACAGATAAAATCCAGTCAAATTGTTCTGTTCTGACAACTCGGATTTCTAATACAAGCATTTCATCTATTTGTTTCTAGACCTTTCCTAGCCTCGATTTCACAGCAAGCCAAGCATATAAACATCTTAAGCACCTGCCACATACGTTAAAGTAAAAGTCAATACACATAGTGTAAAGGTGAGCATACAAGTTTAATAGATATAATAGAGTTCGAAATCGATTACGCATATCCAGCACGTACACAGAGTGAAATGAAGCATGTTAGTTATCGACATGAACCTATCGATACCAATGACTGCGAGTTGATTGCCCAAGGAAGTTCGTAACACACACTCACCATTGTGAGCCATGTAACAAATTGTCCTTAACAACCCCTGAGTAAACAGGTGCTGAGTCCAAACTAATAGTACTATCATTGCTAAGGCAGGTAGACAACATTCCATGTGTAAACATAACAAACAAGCGTTCATTAAGTCACGTATAACATGCGGATACGGTTAGCGTTAAAAGTATTGCGTAGCGTGTTTGATGTGATTTGGAATAAGTAACGTATGTAACACCCAAAAGTGCGTAGAACAAAAAGGGCCCGGGTATACTCACAACGATGATGGATTGAAGGGAGCTCTTAGAGCGGAATTAGCCCGAACAGTTAATCGATAGAATAAACGTTAAGCGGCGCGTAAAATGGAACAAGGTGACAGTGGATCGGACGGTAAGATCGGGTGGCCGGTCGATCGGATGACAATCCGTTCGGATGGTCGCCCGATCGAGTGACCACTTGATTAGGTTGTCATCTCGTTTGGGATGGATGTGTTTGTGTATGATGGCTTGTCTTTTGAAGTTTTCGTTGTAGCATTTTGAAAACAGAGAAGTATCTCTACCTTTCAGGTCGGTCGATCGAAAGGTCGTTCGATCGGACAGCAATCCGATTGGCGAGGCTTCTCAGGTTGAGAACAAGTTCACAGCAGGACGATCACTCGATCGGATTACAATCCGATCGGGTGACAGTCCATATGCGTTGAACATGTTGAAAATTGTTTAAGTCCCTAAACGTCACACGATCGGACGGTCACTCGATCGGATGGCAATCCGATCGGGTGGTAATCCATTTCAACGTTCAGATCCTTCAACAGTTTAAAAATAGTTTAAGTATAGAATCAAGTACAGCCCAATCGGACGGCTGGTCGATCGGTTGGCAATCCGATCGGGTGGAAACCCGATACGACGGTAGTCCGTTCTGATGGTCTGATCGTTCTAACACTTGTTTCTGTTTGGAGGGTTATAGTTTTGAATGAGACGTTTTGATATCTTGTTTGTACAACAGAACCCTTATCTCGTCCCAAGTGACCTGGCCGAACAGGAATCACCCTAGTTCAAACAGTTCTTGGTTCGAGTCGGTTGTTCATGTTCAAACCCGAAATCAACATCTCGTGGATAGAATTCAGGTCTTGGACAAACTCAACACTAAGAAAGAGTAGAAGGTCGGAACGAGCTCCGATTCTATCGGTTTTGAGTGCATTGAGTGAAAAAGAGTTGAAAGAAAGTTAGAAACCATCTTTCAATCCTTTCTCACCATGAATATGTTTAGATCTATGCAAGATCTTTGTTTATTTGTGTAGAAATTGTTCAGATCTAAGTCGTTCTTGGTGGATTGAAGCCAAAACATGAAGTTCTCAAGAACCCCATGATGACATCATCCTAGAACATCTCAAATCTAGTGATTTCACGGTTAAAAGTTAAGATTCAAAAGATAGAAAGGTGTAGAAGTGCGTGTAGGTGAATAAAGTACAAGATTTAGGTTGAAAACTTACAAGAATCGGGAGAAATCTGAAGAAAAGCGGGCTGGAGTGAGTAGGGCAGAGAGAGAGAGCTGTCAACATCAAATGATGTTGACATATGGGGTATTTATAGGGTTTCCATAAATGGAAAGGGGGTAGAGGGGCTGGTCGATCGGGTGGCAACCCGATCGGGTGGCTGCTCGATCTAGTGGCACCTCGATTGGGTAGTAGCCCTATCGGGTGGCAGCTCGATCGGTTGGCCACTCGATTGGAGTGCACGGCATGACTAGTTTTGTTGTTTCGATTGCGATTACGAGCGTTGCGATGCGATAGAGTTTCTCATCATTAAGTAAATTAGGATGATTATTCTTGCGTTTAGTGTTTGCGATTCAATTGCGATTGAGTTGCGATTGCGTTTCGATTAATCACCACACATAAACATAAATAAACACGCACAAGTAACACATAAAAGGCACACACACGTATAAACAGTAATCAAAAGTATAGTTCGAGTTGCGAGTACGAATGCGATAAGCGATAAAACATGCGACAAATAGCGATTAAACATCGATTAAACCTCGATTAGTAATAATTACTCCACATAATACAACTAACGTAAAAGCATAAAAAGACCACTTACAAGTCAAAGAAGTCAAACCTTGACTTTGACTTTGACTTTCGAAACACAGGGTGTTACAGCCTCCCCCTCTTAAGGGAATTTCATCCCGAAATTAGGCCGAAGCCGTAACAAACAACTGTGGATACTTCGCCTTCATGTCGCTTTTGAGTTCCCAAGTGAACTCTATGCCTCGTTTGCCTTCCCATCGAACCTTCACATTGGGAATGCGCGAGCGTCTGAGCTGCTTGGTTTGGCGATCCATGATTTCGACAGGCTTCTCCACGAAATGTAGTGTTTCGTTTACTTGGAGATCATCAAGAGGCACGAACAGATCATTCTCAGCCAGGCACTTTCTGAGGTTTGACACATGGAAAGTAGGGTGAACGTTGTTAAGTTCCTCCGGTAGTTCGAGTCTGTAGGAGACTTTTCTGATCCTTTCCAAAATCTTAAAAGGTCCAACATATCTAGGCGCGAGTTTCCCTTTCTTGTCGAATCTGACCACACCCTTCCAAGGTGATACCTTTAGGAGTACATGGTCGCCAACGTCAAATTCAAGGGGCTTGCGTCGTCTATCGGTGTAACTTTTTTGAAGACTCCAAGCTTTCAGCAGGTTGTCTCGAATTTGGAGGATTTTGTCAGTCGTTTCTTGCAATAGCTCAGGACCGGTTAATTGCGAGTGCCTGATCTCGTGCCATACAATAGGTGATCGACATTTTCTTCCGTATAAAGCCTCAAACGGTGCCATTTGAATGTTGGAATGATAACTGTTATTGTACGAGAATTCGACTAGAGGAAAGTATGCGTCCCAATTACCACCGAAATCTATGACACACGAGCGGAGCATGTCTTCAAGAGTACGAATCGTTCTCTTAGTCTGACCGTCGGTTTGGGGTTGAAATGCGGTACTTAGGTTTAGCGTAGTACCGAGTGCAGTTTGAAATGTTTCCCATGGACGCAAGGTAAACCGAGCATCACGGTCACAGATGATGTCGCGAGGCGCCCATGTCGACAAATGATCTCATCGGTGTAGATTCGGTCTAATTTCTCTACCTTGTAGTCTTCTCGTATTGGTAGGAAGTGTGCTGATTTGGTCAAACGGTCAATGATAACCCAGATGTTGTCGTGGCCTGATGATGTGCATGGAAGTTTCGTTATAAAGTCCATAGCTATGCTTTCCCACTTCCACATTGGGATCGGGGGTTGTTCAAGCAAGCCAGAGGGCCTTTGGTGTTCAGCCTTGACTTTCGAGCAAGTCAGGCACTTCCCAACGTAAAGAGCAATATCCCTTTTCATGCCCGGTGACCAGTACTTGTAGCGAAGGTCCTGGTACATTTTATTGGCATCGGGATGAATAGAATACCAAGATTTGTGGGCTTCGTCCATCAAAGTCTGTCGTAAATTGGTCCGCTTAGGGATCCAAATTTGGTCTAGATAATGGAATATCCCATTCGACTTATTCACTAGCTGGGCTCCATCATGGTGGATCCTTTCCTTCTTCAAAGTGCACTCATTAAAACAAGCATGTTGGGCTTTGCGAATGAGAGTTTCGAGATGATGCTGGGCTGGAATATTAGGAATGTTATGCAGATAGCTCCGTCTGCTGAGAGCGTCGGCAACGACATTTGCTTTGCCTGGGTGGTAACGAATCTCACAGTCGTAATCGTTGAGAAGTTCTACCCATCGACATTGACGCATATTAAGTTCCTTCTGGTTGAATATGTGTTGTAGGCTGCTATGGTCGGTGAAGACCGTACACTTTGTACCATAAAGGTAGTGTAACCAAATCTTCAACGCAAAAACAACTGCGCCTAGCTCGAGGTCATGGGTTGTATAGTTCTTCTCGTGGATCTTGAGCTGACGAGATGCGTAAGCGATAACCTTGTCCCATTGCATGAGAACACAACCAAGACCAAGGTTTGAGGCATCGCAATATACGATAAAGTCGTCGTTTCCGTCGGGTAAAGTGAGGACGGGAGCATTGCAAAGCATATGCTTGAGGGTTTGGAAAGCAGACTCTTGTTCAGTTCCCCAAACAAAGGATCTGTCTTTATGTGTGAGAGAGGTAAGCGGCACGGCGATTTTAGAGAACCCTTCGATAAATCGACGATAATAGCCCGCTAGTCAGAGAAAACAACGGACTTTAGACGGGTTCTTTGGTGTAACCCAACTCTTAACAGCTTCAATCTTCACGGGATCGACATGAATACCTTGACTATTGCAATCCGATTGGGTGGCAGTCCATATGCATTGAACATGTTGAAAATTTTTTAAGTCCCTAAACGTCACACGATCGGACGATCACTCGATCGGATGGCAATCCGATCGGGTGGTAATCCGTTTCAACGTTCAGATCCTTAAATAGTTTAAGTATAGAACCAAGTGCAGCCCGATCGGACGGCCGGTCGATCGGTTGGCAATCCGATCGGGTGGCAACCCGATCGGACGGTAGTCCGTTCCGACGGTCTGATCGTTCTAACACTTGTTTCTTTTTGGAGTGTTGTAGTTTTGAATGAGACGTTTTGATATCTTGTTTGTACAACAGAACCCTTATCTCATCCCAAGTGACCTGGCCGAACAGGAATCACCCTAGTTCGAACAGTTCTTGGTTTGAGTCGGTTGTTCATGTTCAAACCCAAAATCAACATCTCGTGGATATAATCTAGGTCTTGGACCAACTCAACACTAAGAAAGAGTAGAAGGTCGGAACGAGCTCCGATTCTATCGGTTTTGAGTGCATTGAGTGTAAAAGAGTTGAAAGAAAGTCAGAAACCATCTTTCAATCCTTTCTCACCATGAATATGTTTAGATATATGCAAGATCTTTGTTTATTTGTGTGGAAATCGTTCAGATCTAAGTCGTTCTTGGTGGATTGAAGCCAAAAGATGAAGTTTTCAAGAACCCCATGATGACATCATCCTAGAACACCTCAAATCTAGTGATTTGAAGGTTAAAAGTTAAGATTCAAAAGATAGAAAGTTGTAGAAGTGCGTGTAGGTGAAGAAAGTACAAGATTTAGGTTGAAAACTTACAAGAATCGGGAGAAATCTGAAGAAAAGCGGGCTGGAGCGAGTAGGGCAAAGAGAGAGAGAGCTGTCAACATCAAATGATTTTGACATATGGGGTATTTATAGGGTTTCCATAAATGGAAAGGGGGTAGAGGGGCTGGTCGATCGGGTGGCAACCCGATCGGGTGGCTGCTCGATCGAGTGGCACCTCGATCGGGTGGTAGCCCGATCCTGTGGCAGCTCGATCGGTTGGCCACTCGATTGGAGTGCACGGCGTGACTAGTTTTGCTGTTTCGATTGCGATTGCGATTGCGAGCGTTGCGATGCGATAGAGTTTCTCATCAAATTACTTTAATCCCAACTACTATATCTAACATATAATCTTCAAGTAAATTAGGATGATTATTCTTGCGTTTAGTGTTTGCGATTCGATTGCGATTGAGTTGCGATTGCATTTCGATTAATCACCACACATAAACATAAATAAACACGTGCAAGTAACACGTAAAAGGCACACACACGTATAAACAGTAATCAAAAGTATAGTTCGAGTTGCGAGTGCGATTGCGATAAGTGATAAAACATACGACAAATAGCGATTAAACATTGATTAAACCTCGAGTAGTAATAATTACTCCACAAAATACAACTAACGTAAAAGCATAAAAAGACCACTTACAAGTCAAAGAAGTCAAACCTTGACTTTGACTTTGATTTTCGAAACACGGGGTGTTATAGCAACCTTGGCCGCGACCATTTCCATTTCCACCCTAGTTGTTGTTTGCTCCACGGTTTCCGTTACCAGCTTGATTTCCAGAACCACCACGATTTCCATTACCTCCTTGATTATTGTTTCCACCTTGGTTTCTGTTCCCATAACGTTTTCCACCACGGTTTCCATTTCTATTACCATTCCCGTTTCCTCTTTGACCATTATTCCCACGACCGGCTCCATACCAGCATGTCTCCTTGGCATGGCCGACTTTTCCACACGTTTCACACTTTCCAGCTCTGCATCGTCTAGTGTGATGAAACTGACACACATCACATTTGGGCCGGTGCCCATATATCCTTTTCCTCTAATCTCAGCACCAGCAGTAGCACCAGTAGCAGCAACTTGTACCTCAACTAGTGGGTTAGCGTCTCTACGCTTGTTGGCATTGTTGCTCGCACGAGTACCCTTCTTGAAGTTCGAGAATTTCCTTTTGTTTTCCACTAACGACTCGACATGAGTCTCTTTCTTCTTTCCCTCAGAGATTGAAAACTTGTTCAATCTAATTGCTTCCTCTGTCAATGCCACGCTCAAGTCCATGGCTTCAGTGATCGTTGGAATGTCGAATTCTATATGATTTGAATGTCTAAATCTATACGCTTGGAAGGCCTAACCCTATATTTGGAATGTCTAAAGTCTATGTTGGAATGTCTAAAACTATTTGGTGCTTGACTCTTGAGACTCGTGAAACTTGATTCTTGGTTGAATGAGAGACTAGAGCCTTGTCACTGGCAGAATCTATTAATCTTTTAAACTTTTGGTGTTTATGATGTAATCTAGTAGTATGATACTTTTACCAACTATACGCAACGCAATGCTTAATCTAATTCGCAAAACGAACCAAAGACGGGAACGCGGAAAGGATGCGACTGACCAAGTGGCACACCGATCGGATGACCATCCGATCAGATAACCACCCGATCGGACGACCACCCGATCAGATGGCCACTCGATCGACCCGCCACTTGATCCATGCACCACCTCTCACACACTATAAATAGGCCTGTCACATCACCAAATTCCCTGATGTGACAGCCTCACTCGAACAGATGCACGCACACTAGGTTTCCTCATTTTCTTGGCGATTCCGGTACGTTTTAGGCTAGATTCTTGTACTTTCCTGATCTATACTTCATTCTCTACGTGATTCACCTTTGAAATCACACTTTTCACCATGAAAACTCTCGGATCTGAGGTCTTATGGGTGATGTCATCATGGTGATTTGTACGAACGACTATGTGACGTCATTTCTAGTAAGATCTAGCTCGGATCTGAGGAATTTCAGGTGTTTTACACCTAATCTAAGCTAGATCTAGGATTTTTACAATAAAACTCGAGTTTTCTTTATCAATCACTCAATCTTTTACTTTAAACGGTGGAATCTGGGCATAAACGGACTTTAGACTTGATGAGTAGTCTAGAGTAAGTTTGGAAACGAATTATTACCGGAAAAGACGATCATAGAACGGATTCCGACATAAACCGTTGCGAACCGATGACTGACCGGACAGGGGTGATTCCCACCCGCTCAGAACGGCTGTGAGATGATGAGTTTACTGTTGCCGCAATACATACCGTGCCGTATAGAAACTTAGAAATTTTACAAAGTGATAAGACGGAACAAGAACCACTCGATCGAGCGACAATCGTATCGGATGTCCATCCGATCGAATAGCCACCCGATCGGGTGACACTTGTTTCATAATCTGTCGAACACTTAGAAACTTTTTAGGAACTTGAAACTTTGGAAACCCTGATCAAGTGACAACCCGATCGGATAGCCATCCGATCGAGCAACCACCCGATTGAAGTAACCAAAGCACTTAATCAACTTGAAACTTGAACACTTGGATAGAGTGGCCACCCGATCGGACGGCCATCCGATCGGACAGCCACCCGTCCCACTTACACTTTAGCCACCCGATCGACTGGCAATCCGATCGGATAGCCATCCGATCGGACAACCATCCGATCCAGAGGCCACTTCGAAACTCGGTGCAAACTCGTTATTCCGCCCAACTCTTATCTGTTGTAATCTGATCAGGCTAATTCTAAAAGAGCTCCCTTTGATCCAATAACAGTTTAAGCAATCACTGTGAGTATACTCGATCCCTTTTTGCTTTAAACATTGGGATGTAACATGTATTCTATAAACTACGAACTTGATACTTTTAAAATCTACACTCTATCCTACTTTTATGTGAAACTTGTGCAATCTAGTATTCTATTTTGTGCTATGTGACGTTTAATCCTGGGTCTGTAGTTCCGCCTTAACAATAGTAGCGCTATAGGAGATGCACCTCTCCCATTATTCTCAGGGGGTATTGTTAGGAGGATTCTAGTTTACCTTGAGTCGTGGGTAAACACTAAAGCATCGGGATACTTGGGCTATCACTGTGTGGACTGCGGCACTAGCACGGCTGAAACTAATTTTTATACTCACACTGTGGATATGAGTTGTTTTAATCTATTATGCTATTATTCAAAATTGTATACTCGCCGGTACATTTTTGTACTGACCCTATTTTAATACATGTTGCAGGCTGATAGAATGCTGGATACTGGAAATCAAGTAGGGCGATGCCTAGAAACTTCACTTAGTTAACCTAGAAGTTTTTGAACAATATTTGATAAAATTATGTAATCTTGATACTTATGACTGGTGCTCTAGGTTTAGACAATTTACTATGAAATTTTGATTAATATCTATTAAAACAACTAGTGTTATGGAATCTCATGAGCAATCTGAACGCTTAGTGCTCGCACCCCGATGTTTCCGCCATCGGTTGGGGTGTAACAGATTGGTATCAGAGCCATAACTATAGAGAATTAGGATAAGTAGAAATACTTGCCCTAGTCTATAGTTCTAGGAGTCTTAACTCTTATTTGTTGTTTAAGACTTATGCACTCTACCGTATCTGCTTCCTAGCAGCACATGTTCCTGTTAAACTTACATGCCTTTCCTAAGGCTAACATAATATACACTTGATAGTTGATACTTCGAAAACACTGTTCGCCAGTGTTTGTATTTTGCACGGAATTTGCCCTCAAGACAGGAGTGACGTCCAAACCTTAATGAAAATTCTCCAATTTTATTATAGTAGGTCTTGTCTGCAGGTAAGTAACAACGCTATTAGGGTACGATGTTGCCAAGATAGAGGTGAAACTCAGACCTTGATAACTAGTCCCACTCCTTGATGATTTCTCCTTGATGATTTTATATCTCGCCAAAGTCTCGCAACTTCCAATCAATTGGGTACATGAAATGACCAAAAGGACGGATATCGTAGGCCTAACATCGATGACGTATTTGTCTAAGTAAGTCAAGACACGTTACGTCTATTCGAAAGGAGTTTGAATCGCTTTGGTTAGTCGCCATTCCTCTACCCGGAATAATCCTATGTTTTATAAGCCTATCTTTTATGTTATCTCGATATTATATGGGGTTTTAAACTTAACTCTTCGTTTATTTTGAGGCCTTTCACACAAATCACGCGTTTGTCCGCAATCTAAAACGTTAACTCTAATCTCAGGATCAAACTAAATTTATGAAGCTTTATACGATATGTGATCTATGTGGACATCTTGAAATACTATGTGAAATCTATCTGATGGATACATGTGTGTTGTTGTGGGTGTGGAACGTTAATGGCATGAAAATACGAGACATAAGTGGCATGTCTGAAGCACGGTGGATACGCCGCTGGTACTTCCTATATATAAGTGCTTCCGGCATGTTACCAACTTTCGTACCAAGTGCCATGTAAGACTTAGTGTTTGCAGACCAATGTCGAGAATGCCGAAATCTAAACTATGGGAAAACTACTTGTGCAATCTATGAGAATTCTAAGCAAGTCTATGCAATCTATGGGAAGCCTATGAGAACTCTAAAACTACTCGTGTAGCCTATGAGAAATCCATGAATGAACTATGTGCACTCTAATCTATGTTAGACTAATTAAGCTAATCTATGATTAATCTCTTGAGTTAATCTATGTAAATCTATTTGAGTAATCTATGTGAATCTGTTTGAGCAATCTATGTATATATGATAATTGTGATGGGTAAATTGTTACGTTTGGTAATTGCGATACGTAACATGACACCGAGTACGGGGCAGAGGCGATATGTCCGAAGCGTGGTGGATACGCCGCTAGTACTTCCTATATATAAGCGTTTCTGACATGTTAACCAAACTTCGTATAACGTGCCATGCGAAGATCGCGAATGTGTGGTGTGAATCTTTATTGTGAGACTTCGTAACCTAGACTTATACGATCCTCTTGTTGGATCTTTAGGATGTCTTCTCGAAAGCTATCCGACACTCTCAAGAAATCCAGAGAAAAGTCACAGAAAAAGATGATGTCTTTCATGGCCGACCAGATCGCTCGAGTCGTGCCAAAGATCGTCTCTGAGATCCAAGGATCAAACACTCCTCCATCTTCTGTGGACTCTAAGACGGAGAAGTCGACGTCTGCAAAGTTCAACTACAAACATTTTGTCTCATGCAACCCTAAGTCTTTTACGGGCAGTGATGGGGTGACTGCAATGCTTGAGTGGTTCGACAACATTGAAGTTACTTTCATCAACCGCGAGTGCCCAGAGCATTTAAAGACCAGGAGTGCGACGGGAATGTTTCAAGGCAGAGCGTTGGAGTGGTGGACAAACGAGAGAAACATCCGTACTAATGAAGAAGCCTATTCGATTCCATGGGCTGCGGTACGAGAACTGATGATGCTCGAGTTCTGCCCTCCTCATGAACAGTTGAAGCTTGAAGATGAATTTTGGCACTTAAAGAAGGTTGGTGATGATAACCTGGCTTATACTACTCGGTTCAAGCAATTGAGCTTGATTGTTCCTCACTTGGTTTCGACTCCTAAGCGTATGATAACCAAGTACATCAACGGTCTACCTCCTGCTATGCGTGATTCCATTGAGGCAGCCCAACTTGGAACTATTGAAAAAGTCTATCGTCTGGCAGCAAGTTTGAACAACAACCATGTGCGTGATAAGCAGTTTGCCACTTCTGCTCCTTCCAAGTCTGCAAATCAAGTCACCCAGCAGCCAAGTGGCAGCAAGAACAAGAAAAGGAAAAGGAAATCTCAGGGTTCAGGATGCAATGCTATTATTCCTGCTGCAAACCCTGCGGCTAAACCTGCTCCTGCTACTACTACTGCAAACCCTGCTGTTCCAGAAGCTAAGAAACAGTACACTGGGTCTTACCCCAAGTGTGCAACTTGCAGTTTCCATCATCCAGCTACTTCTGCATGTCGTATGTGTACCAACTGTAACCCTTATGGTCACACGACTCCCTACTGTCGTCAAGCTAACCCTACTCAGGCAGCTCAACAATCCCCAGCTCAGGCAGCTCAAGCAGCTTTTCCAGCTCCTCCGCTGAACCCAGATCCAGTCAACGCTGTTCGTGCATGCTTCCAGTGTGGTGATACTACTCATCTTCGTAATCGTTGCCCCCAGCTGAACCAAGATCAACAACCAGCCGCTCGTGGACGAGCATTCAATCTCAATGCTAATCAGGCTCGCAACAACAATGATGTGGTGAATGGTATGTTCCTTGTTAATAACCTTTATGCTTCGATTCTATTTGATACTGGCGCCGATAAGAGCTTTGTGTTCGTGAATTTGAGTCTTTGATAAACTGTACACGCTCTAAGTTACCTGAGTCGTTCTCTGTCGAGATCGCCAATGGCAAGTCGATTCTTGTTAATTCTATCATTCGTGATTGTTCCCTGACTCTTAACGATCACGTATTCTCTATTGATCTCATACCCATGCGTTTGGGTAGCTTTGATGTTATTATCGCTATGGACTGGTTACGTAAGAATCATGCCGAGATTGTTTGTCACGAGAAACTCGTTCGTCTTCCCCTTCCATCTGGTGATACTTTGAACTTCTATGGAGACCGACCTTTGAAAGGACTAAGGCTGATGTCATGCACACAAGCGAGCAGAAGTTTACGTAAACAGAACCCTGCTTTCTTGGCCCACGTAGTGGAACAAAAGGGCAAGGGGAAGAACATAAACGATGTTCCGGTTGTGTGTGATTTCCCCGACGTCTTTCATGAGGATTTACTTGGTCTTCCTCCTCCTAGATCCGTTGACTTTGGTATTGATTTAGTACCTGGTGCGACTCCTGTCGCTAAGTGATGTGTGCGCGTATATACATGTTTTTACAATGAATCTAACACACGATTCGGTTTTAAATTTATAAAAGTGATTTATACTTCAACATTAAAACACACACGAAAGGGCAGGTGTACCCCGTCATATATGTAGTAAAGCATCGGTAAGAACCAAGTGTCGATCCAAGGATGTGGGCGGAGAAATAATACTAAACCTTTGTCAATAAATTACCGGTAGGAAGATAAATGAGTGATTTTTCGAAAAACTAAAATAAGCATAAATAAATATTTATAAAAACATATTAGACTCCAAATAAGAAAATAAGTATATAGCCTTGCTTCTTACACAACCAAAGTATATGAACTAAGTCGGTTTTGTCACTTGAAACATTTGATCAATTTTCCATTTTCAAGACAATTAGTATCCCTTTCGGGAATCCTAACATGACAATCATTCAGAAAGCTAAAACGATAAACACACTTTAACCACCTAAAATTGTTCTTTAACGTGCAATTGATAAATGTCTATGAAAATCCCCTAAAGATAAGTTAGTCATTCGTTAGGAGTTTTCTAACCTCACTTAATCAAGGAAAGTGACACCGATAAACACAATGTAACCATCAAGACAAGCATAAACTAGATTAAATGACAACCGAGTTCATTTTACAAATCTTGCACATAAATTCACCAAGATAGCAATTTTGGCCTAAACTACTAACTAAGCTAACAATTTATGACAAGAATTCATAACAACACCATTTAACCCGTTAAGGTCCTTACGTGAGGGAAAGCTTTCTTGATTAACAATAATTACCCCTTATTAAACCACTAACCATTTCTAGTATCATGGTGCACACATTTTAACCAAGTTAAACTAGTTAACCAAGTTCAAAGTCTACTAATACATGATTAATTAAGCTTCATCTTTCAATTATCTCAACTAACCGTATACCAATCATCCAAGATAATTACTTATAATCAAGAAACCAACATCAGTAAACAAGGTTGCAAACTAATCATCAAGGATTAACATAGAAAATGCTTCAAAGTGTCATTACAAACATAATTACCATACTAATGGTTGTAATTAAGCAAGGGATTCTAGTGTTTTTGCCCAAAGGCTTACAATAATACATAATAATTAATCTAAATGCTTGAAACATAACAAAATCGTGGAAAGATTTAAGAAATCAAACCATAAACAAGCACAAGATTAAGAATCCGGATGATAACGGAGCTAATCGGCACAATGTGGCTTGAATCCGGGTGAAAGCTAGTGCCTCCGGAGCCTGTGAATTTGCCAAAAGAGCTCCCAAAAGTCCAGAATTTTTGAAATGAAGCTGCTGCCTGTTTTTTTATAACTTTTTGCGATCACACGGTCGTGCCAATAAAGTGCACGACCGTTCACTTTTTAAAACACTGTTCACCATACTATGTGGCATCATCAGATCTTGACCGGTCTTTGTAGTCGCACGACCGTTCCACAGGCGGCACGAGCGTGCATCTCCGGGGTTAGAGTGGCACGAGAAGCTGCACTGGTGGTGCATTTCCGGGTTGGAGCTAGACATCGGATCCGCACGGGGTGCAACCATCCGCACGGTCGTTCAACTCTGGGATTGGCTTGCATTCCTGATCGCACTGGCGTGCATTGCTGAGCAGAGCTCTGTTGTCGGATCCGCATGGTCGTGTCATTCATTGTACGGCCGTGCCAATTGTCCAGATCGGAATGTTCACAGAATCTTCGCAGCTTTATCGTTTTGCCCGGAAAGTCCTCGTTTTCATCATCTTCTTGTTTGGCATGCTGTTTTAGGCCTGTAAACAAAAGTAAACCCGATTAAGTATCCGATTCTCGGTTTTATGGCCAAAAACGCGTAAAATGGGGATAAAATGGGGGACTAAAGTATGTGTAAATTGGTGAATATCACTAAGGCTCCTTATCGTCTTGCACCTTCTCAGATGCAATAATTATCCAGCCAACTACAGGAATTGCTCGATAAAGGTTTTATTCGCCCAAGTGCCTCCCCATGGGGTGCTCCCGTGCTATTTGTCAAGAAGAAGGATGGTTCCTTTCATATGTGTATCGACTAGCGTGAACTTAATAAGTTTACCTTGAAGAATCGTTATCCACTCCCTCGCATTGATGACCTATTCGACCAACTACAAGGTGTGTCCTGTTTCTCTAAGATTGATCTCCGTTCTGGTTATCATCAGCTTCGTGTACTCGAGGATGATATTCCTAAAACTGCGTTTCGTACTCGATATGGGCACTATGAGTTCGTAATCATGCCTTTTGGTCTGACCAACGCACCCGCCGTGTTCATGGACCTTATGAATCGTGTGTGTAAACCCTATTTGGATTGATTTGTGATCGTCTTTATTGATGATATTCTTATTTACTATAAATCTAAAGCTGATCATGCTCGCCATCTACGTCTTATGCTTGAACTTCTACGTGGTGAACGCCTATATGCTAAATTTTCTAAGTGTGAGTTTTGGATTGATGAAGTGCAGTTTCTTGGTCACGTTGTTAGTAGTCAGGGTATTCATGTTGACCCTTCTAAGATCGAGGCAGTGAAGAATTGGTGTACGCCTAAATCCGTGTCTGAGATTCGTTCTTTCCTAGGATTGGTAGGTTATTACCGCCGGTTCATCGCGGATTTCTCTAAAATTGCTGTTCATCTTACTACTCTAACCCAAAAGGAGAAACCTTTCGTTTGGGGTCCCGAACAAGAGGATTCCTTTCTAACTCTTAAGGACTTGCTATGCAATGCTTCCTTTTTGACCCTGCCTGATGGCAATGACGATTTTGTGGTATATTGTGATGCCTCGAACCGTGGATTGGGATGTGTGCTCATGCAGCGGGAAAAGGTAGCTTATGCCTCTCGTCAGGTCAAGGTACACGAGAAAAACTATACTACTCATGATCTGGAGCATGGTGCAGTTATTTTTGCGTTAAAGTTTTGGCGACACTACCTGTACGGTACAAAGTGCGTGGTTTTCATTGACCACAGGAGTCTTCAACATATCTTTGACCAAAAAGAACTAAACATGCGACAGAGACGTTGGGTGGAGCTACTTAACAACTACGACTGCGAAATTTGCTATCATCCTGGCAAAGAGAATGTAGTAGCCGATGCTCTTAGTCGTAAAACTCATTTTAAGGCTATTCGTGTCTCTAGTGACCTTCATGCTTGTATTCTCGATGCACAGTACTCCTCAGTAAACAAAGGAAGTATATTTGTTGAAGTATGAGGTGCTTCTATCGATCAACTTGTGACGAAACCCGATGGGCTTCAATACTATTTAAATCGCATCTGGGTACCAGACAGTGAGCTCATTATGAATGAGGCTCACAAATCTCGTTACTCTATTCATCCAGGTGCCGACAAGATGTACCAGGACTTGCGTACGACTTACTGGTGGCCGGGCATGAAGAGGGACATTGCTGTATATGTTTCTAAGTGCCTTACTTATTTGAAGGTTAAGGCCGAACATCAGCGTCCCTCTGGACTCTTGGAGCAACCTAAGATCCCAGTTTGGAAATGGGATAGTCTGGCTATGGACTTTATCACTAAGTTACCCCGTACACCTTCCGGTCATGACAGTATTTGGGTGATCATTGACCGTTTAACTAAATCAGCCCACTTTCTTCCTATTCGCGAAGATTATAAAGTGGAGAAACTTGCTAGGATCTATACAGATGAGATTATATGCCGTTATGGCATCCCTCTTGACATAATATCTGACCGTGATGGTCGTTTTACTTCACGTCTTTGGCAAACATTTCAGTCCGCTATGGGTTCACACTTGAATCTTAGCACGGCCTTTCATCCTCAGAAGGATGGACAGACCGAGCGTACTATTCAAACCCTAGAGGACATGCTCCGTTCTTGTGTCATTGACTTTGGTGGTAACTGGGATGTACATTTACCATTGATAGAATTCTCGTACAACAACAGCTATCATTCCAGTATTCAGATGGCTCCTTTTGAAGCTTTGTATGGACGGAAATGCCGATCTCCTCTCAGCTGGCATGAGGTTGGGGAGAAGCAGTTCACTAGCCCTGAGATTATTCAAGAGACAACGGATAAGATTCTTCAGATCCATGATAACTTGATCAAGGCTAGGAGCAGACAAAAGAGCTATACTGATAAAAGGTGCAAGCCTCTGGAATTTGTTGTTGGTGACCAAGTTCTACTCAAGGTATCTCCCTGGAAGGGAATGGTTCATTTTGGTAAGAAGGGAAAGCTAGCTCCTCGCTATGTAGGCCCTTTCGTGATACTTGAAAGGATTGGCAAGGTGGCGTACAGACTCGACTTGCCACAAGAACTAAACAATGTGCATCCGGTTTTCCACATATCCAATCTACGCAAATGCCTACCCGACGAGGAACTGCAAGTTCCCCTGGAAGACTTGCAAATAAATGACGCTGTTAAATTTGAGGAGAAACCGGTTGAAATCATGGATCAAGCTGTCAAGCGACTAAGGCGCAGCAAAATTCCCATAGTCAAGGTTCGATGGGAAGGAAAGCGTGGTGTCGAATTCACTTGGGAACTGAAAAGTGATATGAAGGCCAAGTATCCGCAACTCTTCGAACAGTCTTCTTCTAAGATTTCGGGGATGAAATCTCCTAAAGGAGGGGAGACTGTAACGCCCAGCGTCCCTAAACTTTAAACTTTTGTCAATATTAGTCCCTGAAGTTTGAATTGTGTCAGTTTTAGTCCCCAACCCATGTGTGGAATGTCTAATCTTGAAATGCCTAATTCTATATGTTGGAATGTCGAATTCTATATGATTTGAATGTCTAAATCTATACGCTTGGAATGCCTAACCCTATATTTGGAATGTCTAAAGTCTATGTTGGAATGTCTAAAACTATTTGGTGCTTAAATCTTGAGACTCGTGAAACTTGATTCTTGGTTGAACTAGAGACTAGAGCCTTGTCACTGGCGGAATCTATTAATCTTTCAAACTTTTGGTGTTTATGATGTAATCTAGTAGTATGATACTTTTACCAACTATACGCAACGCAATGCTTAATCTAATTCGCAAAACGAACCAAAGACGGGAACGCGGAAAGGATGCGACTGACCAAGTGGCACTCTGACGGGATGACCATCCGATCGGATAACCACCCGATCGGATGGCCACTCGATCGACCCGCCACCCAATCCATGCACCACCTCTCACACACTATAAATAGGCCTGTCACATCACCAAATTCCCTGATGTGACAGCCTCACTCGAACAGAGGCACGCACACTACCTTTCCTCATTTTCTTGGCGATTCCGGTACGTTTTAATCTAGATTCTTGTACTTTCCTGATCTATACTTCATTCTCTACGTGATTCACCTTTGAAATCACACTTTTCACCGTGAAAACTCTCGGATCTGAGGTCTTATGGGTGATGTCATCTTGGTGATTTGTACGAATGGCTATGTGACGTTATTCCTAGTACGATCTAGCTCAGATCTGAGGAATTTCAGGTGTTTTACACCCAATCTATGCTAGATCTAGGATTTTTACAATAAAACTCGAGTTTTCTTCATCAATCACTCAATCTTTTACTTTAAACGGTGGAATTCGGGCATAAACGGACTTTAGACTTGATGAGTAGTCTAGAGGAAGTTTGGAAACGGGTTATTGCCGGAAAAGACGACCATGGAACGGATTCCGACATAAACCGTTATGAACCGACGACTGACCGGACAGGGGTGATTCCCACCCGATCAGAACGGTGCCGTCAAGAAACTTAGAAATTTTACAAAGTGATAAGACGGAACAAGAACCACTCGATCGAGCGACAATCCTATCGGATGTCCATCCGATCGGACAGCCATCCGATCGGGTGACACTTGTTTCATAATCTTTCAAACACTTAGAAACTTTTCAGGAACTTGAAACTTTGGAAACCCCGATCAAGTGACAACCCGATCGGATAGCCATCCGATCGAGCAACCACCCGATTGAAGTAACCAAAGCACTTAATCAACTTGAAACTTGAACACTTGGATAGAGTGGCCACCCGATCGGACAGCCACCCGTCCCACTTACACTTTAGCCACCCGATCGACTGGCAATCCGATCGGATAGCCATCCGATCAGATAGCCGCTTCGATACTCTGTGCAAACTCATTATTCCGCCCGACTCTTATCTGTTGTAATCTGATCAGGCTAATTCTAAAAGAGCTCCCTTTGATCCAATAATAGTTTAAATTGTTAAACAATCACTGTGAGTATACTCGATCCCTTTTTGCTTTAAACTTTGGGATGTAACATGTATTCTATAAACTATGAACTTGATACTTTTGAAATCTACACTCTATCCTACGTGTATGTGAAACTTGTGCAATCTAGTATTCTATTTTGTGCTATGTGACGTTTAATCCAGGGTGTGTAGTTCCGCCTTAACAATAGTAGCGCTATAGGAGATGCACCTCTCCCATTATTCTCAGGGGGTATTGTTAGGAGGATTCTAGTTTACCTTGAGTCTTGGGTAAACACTAAAGCATCGGGATACATGTGCTATCACTACGTGGACTGCGACACTAGCACGGCTGAAACTAATTTTTATACTCACACTGTGGATATGAGTTGTTTTAATCTATTATGCTATTATTCAAACTTGTATACTCGCCGGTACATTTTTGTACTGACCCTATTTAATACATGTTGCAGGCTGATAGAATGCTGGATACTGGAAATCAAGTAGGGCTATGCCTAGAAACGTCACTTAGTTAACCTAGAAGTTTTTGAACAATATTTGATGAAATTATGTAATCTTGATACTTATGATTGATGTTCGAGGTTTAGACAAATTACTATGAAATTTTGATTAATATCTATTAAAACAACTAGGGTTATGGAATCTCATGAGCAATCTGAACGCTTTGTGCTCGCACCCCGATGTTTCTGCCATCGGTTGGGGTGTGACAGTTGGAGGCTTGGAAGTAGTCACCATGCTCATAATTTGGGGTGCCAATCCCAAATGAAACGTTTAACTAGCTTGAACTCCGGCTCTACCATGTAGGGGACAACTCGAGACAAATCGTGGAATCTCTGCACGTACTCCGCTATCTTAGGACCATCCATTTTCAGATTCCAAAACTCGGTTTCCAACTTCTGAATCTTAGCCCTTGAACAGTACTTCTTACGCATTAGTTCTTTCATCTCATCCCATGTCATACCATACGCTGCTGCCTCTCCTAGAGTCTGAACCTGGAGGTTCCACCACGACAGGGCCCCATCGAGGAATAGTCCAGAAATGTAGGTGACCTGGTGCTCAGTCGCACACTTGCTCATTCGCAGCACAGAATCCGTTTTCTCAGCTCATCTTACGAAAGCTACAGTACCTCCAGTGCCGTCAAAGTTCAGAGGCTTGCAGTCAAGGAACTGCTTGTAAGTACAGCCTGTACAAGCAACATCATTCACAGAAAGCATTAGCAAACGCACCTGGAATGTCCAAACGTATTGTAATGCGTCTTGGGTGACTTTAACATTACCGTGAGCTGGGTTATTTCCTGAGGTACCTCCGCTGTGCTCAGATCAAAGGGCCTCATGTTGTGTGATTGCCTGTGAAATTCGTTCTTGCAGTTCTGCCTCTGTTGTGGGCAACTGAGTGTTCCTTCGAGGAGGCATCTTCTATAAAGAAGATTGTATAGGTCAGGTCTTAATCGTGTAATAAATAATACGTATATAATAGTGTCTATCATAACAAGTAAGCATGTAATCATCACAATCATAGCACAAACATGTATATTAACAACATATTTAATGAGAACATGACGATTGAGCTTTCATTAATCATCGACCACAAAGTATTGTTACATGTTTTACAAAATGTATCATATCAAAAGGGAACACAGGGTCACACTACCCTTGTCCAAAATGTCTATCAGTCTACAACAGTCATATAATCAAAAGGTGGTCTCCAAAAGGCTTCACAAGCTCAGCTCAATAGTAGGAGGAGGTGGAGGAAAGAAAAGCAAAGCAACCTACATAAAACCAAAAACCGGCTATGCTGATGGTGGTGGAGGAGGAAGAGGTGGTGGAGGAAAGAAAAGCAAGTTGTGCACATGCCCAAGCTCCTCCTCAAGCTCATAAACGTGATGCAACAGATAACTGATCTGCTGCTCGATGGTAAGAAATCGAGTATCAAAATCTGGAAATGGAGTGAGAGGTGCAGAAGGATACAAAAACGGGGACAGTGATGAACGAGGGGGGACAAAAGCAGGCTGACACGAACATGGCAAAGGACGCGGTGTCATCTCAAGCTCCAAAATCCTACGACTCATGATCTCATACTGTAGCTGAAGTGATAATAGTAACTCATCCCGTGTATAACCAGTAAAGTGCGAGGGATGTTAGGGATCAGAAATCGGCATGGTGTATGGTGGGAACCATCGGAATGGCTCATCAAGTGGTGTAGAAGTAAAAGGAGCAAAAGGTGCAGACTGAGGTATGTGTGGAAAAGCTGCTGAAACATGAGGTTAATGGCTAGGCTACTGGCCTGAGGTACCTTCCCCTGGATGGGGTGCGGGTATGTCCTGCAAGAAGACGATAGGTAAATTGACACGATGAACATCAGACTCCACTGGGTGAAAAGGAGCAACATCAGCGGGTGCGGGTGCATGTGGAGGAGTGAATGGCTCAATAACAGGAGGATCCATGGGTGTAGGAACTGGGTCAGGTATGAGGGGTGCAATGTCAGGTATGCCAAAAGGAATAGGGTTATGATCAGGCAAGGGCTCAGGATCAGAAGGTGCTATATCAGGCTGATCATCAGGAACAAAGTCTGGCTCAAGATCAGGCTCAAGCTCGTGTGGAGGGGATGGTGCAACTGACATGGCTGTATCATCGTCAGAATTAGTGGTATAATGTCGCAATCCAACTGCCTGCAAGGCGGAAGAAGTCACAGACTCAAAGGAATCTGAGACGGAGTGTAAACTAGAATCAGTGGAAATCTCAATAACGGGGATCTCAAGAAGAGGAATAGCAACAACGTCCTCATCTAGCTCTCCATTACCTTGGACATCATCGGGAGGACCATCAACGAACAGATCAAAATCATCATCAAAGAGATTGTCAAAAAGAAAATCCACGAGAGGAATGGCCTCTAAAGGAACGGGAGCGAGGATCGGTGCCACAATATGCTCACCATCGGGGTGACCGATGATAAGATGATCGTGGACTGGAATGGGAACAACAAAAGGATCCTCGTCTGGGATACCATCAGCAAGCGGTAAGTCATCTCCAAAATCAGGCAACGCAAACGGCTGAAAGTCGTCGTCTTCGTCTGACAGCATATCTGGGTCGCTCTCAGTATCTGAAGTAAAGATCTCTGGCTCGCTCGCACTAGGGTCAGTAGCGATGGGGTCATCAATGTCAGACAATCCACTATCGGATGAAGACATAGTGTCTGTAACATAACAATCACAAGATATGCACATATATTAACCACTAACATTAAGTATGCAGCAAAGTTAATGTATCATGTAATCATGTATCCTTCCTAGTCTCCCAGACTAAACCACCTAGTCTTTCAGACTAAACCACCTAGTCTCTCAGACTAAACCACCTAGTCTCCCAGACTATATTACCTAGTCTCCCAGACTAAACCACCTAGTCTCTCAGACTAAACCACCTAGTCTCCCAGACTATATTACCTAGTCTCCCAGACTAAACCACCTAGTCTCCCAAACTAAACCACAAAAGTAAAACTTGCAATCGTGTTTCATGTTTTTCTGTTTGTAAAATAGTTTGTTTCCCTGGATCTGGGCGTTCTTGTGTATGCAATGAAAACATGTTATAAAAATATTTTCGTGAGAGCCCTAATGATTGTAGTCTAGACTCAAGAAGGAATCCTAGTTCGCTACAATCGAAGCTCTGATACCAAACTGTCACACCCTGACTTTTGCGGAAGCTTGATTATGTGTGACTTGCTTAATATCATTGCATTCAATTATAACAACAACTATATGATAAAACTAAAGATGTTCATCCATTAAATAAATTTGAAAACATAACAACATTGTCTTGAAACATAGACTTCAAATTCGAGTACAAACCATGCAACTGGTTTAAGAGTTCACAAGGACTTGACAAAAGACATTACATAAAACCAAGCTTTGGAAGATGTGTCCTGTCCAGGATAAGACACACTACCCAAACACTAAGGCACCAGATGACATCTTTTATTTGCAACATAACTTGAAATATCCAAACGCCCGCCAGATCCACACTTAATTCCCTGAAATACATGTAGTTTGAAAACATCAACAAAAGTTGAGCGAGTTCATGTGTTTGTTTGTGTGTATGAATAAAACCTTTGTAATCATTGTATGTATGTACGTTTTGTAAATCCTGGTATGAAAGCAAAACAAGGAAACAGATCAATTAATGGTTTGCAAGGCCATTAACATGCGTGCAACGGTGTAGGAAGGCTCAAACCTAGCAGATTTTGTACCGGGCCTCCGGCTGTAAGACATAGTCACCTCATGGGCCAATCCCCGGTCTGCCTAGGTGTGGGCTCGCTACACCCAAATAGATCTATCACTCATGTCCCTCGGTCCTAACACGAGGATTAAGGATCTTAGGAGTGTGCCTACCCATTCACATGATCTACTGTGCATTCCATAGCTAACCATACCAATTGTAATTGTTTGTAAACATTTTGTAACATGTACTTCACCCCCGAAGTTATAAAACAAAATAGTTAAAAGAAAAGGGGGACATGAACTCACAGTCTTGCGTTCTTCGTAAACACCGTAACTCAAAGCTTCGCCTGGCGTACACAACTACCTACAACGTACTAAGGCCTATTAGACGAGCGGGTCATGCCTTGACTTAGTATAAATTAGTGTCTTTGAGTTACTTTCTCGTGTCTTCAATATTATTCCAAGTTATAAAATGATTTGTCAAAATAATAAATATTTTAATTTACATTACATTTATTAAATTATATTTATTAAATTTTGGAATAATTGTTTGAACAATATACTTTAACTTAATACTTTTCAAGTGTTTATACATGTACTTTCCTTCCCAAGGATGGGTGTATTTGTATTTGTATCCTTATACTTGTATATTTTTGCCATGTATTGATGTCGTATTCCGGAGTGTATTTATACGTATGAGAATACGTATTTCATTGTAATTATTAAGTATCCTTATACTTAATGTTATATTAACTTTTTCCGGAATAATATTTCTAGTAAAAATACATTAGTATATATTTTCAAAATATATATTTTAAGAAATACTACTTAGAAAAATTATTTATAATTTTCCTTTGGCAAAAATATTTGTATTTTCATATAAGTTCCAAAAATAATATATTTCCAAGTCTAACTTAGAAAATATATATGTAAATCCATTTTTCATCAAAAATAATATATTTCAAGTTTACTTGAGAAAATATATATTTCTTTCAAAAATAATATATCTTCTAAAAATTTCAAGAAAAATATATATTTTCACTTGCCAAAAATAATATATTTTTCTTCTTGTCAAAAATAGGATATAGTCTTGTAATAATTGTAAAAATCATATTTTTGTTTCCTTGGTGTCCAAAATATTATTTACCAAAACTATACTTGTGAATAAATTTTCCTGAATATTTTTTTAAGTTACATTCTTTTGTTCGGTTTCACCAATGTCTTGGGTAAAATTTGTATATTTATTCTTTGGAATTTTGGTAAAATTTTGGATTGTAATTTTTGATATTTTGATGAGTTATATTATTTCAAGTCCTAAAATAATATAACTAATACACATAATATACAAATAATCACACACATGGTGTCATCTAAATATATATTTCCTAAATACATATTTAGTTACTTTTATTTATAAAAATCGACCTCCAATATTTATATTTTTGTAACAAAATTATAGCAAACTTTATGTGAAAAATCCATGGTTTAAAATACACTTGTAATTATTTGTTTAGAAATACTTTTCTAAGTGTTTAATTTTTAGAAAAATTCTGCCATAGTTTCCCTTAAAAATGGAGGTTTCCATACCTTGAAGGTATATCATTTTCTTTTGTAAATCAACACAATCAATCCTCAATCAACAATAAACAACCTACACTTACCAATTTTGCAAAAAAACAAGCATAAACTACCACTTCATGAACTTGAAAATTTATAAAAATTTGTAGTAACTTACTAGTGTTTTTAGTAAGTCTTGTTACCCTTTAAAGTGTGGTTGGTTCTTTAAAAACATCATTTTTAAAGAAGATGGATCTTTACAACTTATGATCACAATTTCTAAAAATGTTTCTCCATTCATTTTTCTTGTTACATAAGTGTTTCTACACTTTATTAACCACCAAAAATAAAGTTTATTTATTTATGAACCAAGATTAAGTAAAACTTGTATTTTTAACATGGTTTCTTGAGAAACCATCCATGAAATTTTAGATCTATAAGTATTACAACTTACTTTGATCATTATTTTACAAGAAAACCACATATTCTTTCAATTCATGTTCTATGTGAGGATGATCTATAATCCTACAACATTTCCATCCTCTCATCTTGCTAGATTATGTTTTTAATCATGATCTAGCAAGATCATATGATGATCAACATCAAATACATGAGTAAACAACAATCAACAAGTATAACAACACATAAACATTAAGATTTCTTATGTATTCAAGCTTATGTTCATGTTTCAAGTTCATGTTTCTTAATGTTCTTCAAGATTATCATTATGAATCATCTTTTAACCACTTGAAATAGATGTAAAATGGAGCGTATGATGTTCTTACCACTAGCTCAAAGCTAGGGATGATCAAGTGAAGAAATAGAGTGGATAAAAGCAAATGAAGAAGGTCCGTGAACTTCTACAAGCTCCTAGCTCCTTTGTACACCTTCTATCACACTTGTATATGCTTGGAATGGATGAAACTTGATTGAAAAATGATGATGATGGTGGTGTTTGGTTCGGCCGAGAGCAAGAAGAAGAGAAGGAGAGGTGTGTGTGTTTTGTGAGTGTGAAGGAATGAAGCTTATGTGTTAATGTGTTATACTTATAACCATTTCAAGACTTTATCTCATGGGTTTAGTGTCCTTAAAGTGCCAACACAATCCATTAAAATAATTGAACAAAATCACAAGTGGGATCCCTTGTATGGGTCGTCCACTAGGTGGGGGGGGGGGGGTAGTAGGCTAGGTTTAAACTAATAGTTGGTTACTAGTTAGAATTCAAGTATTCGATTAAGGATCTAGTTATTAGATATTTACATGGTGTGTTATGATGTTCGGGGATCATAACTAGCTTGGAAATGTTAAAACAATGCTTCTAGTGAAAATTTGGTGTTTCGGGTAGTGTCCGGTTGTTCGGTTGGTTACCGGTTCGTTAAGGTGCTAAACTATGCAGTTTAGTGTGCATTATGTACCCTTTTATGACAGTTTTGATTCCCGACACTTAGGAAAGTATTCAGGACCATTTAACCATATTTCTGCCTGATGTTAGTGTGTTTAAATGCTGAAAATTGCTGATTTTTGCTGAATTCAGCACTTTATGTGAGTTTTAGGCCCTTTCCGGCACTTAAACTATCTCTAGGAAGGCAGTTTTATGATCCTTACTTTCCTACACACTATACTAGTGTAATACTTGGTTTTTGTCTCATTCTGTGTCTCAACACATTGTTTGTCTATGTACTGAACTCCGTCAGCATTTTTCTGATTTGTCTGATAACTTGTGCTAACTGTGTTTCGTGCATCATTTGAGTCAATAAAGTTCTTATGAAATAATGATATGTCATTTGAAATATGTGACGCACATGTGAGTATATGGCAAAAATCAGAAAGCAATTCAAATCATTAGTTGTAATTCAGCACAGTCATTAAGCACTAATCATGGTTTAATAGTTGTACGGATACCTGCAATTTTGACAGTTGTCACAAAAAAAAACTCTACAATTTCTTTTTCTTCAGACTTGACGATCAGAACTTTAAAGTTTTAGATCAGGTATTTTTTTTGTTCTCTTGTGTATTTTACAGCTATGCTTTGACATGTTCCTTTCAGTTTCCTCATTTCAAATTATATAAACATCAAAATCATAATCTACTGATGTTAAAATAGATAAACTTATATGAACTTGTTTTCTTTATTTTATAATAAGATTTATATCAACTTATTTAGCTACATTTTGATTCATTCCATCTAAATAAGAATCTGTAATATTATTGTTTCATAAATATTTGGTTGTATATTTTACGAATGGTTTTAGAATTATTGTATGAACTGCCATGTAGTGTTGATAAATTTGTTCTATCAATATTAATTTTGATAAAATATTCTGCAATCAGTTTATAGTACTCATATGTCTGATTTGTAAGTGAATATAGTCTTGCCTGCTAAAAAAACGGAAGTTTGAAGTTGACACAAACATGGATATTTGAAAACTTTAATGTCATATAATACTTTTTTATTATACAAGAATATAAATTTAATCTTACACGGTGTTAGATTCATATTGTTGGTTGTAGGGACCATATTGAAGTACACAACATATAAGTTTGGTCCTACAGAGTGTTGGATATTTTTTTATACCTTAAATAGAATGCTTTTCAGATACAACTGATTTTATGTTTTAGTATTTAATTGTTATTGTATTTTTTACTTTCAGATGGAGTTTACAATAATTATTAATGTCTCTGAATTGACAGACCTAAATGAGGGATTGGTAAGCTATATTCTTAGAACAAATTATCTCAAATCACAATTGTATGCTAAAAATTGTATTTATAAAATTAAAGATATATTAAATGTTGTGTATTTTATATATAGGTACTTCCAAGGATAATGAGTAACCAATTACCAAGAAAGTGTGAAGTAATAAAGTTGGTTGATTATATGGGATTTAAGTATAAGATTACAGTACAGAGCATCGGTCATAAAAGTAAGAGGATAAACGGGCCAGATTGGACTCGGTTTGTTGAAACTTATAGAAATAAGAACATAGACAAGCTGTATTTGAAAAAATTGAAGGAAGTAAAATTTGAGATAAATGTTTTGAACAATGAGGGATTGGAGATTAGAAGCGATGGCTCAAACACAGATTATGTTCATGGTTGCTTGATACAGGTTGAAGAAGAAACATACTGCAAGCAGGTTAAAAACTGCTACCTTATTTTTATATATTGTCAGTGTATCTTTTGGGCTGTTGGAAAAACTTCTAATTTATATTTTATATCCTATATAAAATCTAATATGACATTTCTGAAATATATGAAAATTATAGCATTTACCACACGATTTGCTGAAGCTGTTGTCGGAGAGGGGACTAAAAATTGATAACTTGGTTGCAAAAGTACATGGACTAAAGCAGAGTAGTAAAGTTGATGTGTATTATGTTTTCTCTCCTGAAAACAAAAAGGGATTGGCTGCTGGTTTTATGGGACCAGGATGGACAACTTTTTGCTTTGAAAATGACATTGAGGAAACCTGCCAACTGCTGTTTCAATGGATGGGAACAGTACTCCTGAAGACGACTTTAACTTCACTGTGAAGGTTTTTAACAAAGACGGGATTGGACTTCACAGGGACACTAAACATCACTACAGCCATAGTAATCATCAACACCGCAAAAAGCGTCCACATTATAAAAAACAGTTTGAATACCATGTTATAGAGACACACAGCTTGGTATTTACATATCTACTTTTAATATGGTTGATTTTACTTATAATGTTGGATCTATATGTTATTAATTAAAGTATATGTTGTTTTGAATGAATAACTAAAGAAAGACTTTTCCTTTACAGGCAATACCGAGGAACTTTGTTCGAGAACACCAGCTAAATGACTACCGTAGAGCTGTGCTGTCATTTGGTCATGTGAAGTTTTTGGTACAACTGGTTGTTAGGAGAGATCCAAGAAGACCTGACGACAACAACCATCTAGTGATGTATACAAACTGGCAGCGTATCATGGATGAAACGGGAATATCTGTGGGGAAAAAGCTGCGGTTTGAGATAGTCGAAGAAAAAAAGTGTAACAGGTGATAAAATACACTTTAAAGTTTGTTGACATAGTCTTTGGACATCTTTTCAGCAATTAATGATTTATGTTTTAGTTGACATGTTTGATGGACAACTTTCTTGCTCGAAAACTAACTTAAGAATGAAGTTATGTAGTGTTAGTATATAAAGTTATATACTTTCAAAACTTTGTGGTTTTATCTTTTTATATTTTTCAAGTAAACATTACTATATTTTACATCTAAACATTACTATTTTTCATTACATTTCCCGGTCGCTCAACAAAAAGAAATATAAGACTCAAAATTAATAAAATAGTATACAACTTGTAATTACAAATAACAGTGTTTTAAAAATCTGCTCTTACCAAAGGGACAAAGTCAACATCTATTTCCCTAAACTTTGCAAACCAAAACGTCCGTTGAAAACAACCACTGTTGAAAGAAAAGTCTGTTAAACCAAACAACCTCAGCTCATGAGCCAAACAAACTCTGCTGATGAACCAAAATGTCTGTTAAGACAAAGACTTGTTGGTGCATACGTCTGTCGACTTCGTCTTGTATCGAGTCTTGTATTAAGAATGTTAGATCAGGGCACGTAGTTCGAGAAATTAGGGTTTAGAGGTAATTTCGCTTGAGATATTTAATTTCGCTTGAAAGTGTCATATGGGTAATTCCGTGCGAAATTAGATTTCGCTTGGAACATGTTCAAGCGAAATTAGCTCCACTATATATACCCTTGATGCGAAATCATTTGTAACTTTTGGAATTCCGGTATGGAAGTGCTGCCGACGTGTCGACTGATCTGAAAACTTGTTATATCAATAAAACAAGACAATTAAGTGTGAATCAAGCTGTTTTCCAAGTCAATTCATTTGTTTCCGCCTCTTGAATTGATAAGAACTCTTCTGATAGACTTGTTTGGGTCAGAAAACGATCTTACAAGTGGTATCAGAGCTCAGGAGGAAGAGTTTTTGCCAAAACAGCCTTAAAATATGCTTTCTACACCTTCTTTTTCAAATTTAACATGATTTCACGGTCAAAATGACTTGAATTTCACATATTTTAAGCGAAACAGTGTTTTAACAAATCCTTGAAAGAATTGGACCATAATTCGATTTAAAAGTGGTAAAATTAGTAATTTCGCTTGTAACACAGATCGAAAATGATGACGTCAGCAAAATTTCGTACGGAATTACAGCTTGATTTCAAACGAAATTACATAATTTCGCTTGAAATTCATAATTTCGCTTCTAAGTGTAATTTTGTTTGAGCCGTTTCACACGAAATTACCTAATTTCACACGAAATTAGTTTTAATTCCGCTCCAAAGTGTGATTTCATTTGAAATTACCTTATTTCGTATCAAATTGTAATTTCGTGTGAGTATTTTTGCGTGAAATAGATATTTCGTTTGAAAGACCTTATTCCGCACCAATTCTGATTTCGCTTGAGTTTGATAACTTCGCTCCAAGTGATTTCGTTTGAATTCATATTTCATGTGAATCTTGTTGATTTTGAATCGTGTTGACTTTGTGATACAGATTACAGAATCATGGAAGAGGAATTCTACAATGCGTTTGCTACACCAGTTGCTCCAGTTACAGCTGCTGAAACTCTTTACAGTGAGAATGAGACGGGAACTTATCAAAAACCGCCGAAGCTTATGTACATTGAAGATTTTAGAGGATGGCAAAATCGATTTGAAAACTGGGTGCAAGCTTATAAGTTTGTTGCATGGTGTTCATTAGAGAAAAATTACGAAAAACCGAAAAATGAACGTGGGATTGAAAAGGCTTTCTGTGATTATTAAGATGTTGAAAAATTGAAATATACACGTGAAAAAATGATGATCAGTATTCTTCAACAAGCAGTTAAAGAAGATATCTTTGTTTTACTCCAACATGAAGGTACTGCAAGATCAATTTAGACTGCATTGATTCAAAAGTTTAAAGGAAGTGCATATATGATCAAGAACAAAAGGGCTTTATTGAAGAAATCATTTGATATGTTTGTAGCCTTAGAAGGTGAAACAACAAAAAAGACCATTGATAGATATTGTCTTTTGGTTTTGGAAATGGGAAGATTGGATATAAAGAAAGATGATGAAGAATGGGTTGATAAGTTAGCTGATGCATTACCACAGCAGAAATGGGGAACTTATTTGTTGATCTTAAAGCATTTGAGAAAATCTGAAAATATGAATCTGGCACAGTTTATTCAGAAGATTGAAGAGCATGAGTTGGATGTTCAGAAAACGGCAATCATGAATAGTCCAAATGCTCAACAAGATGTGGGTTTATACTACAGAGAAAACAAATTTGAAGGTACTCCAAGCCCAAAGATTCAAACTGGTTTCAGTGCTAATAGTTCTTCTAGAACAAAGGGAAGTACTGTGACTCAAAATGGTGGATCTTCGTCTTCATATTCAAGCTTTGATCCAAATTTTACAACACCAAGTCCTCAACGACAGAATTCTACAAATCTGCAGTGCAATGTCACTTTGAACATTCAAAATGGTCAAAATATGTCTCCAGAAATAGCTAAGTAACACATGGCATCACTCATTGCTATGTTGGAATCATATGAAAGTTTGATTGCTGGTAGAATTGGAAATCCGATGCTTACCAAAGAGGATTATGATCAAATTAATGCGGAGGAACTTGAGTTGATGGACATCAAGTGGTGTCTAGCCAGTGCAGTTAGAAAAGCAGAGAAATTTACACAAGTCACTGGAAGAGATGATTTTCGAGAAATGAGTGCATCCCCGATAGGATTTGACAAATCAAAGGTCACTTGTTTTCGTTGCAAAGAAAAAGGTCATTTTAAGCGTGAGTGCAAAAACAAAGAAGCAAATGGAAGACAAGATCAGTCTGGAAAAAACAATTATTATCAAAGATCAATTTTTCATCAGATTGCTCAACAACCACAAACTGCACATGCACGTACCATTGAAGAGAAAAGAGCTTGTTATGGTATAATTGATCAAGATGATGAAAAAGTTGCAGAGGGATTTAGCTGGGATAAATACATTCCACCTGGTTCAGGTCTTGTTGCTAGAATTCTGGAAGAAGATGAAGTCAAATCTAGTCCAAAAAGAATACAGATTTTTCCAGATTTAGGAAGTGATATGGATACCGATGATGAAGAATAATATCTTAATAAAACTAGAAAAGGTCTGGATCCTGATAGTTTTAATTTGTTTTTTGCAGATAAAGTTGAGATGCTGTATGAGAAGAAGATTGCCAGATTGAAGAGAGAGAGCTAGAAGCAATGAGAATGACTGATAAAAAGACAAAGATGGAAGTTGAAGAACAAAATGTTGAATCAGTGATTGAAAAAGTGATAGAAAAAATCGTTGAAGTGGAGAAAGTGGTAGAGAAAATTGTTGAGGTTGAAAAATTAGTTGAAGTTGAAAAACTCGTCGAAGTTGAGAAAATCGTCGAGGTAGAAAAAGTTGTTGAAGTTGAAAAGATTGTCGAGGTTGAAAAGATAGTTGAAGCCATTAAATCTTGTCTGAAATGTCTGGAATCTTGCAAAAATTGTGAGGAGAAAGACAAGAAGATTCATGAACTGGAAGAAATGAAAGAGAATTTATTGTCTGATGTGAAGTATGTGAAGGAATCTTATGACGTGCTGAACAGAACAGTTGATGGTCTGAAAAAGACAAATTCAGAAGTTGATGATGCTGTGACAATGATGATTTCCACTTTAATGACAAAGCATAAGGTCATCAATGGGTGTATTGAAGATTGTGCAAAGCTAAAGCAGGATTTGGAACTTGAAAAGATTGAAAGTGAAAGAATCAAACGTTTGTTGTTGAGTTATACAACGTGTGATTATTTGATTGATCGAGTTTATCCTACTGTTGCAGGTCTTGAAGCTTTCCAAGATAAGGAGAATGAAGAGGATACTGGTAAGAAACAAAGTGTCAAGTATAACAAGTGTCCGCCCCCGATTTGGAATAGTTATTCTCCCAGAAAGCCAAATGAGGAATGTTTAAATAAGGCTCTCAACATAAAGTTAAAGTTTGAAATCATTAATGAGTTACCAGACAATATTGATGTCACATTCACAGCGTCTGACACTGATCATGAGTCTGAGTTGTTAAAGAAAGTTGTCGATCAGGTGTTGGATATGGATGAAGAGTCAAAATCGGAGTCTAAGTCTGAAAGTTCGAGTTCATCAGAAAAGAGTCCGAGTTCATAGGTTAAAAGGTTTTACAATAAAGAATTCATGTTATCAAAATTTAATTTGAATGACGGATCAATCAAAGTGGCATATACTTTGAATGATTCAGACAAATTATATTCTGATGAGGAATTTCCAATAAGAAGTGTCAAAACTGAAACGATCAAATAGGTTTTCAAATTAACAGAAATTAATATTTTTGAAATAAAAGATTTAAATCTTTATGAAAAACCTAAAAAGTACACTTCAAGAGTTCAACAGAGATTGAACAAGAAAAAGGGTTATAGTTCTGGTTCGGATTATCAAAAGAAACCAAACCATAACAGTAATTTCAAAAAGCAGGGATTAGGTTTTATTTTCCCAGAAAATCATAAAAATGAGAAAAAATTTAAACCAAAAACTAAATTTATTTCAGGAACAAGTTCAATAGAAGAAGAGAAGAAACAATTCTGGAAACAGTCAAATCAAGAGTTTCTTGCTGAGAAGAAAAAGATGATGAAAGAATCTGAGAAAAGAGTTGAAAGAAGAACCTGTTACAAATGTCACAAAATTGGACACATTGCTTGGAATTGCCAACAGTCCAATAATTCAAAACATGGAGTTTCTTCTAACCCTACAAGCGATAAAATGGTTAACAAAACAAAACAACCAATTGAAAAGGACAAAATGTTCAAAAATTCGACCTTCGAAATTGGTGAAAGTTCGAAACGTTTTTACAAAAGAAAAGTTGATTTGAACAAACAAAAATGGGTTGTGAAAAGTTCAGAAAGTGGTTCTGACATTGAATCTGATTCAATAAAATCAGAGGAGTCATTTGTTAAGAAAAAGAATGAGAATTCCGTTCCAGAGTTGAATGATGAAAACTTTCCAAAGTTGTCAAAAGAAAATCTGAAACCAAAAGGTAGTTTTGAGATTTCAGGTCAATTCTTCCATGGTAAAGAAGAATTTGATGCTGAAAAGGCTTTCAATGGGAAAGTTAAACATATCTTCGGGAAAATGGTTGATGGAAAGGTTAAAGGTGCAAAAGAATTTTACAAATCAAAATGTTGGTGGGATAGATGTGTACCAAAATCACCCACGGCTGGTCAGGCTTCGGTGACTGCATTTTCTACTTAAAATTCTAACTTGCCAGAGCTCCCAAGTGGGTAATCGTGGAGCATGAATCAGCATCATTCTTAAAAAAATTGTTTTTATGAAACATTTGAAAATTGTTAAAATTTCTACAGGTTGTGGACTTCCCGGAACTTCCAGGTTGGTAAGTGTGAAGTAGGAATCGGCATTTTCTTGCAAGTGGTATTACAAGTGATAGTTGTTCTTAAATTGTCACATTTTGTTTACAATTAGTAGATTTGAACCTACAAGTGGTTGAAAACAGGATTTTCATCTACAAGTGGTTAATCAAGGTCATTAAGTTGAACTTGATTTAACTTTCATACAAAATGTTTGGAAAACAAAGTGATGATAACCCCGATTTTACAAAGTGGTAAAATCAACACAACTTATTTTCCAGAAAAACCATTTTTGATTAAAACAAACTTAAGTGTTTTGAAATCATAATGGGAAAATAGTTTGTTTTCAGGGGGAGTTCTGATTGTTTATGCCAAGTGGATGGCGAATTGAAGCTTGAAAATCAGTTGTCACTTTACCTTGTACAGTTTGTTTTAAAATTTCCTTTAAATGATTTTGAATTTTAGGGGGAGTAAGTTTTTTTTCAGAAAATAAAAAAAATAGAAAATTTAAAAAAAATTCAAAAACATGATAAAAATCAAAAATGAGTTTTGTTGAGAAAAGAGGAAATGATAGTACATCAGTAGACAGTTACAGTATGATAAGGAAATGATAGTACATCAGTAGACAGTTACAGTATGATATGCCGATAGGTTTTTACACATTTAGTAAACTTTTTCGGGATATAAACTTAAATTCAAACTTGCTTGTTTCGTGGGGAACACTACCTGGATATATAGGTAACCCCTGAAATCTTGTTTGAAAGGTCCCTCTTTCTGAAATACTAGGTCTTTATACTCAGTGATATCTGGGGTATTATCCCGGGACTTCTGATTTTGCGGAAGCAATGGCCTAGTCCCCGTATAATACTTTCCGCTTGCTTGAAAGATAGCACCTCCCTCAGCATAAAAAATGATGAAACATTGCAAAATGCTAATCATGTGCTGTTGAAGAAAAGATCCTCTAAAGAGGACACACCAAAAGTCGAAGCCGTCATCTCTCTGATTTTGCGGAAGCAATAGCCTGAGCTCTCACGGCCCTCGTAATTAACCCTTTACAGATATCATCTGTGGTATACTCACCTGTAAGACTGAATACTGGGATCTGGATACGGGAGTATATTCAAGAGGTGGGACACATGATTAAGTTTAAGTTCTTAATACACCTAATTCGTATCCTGAATCAGTTGAAATTTGTGTGAGAATTTAAGTGGATCAGTATATCGACAATCTAGGTGAACTGTTTAATTCTTAATGTGTAACTAAACTCAACGGTACTTGTGGCTTGTCAAAAACTGATATGATCCTCTTACTCAAACTCACAAAAATATTTGTTTGTAAATATTTCTTTACTACATTTCTTTATTTTAAAAAAAAATCAAAAAGATTTTCGACAACTGATAATGAAAAGCTGATTTTCAAAATTCCGAGTGCTAAACATGATGAACAGGTTTGGGAGTAGATTGTTTGAAAAGAAAAATTATGTTAAGAAGATGATTTGAATTGGATTCTGCATGTGGTCGTCAGATACATTAAATGTTAAATCTTTCAGATTGATTTCTGTAAAAATTTAATGTTGTCAAATCTTTAAATTTGTGAAACTTACTTTGAGGTAGAGAATGTGTAGAGTTTGAGCCAGACTGCGATCCCAGCATATGTCAAGGGGGAGTCTGATAATAAAAAGGAGTTTGTAGATTCTAGAGCCCGTTTCAGATCCTAAAGTTCACTAACTGCTGATGCTGATGAATTTAAGGAATCAAGAGATCTGATCAAGAGAATTAGAGAAAAGAAGAAGCTAGGTAGAGATTCTGAAGATGACAGAGATTGAGGATGCTTACACTGTCAGATATTTTGGAAGAAGCCCAAAGACTAATAAAGACTGAAGATTGTGAAGACTCGACACTGAAGACTTGTCAACATTCGAGGGGGAGTCTGTTGGTGCATACGTCTGTCGACTTCGTCTTGTATCGAGTCTTGTATTAAGAATGTTAGATCAGGGCACGTAGTTCGAGAAATTAGGTTTTAGAGGTAATTTCGCTTGAGATATGTAATTTCGCTTGAAAGTGTCATATGGGTAATTTCGTGCGAAATTAGATTTCGCTTGGAATCTAATTTCGCTTGGAACATGTTCAAGCGAAATTAGCTCCACTATATATGTAGGATCGTTTACAGACCCAAACGAGTCGATCAGAAGAGTTTTTCTCAATACGAAAGGCGGAAACAGACGTATCGAGTTTAATTCAGCTAGAATATCACTTTAAACTGTCTTTAGATTGATTTGACAAAGTTTTACAGCGAGTAGACACTTCGGCAGCACTTCGGCTCTCTAAACCGGAATTCCAAGACTTCTTCAAATGGAATCAGGAGACACATATATATAGGTAAGGTAATTCCGCTTGAAACTGTCTCAAGTGAAATCACATTCAAGCGGAATTACTAATTTCGTTTGAATGTGTCATGGGTGATTTCAAACGAAATTACATCTTCTAATTCCGTTTGAAATCGCCTCTCACCCTATATTTGACATTTTTCTTGTATAATGTGCCCTGATCTATCTACAAACATACAAGACTCGATACAAGACGAAGTCGACAGACGCATGCACCAACAGACTCCCCCTCGAATGTTGACGAGTCTTCAGTGTCGAGTCTTCAATCTTCAATCTTTATCAGTCTTCTCGAACACTCTCGAAGTATCTAACAATGTAAAGTATCCTCAATCTTCTCTTTCTCTTTCTTCATGAATCACAACCTGGCTTCATACTCCTCTTAATCAGGTCTTTTGATTCCTTAAGTTCACCAGCATCATTAGTTTCATGATCATCAGGATCTGAACTTGACTTTGCAATCTCTATCCCAAGATCTGTGGCTGGCTCGTACAACTTCAGTCTCCCCCTTTCGATAAGCTGGGATAGCAGTCTGGAAAAATTCTGATCTAAGATCGTGACCTGGCTCGTTGTAACCACAGGATCTTCAGAAATCATAACCTAGCTCTAGCCAATCTTCATTCCTGCACAATCTTAACCCAGAAATAAATTTCACACATTTAACATTTTACAAATTTATTCTCTGCTTACCACTTGTAAACACAAAACAATCATCATTTGCAAGAATGATTTAACATTTAAAAATTTCTGATGACCACTTGCAGGACATCATTCAAAAATAAATGATTTTACAATGTTAATCTCTGATGAACCACTTGTAAAAATTTCTTCAAACACACTCTCCCAAACCTGTTCATCATATTTAGCACTCGGAATTTTGAAAATCGGCTCTCCAACAACAGTTGTCGAAAATCTTTTTGAATTTTTTCAAAATTATGCTAAAACACACTGAAATCTTTTTGGATTTTTGAATTTAAATGAAATGCAATAAAGAAATATTTACAAACAATATTTTTGTGAGTTTGCGAAAGAGGATCATATCAGTTTTTGAGACAAATCACCAACACCGTTAAGCTATAAACATTTGCAGTTCTAAACGATTCACTTAGATTGTCAGTATACTGATCCATTTAAATTCTCACACAAAGTTCAACTGTTTCGAGATACGATATTAGTGTTTTAGAGACTTAAACTTATTCGCGTGTCCCACCTCAGAATATACTCCCGTATCCAGATCCCAATTTTCAGTCTTACAGGTGAGTATACCTAGATGATATCTGTAAAGGGTTAAATTGCGAGGGCCGTGAGAGCTCAGGTCAGAACTTCCGTTCAGCAGAGAGATGACGACTCGACTTTAGGTGTGTTCCCTTTAGAGAATCTTTTCTTCAACAGCACATGATTAGCATTTTTCAATGTTTCATCATTTTTTGTACTGAGGGCGGTGCTATATTTCAAGCTAGCAGAAAGTATTATACGGGGACTAGGCCATTGCTTCCGCAAAATCAGAAGTCCCGGGATAATACCCCAGATATCACTGAGTATAAAGACCTAGTATCTCAGAAAGAGGGACCTTTCAAACAAGATTTTAGGGGTTACCCATATATCCGAGAGATATTCCCCACGATATAAGCAAGTTTGAAATTTAGGTTTATATCTCGTCACAATCTACTAAATGTGTAAAAACCTACTGGCACATCATCCGTGAGAACGTTTATCACATTTTGACTTTCCAATTCTTTAGCATGTTGTGATAGTCCACTGATGTACTATCATTTCCTCTTTTTCACAACAAAACTCATTTTAAATTTTATCATGTTTTTTTTTTATGTTTTTGGATTTTCTGAAATTCTTACTCCCCCTAAAATGCAAAAACATTTAAAGGAATTTTGAAAATAAACTATACAAGTAAAATGACAACTGATATCGAATCACTTCAATTCGCCATCCACTTGGCATAAACAATCAGAACTCCCCCTCTCAACAAACTATTTTCCCATTATGATTTCAAAACACTTAAATTTATTTTAATCAAATGGTTTTTCCGGAAAATAAGTTTTGTTGATTTCATAACACCACTTGTAGGTTAGGGGTTCATCACCTTGTTCTTTCAACCACTTGAAAAATATAACAGTTTAAATTTCAAACATCAAACACTTGTAGAAAATCAAGTACAACTTAATGTCCCTGATTTACCACTTGTAAGAAACAATCGAATAACCACTTGAAAGTCGAAATATCACCGAAGTGAATTTCTCAAGAAAGATGCCGATACCTGCTCCACACTTACTAACCTGGGAGCTCCGGCAAGTCATACTTTTTCACTCATCATAATATGTTCCATCCCAGTCACAAACCTGAGATGTCACATTCTTACCTGGTTTCTTCATTTTCTTCTCGTAAAATTCTTTAACCCCTTTGACTTTACCATCAACCATTTTTCCAAAAATATGTTTCACTTTGGGGTTAAAAGCTTTCTCAACATCAAACTCTTTCTTTTCAGAGAAAAATTGACTTGAAATCCCAATTTTACCAATCTTTTGTTTAAAATTCTCAGCCCTCAATGGTGGAAAATTGACATCATCCATTGGCGGAACTGATTTCTCATCTTTTGACTCAACCTGTGGCTCCTTTGACTTTGTGGAATCAGATTCATCGCCAGAAAATAGCTCCTCTGATTTTGACGAATCAGAATCATTGCTAGAACTATCATCAGATTTCTTAACAACCCATTTCTGATTGTCAAGATTTGCTTTTCTCTTGTAAAACCTCTTTGAACACTCACCAACCTCAAACTTCGAATTTTTGAAAACTTTGAATTGTTTAGTTGGTGGTTCATTCTCAACAATCTTTTCTTTCAGTTTAAGAGAAACTCCCTGTTTTGTTTGAATTGCCTTTGTCCAATTCCTGGCAATATGACCAATTGTTTTGCATTGAAAACAAGTTCTCGTTTCCTTCCTTTGAGCAACTTCCATCTTCATCTCTTCTTGTTTCTTAGCAAGGAATTCTTTGTTCGATTGATTTCTGAACAATTTCTCCTTTTCTTCTTTAGTTGATGTTCCTGAAACAAAAACAGTTTTTAGTTTATAAGTTTTTTCATTTTTATGATTTTTCGGTGGAATAAAACCCAATCCTTTCCTTTTGAAATTACCGTTATGGTTTGGTTTCTTTTGAAAACCTGAACCAAAACTGTAACCCTTTTTCTTGTTTTTTCTTTGTTGTACTCTTGAGGTGTAGTTTTTAGTTTTTTCAGAAAAATTTACATCTTTTATTTCAGAAATATTAATTTCTGTTAGTTTGAAAACCTTTTTGATCATTTCTGGTTTAACACCTCTTATTGGAAATTCTTCATCAGAATATAATTTGTCCGAATCATTCAAAGTATATGCCACTTTGAATGTTTCATCATTCAAATTAGATTTTGATAACAAAAACTCTTTATTGTAAACCCGTTTCTCCTTTTTGACTGTTGGACTTGACTTGTCTGACTTTGACTCTGAGTTTGACTCCGACTTTGACTCCTCGGTTTCATCGTTATCCAACACCTGATCGACCACTTTCTTTATTAATTCGGACTCATGATTAGTGTCAGACGATGTGAAAGTAACATCAATGTTATCTGGCAAATTTTCTGGAGACTCAGACTCCCACTGTAAATTGGTTGCCTTTTTTACTCTTTCTGAATTTGGATTTCGTGGAGAATATCCATTTTCAAGCGGGGGTGGACACTTGTTGTAACTGGCACTTTGTTTCTTACCAGATGACTTCACTTCAGTATCCTTTTTCTCTTCAGAGCTCTTGTCTTCAGCTATTTCATCTTCATCAAATGCCTTCATGCCTTCAACAGTTGGATAAACCCTGTCAATAACATAACAAGTACATGAGTAACTTTTTAACAACCTATTAAATCTTTCTGTTTCAATCCTTTGTGTTTCCAGTTTCTGTTCAAGCACAGCACATTTTTCAATGTAACTGTTAACACTTTTCTGCTTTGTCATGAAAGCTCCTTGAAGTGTCTTCATTGCTATTGCTTGTTCACTGCTTGACAGATTATACTGATTCATTGCTTTGTTGAGAACATCATATGATTCCTTCAATCTGTTCATGTTGTGAATCAAGGTACTATTTTGCTTCTTTACTGCTTCACAGTTTTCACAGATCACCGGAATCTTTTGTGCATCGGCTTCTGCTTCAACTTTAAAAACTGGAATATCTTTGACCGTTTTCCTTATCACTGGAACTTCTTCATCATCACTGCTGACAGGTTTTTTAACTTTCTTCTTTTTCTTTTTAGCTTTTTCATCATCACTGTCACTTTCCACTATCAATTTTAAATCCTTTTCCAATCTCCTTGCATAATAATCATCATCATTATCACTATCTTCAGCAACTCTAGCAACAAAAGCTTTGTGATGTGAAGTTTTGTTAGGATCATAATCATCCCAACTTAAATTTGCCCAGCTAAACCCTTCTGGTAATTTTTCATCATCTTGGTTTATCAGACATGCTTTACTGTCAGCTGAAACATATTTGTCCCAACTGAAATCTTTTGATGATTTCTTATCTTCTTGATTCACCATACATGCTCTCTTTGATGACTCTTCAATTGTCTTCCTGGCATGTGCAGTTTGTGGCTCTTGTTGTTGTTGAGCAACTTGATGATAAATCGCTTTCCGATAATAGTCATTGTTGTTGAACGGATTTTGAGCTCCACTTGCTTCGCGATTTGTGCACTCTCTCTTGAAGTGTCCTTTTTCCCTGCAACGAAAACAAGTAACTTTAGATTTATCAAAACCCAAAGTAGAAACATTTGCATTACGTAAATCATCTCTTCCCGTAATTTGTTTAAACTTTTCAGCTCTTCTCAAAACACTCGCTAAACACCATTTTATATCCATCAATTCCATCTCCTCAGCATCAATCTGATCGTAATCCTCTTTTGTCAACATTGGATTCCCGATCTTTCCTGCTACAAGACTTCCATATGATTCCAGCACAGTACCCAACAAAGACATATGACTTTTTGCAACCTCTTCCGAAATATTTTCATCATTCTCAAGATTCAACACAAAGTTGCATTGTAACCTCTTGCCATTCTTTGTTGTTGACAGATTTGGATCAAATGATGGATATGAAGAAAAACTTGTTTTGCTATTTGATCCTTTAGAAGATCCTCCAGATGAACTCTTAACATTGAATGCAGTTTTAACTTTCGGTGACATGTTGGTCTTATCACTGATACCTCCTTTGTAATACAGTCCAATATCTTGTTCACCATCAAAATCTTTCATTCTTGAGATCTTTCTTTGCTCCATTTCTTGAGCTTCAAGTTTTTTCAATGAATTTGTTCAGTGTTAGATTATCAAAATCTTTCTTATTTCTCAACATCATCAAATACGTGCCCCAAGTTTCATGTGGCAACGCAGCAGCCAACTTTTCTACCAACTCTTCATTATCTTTATTGATGCTTACTCTCTTCATTTGGACTAACAGATTGCAATATCTTTCGATGATCTGTTTTGTGCTTTCAGTTCTCAAACCACGAAATAGATCGAACTCTTTCTTCAAAAGTGATTTTTTGTTCTTGATCATTTCTTTACTTCCAACAAACTTTGATTTTAAAGCTCTCCAAATTGAATATGCACTTCCAGTTTGTTGCAGTAAAACCAAGATATCTTCCTTCACAGCTTGATGCAATAGACTAATCATCATTTTTTTCATTTTTGTATTTCTTTCTATCATCAGCACTTAGATCTTTAATAGCAATTTCCTCTTCCTCATCATTCAAAGGTCTAACATATTTCGTTTCCACGCATTCCCAAGCATCCAAATAATTTGCTTGTACCCAATTCTGAAACTGTTCTTCCCATCCTTTATATTCTTCAATGTTCATAAGCTTTGGCGGTTTTTTCATAGTGCCTGTTTCATTTTCCATGGTCAAATTCTGAGTAACACTAGCCGGAGTAGTCGGGGTAATAGCAAATGCGTTATAAAATTCCTCTTCCATGTTTCGGTAACAAGATTCACAAAATTCTGACACGTTCAAACGAAATCACACTCAAACGGAATCCCTTCAAACGAGATCACAATTGAAGCGAAATCACTTGTTCAAACGGAATAACCTTCACACGGAATAACACTTTCACACGGAATTACTATGAACTTTCACACGAGATTACCCCTTGAAGCGAAATATCTAATTCTGTATGAAACTACTCAAACGGAATTACACTTTGAAACAAAATTAGGCTATTTCACGCGGAATCACTCAAGCGGAATATCAATTTCAAGCGAAATGAAGTGCAATTTCAAGCGAAATTATGCTGATGTCATCATACTCGAGCTGTTTTTCAAGCGGAATTACAAGTTTTATCAATTTTAGATCGAATTAAGGTCCAAATCTTTCAAGGATTCATTAAAACACTGTTGCGCACAATATGTGAGAAAATTAGCCGATTTTAACCATGAAAAGTTGTTAATTTTGAAAAAGAAGGTGTAGAAATCAGAAATTGCAGCTGAATTGGTAAGAACTCTTCCTCCTGAGCTCTGATACCACTTGTAGGATCGTTTACAGACCCAAACGAGTCGATCAAAAGAGTTTTTCTCAATACGAAAGGCGGAAACAGACGTATCGTGTTTAATTCAGCTAAAATATCAATTTAAACTGTCTTTAGATTGATTTGACAAAGTTTTACAGCGAGTAGACACTTCGGTAACACTTCGACTCTCTAAACCGGAATTCCAAGACTTCTTCAAATGGAATCAGGAGACACGTATATATAGGTGAGGTAATTCCGCTTGAAACTGTCTCAAGCGAAATCACATTCAAGCGGAATTACTAATTTCGTTTGAATGTGTCATGGGTGATTTCAAACGAAATTACATCTTCTAATTCCGTTTGAAATTGCCTCTCACCCTATATTTGACATTTTTCTCGTATAACGTGCCCTGATCTATCTACAATCATACAAGACTCGATACAAGACAAAGTCGACAGACGCATGCACCAACAATATATACCCTTGATGCGAAATCATTTGTAACTTTTGGAATTCCGGTACCGAAGTGCTGCCGACGTGTCGACTGATCTGAAAACTTGTTATATCAATAAAACAAGACAATTAAGTGTGAATCAAGCTGTTTTCCAAGTCAATTCATTTGTTTCCGCCTCTTGAATTGATAAGAACTCTTCTGATAGACTCGTTTGGGTCAGAAAACGATCTTACAAGACTGCTGAAGCAAAGGTCTGCTAAAGAGAACCTCTGCTGATGAAGCCAAATGTATGATGAACCTAAGTTCTGCTTTGGACCAACAGATATTACACAATTCAACAGAAGATTTATAATATAAGATCTTTAATAGATGATGATCAACAGCTCATAAGGTCTGTTGAAGCACGCTATAACAGTGCTTAGCCTTTAACAGATCTTTAACAGTTCTTAGGGGTTAACAGATGTTAGCACGCTATAACAGTGCTTAGCCTCTAACAGATGTTAATGTATCTCAGACCCTAACAGTTTTCCCACTAACCAATTGGTTAAATTTTCATTCATTAATCTAACAATAATATACAACCCTACTACTTGTCCAGTCCATCAATATCACCAAAAATGTACATAATGTATCATAACAATATTATATAACAAACAAAAGGTTAACTTTACTTGATATTCAAACCGTAGACATTACATACCATATTCATCATTGTAGCCCTTACAAACCAAACTTTTAACAACAGTTTGTTAAAACAACACTTAACAGACATAAATAAAAACCACAAGGATTCTTCAAAAATAAGTGGTTTATACTTATCTCTCATAAGAATTGTTTTTTCATAAGCATCTACTTGTTAACCTTAGTCAGCTTCTTCCGGGTTCTTCTCACATTAGTGGATAGCTCACCAACGTTGACAACATCAGCATCTTGAGCCATCCGCTTTCCATTGGGACTTGATCTAGAATCCTGTTCAACTTCAACGGCTGAAGAGTCGGCCGTAACAGAGACAACATCCTTGCAACAGATCACAAAACAACTATTGATCTCATTTAATAAAATAATGAACTCTTTTTAAACATACTAAACATTCTTTAAAATAAATACTCACCCTTGAAGTTCGTTTAGCAGACACCTGGGAAGATTCTGAAAGGTTAACATCTTTAACGTCAGCTACCTCTTGAGTAACCTAAAGGATCATAGTATATGATATCATATAAAAAAGTGCAGAATCCAATCTTTAAAACTCAAAAGAAAAGTAAACAGATTGAAAGAGTAATTTTATATGCTACCTCATCAGTATTTTCATCACCATTACCATCTCCACCAACCAACTCAGCAATTATTATTGGATCATCACATGTTTTTTGCACAGTATAAACATGATAGTCATTTTTAAGATTGAACTCTGAAACATCAATCTTAAAAGCAGCCTTCTTATCAACCAATCGAAATATCTCATGAGGGAAACATCCAGTATCATTGGCCTTAACCTGCCTCTCTCTTATGTCACTCGCCGTTAATCCAAGAAGTTTCTGAACATCTCTATCAAACATAACAAAAGAAACACTATCACTCTCATCATGCACCCGGACTTGCACCTTGAACCTGAAATATACACAAAGGACTAAGTAAACTGCAAAACTATATTCAAATATCAGTCTTAGAATATTACTTATATAAATATAACGTTAAATAATCATCATTGCTTACTTTGTGGTGACCGATGTACATTCACTATGACATTTGGGACAAACCAAAGAAGTCGCAGGCAATTGAACAATATCATCTGAAACATTTTCAACATTCTGCAAGTATTCACTTTTACCCATCACCTACTTGAAACACTTACGACAGGAAACATAAAACCAACCATACTCTTCTTGCACAATCTTAATTGTCGCAACCACAACACAAGACATTTCCTGTAAAAACAATATATGAACTTGTAATCTCTAGTTTGACAAACATGCAGGTGACAAACCAAACAAATAACCAAACTATATAAAAAGATGTGAAACCTTTTCTATCTCACTAATCTCATCAACATATTTCTTCACACAATAAGTTACAAATTCTTTATGCAATGGAAAAACACTCTAAGACGATGGTATTGTTTAAGAAGTAGAACCACTCCCTTGTCCAAACTTCAGTATAAGACTTTTGAATACCATAAATGATTAAAATTAGTATACAAATAACATGAAACCAAGTATTTAACTTGAACATGTATATACAATAGAAATTACATTGACAAATTACCTCTTCCTTAGCTCATTAACTTCGTCAATTTCTTCATTTAGAAAAATCCGTGTTGCAAACTTATCACTTTAAACGGTATATTCACCTACATGCAAAAGTATATAGATATTTAATGTATACATGTCTTTATATTGCCAAAAATAAACAATATAGTTATGATTTGCAGAAAGTAACAAAAATACATTTCCATTCCTTACACTTTCCATGTTGTATAACAGCCATCACATGCTCATGAGGTGGGATTTTAGAAATGAAGTCCTTAATCTGCAGAGCATAATCATTCCACACAGTACACCGCAAAACTGTAACACCTCGTAAAATCACGTGCAATGATGTATTGACACGTTTAATAAGCCCTAAACACAATTGATGGTCCTTTTTGACCTAGGCTAAATATAATTGATGTACTTTCTAGTAGCATACTATAATGAAGTTAAAAACCTAACAGCCATTAGGGTTTAATAATACCATGGCTTATAAATCACCCATTACGATGATTCCATAATAGTTTGTGGCTAAGCATATGTTATTATTGGTGTTTAGTACCAAAGCTCCAGAATGGTGGATTCCGACGAAGCACACAGCAGTACTGCGGCTAAAAACAAGGATGCAAATATAAATATAAATGTTAATGGCACTACCCTTCAGGCCTTGATTAGCACAGCAATTAGTGAAGTTGTGGATAAGATCCTTGAGAACAAAAAGGAACCGAGTGACACTCACTCAAAGGTCCATACGGAAACACATACATCAGCTCGTAAGGAGAGCTCCACTCACTCTTCAGATGAAAAGAGCGAACCTCAGAAGTTAGTACTCTATGATAAGCCCTGTTCAACTGAAGACGGGTGCACCTACAAATACTTTGTCTCATGCAAACCCAGAGATTTCAATGGCGAAAAAGGAGCAATTGATGCCATGGAATGGCTTGAGGAAATGGAAACTGTTGTGGACATCAGCAATTGTGCTGATAAGGACGTAGTAAAATTTGTTTCACAATCTTTCAAGGGCGAGGCTCTTGCATGGTGGAGGGCCATGATGCAGTCCACGGGGAAAATTCCCCTATACAATATGGGATGGTCCAATTTTGTGGACCTTATCAAAGAGAACTACTGTCCACAACACGAAGTGGAAAAGGTGGAGACAGATTTTCTGACTCTCACAATGAAGAACCTAAATTGTCAGCAATATGTTACCGACTTCAACTCCCTATCTAGATTGGTACCCTATTTAATTACCCCTGAACCAAAACGCATTGCGCGTTTCATCGGTGGATTGGCACCCGAAATAAAAGGGAATGTTAAGGCTTCAAGGCCAATCACCTTCAGATCAGTTGTAGATCTATCCTTGTCTCTCACTCTAGACATAGTGAGACAAAGGTCAATCAAGAATGAAACTAATGAGAAAAGACAAAGGGAGGAGGATAACCCCCAGAATCCTAAAAAGAGCAAATCCGAGTTCAACAATAACCAACAGGATTCCAACAAAAAGCCTACATGCAAAACCTACAAAAGAAGACACTGGAGACAGTGTCGATCAAGCCAAAAGATAAAGCAATGTGGCATCTGTAAAAGAACTGGCCACCAGTCCCACGAATGTAGGGACATAAAGAATGCAAACTGTTTCAACTATGGCGAAAAGGGCCACATCAGTACTAATTGCCCTGAGGCTGCCAAGGAAGGAGCAGCTAAGTCTGGGAAGGATAAGAAAGGAAACGCCTGAACTACCGGTTGAATGCCAGAGACAGTGCATATCAATAATAGCATTAGGTACGTCCTTACCATTTAGCATTGATAGTGTCTGCTAAGTATCTTACGTTAATGCAAGGGATAATGAACCTTTTGTAAACCATAAGCTTAGCAAACTTTTGATTTCATTCATAAGAACTCTAGATATTAAATATAAGGTATAACTTACCAATGGAATCTATAATGAACATCTCTCCCATCCTCGAAGATAATCCTTTCATAAGAATCTGGAGTACTCTTCCCCAAAAAGAGTACGACAATATATATTACTTTATTTTATTTTATTATTTTCTCATTGTTTTCTATCGCCTGCGAATGCCAAGCTATGTTTGATAAAAGTGCCATATGAGGAGTGGCGTATCCTAGTGTGTCCTATAGATTGCTTCCATGCCGGATCAGTGTGGAGGTTTAATGCATGGAACCGCTGAGATATCCCAATGGTCATATTGTACTAAAGTCGACTACTAGTATTCAAAGAAGATATCCAATATAAAATGTCCTTATAAGTATCTCTACTTAGGGCATCCTTGCATTGTAAAGAGAATGTGTCATTTATCTGACACCGACATCGATAGATGAACCAAAGCCTGAGAATACGGACAACTCTGACATCTTTATGTGTCATAATTATCTTCTTTATAAGAATTACCATGTTACCTCATGAGAGGCAAGAGGATGTTAGGACAAACATCCCGCTTAGGGCTACAGTTATTGTAAAAGCCTTATATCTGTTAGTACCAATGGAATAGGAAGAACTAAGAGCCAATTCGGTAAGTTTTTAGAGAAGGTTTCATAAAGCCAAAATTCAAAGTTCTAAGAACTCCGATTTTTTAGTAAATAAGAAAGATGGTTCATCTTGCTTATGCATTGATTACCGCAACCCTATTTAGACAACAATTAAGAATCGCCATTAGCTACCCAGGATAGTCGATTTGTTCGACTAGCTGTAAGGATTAGCTATTCTTTGAGATTAGTTTTAAGCAGTGGGTGGAACAACCATCTCACCATAAAATAAGTTTCTATAGCAATTATTATGTAAGTATCAAGGCTACTCCTTTGGAGACCTTGTATAGATGGAATGTTAAACAACTATTATTAGAACAATAGATTGGTAAGTCCAATTACCAGGATCTGAAAGTTGCATTGGAAACAACAAGTAAGATCATTCGAATTTGTAATCACCTTAAATTTGCCAGTAAACGGCAGAAAATTAAGGATTTAGAAAAGTCACAACCTTCTTAAGTCCTTAATAAGGAATAAGGTTCAATCGAAGGTATCGCCCTAAGAAGGGTATACTAAATTTTAAATTTCGAAGGGTAAGTTAAGACCTGGATATATAGGAGCATTCGGAAATCGAATGCAACAAAGGTCAATAGCCTATAAGCTAAAACCTATATAAGGAGCTTAGTGGAGCTCGCAATGCAACCCACACTAATGATTTAAGGATAAGTTTTGCCAATAAGTCGAAACACATTATCTCGTAATGATAAGCAGATTAATGAAACTTTATGATTGGATGAGAAACTGTATCGATTAAGGATCGGCAGATTAAGAAGCTCCAAGAGGATACATGACCTATCGTAGAGGTCAACTGGGGTGCCTTAGAGGTCCAAATGTACTGGGGAAGATTAAGTTCAATATAAGACAGAAAGTACTTCCCTTACTTTAGCAAATCTCGAGGTCGAGATTTCTTTTTAAGTGGGTGAGGATGTAACACCTCGTAAAATCACGTTCAATGATGTATTGACACGTGTAATAAGCCCTAGTAAAGTCAAACCTTAAATATATGGGACTAATTTTTTGAAAAATCAAAAAACATTAATTATGAAAGAACTGGAAGTATTATCATACCTAAAATAAGTTTCAAAATAACCTTTTACGGTTTTATATTCACAAACGAGCCACTTGTTGATCAAGTGTAGCCGTGTGCGTAATTAATTGAAAGTTTACGCAATAAAGGGTTAAAAGCATCAACATGTTAATTCTTACCTCTGAGTGACCTTTTAACAAACCGAGAGCCTCATGATATTTTATTATACTCTCGGGATTGCCAATCATTGGCCACCCAAGGCTTTTATGCCCAAAAATGAAGTTACGCGCAACTTTGCAAGTATAAGGGACTAAAAGTGTCAATATGTTTAATTATACCTCTGAATGACCTTTTATCGAGCCTGAAGCATTATGATGTTTAATAATACTTTCAAGAATGCCTAATATGGATTAGATGAGGCTTCAATGCTATTAAATGATGATTTACGCAAGTTTGCGCATTAGAGGGACCTAAAGCGTCAAACTGCTAAAGTATACCGATTCGTATGTTATCGGACCTTCCGGAATTTGGCCATGAGATAAACATACCCTATTTATCCTTAATATAGCTTAGATATAGGCTTAGAGGTGTTTGGTGCGCAAAAATAAGCTTTTAAGTCATGCAGGGACTAAAAGTGTCAAAAAGCGCACAAGTTTGCGTTTACGCGTATATCTTACATTCTGAATATCCCCGGACACCCAAAAATTTATGTAAGTAGTAAAATATTTTATTTTAGTGTTTGGCTTGATAAAATTCCATTCGTCGTGTCGTTTGGATCGATTTTCGCGTCCGTCCGTGTTTCGTCGTAATTAGCCGAACAACGTGACCGTACGACCAAACGAACGACATCCGGCATGTTTTTGAGCATGTTTCATGTTCTATATGCTTAGGCATCATTGTAGATCCTTAAAAATGGTTTAACGGGCCTTGGATGTGTCGGAAATGGCATTTGGAGGTGCAGGGGCTAAATCTGTCAACAAGTGAAAGTTTCAGATTGCTGACCAGGTCCTTACGGTCCGTAAGCCATGCCCAGATGCAGAAAATCGATTATGTTGCCTGTTCAGCCCATGTAAATGACATATATGCCCTTTATCACCACCAAGAGCTGCCTAAACTAGTTCTTAGGCCTTAAGGACACTTGTTAATCATCAGGGATCATGTATAGCCTTGTTTGTCATGATCTTGATGGATCAAGATCACTATATAAGAACCCACATTTTTCCAATTTTTGATCATTCATTCCATCCTCACTTCTTGGAGTCCCCTGGAGCTCAAGCACCTTCCTGGTGATCCTTAGTCGTTCATAGGACCTTGGTAAGTATTCTTAACCTTCCTTAATTGAGTTTTGCTTAGTTATTAGCTTAAAAGTCAAACCGTCATAATTAAGGTTTGACTTATCGATTAATCACTAATGGTCCAGTGATTAGTCAAACTTAAGGTAGTTATAAGTTGGTAATTATGTGGGCATTAAACCCTTAAAAGGGCACCCTCTGATTCCCACTCTAACTAGATCAATTGTCGGGTCAAGGTTTATTATAAAAAGTCAACAGGATCCTAATTTTTGAATTAACGCATAATTAGCAATGTAGAAGGTGTGCAACCTATTTTATCACTCATATAACTTGGTAATAAGTATAAGAACTGGTCTAAGCTTGTTTGATCCGACAATTTTCTGTTTAGGCCCGGTTCGGAACCGAAAGTCGTAAAACTTTGACTTTTGCTTTGACTTCAGTTCTGACCCGATTTAGATGGGTTTGGAAATGCCTTAGAGCTTCCTTAGGACCAGGTTACATGATAGTATAACCCTCTGTGGTTGGATCGTTGATTGTCCGATTCGTTTACACGTTTCCGTTAATTGCTTAATGTTGACCATGACGCCTTTTGACCATAAAACGAGAATTTTGGAAATGTGAAAGGACAATAATCTTTATTACTGATTTATAAACATGTCCCAAAATTTTCACATCAGTTTGAGGTCTAGATTAGGAGTTATGCTCAATGACGTAATTAGAACGCTTTTTAGTAATTAAACGGCGTCATTAGCATAAAGCCTATCTAAACCCAATTTTTGACACCAAACCTTTTACCCACTGATGTAATATAATATTTTGGGATTTTTGAAGATTTTTAATTATTTTTTAAACTGCTCATAACCTAAGGTTATGACCTTGATTCGGTAAATACCGATTATACCCTTTTTTATTATAAAATGAGTTCTACATAGTATTTTGACACCAATCCAATTGCTACTGATTTTATATAATAAATAAAGTATTTTGAACTTTATAACCTGATCAGAAAACTCAGATTTCCAGTATAACCCAGAAATCGCTTAAAATGGTTTTTTACGCGTATTAAATACCTAGTATGGGTTTAAAACCATTTTGTCACATAAGACTTATCACCAACTGATATAACCAATTAAATTAAGTTGTTTTACTGATTATTTCATACCCGAGTCTCAGAGATAAAATTTATCTCTTTTATAATCTTTAAAATGACCAAAATACCCCTACGGGGCTTAAATTGAAATTAAACTCGTTTTGGGCATAATGGAAGGTATCCTACTGATATCACAACATATTTAAAGCATATTAACTTAGGAAACTTGTATATGACTCATATGGTTACCCGTTACGCACTTTTCGCGTTCGGATCGGCTTATGTAACTAGTTTGCATAATTTAGCCGAAACGGGTCAAACCATATTGTTTTCATCTCAAAATCCAGAATGTGTTTAAGTTACCCATATTAAACAAGCATACAAGCTTGCCGGGTCAAAACCACATTCTAAACCGGTCTTCGCCTTATCATGCGTTTGAACCGTATCTTTCTTTAAAACTAACCGGTCCAAGTTTAGGCTTAATTAAAGACCCGTTAGTATTCTAATTGGTTATTTATACCATCATTCAAGACTAGAGCCTTCCGGTAAATTGTACCTACGCTTACTTAAGTGAATACGGCTGAGTTATTATAATTCTTGCTATTTAAGACAGGAGCTAGCTCAGGTAAATACTCTTAACTTATTTTCCCTATTACGGGCTTGGGATACGGTAATATAAATACCGCATGGTCAGGTATGGGATTCAAAGACCAATAAGTCGGGAAATCCAAATAACCTGTTTTAATTCGTATTGCTTGACTGAAACATTGGGGGTTAATGCGACCGTGTCCTGGATATCCTTGACTCGTTAAATGCAATGGCCACGACCTAAGCACGGGGTGTAGGCATACACCTGACAGATGCCATATGCTTATTAATTAATTATACCCAATAGGGGAATAGTGGTGTGTCGGTTAATCTTGAACCGGCATAGAACCGGGCCCCGTATGTAGAGCAAGTTATGTAAAACTGATAACATGAGATATAGTTTGTCCCAAGTATAAAAGATTAATTTTGCCTTGTGCACTTTAATCAAAGTGTCAAAATATTTACGGGCCTTGTGCACCTAAACCAATTTTCATAAACATTTTCAAATGTGTCGGTTGAGTGTATTTACCAGTGAAAACTGACGTATTTTCCAAAGTCTAAGTGACAGATACAAGTACGTAATAGGCTGGAAGCTGCTCAGGACTTGTTAGTTGAGGACTTTGCAACTCCTTCATAAAAGCCATTAGTCTGATAACTTCTTTTGTTGTTTTGATCCACCTGTGAATTATTACAAGCTAGTCTGTACGGAATACTGTTATATTATCAGACATTTGTGTTTGTAATAATATTTTATATTTCAAGACTTCCGCTGTGCATTTATACATTGTGTTGTTTGACTATGATGATATCAACTACGTCACGATACTCCCCACCGGGCCCACCGGTAATACATGGAAATATCGGGGTGTGACAGGTTGGTATCAGAGCCAACATTGAGTGAATTAAATACTTTCCTTTTGTGTTTAATCTCAATGACACAGTAGCACATTCCTTGACTTTCTGATTCTAGACTTAACATAGGAATACTCTCAGCTCTATTCGGAGAATTATTGCTTTCAATTATATATATTGGATACGTTGCCAAGCGAAGAAGCTGTAATAGGAAGTCTCCACATCCGGAGCCTTGAAATGCTGAGCTTCGTACCGCGGCCAGGATGAAATGTGCAACCAAGGAGAAAGCATTCAGAAATAAAATGAAGAAGAAACTCCTTTTACTGAAGATCGTTTCCTTAATAGTCCTTATAAGGACATATTTATCTTTCAGTCCCTTCGAGGATAACATTATTCCTTTCAAGTCCCGTTTAGGGCAAACCTGAACTTTTTAATTTTATAGTGGAATGACTAAATTTAAATTTTCATCCTAAACATGAATTATGAAATAAATGAAAAAATAACATTCCTTTTATAAGATCTACCATTATAATAAAATGGCAAAATCTAAAAAGCACAAGACCTAGCCTAGTGTCATATTAAGACCCGGCCAAGATGGCAGTTCCTCAATTTAGACTCAGATCCTTATTAACATCTCAATTTAGAATTTTTCTGCGTTAAATATTAAAAAGAATCTTAAAGGTAAAACCTAGCCTAAATGTCACTGCAGACAAGGCCAAGATGGTAGAACCTATTCAAGAGATTCAAATCCTTGTTAACATCAGTAACAGGTTAACATTCCTGGCAGACGTGGTTCGATAAAATCGCATGAGTCATCCTTAAATAAGATTACTCCAATTTTCCTTATCAAAATAATCATCCATTAAGGATGAAATGCCCACGGGCTATAATTAACGTCCTCTGAGACTAAAGACAGTCGTAACCTACAACTCCCTGTCAAGAAAAGGTAATGGACTTTGATTCAAACCTTAATGCCTCGATTCCATAAAAAAATCTGGGCTTATAAATTAAACTTGTCTACGCGACTAGGCCATTTGTGCTATTATTAACTTGTAAATTAGGATTTATGATAAAAATCCTAAATAAAATAAATATCTTTCCTTTCCTGCCAGTATACATATTAAAAAGAATCTTAAAGGTACGACCTAGCCTATATGTCATTCCAGACGAGGCCAAGATAGTAGAACCTATTCAAAGGATTCAAATCTTTGTAACATTGTAAATATGTTAACACTCCTGGAAACAGTGATGCGATAAAATCACACTTGTCATCTTTATATTAGGAACTTCCAACCCCTTAGTAGCATAAATGATCAATAGGAATCATGGTTAATAAAAGTCGAACATGATGTACATATCAAAACATCCATTTTGGGATGTATACCTACGGGCAAAGATGAATGCATGAAAAAGATAGTTTTATTTCATAACTTCTTGTCAAGACAATGAACTATGAAATTTTCCGATCCAAAGGAATCATCGATTATGTTTTAAATTTTTCCCTAGTGACAAGGCCCCTGTGCCATCAAGAGTCCTTTGGAACAAGCTCTTGTGCTATATAAAATGTCGGTACGACATTGACAGTCGTGATTTATGTCCCCTGTCTAATAAATATGAAGGATTATATTCCGTTTACACGCCAAGGATGGTTTATTTAAAAACCTAGGCCAAGCATAATCAAATAAATTTAATATTATCTACTGGTCTATATGGTTGAGTTACACCATGGCTATTTAATCGTCAAGTTCGACAATTCGCTATATAATTAAACAAAATACTACTACTTGGTTAGTAGCCTTCAAAGCTTCACCACGGCTGACTCCTCTGAAGCTCACAATCATCCAGTCAGTCAGAATGATGTTCATTGACTAGCCTTTGTGGCAAAATAAATTGTCTTCCAAAGAGATGACGGCTGTAGTCTTTGACTCTCTGTCTAAAAGTGAAGGACTATGTTCGAACCTTAAGATCTCTGATCCAAGAAGATTGCGGCTTATATATTAATGCCTTAAGTGCCATATCTTATATGTCCTTTGTGATAAGGCCTTCGTGCCTATGACTATTAATGTCCCTCGTGACAAGCCTTCCAACTATCTAAAGATTGTCGTTATGACAAGGACAGTTGTGACATTGTGATTCCCTGTCAAAAGGTAGTGGACTTGGTCCAAACCCTAAACACAATTGATGGTCCTTTTTGACCTAGGCTAAATATAATTGATGTACTTTCTAGTAGCATACTATAATGAAGTTAAAAACCTAACAGCCATTAGGGTTTAATAATACCATGGCTTATAAATCATCCATTACGATGATTCCATAATAGTTTGTGACTAAGCATATGTTATTATTGGTGTTTAGTACCAAAGCTCCAGAATGGTGGATTCCGACGAAGCACACAGCAGTACTGCGGCTAAAAACAAGGATGCAAATATAAATATAAATGTTAATGGCACTACTCTTCAGGCCTTGATTAGCGCAGCAATTAGTGAAGTTGTGGATAAGATCCTTGAGAACAAAAAGGAACCGAGTGACACTCACTCAAAGGTCCATACGGAAACACATACATCAGCTCGTAAGGAGAGCTCCACTCACTCTTCAGATGAAAAGAGCGAACCTCAGAAGTTAGTACTCTATGATAAGCCCTGTTCAACTGAAGACAGGTGCACCTACAAATACTTTGTCTCATGCAAACCCAGAGATTTCAATGGCGAAAAAGGAGCAATTGATGCCATGGAATGGCTTGAGGAAATGGAAACTGTTGTGGACATCAGCAATTGTGCTGATAAGGACGTAGTAAAATTTGTTTCACAATCTTTCAAGGGCGAGGCTCTTGCATGGTGGAGGGCCATGATGCAGTCCACGGGGAAAATTCCCCTATACAATATGGGATGGTCCAATTTTGTGGACCTTATCAAAGAGAACTACTGTCCACAACACGAAGTGGAAAAGGTGGAGACAGATTTTCTGACTCTCACAATGAAGAACCTAAATTGTCAGCAATATGTTACCGACTTCAACTCCCTATCTAGATTGGTACCCTATTTAATTACCCCTGAACCAAAACGCATTGCGCGTTTCATCGGTGGATTGGCACCCGAAATAAAAGGGAATGTTAAGGCTTCAAGGCCAATCACCTTCAGATCAGTTGTAGATCTATCCTTGTCTCTCACTCTAGACATAGTGAGACAAAGGTCAATCAAGAATGAAACTAATGAGAAAAGACAAAGGGAGGAGGATAACCCCCAGAATCCTAAAAAGAGCAAATCCGAGTTCAACAATAACCAACAGGATTCCAACAAAAAGCCTACATGCAAAACCTGCAAAAGAAGACACTGGGGACAGTGTCGATCAAGCCAAAAGATAAAGCAATGTGGCATCTGTAAAAGAACTAGCCACCAGTCCCACTAATGTAGGGACATAAAGAATGCAAAACGTTTCAACTGTGGCGAAAAGAGCCACATCAGTACTAATTGCCCTGAGGCTGCCAAGGAAGGAGCAGCTAAGTCTGGGAAGGATAAGAAAGGAAACGTCTGAACTACCAGTTGTATGCCAGAGACAGTGCATATCAATAATAGCATTAGGTACGTCCTTACCATTTAGCATTGATAATGTCTGCTAAGTATCTTACGTTAATGCAAGGGATAATGAACCTTTTGTAAACCATAAGCTTAGCAAACTTTTGATTTCATTCATAAGAACTCCAGATATTAAATATAAGGTATAACTTACCAATGGAATCTATAATGACCATCTCTCCCACCCTCGAAGATAATCCTTTCATAAGAATCTGGAGTACTCTTCCCCAAAAAGAGTACGACAGTATATATTACTTTATTTTATTTTATTATTTTCTCATTGTTTTCTATCGCCTGCGAATGCCAAGCTATGTTTGATAAAAGTGCCATATGAGGAGTGGCGTATCCTAGTGTGTCCTATAGATTGCTTCCATGCCTGATCAGTGTGGAGGTTTAATGCATGGAACCCCTGAGATATCCCAATGGTCATATTATACTAAAGTCGACTAGTAGTATTCAAAGAAGATATCCAATATAAAATGTCCTTATAAGTATCTCTACTTAGGGCATCCTTGCATTGTAAAGAGAATGTGTCATTTATCTGACACCGACATCGATAGATGAACCAAAGCCTGAGAATACAGACAACTCTGACATCTTTATGTGTCATAATTATCTTCTTTATAAGAATTACCATGTTACCTCCTGAGAGGCAAGAGGATGTTAGGACAAACATCCCGCTTAGGGCTACAGTTATTGTAAAAGCCTTATATCTGTTAGTACCAATGGAAAAGGAAGAACTACGAGCCAATTCGGTAAGTTTTTAGAGAAGGTTTCATAAAGCCGAAATTCAAAGTTCTAAGAACTCCGATTTTTATAGTAAATAAGAAAGACGGTTCATATTGCTTATGCATTGATTACCGCAGCCCTACTTAAGCAACAATTAAGAATCGCCATTAGCTGCCCAGGATCGTCGATTTGTTCGACTAGCTGTAAGGATTAGCTATTCTTTGAGATTAGTTTTAAGCAGTGGGTGGAACAACCATCTCACCATAAAATAAGTTTCTATAGCAATTATTATGTAAGTATCAAGGCTACTCCTTTGGAGACCTTGTATAGATGGAATGTTAAACAACTATTATTAGAACAATAGATTGGTAAGTCCAATTACCAGGATCTGAAAGTTGCATTGGAAACAGCAAGTAAGATCATTCGAATTCGTAATCACCTTAAATTTGCCAGTAAACGGCAGAAAATTAAGGATTTAGAAAAGTCGCAACCTTCTTAAGTCCTTAATAAGGAATAAGGTTCAATCGAAGGTATCGCCCTAAGAAGGGTATACTAAATTTTAAATTTCGAAGGGTACGTTAAGACCTGGATATATAGGAGCATTCAAAAATCGAATGCAACAAAGGTCAATAGCCTATAAGCTAAAACCTATATAAGGAGCTTAGTGGAGCTCGCAATGCAACCCACACTAATGATTTAAGGATAAGTTTCGCCAATAAGTCGAAACACATTATCTCGTAGTGATAAGCAGATTAATGAAACTTTATGATTGGATGAGAAACCGTATCGATTAAGGATCGGCAGATTAAGAAGCTCCAAAAGGATACATGACCTATCGTAGAGGTCAACTGGGGTGCCTTAGAGGCCCAAATGTACTGGGGAAGATTAAGTTCAATATAAGACAGAAAGTACTTCCATTACTTTAGCAAATCTCGAGGTCGAGATTTCTTTTAAGGGGGTGAGGATGTAACACCTCGTAAAATCACGTTCAATGATGTATTGACACGTGTAATAAGCCCTAGTAAAGTCAAACCTTAAATATATGGGACTAATTTTTCGAAAAATCGAAAAACATTAATTATGAAAGAACTGGAAGTATTATCATACCTAAAATAAGTTTCTAAATAACCTTTTACGGTTTTATATTCACAAACGAGCCACTTGTTGATCATGTGTAGCCGTGTGCGTAATTAATTGAAAGTTTGTGCAATAATGGGTTAAAAGCGTCAACATGTTAATTCTTACCTCTGAGTGACCTTTTAACAAACCGAGAGCCTCATGATATTTGATTATACTCTCAGGATTGCCAATCATTGGCCACCTAAGGCTTTTATGCCCAAAAGTGAAGTTACGCGCAACTTTGCAAGTATAAGGGACTAAAAGTGTCAATATGTTTAATTATACATCTGAATGACCTTTTAACGAGCCTGAAGCATTATGATGTTTAATAATACTTTCAAGAATGCCTAATATGTATTAGATGAGGCTTCAATGCTATTAAATGATGATTTACGCAAGTTTGCGCATTAGAGGGACCTAAAGCGTCAAACTGCTAAAGTATACCGATTCGTATGTTATCGGACCTTCCGGAATTTGACCATGAGATAAACATACCCTGTTTATCCTTAATATAGCTTAGATATATAGGCTTAGAGGTGTTTGGTGCGCAAAAATAAGCTTTTAAGTCATGCAGGGACTAAAAGTGTCAAAAAGCGCACAAGTTTGCGTTTACGCGCATATCTTACATTCTGAATATTCCCGGACACCCAAAAATTTATGTAAGCACTAAAATATTTTATTTTAGTGTTTGGCTTGATAAAATTCCATTCGTCGTGTTGTTTCAGATTGCTGACCAGGTCCTTACGAACAGTAAGGCTGGACCCTTACAGTCCGTAAGCCATGCCCAGATGCAGAAAATTGATTATGTTTCCTGTTCAGCCCATGTAAACGACATATATGCCCTTTATCACCACCAAGAGCTGCCTAAACTAATTCTTAGGTCTTAGGGACACTTGTTAATCATCAGGGATCATGTATAGCCTTGTTTGTCATGATCTTGATGGATCAAGATCACTATATAAGAACCCACATTTTTCCAATTTTTGATCATTCATTCCATCCTCACTTCTTGGAGTCCCCTGGAGCTCAAGCACCTTCCTGGTGATCCTTAGTCGTTCATAGGACCTTGGTAAGTATTCTTAACCTTCCCTAATTGAGTTTTGCTTAGTTATTAGCTTAAAAGTCAAACCGTCATATTTAAGGTTTGACTTATCGATTAATCACTAATGGTCCAGTGATTAGTCAAACGTAAGGTAGTTATAAGTTGGTAATTATGTGGGCATTAAACCCTTAAAAGGGCACCCTCTGATTCCCACTCTAACTAGATCAATTGTCGGGTCAAAGTTTATTATAAAAAGCCAACAGGATCCTAATTTTTGAATTAACGCATAATTAGCAATGTAGAAGGTGTGCAACCTATTTTATCACTCATATAACTTGGTAATAATTATAAGAACTGGTCTAAGCTTGTTTGATCCGACAATTTTCTGTTTAGGCCCGGTTCGGAACCGAAAGTCGTTAAACTTTGACTTTTGCTTTGACTTCAGTTCTGACCCGATTTAGATGGGTTTGGAAATGCCTTAGAGCTTCCTTAGGACCAGGTTACATGATAGTATAACCCTCTGTGGTTGGATCGTTGATTGTCCGATTCGTTTACACGTTTCCGTTAATTGCTTAATGTTGACCATAATACCCTTTTGACCATAAAACGAGAATTTTGGAAATGTGAAAGGACAATAATCTTTATTACTGATTTATAAAGATGTCCCTAAATTTCACATCAGTTTGAGGTCTAGATTAGGAGTTATGCTCAATGACTTAATTAGAACGCTTTTTAGTAATTAAACGGCGTCATTAGCATAAAGCCTATCTAAACCTAATTTTTGACACCAAACCTTTTACTCACTGATGTAATATAATATTTTGGGATTTTTGAATATTTTTAATTATTTTTTAACCTGCTCATAACCTAAGGTTATGACCTTGATTCGGTAAATACCGATTATACCCTTTTTGGTTATAAAATGAGTTCAACATAGTATTTTGACACCAATCCAATTGCTACTGATTTTATATAATAAATAAAGTATTTTGAACTTTATAACCTGATCAGAAAACTCAGATTTCCTGTATAACCCGGAAATCGCTTAAAATGGTTTTTTACGCGTATTAAACACCTAGTATGGGTTTAAAACCATTTTGTCATATAAGACTTATCACCAACTGATATAACCTATTAAATTAAGTTGTTTTACTGATTATTTCATACCCAAGTCTCAGAGATAAAATTTATCTCTTTTATAATCTTTAAAATGACCAAAATACCCCTATGGGGCTTAAATTGAAATTAAACTCGTTTTTGGCATAATGGAAGGTATCCTACTGATATCACAACATATTTAAAGCATATTAACTTAGGAAACTTGTATATGACTCATATGGTTACCCGTTACGCACTTTTCGCGTTCGGATCGGCTTATGTAACTAGTTTGCATAATTTAGCCGAAACGGGTCAAACCATATTGTTTTCATCTCAAAATCCAGAATGTATTTAAGTTACCCATATTAAACAAGCATACAAGCTTGCCGGGTCAAAACCACATTCTAAACCGGTCTTCGCCTTATCATGCGTTTGAACCGTATCTTTCTTTAAAACTAACCGGTCCAAGTTTAGGCTTAATTAAAGACCCGTTAGTATTCTAATTGGTTATTTATACCATCATTCCAGACTAGAGCCTTCCGGTAAATTGTACCTACGCTTACTTAAGTGAATACGGATGAGTTATTATAATTCTTGCTATTTAAGACAGGAGCTAGCTCAGGTAAATACTCTTAACTTATTTTCCCTATTACGGGCTTGGGATACGGTAATATAAATACCGCATGGTCAGGTATGGGATTCAAATACCAATAAGTCGGGAAATCCAAATAACCTATTTTAATTCGTATTGCTTGACTGAAACATTGGGGGTTAATGCGACCGTGTCCTGGATATCCTTGACTCATTAAATGCAATGGCTACGACCTAAGCACGGGGTGTAGGCATATACCTGACAGATGCCATATGCTTATTAATTAATTATACCCAATATGGGATTCCCAATAGGGGAATAGTGGTGTGTCGGTTAATCTTGAACCGGCATAGAACCGGGCCCCGTATGTAGAGCAAGTTATGTAAAACTGATAACATGAGATATAGTTTGTCCCAAGTATAAAAGATTAATTTTGCCTTGTGCACTTTAATCAAAGTGTCAAAATATTTACGTGCCTTGTGCACCTAAACCAATTTTCATAAACATTTTCAAATGAGTCGGTTGAGTGTATTTACCAGTGAAAACTGACGTATTTTCCAAAGTCTAAGTGACAGGTACAAGTACGTAATAGGCTGGAATCTGCTCAGGACTTGTTAGTTGAGGACTTTGCAACTCCTTCACAAAAGCCATTAGTCTGATAACTTCTTTTGTTGTTTTGATCCGCCTGTGGATTATTACAAGCTAGTCTGTACGGAATACTGTTATATTATCAGACATTTGTGTTTGTAATAATATTTTATATTTCAAGACTTCCACTGTGCATTTATACATTGTGTTGTTTGACTATGATGATATCAACTACGTCACGATACTCCCCACCAGGCCCACCGGTAATACGTGGAAATATCGGGGTGTGACAAAAACCTTACCCCTACATGAAAAGAATATCCATATGACGATATACTAAAGACTAATTTATGACCATTTCTTTACAAATCTCTAATATCAAAACCAAATTGAATGAATAAAAACACAAAATCAAAGGAAAATTATGACATTTATTAAAGTAGCAAATGAGCCATAAATTAACTAACATATTCACTAAGAATAAACTGTTGATCTCATTTATTACCATGATTCAGCATTAGATACAAACACTATAGATCTCATTTATTACCATTACCATGATCCCACATTAAATACCAACATTCTTCATCTTATTTATTGACATCATTAAATACAAACAATGATCAGTACATGACTGCACATGTAAACAACAACTTACTCCAAGTCTTCAATATCGAAATTGATCTTCTTAGTCTCCTTTGGAGGTCGATCAAAGATTTCAAGATCTCCACAACAAACCACAGATCCAGCAACATCTATATGATCACATTGTACAAGAATATAAGTAAAACTCTCTAATATTATACAAGCAAGACATGATTACAAAAATATACACTACCAACACTCAAAGCGTTTAACACCTCTCCTTGAAGAATATCTTCATAAGCTCTGAAGTTGAAACCATACTCAACACCTTGCCAATCTCTCGCAGGAGTAACAGTTGTGCATCTATAAAAGTTGATTTTATAAGGCTGCACTACTACTTTATATAAATCTTTATTCTCACCAACACTAAATTTCAACAGAATCACAACAGCATCTTCTTGAAGCTGGCCATCAAAAACAGGTATCAGATGACTCTTAATACCTGCTTGAATCTTAGCACCCTGAAGAACATTTAAAGAAAGTATCTTCTTAGTATACACCACTACATTCTCTAAAAAAATGGAAAAGCAGAGATACAAATTACCTTTTCATCAATGAAGATGAGATCCATCTTGTAACCCTGATTCCATTTTCGAATAATTCTTGCTTTCATGTTCCATATATCTTTCCCAGGATTCAAATCGTTAACAAAACTAAGATTGTTACTGTCAACTGATATTGACATGCTTCTAATTCGGAATTCGGATTGTGATTAAATTTCAAATTTCAAAATCAGAGAAGATGAAAGCGTGATGAAATATGAAGAGGGAAATGAGAAGAAAAGCATTATATAAGAAGGATGATTGACAAGAGTTTCTGAGTGACATGCATTAATTGCTAATTACTTATTCCCATGCATTTTTTAATTTGAATTTCCCGGTAATTAGCCTTAAACATCTGCTGATCTAAAAGCATTACGGACGATAACAACAACTGCTACTAGGTATTAAAGTAAAGTCACATATAAATGAGCAGATGTTTACCCTGGCAGAGGTTTAGACAGAATTTTAAATGATTTTATATATTAGGCTTTATGATGTCACAATGACTTAAGAAAAGCCTTGTTGGACAGCCTCTACAGCTGACACATCAGCTTTTCTTATGTCACTCAGATTTCTCCTTTTATAGAAAGTATAGATTAATGTCTTAAATTTGTTTTTGTTTTATTGTTAATAAAAAATTTATATATACGGGTACAAAGACTAAATTACCCTTGTGTTATGTGGTTTAACAAAAAAAATTTAACTCTGTTAGGGCTAAAGGACATAACGTGCAAGATTTTGAAACATTAAGTATAAAACTTATCAATTTTAAAGACAAAGTACACCGCCTGAAACTTGGTATAAATATAAATAACAAAACTTATAATTCACTCTATAGACTAGAAAAAAAGTCTGAAAACATGACTCATGACATCCATAAACATTAATATTGAGTTTTGGGGATCTTGACTAAAATTTCAAAGGTGACAGCTGCTTCAATACTTCATTAAATCTTTATACACTTCAATTTATATATTAAAGATAGAGCCAATAGTTAAATAATTTAACTTAACCATAGGTCATATAACTTGACCCATCTTAACTCCTAATCTTCAACTATGAGTGGTTTTCCTAGTTAAAGTTCTATCGACCAACTCTATTTACAAATCTAGTCCCATGTTATTTGTAAGTCTTTCTTCTCCTACCCTTCACTTCCATCAACTAATATCCCGATATTAAACAACTATGTGTTTGATTATATGTTCGTGTTTGTATTCGATTAAAGTTAAATGAACGAACACGAACATACTCACATTCATTCATGTTCTTTCTATTCGTTTACAGGCCTAAATAAAACCCTTACAACATCAAAACATAACTCTAAATACAAACCACTACATTACAAAGAATCATAAATACATTAAATATGATTTTCACAACTCCTTTAAAATAAAGATTGTTCATTGTAAACATTAGGCCATCAACATAACAAGGGCCCAAGAGTACACTTCCATATTGGATACACGGTTGACCGACTTTATTTTTCCCCCATCTCACGACACCCGCCTTTACAACTTTCAAGCCTTTGCCAAGGGATTTACCCTTCAACTCAAATGTTGCAAGGGCTTCTCCATGTAGGCCAAGATCACACTTCAAGAACTTGCAATGGGGATGGTCTTACAATCGAACATATTCGCCATACAAGAGAACGTGTTCACCAAAAAAGAGGAGAACATGTATAGTTGGAAAGGAACAATTCCGTAAACAAGACAACGTTCTAAAATTGTTGTTCTTTCCAAGTTACCTTTCTTGCAAAAAAACAAGTAAATAATTAAATTTCGATTTTGAAAACAATTATGTTCATTTCGCCTTACCTTCATTGCACAATCTATTATTAAATCAACTAGTAAAAGATTTATCCAAAATCTCATCCACCAAATTTCATTGGAGAAAAATAGATCCATTATGACTCAAAGATTCAAAGAAAAACAAAAGTCATAATACTCAATAAATGAAACAATACACAAATCAAAACTTGGAAAAATTGTTGATACGAAAAAGAGAAATTGAACCATTATGGGAGGATACGAAGATACCATATTATGACATCCGCTAATGAACACTTACCATACAATCTTATTTAAACAAGGAAATCACGATCGAGAAATACGATATTTGGAGAGGTAAAACCATATCCAAGATTTCATCCATCAAATCCACTTTAAATCAAACACCAAAAATCAATGGATCAAACTTAGATATGATTTACAAAAATACTAATGGAAATTTTGGAAAATTGATTGTAAGAAAAAGAGAAATTGAACTGGATCGGCTAAATCGGTGTGTGTTACACAAGGGGCAAATGGTTAGATTATATAGGTGGTGAACCATTTAGGGAGGATAGGAGATTACCATATTAACCTTAGTGGATCAATTAATAAACATTTTAGAATAAAACTAATAAGATATCTTATTCAAAATATCGATGAGATTAAAGTTATGAGCTATCTGTGGATAATGAATCTGGGCAGGATGACGGATATGTCTTGGGAAGCTTGGGGCAGATTTGATTCGGCTAGGATGGGATAATTCTCGGATTTTGGTGTTTTATATTATGTTGGGTCTTTTTTCCGGTTTTGTATCCCGGATTTTGTTTGCTAGCTCCTTGCTAGCTTTTTGAATAAAGTTTGTGGGCCGTTAAAAAAATATATATATGGTTTTGTTAGGTACCCTCTACCAGATTACGTGTCTTAAAATTTAGTATGTCCTAAAATTTAGCATGTGTATATATGTATTTGTAAGTGTAACATATAAGATCGAGTTCAATATCATAGAAAGAGTAACAACTGATAGGAATGCGTAGTCAGGAAAATCAAATTTAGTATGCTTTATAACCGATCGCTAGCATCCCACATATTATAATGTTATGATGATGTTTTGTGCTTGCATGTTCAACAAACTGTTGTGATTAGAATCACATTAAACCAATCAAAACTTGTAGTTTGTTTTATGTTTGGTTAAAAAACTTTCAACATTCAACTTGCTTCCAATACAATGATGTCTGCACAACGATATGATTATTCAATGTTGGATTGGTCCTAGATCTGTATTAAAATGAAATAGACGGGGTTATATAAAACATAACAATATATGATTTTTGGGTCTCATATTTCTTCACGTTGCACTTCACAATTTCATTAAAGACCATAAAAATAAGCTACAGAAAATCATCTCCCTACGAACTCAACTCTCCGTCTCATTTTGTCAACCATCTTTCAGGTGTTGTTAGATCCACCCCTGCCAGTTTCTAAAGCTGCTAACCAGTCCAATAGAGTTCTTCAAATTTTAATGTAATAACTAGTATTTAGGACCCGCATTTTGCGGCGGAAGGTTAAACCATGCACGCCCATTGCAGTGTGTTAACACGAAAAAGTAGACTGAAACGTAAAACATAGAAAAGAATAATTAGTTGACTTAGGATCCTTGTGTTGCGACTGGGCCATTAAACGGGCAATATATAGATGCGAAAATGTTGAACCACACACCCGAGTTGCAGCTTGTTAACTCGCAAAATTTAGACCGAAACGTAAAACGGAAGTTTTGTGACAAGTTTGTAAAAGATGAAAAGTATAGGGCTAAAAGTAAACAAATAACAGCAAAAATCATTGAACCACACACACGCATTGCAGCGTGTTGTTGTATGAATGTATGGTAAACAAAAATTAGGATACCCTTGAATTTTTCTTATAGATCCGCCATTGCAATACAACATCGGAACATAGTTTTAAGTGCAAGTCATTGTATGTTGAAAGATTTGTATAAAACAAACAATATAGGCGTTACATATGATTTTGACAACATTCACATTAAGCAAATTTATCAGGAACAGGACAACTCCTTTAGACTTTTAATTATTGTGGAAATCCCAGTTAAGGTTAAATACGTACATATACATGTATCGACTCATTAAACTAAATAATTACAATTGAGGCCCATGGCCGGCCCTGAGGGTGGGCGGGGAGGACCACCGGCCAGGGCCCGATATTTTGAAGGGCACGTTATTTTAAAAAAAATGATATGTATATGTAAAAAAATAAATTAATAGGGTATATCCATACAAACACCAACATAGTCTCACTTAGCCAATTGCCATTAGGTTTAGACCTCCCAATTGAAAGTTGCTGTGGTATATTATTTTTGAATGAAATTTTATTAAACATAATGACCCTTTATATAGGGATCCTTACAAGATAACTCTACCACTATTTTAGGAATCACAATCATAATTTAAATACAATACAATCATTAAATAACTAATTCAACTATATATCATAATAATTATGTTATCGGCTAAGACTCCCCCGCAGTTTGAGCGGGCGTAGGACAGACGCTCAAGCTGGAGCGAAACAACTGGAACAGTTGACGAGAAAGCCTTTTGGTAAAAATGTCTGCATACTGAAGCGAAGAAGGCACATGAAGAACCCGTATATGACCAATGCGAACTTTTTCCCGTACAAAATGTATATCAATCTCGATATGTTTGGTACGCTGATACTGAACCGGGTTATCAGATAAGTACACAGCAGAGACATTATCACAATAAACAACCGAAGCCTGTCGTAGAGGAAGCTGTAGTTCTAAAAGCAAATTTCGGATCCAAGTGGCCTCTGCCACAACATTAGCAACTCCACGATACTCCGCCTCCGCACTGGACCGAGAAATAGTCGGCTGACGTTTAGAGGACCAAGAAATCAAATTATCCCCTAGAAAAACACAGTAACCACTAGTCGAACGACGAGAATCCGGACAACCACCCCAATCAGCATCAGAATAAGCCACCAATGAGTGAGTATTTGATCTGATAATACGAATACCATAATCAACCGTTCTCTGTAAATAACGTAGGATACGCTTCAGAAAAGCAAAATGAGGCTCATGAGGTTCATGCATGAACAAGCACACCTGCTGAACGGCATATGAAATATCAGGACGTGTAAATGTAAGATATTGCAAGGCTCCAGCCAGACTGCGGTATAAAGTAGGATCATGAAAAGGAGGCCCATCCGTGGCACTCAGTTTGGCTGATAAGTCAACTGGTGTGCTACAGGGTTTACATGCAGACATAGATGCCCGAGAAATAATATCCTTTGCATATTGAGCTTGATCCAAAAATAAACCAGTTGAATCCTGAGTGACTTTGATACCCAAAAAATGATGTAACTGACCCAAATCTGTCATAGCAAACTCTCGTGAGAGTGTACGAATGATATCATGCAACAACTCATCAGAGGACGCAGTAAGAACAATATCATCAACATAAAGTAATAAATACCCTGTATGAGGACCCCGTGTATAAATAAACAATGAATTATCACACACACTGCTTCGAAAACCGTGTGATAAAATATACTTGGCAAATCGTGTGTACCAGGCGCGTGGAGCTTGTTTGAGCCCATAAAGTGATTTCTTTAACCTGCACACAAAATTAGGAAAACGACGATCCACAAACCCGGGCGGCTGATGCATAAACACCAGCTCTTGCAAGTTACCATGTAAAAATGCGTTCTTGACATCTAACTGATGTATAGGCCAAGAACGGGAAACTGCAATCGATAATACGGTGCGTATAGTAGCCGGTTTCACAACCGGGCTAAAAGTGTCCTCACAATCTACCCCAACCGTCTGTGACTTACCATTGACAACCAAGCGGGCCTTATAACGCTCTAGAGAACCATCAGACTTAAACTTATGGCGAAATAACCACATACATCGTATAACTGGTCTATCAACCGGTCGAGGTACCAGTTCCCAAGTTTCATTTTCCTGTAAGGCACTAAACTCGGCCTGCATGGCATGCAACCAATGAGGGTCGGCAAAAGCTTTGGTGTAGGAGGTAGGGACCGGTGAAATAGTAGTGGATATAAGGGTGTGTCGGGCCTTGGATTTGGTAGTCATAGGGTGCGGATTAGAAGATGTTGGTTGGACAGCCGATTGAGGCAGTGGTGGTGGTATCGAGGCTGCCGTAGCAAGAGTAGAAGGTGCTGATGTTGCGCCGGCTGCAGTTGAAGGGTGGGCTGCAACCGTTGTTTGAGGCGATGGGCGATTTCTGCGGGTATAAACTGTGACAACCCGAACTTTCAAGGTTAATGTCATTTAGTCTCATGATCCTGATTTCTCATCATGTGCTTTGATAAAATTTTAAACGCTCTTAGTTAGGATAAACGTGGTGAATGTAAAACGTATTTGAGTTTTGGACTAAAGTGGCAAAAGTGACCAAACCATAGGGACCGAAATAGCAGTTTACTCATTTCACATATAAAGTTGAATTGATTGGGCCGCTAATCAAGCAATTAATGAGCCGAGAGTTTTAAGACAATCTTATTGGACCACACTATCTTTTAGACATCACATGTGTCGAAAATTTGTTGAAACAATAAGTATCTCCTAATCTCAATTATCTAGAAGAGTATGTTAGCAAAGTGAATTTAATTGAGCTGATGTTTAGTGTGGATGGCCGACAACTTTAACACTGTTCGAATTCTTATTTGACCAAATAACCCACTACATCAAATCTCATGCAAACTCTTGGACTGCTCAATTTGTATCTAACAAAGTTATGAGGCTTCACATGTAAAACTGACATAATCGGTGACTACTCGTAATTTCGATTCCCTTAAACTATTTCTGGGCTTACTACTCCTCGGCCCAACCTCCCATCACAATTAAACTCGGCCCAGCCTCTATTATGTATACGTAATTGGTTATGCACTCATGTAAAACAAACCCCACCCTATCTCTCTCTCAAATCTACGTACGGCAACAGGAGAAAACCCCTCCCCTCCCTCGAAGTCGTTGTCCTCTGGTCGCTACAATCCAGCTCTCATCTTGTATCTTGGTTAGTTATCTTATATGAATATTCTAGTTATTGTTATGTGAGGTAGATGATCATTCAGTAATAGCTTAATAATCTTGCAAGTCTTTAACTGAATTATATGTGGTCTGTAATCGATGATCATGTTTTCTTGTTATAATAATCCCTATTTGATGATCATGTGCACGTGAATCTGATGTAACGAGTATGTATATATATGGACGTATGAATGATTACCTAATGATATTGTATACTGAGATGAGACTCGATGATTGTGATGAGCATAGTGGGCCGAATAGCATGGTTAATGGATGATGGGATTATATATATATATGTGTGGGGGGGGTAATGATTAGGTTCGGGTTTATATTGTGATTTAGATTGACTAATTGCTTGAACCTTAACTTACTGTTGATGTTTTATTAGTGATTTCTGAATAATAGAGATACCATAATTGCCATAGATGGATGCTTAAAAATATGAAACTATCTGATTAAATGATAACAATTATTAGATAAAGTGCATGAAGAAACACTGACCTTACGGTAGTATCCGATGAAGACTTCAAGTATCAATGATCCGAACCGGCAAACTGCAAAACAGAAACACCGTTAGGACTCGTTACAGGAATGGGGTTATTCCTGTAACCACCCTCCGGCGTGAGAATAAGTCTCGGGTTTGGGAGTAGAAAAGTGTAAAGAGAAAAGAAGTTGTATTGAGAATTCGATATCCTGTACCTTGCATGTTTACCTCTATTTATAGTTTATGATTAGGGTTTTCCTTAACTTGGATGAACTCCTATAAGTTAGGGATTTGCATGATCTTCCCAAAAAGTTGGAGATTTAGTTATGTATCTTATCCGTATAGAATGGAATATTCTAGAATGGATATTTATAACAGCTTATTTACAATAAAATAATAGGTAATGACCGGGTCGGACTATCCGATTAGGGTCATACCTCGTCATGTCCCCCCAGTCCGAAGTTATGAAATGTAATTCATGAAATCGGACTAGAGAAAAAAGAAGAAAGTATATCCTATGTAAGGAAAATTTACGGTGCCATAAATGTGAAATGAGAAAATGGCGGCGATGTGATAGGATGTAGCAGTTAAAGCGATCATTGGGGTAACAACTTGGGTTACCCTGTTCTGACGCGTATGTCTGTACATTTTCCAATTTTGAATTTTGTAAAACTATCATATAAATAGCATCCTTTTGAAGAGAGTTAAGTTCCAATTTCTAGAACATCCTCTATCACTTCCCCTCTCTCAAACGAAATGGCCTCTAAGAACGTTGAATCGTCTTCCTCTGCGTCCGCGGGCTCCGAAACCCTTTTCTGCAAGTGGGGAGTTGTATCTTACAACAACCTTGTGCAGGATTATGGGATCAGGGCTGAGTGGAACCCCCTATTACCGTCAAAAACGGACACAGCCTTTCCACCGAGGAAAGGGAAAATCACATTGTTCAGTGATTTTTTCAAATTCTGTAATTTCCGGTTGCCCATCACTAAATTTCTCAAATCCGTGCTTGATTACTATCGCATTCATCTGTCCCAAATACATCCACTAGGGTTAGTGAAGCTTCGCCAATATGAATTTACGTGTGTGGCTTTAGGGCACATACCGGAACTCATCGTATTTAGGGCTTTTTTCGTTCTTGTGTGGAAACCCCCATTCTTTACCTTCGATCGGAGAGACACTGAAGTTTCTTGCCTGAGGGAAATCCCTACCAGTTCCCGGGACAAAGATTGGAAAAAGAAATTTTTCTATATTGACAGCTCTGTAATTCCTGGTGATATGCATTGGAGAAACATGGGGCCAAAGGACAAAGTTAAGGACGACAGTCCTCCTGAAGATGCTTACGTTGCAAATGCCCTATATACCAGATTGTGCAGTCGCCCTTTCGAATGTACAGTGATTCCAGAGGGAGCCCTGGTAATGGCGGGAATGAGCCTGTTGTGGCATGATGTCAAGCAGTATCCCTCATTTCAAAGGGATGATGAAGGTACGCCTGATATTTTGTTCGTTTGGTACATTACTATTTGCCTAAATATACCATTTTCAGGAGAATGGAGCTTATTTGACTTTGTCGATCCTCCGCGGCACCTGGCATTGAGGGCCGCCGACCGCGTACTAAGTGAGCAAGAGCCGGATGTGTTAAAAATTCATCTTGATCAATTTTTGCTACCCGCCCTTCCTGCGGATCCTACTGCCTACCTTGCCCTTGCTAGCACCAGCGGAGGTACGAACGTTGTGAATACGGAGAAGAAACCCCTCCGGGTAAAGATTACCGGAAGGAAATATATAGCGGCTGGGGTGACCACGTCCTCTGCTAGTGGAACGGCGATTACCAAAGGTGAAATGATTACTGCAGCTGAAATTACCAGCCCCACCCATGTACTGAAAAAACGAAAGACATTTCATGCTCCAAAACTGCCCGCGTTTGAAGCCGTGCAGGCCGCCTATGCCATACTGACTGGTATGAGTTTCGTACTTTTGATTTACTAAGTAAACGCCTTATGCAACCGAAGTATGCTTTCACTGCAGGGACTACAGGCATGGTTCAAACTTCCCTTGTGACAGCCATGCCCTTATCATCTATTGAGGTGGTACCCCCAACTAATAGCAATCAAACGGAACCCACACCATCGCTGAGTCCGTCTGTTTCCGTTAGCTGTGCGATGCTGCCGCCCACATTTACCGCTGCTGTAACTGTAACAGCGAGTCCCGTTGCCGCGTCGCTGGCTGCCAGTGTCACACTTTCCCCTGTGTCTACCTCGCCTTTGAACATTTTTTCAACTGTTGGGAAAGAGATCCCAGCTACCTCCTCTACTCATGAGGCGACGAGTGCTGGGGACCGTGCCGCTGGGGATATGGGCGGATCAAGCAGTGGTATTGCTGATGATGGGGCCCGCCTAGGAGATGATCTATACTTACCTACCATCAACTGGGATCCCAGCAACCGGGACAAACGTTATCAACCTCAGTGGAAGATTGCAGAATCATCCAGGCTAATCTTCCCCCCGGTGGTTCAACATTGGGTTGAACGAGCTTATCCTCCAGCGGAAGTGGCATATGTAGAAGGGCTAAACAATGAGAACTTAATGAATTCTGCTATTGTGGACTCTGTTAGTCAACCCAGGAGGCTTACGGAGATCCGTCGCCGGTGGATGCATGACAATAATGAACTCCACCGAGCCCAAGCCGTTATCGAAGAACTGAAGGATGAGAAATACCGTTTGGAGAGTCAACTTCAAGCTGCTGGACTGGGGGAGAGTCGGTTTGTCTCGGAGAAAAACAAGGCCGAGGACGATTTAAAGAGGGTTACTGCCAATCTTGCCGAAGAGCGCCTTGTGTGGGCTCGGGATATGGCGGAGAAGGACCGATTGATTGCCCATGCTAAAACCGTGCAGGAGGAGCTAGAACGAAAAGCTGTTAATGAGGCTCAGAAGGTGAGATCTGAAATGACTGCTCTTGTGGATAAATTTCGAATTGACACTGATTTTGTGTCACAGGTTCAGGAACGCTACCAGGCGTTGACCGTTGAGGTGGAAGCCTCAAATGCCAAGGTTCAGGCAAAACAGGCGGAGTTGGAAGAGCGGGAAGGGCAACTTAGAGAACTCCAACAGCGTTGTGATTCCCTTCTACTTGAACGAAATACCCTTGATCGGTCTTCCGCTACACGCCTAAAGGAGGTGGAGGGTGCTTTAGATCAAGCAAATGTTGAGGTGGAGGGATTGACCAGTCAACTGGCGGCTTTACAGGGTGATAGGAATTGGCTGATAACCAATGGGCTCGTAGGAGCGTTTGAGTATTGTCGCCAATCGGCGCCCTTTACTTCTCTGATAGATCGCCTTTCCGCTGCTGCCTACAAGTCCGGCCACCACAACGATATTTACCAAGGATACTTTGATTGTAAACAATCAGATAGGATGTCTTCTGACTTTCACACGGCTAGGGGCAAGTTTGAAGGTGAGATGGCTGATGCACTGGAGGCGGTATACAACGAGCCGCTGTCTGTGTATGCTGACTTGGTGAACAAGGTGAATGAGGAAGGCACAGAATCTCTACGTATGATGCTGGACCCCGCGGAAGAGTCCGAGGAGGCATAAATATTTGTATTTTGCTCACATGTTCTAAACATTTATGGCTTTTGTAATGACACTATTTAGCCTTGGTTTTTGTGAACATATCCACTTAACCTGTCAGGTATTAAATGCTAACTCATGATGTATGTAGCCACCTTTCTTCTGAAATACGGCGATTTGACCTGTAATGATCATTTGCCATTAATATTGCTGTCGTCATCTCTATCAAACCCACTTGCCCCCCTATAAATTCTGTTTCCTTTTTTCCAAATTTGGTAACTTAGCAATATGAGTCGTAAAAGCTATAAACAAAGACTCTCCGACATTTTCCGTCGACTAGATGCTGCCGATGGATTGGTTCAACTGCAAACTCTAGTGACGAAATCGATGACTCGGAAAAGAAAAGGACCTAATGTCGTTCCTACCCGGGCCAATCGTGCATGCCGGAGTATTGTGCATGAGGATGCTATCCCAGCTGACACTGAAATGGCACCATTATCAGTCGATGACCTGGTGCAACTTGTGTCAGCCAACCGTGTTCAACGTTGCCCTTTGGTGTACGAGCGTCGTCGTAGTGGTCGTGTTGGAAAAAATCATGCTGATGACCAGGGAGCTATGCCCCCACCGGTGATTGGAGAATCAGCTGATGACTTGGCCATTGATCCCCTTGTGCCGGATTGTGGTAAGGTGCCGCGTACCCCTGCAGAGGCGATGGCGACCTGTTCCCACAAGTAGGTGTTAGACATGTTCCTTTTTGGTTCCCTTATGTTGGCTTTTCAACGATAGGGACAAGTACTTGGTTTTGTGTAAGATAGTTTGTATGTTTTGTTAAAATACCTATCTTTTGATAGCGGTTATTGTATCTATTACCAAGATACCCGCTTTTAGCGCTGTATATTATGACCCCATGACGTATGAAAATATTTTCATGTTTAAGGGCATTGTTGCTTATAGTTTTGTGCAATTTGTTTGCGACGGCAATTTTATTATATTCTCGCATAATGAGAAGAAAAGAAACAACTTTTATTGAACTCAAAACTTAAATGAAAAGAAGCGACATCGCTGTGGATGGATTACACTTGTTTATTGAAAAAGAAAAGTTGATCTTGCTGTTAGGAGCAGGGCGGTTACAGGTAACATTTTTTTAACTGAGCGATGTTCCAGCTACGGGGTATAGCGGTTCCGTCTAGCCTGGTCAATTTATAGGCCCCTTTGCCTAGATCCTCTTGAATGACATAGGGACCCTCCCAGTTGGGCCCTAGCTTTCCTGCGGGTTCCGCCCTACTGGCCTCATTGTCTCGCATGACATAATCGCTCTTTTTGAATGTATGTTGTGCCACGCGTTTGTTGTAATATTTTTCCAACGTCTTTTTGTATTTTGCTTCATTGATGGCGGCGGATTCACGTCTCTGCTCGAGTGCGTCTAGACCCTCCCTTAGCAACCTGTCGTTGTTGTTATCACCCGCGGTGAGGCGACGTAGTGAAGGTAACCCCACCTCAGCGGGTATCATCGCTTCCATACCATAGGTTAGGCTAAAGGGTGTTTCATTGTTACTAGTCTTGGGCATTGTTCGGTGTGCCCATAGGACGTTTGGCAGTTCTTCAACCCAAGAGCTTCCCTCGGAATCCAATCTTCTCTTCATGCCATCTAGCAAGCTTCTATTCGCCCGTTCTACTTGGCCGTTTCCTTGAGGATGCGCTACAGATGTGAAAATCTGCTGTATCTGGAGTTCAGCGCACCATTCTTGCAAAACTCTGTCAGTGAACTGTGTACCGTTGTCACTTACCAAATATAGTGGCAATCCAAACCGGCATACTATGTGTTCCCAAAGGAACTTTTTGGCATTATCCGCCGTGATCTTAGCCAAAGGTTTGGCCTCTACCCACTTAGTAAAGTAGTCGATTGCCACAATTAAGTATTTCAATCTCCCGGGTGCCAATGGGAATGGTCCCACGATATCCACCGCCCATTTCTGAAAAGGCCAAGCCGCGGTGACTGGGATCAGGTTATTTTTGGGTCTGAGTGTTTGGGGAGCGAATTTCTGACAGCTACGACACTTTCTGAGTTCCTGCACCGCGTCTTCGTGCATCCCGGGCCAGTAGTACCCGGCGTTATGGATCTTAGCTACAACTGCCCTGGGTCCGGCGTGGATGCCGCATATGCCCGCATGAATTTCGTGAATCAGATACTTGGCTTCTCTCGGGGAAACACACCGTAGAAGTGGGCCCAAATATGACTTCCGGTATAGAATGCCATCATTAACTTCATATTGCAACGCCTTTGTTTGTATTTTCTGAGCCTCGCCCTTACCAGGGGGCAACTCCCCCTTAGTAAGGAATTTTATTATTGGGGTATACCAACAGGGTTCCTCCGCGGTTACTGCAGAGATGTTCCGTGGTTCGATTGAAGGAATTAGTAACGTCTCTACTTTCACTTCTTTTTCCATGCCCGAAGTGGCAAGCTTGCTTAAAGCATCTGCTATCTGGTTTCTTCCCCGGTGGACGTGGTTGAGCGTGACATTTTCGAAAGAAGCCATGAGCTCCTTTGTTTTTGCTAGGTATCTTGCCATCGATTCATCCTTAGCTTCATACGTTTCATTAACCTGGTTATTAACCAGCAAGGAGTCAACATACGCCTCGACCCGTGAAGCTCCCATAGATTGAGCCATTCTTAAACCGGCAAGCAGCGCCTCGTTCTCTGCCTCGTTGTTGGAGCATTCGAAATCAAAACGTAGAGCATACGTTAGTCTAATCTCGTCAGGGCTTATCAGCATCAAACCCGCTCCAGATCCTTTCTCACTCGACGACCCATCTGTATAAAGCTTCCAGGTCTGTCTGGCGGTGCTAGATTCCGGGATGTCCTGGATGGACGGATCCAATATGGCTTCTCCTTCGGGGATTTCTGCTAAAAAGTCGGCGATAACCTGCCCTTTGACCGCTGTCCGCTTTCTGTATTCAATATCTAAAGCACCTAACTCAATTGCCCATTTATCCAGTCTTCCCGAGATTTCCGGTTTTTGCAGGATTTGCTGTAGCGGGTAATTCGTCAAAACTTGCACGCGATGTGCTTGAAAATATCTTCTCAATCGCCTAGTGGCATGTACCAGGGCCAGGACCAATTTTTCTAAGGTTGGGTACCTCGTTTCTGGTCCCGCCAGTACTCGACTTATGTAATATATGGGAGTTTGCTTCCCATCCCTCTCCACCATGAGCACCACGCTTACTGCAGTATGAGCCGCTGCCAAATACATTTTTAGTACCTCATTGGGAGATGGCGCTGTAAGCATAGGTAACTTTTCGATAAAACGCTTCATATCTTGCAGGGCTTCTTCAGCTTCACCAGTCCATTTGAAATTCTTTTTGTTGAGGCAATCTTTTAATGTTTTAATGAACGGTAAAGATCTTTCTGCGTGTCTTGCTAAGAATCGGTTAATCGCCACTAAACGCCCATTCAGCGCCTGTACTTCCTTCAACGTTCTAAGGGAGGGCATTCGCTTTATAGCGGCTACCTTATCCGGATTAGCTTTGAAGCCTTCCCGGGTGACGATCACGTCCAAGAACTTTCCTTCTTCCATCCCGAACGAGCACTTCTTGGGGTTGAGCTTTATGTTGTATTCTCTAAGCTTTTGGAAGGTTTCCTCAATGTCTTCCAACATTTGCTTCTCCTCTCTACTCTTGATCACAAGATCGTCTGCATACACTTCCAGATTTCTGCCGATCTGGGCTTCAAAAGCTTTGTCCATGAGACGCTGATATGTTGCTCCAGCATTTCGTAGACCAAAAGGCATCTTTGTGTAACAAAAAATGCCCACATCGGTGTGAAACGCTGTCTTTTCTTCGTCTTCCTTAGACATTTTGATTTGGTGATACCCCTTATAGGCGTCCAGGAAACATTTATACCTATAGGGGACCAGGGAATCAACCTTGAAGTCCATCTCCGGTAAAGGGTACGCGTCCTTGGGGCATGCTTTATTCAGGTCTTTGAAATCAATGCACATTCGCCATGTACCATCTGGCTTTTTTACCATCACCGGGTTTGACACCCATGTGTGGTACTGTGTTTCTCTGAGGATTCCGGCTTCTACCAACTTTCGTACTTCTTTAACGACCGCTGCTTTTCGATCCGGGGCCATACTGCGTTTACCTTGCGCGACCGGCTTAACGCCTGGGAGTGTTGCTAGCTTATGCTCCGCCTTATCGCGTGGAACTCCTGTCATGTCGGAATGTTCGAAGGCAAAAACGTCAGCGTTTCTTCTCAATAGTGCTTTCAAGTCATTTTTAACCTCTGGGGAGAGGCTGTCTCCGATGGTTACCGTTTGGTCTGGGTGGCGTGTGCTCAACACCCACCTTTCTGGACCGATAGCTCCGGTGGGGCCTTGGCGACATTTCTTGGTGTTTAGTACCTCCCCTATCTTGTCTCGATATACTGTTGCAATACCCCGCGGAGTGGGGAATTTCATGAAACCTCGCGCCGTTGAGACTATAGCGTCTAATTTACCCAGAGTGAACCTTCCAATAATCACATTGTGGTACGACTCGGTACGTACCACCAGGAATGTTAGGAGTATGGTTCTTTCCCGGGGTTCCTGTCCAAATGTGACTGGGAAAGTAATTTGACCAATAGGGTCTACCTTTTCCCCTGTGAAGCCTTTAATGGGGGCGTGTACATATTCTAGCAACCTCTGGTCTTCCAATTGCATTCTATTGAAACAGTGTTCGTAGATGATGTCTTCTGAACTTCCAGTGTCAACCAAGATTCGCCTCATGCGGTAATCTCCCACTGCGGCAGATATGATTAAGGCATCTGTAGTGAGGTGCAGGTCTTCAACGCGTGGTTCGATGGTCATAGTGGCAAGCATCCAGGGTTCGAGCGTGGAGAAACTCCGTTTTGCCCCTTTTCCTTTATCAGCATGCACCATATTCAACTCTCGCGGTCTTTTACCCGCTGCTTTATCGTTTTCTTCTTTTACTACTGGTGGACCCTGTTTGATGTCCCTTACCAAGTGTGCCAACTTACCTGCTTTCACAAAATATTCGATCTGCTTTTTTAATTGAAAACAATCGTTTGTGTCATGCCCGCTCCCTTTGTGGTATTCACATTATTTACTTGTGTCTTTGTTTGGGTTGTCTTTTAATGGCTTCGGAGGATTAAACTTGAGGTTTTCTGAGGCTAGGATTTCCGCCGGCATCTTGCTCAGGTTAGGGTAGTCAGATCGAGGTTTTGAGGACTCGTTCCTTGAGTAGGTGTTTCTTGGTCGGTCGTAACGTGAATCCGTCTTGTCATTCCTCTGGTATCGATCTCCTCTACCCCTGCCTTTGGCATTCCGCTGTTCTCTATCTTCTTGATTTTTGAGAGCCTCTTTCTTCCTATTAGCTGCATGACTGGCGGCTACGGCCTTTTCTTGTATGACATATACTTTGGCTATCCGAAGTATTTCATCAATGGTGGGTGGCACGCCATCTCGCCCGTGGAGGGTTCTTAACAACTCGTCATCATTCACTCCTTGTAGGAAAGCTCCACAGGCTAGATCATTCGTCACGCCCGGGATTGCCAAACTTTCCTTGTTGAATCTAACGATGAAGCTTTCCACCATTTCATTGTTTCGCCGGCGGATATGGAGAAGCGCATTTCTATCTTTAGTGTGCCTGCGCTGCTGGCTGAACTGTAAGATGAACTTGGCTTCCAAATCCTCAAAACTGTCTATTTCTCCTGTGGGTAAACTATCCCACCAAACCCTAGTCGCGCCCATCAGTGTTTGCACAAACATCTTGCACCATAGGGGCATAGGCCAACATGCTACTTCCCCCGCGCTTTTAAATAGGTTAAGATGGTCATCGGGGTCCCCTAGGCCATCATATTTACCTACTGTTTGAGGCATTTTAGGTTTCTCCTTGATAGGAGCTTCCGCTATTCTTCTAGTAAATTTGGATTTGAAAGTTGCATCTACTGGCTTGTATGGTCTAGTGAGCTCGTCTTCTTCCACATTGATAGGTTGTACTGGTGGAATAACTTCGCCCTGGCTTACACCCGGAGTAGAGGTAGGTAGTGCTGAAGTGCTGTTTAGCATAGAACTGGGGCCTCTTCCCGGGGAAAGTCTGGGTCTGGATGCGTTCCCTCTGTCATAGGCGGGTTCCACTGTTGGCTGAACTGGGGCGTAGACCGGTTGCGAAGTAGGAAAGCTCCACCATGGCGGCATATAAGCTGCGTACGGCGATTGTTGAACATGACTCTGTGTGGTTCCCTGGGGGGTGTATGCCGAGTTACCATATGGAGGTAAGTATCCATATGGGGGTGCATAATAGTATCCAGGGAAATAAGGTTGATTTCCTGGTGTGACGGGGGCGTTCATTATTCCTGCCGGCATGACCACCGGCTGGTGAGGTGGAGTAGACAGTGCAGCTGTAAGTGCTGCTGTGTACAAGGGTGGCATGGCGTAAGTAGCAGATGGTTGATAATACTGAGGCATGCTCGCCTGCGGCGTGATGGTATTCGGACTTGCCGATGTAATAACTGGCATATAACTATAACGTGATGCCTGTGCCCCGGTGGTCGCCACAGGGGTGGTCATGCCGACGCCTGTTACTCCTGGTTCCATGGACTGTAACCGCAGGGAGGTGTATGGAAGTACATTTACCCCAGTTGTTCCAGGGGCAGTGACTACATTCCCCGGAAAACCAGGTGGTGGTCCTTCTGCCTCGAATTTCAGATCAAGCGATCTGGTGACGACCGGCGAAAACGGAGTAATGGTGATGGGACCCGTCCCTATCCCCAGGTTATTATTCGTGGTTGCTTGGCTTGGGGTTGCTGCTGCGTTCAGATCACTGGCCATGAGGTTCGAACTGATCGTTACCGAAAGGGTCCCACGGATGGCGCCAATGAAGAAACACTGACCTTACGGTAGTATCCGATGAAGACTTCAAGTATCAATGATCCGAACCGGCAAACTGCAAAACAGAAACACCGTTAGGACTCGTTACAGGAATGGGGTTATTCCTGTAACCACCCTCCGGCGTGAGAATAAGTCTCGGGTTTGGGAGTAGAAAAGTATAAAGAGAAAAGAAGTTGTATTGAGAATTCGATATCCTGTACCTTGCATGTTTACCTCTATTTATAGTTTATGATTAGGGTTTTCCTTAACTTGGATGAACTCCTATAAGTTAGGGATTTGCATGATCTTCCCAAAAAGTTGGAGATTTAGTTATGTATCTTATCCGTATAGAATGGAATATTCTAGAACGGATATTTATAACAGCTTATTTACAATAAAATAATAGGTAATGAACGGGTCAGACTATCCGATTAGGGTCATACCTCGTCAGTGCACAAAATTAATTGAGGTTGGGATATTGATAAGAATGGTAGCTACTGTATAAAATTCATATCATGTTACATTGGGCTAAGACACTTTTGTGGGTAATTGTTGCTGAATTGGATCATAAACAAATGGGCCGCACTTATAACAAAACCTGTTGGGCCGATGTTTGGTGGGCTGCGCATAAGGATGGGAGACGGGTTATAGGTGTCTAGGCTGGGCAATTATGGGGAAAACACACATTCATAATAGGTTTTATGGTTACAATGTATTGGGCCATATTTTGGTAACAGGCCCATCTCGTTATACTGGGCTATATGGGTTTTGGGTTAGAAGGTAGTGCAGCCTCATATAACAGCCAGAACTTGCACACTTTGTGTTGGGCCGGGTCATGTGCAGAACCATTTATGAAATTGCATACTTGTAATAGAAAGTGAGTGATGTGCTAAGTTGTTTACTTGAATATGAACCTGTGATGAGACCTTAGATGTAATATGAGTGAAAGTATATGCCATGTTATGATATGTGGTAGGATGTAGATCTATGAAAAACTGCTCAAGCATGCGTGATGTGATGTGTCGTGATGTGTATGCTAGTGTCACATGAATAGTGAATATATGACTTTGTAAAACTGACTGTTATCGGTAACCCTTTTAGGACATGTTTGTTCAATTGTTAATCAAGTAAACAATCTTACCGAGCAAACCAAAGGTGAGTTCATCTCTCTTGAGCATGCGTCCCGGTGGTTGGGACAGTCAGTGGGTATCCCGGGGAGGGATAAGTCTTTTGGGTAAAAACGGGAATGTTGGATAATATACTCTTCCTATCACCTTTAAAGTCCCTCGGTGTTGTTTGGTTACCGGGGAGGTAACATGGTATTAGTTAGTAGAGCTACTTAGGTTTGGCAACCTCACCCCGTACCTGGGAGGACGGGTGTTGAACTAATGACCTAGTCATGACCAATGCTTTGATAGGAGCATTGGAGAAAGGGCAAAGTAAATCAGAAGCCGTCTTGTATTCGGGGTATTATCAACATTACTTTGGATTTAAATTCAATGGATTAACTAAACACTTGGTAACCAACGTTTTTGTAAAACTATGAACTCACCAGCGTTGTCTGATACACTTGTTGCATGCTCGCAGGTCGTTAGGCATCTTGGATTTGGAACTTGCTGTCTGAAGTAGCTGGAGTGGTCATGGGTCGACTGGAAGGATTCAGTTGATTGATTATTGACAGTATACATTAGTTTTGAACATTTTAACTTTGGTGTACTATTTGCTTCCGCTGAACATGTTGGTTTTCCTTTAAACTTGTTGACAGTATTTTATTAATAATTGAGAATTTTATTTTGAAACTTGTATGGGTTCAATGTAATTAGTGGCTCGTTGTTGGTACGTCACACGCCTAACAGGGACATTCCCTAGGTGGTATTTTTGGGGTGTGACATAAACTAATGGAAATGGTGAGATGGATGGAATGATGGCGTATGTGGTGGAGGTCCAGGTTGTGGTGAAAAAACAACACCCGGAGGCGGTGTGTCATCAAGGAAATTATAAGAGGTGGGTCAGTTGGGTATGGTGTATGGAAAGGTGTTCTCGTCAAAGGTGACATGACGAGAAATTAAAACTTTCCCAGTGGTGGGATCAAAACAGCGGTAACCTCGAAAATCAGGAGGATACCCGACAAAGATACATCGGATGGACCGTGTATGAAGTTTATGAGGCTGATTTGCAGAAGTGTTAGGATAACAAGCACATCCAAACACACGCAGGTGATTGTATGTTGGATGTCTAAGGTATAAGGAAAAGGTGGGGGTGAAGAAATTTAGACGTTTGGTTGGTAAAATATTGTGTAGGTAGGTTGCGGTATGAAGTGCTTCAACCCAAAAGGTAGGTGGAAGATTGGCATGAATGAGCAAAGAATGAATGATATCGTTAAGGCGACGTATCATTCGTTCAGCACGGCCATTTTGAGATGAAGTTTGCGGACAAGAGAAGCGAAACAAATGGCCGTTTTGGTGAGCAAACGTCTTAAAAGCATGGTTGTCAAATTCCCCCCTAGATCACACTGAAACATTTTTATGTTACGATTAAATTGAGTGGCTATTAAACGATGAAATTTGACAAAGGTGGGAAATGTCTCATATTTGTATTTTAGTGGATATACCCAAACAAAATGTGAAAAATTATCGATCAACACCATATAATACTTATATCCGGTTTTACTTAGTACAGGAGACGTCCATAAATCACAATGTATAATATCAAAAGGAGTAAACGTAAAAGAATTAGATTCATAAAAAGGCAATCATTTACTTTTTGATAAATGACAAGAATTGCAAAAAGTAGAATTCTTATTGTGATTACAAGAAAAACCAAAACGTCTACTAAGAATGTCTAAAACTTGAGCACCAGGGTGTCCAAGACGATCATGCCAAGGTAGGGAAGTGGAAGCAAGAAAGCAGGCTTGTGGTGGAAGTGTTGGTGGAGTGACCGGATAGAGATTGCCTGTGCTATTTTGGCGAGAAAGTAGGCGCCCCGTTTTGAGATCCTTCAAAGAAAAACCAAAAGGATCAAATTCAACTGAGACATTATTATCACGGGTAAAGTGACGGACAGATAAAATATTTTTGATAACGTGTGGGCTATAAAGGATATTTGGTAAAATATAGGTACGGTTGTGAATTGGTAGGAAACCTGTGCCAGATCCCTCAATTGGTAAACAGTGTTCGTTGCCAACCAAAAGTTTAGTATTTACAGTAGATGAATCTAGGTTTTGAATCATACCTCGGTTTTCAGTGACATGGCTTTCAGCACCGGTATCCATGATTGGATTTGGATCAACATATTTGAGTTGCATAGCATTGAAGGCCGCACTTAAATCAGAAGGATTCAAAGCATCAAAACCGGCATTATAGGGTAGGGCTTGAGGAACCGGGGTTGGGCCGTAGGGTGATGGGCTCGAGTACCCGACGAAGTGGGCCGAGGGTGGTGGGTTCTGGTTGGGCCGCCACGTCGTTTGGGTTGGGTAAGGACATGGTGGAGTGTTCCACCAAGCCTATTGGGGATAGGATTGTTGGCCCATTTGATTTTGAAAAGCCCAAGATTGACCGGATTGATTCCTGTTTCCTCTATCGCGACCTCCTCGACCCCTGTTATTTTGACCACGTCCTCTACCATTACCACCACGGCCTCGATAAGATTGGTACTGGTTGGTTGTGGAGTTTGTGTGCTGGTCGATCGTTGGTTTGTTGGTATTTTGGTTTGAGTTTGATGTTGGAGCCGTGTTTGCAACCAATACTGAAGAGGACCGCTGCTGACGCGCCTCTTGACGTATCACTTTATCGTGTAACATGGTCCGAGCAAGAACCCAATCGGCTTTCTGTGAATGTATCAATTGAGCAGTTGTGTCAAATTCAGAGGAAAGTCCACGTACCAATTGCAAGACAAGTCTCGATTCCGTGATGGGTTGATCAACATCAGAAAGTTGATTGGCCAGTTCTTTAAGTTGGTGGCAATAATCGTCAACGGATGTGCAGGCAGCAAGTGTTAAATTGACGAATTTGGTTTCCAAGGCGGCTGCCTTGGCCTGTTTATTACTGAGAATAATTTTCTCAAGTTTGAGCCACGTGTCACGAGCCGTAGATTCGGTGTCTGGTATTCGTGTGAGAAGATCATCAGAAACTGTGCTATATATCCATTGAGAGACTAACGCGTCCAGCTCCTTCCATGCTTCATAATTCGGATCCGTAGATGCCGGATGGGGGGTATCGTTAAGGTGATCTAACACCTTGTAAGCAATGGCATGGAATTTAAAAAGTTTAACCCAGGATGAGTACGTAACCTTTGTGCCATCAAGAATGCGAATCTTGGATTGGATGTTTGTCACAGAGTAGGCTGGATGGAGGGTAGGATTGGGTGTTTTGGAGGAAGTGCCTTCATCTGGTTTCATCATAGTATTGATGTGATAAGCAGATTAATCATGGCTCGAAAACAAAGTACTGTTCACAATGTTACTGTTCACAGCGCTACTGTTCACGGCGTTACTGTTCACAGATGGTAGGGTTTTGGTAGAAAAGAGTAGAAAAAAAAGGTAATCAGAACCGTGGCTTGATACCATGAAAGTTGCTGTGGTATATTATTTCTGAATGAAATTTTATTAAACATAATGACCCTTTATATAGGGATCCTTACAAGATAACCCTACCACTATTTTAGGAATCACAATCATAATTTAAATACAATACAATCATTAAATAACTAATTCAACTATATCTCATAATAATTATGTTATCGGCTAAGACCAATACCCAATTTCGTTAAGGCCTAAAGACACATTTTTTCGAACTCGAACAGGGTACACGAATTCTCAGGGCCGAGCCCTATATTAATATAAATATACAACCGGCTATGATGTTACACTAGACTTATTATTATCTAACATAAACCATTACAACATTGAGACATAACTCTAATACATTCATCACCACAAAAAAAGAACCATATAAAAAACAATTTATGCATTGGATATGATTTTCGGTAAATTTATTCTTTGTCACGTGATATAAATTAGCACGCATATAAATGTTAGGGTGTACGGGGCGCTTGCCGGGGAAGGCAAGCGGTGAATGTTCACCGTACGAGAACACCGCCGCCAACCCTGGTTTGAAGCCGGTAAACTGAATCGAGCGGGGAGGACTCACCGCGTGCAATCCTTCTCTTTTTTGACCGTTGAGGAGTGGGGATGGAATGGGGAGTGGAGAGGGGAGTACCCGAGTGGAGATGTGAGTTGACATAGCAGTTTTTGTTTGTGTGGGGTGTAAAGGGGACTACTTCACCCGAGTGGAGCGCCCCTTACACACTAGTTGATTTGATATTGACAACGAGCATGCTTCTACGTGTTAGATATCACTTCAAAATCAATTTATCAAACAATAGATTGCGTCCGATTTAAACAGGGAAATCACGTTCGAGAATATAACAATATCAATATCTAAGATCTCATCCACCAGATCTATCAAGAAAAGCATATCCGCATCAAATCCAACCCCTAAATCAATGGATCAAACTTTGATCAATACGAATCAACGATTTAAATGATATGATTTGGAGAAGAATACGAATCAAAACTTAGGAAAATTGGGCATCAAAAGTGTCGTTGCTTTATACAAGTGATAAGCCTTTAAGAAAGATGAAATGACCATATAGACTAGAAAAAGTCTAAAAACATGACTCATGACATCCATAAACATTAATATTGAGTTTTGGGGACCTTGGCTAAAATTTCAAAGGTTACAACTGCTTCATTAAATCTTTATACACTTAGGGGCTGTTTGGCAACCCTCTTAATGATTCATTAAGAGGTTCCCCCTCTTATTCGGACAGAGGTTGGTTGTTTGGTTGGCAAAATACCAACCTCTTAATGGTATCATTTAGTCTGTACCATCCAGAGATAATAACATGCTGAAAGAAAAAAAAGACTCCTAAACCCTTTTCCTTCTCTTCTTCTCTGTAACAAAAGGTAGGTTCACCATTTCCCCCTTTCTCCTCTCATCAACACCACCTCCCGCCGCCCTCCTCCTCCCTCTCCTCACCACCGAGCGCCGACCTCCTCCTCCCTCTCCTCGACACCGAGCGCAATTTGATCAAATTAATTACCAAATTAATCTTTGGTAATTAACCCCTTTGATTAATTTGATTTTTCACTTCTAATTCAAAAGTTTCCATCTTATGCAATTTAACTCATTTGATTAATTTGATTTTTCACTTCTATTTCAAAAGTTTTCATCTTTTGCGATTTAACCACTTTAATTTTTTTTACTTATGTATTGTAATTTTGGCTTTGGGGGTTTTTCAAAGAAAAAATGGTTATGCGTATGGTTGTTGTAACCTTGGCTTTGGGGGTTTTTCAAAAAAAAAAATTAATTTTTTTACTTTTCATCCAAAAGTATTTCATAAATTACTTTTAACCCAAAACTATTAGTTTTTTTTACTTTTAACACAAAACTTTTTATCTTTTGCAATTTATCTTTACAACTTTTTTTACTTTCAACTTTGGTCCTTTATAGTTTTCATTTTCTGTAAATTTTTCGATTTATGCTTCGTTCAAAATTTTGTGACTTAATACATCGCAACGTGCGTCTTTGGTTTAACGTTATTACGTTTCGTTCTAAATTTTGTAAGTTAACACGACGCAACGTGCGTGTGTGGGTAAACGTTTTTACATCGTCTATTTTTTTCCCGTTTGACAGGTTCAACATAACGTGCGCGTCCAAAATCGATTTAGTTATAACTAAAGAATCCCCGCCGCATTGCGGCAGGTCGTAATTCTAGTTTAGTATTAATTTGAAAGGAGGTGATCAAATATGAAGTATAGTTTGGGTAAGAAGGAATGTGTTGTGACATGTGGCAAAATTGAAAAACAAAGGGGAAAGGTATTTTAGTCAGTCTCATATCATCTTCTTCCTTTATCTTTATCTGCATCTTCAAAACTCACCAATTTTAAAACTCATCAACTTCAACATTTTGTTCATTTTCTCTCTCTATTATCACTACATCGTATTGCGATTATCTTCATCAATCAATGATTCAAACATTCAATCAATGTGTTCTTCAACCTTTTTTAAGAAACCCAGTTCAATTTTACACAATTTTCTCATTTTTTCTAGTTTTTTAAGCGAATCAATCAATTCGTTCGTTAATGTTTCAAGCATTCAATTTTTGTCAATCGTTGAAAAAATCCTAAGAAATCAGTTTCAATCTATGTAAGAAATCTGAAGAATTTCGTCAATCATTGTGTTTTACAATCTGGGTTTTTGAATTGTGTTTTACGACCTGGGTTTTTCCATTGTGAATTGCATTTTACGACCTGGGCTATACCATTGCATTTTACGATCTGGGTTTTATCATTTGCGTTTTACGTTCTGGGTTTTACCATTTTGAATTGCGTTTTACGATCTAGGTTTCGAATTGTGTTTTACGATTTGGGTTTTACCATTGGGAATTGCATTTTACGACACGGGTTTTCGAATTGCGTTTTACAATATGGGTTTTACCATTTTGAATTTCATTTTATGGACTGGGTTTTACCAATGTGTTTTACGATCTGGGGTTTCAAAAAAATCAAAATATAGTAATAGTATACTCATTTTAAAGATAAAAAACGCTCGACCAACTCTATTTACAAATCTAGCCCCATGTGATTTGTTTGTATTTCTTCACCTACCCTTCATTTCCATCGACTAATATCCCGATATTAAACAATATCTATTTATTAGTTTTGAATTTCAACCCTAAAATTCCGGGTGTTACATTGTGTTAGTTGTAACTAATTTGAAGTGATTGTGTTAGTTGTAATTAATTTGAAGTGCAATTTGATCACTTTCTATAATTCTTATTTATTTAGTATTTATTTGAAAGGAGATGATCAAATAGAAAGTATAATTTGGGTAGTGACATGTGGCAACATTGAAAAACAAAGGAGAAGGGTATTTTAGTCAATCTCATATCATCTTCTTCCTTTATCTTTCTCTGCATCTTCAAACCCCACTATTTTCATAACACTCAATCAATTTTACACGATTTTCTCATTTTTTTCTAGTTTTTTAAGCAAATCAATCAATTCATTCGTTAATGTTTCAAGTATTCAGTTTTCGTCAATCGTTGAAGAATTCCTAAGAAATCGGTTTCAATCTATGTAAGAAATCTGAAGAATTCCGTCAATCATTGTGTTTTACGATCTGGGTTTTTGAATTGCGTTTTACGACCTGAGTTTTCGAATTGCGTTTTACGACCTGAGTTTTCGAATTGCGTTTTACAACCTAAGTTTTTCCATTGTGAATTGCATTTTACGACATGGATTTTACGATCAAGGTTTTATCATTGTGAATTGCGTTTTACGTTCTGGGTTTTACGATTTTGAATTGCGGTTTACGATCTGGGTTTCAAATTGCATTTTACGATCTGGGTTTTACCGTTGGGAATTGCGTTTTATGACCTGGGTTTTCGAATTTCGTTTTACAATATGGGTTTTACCATTGGGAATTGCGTTTTATGACTTGAGTTTTACCATTGCGTTTTTACGATATGGGTTTTTTTAAAAATTAAGTATAGCAATAGTATACTCGTTTTTATGGTGCAATTTTTATAAAACCATAATGTCGTATGAAATAGTTATTAACGTTTTAAAAACATGGGAGGGATTGAAGGAGAGAGAAACTATTGACTTGGATAGACTAGAATACCCTTACACAGACCCACGCGCCTCTTTTCTTTTTTCAATTTCACCCCCTGAGAATTCATGTACAGTAACGTGTGGCACCTGGGGAAAATCCACAGTCATCCTGATTTGACATTTCGCCTCTTTCGGAGTACATCTCAAATTTCGGGACGAAATTTCTTTCAAGTTGGGGATGATGTGACAACCCGAGTTTTCAAGGTCCTTACTTGACACGTTACTCGTTTCGCAAAGTGTTTTCATGATTCGTTTGCATTGTAACTTGTTCATGTTTGATATATGTTTGGTGTATTGTATTATAGTTTGGTAAGTAATAAACTTATGAACTTATGAATTGTTTGAGTTATAAACTTAACACATGCATTCTCATCCTTATGACTACGAAACATGGGATTTTCGCCACAACCCTCACTCGACGAAACCTAGGGGTTTCGTCATACACATCACGACGAAACATAGGTGTTTCTCCATGTGGGCATGTGGCCCAGATGAGGCCCAATTGCGAACCAGTTATATTAACCTCACAACATCACGTAAGATCACAAACGGCGAAACCCTAACACTCTTTTCCTCTCCCTTGCACTCGACGGCAATCATCATCCCTCTCGAAGCTATTCCCAGTCTCATCTTATAATCGGTTAGTATGTGATTACCCGACTTAATCTACTTGATGCATTGATTGATGATTATTATGCGATGGTCGTGATCTGTTATGAATATAGGGATTCGTTAGAAACCAATCTCTTATGCTATGATAATTAGGGTTTTGATGTTTTATTACTAGTCGATTAGATTAGCATATACAGGATGAGGACTCTATGATTTATATTCATTCATGTTCACTGCTTGGAGTCGATGTTTCAGTTTGATGTTGTATGTTATCTGTTGATGTTGTTTACGAGTGCGGACATAGTGATGATCTGTTAATCTAGGGTTCATGGCTAGATATAATGTTGGTGATTGATAAGTTAAGGGTTTATGAGATTATTGGCAGTTGGATCGGATGATGTTTAGAACTGCCAGGTTTAGAGTTGAGAATCTTGAAACTGATGTGTTAGGCGACGAAAGTCACCTCAACGAAACACTTAGAGTTTCCTCACCCCTATCTCGACGAATAACAACAGAGTTTCGTCACCCACACCTCGACGAAACGCCTTAGTGTTTCGTCACACTCGTATCGACGAACAACCATGCTGTTTCGTCGTTAGGAAGGAATCCCGTCGTCAGACTGTAGGTTATAATGTGCATGTTAATAAACAACTATGTTACTGTTTGTAATGATGTTAGTGATAACTGAGGAACATTAAATTGGCTTTTATGGGCTACACAATTAACTGTTAAGTGTTATTATGAATCATATATGTGAAGCATGGTTTTGCATGGGCTTGAATAACTGTTATGTGTTATCTGGTGATTGTTGTTCTAAATGCACACTGCGACTATAAACTTATACGTGTACAATGCGAACATAAACTGATTACGTATACATGAATACATAGGCTTGATTGATTAATTGTGAACAAGTAACTAATCATACCGGGCAAACCAAGGTGAGTTCACTGCTATTTTTCCAAGCATGCGTCCCGGGGAGGGACATCTGGTAATCGTTCTGGGGAGGAACGTCGGGTAATTGGGATGTTGGTTATTACACTCATTTCTATCATTAAGTCCCCTTACATATACCGATTAGTTGCCGGGGAGGCAACGGGGTTATTAGTTGATAGCGCTATTAGGTTTGGCACCCTCACACCGTACCGGGGGAGGACGGTCGTGAACTAATTACCTTAACCACTTGACCAATGTGTGATAGATCATTGGGGTTTGGGCAAATAAATCTAGAGCCATCTGCGGTAATCGAGTTAATAACAACATCAAATCATTGAATCGTCATATACTCATATCTGGTAACTAAAACGTGTTAAGAAACTTTGAACTCGGCAGCGTCGTCTGACACACTTGTCTGCATGCTTGCAGGTCGTTAGATTCTTGGACATGGAACTTGCTATCTGGGAGAGCTGGAGTGGTCATGGGTCACAGCTCTTGGATATTTATTCTTGATTTAGTACATTGTTTTGAAACATTTAAACAACGAATAATCTTATGTTTCAGCTGAACGTTTAATTTGGTTTCAACTTATGACTTGGATTTATACTATGAAATGAATCGAATGTTTTATTTAAATATTTATTATTGGTTCAATGTGATTGGTGGCTTGGATCCTGGTACGTCACACGTCCCGCGGTGTTACCGCATGTGGTATTTTAGGGGTGTGACATAACGTTCGCATATTTGTACTTTCCTTATTTAGAAAGTATTGTTGTAATTCTATTCTTGAAACTTGTACTTGTGTTGTATTCTGCTTCGTTTCAACTTTGTAATCCGAGACTAGTGATCATAATGGAATTTTCAAGCATCTTATTAACATCTATGTTATGCATATTATACTCGTTTGCATGTTTATACTCGAAATCAATGTTTTAAACGCCACTATACATGTTTCATGTTTGTACAATACACATTTATGCTCATTGCACGTAAAACCGACTAAAACGCACAACTTAATCAAACTCGGACTTTCGAGAGGAAGGGAATGACCCTTCACACGAAAGAACCCCTTTCATGCGAAAGGGTCGGTTGCCCCAACTCCATATCGTCCCCAGTTCACCCTAAACCTATAAATAAGCTCGTAACTCCACTCATTTCACCCGCTTAGTTGCTCAGTCACTCTCCAAAACGCTCTGGAGTTTCCCTCTCGCGATCAGAAGCTTTCGGTATTGATTTCCTTTCATTTTCCATTCATTTTCTTTACATTTTCTTGCATTCTATGTTTCATTTCTTTAATTTTTACAAAGAGTAAAATGCACGGGTAGTCCTTGTGGTTTGGTGAAATTTCACCTTTAGTCCTCAACTTTTCAGAATTACACTCTTAGTCCCTGTGGTTTGACAAGTTGTTACTCGGATAGTCCCTAAAGCGGATGAAGGTTACTCGGATAGTCCCTGTGGTTTGACAAGTTGTTACTTGGATAGTCCTTGTCATTTCACACCCACTTAACTAGAAAAACTAACCTCCATCCGCTTTAGGGACTATCCGAGTAACAACTTGTCAAACCACAGGGACTAAGAGTGTAATTTTGAAAAGTTGAGGACTAAAGGTGAAATTTTACCAAACCACGGGGACTATCCATGCATTTTACTCTTTTACAAAACATATTGTTTGATTTTATCTCACGGATGGTTTTCACGAGTTTGCTTGGGCAAACTGATGTTGAAACCTCACCACAAATGAGATTCAAACATTATAAACATTGATTTTAAACTTGTTCTTGCATTTCGTTTTACATTCTGTTACGAACTTGGTGGAATCCGGTACCCACCAGGCTCACAACTCTGTTCATAGTTGTGGGTTTGTGTTAGGGTTAATTTCCACCAAGAAATGATCTGTTTTGAATGGATCAAACAAACATTTTCGACAAAACTGACACCTTTCGCACGAAAGGAGACCCTTTAGCACGAAAGGGCATCCCTTTCGCACGAAAGGGGCTGTTTCACGTGTTTTTATTTTTTTTCGATTTCATTTCTGTTCAATGTTAAAACGCCAAACAATTTGCTACTCGCAAAGTAAGTTAACCCCGTCCAGCCTCCAATACTTGGTTCATACCTTCTATGTTGACTTGGCACACCTGGGTTGTCCTTACTTGACTGTTTGGCTATTTTACTTTCTATTTTCATTCTGTATGACAATCACTGTTACTGTATGATGTTAAAACAGTTTACAATAAAATTTTACGCATGAACCCTCATTCAAACCAGACCAGTCGCACGAATGGACTTCCTTTCGCACGAAAGGGTTCCCATTCGCACACAGGCCCGTTACTTGTTTGGTATCGTACTTTTTTCGTATTTTAAAGTCTGATCCGAACCTTTCCGCATCAGAATATTCACACCTTCGTTTACCCATTTCAGGGTGACTTCGGTGTACCAGCTATCGGCTAATCAACTCTCGGTTTTCATGGGGATCTACGCAAAATTGTAAGTATACTCGATCCCTTTTTTCATTTTATTCACTTTGGGTGCAACATGTACAATTATACAAAACACGCAACACTATTAAACTTGTTTACAATCACACTCTATCCACTATTAAACATGAGACTTGTTATACTTGTTAATCTCACATGCTACGTTTACACGTGTCTATATGCTCATTAACTTTGCAAGCCTACCTTAACAATTATAGCGCTATAGGATTAACGCCACACCCGTATTCTTGTGGTATTGTTAAGTAAAACACCATTACACCCTCTTCGTTTCGATGATGTTGGGTAATCACCATTGCGTTAAACTCTGGTTTGACGTATAGCTTACACTTGTGTAGTATGTTAGTAACAGGTTATACATTTTATCATGTTGGATATGAGCACCATTAAACATTTTATTATTATGTTATGTATTCAAATTTGTATACTCGCCAACATTTTTGTTGATCATATTTTAATACATGTTGCAGGTTGATAAATGATGACATGAAGAAACAAGTTTAGGGTGGACTTAGATACACACCTTAACAATTAACTACATTATGTTTCAATTTTTATGTTTGCTACAATTTGATTGTATTTGTTTGGAACAATGTATTCATTTAGAATTTATGCAATTGAATTTAATTATATTGTCACAATTAGTGTTATGAAGCTACGAGCAATCTTATTTTGGTCTCACTCCGATGTTTCCGCCATCGGTTGGGGTGTGACATGTACCCTGTTCGAGCTCGAAAAAATGTGCCCTTAAGCCTTAATGAAATACATAATGTAAACTTAACGTCACTAACGCCTAACTAATCGACAAAGTTTAGGAGCCATGAACGCCTAAATAATCGACAAAGTTTCTAACAAATTAAGTTAACATCTAAATAATCGACAAACAATGCCAAATAACACCTAAATAATCAACACTTAACGCCAAATAACACCTTACTAAATAACTATTCGAAAAGTAACGTCAAATAAAATGCAAATATTCGACACTTGTATCGTCTCTATACCTCCCCTTGAATATTAATCGAATAATCATTAATTGGTTTAATAAGTTTAGGTCACCAACAATTTCATCTTCTAATAATTCATCTTTCTCTCTACTTCTTTTAGTATTACTTGATTTGAGTATATGACATAACAACTATAAAATTAATTTTACAAAACAATATATACTAAGTTAAACATTAATAAAAGTTAAAAGGATTAGAATTCAAGGCATTCAAAATAAACCCAAAACAAAACAAAACAAAACGTAATGTTAGGAAAACAAAAATCAGTGGTAAAACAAAATAAATAAACAAAGTAAAATTGATACTTACTTCTTTTTTGTTTTTTTTAACGATAAGGAACGACGTGCCAACTACCGTGACACCGGGTGCTGTGGCCAAGGTCGACTACTCGACAGCCGCCAGCCCCTTGGCTCTCCCAGATGCGCGGAAAACCCGAACCCACCCGCTCGAAGGCACGGCAGTGGAATAATCGGTAAAACCTCACCTCACCTTAAATTGGCATTATAAGTTTGTTGTGGAGGGGAAAAAATGTAACTAATTAGCCACAATTTTGTTAAAACTCAAGGAATTAAGCGTAATAAAATAGGGGACTAAAATATAATTAGTGTTTAAAAGACCAATTTACCCTAATTTTAGGGGTGTACCTATAAATTAAGAGGGAAGAACAAACTTCTTATTTTTTTGGGTATCTTAAAATGCCACTCTCTCATACATTATAATATAGTATAGATACATTATATTTTTATACATTATACATTATTTACTTAAAATTTATTTTTACATTGTGCATTTTAATATGTAGTTATATATATATATATATATATATAAAATAGAGGATGGTCAAAAGGCAAAAGATTTTTGGAAGAAGGTTTGTACGAAATTCCACGAAGTCATGGGATGAGAAGAGTACCTTAAATCGGACAAAATATCAGGAAAATGGACCTATATGACGAAAAGAATCAATTCATTTAAAGCGATCCACAACGGGCTTGTTAATAGCCGTAATCAAGGAAGTGGAAGAAATGATGTCGACGTCATGGTGGAGGCTAATGATCAATTTAAATCTCAATACCGTGCACCCTTTGAGATGAAAAGGATATGGGCATTTCTTAGGAAATCCTCAAATTGACATTTAATAGCCACGATTCAACCACCCAAGTCGAAGTCCAAAAGGTCAAAAACTACATCATCCGTCAAGCCGAAATCCTCCCAGGCTACATCGAATGCTCGTTCGCATATAAATCTCAACGAGTTAGACTTTGACGAAGAAACAGAAGAGGAACCGGAGCTGGAACCACTAATCCGTCTAACGGGGAAAGACAAAAGCCAAGCAGTGCGCAATAAATCTCGATCATCTTCCTCCAAAAGTAATATGTATAAATCCGATAAAGTTTTGGTTGTCGAAAGTTTGGATGAATAAAGTGACCTCCTAATCGGGTTTAGAGAAGACGAACGTATCACGATGGACCTTGCTTACCTTCAAAAAGACTACTCGGGTTTATCAGAGCAAGATCAAGTGTTTTTCAAACAAAGGAAATAATAAATTTGTGGACGCCTCTGCAAAACATCTTTCAATTAGTCCTAATTTTAATTCATTTCTAGTGTTTTTTAAGTTAATTTTTTATGTTTTTTCTTTAATTTTGATGTAGCTTTTATTTTATGACTCCTTTAATTTTAGTGCAATTTTTTATTTTATTTTACTAAAATATGGTTTTGTTTATTTATATGTAATTCACATTTATAAAATATATATATATATATATATATATTTTAGGTTATCATTTCTTACTTTACAATCATAATGCACTTTACATCAATATCGCAGGTAAGCGAGCAACAAGCTGCGCCGCTACCCCTTTCTGGATAGCAAACCCTAGCCTATTAAAAACAAACCCCTGCCCCCCTGTTGATGAGCCACTGCTGTGGACAACTTGTTGGACCCTAGTCAGCAAACGGATAGCTTCTGGAGCCAGGGATCCAAAGGTGTCGAAGGCGAAGGGGACAAATGCATGTTGGTTATCAGCACATGCTTTAGCGTGTTTGTCCACCTTTTTAGATTCTGCTTTCTTTACCGCTTGTCCTGCTACAAACCCATTTTCCCTTAACCCAGCTAAGGGAGAGACTCCTGTGAGATCTACACAAGCATGTTTCCCTCCCGCCCAGCCAAAGACGAGCAGGTCCGCTGGTCTCAATGTAGATCTCCCTTCCATGGGGTCTGTAAGGAAATTCACCGGGGCCTCCTTCTTGGCAGAAATCCCCGCTCTCCTCAAGATGTCCCCCAAAACATCCCTCACCCAGTCATGCCGGTATTTGAAACCAGGGAGCTCCTTGCAATGAACAGCATGCTCCCCGTATTTATCCATGCAGGCTTTACGGCAGATTGGGCAGGTTTCGTCTTCTGGATACATAGGGATCATCAGCCGGTATTTGAGGATAGCCCTGTACTCAACAGCCGACATGCATTGCCCCAGCCCCTCGATCGGGATAACAGTCAAAAAGTCTTGCGCATGGGGGCCTTTCAAGCACTCAATCACCGCCTTCTGGCGGGGAGACAGATCAAGTGTTTCTCCCAGATTCCGAGCGATTTTCTCAAATAGAGCATTCGCCAAAGTTTTTTGTGGCTTTGGGGGGGCGGTGTCCATATTAGAGAAACCGCCAATGTCAAAGTCTGGAAGAGAGACACTTAAATACTAGAGGGCCTATTGGTAGTCTACGTCAAGCTTATCAACCCCACTGTTCCGAAGGATGTGGTCTTGCAATACACACGACTGGGCTCTAGACGCCACAAAAGCATAAACTCCAACATCCCGAGCTGAGAGGAGGCCCAAACCACCCAGGCGCATCGGCAAAGATGCCAAACGCCACTGAAGTTCACCAAAGTAGGGCCCCCCACAAACAACAATGTCTTCAATAGCCTTTCGGAGACCATCGTCAAAACAGGATACCGCATTTGCCATCAAGTGAGGTTGGCAGGTCCGCAGCCCAAACAGTAACTTAGCTACCCCCATGCATGACCTTAAAAGAAGAAGCTCGCACTGGGGGTCCTGTAAGCAGGGCAAGAGTTTCATAAGGTCAACCGCTGTCGATGCCCGCCGCCCTGCTAATTCCCCAATAAAAGTAGAGTCTCGGCTAACCGCCCCCCCCCCAAGGAGCTTAACCCCCCTCACAGGTCTACCTATCCCTCTCGGAAAAAGGCCGTCCTGCACCTTGAGACCGTCACAAGATGGCCAGTACACTTCCGTTTTCTTAATATTGAGATGGAGCCCTATGGATGGTCCCTCCGTGTTGATGATGTCCAAGGCTTTAGCAACTTCCATTGCATTACCTATGACCGTGCCATCATCCAAATACCAAGCATGAAAGGGGAGGTTACAGTGCTCCTGTACACGGAGAATAAGGGGATGTAAGGCTAGGGCAAAGAGGAGGGGCCCCAAGGGATCTCCCTGTTGCACTCCAGTGGTGGCCCCAATACACTCGCTGCCAACATACAACCGAGCGGGTTGGGCGTACAGGAACTGAACCCACCGATAGATAGATGGGCAACGTTGGTGGACCTGCTGGAGGAACGCTGAACGGTCAACCATGTTGAAAGCATTGGTGAAGTCTACCGTAAGTAAGGCCATGGACCCATCTTCATGAAAGGAGTTAAGGAACATGTTCGCACTATGAAGCACCGCCTCCGCCCCATTTGGTGTACCAACCCCAAATTGAAAATCCCCCAAATACTTGGCCATGTCCTTCCCAACCTTCTTCATAGCCACCTTAGAGACCAACCTACGCCAGATGCCACCCACTGCGATAGGCCTAATACCATTATCAGGTTTCAATAAGGGGGTGAGGGGGGCTGAGGCCACAAACTCTGCCAACTCTTTAGGGCAAAGCCCTTCAAGCCATAGGTTGACGACTCCAGTAATAGCTGTGAGCAGACCCGAGGAACTTACCGACCCTACACAACCAATAGCGTCCAACAAGTGTTGGGCCCGCATCCCATCTCTGCCACAAGATGTCCCTCTAGGGAATGATTGGATACATTTAAGCACGCAATCCTCTGCTGTATTAATAGTGGGTTGGACAATGGGGTTGGAAGGCAGTGATGGGGGTGGCATCACCGGGTGTTTATCAATAAGAGCTTTCATGGTTGATTCTCCAAAGGGGGCAACCCCACTAGAACATAAAACTTTGACCGCCGCCGTAAAATGCCCATCCCTGACCTTCCGCAGGCATTGCTTGATATTGGGATCCTTTTTATTGTCTTCGCCCTTTCCGGAAACCCTCCTAGGCACCTCAGAGTCCCCCTCGCAGCTCAAGAGAGAAGAGACCAGATCTGGAAAACCCGACCCATCTTTCCACAATGCAAGCGCCTGCAAGATGCTGCTGCACTGCAGGGATTTTCTATTTCCTGATCTCCGCTCTTGCCTGGAAGAAGGCCTGACAACCCTCAGTGTACAACCCGGCAACAAAAGCCGGGTTGAGTTTGATGATTGTAGTATAGTTATTCCACGATGTCAAGTTAATAAATCGTTTAGTTAACGACACTATGTTGATTTGACACTAATGTGGCAACACTTTTTGTTAGTTAATGAAATTAATAGTTAATCCATAACACATGGTCTAACTAGATGTGTGCATAGGTGGTTTTGGGCTCAAATCGAACAAAGAACCAAAGAAACGGTTTTTTGAGTGTTTAAAAACCGTTCGGTATGGGTTTTTGGTTTTTGCAATGGGTTCAGTTCGGTTTGTTTTTCGGTGTGATGTATGTGTGGTACAATAAATGAATGAAAATAGCTATCATCATGAAACTCACGCATTACATGTGTTGGATCATGTCTTGATTTTTTAAATGTCCTTTTTTAAAGATAAAGAACTTTGTACACGAACCACACAAAGATAATGAACTTTGTATACAAACCACACGATACATACATGCATAGGTTCAACTTTGTATTGAAAATGTATATTTTACCTTTTATCTTGAACGGTATTTATTAAGTAAATAAAACATTTTAGGGGTATGGAAGTATGAGTAGCTAGCTTCATGTGCAATTTTATCACCTTTCTTTTTTGGTTTTTATTTGATATGAATTTTTAATTCTAGATGTGACAATTTACGAAAATCACGAAATAAATCGAGTATAAAGAGAAATGAAGTTATGGTCAATAAGATATAGTGAAGGGCGGACCCAAACTTTGGATTAAGTGGGCGGGCGTAGGGCTGTTCAAATTGTTCGGCGCTCATTCGATGCTCGCTCGGAAAATGCTCGGAATTTGCTCATTCGATTCAGCTCGATTAAAAAAATGCTCGGTTCGGATTGGTTCGGTTTGGTTTGTAAATGAACCGAGCACGAGCAAATGTCCTCTCAGTTCGGTTCGGCTCGGTTGGCTCGATTTATTTATATATATATGTTTGTGTTTGTGTGTGTATCATTTTTAATAAAATGACCAGAGACCAACATTTACAATGTTTGGTCCAAGATACAAATAGAGCTCATTTAAGTAAATTAGAATTGAAATCCAATACCAATAGTCCATTATCCAATACTTAAATATCCATTTGAGTAATTTAGTCAAAATTTCAAATACTCAAGTCTCAACCCGCCATTTGATTTAGAAGTGCAAGACCCTAATCAAAACCCCCCATTTGCCATCGTTATTCGATTTCTCCATCGCCACTCGCCAAGACGCCAACTCGTCAGGGTTTTGCTTCAATCGATTCATTCAATTTCAAACTTCCGATAGAACAAGGGTATGTTTCAATCGGTTGACGATTTATCTTCCCGCTTAGTTAATCTCGATAGAACTAGTTTAGTGGTTTTGTATTCCTTGTTATTTGTTAATTTTTTACTTGTGTTCTATTGGACGAAACATCAGGGACGAAAAACTTCCCTTTATTCTAATAACTAGCACTGCCATCGTCACTTTCCTTGTTTATTCTGCGACGCTCGATAGTCGCTCGACGTTCGTTCGAAAAATGCTCGGATCGAAAGACGCTCGCTCGACTTTGGCTCGGTTCGGTTCGGATCGGTTTGTAAACGAACCGAGTACGAGCAAAGGTCTGATCGATTCGGTTCGGCTCGTGAACAGCCCTAGGCGGGCGCCTCTCTTGAAAACAAAACTTAGTGTATTTTCGTGGTAAAAATCCTGACTGCACCCCTTGAAAATTTGGTTGAACCCTTCGTTCGCACCTTCAGAAAATAATTCATGGGTCCGCCACTGGATATGATTAAAGCTAAACGAGTTTAAAAAAAACTTATTTTGTATGCCATGCTTAAGTTGTAGTATTACACTATTACTATTATCATTTTTTTTTTTGAACGGTAGATCAACTGGATTTTCAGATATGTTAAAGTATTATCAAATTTAAAATCGATTACAAACCGCATAGAAGGTAAACTATAAGGTTTATTAACTACAAACGAATCACAACATAGAAACATAATTCTTATTATAAATCGCCATATAACAAAACGTCTTAAGTAAAAAAATCAATATATATGGACAATAAATATGATTTTGACCACTTTCACTTTAAAACAAACTGACCACCAACGACACAACACCTTTTTTTAACGGCCAACTAAATTACCGGATAAGCATTCTGGGATGCACTCAATCGAGCAAATGCTTCCCCTACTCCATAACGGTCAGGGTTGGATGCATACCCGAGCCACCAAGCCACCAGTTCCGGGAAAAATCCGCCGCCCGAAGGCCCACTGCGGTAAAACCCGGGTCGGCTCGGTTTCGAACTGGCGACCTCTAGAGAGGCCTAGTTCTAAACTTTATTGTCACCACCAATGTCCTTCAAAATGATGCTAGTGGGAGTTGAACTTGGGACCTCTAAACTAGTAAATTATCTGAATAACTCTAAATAGTAAATACAAGTAACTGCATAAAAATACCATAAATAATTAAAGAAAACAAAATTTAGACATTGAATTTTTTTTTTTTTTTTTGAAAAGTAGACATTGAATATTATTTTAGGAATATCTAAACTGGTAATTTATCTGAATAACTCTTAAATAGCAAATACAAGTCACTGCATAAAAATACCATAGATATAAAAAAATAGACACTGAAAATTGTTTTAGGAATATTTGCTTTGCGACATTATTATTAATCAACGTGTATAAATGAAAAAGAAATGACAGAACACCTTCAAAGTCATTAGTGGATACAAACTATCACAGGGCCGGCTCTGAGCAAGTGCCGGGTGGGTGCCGGCTCAGGGCCAAAACCGGAACGGGGCCCGTAAAAATTTATAATAAGTTTTATATATTAATCTGTGTTTGACCCTTCAAATGGTGACGACTAGAGTAGTTACAGTGGAGAAATTTGAGTAAAAACACGATTGGAATTTTTTTCCGGTCAGAAACACCGGCGGGAAGAGGCCGAAAGCGGTAGGGGTAGAAGAGGTGAAAAAGACTAAGAAGAAGATGAAGTTTAAACTAATATTTTATTATCATCTTGTTGGCTTTTCAAGCCTAATCATTCAAAAAGCTGCAATTGCAGCTTTCAAGAACAGGAATATAGGTGAATTTATTTAATTACAAAGTAAATTCAAGTTTCTACATATATTTTTATGTTTTACTAGTTTATTTAATTTAGTGTTAGTACAAACATATTAGTTTGTTTCCTTATTTAGATATATATTTATTTATGTATTTTCTATACATATATTGTTTTACCACTGTATTTGCCTCGAATTTTGTTTCTATATTTGTTTATGGGGAAATCACGAAAATAGCCAAGTCAACGCCGTTTTTTTCAAAACTAGCCAACTAACACCTCTCCACGAGCCGGTACCGTTCACTGACACGGCTCAAGGAGTTCTTTCAACGCAAACCAATTGGAACACGACACGTGTCCGACAAACTTCTGAAACGGCTTGGGTCACCTCAGGTTACTTGTGCCGGCTTGAGTACTTGCCGGAAACGGCTTGAGTACTTGCCGGAAACGGCTTGAATAGGGTCTCGAACAGTACCTGTGACGGCTTGAGTACTTGCCGGAAACAGCTCTGCTTGAGCACCACCGTAAACCACCACCACCCTCCACCCACCACAACCACCACCCGGATTAGTATATGTGACGGCGGATTAGTATATACGGCGGAGTTTGTTGAGTTGTTTGAGTTGCTGAACGACGATAAAGACTTGAACTTCGATCTGCACATATGCTTCAAGGAGGTGAGGGTTGTGGTGGGTGGAGTGTGGTGGTGCTCGGTTTTCGAAGTGATCGGAGTTTGTTGAGTTGTTTGAGTTGCTGAACGACGTTAATCCTGCAGGGAAGTATAATTTTTCTTCCAGTGATCTGCTTGATTTTCGAAATGATCGGAAGATGCGAATGGTACTAGTGGTGGGAGGTGAGGGTGGTGGTGGGAGGTGAAGAAGATGAAGACAGGGAGGGAGTAGGGAGATGAGAGAGAAAAAGGTGACCTACAAAAGTTGACTGACATGCTTTTGTTGGCAGCAATTCATGAAACGGCATAAGAGGAGTGAAACGGCATAAGAGGAGAGAGAAAGGTGGACAGTTAACACGTGTCAAAACCTGATTGGTCTTTGAGGAAAGCTCTTAACTTTTGTCTTGAGCCGTGTCGGAATTCGTGTAAAGGCTTGGGGAGCCGTTTCAGTTTGCCAAAATTGAAAAAACGGCGTTTACTTGGCTATTTTTGTGATTTCCCATTTGTTTATTTACATGTAGAACTATAGGATATATTCATTGGTGTACATTTTACTACCTTGATGATGATGCTTTATAAATAAAAACAAGAGTAAATTGCGCGGATGGTCTCTGTGGTTTGTCAGTTTTTCACCTTTAGTCCCCAACTTTCTAAAATTACATGTATGCTCCCTGTGGTTTGCTCGGTTGTTACTCTGATAGTCTCTAGCGTAAATGTGGGTTAGTTTTTTGTGTTAAATGAATGTAAATTGACTAAAATACCCTTAATATTAAAAAAAACACTTAAACAAAAAAAATATAATTAAATTTTAATAAAGTAAGTGGGACCCACAGACTCTTCTTCATCACCTCAATCCACCCCCACCTTCACCTCCCGTCAAATTTGAAACCCAGAAGTTTGCCATCTCTCCATTCACCAATCAGCCCATAGATTTGCATCAGCATCATCATAGATCAAAACATGTTTATCTTCAAATTTAAAACAAAAGTTCAACTAAATCACCAAATTTAATTTTACCTACTAACCTTTTCAGAGTAATGGAGATTTTGAGTACCCTGTTAATTTCACCAACCAATTTTGCCCGTGTTCACAGATGGATATTTTCACAATAATAGAGATTTCTCCGATCAATTTCACCGGGAATATTGTTCTGATCAGGAGTGAAAAGTTCAGTAACAGAGGGCGATGAAGAGATGACCCGAAAAAAAAACGATTCGTGGTGGAGATGATGTGATGGCTGGAAAACTAGGGAGAGAACATTGGTACGAAAGGGGAGACATCGGAAAAATGAGATCTAAGATATCAAATAAGAGATTACACTGATTATGAAATATCTTTACTACAAATTCAGTTATTATTTTAGTTATCATATTGATTAGTTTTGACAACATTAATGTATAGGTGATGGCCAACAATGGTGGCAATGATGGTGAAGGGTGGAGATGGTTGAAGATGAAGTTGAAGATGGTGGTGGGTGGTAGGGGTGTGGAAAAAACCGAATTAACCGAACCATAACCAAATTAACCAACAAAACCGAACCGAAAAAACCGAACCAAATAAAAAACCGGTGGGTCGGTTAATGATTTTTTTGAAAACCAAAAGTAGCGGGTCGATTATGGTTATCATTTTTTCCATACCCACCATAACCGAACCGAACCAATATCTAATAAATCTTTATAGGATTTAGGACTTTTCAACATATTTTTAATATTTGATGTTTTTGACTAAAGATTTTTAGTACTTATGGGTTTTTCATATCATTTTGTGGTTTTGGTTGAATGTTTATTTAAATTTATGGAATATATCATATCATTTTATTTGAATATTCTATAACAATAATTGATATTAATATTATAGATTATATATATATTTTTTAATATTATGTAATATACTAATATATACAAATATGCAATGACAATTTATTCCGTGCTAAAAAAATTAAGCTATTTTTAGCTAAGTTAAATACACGGTTAACCACCCATAACCGACCCGCTATAACCATTAAAACCGAATAAACATAACCACCATAACCGATCGGTTATGGTTATGATTATCCTATAACCGACATCGCGGTTATGGTTATGGTTTTTTATCAAAACCGACCCAAACCGACCCATGCACACCCCTAGTGGGTGGGTTCACAGAGATGGTGGGAACGGGTGATTGGGAGAGGGGTTTGGGGTGGGACCTTTGTACAGTAGAAATTCTATAAAATAATATACTTGGGACCACCAAAATTTATTAATTAAAAGAGTTATTAATTAATCGATAAATTAATAATTATTAATTTATATATTAATTAATATTTTATTAATTTATAGTAGAATACTTAGTTTACAAACACCTTTCAAACTTCCACTTAATTATTGTATACAATGCATGTATATCAAATGAACGGCCCAATTTGAAAAAAACCTTCAATCTCCCACTAATAATGTTGAATCCAGCATATCATCTAGATTGAACCACTAATGATGTTGAATCCAGCATATCATCTAGTTTGAACCACTAATGATGTTGATATCAACATCATTAGTGGTTCAAACTAGATGATATGCTGGATTCAACATCATTAGTGGTTCAATCTAGATGATATGCTGGATACAAATCAAAATTTGGAATACTGGTGAAAAGTAAAACTGAACCGCTAATGTGGAGCTAGGTCGTCTATGGCTTTATAGCCTTAGTGGTATCTTTCGGGGGATAAAACTTTGGAACCAATATGTCATGGGTTCGATTCCCACCAGGGGATTTTTTCCATATTTATTTGGTTTACTCCTAAATTGGTGTATAAGCATTATGTCTAGTGGAGGTGGATATGATCGGATGGTTCCACTTGTGGCGAGATGATACTACAGTGGTCCGTCAGTGATTCAAATTTGTCGTTCAAAAAAAAAATGTGAAGCTATGTCACTTGATAGACACTCTTGTCTCTTGGTGGAAGATTTGAGTTTAACTCAAGTCAGAAGTAATTTAAGATTAATTTAATGTAAATTAAAATTTAAAAATGAATTACCATTGCCACTAAAAAAAGTAAAAGTGAACCTGATTAAAATAACTCATGCTCATGGCATCAAAACTTATTGTTTCTATATAAAGTGGTGAACCATTTAGGTAAGGCCTTAAAGAGGACAGGAAGAAATTGCAATATAGATTCCAAAAAGTCCGAAGACATTACTCGTGACTTCCATAAACATTAATATTGAGTTTTGGGGACATTGGCTAAAATTTCAAAGGTGACGGCTGCTTCATTAAATATTTACACACTTCCGTAATCAAGGAAGTGGAAGAATAATGTCGACGTCATGGTGGAGGCTAATGATCAATTTAAATCTCAATACCGTGCACCCTTTGAGATGGAAAGGATATGGGCATTTCTTAGGAAATCCTCAAATTGACATTTAATAGCCACGATACAACCACCCAAGTCGAAGTCCAAAAGGTCAAAAACTACATCATCCGTCAAGCCGAAATCCTCCCAGGCTACATCGAATGCTCGTTCGCATATAAATCTCAACGAGTTAGACTTGGACGAAGAAACCGAAGAGGAACCGGAGCTGGAACCACTAGTCCGTCTAACGGGGAAAGACAAAAGCCAAGTAGTGCGCAATAAATCTCGACCATCATCCTCTAAAAGTAATATGTATAAATCTGATAAAGTTTTGGTTGTCGAAAGTTTGGATGAATAAAGTGACATCCTAATCGGGTTTAGAGAAGACGAACGTATCACGATGGACCTTGCTTACCTTCAAAAAGACTACTCGGGTTTATCAGAGCAAGATCAAGTGTTTTTCAAACAAAGGAAACAATAAATTTGTGGACGCCTCTGCAAAACATCTTTCAATTAGTCCTAATTTTAATTCATTTCTAGTGTTTCTTAAGTTAGTTTTTTATGTTTTTTCTTTAATTTTAATGTAGCTTTTATTTTATGACTCCTTTAATTTTAGTGCAATTTTTTTATTTTATTTTACTAAAATATGGTTTTGTTTATTTATATGTCATTCACATTTATAAAATATATTAAATAAAAAATGAATAATTATTGTTTGATGATTGTAGTATAGTTATTCCACGATGTCAAGTTAATAAATCGTTTAGTTAACGACACTCTGCTGATTTGACGCTAATGTGACAACACTTTTTGTTAGTTAATGAAATTAATAGTTAATCCATAACACATAGTCTAACTAGATGTGTGCATAGGTGGTTTTGCGCTCAAATCGAACAAAGAACCAAAGAAACGGTTTTTTGAGTGTTTAAAAACCGTTCGGTATGGGTTTTTGGTTTTTGCAATGGGTTCAGTTCGGTTTGTTTTTCGGTGTGATGTATGTGTGGTACAATAAATGAATGAAAATAGCTATCATCATGAAACTCACGCATTACATGTGTTGGATCATGTCTTGATTTTTTAAATGTCCTTTTTTAAAGATAAAGAACTTTGTACACGAACCACACAAAGATAATGAACTTTGTACACAAACCACACGATACATACATGCATAGGTTCAACTTTGTATTGAAAATGTATATTTTACCTTTTATCTTGAACGGTATTTATTAAGTAAATAAAACATTTTAGGGGTATGGAAGTATGAGTAGCTAGCTTCATGTGCAATTTTATCACCTTTCTTTTTTGGTTTTTATTTGATATGAATTTTTAACTCTAGATGTGACAATTTACGAAAATTACGAAATAAATCGAGTATGCTGGATTCAACATCATTAGTGGTTCAATCTAGATGATATGCTGGATTCAACATCATTAGTGGTTCAATCTAGATGATATGTTGGATACAAATCAAAATTTGGAATACTGGTGCAAAGTAAAAGTAAACCGCAAATGTGGAGCTAGGTCGTCCATGGCTTTATAGCCTAGTGGTATCTTTGGGGGGATAAAACTTTGGAACCAATACGTCCTGGGTTCGATTCCCACCAGGGGATTTTTCCATATTTATTTGGTTTCCTCCTAAATTGGTGTATAAGCATTATGCCTAGTGGAGGTGGATATGATCGGATGGTTCCACTTGTGGCGCGATGATACTCCAGTGGTCCGTCAGTGATTCAAATTTGTCGTTCAAAAAAATGTGAAGCTAGGTCACTTGATAGACATTCTTGTCTCTTGGTGGAAGATTTGAGTTTAACTCAAGCAAGAAGTAATTTAAGATTAATTTAATGTAAATTAAAAGTGAATTACCATTGCCACTCAAAAAAAGTAAAAGTGAACCTGATTAAAATAACTCATGCTCATGGCATCAAAACTTAGGGCATGTTTGGCTAAGCTTTTTGAAACAACTTATTGACTTATTGGCTTTTTGAAAAGTTATAAGCTCCAAAATGATGTTTGGCAATGAGGGTGTATGTGAGGAGAAAAAATCAATAAGTCAATAAGTCACTCTATACTGACTTTTCCAAAAAGCCAATAAACCAATAAGTTGATTCAAAAAGCTTAGCCAAACATGCCCTTATTGTTTCTATATAAAGTGGTGAACCATTTAGGTAAGGCCTTAAAGAGGATAGGAAGAAATTGCAATATAGATTCGAAAAAGTCCGAAGACATGACTCGTGACTTCCATAAACATTAATATTGAGTTTTGGGGACATCGGCTAAAATTTTAAAGGTGACTGCTACTTCATTAAATATTTACACATTTAATTTAATGAGTAAAATGTCGAAATAGTCTCTAAGGTTTACTGACAAAAGATGTATATAGTAAATTTGTTGAGTAAACTATTGAAATAGTGTTTTAACTTGACAAAGACTCTTGTCTCTTGTTGAAAGGTTTGAGTTTAAACACTAGCTTACAACCCTTTTAATAAATGATCATTTATTAAAACACTAGCTTACAACCCTTTATATTACACGGGTTGAATATAAAAAAATGTATATAGTAAATTTGTATATAATACTTATCAGTGATATGTCAATATGGTATAACCGAGTTGGTTAGAGAGTTTTCCACTAAGTGATTTCCTCAGGGGGGGGGGGGGGGGGGGCTCAGGCTCGATCCATACAAAGTGTAAATTATGTAAATATGGGTGAGCACTATTGTGAGGGATTCGAACTTAAGGTGAGGGTTTGAACAACATATGTTGGGCCCTTTGGAGTAAGCTGAAATCCAGCTAATTTCTACCGTTCAAAAAAACTTATCAGTGATATAACTTATGGACATTTGGATTTAAACAACCCAAACTTTCACCAATTGAGCGATAACACTTCTAATGTTTGATTAGTACCACACCATTCCCAACTTTTAACGTATTTTCCTCTAGCACTCCCAAACTAACTAAACCTTAACTCAGTTAGTTTTTGCTAACGTACCATTTTTTATGACGTGACATCCGATGTGGCCCTTAGCAGTGATATAACTTATGGACATTTGGATTTAAATAAACCCAACTTTCACCAATTGGGCGATTATACTTCTAACTTTTGATTTGTATCACACCATTCCCAACTTTCAACGTATTTTCCTCAAGCACTCTCAAACTAACTAAACCCTAACTTAGTTAGTTTTTACTGACATGACATTTTTTATGACGTGACATCTGATGTGGCCCATATTTAGTGACGTGGCATCCGACGCTTTGATGACGTTGTGCCTATTTAGTGATGTGGTATCTGACGTCAGCTAACTGGGTTAATGTTGGATTAGTTCGGAAGTGATGTAGGAAAATAAGTTAAAAGTTGGGAGTGGTGTGGTACAAATCGAAATCAGTCAATTTCTTTTTCTTTCATTATTTTATTTAATAAGGTTATATGGATATTTGATTTAAATAAGCCAAACTTTCACCAATTGGCTGATAGCACCCTCAACTTTCGACTTTTACCACACAACTCTCAACTTCCAACTTATAACTTATTTTCCTTTAGCACTTCTAAACTAACTAAAACCTAACCCAGTTAGTTTTGTTGCGGACGTGGCACTTAATTGGTGATGTGGCATCATGCGTAGCAATTTTTGATGATGTGACATCTAATGTGGCACTTATTTAGTCACATGACAGCTGATTTGGCATGTGACATGGCTTTTTTGATGATGTGGCATTTGATGTCAACTAATTGGGTTAGTGTTAGATGTGGTATAGGAATATAGTGAAATGTGTGTATACCTTCTTTTGGTACTCTACCCGTCGGATTAATAAAATGCGTGTAGACCTTTTTGGTGCTCTACTAATCAGGAGTTGTAGCTGAGCCCATTGAAACTTGTGATCTTAAGTGAGGAGAGTGTCTAGTCATTAGTAGGGGTGTGCATGGGTCGGTTTTGATCCAAAAACCATAACCATAACTGTGATGTCGATTATTGGATAACCATAACCATAACCGATCGGTTATGGTGGTTATGGTTATTCGGTTTTAATGGTTATAGCGGGTCGGTTATGTGTGGTTAATCGTGTATTTAGCTTAGCTAAAAGTAGCTTAATTTTTTTAACATGGAATAAATGGTTATTGCATATTTGTATGTATATTACATAGTATTAAAAAAATACATATAATCTATAATATTAATACCGATTATTATCGAATCTTCAAATAAAGTGATATGATACATTTTATAAATTCAAATAAAAATTCAAACAAAACCACAAAATGATATGAAAAACCCATAAGTACTAAAAATCTTCAGTCAAAAACATCAAATATTAAAAATACGGTGAAAAGTCATAAATTCTACAAAGATTTATTACATGTCGGTTCGGTTTGGTTATGGTGGGTATGGAAAAAATGATAACCATAACCGACCCGCTACTTTCGGTTAAAAAAATGCATTAACCGACCCACCGTTTTTTTATTTGGTTTGATTTTTTCGGTTCAGTTTTGTCGGTTAATTCGGTTATGGTTCAGTTAATTCGGTTTTTTGCACACCTTAGTCATTAGTGACCCAAGAACGACTCACGACGCTCCTAAAACGAGTCCATGACAATTGGTATGGGAGTATGTTTTCACATGTCAATATATTATAATTGTAGTTATTCAATATTTACATGTAAACATAATTATTGCTAAATATTTAGTTGTTATATGTAACACCCCGATCCGTAACGGAATAGTTGACTAGGGCATGATTATATAAAGGGAAATTGAATTTTAATAGGTGACCGGGGCATGGTAAATATTTATGTTCATTTATGAGTGTTGCTAAATTACTGTTTGGTCTTCAAACGTGTCAACCTTCTTTGGTCGGGGGAGCTGTCTCTGTTTTTTATGAAGGCCTCCGGGGAGCATTAGAGGATATTGTTGTTTGTGGGGGTGCCTTTTTTGAAGATCTCCAGTGGAGGTTGGCTTCTCTCCCGACCCGGTTCGGAGGCTTAGGGATTTGTACGGCCGAGGATGCCTCTTCATATGCTTTTGTGGCTTCAAGGGCCCAATCTTGGGGTTTACAAGACCACATACTCCAAGAATGTGGTGGGGATGTTTTAGACTCCGATTACAGGAGTGCGTTGGACCTTTTGCATAGTTCTCTTCCCGACCTTGATATTGGCGGTTTCTGGCGAATGCCTTATATGATGAAATTGTCAAGAGGTTTGAAGAGAAGTTTGTTTTATCATGTAACACCTCGAAAATTCACGTCCTATAATGTGTTGACACGTGTCATATGTTTAAACGTGTGAAAGAATATTATAGGAGGACTAAAGTTGACAAACATGGAAAGTATGTGATTATACGTATTTGAAATGTCAACAATGAATAAATATATTGTACATTAACCCTACATGATGCTCATACCTTCAAACGAATAAATCATGGATCATACGAAGCTAAATATGAAAGAAAGTGAGAGATTACAAACTACAGGGGTTAAATGTGTCAACATGTTTAAGTTATACCTCTGAGTGACCTTTTGACAAACCCGAAGCTTTGTAACGGGTAATTATGCTCACTAGAAGGCACAATATAAATTTCGTAAAGTTTCGTTATCGTATGAGAAAGTTATGATCAAATTCGTGTGCGAGGGGTTAAAGCGTCAACGTTGATAGTTAGGACTTTTCGGGTAACAATAAAGTTAACCGGAGACTTAACAAAGTGGGTATATGTTTTAAAGCCCTTATAAATCAATTTGGAGGGTTCAAGATGCAAGAAACAAAAGTCTAATCGAAGTTTGAAGAGCCAAGGATCATAACGCAATAAATCTAAAATGCTGATTTTGTGCAGAAGGGTGTCGCGCGACGCGAAGCCCCAAGGGGGGGTCGTCGCGCCACGCGAGGGTCTATCTGATCCGAGAAACTTGGGTTTTTGCTTGCTCAGTGCTTTCTACTCGACTCCTATCCGATTTTTCACATAATGTGCGACCCCTAGGCAACCCCTAAGCACTAGGAACACTTGTTAATCAGTTGTGGTGAGATGTAGACTTGTGTGTCAACTTTTTATGGTGATTAAATCACTATATAAAGCCCTTAGTTTGCAACAAGTTCTTCACATCTTCTCTTGCACTTCCTGATCATTTCTGGAGCTCAAGACCCCTCTCAAGTGATCACAAATCGTTCATAGGACTCTTGTAAGTTTGCTTAACCTTCTTTAATTGAGTTTAGCTTAGTTATTTAGCTAAAAGTCAAACCATCGTAATTACGATTTGACTTCAAGATTAATTAATAATGGCTCAGTCAAATCTTGAATTAAAAGTAGTTATAAGTTGGTAATTATGTGGGTAATAAACCCTTAAAGGGGTTCCCCCTGATTCCCACTCTAACTAGGTCAAATGTCGGGTCAAACTTGTTAATAAAAAGTCAACATGATACTTAGTTTCTAATTTATGCATGATTAGCAATGTAGAACACATACAACCTGTTTGATCATTAATATAACTTGGTAATTAGTGTAAGAACATGTCTAAACATGTTCAACCCGACAATTTCCTGTTTAGACCCGGTTCGGAACCGAAAGTCGCAAAGCTTTGACTTTTGCTTTGACTTCAGTTCTGACCCGTTTTGGTATGATTTAGAAATACCTAAGAGCTTCATTTGGACCAGGTTACATGCTAGTATAACCCTATGTGATTATACACCATGGTTCATTAGTTAACCAATTAATACGCATGATTCCGTTAATTGTTCATATGTTGACCATTATGCCCTTTTCACCTTAAAACGTGATTTGTGAAAATGTAAAAGTGTAGCAACCTTATTTACTGATATATAAACTTGTATGCAAAATTTGACATCAGTTTGAGGTGTAGATTAAGAGTTATGCTCGTTAGCGTAAAATGAAGACTTTATGTTAATTAAACGACATAATTAGCGTATAGCCTATTGAAACATACTTTTTGATATCAAACTTATTACCCACTGATGTAATATATTATTTGGGGATTTTTGAATATTTTTAATTAATTTTAGGCTGAGCATAACTAATAGTCGTAGGCTTAATCCGGAAATTGTCGGTTTTGCCCTTACGGGCCATAAAATGAGTTTTACATATCTAATTGACTCCAAACCTTTTGCTACTGATCACATATGATAAATAAATTATTTTAAGCCTTCTGGAATAATAAAAATATCAGCTTTAAGTATCGAACCCGGAAATGGCTTCTAATCGTCTTATTAAGCGTTTTTAGCGCATAGTATGTACTAAGACTATTTTTAAACATACAAGGGTGATACCTACTGATATTTGAGGAAAATTATAATATTTTAACAGTAGACAAAAGTTGTTAAACCCAGACTTCAGTTTTGAGCTTTACGGCTTAGGTGAAATTACCAAAATGCCCCTACGGTGCATAGTTTGGTTAAAATTGATAAATTTCACATATATACTTTACCCTACTGTTATAACTTAGTAAATTAAGTATTTTTACTGATTACATCAGACCTGTAACTCAGGTAAATACTTAAACTCTTTTATAACCTCTTAAATGACCAAACTACCCTTACAGGGCATAGTTTGTGTTTAAACTCGTTTCGGGCATAATGAAAGACAACTTACTGATGTCACAACATATTTGAAGTATATTAACTTAGGAAACCTGTAAATGGCTCATATGAATACTCGTTACGCTTATTACGCGTTCGGTTCGGTTTATGTAACTAGTTTACATAAATTAGCCTAAACGGGTCAAACCTTATCGGTTTTATCTCAAAATCCAGAATGTGTATGAAATACCCATATTAAGCAAGTCTCCAAACTTGTCGGGTCTAAATCACATTCTATCCGCTCTTCGCTTAATCGTGCGTACGAACCGTATCTTTAAAACTAGCCGGTCTAAGCTTAAGCTTAACTAAAGACCCGTTAGGATTCTAATAGGTTATTATAAACCTTTGTTCCAGAATAGGATACCAGTAAAAGCTACGTGCATTTTGCTTATTGTGATTATTACATTGCTCAGGTAAATACTTTTAACTTATTTTCCCTATACGGGCTTGGGTTACGGTATTTAAAATACCGCTTGATCGGGAATTAATTCTTCCATCATTTGGTGGTTAATTGAATAATTTAATCCGCCCGTTTAAACAGTTTTGTTTACTTAAAAGCCTTTGGGGGGTTAATGACCATGTCCCGGATATCCTTGGCATCATTTTACGAAATGGCCACGACCTAAGCGCGGAGTGTAGGCGTACACTCGTCAGTGCATAAAAAGTTGATGTGGTGTGTCTATTGATCTTTAACCCGGTACGTCCGGGCTACTGAACGCATAAGGAACATGTAATTCGTTCACAAGATTATACATTTAAATAATTCTCCCAAGTTATAAAATGTTTATGCCACGTGCATCCAAATCAATTTTCAATCATTTTCCAAAATGAGTCAGTTGATTGTATTTACCAGTGTAAACTGACGTATTTTCCCAAAAAGATTAAATGCAGGTACAAAGCGTAATTGGCTGGGATTTCTCATTAGCATCAATAGAAGTCTCGCAAGCTTAAGATGCCTAAAGTCTGTTGAACTATTGTTTCCATTTTACTTTCGATCCGTCTGTGGATAAACTTCCGAATATTATGACATTTGATATTACAATATTAAATTCGGTTGATATATATCTTTCAATTTGCTTCCGCTATGTATATTAAATGTTGTGTTGTTTGACTATTATGTTGCCAACCACGTCACGATACTCCCCACCGGGCCCACCGGTGACACGTGGAAATAGGGGTGTGACATATCCCCTCGGCAAAGAGCTGTGTTTGAATGTCTACGTACCCCACATGCTCAGGATTTTCTGTCTGTCGCACCTATTGAAGACTTGGGGCAACACATGTCGGCTGTGGAATACCGTGCTATCCTTAGATACCGACTGATGATTCCTTTGTTCCCAGTTGACGAGCCATGTCCGGTATGCTGCAAAGCGTGTTTGGATTCTTTTGGCGAGCACGCGATCCACTGTAAAGAGCTACCAGGGTTTAAATATCGGCATGATTGGGTGAGAGATGTGTTATGTGATGTTTTTAAGCGGGCCGGTATCTCTGCCAAAAAGGAGGCTCCGGTAAATTTCCTGACTGACCCCTTAGAGGGGAGGTCCACTTTACGCTCGGCGGACATCCTTGTGTTTGGATGGGAAGGGGGAAACACGCTTGTGTAGATCTAACTGGAGTCTCCCCCCTTGTCGGGCTCAAGGACAAGGGCTTTGTCGTAGGGCAAGCGGTGCTCAAGGCAGAGGCGAGCAAAGTGGCAAAACATGAGAAAGCCTGCCTCGAGAATCAACATGTGTTTGTCCCGTTTGCGTTTGATACCTTTGGTGGCCTCGCTCCTGACGCTGTGCGACTTTTGAATCGGGTTCAAAAAGTCGTTAATAGTAATTCTTCGTCGCTAAAGGTTTCAAATTTTGTATTTAGTAGAATTGGTTTTTCTATTTAAAAGGGGGCGGCGGCGCAACTTGTTGCCCAACTACCTGCCATTGCTTTGTAATTGCCCTTTTTCGTATGGAATGATATCTATTTTTAATGTGAAAAAAAAATTATCTTCGTTTAAATTTTAAAAATATATAGGCAGTTATATTTATATAAAGGAAAATTGAATTTTAATAATCTCACCTAGAGGTGGTTAGCCAACAATGATCTCACTCTCAAATATTGTCACTGGCAGTTCCACATTTTAAATATTTTTTTCTTAGTTGACCTCTGTTAACGGAAGTCCAATAAGAAAAAAAAATATTCAAAAGGTGGGACTGTCAGTGACAATATTTGAAAGTTGGATCATTATTGCCCAACTACCTCTATGTGAGATTATTAAAATCTAAATTCCCTCATATAAATATAAACATTAAACGAGATTTCTAACTACTTATATCACACTAAACGGGGTTAAGCTCATTTGTGTTCGTTATGTTTATTAAATTATGTTCATATAGGTTTGTTGGTTTATGTTCCTGAACTATTTGTTTAGATTTTAAAAGAGCGAACATGAACGAACACGAACACGAACATGCTCATTTTCTTAATAAACGAACATAAACAAAAAATGTATTTGATTATATTTTCGCGTTTGTGTTCAGTTAAAGTTAAATGAACAAACACACAAACATACTCACATTCGTATTTGTTCGAATACTCACATTCATGTTCGTTCGATTCGTTTACAAGCCTAAATAAATCCATTACAACATCAAAACATAACTCGAAATACAAACCACTATATTATAAAGAATCATAAATTAATAAAAAAAACAACATATATATTAAATATGATTTTTACAACGCCTTTAAAATAAAGATTATTAATTGCAAACATTAGACCATCAACATAAGAAAGGCCCAAGAGTACATTTCCATACTGGATGCACGGTTGACCGACTTCATGATTCCTCTTTTTCACTCTCTCACAACTTCCAAACCTTTGTCAATTTACCTTTCTTGCAAAAAACAAGTGTGAATAATTAAATTTCGATTTTGAAAACAACTATATTCATTTTGCCTTACCTTCATTGCATAATCTGTTAATTAAATCAACTAGTAAAAGATTTATACTGTTTGATTTAAACAGAGAAATCACGACCCAAAATATGATATCTTGAGAGGTTGAACGGTATCCAAAATCTCACCCACCAAATTTCATTGGAGAAAAACAGATCCATTTATGACTTAGCTACTGTTTGTTTTTTGATAAAACGTCTGCGCAGACTCTTCTGTCTGCGCGGCGCAGACCACGCGTAGACATTGCCACGCGCAGACTGTTTGTTTTTCCGAAGACGTTTCATTAAAAAAGGTCTGCGCGAGGTCTTCTTGGTGCAGACTTGGTCCAACCGCTTCTAAGATCTTCTAAGGTCTGCAGAGTGTTAAACACCACCACCGACCACCACCGGCAACCACCGACCACCACCGACCACCACCGACCACCACCCACCACCACTGTCCACCACCCACCACCACCGTCCACCACCGGCCACCACCACCGTCCACCACCCACCACCACCGTCCACCACCCACCACCAACCACCAACCACCAACCACCACCGTCCATCACCACCACCATCCACCACCCACCACCACCGTCCACCACCCACCACCGTCTATACACCTCCACCAGTTTATTTTAGAAGTCTACATATGTTAAAAAACAAACAGTTTTCTTCTTGCAACTGCACACATTTGGTCCACCTATTTTTCAACAGATGTCTGCAGATGTGGTCCGCAGACTGCAGACATTTTACCTCTTAAAAAACAAACAGCACCTTAATGCACCAATAAAAAAAAAGTAAAAACTACTCAATGAATCAAACAAAACACAAGTCAAAACCTGGAAAAATTGTTGATACGAAAAAGAGAATTGTTTCTTTATATAACATTATGGGAGGATACGAAAATCTTAATTAAACAGGGAAATCACGATCGAGAAATAAGATATATGGAGAGGTAAAACCATATCCACTCGAGGATATGATCGGGTGGTTCCGCTGGTGGCACGATAATACTCCAGTAGTCCGTCAGTGATCCAAAATTTGCCGTTCAAAAAAAAAAAAAAAAACATATCTACTTTAAATCAAACCCCAAAAATCAAGGGATCAAACTTAGATATGACTTACAAAGTACTAGTCAAAATTTTGGAAAATTGGGTATAAGAAAAAGAGAAATTGAACTGGATCGGTTAAATCGGTGTGTGTTACACAAGGGGCAAATGGTTAAATTATATAGGTGGTGAACTGTTTAGGGAGGACAGGAAATTACCATATTAACCTTGGTGGATCAATAAAAGGGCTGAAGACATGACTCGTAAGAGCATTCACATCTAATCCACCATCTCAACCCCTACCTTTAAAATTAAAAAAAAAACTTCTAAATATTCACTCCATCCTATCCCCCTATTTCATGTCTCTAACCCTAAATTCTAAAAAGAATGTACAGTAACTTTTCATGTATGAAAAGCTACTGTAGCCCCCCATCTTCAACCATATCATAATCGCTCTAAATACTTCCCCGCTCAGATGCTTTTCACCGCTCAAACCCAATCGGCATCGCTCTTTCTTCGTAGTTTTTGGTTCATTTTTTCTCCTTCTCTCTATGTTTTTGTTTTTGTATAATGTATCTGGATGAAGTAGGGTTGGGTTTGTAGTCGTGGATGACTGATTTCATGTTTATTTCTTTAGTAACTTTGTTGCTATTTGGGGGTTTGGGTTTGAGACTTTTGAACAGGTCGAGTAAAATGGAAAACCCTGGTTTTTGTATGTGTTCATCAGCTGCAGCTGAAAACAGTGAAGAATAGATGCTAGATGGTGACCATTTGATTATTCAACTCTACGTATTAAGATTTGATGCTAACCCCACCCGATTAAGCCGAAAATAAGAATCAAATTTTCATAAAAGGTGATATAATTGTGAACTATCTGTTATGTGTAGTTTCCCGGAATTAGTATGATAACGATAACGATTGGTTACATAGTGGGTGCAAATATCTTAGCTGGTGGTGCATCCATGAACCCTGCAGTGTCCTTTGGCCTAGCTGTGGTTAGCTGGACATGGAACAGCCACTGGGTGTACTGGCTCGGCCTGTTTTTGGGTGCGGGTATAGCTGTGATACGTTAATCTGCAATCTGCAATTTTGACGGAGATTTCAGATGAGTCAAAATAGTGGGTAGTTAAGATTGTAAATGAAAGAAAGAGAAAAAAAAAAAAAAAAAAAGAATATAGAGATAAATATAAAGGATAGGATGTGGAGTGTTTTTTAAAATGGAAGGTAAATTTTAAAAAGTAGTGATTTTTTGTTAAATTAGGGTTAAAGATAATAGAGTGGATGTGAATGCTCTAACATCAATAAATAAACTGTTGGAAAAATAGGTGAAAATAGCATTTTTCACAAATATAGGAAAATGATTTTTTCCTATTTTGGACTAGAAATAAATATAATAAAATGAGCGGGTTTTATATATTTATTTGTGGGTTTGTGTTCTATGTTGGAAGAGCTTCGCAACGAACTAAACCACGTCCAAAACGGAGCTAAGATGAATGAGATATCGATGCTCAAAGTTAGGTGTTTGGAACATTCAATGCTGAAACAAAAGGGAAAGTAGCACCTTGTCCCACATCGGATGAGAGATGGAACTTAAATGGGTATTTAAGGTGGAACTCTCCATCCTTATTGTTTCATGGAAGCACACACTAGTGTCCTCGCGAAGGGTGCGGAGCACCCTAACTCGCACTCGCACACGCTCGCGAGCGCGTGGCGTGGGCGATGAGGCGCAATGTGGCGCTTTGATGGCGCTCGCATCGCCGCGAGCCGCTTAAGAGCCGCCTTTGTATTTTTGACCACGTGCGCGTGGTGGAGCACAAGGGTTGCAAGGACCAAGTGGTAGGTGATGCGGCGCATGACGTGGCACTCATGCGCATGCGCGCGCGAGTACACATGGCACGGAGGCGCGCGGTTGCGCGCATGGTGCATGGGTCCTGCTGTGTCGTGCGCGGCGCACCAGAGTGAGCCAATACGGCGCGACTGTGTGGCGCGCTCGTATAGTCTCACAGGTGACGTGGCGCACGCGCGCATGGACTTGAGCCAAGAGGACGCATCGCGCACGGTGACGTGGCGCACGCGCGCATGGCAGTGAGCCAAGAGGACGCACCGCGCATGGGCGTGCACACCTGGGCGCGCGCGCACCTGTGTGGCTTGCGCGCGCGCGCGCGCAGAAGCTTCCAGCATTGAATGCCAGTGCAGTTTCAGTCCAGCTTCGTAACTGACGAGTTAATAAGCTTTGACTGAGAATTAAATGACGTATTAAAGTGCATTGAAGACGTTTAATGCAATTTAAACCTCTCATTTAATTCGTTTTTTGGCTGTTTCAAACCGAGAGCTGTATAAATACAGCTCCATACCCAGCAGAAGCTATCACCAGCTACAACAGCAATCTATAACTTTCTCTCCACAACTTCTGTTCAATTTTCTTTGCAGATTTCAAGGTAACCTTCGGGTTGTAGGTCTACTCCGGCAGTACCACTGCTCCGGCTGTTGTACCCTGGGAAACAAAACGAGTACTCCTGGGAGACTCGGAATTTGTTTTAAGGGAAGCGTGTTGAACACGTGCCTCAGCCAATCTTCATCTTCTACTCCATTCTTGTATTTGTTTTATTTCAGTTGTAATAGTATTGTTTTCAGTTTTCTTTGTATTGTAATCATTAATAAAATTTGTTTATTTTATTTAATTATACGAACGGTTCCTACATAAACATGTTAGAATAAAACTTAGGGGGTGTTGGTGATTGCTTATTTAAGTTAAAAATGATTTTTTTTTTCAAAAGGACTTATTGACTTATAACTTATTCAAAATGAGTTTTTAAATAAGTGTTTAAATTAGCTTATATGGTAGGGAAAACAAATAAGTTAATAAGTTCTTTTTTAAAAGATGTTTGGCTTAGTTTATTCTTGTAAAATGACCAAAAAGTCATAAGGAGTTGTGTGGGGGAAGAGCTTTTTTAGGTAAACGATGAGACTATTTTTATAATAATAACCTCAGAAGTCATAAGGAGTTTCAAAAATACCATTTTAATTCTCTTCTTTCCACTCAAAACATATGCTTACAGATGATATCATTGTAAAAATACCATTTTAATAATACTCTTCTTTCCACTCAAAACATGAACTTATTTCCATTTCATTCTATTTCCAACCAAGTACAGTGTGGTTCTTTTATATTTTGTCACTAATAGAAAAATGTTCTTTATGAGTGGTGTATTTGGCTTTTAGAAGCGTTTTCAAAACGCTCCAAAAACGACGCCTCAAAAAATGCCTAGTTTTTAGGAGGTTTCCACTGGTGGATCCAAAATTTTATGTTAGGGGGTGCAACACATGGATAGGGTCAAAATGAGTTGCTTCAAAGCAAATCGGGTCAAAATGGGTCGTTTATAAATAATTTACACTTATCCACTTTACCATTACGATCTTGCTTGAACTTTTATGATTCTTAAGTTGATCTAGAATTGAAATTATTAATCAAAATGCAATAATAAACTGAAACTAAGAAATTAAAGAACACTGATAAATCAATTGACTAATCCAACAACATGAAATAATAGTGATCTACTTAATTTAATTAGTTATGATTAATTCATAATATGAAATGCTTAAGTGTAAGGTTGTTAAAAATTCAAATTAAACTAAAAAGTTTAAATTATAAGCTTATATGAACTAAAAAAGAGTTCAAATTAAAACTGCTTTTAAACGTTTGAAGCTTCCCACGTCATTAACATATTTCTTCACGTTGCACTTCACAAATTCACCATAAAAATAAGCTATAGAAAATCATCTCCCCACGAACTCAACTCTCCGTTTCATTTTGTCAACCATCTTTCAAGTTTTAATGTATTTAGGACCCGCGTTTTGCGGCGGAACGTTAAACCACGCACGCCCATTGCAGTGTGTTAACACGAAAAATTATACTGACACGTAAAACATAGAAAAGAATAATAAGTTGACTTAGGATCCGTGCGGTGCGACAGGACCATTAAACATGCAATATAAAGATGTAAAAATGTTGAACCACACACCCGAGTTGCAGCTTTTAACTCGCAAAATTTAGACTGAAACGTACAACGAAAATTTTGTGACAAGTTTGTAAAAGATGAAAAGTATAGGGCTAAAAGTAAACAAATAATTGCAAAAATCATTGAAGCACGCACACGCATTGCAGCGTGTTGTATGAATGTACGGTAAACAAAAATTAGGATACTCTTGAATTTTTCTTATAGATCCGCCATTGCAATACAATATTGGAACATAGTTTTAAGTGCAACTCATTGTATATTGAAAGACTTGTGTAAAACAAACAATATAGGCGTTACATATGATTTTGACAATATTCACATGAAGCAAATTTATCAGGAACAGGACAACACCTTTAGGCATTTAATTATTGTGGAAATCCCAGTTAAGGTTTCTCTATTTTAAATACGTACATATTACAATTGAGGCCCTATATTAACATAAATATATACAACCGGCTATGATGTTACACAAGACTTATCATTGTCTAACATAAAGCAGTACAACATTGAGACATAACTCTAATTCGAATCACCACAAAAAAAAAAGAACCATATAAAGAAACAATTTAGACACTGGATATGATTTTCGGTAAATTTATTCTTTTTCACGTGATATAAATTAGCACGCATACAAATATTAGGGTGTACGGGCGCTTGCCGGGGAAGGCAAGCGGAGAATGTTCACCATGCGAGAACACCGCCACCAACCCCGGTGTGAAGCCGGTAAACCGAATCGAGCACGCAGGACTCACCGGGTGCAATCCTTCTCATTTTGACCGTTGGGGAGTGGGGTTGGAATGGGGAGTCGAGAGGGGGCACCTCTTATGTTTGAGTGCAAAATGGAGAGTGAAAATGAGAGTTGAAATGGGAGTTTTGTATGTGTGGGGTGGAGAGGGGACTACTTCACCTAAGTGGAGCGCCCCTTACACCATTGCATATTTGATGTTGAGAACGAGCATGCTTCTACGTGTTAGATATCGCTTCAAAATCAATATATCAAACAATAGATTGCGTCCGATTTAAAAAGGGAAATCACGTTCGAGAATATAACAATATCAATATCTAAGATCTCATCTACCAGATCTTTCAAGAAAAGTATATCCGCACCAAATCCAAGCCCTAAATTAATGGATCAAACTTCGATCAACATAAATCAACGATTTAAATGATATGATTTGGAGAAGAATGCGAATCAAAACTTAGGAAAATTTGGCATATAGACTAGAAAAAGCCTATAGGTAAGACTTAAAAAGATGAAGTTACCATATAGACTAGAAAAAGTCTGAAAACATGACTCATGACATCCATAAACATTAATATTGAGTTTTGGGGACCTTGGCTAAAATTTCAAAGGTGACAACTGCATCATTAAATCTTTATACACTTCAATTTATATATTAAAGATAGAGCCAATAGTTAAATAATTTAACTTAGGGGTTGTTTGTTTGCATCTGAATGGATCCATTCAGAGCTTTCCTCTGAATCGGTCAGAGGCTAGGTTGTTTGGTTCACAAAACCCTTACCTCTTAATGGTTCCATTCAGATCTGAATGGTTCAGATTTGATAACTCGCTGAATGAAACACTTGACATACATGCCCTTCCTCCCATCTCCTCCACAGCTCCTCCTCCTCCTCCACTGCTCCTCCGCCGTCTCCTCCTCCTCCACAGCCGTCATCTCCCCCTCCACTGCTCCTCCACATCGCCGTCGTCTCCCCCTCCTCTGCTCCTCTACATCGCCACCGTGAAACAGCCGTACCCATATGTTCATAAACAAAGAGCTTCACCAATTAGTGATGAAGAAGTTCCGGCCACCACCACCACCGACGACGGCGGCGGCGCCGGCGACGGAAAGTTGAGACAAGGGTCGCCGTGGCAGAGCATGAAATGGACAGATAATATGGTGAGGTTGTTGATAATGGTGGTTTTTTATGTTGGAGATGAAGTGGGGTCCGATCAAGTTTCCGATACGGCGGCGAAGCAAAAAGGTGGCGGTGGTGGTTGGGTGATGCAGAAAAAGGGAAAGTGGAAATCCATCAGTTTCTAAAGCAACGATGGAAAAAAGGGTTTTATGTATCTCCAGAACAATATGAACATAAATTTAATGATTTAAATAAAAGATATAAAAGGGTTAATGATATATTTGGAAAAGGGATTGCTTGTAAAGTTGTTAAGAATAATAGTTTGTTGGAAACAATGGATCATATTCCTTTGAAGTTGAACAAAGAGGTGAAGAAATTGCTTAATTCTAAGTGGTGTGGGGTGATGGTGGTGGCAGAAGAACAGGTTCTTCTTATTTTTTGTTTAGTAGTGAAGTTGTTGTGTTTAGTTGTGATTTGATTTATAGTGAATTGATGCTAATTTGATGTGCCTTGAGTTTGAATTGGTTTATTGCTATTGTTGTTGATGATTTATGTGTATTTGTTTATGAGAAGTAATGAATTAGGTATTGTTTTAGAAATTATCAGTTAGGTATTTAGTTTTGCTCAGAGGGGTAAAAATGTCATTTTACACAGTTATTCAGAGGTGCAACCAAACAGCACTTTACTGGTTCAGCACTTATTGGTTCAGAGTCTCTTACCCATTCAGACCTTTTATTCATTCAGCACTTATTGGTTCAGATAGTGCCAAACAACCCCTTAGCCATAGGTCATAACTTGACCCATCTTAACTCCTAATCTTCAAATATGAGTGGTTTTCCTAGTTAAAGTTCTATCCACCAACTCTATTTACAAATCTAGTCCCATGTTATTTGTATGTCTTTCTTCTCCTACACTTCACTTCCATTGACTAATATCCCGATATTAAACACTATCTATTTATTAGTTTTGAATTTGCCAGAAGAAATATATTTTGGATTTATTAGCGGAAACTGGGATGCTTGATTGCAAACTAGCTGAAACTCCCATGATGACAAACCAAAAACTTTACATGGAGGAAGGAGCGGAGTTGGCTGACAGGAACAGATACCAGCGAATAGTGGGGAAGCTAATATATCTTTCCCACACCCGTCCAAATATAGCATATGCAGTAGGAGTAATAAGCCAATTCATACACCAGCCACAAGTTACTCATATGGAGGCAGCCTTAAGGATTATAAGAAATTTGAAAGGAACAGTTGGTCATGGAGTCCTCTTCAAATCAAATGGCCATTTAAACATTCAAGTGTTTACTGATGCAGATTGGGCAGGAGATAAAGGAAATCGGAGATCCACGTCAGGTTACCTCACTCTGGTTGGCGGTAATCTTGTCACTTGGAGAAGTAAAAAAACAAAAGGTGGTCGCTCTCTCAAGTGCTGAATCCAAATTCAGAGGGATAACAAGGGGATTGGCAGAGGCATTATGGATACGAAAACTTCTAACTGAAATTGGGTTCCCTCCGAAAAAGACAAGCAAGATCATGTGTGACAGTGAAGATGCAATTCAAATCTCATAAAATCCCGTGCAACATGATCGAACAAAACACATAGAGGTGGACATGCATTTCATCAAAGAGAAACTTGAAGCTAATATCATTGATGTTTGTCCCAGTTAGACTTAAAAACTTTCTTTTCTCGTAATATGGCAAGTGATTTCAACATATATGAAAATAGTGTGCGGAAATAGAAATCAAACTTTCAAGATACAAGAACTATAGAATTTTCAAGTTTATATCACTTTGAAACAAAATGGTTTGCAAGGTGATTGTGAGGTTATTAACTAATACAAACGAATACTTGTGAAATTCTAAGGTGAAAGGACAGTGGAGTTTTGTAGTATGTGTTGAATGCTAGGCTTAACTCATCGTCCTTTGCTGAAGAGCTTTCTATTTATAGAAAGTCTTAGGCATGAATAAACAATTCATGCACTTGTCCTGCAAAAAATAGCTTTTTAACATATTCATTGAATCCAATTATGTCAACTTGCTTCGATAATTATGGCAGGATAGAACCTGTTCAGACAAGTGGTCTTTATTAGAATTTCTGATAACCACTTCATCAGAAATTCCGATGAACAAATCATCAGAAAATCCAATGATCTGATTTTACTAGAAACTGTTGATATTCATCAGAAATATTATCAGATCCATCAGAATGGCCTTTTCTGATAGCCTTCTCTTGTTCTTGATCAGTTTCTGATTCTTGAGGAAGATGTTTTGTTCTTTTCAAGTGTCATATCTCATTTCTTCTTGCTGTTTTGATCTTCAGGACATTATCTTCTTCTTTAGATCAGGCTGAGTATCTTTTTTTCAATACTTACATAAAAAGTTTCCTAACAGTTTCCCCCTAAGTATTGTAAGAAAAATGACAACTTATATCAAACAAAAACAAACTTCAAAATAACTTCAAACAACCAAATATGAAAAGTTCAAAACAAACATTGTTTCCAAACAGAACATAAAACTTAAATAAGTCTCTTTAGTTGACCTTCAAACCCTTCCTCAACTGCTTCTTGTGCTCAATTCTCTTGTGAGTTGCTCTGTATAGATCTTTATACCATCCTCTAGCAATCTTCCATTCTTCGATTATATCTTCAATCTTCTTTCTCAGCTCCTCATTGTCTTTTGCTTTCTCCTTAAGTTTATCTTGATTCTTGTTCATACAATCTTTGATGTAATTCAAGGTCTGATTTAAGTACCTGCAAATTTCATCAACTCTAAACAAGTCTCTTTCATCATTTGCATCTTTGAACACCACAGATAGTTCAGGTGTCTCAAAGGTGGATCCTGTTCTTGCTTTAGACATGAGTTCAGCTGGAACCGTTGTGTTAGGAGGAGGTGTGTGTACTTTCTTGCTGTATTCAAATGAGATACACATATAACAACTCTCCTAAATATACCCTAAAACACTTATAGCACCCCTATACGTCCTAAAATACACCCCGTATATGTAAAATGGCCTTAAATACCTTTAATTTTATAAAAAATAAAATAAAAACAAAGTTTAAGTGGTTCCTCGCGAGGCGCGACACACCCTTGGGTGTCTGTCGCGAGGCGCGAGCGTCTAGCCACCAGGCGCAGCCCGGTGCTGCCACATGGCAGCAACGTGTCGAGGCTATGGGCCCAACCCAGCAAAGCTAGGGCCTACAACACCTAGCTCTGCCTAGTAGAATTAATACCGGGGATAATACCCCCCTAATTAGCGAATCTCTGCCATGTTGTAAGTATTTTTAACCCCCGGTTACGTATTAGATACGCTGCCCGATTGATCTAGTGCTCCGTAACGGCTGTCGAGGCTCTGCCCGACGTAGTCGTTGGAGTTCTGTCTCGGGGAGGGTATAACTAATGTAAATTGGGTTATTATACTAACGCGTGTGCATTGTTTAATTAATAGATTATAACCAGGAAGTCACAAGGAAAATACCTAATTTAGCAATGTGAGTAATCTCCTTTTTGTGAAACCTTTTTGTAAACTGTTTTTACAAAACCTCAATTGTTTTACATTATGATTAACAGTGATTGAGTATTTGTAATTCTACAATTATCATCGGTATGTTGGGGTTTTGTATACAAAATTTGTTACTACACTGTGAGTAGTAACATGACCACAAATCAGGATTGACAGTGCCGTGGGTGGTAATTAAAGTAAGAATTGGAAACAAATATAATTGCGAGATCGCCCTCAATACTGTAAAATGATAAAACCTGTCTTGATTAAACTGGGATTCACTCACCAGTATTTCCCACTGACAAATGTTTTTAAAACGCGTTTCAGGTTACAAAATTTGAACGCCAAATAGAAGCCAGCTGGACAGCACTGAAGGCTTGGAAAATGTGGCTATAAAAGTTGCCTAAATAAAGAAGATGTTTTATTTCAATAAAATAGGGTTTATCCCTATAAACAATGTTGTAATATAAACTTGGGTTTTTCCCATGCATTTATTATTATAAAAATGTGGTATTTTACTCTGATAAAATATTTCCTAACTACGGTCCTGATGAAAATTCCGCTGCCAAAATGATAAACACCGATACCACTGATACTGGCTCGCAGCCGCCCGTTCCCAAGAGATAAGGGGCCGGGGGTTGTAGACACTATTTATATGGAAATAATTTTGTAGACACTATTTATATGGAAATAATTTTTGCCCTTAAGATTTGTAGCCCTTAAGATTTGTAGACACTATTTAGAGTTAGGAGCCATAATTTTTGCCCTTAAGATTTGTAGACACTATTTATATGGAAATAATTTTGTTGTCTTCACTGATCATAAGAGTTTAAGATACATTTTTTTTTGGCAAAAAGAGTTAAATATGAGACAAAAACGCTAGATGGAATTTCTTAGTGATTATGATTGTAATATCCAGTATCATGCAGGAAAGGCTAATATAGTAGCTGATGCTTTAAGTCGAAAGTATCACGAAAAGCCAAAAAGAGTACGCTCTCTCAAATTAAATCTACAGACAGATTTAAATGAGCAAATTAGAAAAGCACAAGAATCAGTAATCAAGGACGATACTGAAAAATTGAAAGGAATGATTAAGGAAATAAAACAAGGAACAGATGGAATTTGGAGATTCCATAAGAAAAGGATGTGGATACCCAAACAAGGAAACTTACGCCACCGAATTTTAGAAGAAGCCTAAATCTAAGTATACGATACATCCTGGAAGTGATAAAATGTATCAGGACTGAAGAAAGAATTTTTGGTGGATAGGAATGAAAAAGGATATAGCAACTTATGTTGCCAAGTGTCTAACTTGTTCACAAGTTATAACTGAGCATAAGAAACCCTCAGGCTTATTGCAGCAGTTAGAAATGCCTGTATGGAAATAGGAATTGATAACAATGGACTTTGTTACCAAATTACCCAAGACACGAAAAGGTAATAATACAATTTGGGTGATTGTAGATAGGTTAACCAAGTCTGCTTATTTCTTAACAATGAAGGAAACTTTTAGTATGGAACAACTAGCCAAGTTATATGTACATGAAATAGTTTCATTACATGGAATTCCTTTATCTATTGTTTCTGATAGAGATAGCCATTTTACTTCTCATTTTTGGACTAGTTTCCAAAAAGCAATGGGAACCAAGTTAAATCTAAGCACCGCTTATCATCCTCAAACATATGGACAACGCGAAAGCACAATTCAGATAATGGAAGATATGCTTAGAGCTTGTGTAATTGATTTCGAAGGAAATTGGGACGATCATCTACCATTAATAGAATTTTCTCACAATAACAGCTATCATACCAGCATAAATGCTGCACCATTCGAAGCACTTTATGGACGAAAGTGCCGAACTCCAGTCTGTTGGTCAGAAGTTAGAGAAAAGCAATTGTTTGGACCTGAAATAGTACAGTAAACAACATACAAGATTATTCAAGTCAAGGAAAAACTAAAAGCAGCACGCGATCGATAAAAGAGTTATGCTTATAATAGGCGAAAGCCATTGGAATCCCAAGTAGGAGACAAGGTGTTATTAAAAGTTTCTCCTTGGAAAGGAGTGGTAAGATTCATCAAAAGGGGAAAGCTGAGCCCCGAGTATGTTGGACCTTTTGAGATTATTAGAAGAATAGGACCTGTAGCGTACCAGCTACAACTGCCAGAGGAAATGGCAGGAATACATGATGTATTTCATGTATGTAATCTAAAAAACTGTTTAGCCGATAAATCATTAGTAGTACCTCTTAAAGACATAGAGGTAAATGAGAAACTTAAGTTTGTAGAAAGACCTCTACAAATTGAAGACAGGAAAGTTAAGAATCTCAAACACAAGAGATTGGTTCTAGTTAAAGTAAGATGGGATTCTAAGAGAGGACCATAATACACTTGGGAGCTTGAGTCAGAGATGCAGAGGAAATATCCACACCTGTTCCAGTAGACCTCGAGGACGAGTTCTAAAACATGGTGGGGAGGATATAACAACTCTCCTAAATATACCCTAAAACACTTATAGCACCCCTATACATCCTAAAATACACCCCGTATATGTAAAATGGCCTTAAATACCTTTAATTTTATAAAAATAAAATAAAAACAAAGTTTAAGTGGTTCCTCGCGGGGCGCGACACACCCTTGGGTGTCTGTCGCGGGGCGCGAGCGTCTAGCCACCAGGCGCAGCCCGGTGCTGCCACATGGCAGCAACGTGTCGAGGCTATGGGCCCAACTCAGCAAAGCTAGGGCCTACAACACCTAGCTCGCGGGCCGCGAAGACCCTGTCTTCATCCGTCGCGGGGCGCGAGGAAGTGCTGTATCAGCACTATAAATAGGGTCGATCGGAATCAGTTGAAATCGTTCAAAATTTTCGTATTCTCTCTACAATTCTAAATAGTAGAATTAATACCTGGCATAATACCCCCTAATTATCGAAGTTCTGCCTCGTTGTAAGTATTTTAACCCCCGATTACGTATTAGATACGCTGCCCGATTGATCTAGTGCTCCGTAACGGCTGTCGAGGCTCTGCCCGACGTAGTTGTTGGAGTTCTGTCTCGGGGAGGGTATAACTAATGTAAATTGGGTTATTATACTAACGCGTATGCATTGTTTAATTAATAGATTATAACCAGGAAGTCACAAGGAAAATACCTAAATTAGCAATGTGAGTAATCTCCTTTTTGTGAAACCTTTTTGTAAACTGTTTTTACAAAACTTCAATTGTTTTACTTTATGATTAACAGTGATTGAGTATTTGTAATTCTACAATTATCGTCAGTATGTTGGGGTTTTGTATACAAAATTTGTTACTACACTGTGAGTAGTAACATGACCACAAGTCAGGATTGACAGTGTCGTGGGTGGTAATTAAAGTAAGAATTGGAAACAAATATAATTGCGAGATCGCCCACAATACTGTAAAATGATAAAACTTGTCTTGATTAAACTGGGATTCACTCACCAGTGTTTCCCACTGACAAATTTTTTAAAACGCGTTTCAGGTAACAAAATGTGAAACCCAAATAAAAGACAGCTGGACATCACTGAAGGCTTGGAAAATGTGGCTATTAAAGTTACCTAAATAAAGAAGATGTTTTATTTCAATAAAATAGGGTTTATCCCTATAAACAATGTTGCAATATAAACTTGGGTTTTTCCCATGTGTTTATTATTATAAAAATGTGGTATTTTACTCAGATAAAATATTTCCTAACTACGGTCCTGATGAAATTTCCGCTGCCAAAATGATAAACACCGATACCACTGATACTGGCTCGCGGCCGCCCGTTCCCATGAGATAAGGGGCTGGGGGTTGCGACTACATAGGTCAAAATCTGCCAGAGCAGCTCTTTGATACAATTTTCTTCCTGCTTCAGAGATGCTTTTGATGGCCCTTCTGCTGTACTTTGTGTTTCCTTTCTCTTTATCAACAAGTTGTTTCATCTTTATGATATCCAAGGGATGAAGCTCATCAGCTAAATCATCATCCACAACAGTTGTTATGCTGCCATCTTTTCTGATCAGAAAGTACTTGTTATGTTCATATGTTCCCACGACCCTACCTGGATAAGTTTGACTGGTTACTTTCTCAATTTCAACTACTGGATTTGTGAGGAGTGTATGCAAAATGGTCCCGTTTCTCCTTAGTCTTGTATCAGCTATTCTTGCACTTATAGGAGAGAGGGGCCTTTCAAGCTTGTCTTCCTCATTGTTCCAGTAGTAGTTCTTCAGGTGATGTTCAGGAAACATTATGGTGTATACATCAACATCCAGTACAGTGTACTCTTTCAGATTTCCCTCAGGATCTTCTCTGACCTCTGTTCTTGGCTTCTTTGTTGATGTTACTTCCCCTTCCCATTTTCTTTTCTCAACATGAACCATTTGTACACTGAAATCAATTTCACCAGAAAAGGCTACACTTGTTTGGCCTTTTGAGATGGAAGAGCTTTCAGTTGGGATTTTTGCAGGTGTTAGTGTCAACATCTTCAGTCTTTCTGATCTTGGCACTTCTGGTAGGGGACCTATAGGTGTTGGGTTGTAAGGAATTGATGTTTCTGTTTGTTTAGACTGTGTTTGATGGGTGGTTTCTGGTTCTCTTGATGGTGTTTCTTGTGGAATAGGAGTTCTCAGCTCTTGCACATCTATTTTTGCCAGTTTGGCAACATTCAACTGCAACCTCTTCACTAATGATTAAACATTAGATAAAGTTTGAGCATTCATCTTTTCTTGTTCATGCATCCTTTGGAACTCCTGCTTGTGCTGATTCTGCTGTGTTGACCATTCCATCACCATCTTCTCAAGAGCTTCTGTCATGCTGTTGTTGTTTGCTCTTAAGATTTGAATTTCTTCCAGAATTTTCCCACACTTGTATTGTCTCTTGCAGCTACAGCTTCTGCTATCTTTGATTTGAGGTCTTGAATTTCTTTAAAAGCTTTTTCAAAATCTGATGTTGTTTCTTTTCTTTCTGATGACTGCTGCAGCTTATTTAGAATTGCGGTGTTGTTTTCTGTTTGTTTTCTGACAGCTTCTACCTTGGTTTAAAAAAGCGCGCTTAAGCGCAAAGCGCATCTAGGCGCAAACCCCATCGCCTTGTGTGACACAAGGCACACGATGTACAAGAAGTGCAGCTGAGGCGCACTTTTTTAGGGTGAAAATCGACCTAAGGTGCAGCTGAGGCGCACGTTTTTTGTACATGAGGTGTTTCTATGCTTCTGAGTGTTGTACAACAGGCTTTTTATGCTATACATTTATGTTTTTTTTTTCATTTTAAAACACATATAAAGCTTAATTATAGCTAACCCATAGGTATTGGATGCTAAAAACTTATGGGATATATAAAATAAATTATATAATCACTTTGCGCTTTGCGTACGAAAAGCTCACCGCTTTTGCGCTTTGCTTTTTAAAAATCGGTTTTAGACCTCATCGCTTTTGTGCGCTTCCCGCTTTTTTAAACCCAGGCTTCAACAGTTTCTGATAGAGTCTTCATATCAGATCTTTGACTTCCGATCTCTTCCAACAGCAGATCAAGCTTTTCTTTAGTAGTTGTCTTTCCAGTGCATACATTAGTTATATTTTCAAGTTCTTTATGAAGTTGTTCGGTTGACATGGTTGGTTGGGTAACAGGAGGAACAACAGATGTTCCACCTCTAACACCAGCAGAAGACACACTTGCTGCTGTTGCAAAGTTGTGAGGTTGGACATAAGCCCAATCCTGTACACCTTTACCAGAATGTTGAAATAGATTCACATTCGGGTTTTCCTCAATTCCTTGAACCTTTTCAGTGAAAGGTTCTCCATGAGTTGTTCAGAAACTCTGATTTTTCTCAGCCAGGTTTCCTTGATCAGCAGGCTGATCTCCACCTATTGCCATCAGATTCTCCTCCTCATTATCTGATTCAGGGAATGGATCTTTGGAAATACTCACATTTTGATTATCAGAAACAGCTTTTCTAGGTTCTACAACATAACTTCCCTCAATAGAATCATCAGAATCAGTATCAGAATTTTCAAAAATATTGAGTTTAGTATGTTGTGCACCTGTTTATCCCATGTAAGATGCTTCTGCATGATGCTGTTCAGTCCTTGGACTCTGTTGATTATGTTCATCACCTTCCTCAGGCTCTGTTTGAACATCTTCTTCTGTTTGTGGTGTCTTTGACTTTTGGGCATCATGTTATGATGGAGATAAGCTGTCATAAACTACAACATCTTCTGGTTCCTTGTTCAAGATTTTCAAATACTTTGACTTGTAGGGTGAATCCTCTGGTATCAGATTCATCATGCTTTCAGACAAAGCAGGTACATCATAATCTAATTTCCAGAAACCAGTTGCAAACTATGGTTTCATGACTTCTGTTTTCCACATGTTTTCTGATGCGGGAAGTTCCACATTCCTTTTAGCAAAAGCATCAGAAATTAGTATTGACCAGAATCTGGGAAAAGGTAGATGAGAATCAATTCTCCCAGTTTGGTTAAAACTGATCTTCTCATCAGATTGAATATCTCTGTTCCAAAGTCAGTGTTTATCCCAGTAATGAGATAGAACATGATTGTTAGAACTTTCATGTTAATCTGATCTGTCCTCCTATTTTTGATGATATACACTTGTTCAAGATTTCCATCATTACTTGCCAAAGGCAGGTAATTTGTTCCTCTAGAACTCACCAATTTTTGAGATCTTTAGTTTGTACCCCATTACTACATCAAATTGTTCAAACATGTCTTATTTTGGGGGTACATGATCATATTGATGACTTACAAGTAATTCCAGACACTCCCTTATCTTTTCTGGTGTAATCACAATGGAAATGTCCCCTCATAAGTGTGCAGTCAACTCATTTGTACTTCTTTGATTGAGGGTTTTAACCAGTTGCTGTTTGATCTTCTCTGGTACTTCTTTGGTCTTGGTTAAAGCTTGAGCAATTGGGCATCTTGTCAGAATTTTGATTAAAATTTGACACTTTACATCATAGTCTTCAATCCTGGTATTCATCATCTCATTGTTGCTCTTCAAAGGTAGGAACTCTACATCGCTGATAAATTGAAAGGAGTGTTCAACCGGTGGATTGTTAAGATTAACAGTGTTGATTGAGGCCATGGTGGTTGAATTTTTCTTTGAGAGAGGTTTTTAGGGTTCTTGTTTTTGAAATTGAAAGTTGAAGGTGGTTTTCTCTTGTCGTTTAAAGGATGTATTTATAGGGTTTGTGAGACAGGGATTGTGGAGATTAAATCCTGGTTGGTTAGTATTTAAAGTGGTTAATGACACTTTAATGATGTTTTAATCCTTTGATAAAACAACTGTCAACAAAACCTTTGATATATATATATATATATATATATATAAAATGAAGAGGTCAAAGACTTTTCATTGGTGAATACTAACAGCCAAGTTGCACCTTTTCTTCTAGTGGGACGCTGATACGTGGTCGAAACCCGGTGATTTATTATGTTTAAGTTGATGTTTTTACATCACTTTTAATCTCGAATAGCCTACTTTTAATAGGATTTGTGTTTTGCAGGTCTTACGGAGTTTAAGAAGCTAATCGGGAGCTTTACGGAGCAACGGGAGCGAACGGGATCAACCGGGGATGTGAAATGAACAAAACCGGGTTAACCACGAAGATTGGATGTGTTTTTGGGGGATTTTAATGGATTTAAAATGAAGATATTGTAAGATGGCATGATAGAGGGCTGAATTACGAGTACGTGGGCGAAAACGGTGAGTAAAACTGAGCTATAACGAAGAAGTTATGAAGAAAACAGTTTTCGCAGGAAACCAGCAAAACCAGGAGGCATCGGCGACGCCCTCCAGAACCCTCCGTCGGCAAAAAATGTTCGTAGGCAGTGGATTAGTGCGTCGGACGAACTTGGAACATCCAGGGGCCGTCGGGGACGCCCGCTAGTTTCTGCTATCGCGAAATTTGAGTTTCTTGGTTGTTGGGACGAATTAAAACCATCTTTGACCAAGTTTTCGGGGGTTACACTCTATTTTGAAGTGAGAAACACCTCTTGGAGCCAAAAGACACCACCATTCCATCTTGAATCCATTGAATCGATCCATCCATCATACGATTTCATCATCATCATCCTTCCTACAACCCTAATCTCCATTCCATTCATCACCATCAAACTTTTCCACCACCATAAACCCTAACCATCATTCTCATCACCTTCAAAGTTCCAAGATGTCAACATTCAAGCTCTCATCCATCGTTGATCACATCCCGTTCACCATGAGAGGCTAATTTCCGAAGGTTTCACCCCGGTGTAGGTGTTTGTAAGTCTAGGGTTTAAACATTGTTCATAGCTTGATTTTGTGACAAATAGGTTTGTATTTGAATTGATTGATAATTTTCTTGCATTTGAACTGTATTTGTGAATTGTCGAATGAGATATGAAATTTGACTTTGTGAAACAAGTTTGTGCATTTATGCTTTGTCATTCAAAAGGTTTTACTTGTCCGAAGTGACAAAGTGCATTGTGGTCCGTTATACGCGTTGATAGCAATTGGCACCTAAACTTCTTGATAGAAATCCGTTAATAACATATTCAATTGAATCATATCTAAAACGTGTAATAACCCTAGGATTGCAATTACCGAACCGGGTGTGAACCTTGCTTACATATCTTGTTTTAAACCATCAATTACATTTCTTGCAATTGTTTAATTTCTAGTAGTAATTACTCCAATCAACTTTGTTAGTTTAATTCAACATCTTTTCAACCAAACAAAAATCATAAAAAAATAACTTAGCAAGCTTCATAAATTGTGACAACCATTAAAAATAAATCAAGTCCATTTGCAAACCACATACTCTTCGTGGTTCGACCCCTTAGTACCACTAGCTATTTGTTAAGGGAAATTTGGGTATATAAATCTTATCTTTGACGGGAGCACGACATTCCGATCAAATTTTGGCGCCGTTTCCAGGGAGTTAGTGCACTTTGAATTTGGATACTTGCTTGTATTTTGTGATTAACTGTTTAAATTGTTTAGTTCTTTTTGTACTTTGTCTTTTTCCTTGTTACGCGGGTTGTGTTACTTGTGCAGATTACAGGGAGTGCATGCGTACACCTGAAATTCCAGAAGGACTTCACCGTTAGTCTACGAACCGGAAATCGAGAGAGTTGCAAGAAGGAACATAGCAAGCCGGTTAGAAGCAACTATTGTTTCTAACCAAGTCACCAAAAATCCACAATCCACACCATCCATTGAATCCGATTCAATGGCAAACCAAAATTCCAATCACCCAAACCTCAATCAAAACCAATTTCAATCTCGAGGAACCTTCCATCCCGCCCAAAATGTCCAACATATACCTCAAGATCAACCGGGTGGTGGTAACAACTCAAGACCACCCACACCACCTTTTCAAAACCGAGGTCCCAATAATAAGCAAAGAACACTCCAACAACAAAACTTTCACCGACACAACTCCTTACCCACTAACCTTGATGACCGGAATGTTAATTCCGATCGTAGAGGCAATCGAGACCGCGACAATCCAGCGAGTAAAGACCAGTTCTTTAACATCGAAGATTTGAGAAACGTTATCCCCGATGATGAGCCGTATAGTGTTCCCGGTTACCAATCACCGAAGCACGTGAGTATTCACTCGGAATACTTGGATGACGGGGGTAATTATGACGAACGGGTAGATGATGACGGTTGGGGGTATGTGAATCGGGGCAATGTTTATAATGCAAGGGGGTTTGATGATGATGATGAGTTTGGCTATCAAAACGCCAACTTTGTCGGGAATGACAACTATGGTTACGGGAACATGCGAAATGATGGTTATGGAAATAACCGAAACCCACGAAGCAACAACCAACGGAACCGGAATGATGGATACTACAATAATAACAATAATGTGAATCATAACCGGATTCTGCATTTTGTGGGAGAGGGTAACCAAGGTGGTAATCAAGGTACGAATTGAGGGGGTAATCGAAGAGATAACCAAAGACCAGTGGATCAAGAAGTTGACGGTCCACGTCGTCGTCAACAACCTCCAAGGGGTGTTAATGACCGTTTTAGACCGGTAGTCACCGACAATGATTCACCGATTGTTTGCGAGAGAAGAATGTTTGATTGTAAGCCTCATTGCATCAACATCCTCCCCCACTTCAATGGGAGGACTAATGATGAGCCGTATACCCATTTGGCGGAGTTTTCTGCCATATGAAGTATGATTGGAGGACACGATTTTGCATTGGAAGAGGTGAAGCTTCGGTTGTTTTAGTTTTCGTTGAAGGATAAGGCAAAACAGTGGTTTCTCACACTTCCGGTGGATAGTATTCGTACATGGGCTAAAATGCAACAGGTTTTTCTTAACGAGTATTATTCGATGGTGAAGACCGATGATGCTAGAGATGAAATCAGGTCTTTTTCGCCAACTCTCGAGTGAACCATTACATGAAGTCTTCATTCGATACAAGGAATTAATCCGAAAGTGTCTTCATCACCAAATTGAAAAGTGGGAATTGGTTAAATGCTTTGTGAGGGGTTTGGATGATGAGACGTGGAACCACCTTGAGTCGACGAGTAATGGAACTTTGTTGAGTAATCACGAGGACGACGATTGGGAGTTCCCCGAGAGGATGAGCAAGAGATCAAAGGCGAAAGAATCGGACGACCGAGCCAAAAAGCACTCTACCTCAAGGTCTTGGACCGATCGTGATGCGAGTTCTAAGGATCGGATTGAAACTTTGGAGCGGGAGTTGACCCGCATGAAGAAAAAGGAAGTGGGTGCGGTGCAATACACCGTATGTGAAGAATGCGGAGAGATCGGTCACCGGACCGAGAATTGTCAAGCCACCATAGATGTGAATCAAGTGTATGGAGACCGGAGGCAATACGATATGAACTCCAACACTTACCACCCCGGATTGAGGAACCATCCTAACTTTAGGTATGCCTCCAACCAAATGAACCCGAATTTCCAATCAGGATATCAAGGTGGGTATTCGCACCAAACTCGCCAAGGAGGTAACCAAGGGGGTTACCAAAGGAACTACAATCAAGGTGGTAATGGGAGTGGCAATTCAAACTCTCAAATAGGCGGTGACGACTCACTAAGTTCCAAGCTTGATGCAATCATGAATGCCATCTCCACTTCAAATCAAGAGATCAAATCCGAGATGAAGAAGGAGTTTGAGGTGCGAGACAAGTCGCACAAGGCATTAGAAAAGCAAGTGGGTCAACTTGCGGAAGAAATGGCCCAAATTCGTGGAAGTAGAGGAAGACTTCCAAGCGACACTGCAATGAACCTGAAGCATCAAAGCTCAAGCACGGGCAATGTGAGGAATGTACACATTAGCGCGGTAAGTCTTCTTTCGAATGATGAAATTTGTAGTGTATAAAGCATTCCACCACCACAATTCATTGATGGTGTAGTGGAAGATATAAGTGATGAGTCGGAAAGTGAAAATGAACAAGAAACGATTTCACAAAGTAAAATTGAAAACGTAACTAAAAATTCTTTTTGTGAAAATTGTTTAAATCAACTTAACCCGATTAATGCATCAAAATTTGAAGAACGGTACCCACCAAAGGACGAGAGGTTGGAAAATTTTAAACAAGCAAAAATTAATTTACCATTACTCGATGACATTAAAAAGGTCCCGGCTCATGTGGAATGCTTGAAGGAGTTGAGCTTTGAAAAACGGCACAATAAATTACCCGAACCGATTGATTTGGTATCACATGTTAGTGTCGTCTTATCGAGTGCGCTTCCCCAAAAAGCTCAAGATCCTGGAGATCCTCTTATTCCGATTCAAATTGGAACATTTAAAATTGAGAGGGCGCTCCTCGATCTTGGAGCTTGTGTGAGCATTTTGCCCGGGAGTTTGTATGACCAATACGATTTTGGTCAATTGAAAAAGTTTGACACTCCCGTGGTGTTAGCCGATCAGACTCCCACGCATCCACGGGGATGGTAGAGGATGTGATTGTTAAGTTGGATGATTGCTACTACCCAGTTGACTTTTTGGTAGTAGACTATGTTGGGTGTGTTGAGGACACCTAACCGATAGTTATATTGGGTAGACCATTCCTGGCAACTGCTAATGCCATAATAAATTATGCAACGGTAACTGTAAGCATGAAGTTTGGTGACCGGGAATTAAATTTAAATGTTTTTCCAAATTTTACTAACCCACTCGGTGAGGTTAACTGTCCTGAAAAGGACATAAATCCAAACAAAAATGTATGTGCTATAGTTGGTAGGTTTGGAGAAACAAAGAAGAAGATGGTCAAGAAGAAAAAGGCGAAGACGTCACCTCAAGAAAAGAAGAAGGAAGAGGAGATAAGGAAGTTTGGAGCATTTGGAAACAAATGGTATGAATCACCGATGGGTGATTTCGAGGAGTTCGTTGGCGGCAAGCACGCCATTCGACCACCATGAGGTGGTAAGTTAATTGTTGTATATTTTCTTTCACAATTCGTTTTAGTTTTTCTCCGTAGTCTAGTTGTTGTTTTTGTTGTTGTATAATTTTGTTATTTCGTTTTAGGCTAAATGAACTTTGTGGGTGTGTTCCCTATATAACCCTCACGAGACCTACTCGTCCTCCCGAGCTATCGGGAGGTTTAAAAGGGCTTGTTGCATACGCTAAATGCAACCGTGATTCCTACGAAAGTGAGTTAGGTTTGTTGTTGTTGTAAATTATTTTTCCACATAAATCAAGGTGAATTAACGTATGGTTTGGTAACAATTTCATAAAAGTGGTAGAACTAGGTAACTAACAAATTTTAGTGGTTGTGAGAAGCATACCTCTACACAAGGGTTAAGATTTGTAGGTACATTATGTTCGTGAGACGATCGCTTTGTTGAAGAGATGAAAAGCACACGAGGAATTAGCGAAAAACCAGGTGCATACGTTTCTTTTTATTTTCGATTTTTAGTTAGTAAATAAGTGGATTGTAATTGTATTTTAGTTTCCGGGGTGAAATCTTGGGGAAGTTAGCCGTGTCACATCCCTTGTGCGTTTTAAAAAACTCTAGTTCTTACACATTGAGGACAACGTTTACCTCAAGTGTGGGGATGGGGGAGTAAAAGTTTTTCGATTTTTGACCCGTTCATTTAAACACTACACATTGAGGATAACGTTTACCTCAAGTGTGGGGATGGGGGAGATATTTCAAAAAAATTTCAAAATGTCGTTGTTTGAAGCGATCTTAAAAGCACAAGTAACTAAGTTAACGAGGGATGACACAATCCATTTGGTCTTTTGTCATGGTCAAGTTCGAATTAATAGCATGACGGGTATTTAGCGGGTGGTTATTTGGGAATAATCCTCCTAAGAAACTTGCAATTCATGCATATCATATTCCCTACCCTTATATTTGAGATTTTGAGCCACTTGTATACATTATATACACACATATTTCTTTGTTTGAGTAAACCATTAGTCATGTATTGTAGAACTTGCATCTTTTGATATGTTTGAGACCATAGACCGAATACAAGCATGAGAATGATTAATGCATTAGGTAAACCTTTTTCCTTTAAAACCATTTATCTATCCATACCCAAACAAATCCCCTAGTCGCCCAATTTGAGCTTAAACCTTTCGTTTGACAACCCACTTAGCCCATAACCATAAGCCTTTTCTTTTTAAACCCATGTGATGAAAATTCGATTATAGGAGTATATGTTTGTATAGTTGTGATTTGACTTTGTGAAAAAAAAAACAAAAATTCAGAAAATGTTGCGAAAAAGAATGAAAAAAAAAACATTGAGAAAAGCACAAAAAGATGTGTTAGTAGTTTGTTGAATAAAAGGCAAAAGTTGTTGCCTCATAGTTGATGTTTATAGTTAGTTTTGTTTAGTATAATAGTTTGTAATAAAAATCGAATTTTCATCACCTTAGCCACTTTAAAATATCCCCTTTCCTACCCTTAACCTATCCCCGTTACAAAACTTTTAAAGACCTTTTGACTTGTACTTGGTATTTGTGTTCGGTGGTGGAGAATGATTGAGTTGCAAGCCTATGCGGGTACGTGTTCTATTTAGTTTTGAGTGATCACTTTAAAAGTGCTAATACACCATTAAATTAGCCAATTTGTAAACCAAGGGGAGAGAACATTGTGAGGGGTATGTATAACTTGTGAGTTTCAAGGGTTGGTTAATCTTGGATAACCATTTTTATTTGATTAATCATTTATTGCTAAATATGTTGAAAATTGTAAAACTCTTGAACCGGGTATGACATTAGACCTTAGCTTACGTCTCAAGGATGGGAAGTGTGTTCTCGTTCGACCCATGCGAAAGTGAAAAACAGATTTGCTTGAGGGCAAGCAAACGACAAGTGTGGGGATGTGATACGTGGTCGAAACCCGGTGATTTATTATGTTTGAGTTGATGTTTTTATATCACTTTTAATCTCGGATAGCCTACTTTTAATAGGATTTGTGTTTTGCAGGTCTTACGGAGTTTAAGGAGCTAACCAGGAGCTTTACGGAGCACCGAGAGCGAACGGGATCAACCGGGGATGTGAAATGAACAAAACCGGGTTAACCACAAAGATTGGATATGTTTTTGGGGGATGTTAATAGATTTAAAATGAAGATATTGGAAGATAGCATGATAGATGGCTGAATTACGAGTACGTGGGCGAAAACGGTGAGTAAAACGGAGCTATAACGAAGAAGTTATGAAGAAAACAGTTTTCGCAGGAAACCAGCAAAACCAGGAGGCGTCGACGACGCCCTCCAGAACCCTCCGTCGGAAAAAATTGTTCGTAGGTAGTGGATTAGCGCGTCGAACGAACTTGGAACATCCAGGGGCCGTCGGGGATGCCCTAAATGGCATCGGCGACTCCCCCTAGTTTCTGCTATCGCGAAATTTGAGTTTCTTGGTTGTTGGGACGAATTAAAACCATCTTTGACCAAGTTTTCGGGGGTTACACTCTATTTTGAAGTGAGAAACACCTCTTGGAGCCAAAAGACACCACCATTCCATCTTGAATCCATTGAATCGATCCATCCATCATACGATTTCATCATCATCATCCTTCCTACAACCCTAATCTCCATTCCATTCATCACCATCAAACCTTTCCACCACCATAAACCCTAACCATCATTCTCATCACCTTCAAAGTTCCAAGATGTCAACATTCAAGCTCTCATCCATCATTGATCACATCCCATTCACCATGAGCGGCTAATTTCCGAAGGTTTCACCCTAGTGTAGGTGTTTTTAAGTCTAGGGTTTAAACATTGTTCTTAGCCTGATTTTGTGACAAATAGGTTTGTATTTGAATTGATTGATAATTTTCTTGCATTTGAACTATATTTGTGAATTGTCGAATGAGATATGAAATTCGACTTTGCGAAACAAGTTTGTGCATTTATGCTTTGTCATTCAAAAGGTTTTACTTGTCCGAAGTGACAAAGTGCATTGTGGTCCGTTATACGCATTGATAGCAATTGGCACCTAAACTTCGTGATAGAAATCCTTTAATAACATATTCAGTTGAATCAAATCTAAAACGTTTAATAACCCTAGGATTGCAATTACCGAACCGGGTGTGAACCTTGCTTACATATCTTGTTTTAAACCATCTATTACATTTCTTGCAATTGTTTAATTTCTAGTAGTAATTACTCCAATCAACTTTGTTAGTTTAATTCAACATCTTTTCAACAAAACAAAAATCATAAAAAAATAACTTAGCAAGCTTCATAAATTGTGACAACCATTAAAAATCAATTAAGTCCATTCGCAAACCACATACTCTTCGTGGTTCGACCCCTTACTACCACTAGCTATTTGTTAAGGGAAATTTGGGTATATAAATCTTATCTTTGACCGGAGCGCGACATTCCGATCAGACGCCTTTGTCATAGAAACGTCCAATAGAATCCCTTTTTGAAACTAACATTCTTTCCCCCAAAATTCTTTCTGATGACGTTTATCAGAAAAAATTTTGATTAGTCTTTGAGTCTTGGATTTTTCTTCATATTTAATCAGAAAATATCTTATTAGAATTGTATCAGAAATGGTATTTCCTTTTGAGTTTCCTTTTTTTTTTTTTTTTTTTAAGATGAGAGGGAATGAGTAGAGTTTTGGAGATATTACTTACATAGCATTTCTGAGCATCAAGTCTTTGTTCTAATTTTCAAGGAGTGTTTTTGTGAAAATTTTTGAAACAAAGATAGTCATGAGTTTTATTTGTCGCAGCCCCTATCCCGGGAGCGGGTGCCGCGAGATCCAGATGGGTGGTATCGGTGTTTATTAATTTGGCAGCGGAATACATCAGGACCTTAGTTAGGAAATATTTTGATCAGAGTAAAACACCAAACTTTTATAATAATAAATCTTTGGGATACCACCCAAGTTCATTTGACAATACATTTGTAGGGATAAACCCTAATTATAGAAAACAAAAATCCCTTTTTAATTAGGTAACTTTTATAGCTACTTTTCCAAGCCTTCAGTGCTCTCCAGCTAGCTTCTATTGGCTTTCACATTTTGTTACCTGAAACACGTTTTAAAAATATTTTATCAGCAAGAAATACTGGTGAGCGCATCCCAGTTTAATCAAAACAGCTTTATCATTTTTACAGAATTGAGGGCATCCGCAATTACATTTGCTTATATCTATCCAATTACTCTTTTCTCCTGGTATTGTCTTTCCTGACTGGTTGGTCATGCTACTATTCCAATAGTAACGAGTTTCAAGTAATGTATACAAAACCCCAACATACCGGCAATAATTGTAGATTCACAAATACTCAATTACTGTTAAGTGTTATTTAAAACATTTGAGATTTTGGTAAAACAGTTTGACTCACAAAAGTAATTTACAAAAAGGTGTTAAAAGCAGATGTACTCACATTGTTTACTTAGGTAATACTAAAGCTTCCTGTTGTATCTTCTGGTTATTATCTATTAAAATTAAACAATGCACACCTGTTAGTAAAATAACCCAAATCAAATTAACCGTACAACTCGAGACAGAATTCCAATGACTGAGTCAGGCAGAGCCTTGACATGCATTATGGAATCCTAAATCAATCGGGTGTACACACGAGACAGAACTCCAACGACTGAGTCGGGCAGAGCCCTGACATGCGTTACGGAGCCCTAAATCGATCGTGTAGGGTAACAGCAGGGTTATAATACTTACAACGAGGCAGAGCTTCGCTTTATAGTGGGCATTGTTTTGGTCAAAAATCACACAAGGATAATGTAACCAAATCTGATTTTTGTGAGGTTAGATGCTTGATTAAATGAATGAATATGTAAGAAATGAATGAATGAAATGAACAAATGACACAAGAATTTATACGAGGAAAAAGCCCTTGATCAATGTATGATCTCCGGCACAAAAAACCTCGGGTGATGGAAACTACCAATCGCCAACTATATTAAACAAACAATGTTTACAAGTTGGGATGATAACAAGCTTGGTACAAGGTAAACTATAGTGCAAAATGTGTGTAATCGCCGAGAGTTGTTGAGAGCTCGAATATAGTGTGTGTTGCTAATAATTCCTCTGTCTAATCAAGCTTGTTATCCCCATTAAAAATTGAAATAAGCTAGTTAACAAACAATCCGCAAAAGGTGCTAGCTTCCCACGATCTCCATAACGGTCACGAAAGCCATGCGCGTGCAGAATTAGAAGGTATTTTCCCCTGGAATCTCGGTTTTACCAAGTCCCACTCGAATACTCCTGCAAAACAAGTTCAAATACAAAGGAAACAATTGTTAATGATAGGATAATAATGAGGATCCGGGATCCTTAATCCTGCAACGTCTTCTAAGGATCCTTAATTCAAACCGAACTGAGGATCCGTGATCCTGGCTGCACTTGAGGATCCGTGATCCATACATTATGAAAATCCATCCCTAACAATTGCCCCCAAAATATGAGGAATTAATTGTAATTAGATGACTCATATTTTCTAATTTATCTGGAACGAGTTAGTTAGCGAGAAAATAGCCGTTACGATGGGACTAGCCGTTGTGAAGATGACGTCAGCGACAAGACTTCCTGCAGAATCATCATTATATATAGACGGTTAGAGATAAGGATCAATTTGCATTTAAATTCGAGCGTTTCTCTCCTTTAAATCTTCATTCGGAGACTTCCATCAGGTATCTCTCTCTCCTTTTCGTTAAAATTTCTTCTTCTGATTACTCTGTTTGTCATCAAACCATGGGAAAGATGAATCTGTGATCCTCTCCTACAAAGGATTCTAAGAAGGACAACCCTCTGAAAAGCCAAGGTGTCACCAAAAATCCTTCACTGGAACTCTGTCATTTTACCAATCCTGAAATTGATCGGATACGCCATTGCTTTCCAGCAGAAGCTGTCTTCAGAGCATTTGACTCTTCAATGAAGAGTGAGTGTATTTCTGTTGCTTGGATTACTTTTCCGGCAATCCCTTTCCTGATAGGGTTTTCTTATCCTTTCCCTGGTCTTACCAAATCATTTTTCACCCTTACTGGCATGTGCTACATACAAGCCATGCCAATGATGTGGAGAGTTCTTTATACTCTTGAAAACATCATTGAGCAGGAAGGTCTTGAAATAGGTCTATCCGAGTTGAGTCAGTTATACAACCTTGTTAGCCGCAGTTCTCACCGCTTTCTGTTTAAGCATAAACCCGGTCAGCCTTATCCAATCCTCAAAACCACCAAAAATGATACCCATTGGAGAAACCAATTCTTCTTTGTTCGGAGGGACTCCATCCCGGATGGGAAAAATTATCCCAAAAAGTGGATCACCCAGGGTAGGATATGGGATCCTTAGACAAGGATCATAGTAGGATTCTATTTGTGTTAAGGATAACTGATCCTTCTTTTTGTTTCCGTTGTGCAGCTATCTCGCTCTCTCATATTCAAGAAACACCTGCAACAAAAGAAAGAATTGCTGCTTTTTGGAAGCTGGATCCTGCTGTCAGAACATTTCAAGCTAAAACAAAAGATTCACAAGAAGCATCATCCGGTTCCTACACAATGTCAAGTAAGTATCCAGATCCATATGTAAATAAATGTTTAAATAGATATAAGGTATGAATACTTATCTTTATTTTGAATCCGTAGGTGCTGGCAAATCCTCTAAATCAGCTTCTAGGTTAAGCGTCAGTGATCTTGATGCATTTGCTTCCTCAAAGTCCATCAAAAAGGAATTAGCTGCCAGTCCCAGCATCCCGAACCCCAAAGGCATGAGCACACGGGGCAAGGGTGCCAAGAAAAGAAAGACCTCTGAACCCACTGAAGGCCTCCCTCTCATCCAACACCAGTTCGAGGAGTATGTCTCTGAGGTAAGGATCCCGAATCCTTAAGTATGAACTTCCCTCTCTGAGGATAACGGATCCTGACTGTATGCTTCTTTTATGCAGAAATTTGCTGAGATCCAAATGCTCCTGGACAATCATGTGGCTGAGGCTGAACAAAAGAACCTGGACTTCCAGCAAATGTTCCTGGCCAAAGACAAGAAAATCTCCTCCCTCGAGAAGGATCTCTAGTTGGTGCAAAAGGAGCTGGTGCTGACCCAGATCACGGCTCAGCAGGAGAAGACAGAGGTGATGGAAGGGGCAAAGCTTTCTGCTACTATCGCCATGCTTAAGATCAAACTGCAAATGGCCAAGGAAGCTGAGGATCCTGCCTTTGATAAGTCTGCCTGGTATCAAGAGGGTTGGAAGCAAAACTTAGCGAAGCTAGATGACGAGGATAAAGCTAAGGAAGCAGGATCTGATGGAGCTGGGAGCAGCAGGGTTAAGGATCCAGTGGAAGAGGCAGTTGGTGGTGGTGATGCAGCGAAGGTGTAAGCTGCAGGAATGGGCGATGATGGATTAATCTAGACGCGGTCGGAGCCCATTTTTTATGGTTTTATTTTTTTTGGTTGTGATGTTTTAAACAATGCTGGTCTGTAACTAAACAATAGTATTTAGGTTTAAGGATTACGGATCCTTCAGACAATAGGTATGATGGCAGATTGTAAGGACCTTCAAAAATGTCCCAAAAAGACCCGTAAGTGAAAACCCGGACCCCTGAAACCCTAATGCACATAAAAAATCAAGAAAACAAGATTTTTAAGTCTCAGGCGGGCCGTGTAAAGGATAGGCTAGATGTCACGCGGGCCGCGTCAACTTAAAGTTTGACCAGATAAGCATCCGAACCACGTGTTGTCCACCTGGCACACCTACTCGTGATACAGCAAGCCTACACGTAGACTAGGTCTCCTCGCGGGCCGCGTAAGGATTGTCTTATGGTTCACGCGGGCCGTGACAGACTTAAAAATCAGCTATAAATTGAGCATTTCATGAGCAGTTCGTCTGTAATCGCAAAAACTTTCAAAATCACTTATATTCTGCTCGAAATTCACTTTTACAATAGCAAAACGCTGCTACGATACCGGGTACTAACTCGATCACTGCTACGATACAATGTCCGATCGATTGAAACCAATCCGACAGGATGTTTAAGTGCTGTCCAAACTCGGGCTATACCTTTGTCATTCATCGTGAATCTGACAGTATGTTTGAGTGCCACCCGAACACGGGTTATACTTTGTCATTCGTCGTAAAACCGTTGGATGTTTAAGTATTGCACTTTGGCATTCGTCGTGAATCCAATGAATGTTTAAGCGTTGCACTTTGTCATTCGTCGTGAGGGTTTTAATTTCGTGAGATTATCGTAATTGTTGTATTAAGTTACTTACCTAGTTTCGTGTGCATTGTTGTTAAACTAGGTACAGGGCTACAATCAGTAGGCTAAACTCTGCTGTCTAAACTTGCAATGTGAGTCATTCTCTTTTTATCAACTGTTTTACAATACCTCAAATTATTTTCAAAAGTTATAATTACAGGGATTAAGTCGTGTATATCTTGAATCACTGGCTAGTGGGGTATTGTGCACATTACTAATTTCTCACGGTTAGGTTCATCGACGTAACAATGATAATCATCACTACTTGGGTGAAAGGACCCAATACTGGTATGACCATCGTCACCAGGGTGTGACACGGCGCCAGATAAAAATAAGATAGAAGCCATTGTAATCGCTCTTATGCTGTAATTTATAACTAGGAGTCGTTTTATCAAAATTGAGTGACTCACCAGTATTTCCTGTTGACCAAATGTTTTTAAAAACGCGTTTCAGGTAATTACAGTAAATCGGAATAAGAGTTGGATGCGGCACCAACAAGGCTTATAGAAGTGGCTCATTTTATCAATTAAATTAAATTAAGAAAAGTTGTTTTATGTATTTAGATTTATTCTATATTAAAGCTACCTTTCAAAACATGGTTTTATCCTATCTATTAATAAATAAAATCCGGTGTTTTCTAAACTCTGATATTTTTCCTAACTCACGGTCCTGATGAAATTTCCGTTGCACTACTTTTCTAAATAACCACCGGTACCACTGAACTGGTTTGCGGCTCCCGATTCCGTCCAGGGTGGGGTCGGGGGTCGTGACAGAAGGTGGTATCAGAGCCACTGATTTAAGCCAATAGGTGTTGTGATAATAATACCTAAGCTTAAATAAAAGAGTTAGGAGATTACTATTAACTGGTAGCACACATGATAGCATTTAGACTTGAACTTAAGAAATGATGCCTTAGTATAAGCTTTGAGATAAGCTAAATACTTGTGTAAATAAAGTGTGATGGGTTTTGGTATGCCGTGAGGATAATAACTAGAACGTTGCAAGTATAATAAATAAGCAATAACACTTGACCACTGTTATTTCTTATTTATTGGTACTACTTTGTTCTAGAATAAGATCTGTCATGTGAATACTAACTTGCTTAGTCTTTGTTGAAAGTCATAATGCACTTTCCAAATCATGATTTAAGAAAGATCTATTTATGGGAAATATAAATTTCTTCTCCGGCAAGACTGGGTATGGTGTAGCAGACTCTCCAGCTTGTCCGGATATAATGGGGTTACCTCTCCGGCGAAAACCGGATAAGACGGGGTATATAATATGTCAAACAAGTGACAAGATTTCCCTAAATAGTATCATGACCTGATATCTGACTTGTTGTTGGAAATAAAGAATCTGTTAAATACACCGACCTTATGAAGGGTATGTATATTACAGCATGTGAAATATATGATTATATAGATATGTATATCTATAAGGAATTCCATAAGTCAATTAAGAATAAGGCACAAGCATATGTGTCAATAATAAATCTAAATTTCTTTATCAGGAATCTCTTACATATACCTATAATTCCGATATCAAACATTATTTCGTTTGATCATCTGCCTCGTAACGCGTGCGACACTATAAACAATGGAAACCCTTTAAGTTGGGACGCCATCAAAAGTATAAAGAATTTCCAATACGTTACCATAAACTATTAACGCAAGTAAGAAGCATGTAAAGTTGTGCTAGTGCACAAGAAAACACATGAAACTTAAATTATACGTCCACAGACGTCGAAGTATATCACACACGACTTTCGAGGCAAGACCTTTGGAAAATATGATTGGGCACGACAACAACAATGCTAATCCCGGCAGTGGGAGAACTACTGATCAAAAAGCGGCACTTTGCCACATGAATCTTGCTGAGGAACGTTGGAACAAGATTTCACAACCATCGGTGCACAGTCTAATCAGAGTCATAATTATTCGCACTGCAAAAGAAGTCACATACCTTTGAAATCCCCCTATTTCATTTTATTCGACATTCCCTGGTAATGTCACTTAACAACGGTTATCACCCAAAATTTCCAGATAAAATTCTTAAATTCTTTTTGTTAAAATTCAGACCTCTGTATATAGTGAATAGACTTTTGCATTTCTACTCTCCGTAATGGTCATCATGAAGATTTCTTTCATAATCAAGAATATTTATTTGGTTGTTTCATTTCTTGGTAAATCCACACGTTACACATGCACCGTTTGTTGCGCATGTGGTTAGTTTGATTTATGAAGACCATTGGAGGACTTCATTCCAATTTGTTGTTTTATTTAAAACTCAAATATCATTTCGCTATACTTGATTTTTGCACTGTGAACCGCATTATTGCAAAACGATGACTCTTTGATATCGAGTCACTGAATTTCTTGAAAAACTCAATTTCCTTTGGCATACATGGTTTTTGTTGTGACCATGTCAGAACTTTCTTATTGATACATGAACTCGTTGTGTTTAAACCAAGTTCAATTGTTTGAACTTACTCGGATTAGATATTCAATTCAAGGTCCCATATAATGGGTTGAAGCCATCATCTTCAAAATAATCCCAACAAGCACTTCATTTGTTTTGAACTATAACATGCTTGTTTGGTCTTCGACTTCATTGAATCGTTTCTTTAATCATGAGCACCTTGTGGTGACGTTTTCACAAAATTGAAGCTTGCGCTAACCTCATTTGCATACATCATATACAGATTTAATTATTTATTTATTTATATTGAATCCGCTTTGTTGATTTATCCTATAAAAGCAATCTTAACACAATCGTGTGCTAAGATAATGATACACAAATTCATGTCATATTTCAGTGTATCTCTTAATGGTTCTTACAGCATCAAACGAGCATTTCGTAATATTTATTGCTTTATCATCTTCAATCGAAAAAACATTATTCAATTGTTTCAATTTCAATAAAAAATCCTAACAGATTTGTTTGAAACAAACATTTGAGCTTACTTCATTAAACTTTCATTTAAAACATGGTGAACTCGTCCAGTCACCGCTATTATTATTTCGATCACTACGACACCTTGTGGCGTCGGTATAGACTTGTAGCTTGAGCTAATCTATATATACCTTTCGCTTGACTCATCCTTAAAAATGGTCTTAATACAACTATGTGTTAAGACAATGATACACTAAACTCTGTTATATATCGGTGTATCCTTGTAATTCGATAAATGTCAACCCATTGATTTTTCTCATATCATAATTCAATAATTGACAAATCATTTTCGTACTTCTATTTTATTCGAGCTTATTGATTCTGAGACTTCCTCAGTTGACAATCAAAGTAAATTTTCTATTAACAGTGAATTCTATTGTTCCTAAAAAAAATAAATAAATAAAAAATAAAATTCATTCACAACTTGTAAACATTCACTTGAACCTAATCACCTTAGAAACTATATCATTTCATCTCATTCATTTGACATCAACTTCTTGAACTAATTGAGCCCTAATTATTATAAAACACGTATTCATCTTAGAATTATTCTTATTGACTAAAACATGACATAACCCTAAAAAGAGATATCGTAGCCCAAATCTCGAGGACGAGATTTAAAACAAGGTGGGGAGGATGTAAGGACCTTCAAAAATGTCCCCAAACGACCCGTAAGTGAAAACCCGGACCCCTGAAACCCTAATGCACATAAAAAATCAAGAAAACAAGAATTTTAAGTCTCAGGCGGGCCGCGTAAAGGATAGGCTAGACGTCACGCGGGCCGCGTCAACTTAAAGTTTGACCAGATAAGCATCCGGACCACGTGTTGTCCACCTGGCACACCTACTCGTGATACAGCAAGCCTACACGTAGACTAGGTCTCCTCGCGGGCCGCGTAAGGATTGTCTTATGGTTCACGCAGGCCGCGACAGACTTAAAAATCAGCTATAAATTGAGCATTTCATGAGCAGTTCGTCTGTAATCGCAAAAACTTTCAAAATCACTTATATTCTGCTCGAAATTCACTTTTACAATAGCAAAACGCTGCTACGATACCGGGTACTAACTCGATCACTGCAACGTTACAATGTCCGATCGATTGAAACCAATCCGACAGGATGTTTAAGTGCTGTCTAAACTCGGGCTATACCTTTATCATTCGTCGCGAATCCGACAGGATGTTTGGGTGCCACCCGAATTCGGGTTATACTTTGTCATTCGTCATAAAATCGATGGATGTTTAAGTATTGCACTTTGTCATTCGTCGTGAATCCAATGATTGTTTAAGCGTTGCACTTTGTCATTCGTCGTGAGGGTTTTAATTTCGTGAGCTTATCGTAATTGTTGTATTAAGTTACTTACCTAGTTTCGTGTGCATTGTTGTTAAACTAGGTACAGGGCTAAAATCAGTAGGCTAAACTCTGCTATCTAAACTTGCAATGTGAGTCATTCTCTTTTTATCAATTGTTTTACAATACCTCAAATTATTTTCAAAAGTTATAATTATAGAGATTAAGTCGTGGATATCTTGAATCACTGGCTAGTGGGGTATTGTGCACATTACTAATTTCTCACGGTTAGGTTCATCGACCTAACAGTGATAATCATCACTACTTGGGAGAAAGGACCCAATAGTGGTATGACCATCGCCACCAGGGTGTGACACGGCGCCAGATAAAAATAAGATAGAAGCCATTGTAATCGCTCTTATGCTGTAATTTATAACTAGGAGTCGTTTTATCAAAATTGAGTGACTCACCAGTATTTCCTGCTGACCAAATGTTTTTAAAAACGCGTTTCAAGTAATTATAGTAGATCGGAATAAGAGTTGGATGCGACACCAACAAGGCTTATAGAAGTGGCTCATTTTATCAATTAAATTAAATTAAGAAAAGTTGTTTTATGTATTCAGATTTATTCTATATTAAAGCTACCTTTCAAAACATGGTTTTATCCCATCTGTTAATAAATAAAATCCGGTGTTTTCTAAACTCTGATATTTTTCCTAACTCACGGTCCTGATGAAATTTCCGCTGCACTACTTTTCTAAATAACCACTGGTACCACTGAACTGGTTCGCGGCTCCCGATTCCGTCCAGGGTGGGGTCGGGGGTCGTGACACAGATGGTGGGGGGATCCTCTGTTTGGGGGATGAAACCACTGTTATCCTGCCGCCCTTATTCTCCTGCACTTTCATGAACCGTTAACTATGGACACCCTTTACCTACCCCAGCGGACGGGCCACGTATTGCTGGTAGATGCTTAGGGTAGGTAATTTTGACAACCTTTGAAGGGTTTAACTATGGATGAATAAATAAAACCTTTAACTTTTTGGCTATCTTGTGTTGTTCACTTTGTGTATGTTTACCTTTCAATTATTATTGCATTTTCCTTTGAACTTACAAGTTAATAATGAAGGTATAAAAATTAGTTTATGTCAAAAAGTTTAGGATATAATCAAGGATGAAATATCCTATAATCGAAAAGTTAAAAAGTGAGATAATTTTAGGATCATATGTCCTGTTGTCAAAGAATAAGGGTAACTTAGATAAACCAACAATAAAGTTAAGGTAAATAAGGATCATACCAGAGAATCCAAGTTAGGATCATATATCCTTAATGCATACTATTGTAACGATTATAAGACAAACCCTTGTGAAAAGTTAGGATCCTGGATCATTAATTGTTTAGCTTTAGAATCCTGAAATGAGAAATAACTTGGGACTAAGCCAATCTGTAAAAGAAAGAGTTAGTATCTGGGGACAAGCCTAAAAATCTGGGGACAAGCCCAAAAAACTGGGGACCAGCCCAAAACTGGGGACAAGCCCAAAACTGGGGACAAGCCCAAAAAACTGGGGACAAGTCCAAAAAACTAGGGACAAGCCCAAAACTGGGGACAAGCCCAAAGGATCTTGTGTAAACCGGAGTATGGCTCTTACTGGCGACTATCCAAACTTAGTGACATGAAGATGCTAAAACCTTAGCTAACGTGAAAACATTAGAAACCTTAGGAACAGATGTATGGTACGTCTACCATTATAGTTAGGATCCTGAATACAACCAGTACAATGAAATTGTCAGCCCCTAAAGCGGGTACTGGTCCCATTGCCTTTAACTGCATCAGGATAATCGTGAAATACTGGCGAAGGTGTTAGAACCTGAATCGTAGAAGGTAGTGGAACCTTAAACTGGGGACAAGCCCAAAAACTGGGGATAAACCCATAAAGCTGGGGACAAGCCCATAAAACTTAGGAGACTTCTGTGGATACTTGATCCTTTGTCAAGGATGCATGAACTTCTGCAAAACTTAGAACTTTAGTGAAAAAGGATAAAGGATCCCGGATCCTTCTCCTTGTAATTAAACAAATTAAAGGACAAGGTAAATTAGAGTCAAATCATTACCAGAATGAGGATCATATATCCTCTAAGGATCCTTTAAGAATATCAGATATGAGGATTTCTAAGGATCCTGGATCCTTCGTACATGAAGTATCTTTTTAGATGGACAGCATTCCAAGTTCTTGGTAATAGATCACCTTCCATTGTTAATAAACGATATGCCCCCTTTCCTGCCTCAGCTTCAATAAGATAGGGGCCTTCCCACTTTGGTGCTAGCTTGCCATCAGCAGGATTTGTGGTATTTTGGAATATTTTCCTCAATACCATATCACCAACTTGAAACTTTCTGATCCTGACATTCTTGTTATAAGCTCCAGCCATTCTTTGTTGATAGCTAGTGTTAGGGATGGATTTTCACAACCTATGGATCACGGATCCTCAAGTTCAGCCAGGATCACGGATCCTCAGTTCAGTTTGAATTAAGGATCCTCAGAAGACATTGCAAGAATAAGGATCCAGTATCCTCATTATGATCCTTATACTAACGATTGTTTCCACTATGTTTGAACTTGTTTTGCAGGAGTATACGAGTGGGACTTGGTCTTGCCGAGATTCCAGGGGAATATGCTCCCTTATTCTGCATGTGCATGGCTTGTATGACCATTATGGAAGTCATGGGAGGCTAGCATGATTTGCGGATTGTTAGTTAGCTTAGTTTATTTCTATTTTTATAAGGGGATAACAAGATGGATGGAGATAGTTAGCAACACTTAGCAATTTTACGGCAATACACTCAAGCTCTAAAACACTCTCGACAATTACACACTTTATGCACTATAGTGATTCTTGTACCAAGCTTGTTATCATCCTGATTTGTACACTTTATTTGTTCAATATAGTTGGTGATCGGTAGTTTCCATCACCCGAGGTTTTTTATGCCGGAGATCATACATTGATCAAGGGCTTTTTCCTCGTATAAATCCTTGTGTTCATTATTCATTTCATTCATTCATTGTTTATTCATTCATTCATTTAACCAAGCATCACACCTCACAAAATCAGATTTGGTTACATTGTCATTGTGTGATTGTTGACCAAAACAGTTTGGCGCCCACCGTGGGGCAATTGGTGATTCAATTCTGAAACTTTCATACGTCCCGTTCATTTCTGTTCACTACCTTTGATCACATGGCTTCTCAAGGAAAAAACACTTCAAGCTCCATGCCGGCAATCACCTCTTCACAGGACATTCCACCTTTGCCTCCTGCACCTTCTGGATCCCAGAAGAATGCTGAGAATGCTCCGAAGAAACAGACATTTGTTTTCTCAAAACCAGCTACTACTGCTTCTTCTAGTCCTACTAACAATGATCTTTATTCTTTGATTTTGCAGATGAAGGATTACATGCAGCAGCAGGACAAAACTAACGATAGGATCCTTCGAGAAATTAACGAAATCAAGAAATTGAAGAGATCAGCGGAGGATCACTCTCCATTGATGCCCAGATCACTGAATTTCGACACTCCAATCATAACTACCCAGCATTCTACAGCATCAGGCATTCAGTACCAAGGTGGATCATCGAGTTTACGCTATGAATAATCGGCAATGACACAGGCTCAAGGATCATACTTCCAGCCTTCAGGATCCTCTCTTCAGCCTCAAGGATCCTTCTTCAGTTCTGGAGGATACATGGGAACGCAGTCAATTCAAGGACCCTATTCTCAGTGTCCAGGGTCCTCATCCCAGGGTCAGGGAACCTTTCAGGTTCCAGGATCCTCATCCCAGGGTCAGGGATCCTCTCAGGTTCAAGGATCCTCATCTCAGGGTCAGGGATCCTCTCAGGTTCAAGGATCCTCCTCGCAGGTCCAGGGACCCTCTCAGGTTCAAGGATCCTCCTCTCAGGCTCAGAGATTCTCATCTTAGGTTTACGGATCCATGGATTATCCTCCAAGACCCCCAGTCTCGGTGTATCAAGGGTCCAATATCTTTCAAGATCAAGGATCCTTAAGAAGTGCAGAACCCAGAAGTACAGAGATTCATTTAGGAGACTTCATACCTATGCAAACTATTGCTTCATCTGGTCCCTCAATCCTACCAGAACCTCGCCAATATGGATTCACATCAGGAATTCCAAACATGAAACCTTCAGGAGGTAGCACTTTAAATAATTCTTATAATATTAACCATGGCTTTGTAAAGGATACATGTATCAATCAAGCTATGGCTAGGGAATTGCAGAAACTCAAGGATATGATATCCAGTGTCCCAGGAGTGGTTAAGCGCATTCCTGAAATTCCAGATGGAAGCCACAAGATATCTCGCTTTGCACCACCCATTTGTGATGCAGAGATACCAAAGAGATTTCAAATACCAAGCACGAAGCTCTACGATGGAACAACTGATCCAGAAGAGCATATTGCTCAATACAGGGAGAGAATGGAGATCAACCCCATTCCTGAAAGGTTAAAAGAAGCATGCCTATGCAAGGGTTTCAAATCCACACTGACAGGATCATCTCTTAATGGCTGCTAAGTCTTCCTCCTTTCTCTATTACTTCATTTGCCAATCTAGTTAATTTATTCAATAGCCAATTCTCATGTAGTAGGAGGTTGAACGATTAACTAGTGATCTTTATAGAGTAACACAGGGTCAAAATGAATCACTTAGAGATTATATCACTAAATTCAGTAGAGAATCCTTAGAGATTCCTAATTTAGATATTGCTACGGCTGTATAAGCCTTTAAAATGGGTTTACTTAAGGATTCACAGTTCTATGATGATCTTGTCATGACCCCTTGCAGGAACCTTGATGAAGTAAGAACCAGGGCCCTTAGATCCATCCAACTGGAGGATGATAAAAGGATCCAGGAGAGACTGGCAGGATCCTCGAAGTAGGAAAAACAAGGATCCTACTTTAGGAACAATAAGTCCAAGTCATACAATAAGTCTGATAATCAGAGCGGGCATGCAGTAGAACAGGAAGAGGATGATGAGGATTATCCTCCTATTTCTGAATATTGCTTTTCTGTTGATAACAATGAACTAATCCTTGCAATGCAGAATCTAGGTGAAAAGGCAAGATGGCCTAGAAAGAGTGATAAGCCAGCTGCAACAAAAGAAAAATCCAAATGGTGTGCATATCATGAAGATTTTGGTCATCTCACTGATGTATGCATAGCACTCAGGAAAGAGATTGGTTACTTGTTAAGCAAAGGGCATTTGAAGGAGCTGTTTGGAAGGAAAAAGTCAAGGATCCAAGATCCTGAAAAGGTTCCAGAAAGAGCTCCTGCTCCCCCTACCGATGCACAAATTATCAACTTCATATCTGGAGGATCAGACATATGTGGCACTTCCTTTTCAGCAGCCAAGAGGCATGCCAAAGAAACGAAGATGGATAATGGGGACAGACCCATTCGAACTTCAATCCTTACACAGGAGAAAATCATATCCTTTGATGAAGATGATCGTGTGGATATTCAGGATCCTCATCACGACGGTCTTGTCATTACTTTATTTATATCTAACCATTTTGTTCGCAGGATTCTCATAGATGGAGGAAGCTCAGTGAACATCATTCAGCTCGATGTCCTAAAAAAGATGAACATTCCTGAATCAGAAATTATCCCAAGATCATCAGTTCTTATGGGATTCAGTGGAGAAACCAAGAATACATTGGGGGACATCAAACTTCCAATCTACATTGAGGGAGTTAATTCTTTTCAAAAATTTTGTGTTATAGATTGCTTATCCTGTTGCAATGTTATCCTTGGCAGGCCATGGATACACGACATGAAGGCAGTTCCATCAATATATCATCAATGTGTCAAACTCCCTACTCCATGGGGTGTGGTGAAGATTGAAAGCGACCAACAAGAGGCTAAAAATTATTACACTTCAACAATGAAGAAAGCCTCAAGACCTAGGGAGCAATAGCAATTAAAGTATCCTCCAAGAGAAGTCCTGGAGGCAAGAGAACAAGATGTGAAGGATATCCTACTGGATCCTCAGGATCCTGAATCCAAAATTTTTATAGGATCCGGGATCCTCAATGGCATTGAGCAGGATCTAGTATCCTTTCTAAAAAGGAGAAAAGCTACCTTTGCCTGGAAACATGAGGACATGACAGGTATTTCTAAAGATGTTATTACTCATAAACTTGGCATTGACAGGTCATTCTAGCCCATACATCAAAAAAGGAGAAAGTTTGCACCTGAAAGGAATGCCCTTATCCAGGAAGAGGTAGATAAACTGCTCATAGCAGGTATGATTAGAGAGGTTAAGTATCCAAGATGGTTAGCCAATGTGGTTGTTGTTCAAAAGAAAAATGGAAAGTGGAGGGTATGTATCGATTTCACTGATTTAAATAAGGCATGTCCCAAGGATCCTTTCCCATTACCCCACATTGACTCCATGGTGGATGCTACAGCGGGTCATGAGTTGCTAACTTTTATGGATGCTTCATCTGGATTCCAACAAATTCAGATGGAACCATCTGATCAAGAGGATACAACCTTTATGACCCCTACTAGTATCTATTGCTATATTGCTATGCCATTTGGACTAAGAAATGCAGGTGCTACATACCAAAGGCTAATTAATATGATGTTTAAAGAACAAATTGGACACACAATAGGAGTCTATATAGATGACATGCTGGTTAAGTCCAGGAAAGCTAAGGATTACCTTGGAGATTTGGAGGAAGCATTCAATATCCTTGACAAATTCAATATGAAATTGAATCCTTCCAAGTGCCACTTTGGTGTGAAAGCTGGCAAGTTTCTAGGGTATATGGTGACAAAAAGAGGCATAGAGGCAAGTCCAGAGCAAATCAAGGCAATTGTGAACATCAAGTCTCCTGCCAATGCTAAGGATGTTCAAAGATTAGCAGGGAGGATCGCAGCCTTGAACAGGTTCATCTCAAAATCATAAGAGAAATGCAAAGAATTCTATGACATTTTGAGAAAGAACAAGAAATTCGAGTGGACTGAAAAGCATGAAAATGCTCTCAAGGCCCTTAAGGATTACCTATCCTCAGCCCCAACCTTAATGAAACCAGAAAAAGGGGATATATTATCCTTATATTTGGCAGTATCGTCTAAGGCAGTAAGTGCAGTCCTTGTTAAGGATCATGAAGGTACACAACATCCTGTATATTATGTAAGTAAAAGTTTGCTTGATGCTGAATCCAGGTATTCTCATTTAGAAAAACTTATCCTTGCTTTAATTATGGCATCCACTAAACTACGCCATTACTTTGAAACTCATGCTATTATTGTTAAAACTAACTTTCCAATTAAGAATGTTCTCAGGAAACCTGAAATGTCAGGGAGGATGACTAAATGGGCAGTAAAACTTAGTGCCTATGATATAAGATATGAGCCAAGAACTGCCATTAAATCCCAAGCCTTGGCTGACTTTGTGGCAGATTTCAGTAGTGATCTACCCAGGGAAGCTAAGTTAGAAGTTCAACAGCTTGAAGAGACTAAGGATCCTTGGATACTCTTCACAAATGGAGCCTCTAATGTCAAAGGAACTGGACTAGGCATACTACTAAAATCGCCACAGGGGGACATAATACCCCACTCCATTGCTTGTGAGTTTCAAACTACTAATAATGAGGCTGAGTATGAAGCCTTAATAGCTGGTTTGCAAATTGCCAAGCATATGAGGATCAGGTATCTTGAGGTACATGTAGATTCATTATTAATTACTAACCACTTTTATGGTTCTTATGCTGTTAAAGGTGAAAGACTAATCAAATATCTAGAGATAGTCAAGAAATTGGCAGACTCTTTTGCTTCTTTTAGTCTGACACGGGTACTCAGGGAAGAAAATGCAGAAGCTGATGCTTTAGCCAACCTTGGATCATCATTAAAAACTCCAGAGGATATTAAAATGCCCCTCATCCACATCTTGGCTCCTGCTATTGAGGATCACACAGCTATGTAAATAGTGGAGGATTCTGCAATCATACCTAGTGATGACTCACAATCAAATTCAGGATCATGGATCCTTCCAATCTTAAGATATATACAACATGGAGAGATCCCTACCGGAGAAAATCCTAAAGCTTTCAAAATCAAGGTATCTCAATTTACAATATTAAATAACATGTTATATAAGCGATCTCTTGCAGGTCCATATCTAAGATGTATCAAGGATCCTGAAATCCAAGAAGTCCTAAAGGATTTTGATGAAGGAGATTGTGGAAACCACACTGGGGGAAGAGCACTGTTTTCAAGGATCCTTAGAACAGGATACTACTGGCCTACTATGAAGAAGGACGCTGTGGATTATGCAAAGAAATGTGATACTTGTCAAAGATATAGCAATATCCTTCATCAACCAGTAGAGCTCCTACATCCTATATCCTCTTCTTGGCCATTCATGAGATGGGGAATGGATATAGTTGGTAAACTTCCCAAAGCACCAGGAGGAAAAGTGTTTATGCTTGCTATGACTGATTACTTTTCCAAGTGGATAGAGGCTGAAGCCTTTGCTCAAGTCAGAGAAAAAGAAGTGATATCCTTTATTAAAAGAAACATTATTACCAGATTTGGTATTCCTTCTGAAATTGTTTGTGATAATGGATCCCAATTTATTGGGAGTAGAACTACTAACTTTTGTGACAGCTGGGGGATTAAGATGATAACATCAACACCAGTCCATCCACAAGCTAATGGTCAAGCAGAATCATCCAATAAGATCATCATAAACAACTTGAAGAAAAAGCTTGGATCCAAGAAAGGGAAATGGGCAGAAGAGCTACCTTATGTGTTATGGGCTAATAGAACAACTCCTAAGAATGCCACTGGTCAGACTCCATTCTCCTTAGTGTTTGGAGCTGAATCAGTGATCCCTACAGAGATGGTAGTTCCTACTGCTAGAACAAGCGTCCGTGATCCTGAAGGGAATGCTGAAAACTTGGTTCAAGATTTGGATACCATAGAAGAACTCAGGGATTTGGCAAGGATAAGATTGGCTAGCTACCAATAAAGGATGGCTGGAGCCAATAACAAGAATGTCAGGATCAGAAAGTTTCAAGTTGGTGATATGGTATTGAGGAAAACATTCCAAAATACCACAAATCCTGCTGATGGCAAGTTAGCACCAAAGTGGGAAGGCCCCTATCTTATTATAGTTGTGGCAGGAAAGGGGGCATATCGATTATTGACAATGGAAGGTGATCTGTTACCAAGAGCTTGGAATGCTGTCCATTTGAAAAGATACTTCATGTAAGAAGGATCCAGGATCCTTAGTAACCCTCATATCCGGTATACATTAAGGATCCTTAGAGGATATATGATCCTCATTCTGGTAATGATTTGATTTTAATTTACCTTATCCTTTAATTTGTTTAATTACAAGGAGAAGGATCCAGGATCCTTTATCCTTTTTCACTAAAGTTCTGAGTTTTGCAGAAGTTCATGCATCCTTCACAAAGGATCAAGTATCCACACAAGTCTCCTAAGTTTTATGGGTTTATCCCTAGTTTTTAGGCTTGTCCCCAGTTTAAGGTATCTACTACCTTCTACGAATCAGGTTCTAACACCTTCGCCAGTAGCGCACGATTATCCTGGTGCAGCTAAAGGCAATGGGACCAGTACCCACTTTAGGGGCTGACAATTTCATTGTACTGACTGTATTCAGGATCCTAAGTATAATGGTAGACGTACCATATCCGTTCCTAAGGTTTCTAACATTTTCACGTTAGCTAAGGTTTTGGCATCTTCATATCACTAAGTTGGGATAGTCGCCAGTTTGGGCCATACTCCAGTTTACACAAGATCTTTTGGGCTTGTCCCCAGTTTTTGGGCTTGTCCCCAGATTGTTGGGCTTGTCCCCTGACACTAACTCTTCCTTTTGCAGTTGGCTTAGTCCCATGTTATGTTATATTTCAGGTTTCTAAAGCTAAACAGTTAAGGAACCTGGATCCTAATTTCTTACAAGGTTTGTTTTTTGGTTATCATCATCATAAACATCAAGGATTTAGGATCCTAACTTGGATTCTCTGGTATGATCCTTATTTACCTTAAATTTATTCTTGATTTATCTATGTTACCCTTATACTTTGACAATAGGATTTGTGATCCTAAAATTTTATCACTTTATGAACTTTTCGATTATAGGATATTTGATCATTGATCATATCCTAAACTTTTTGGCTTAAACTAATTTCTATGCTTTCATTATCAACTTGTAAGTTCAGAGCAATATGCAATAATAACTGAAAGGTAAATAGACACAGAATGAACAACACAAGATAGTCAAAAGATTAAGGTTTTATTTATTTATCAAAAATTAAACCCTTCAAAGGTTGTCAAAATTGCCTACCCCAAGCATCTACCAGCAAAACGTGGCCCATCCGCTGGGGTAGGCAAAGGGTGTCTATATTAACAAGGTCTAAGTGCAGGAAATAAAGGCGGCAGGATAACAGTGGTTTCATCCCCTAAATAGAGGATCCATCCACCACCCATTGTCTTACCTATTGTCCCAAGGATCCATGATCCTTAAACCTAAGAACTACTGTTTAGAGTTATTACAGACCAACATTGTTTCAAAACATCATCAAACAAAAAAAACCACAAACCATAAAAAAATGGGCTTCGGCCACCTCTAGAAATTTCCATCATCGCCCATTGTTGCAGCCTACACCTTCGCTGCATCATCACCACCAGCTACTCCTTCCACCGGATCCTTCAGCCCACTGCTACCAGCCTCCAATGTCAAGACTTCCTCAGCCTCCTCTTCATCATCCAGCTCCGCCATCTTCAGCTTCCAAGCCTCCTAATTCTAGGCAGACCTGTCAAATGAAGGATCCTCAGCTTCCTTTGCCATTTGAAGCTTAATCTTGAGCATGGCGATTGCAGCAGAGAGCTTTGCCCCTTCCATCACCTCCTCCTTCTCCTGCTGAGCTGTGATCTGGGTCAGGACCAACTCCTTCTTCGCCAGGTTAAGATCCTTCTCAAGGGAGGAGATCTTTTTGTCTTTGGCCAAGAACATCTGCTGGAAGTCAAGGTTTTTCTGTTCAGCCTCAGCCAGATTGTTGTCTAGGAGCATATGGATCTCAGCAAATTTATGCAAAAAACAAGCACATGGTCAGGATCCGTTATCCTCACAAAAGGAAGATCAGACTTGAGGATCCAGGATCCTTACCTCGGAGACATACTCCTCGAACTGGTGTTGGATGAGAGGGAGGCCTTCAAGTGGTTCGGAAGCTTTCCTTTTCTTGGCACCCTTTCCCCGTGTACTCATGCCTTTAGGGTTGGGGATACTGGGGCTGGCAGCAAGCTCCTTCTTGATGGGCTTGGAAGAAGCAAAGGCATCAAGATCACTGACACTGAACCGGGAAGCTGATTTTGAAGATTTTCCAGCGCCTATAGATGCCAAACAACAGATAAGTGTTCATATTTTTCATTCCTTTTAACATTCATTCATTTATACATATATTCAAATACTTACTAGACATTGTGAAGGAACCGGAGGATGCTTCTTCTGAATCCTTTGTTTTAGCTTGAAATGTCCTCACAGCAGGGTCAAGCCTCCAGAAGGCAGCAAGTCTTTCTTTTGTTGCAGGGGAATTTTGAATATGAGAAAGCAAGATAGCTGCAAAAACAGAAAAAAAGATCAGTTATCCTTGAAAGAAACAGAGTCCTCCTATGATCCTTGTCTAAGGATCCTATATCCTACCGTGGGTGGTCCACGTTTTGGGAGGTCTTTTCCGTCCGGAATAGAGTCCCTCACAAAAAAGAACCGGTTTCCAATGGGTATAATTTTTGGTGGTTTTGAGGATTGGATGGGGCTGACCAGGTTTATGCTTGAACAAGAAACGGTGTGAACCATGGCTAACAAGATTGTATAACTCACTCAACTCCGACATTCCTATTTCTATACCCTCCTGCTCAATGATGTTTCCCAGGGTATACAGAACTCTCCACATCATCGGCATGGCCTGAATATAGCACATGCCGGTGAGTGCAAAGAATGATTGGGTAAAAGCAGGGAAAGGGTAGGAAAACCCTATCAGAAAAGGGGTGGCCGGAAAAGAAACCCAAGTGTCGGAAACACAGTCACTCTTCATTGAAGAGTCAAAAGATCTGAAGACAGCCTCCGCCGGGAAGCAATAACGAATCCGATCAATCTCGGGGATCGGTAAAACGGCAGAGTTCTTGCGAAGGTTTTTTTGTAATGCCTTGACTCCTCAAAGGACTATCCTTCTTAGGATCCTTGGCTGGTGAGGATCGCAGAACCATCTTAGTCATGGATGCTAGGAGAAAGGAGGATCGGAGTAGAAGAATTTAGAGAGAAGGGAAGAGAGAATACCTGATTGTTCTCTGGATGAAGATTTAAAGAAGTGGAGTGCTCGAATTTAAACACATCTTGATCCTTATCTCTAACTCAGGATTTATAATGATGAATTTGCAGGTAGTCATGTCGTTGACGTCAGGGTTGCAAGGGCTAGTCAGATGATAACGGCTATAATTACGTTAACAAGTTTGTTAGCGATAAGGCAGAAATATGACTCATTAAGTTATATTTTATTCCTCATATTTTGGGGGCAATTGTTAGGGATGGATTTTCACAACCTATGGATCACGGATCCTCAAGTGCAGCCAGGATCACGGATCCTCAATTCAGTTTGAATTAAGAATCCTCAGAAGACATTGCAGGAATAAGGATCCAGTATCCTCATTATGATCCTTATACTAACGATTGTTTCCACTATGTTTGAACATGTTTTGTATGAGTATACAAGTGGGACTTGGTCTTGCCGAGATTCCAGGGGAATATGCTCCCTTATTCTGCACGTGCATGGCTTGTATGACCGTTATAGAAGTCGTCAGAGGCTAGCATGATTTGCGGATTGTTAGTCAGCTTAGTTTATTTCTATTTTTATAAGGGAATAACAAGCTGGATGGAGATAGTTAGCAACACTTAGCAATTTTACGGAAATAAACTCAAGCTCTAAAACACTCTCGGCAATTACACACTTTATGCACTATTTTGGTAAAAAATCAAGCAATAATAATGCAACCAAACTTTCTGTTGTGAGGTATGATGCTTGAATCAATGAACAACACTAAGGATCACTCAGAAATGAAATGAACAAGTTACACAAAGATTTATACGAGGAAAAAGCCCTTGATCAATGAATGATCTCCAGCATAAAAAACCTCGGGTGATGGAAACTACCGATCACCAACTCAAATTAAACAAGAAATGTATTACAACTTCGGATGATAGCGAGCTAATTACAAGGATCACTATAGTGTATTGTGTAAAAAAGTGTGTAAACGCCAAGTGAATTATCGAGAGCTGGTGAGAGCAGTTGCAAGAGTGTGTGTGTAGCCAAAAATAGCCAAGTGTTTTCTATTTAGCTCGCTACCCCCTTTAAAAATGGAAAATATCTAAGCTAACAAACATTCCGCATTTAGTGCAAGTCCTCCACGACCTCCACAACGTCCATTTCAGCCATGCACGTGCGGAATAAATATGGAATATTCTCCAGGAATATCACCAAGACCAAGACCAAGTCCAAGCTCGTACTCCTGCAAAACAACATCATATTCAAAGTAGACAATCGTTAGTATAAGGATCCTTAAGATGATCTATGATCCTGATCCGGAAACACTTCTGATGATCACTGATTCTAACAGAAGTGAGGATCACTAAACCCAACAGTAAATGAGGATCACTGATCATTCAAAAATCCTCCCCTAACAATTGCCCCCAAAATATAAGGAGTAATTATGTAAATAAACGAGTTATATTTTCTGTCCTTATCCGTAATGAATCAACGGATAACTAGCCGTTGTAATCGGACTAGCCGTTATGAGCATGACGTCATTGAGGTGACTATCCTGCAAGACCATCATTATAAATAGGAGTTAGAGATAGGGATCAATTCGCATTTAAATTCAAGAGAAACTCCCTTTAAATCCACATCCGAAGATCAAGCAGGTATCTCTCTTCCTCTTCTCCCTTTACGTTTTCTTTCTCTGTTCATCTTCTTCTCTACCCTCATGACCAAGATGATGCTAAGATCCTCTCCGGCTAAGGATCACACAAAAGACAGTCCTCTTAAGAGCCAGGGGATCATCAAAGATTCAGTAAAAGAAAGATGCTGCTTCACTGATCCACAAATAGACAGAATCCGCCACTGTTTTCCGGCAGACACCGTTTTCAAACCATTTGATCCCACCATTCTAAGTGATTATATTTCTGAAACATGGGTAGCTTTCCCGGTCACACCATTCACAATAGGATACTCATACCCTTTCCCTGAATTCACCCAGTCTTTCTTCTCCCTCACCGACATCTCCTACATTCAAGCTATGCCAATGATCTGGAGGGTCTTATATACCCTTGAAATGATCATTGATCAAGAAGGAATTGCTCTGGGAATGTCGGAGTTGGCAGAGATGTATGACCTTGTAACATTTGGATCCCACCGATATCTTCTCAAGCATAAACCCGGTGAAGAACACCCCATCTTCAAAGTCACTAAGAATGATACCAACTAGAAACGGCGATTCTTCTTTGTCAGAAGGGATTCTATCCCTGATGGAAAGGATCTGCCAAGGAAGTGGAGCAGCCATGGTAGGATAGAGGATCCTGATAAGGATCACCATATGACCTTGTTTTTATTTAAGGATCACTAACGTACTTTTGTTCCTTTTTTGCAGCTATTACTGTCGCACACCTCATCACAACACCTGCAACAGAGGACAGGCTTGCTGCTTTCCGAGGACTTGATCCTGCAAGAAGATCATTTAAAACAAACACCCAGGATTCTCAGGAAGTATCCTCAGGTTCTGTCACTATGTCGAGTAAGTATCCTGTTTTTTGCATAATTAATTGTTTAAATAAATGGTTAAATAGAAATAGGATAAGGATACTTATCTGTTTTGGGTGTGTAGGCACCGGAAAACCTTCAAAATCTGCCTCCAAATTCAGTGTCAGTGATCTTGACACTGTCCGATCCTCAAAGAAAAAGTCTGCTGCTAGCCCTTCCATCACAATCCCCAAGGCAACCACTTCAAAGGGAAGAGGTGGAAAGAAAAGGAAGACCTCTGAAGCTGACAATCTACAAGGCTTGCCTCTGATCCGCCATCTGTTCCTTGAGTACTTTGCTGATGTAAGGATCACTGACTTAGCTTAGTTATCCTGCACATTTGAGGATCACATGATCCTGAACTTTGCATTGTCTTGTTTGCAGAAATTTGCTGAAATCGAGGACTATGTTGGGAATGTTGAAGAGCTTGAGGAGAAATACTCTGATCTCTAAAAAGTGGTGGTGCTCAAGGATCACAAGATTGCCTCCCTCGAAAAGGACCTCAATGATGCCAAAACTCAGGCGGTTGCAGCTCAGATCAATGCTGACTATGAGAAGCATGAGATCACGGAGGATGCTAAGGTTTCTGTTGCCATTGCCATTACAAGACCAAGTTGCAGATGGCCCAAGAAGCTCAGGATCCTGCCTTTGACAGGAGCAACTGGGACATGGAGGGCTGGAAGGCTAGGCTGGCTGAATTGGAGGATGAAGATGAGGTTGATGAGGTTCTGGCAATTGAGGCTGGTGGCAGTGGCAAGGATCAGGTGAAGGATACTGGAGCTGGAGGAGATGGTGATGCAACGAAGGTGTAGGCTGCACGAATGGGCGATGAAGGACATTTCTAGACGTAGCCGGAGCCCCTTTTTTTTTTAGAATTTGGTAGTTTATTTTGGTTATGTTGTTTTTTGAACAACGATGGATTGTGTCTTGAACAATAGTCATTAGGGCTAAGGATCATGGATCCTTTGAACAATAGGTAGGATTACAAATGGTGGAGGGATCCTCTGTTTGGGGGATGAAGCCATTGAGATCCTGCCGTCTTTTGATTCCTGCACTATCAAGACCCGTAAACAATGGACACCCTTTGCCAACCCATGTGGACGGGCCATGTTTTGCTGGTAGAAAGGTGGGTTGGCAATTTTGACAACCTTAAAGGGTTTAATCTTTTGTGAATAAAATAACTTTAACTTTTTGGCGATCTCCCGTGTTGCTATCCTTGTTAGTATTTTACTTTCCAACTGTTGTGATGTTCATTTTGTCCAAATTTATCAAGTAAAGGAAAAATTTAATAAATATCCCCAAAAATTTTAGGATATGATCAAGGATCACATATCCTATAGTTGATAAGTTTTGAAAAGATATATAGTTTAAGGATCATAGGTTCAGTTGTCAAAGGATAAGGGTTATTCAAATAAATAATGAATAAAATCAAAATAGTTAAGGATCATACCTGAGAATCCAAGTTAGGATCCTAACCTTTAACACTTATTATCAGGATAACCCAAAAGACAAACCTTAGTAGAAGGTAAGGATCAAGGATCCTTGGTCATTTATCTCCAAAAACCTGAAACAGGATACAACTTGGGACTAAGCCAACATAAGATATGAGTTAGCAACTGGGGACAAGCCCAAAGGATAACTGGGGACAAACCCAAAGGATCATATGTAAACTGGAGTATGGCCCTCACTGGCGACTATCCAAACTTAGTGACATGAAAATGCCAAAACCTTAGCTAACGTGAAAACGTTAGAAACCTTAGGAACGAATGTATGGTACGTCAACCAGTATACGTAGGATCCTGAATATAGCCAGTACAATGAAATTGTCAGCCCCTAAAGCGAGTACTGGTCCCATTGCCATGAACTATACCAGGATCATCGTGCGCTACTGGCGAAACTGGGGACAGACCCAAACTGGGGTCAAGCCCAAATAACTGGGGTCAAGCCCAAATAACTGGATACTTCTATGGATACTCAATCCTTAGTTAAGGATACCTGAACCTTCAAAACTCAGAATCAAGTGAAAGGAGGATAAAGGATGCAGGATCCTTATCCTTATATAAGAGAATAAAAGAATGAAATAGTTTGAGATTAGAATGTTACCAAAATGAGGATCGTCTATTCTGTAAGGATCCTTCAAGGATACTTGTCAAGTGAGGATCATGGATCCTTGTCACATAAAATATTTCTTCAAATGGACAGCATTCCAAGCTCTTGGTAGCAAATCACCTTCCATTGTTAGCAATCGATATGCCCCCTTTCCTGCTTCAGCTTCAATCAAATAGGGGCCTTCCCATTTTGGTGCCAACTTTCCATCAGCAGGATTGGTGGTATTCTGAAATGCTTTCCTTAATACCATATCACCAACTTGGAATTTCCTGATCCTAACATTTTTGTTGTAGGCTCCAGCCATCCTTATCCTTGCCAAATCCCTGATTTCTTCTTTAGTATCCAAGTCTTGAACCAAGTTTTCAGCATTTTCTTCAGGATCACGAATGCTTGTTCTTGCAGTTGGAACCACCATCTCTGTAGGGATCACTGATTCTGCCCCAAATACCAAAGAGAATGGAGTTTGGCCAGTAGCATTCTTGGGAGTTGTCCTATCAGCCCAAAGTACATAAGGTAGTTCTTCTGCCCATTTTCCTTTCTTGGATCCAAGCTTCTTCTTCAAATTGTTGATGATGATCTTGTTGGATGATTCTGCCTGACCATTAGCTTGTGGGTGGACTGGTGTTGATGTTGTCATCTTAATCCCCCAGCTGTCACAAAAGTTAGTGGTTCTATTCCCAATAAATTGGGATCCATTATCACAAACAATTTCAGAAGGGATACCAAATCTAGTAATAATGTTTCTTGATATAACTTCCTTTTCTCTGACTTGAGCAAAGGCTTCAGCCTCTATCCACTTAGAGAAGTAATCAGTCATAGCAAGCATGAATACTTTTCCACCAGGTGCCTTAGGAAGCTTTCCAACTATATCCATTCCCCATCTCATGAATGGCCAGGAAGAGGATATAGGATGCAAGAGCTCTGCTGGTTGGTGAAGGATATTACTATGCCTCTGACAAGGATCACACTTCTTGGCATACTCCACAGCATCCTTCTTCATAGTGGGCCAATAGTATCCTGTCCTCAGGATCCTTGAGAATAATGCCCTGCCCCCAGTGTGGTTTCCACAATCTCCTTCATGGAAATCCTTTAGGACTTCTTGGATTTCAGGATCCTCAATGCATCTTAGGTATGGTCCTGCAAGAGATCGTTTATACAACATATTATTTAATATTATAAATTGAGATACCTTAATTTTGAAAGCCCTTGGGTTTTCTCCTGTAGGAATCTCTCCATGTTGTATATATCTCATGATTGGGAGTATCCATGATCCTGAATGAGATTGAGTATCATCACTAGGGATGACTGCAGAATCTTCTCCTATCTCTATAGCTACATGATCCTCGATAGCAGGGGTCAGGATATGGATAATAGGGATCCTTATATCCTCCGGGATCTTCAAGGATGATCCTAGATTGGCTAATGCATCAGCCTCTGCATTCTCTTCCCTTGGTACCTGTGTCAAACTAAAGGAAACAAAAGAGAGTGTCAATTCTTTGACTATCTCTAAGTATTTGATTAGCTTCTCACCTTTAACAGCATAGGATCCATTAAAGTGATTAGTGATTAATAATGAATCTACATGTACCTCAAGATACCTGATCCTCATATGCTTAGAAATTTACAAACCAGCTATCAAGGCTTCATACTCAGCCTCATTGTTGGTAGTTTGAAATTTACAAGCTATAGAGTGGGGTATTATGTCCCCCTGTGGCGATTTTAGTAGTATTCCAAGTCCTGTTCCTTTGACATTAGAGGCACCATCAGTGAAGAGTATCCAAGGATCCTTAGTTTCTTCAAGCTGTTGGACTTCTAATTCAGACTCCTTTTGCAAATCACTACTAAAATCTGCCACAAAGTCAGCTAAGGCTTGGGATTTGATGGCAGTCCTTGGTTCATATCTTATATCATATGCACTCAGCTTCACTGCCCACTTAGCCATCCTTCCTGACATTTCAGGTTTCCTGAGAACATTCTTAATTGGAAATTTAGTCTTAACAATAATGACATGAGTCTCAAAATAATGTCTTAGTTTGGTAGATGCCATAATTAATGCAAGGATAAGTTTTTCTAAGTGTAAATACCTGGATTCAGCATCAAGCAAACTCTTACTTACATAATAGACAGGATGTTGTGTACCTTGGTGATCCTTAACAAGGACCGCACTTACTGCTTTTGATGATACTGCTAAGTATAAGGATAATATATCCCCTTTTTTTCTGGTTTCATCAAGGCCGGAGCTGAGGATAAGTAATCCTTAAGAGCTTTGAGGGCACTTTCATGCTTCTCAGTCCATTCAAATTTCTTGTTCTTCCTCAGGATGTCATAGAATTCCTTACACTTTTCTGAGGATTTGGATATGAATCTGTTCAAGGCTGCGATCCTGCCTGTCAATCTTTGCACATCCTTAGCATTGGCAGGAGATTTAATATTCACAATAGCCTTGATTTGCTCTGGACTTGCTTCAATGCCCCTATTTGTCACCATATAGCCTAAGAATTTTCCTGCCTTAACACCAAAATGACACTTGGAAGGATTAAGTTTCATATTAAATTTATCAAGGATATTGAATGCTTCCTCCAAGTTTTTAAGGTGATCCTCAGCTTTCTTGGACTTAACCACCATGTCATCAATATAGACTTCCATAGTGTGTCCAATTTTTTCCTTGAACATCATATTGACAAGCCTTTGGTAAGTAGCACCTGCATTCCTTAGTCCAAATGGCATAGCAATATAACAATATATACCAGTTGGGGTCATAAAGGCTGTATCCTCTTGATCAGATGGTTCCATCTGAATTTGTTGAAATCCAGATGAAGCATCCATAAAAGTCAACAACTCATGACCCGCGGTAGCATCCACCATGGAGTCAATGTGGGGTAATGGGAAAGGATCCTTGGGACATGCCTTGTTTAAATCAGTAAAATCGACACATACCCTCCACTTTCCATTTTTCTTTTGAACAACAACCACATTGGCTAACCATCTTGGATACTTAACCTCTCTTATCATACCTGCCCGAAGTAGTTTATCTACCTCTTCCTGGATAATAGCATTTCTTTCAGGTGCAAACTTCCTCCTCTTTTGATGTATAGGCTTGAATGACCTGTCAATACCAAGTTTATGAGTAATGATATCCTTAGATATACCTGTCATGTCTTCATGTTTCCAGGCAAAGGTGGATTTACTCCTTTTAAGGAAGGATACTAGCTCATGTTCAATGTCGCTAAGGATCCCTGATCCTATGAAGACTATGGATTCAGGATCATCAGGATCCATGAGGATTTCTTTCAAATCATGTTCTCTTGCCTCCAAGACATCTCTTGAAGGATACTTTAATTGCTATTGCTCCCTTGGTCTTGAGGCTGGCTTCATTGATGATGTATAACAATTCTTAGCCTCTTGTTGATCACTCTCAATTTTCACCACTCCCCAAGGACTTGGAAGCTTTACACATTGATGATAGGTGGATGGGACTGCCTTCATATCATGTATCCATGGCCTGCCAAGGATAACATTACAACAAGATAAACAATCTATAACACAAAATTTTTTATAAGAATGCAGTCCTTCAATATAGATTGGGAGTTTGATGTCCCCCAATGTATTTTTGGTTTCCCCACTAAATCCTACAAGTACTGAGGATCTTGGGACAATATCAGACTCCGGTATATTCATCTTCTTGAGGACATCAAGCTGAATGATGTCCACAGAGCTTCCTCCATCTATAAGGATCCTGCGAACAAAGTGGTTAGAAATAAACAATGTAATTACAAGACCATCATGATGAGGATCCTGGACATCATCACGATCATCCTCATCAAAGGTTATGACTTTATCCTGGGTGACAACGGAGGTCCGGACGGGTCTGTCTCCATTATCCATCTTGGTTTCCTTAGCATGTCTTTTTGCTGCTGAAAAGGAGGTACCACAAATGTCTAATCCACCGGATATGAAGTTTATGACTTGTGCATCTGCTGGAGGAGCAGGAGCCCTTTTCGGGATCCTTTCAGGATCCTGGATCCTTGACTTCTTTCATCCCAAAAGTTCCTTCAAATGCCCCTTGCTCAACAAGTAACCAATCTCCTTTCTTAGTGCAATACACTCTTCAGTGAGATGCCCGAAATCCTCATGATGTGCACACCACTTGGACTTATCCTTTGTAGCGGCTGGTTTATCACTTTTCCTTGGCCACCTAGCTTTCTGCATTGCAAGGATTAGTTCATTGTTATCAACAGAAAAACAGTATTCAGAAATAGGAGGATAATCCTCATCATCCTCTTCTTGTTCCACCGCATGCACATTCTGGTTATCAGACTTATTGTAGAACTTGGATTTGTTGTTCCTGAAGTAGGATCCTTGTTTCTCCTGTTTTGAGGATCCTGTCAATCTATCCTGGATCCTTTTGTCATCCTTTAGACGGATGAACCTAAGGGCCCTGGTTCTTACTTCATCAAGATTCCTACAAGGTGTCATAACAAGATCATCATAGAATGGTGAATCCCTAAGCAATCCCATTTTAAAGGCTTCTACAGCCGTAGCAATATCCAGGTTAGGAATATCTAAGGATTCTTTACTAAACTTAGTGATATAATCTCTAAGTGATTCATTTTGACCTTGTGTTACCCTATATAGATCACTAGTTAATCGTTCAAATTTTCTACTACAAGAGAAATGACTATTAAACAAATTAACTAGATTAGCAAATGAAGTAATAGAGTAAGGGGGAAGACTTAGCAGCCATTTAAGAGCAGATCCTGTAAGTGTGGATCCAAATCCCTTGCATAGACATGCTTCTTTTAACCTTTTAGGAATTGGATTGATCTCCATCCTCTCCCTGTATTGAGCTACATGCTCCTCTGGATCTGTTGAACCATCATACAGCTTCATAGATGGTATCTGGAACCTTTTAGGTATCTCAGCATCACATAAGGGTGGTGCAAAACGAGATATCCTATGGCTACCATCTGCAATTTCAGGAATGGGTTTAACCACTCCTGGTACACTGGATATCATATCCTTGAGCTTCTGTAGCTCCCTAGCCATAGCCTGATTGATACCTGTATCCTGCATTAAGCCATGGTTAGTGTTATATGAATTATTAAAAGTGTTACCTCCTGGAGGATTCATGTTTGGAATTGCGGATGTGAATCCATTTTGATGAGACTCTGGCATGATTGAAGGACCAGAGGAAGCAATGGTCTGCATTGGTATGAAGTCTCCTTGATGAACGTCCGAGCTTTGAGGCTGCATACTTCTCAAGAATCCTTGATTCTGAAGGACGTTGGATCCTTGAAGTTGAGATGATCCTTGAACCTGAAAGGATCCTGGAACCAGAGAGGATCCTGGGACAAGGGAGGATCCTTGGACCGGGAAGGATCCTTGGACCTGGGAGGATCCTTGGACCTGAGAGGATCCTTGGACCTGGGAGGATCCTTGGACCTGGGAGGATCCTTGGACCTGGGAGGATCATTGGACCTGGGAGGATCCCTGAACTGCATGCATTCCCAAATATCCTCCTGACGTGAAGTATCCCTGATGCTGAAAAGAGGATCCCGATGGTTGAGAAGAGGATCCTTGGGGTTGGAAGTGAGAGCCAAATGCCTGACTCATAGTTGCTGTTCCGTAACGCCTTCCTGGTAATTCACCCAAGTATTGCACGTCCGGAGCTGCTGAGTGCTGGGATGTTATGACTGGAGTGTCGAAGTTCAGTGACCTTGGCATCAGAGGGGAGTGATCCTCCACTGATTTCTTCTATTTCTTGATCTCATCGATCTCCCGGTGGATCCTTTCATTGGTTTTGTCCTGCTCTTGTGCGTGATTCCTCATCTACAAAATCAGAGTGTAAAGGTCATTAGTAGTAGGATTAGTTGAAACAGAAGAAGTTGGTGGTTTTGTGAAAATGGGGGTTTGTTTCTTCGCAGCATTCTCAGCATTCTTTTGGGATCCAGAAGGTGGTGGAGGCAAAGGAGGAACGCCCTATGAAGAACTGAATGACGACATTAAGTTTGAAGTGTTCTTCGCTGAAGAAGCCATCTGCCTGGTTGTTATGAACCGAAATGACCACAAAGGTATGAATCTTCTTAGGAATGAAGCACCAATTGCCCCATGGTGGGCGCCAAACTGTTTTGGTCAAAAATCAAGCAATGATAATGCAACCAAACTTTCTGTTGTGAGGTATGATGCTTGAATCAATGAACAACACTAAGGATCACTCAGAAATGAAATGAAGAAGTTACACAAAGATTTATACGAGGAAAAAGCCCTTGATCAATGAATGATCTCCAGCATAAAAAACCTCGGGTGATGGAAACTACCGATCACCAACTCAAATTAAACAAGAAATGTATTACAACTTCGGATGATAGCGAGCTAATTACAAGGATTACTATAGTGTATTGTGTAAAAAAGTGTGTAAACGCCAAGTGAATTATCGAGAGCTGGTGAGAGCAGTTGCAAGTGTGTGTGTGTAGCCAAAAATAGCCAAGTGTTTTCTATTTAGCTCGCTACCCCTTTAAAAATGGAAAATATCTAAGCTAACAAACATTCCGCATTTAGTGCAAGTCCTCCACGACCTCCATAACGTCCATTTCAACCATGCACGTGCGGAATAAATATGGAATATTCACCAGGAATATCGCCAAGACCAAGTCCAAGCCCGTACTCCTGCAAAACAACATCATATTCAAAGTAGACAATCGTTAGTATAAGGATCCTTAAGATGATCCATGATCCTGATCCTGAAACACTTCTGAGGATCACTGATTCTAACAGAAGTGAGGATCACTAAACCCAACAGTAAATGAGGATCACTGATCATTCAAAAATCCTCCCCTAACATGCACGATAGTGATTCTTGTACCAAGCTTGTTATCATCCCGATTTGTACACTTTATTTGTTCAATATAGTTGGTGATCGGTAGTTTCCATCACCCGAGGTTTTTTATGCCGGAGATCATACATTGACCAAGGGCTTTTTCCTCGTATAAATCCTTATGTTCATTATTCATTTCATTCATTCATTGTTTATTCATTCATTCATTTAACCAAGCATCACACCTCACAAAATCAGATTTGGTTACATTGTCATTATGTGATTTTTGACCAAAACAACAAGCCAATCTTATCCTTGCCAAATCCCTGAGTTCTTCTATGGTATCCAAGTCTTGAACCAAGTTTTCAGCATTTCCTTCAGGATCACGGATGCTTGTTCTTGCAGTAGGAACTGCCATCTCTATAGGAATCACTGATTCAGCTCCAAACACTAAAGAAAAATGGAGTTTGGCCAGTAGCATTCTTGGGAGTTGTCCTATCAGCCCATAACACATAAGGTAGCTCTTCTGCCCATTTTCCTTTCTTGGATCCTAGCTTCTTCTTCAAGTTGTTGATGATGATCTTGTTAGATGATTCTGCTTGACCATTAACTTGTGGGTGGACTGGTGTTGATGTTATTATCTTAATCCCCCAACTGTCACAAAAGTTAGTAGTTCTACTCCCAATAAATTGGGATCCATTATCACAAACAATTTCAGAAGGAATACCAAATCTGGTAATAATGTTTCTTTTAATAAAGGATATCACTCCTTTTTCTCTGACTTGAGCAAATGCTTCAGCTTCTATCCATTTTGAAAAGTAATCAGTCATGGCAAGCATAAACACTTTTCCTCCTGGTGCTTTTGGGAGTTTGCCAACTATATCCATTCCCCATCTCATGAATGGCCAAGAAGAGGATATAGGATGTAGGAGCTCTGCTGGTTGATGGAGGATATTGCTATGTCTTTGACAAGCATCACATTTCTTTGCATAATCCACAGCATCCTTCTTTATAGTAGGTTAGTAGTATCCTGTTCTAAGGATCCTTGAAAACAGTGCTCTGCCCCAAGTGTGGTTTCCACAATCTCCTTCATGGAAATCCTTTAGGACTTCTTGGATTTCAGGATCCTCAATGCATCTTAGATATGGACCTACAAGAGATCGTTTATATAACACGTTATTTAATATTGTAAATTGAGATACCTTGACTTTGAAAGCTCTAGGATTTTCTCCGGTAGGGATCTCTCCATGTTGTATATATCTTAAGATTGAAAGGATCCATGATCCTGAATTTGATTGTGAGCCATCACTAGGTATGATTGCAGAATCCTCCACTATTTCCATGGCTGTGTGATCCTTAATAGCAGGAGCCAAGATGTGGATGATGGGAATCTTAATATCTTCTGGAATCTTTAATGATGATCCAAGGTTGGCTAATGCATCAGCTTCTGCATTTTCTTCTCTAGGTACCTGTGTCAAACTAAAAGAGGCAAAAGAGTCTGCCAATTTCTTGACTATCTCTAGATATTTGATTAGTCTTTCACCTTTAACAGCATAAGAACCATTAAAGTGGTTAGTAATTTACAATGAGTCTACATGTACCTCAAGATACCTGATCCTCATTTGCTTGGCAATTTGCAAACCAGCTATTAAGGCTTCATATTCAGCCTCATTGTTAGTAGTTTAAAACTCACAAGCAATGGAGTGGGGTATTATGTCCCCCTGTGGTGATTTTAGTAGTATGCCTAGTCCAGTTCCTTTGACATTAGAGGCTCCATCTGTGAAGAGTATCCAAGGATCCTTAGTCTCTTCAAGCTGTTGAACTTCTAACTCAGCTTCCCTTTGTAGATCACTACTGAAATCAGCCACAAAGTCAGCCAAGGCTTGAGATTTAATGGCAGTTCTTGGTTCATATCTGATATCATAAGCACTAAGCTTGACTGCCCATTTTGCCATCCTTCCTGACATTTCAGGTTTCTTGAGAACATTCTTAATTGGAAAGTTAGTTTTAACAATAATAGCATGTGTTTCAAAATAATGGCGTAGTTTAGTAGATGCCATAATTAAAGCAAGGATAAGTTTTCTAAGTGAGAATACCTGGATTCAGCATCAAGCAAACTTTTACTTACATAATATACAGGATGTTGTGTACCTTCATGATCCTTAACAAGGACTGCACTTACTGCCTTAGAAGATACTGCCAAATATAAGGATAATATATCCCCGTTTTCTGGTTTCATTAATGTTGGGGCTGAGGATAGGTAATCTTTAAGGGCCTTGAGAGCATTCTCATGCTTGTCAGTCCATTCAAATTTCTTGTTCTTTCTCCAAATGTCATAGAATTCCTTGCATTTTTCTGATGATTTTGAGATGAACCTGTTCAAGGCTGCAATCCTTCATGTCAATCTTTGCACATCCTTAGCATTGGCAGGAGACTTGATGTTCACAATTGCCTTGATTTGCTCTGGACTTGCCTCTATGCCTCTTTTTATCACCATATATCCCAGGAGTTTGCCAGCTTTTACACCAAAGTGGCACTTGGAAGGATTCAGTTTCATATTGAATTTGTCAAGGATATTGAATGCTTCCTCCAAATCTCCGAGGTGATCCTCATCTCTTTTGGACTTAACCACCATGTCATCAATATAGACTTCCAATATGTGTTCAATTTGTTCTTTAAACATCATATTAACTAGCCTTTGGTAGGTAGCACCTGCATTTCTTAGTCCAAATGGCATAGCAATATAGCAATAGATACCAGTAGGGGTCATAAAGGCTGTATCCTCTTGATCAGATGGTTCCATCTGAATTTGTTGGAATCCAGATGAAGCATCCATAAAAGTTAACAACTCATGACCCGCTGTAGCATCCACCATGGAGTCAATGTGGGGTAATGGGAAAGGATCCTTGGGACATGCCTTATTTAAATCAGTGAAATCGACACATACCCTCCATTTTCCATTTTTCTTTTGAACAACAACCACATTGGCTAACCATCTTGGATACTTAACCTCTCTAATCATACCTGCTCTGAGCAGTTTATCTACCTCTTCCTGGATAATGGCATTCCTTTCAGGTGCAAACTTTCTCCTTTTTTGATGTATGGGCTTGAATGACCTGTCAATGCCAAGTTTATGAGTAATAACATCTTTAGAAATACCTGTCATGTCCTCATGTTTCCAGGCAAAGGTAGCTTTTCTCCTCTTTTGGAAGGATACTAGATCCTGTTCAATATTGTTGAGGATCCCGGATCCTATAAAATTTTGGATTCAGGATCCTGAGGATCCATCAGGATATCTTTGACATCTTGTTCTCTTGCCTCCAGGACATCTCTTGGAGGATACTTTAATTGCTATTGCTCCCTAGGTCTTGAGGCTAGTTTCATCGATGAAGTGTAGCAATTTTTAGCTTTTTGTTGGTCACTTTCTATCTTCACCACACCCCATGGAGTAGGGAGTTTGACACATTGATGATATGTAAATGGGACTGCTCTCATGTCATGTATCCATGGCCTGCCAAGGATAACATTACAACCGGATAATCAACCTATAACACAAAATTTTTTAAAAGAATTAATTCCCTCTATGTAAATGGGAAGTTTAATGTCTCCCAATGTGTTCTTGGTCTCTCCACTGAATCCTACGAGAACTGATGATCTTGGGACGATTTCAGATTCAGGGATATTCATCTTCTTGAGGACATCAAGTTGAATGATGTTCATTGAGCTTCCTCCATCTATGAGAATCTTGCGAACAAAATGGTTGGATATAAACAAAGTAATAACAAGACCATCATGATGAGGATCCTGAATATCGACACGATCATCCTCATCAAAGGATATAACTTTCTCCCGTGTAAGGATCGAGGTTCGAATGGGTCTGTCCCCATTATCCATCTTCGTCTCTTTGGCATGCCTCTTGGCTGCCGAAAAGGAAGTGCCACATATGTCTGATCCTCCAGATATGAAGTTGATAATTTGTGCATCAGCAGGAGGAGCTGGAGCTCTTTCTGGGACCTTTTCAGGATCCTGGATCCTTGACTTTTTCCTTCCAAACAGCTCCTTCAAATGCCCTTTGCTCAGCAAATAACCAATCTCTTTCCGAAGTGCTATGCATTCATCAGTAAGATGACTGAAATCTTCATGATAGGCACACCATTTGGATTTGTCTTTCGTGGCAGCTGGCTTATCATTCTTTCTAGGCCATCATGCTTTTTCACCTAGTTCTGCATGGCAAGGATTCGTTTATTATTATCAACAGCAAAGCAATATTCAGAAATGGGAGGATAATCCTCTTCTTGCTCCACTGCATGCACATTCTGATTATCAGACTTGTTGTATAATTTAGATTTGTTGTTCCTGAAATAGGAACCTTGCTTTTCCTGCTTTGAGGATCCTGACAGCCTTTCCTGGATCCTTTTATCATCCTCTAATCGGATGAATCTAAGGGCCCTGGTTCTTACTTCATCAAGGTTCCTGCAAAGGGGTCATGACAAGATCATCATAGAACTGTGAATCCTTAAGTAAACCCATTTTGAAAGCTTCTACAGCTGTAGCTAAATCCAAATTAGGAATTTCTAAGGATTCTCTACTGAACTTAGTGATATAATCTCTAAGTGATTCATTTTGACCTTGTGTTGCCCTATATAGATCACTAGTTAATCGTTCAAATCTTCTACTACATGAGAATTGGCTATTAAATAAATTAACTAGATTAGCAAATAAAGTAATAGAGAAAGGAGGAAGACTTAGCAGCCATTTAAGAGCTGATCCTATCAGTGTGGATCCGAAACCCTTGCATAGACATGCTTCTTTTAACATTTCAGGAATGGGGTTGATCTCCATTCTCTCCCTGTATTGAGCTACATGCTCCTCTGGATCAGCTGTACCATCGTAGAGCTTCATGCTTGGTATTTGAAACCTCTTTGGTATCTCTGCATCACAAATAGGTTGTGCAAAATGAGATATCTTGTGACTTCCATCTGGAATTTCAAGAATGGGCTTAACCACTCCTGGAACGCTGGATATCATATCCTTAAGCTTTTGTAACTCTCTAGCCATAGCTTGGTTGATTCCTGTATCCTGTACAAAGCCATGGTTAGTATTATAACTAGTATTTAAAGTGTTACCTCCTGATGGATTTAAGGATGGAATTCCTAATGTGAATCCATATTGATGTGACTCTGGTATGATTGAGGGGCCAGACGAGGCAATAGTTTGCATAGGGATGAAGTCTCCCGAGTGAATTTCTGAACTTCTGGGTTGTACATTCCTTAAGGATCCTTGATCCTAAAAGATGTTGAAACCCTGATACACCGAAGTTGGGGGTCTTGGAGGATAAGCCATGGATCCGTGAACTTGAGATGAGGATCCTTGAACCTGAGAGGAGGATCCTTGAACCTGAGAGGAGGATCCTTGAACCTAAGAGGAGGATCCTTGACCCTGAGATGAGGATCCTTGAATCATTTGCGTTCCCATATATCCTCCAGAACTGAAGAAGGATCCTTGATGCTGGAGGGAGGATCCTTGAGGCTAAAACGAGGATCCTGAAGGTTGAAAATAGGATCCTTGAGCCTGTGTCATTGCTGATGATCCATAGTGTATACTCGATGATCCACGCTGGTACTGGACACCTGATGTTGCAGAGTGCTGGGCAGTTGTGGCCGGAGTGTCGAAATTCAGTGATCTCAGCACCAATGGAGAGTGATCCTCCGCTGATCTCTTAAATTTCTTGATTTCATCAATCTCTCGAAGGATCCTCTCGTTAGTTTTGTCCTGCTGCTGCATGTAACCCTTCATCTGCAAAATCAAAGAATAAAGATCATTGTTAGTAGGACCAGAAGAAGCAGCGGAAGTTGGTTTTGAGAAAACGGAGGTTTGTTTCTTCGCAGCATTCTCAGCATTCTTCTGGGGTCCAGAAGGTGCAGGAGGCAAAGGTGGAATGCCCTGTGAAGAGGTGATCACCGGCATAGAGCTTGAAGTGTTTTTCACGTGGGAAGCCATGTGATCAAAGGTAATGAACAGAAGTGAATGAAATGAATGAGATTTCTCTGAATTGAAGCACCAATTGCCCCACGGTGGGCGCCAAACTGTTTTGGTCAAAAATCACACAAGGATAATGTAACCAAATCTGATTTTTGTGAGGTTAGATGCTTGATTAAATGAATGAATATGTAAGCAATGAATGAATGAAATGAAAAAATGACACAAGGATTTATACGAGGAAAAAGCCCTTGATCAATGTATGATCTCCGGCACAAAAAACCTCGGGTGATGGAAACTACCGATCACCAACTATATTAAGCAAACAATGTTTACAAGTCGGGATGATAACGAGCTTGGTACAAGGTAAACTATAGTGCAAAATGTGTGTAATCGCCGAGAGTTGTTGAGAGCTCGAATATAGTGTGTGTTGCTAATAATTCCACTGTCTAATCAAGCTTGTTATCCCCATTAGAAATAGAAATAAGCTAGTTAACAAACAATCCGCAAAAGGTGCTTGCTTCCCACGATCTCCATAACGGCCACGAAAGCCATGCACGTGCAGAATTAGAAGGTATATTCCCCTGGGATCTCGGTTATACCAAGTCCCACTCGAATACTCCTGTAAAACAAGTTCAAATACAAAGGAAACAATTGTTAATGTTAGGATAATAATGAGGATCCGGGATCCTTAATCCTGCAACGTCTTCTGAGGATCCTTAAATCAAACCGAACTGAGGATCCGTGATCCTGGCTGCACTTGAGGATCCGTGATCCATACATTATGAAAATCCATCCCTAACAGGTATTATGCCCGAGTATAGTAATTGTTATTCAGAAGTTGAGAGAGAAATCGAGAAATGAATGAATTGTCAAATGAGCTCGAACACTCTATTTATAGGCCTGATCTGACACCTTGTCGTGCCACGCGAAGCCCCAGGCTAAACCTGTTGCGGCCCGCGAGAGCCTAAAAGGCGGCACCAGCTTAGTCTAGTCAGCAGGCTAGACTTGACACGCATAGGACACGTGGCGCAATGCCTTGTCCGATAAGTCCAGGCCGTCGCGCCCCGCGAAGGAACTTCCTTCGTCTGTCACGGTCCGCGAGCGACACAAAAATCTTGTTTTTCTTGATTTTCACAAGTACCAAGGTATATCGGGTCCGTTTCTCATATACGGGGTATATTGAGGAACGTTTAGGGTTACGTTAAGGGTTCTAGGAGGGTCGTTATATCCTCTCCACCTTGTTTTAGATCTCGTCCTCGAGGTCTACTGGAACAGGTGTGGGTATTTCCTTTGCATCTCTGATTCGAGTTCCCAACTATATTCTGGTCCTCTATTGGAATCCCATTTCACTTTGACCAAAACTAGTCTCTTGTGTTTGAGATTCTTGATCTTTCTATCTTCATTCTGAATGGGTTTCTCAATAAACTTAAGTTTCTCATTTACCTCTATGTCTTTAAGAGGTATCACTAATGATTCGTTTGCTAAACACTTTTTGAGATTACATACATGAAACACATCATGTATTCCTACCATTTCCTCTGGCAGTTATAGCTGATAGGCTACGGATCCTATTCTTCTAATAATCTCAAAAGGTCCAACATACTTGGGGCTTAGCTTTCCCCTCTTAACGAATCTGACTATTCCCTTCCATGGGGAAACTTTTAATAATACCTTATCTCCTACTTGAAATTCTAAAGGTTTTTGTCTGTTATCTGCATAACTCTTTTGACGATCCCGTGCTGCTTTTAGTCTTTCCTTGACTTGAATTAACTTATCGGTTGTTTCTTGCACTATTTCTGGTCCAGATAATTGTTTTTCTCCAATTTCTGCCCAACAGACTGGAGTTCTGCACTTTCGTCCATAAAGTGCTTCAAACGGTGCAGCATTAATGCTTGTATGATAGTTGTTATTGTAGGAAAATTCTATTAATGGTAAATGATCGTCCCAATTTCCTCCGAAATCAATTACACAGGGTCGAAGCATATCTTCCATTGTTTGAATTTTCCTTTCGCTTTATCCGTCCGTCTGTGGTTGATAAGCTGTGCTTAGATTTAACCTGGTTCCCATCGCTTTTTGGAAACTTGTCCAAAAATGAGAAGTAAAACGGTTATCTCTATCAGATATGATAGATAAAGGAATTCCATGTAATAAAACTATTTCATTTACATATAGCTTGGCTGACTGTTCCATACTGAAAGTTTATTTCATTGGTAAGAAATGAGCAGATTTGGTTAATCTGTCTACAATCACCCAGATTGTATAATTTCCTTTTATTGTTTTGGGTAGTTTAGTAACAAAGTCCATTGTTATCAATTCCCATTTCCATATTGGCATCTCTAACTATTGTAATAATCCTGAGGGTTTCTGATGCTCAGCTTTAACTTGTGAACAAGTTAAACACTTGGCAACGTAGTTAGCTATATCCTTTTTCATTCCTATCCACCATAAATTCTTTCTTAGATCTTGATACATCTTATCACTTCCGGGATGTATCGTATACTTAGACTTATGAGCTTCTTCTAGAATTCTGTGGCGTAGGTTTCCTTGTTTAGGTATCCACGTCCTTTTTTTATGGAACTTCCAAATTCCATCGGTTCCTTATTCTAATTCCTTAATCACTCCTTTTAATCTTTCAGCATCGTCCTTGATTGCTGATTCCTATACTTCTCTAATTTGGTCATTTAAATCTACTTGTAGATTTAATCTGAGAGAACGTACTCTTTTCGGATTTTCATGATACTTTCGACTTAAAGCACAGCTACTACATTAGCTTTTCCAGCATGATACTGGATATCACAATCATAATCACTAAGAACTTCCAATCAGCGTCTCTGTCTCATATTTAATTCTTTTTGCACAAAAATATTCCTTAAACTCTTATGATCGGTGAAGACAACAAATTTATTTCCATATAAATAGTGTTTCCAAATCTTAAGGGGAAAAACTATGGCTCCTAGTTCTAGATCATGGGTTGTATAATTCTCTTCATGTTTCTTAAGTTGTCTAGAGGCATAAGCTATAACCTTTTGACTTTGCATCAACACACATCCATATCCTAACTTAGACGCATCACAATAGACTATAAAGTCTTCAGTTCCTTCTAGTAATGCGAGTATGGGTGCGTTGGTTAATCTTTGCTTAAGAATCTTAAAAGCTTCTTCCTGTTTCGGTCCCCATTCAAACTTAACTGATTTGCAGGTCAGTTTAGTTAATGGAATGGCTATTCTAGAGAAATCTCGGATAAACCGTCTATAATATCCTGCCAGTCCAAGAAAACTTCATACTTCTGTTGGTGATTCAGGGACTTTCCACTTAGTAATCGCCTCGATTTTTGTGGGATCCACATGAATTCCTTCATGATTAACTAGATGTCCAAGGAATTGCATTTCTTGTAACCAAAATTTACATTTTGAGAATTTAGCATAAAGCTTCTCTTTTCTCAATAATATAAGAAGTGTATGCAGATGTGCTGCATGTTCCTCTTTACTTTTAGAGTAAATTAGAATATCATCTATAAAGACGATTATGAATTTATCAAGGTATGGTTTACATATCCTGTTCATCATGTCCATAAATGCGGTGGGGCATTGGTTAAACCAAATGGCATGACGGTAAATTCATAATGACCGTACCTTGTTCTGAAAGCAGTTTTAGGAATATCCTCTTCCTGTACTTTCAGTTGATGATATCCTGAGCGTAAGTCGATCTTAGAAAAGAATTGAGCTCCTTGAAGTTGATCGAATAGATCATCGATTCTCGGTAATGGGTACCGATTCTTAATCGTTACTTTGTTTAAATCTCGGTAATCAATGTACATACGCATCGATCCGTCTTTTTTCTTAACAAACAACACCGGTGCTCCCCACGGTGATGAACTTGGTTGTATAAAACCTTTGTCAAGAAGTTCGTCCAATTGGTTCTTCAGTTCCTGCATCTCCGTTGGCGCTAATCGATATGGTGCTTTGGCAATCGGTGCCGTTCCTGGTATTAGGTGAATTCTAAATTCAACCTCTCTATCAGGCGGTAATCCAGGTAACTCTTCTGAAAAACGTCTAAGAATTTAGATATTACAGGAATATCTTTTAATTCTTTTCCTTTAGTATTAATGATTATGGAAATCATATATACTATTCCTCCTTTCCTGTCATAACTTGCAGCTTTCATCACAGAGACGAATTTTGTTGATCTGGTTGGCTTATCTCCTTTAATTGTGATCTTTCCACCACTTGGTGTACTTACTTGCACTATCTTTTGATCACATAGAATGCTGACATGATTGGCTACCAACCAATCCGTTCCTAATACGATGTCAAATGCAGCCAGATTCATTGGGTAAAGGTTAGCAAAGAAATGATGGTTTAGGATTTCTATTCTCGCTCCCTACAAGATTTCATTTATCTTAACGGATTCTCCGTTTGCCATTTCTACCAGACAATTTTGTGGAAGTTTGGCTAAGGGTTGGTCAAGAAGTTTGTAGAAAGAAGTATTGATAAAACTTTGGTTTGCACCAGAGTCAAACAATACTTTGGGAAATATGTTATTAACTAAGAACGTACCGGCAATCACATCTGGAATCATCTTGGCTCCCTCAGCTATCAGAACAAAAGCTCTGGCATTTTTCTTAGGCGCTTCAGTTCTCTTAGTCTTGTTAGTTGTGGCTAGAGCTAGTTTCGGACAGTTTGGTTTGATGTGCCTAGTTTCTCCACAATTGGAGCATATCCTATTGTTAGGTTTCGATCGACATTCTTCTTCCTTATGTCCTAGTTTCTTACAAAAATTGCAAAACCTTGCACATTTCCCATAATGCTTCTTTTTACAAGTCTTGCAGTAAGGTGCAGAGGAAGAACATGTACCCCTTCCACGGTACTGAAATTCTTGGGTAAGTTTCTGAGCTAGGTTCTTTCTCTGGTTTTCCTCTTGAGTACGTACCAATTCATCAGTCAGGGTATTAGCTAGTTCTACTACTTCTTCTATGGTTTGTGGTCTAACTGCCTTAACTACGTGTCTAATCTCACTAATTAATCCCCAAATATAACGGGAGATTAATACTGGTTTAGGAGAGGCTAAGATTGGCACTATCCTAGCATATTCGAAGAATATGGTAGTGTACCCTTTGCAGTCTATTCCAGTCATTCAAAGATTTAGGAACTTATTGGCGATTTGTTCCTTTTCATTAGGAGGACAGAATTTTCTTTCAACCATTTCCTTAAAGTTGATCCATTCCATTTTATAAACTATGTCACTTCCCCTAGACTAGAGAATAGTATTCCACCATTCTAAGGCTGCATTTTTGAAAAGATTAGAAGCAAACATAATTTTATCTTCGTCTGCGCATTTACTTATCTTTATGACTGCTTATGTCTTTTCTATCCAGCGTAAGGCTGCAATAGCTCCTTCATTGTCTGAGAATTCTATTGGTTTGCAGGCCAAGAATTCGTTATAAGAACAACCGTAAAAAAGCGGTTCCTCTTCTTTTAGGAAATGGAGCTTGGATTATAGGTCCATTATTGTGCACACTGTGACTTGGCTCAGTGTGTTGACGTTTACTTCCATTTGCAGATTTATTATTTTCTGCTTCTTTAACAGTCTTGATAATATAAGGCATAGCATCTATAATTCCTTGTGCTACTATATGTTGAATGGCACTGTTATCTATTTGGTTTCCGTTATTCTCATTATTTTGGTTTTCCTGATTTACTTCGTTGTCCATCTGAATTTGTGAATATTTATCAAATATCAATTATCACAGAATAAATTCGGTACAAATATTTATACATAATCACACAAACAATTTGATCAAAAATGTCGATCATTGCTACTTTTACTCTTTTCTATATATACATATAAGCATCTATTACAAACTACAACTGGAAATCAAATATACTATGCATCCGTATCAATATATTATTATTATTATTATTATCAAAATACAAAATTACACATATATCTAGGTATTTTCTAAGCATCATGTATCCAATCATGTATATTGCGCTTGACATGTTTCCACATAAGCTTTTCTCCTATTAGCCGAATTCTATCTCCTTCCTCTACTAATTCATCACCCAATGAGCGAAGTTTCTCCAAATTGTCCTGGCTCATGGGTGGCATGGGTGCGGGTACTGGATCAGGGTTTTGAGGGATGGTTTGTCCATAAGGGTATGGGTTTCTTATTACACTCTGCGTCCACCATTCGCAGCTCCAAAAGGGAGCTAAAGGGTTAAGGTCAGTGTACTAAGCTATGGGGTTTGGTGGGGGAATTCTGGGAATCTCAAAGGGATCTACATCTGGGATTGGAAACGGGTCTTCCTGGTCGGGTTCTAGCATTGGTTGGTCTGGGAATAAAGGTAACAGCGGCGGTTCAGCTATTTGGTTTTGGTTTGCGTCTACTGCTGTAGTGGCTAACATATGGAAATTGACCAACTGTCTATCTAGCTCCTCTTCCCAAGGTGGCCTAATGACTGTCTCCTGAGTCTGTGAATTCATTTCCTTATTAGCTCTGACTATCGCTCTCTGCTGTTGTAATTTCTTCATTCTCTTTCTTCTCTCATGTGCTCCTCTATTAAACCAACCTTTCTTTTTAGTAGTAAAAGGTTCCTCGAACTGTGCCTTAAATATAAATATCCCTTCCTCAGTATCGGTTGAGTATCCTGAGGGATCAGGTTGAGATGATGTTCCCTCATCTTTTGGTTAACTATCTAAATGACGATAAGCGTCCGAAGTTCCTTGCTCACTCATAGTGTAAACTAACAAATAGTCAAATAACACAAAACAATATTTGCACATAATTTATTTCCTAACACAGAATTAAAAATTTAAGTGTCAGCAGAACACTTCTTTGGCTTAAACCAGTGGCTGTAGCTCTGATACCACTCTCTGTCGCAGCCCCCGACCCCTATCCCGGGAGCGGGTGCCGCGTGATCCAGATGGGTGGTATCGGTGTTTATTAATTTGGCAGCGGAATACATCAGGACCGTAGTTAGGAAATATTTTGATAAGAGTAAAACACCAAACTTTTATAATAATAAATCTTTGGAATAAAAACCCAAGTTCATTTGACAATACATTTGTAGGGATAAACCCTAATTATTGAAAACAAAAACTCCTTTTTGATTAGGTAACTTTTATAGCCACTTTTCCAAGCCTTCAGTGCTCTCCAGCTAGCTTCTATTGGCTTTCACATTTTGTTACCTGAAACGCGTTTTAAAAATATTTTATCAGCAAGAAATACTGGTGAGTGCATCCCAGTTTAATCAAAACAGTTTTATCACTTTTACATAATTGAGGGCATCCGCATTTACATTTGCTTATATCTATCCAATTACTCTTTTCTCCTGGTATTGTCTTTCCTGACTGGTTGGTCATGCTACTATTCCAATAGTAACGAGTTTCAAGTAATGTATACAAAACCCCAACATACTGGCAGTAATTGTAGAATCATAAAATACTCAATTACTGTTAAGTGTTATTTAAAACATTTGAGATTTTGGTAAAACAGTTTGACTCACAAAAGTATTTGCAAAAAGGTGTTAAAAGCAGATGTACTCACATTGTTTACTTAGGTAATACTAAAGCTTCCTGTTGTATCTTCTGGTTATTATCTATTACAATTAAACAATGCACACGTGTTAGTAAAATAACCCAGATCACATTAACCGTACAACTCGAGACAGAATTCCAATGACTGAGTCAGGCAGAGCCTTGACATGCATTACGGAATCCTAAATCAATCGGGTGTACACACGAGACAGAACTCCAACGACTGAGTCGGGCAGAGCCCTGACATGCGTTACAGAGCCCTAAATTGATCGTGTAGGGTAACAGCAGGGTTATAATACTTACAACGAGGCGGAGCTTTGCTTTATAGTGGGTATTATGCCCGGGTATAGTAATTGCTATTCAGAAGTTAAGAGAGAAATCGAGAAATGAACGAATTGTCAAATGAGCTCGAACACTCTATTTATAGGCCTGATCGGACACCTTGTCGCGCCGCGCAAAGCCCCAGGCTAAGCATGTCGCGGCCCGCGAGAGCCTAAAAGGCGGCACTAGCTTAGTCTAGTCAGCATGCTAGACTTGACATGCATAGGACACGTGGCGCAATGCCTTGTCCGACAAGTCCAGGCCATCGCGCCCCGCGAAGGAACTTCCTTCGTCTGTCGCGGGCTGCGAGCGACACAAAAATCTTGTTTTTCTTGATTTTCACAAGTACCAAGGTATATTGGGTATGTTTCTCATATACGGGGTATATTTAGGAACGTTTAGGGTTATGTTAAGGGTTCTAGAAGGGTCATTATATTATTTTTCAAAATTTTCACAATATTTCAGTTTTTGTCTCTTTCTTTTGAAGATTAACCATCCAGAATCTGGAGTTATTTTGAGTTTTAACTTTATCAGAAACTTTTATGCAACCAAATATTTCTATTTCTTTTCTGATAAATCTTTGCTTGACATTGTTTCAAATATGGTTTTGAGTAATGTGTCTGATGATTCATCAGATTTTCTGATAAGTTATCAGATTTTCTGATAAGTTATCAGATTTTCTGATGATTCATCCGATTTTCTGATGTTTTACCAGATTTCTAGAAATTTCATCAGATCCTTCGTAATTCTATCAGAAAGTTTATCAGATGTCCCATTTTCTTCCCCCTAGATCTAACAAACAGTTTTTCTTTTAAACAAGGCAAATATTTACCATTAAAAAGAAAGGAAAACTTACGAAAAAGAAAGAAAGAAAGAAATAAAATAAAACTAATCAGAAAATAAAATGGTGGCAAAGATCCACAAATAGGTTGTACGACCAGCATGTTGGTTTGTTGGCACCAAGGAGGCAATATTCATGTCTTCTTGTAAAATGACTTGGGCCCTTGGAAACCAAACAGGCACACCTCCAAAGCCTAGTTGACTAGTGATCACCTTCATTACAAAACGAGGGTAAATCAGGTAGGGTTGATGATTATGCATGTTTTCCTTCAAAGCTCTCATGAGATATTTGGAGAAGTTGTTGGGAGTTTCCTGCACAACTGCAAGCACAACTTCCATCAACCTGTATGACAGCTCGTTGAAGTGACCATGCTTTCTAGAAAAGCACACACCTAGCTGTGTCACCAGATACTGCCATGGTAGAATGAAGCCTGATCTACTGATCTGCCTTGAACGGTTTGGGTGTTTGATAACACATATCCGTAAGGGTTTGATCTAGTGTCCCTTTTGTGAAGAAGGTGACATCGGTGTCATCGTTAAGTTGGAGGGCAACTCTAAGAGTTTCCTCACATAAGATGATTTCCCTCCCCAACAACATACTTCTTATCCCCACCTTTGTTCCGCTGAAGATGGTCTCTGCATTCCACCAGAATGCCTGGAGAAGTGTGGGGCGGATCCAGATATATGCTGATAAAGCATAGCCCAGAGGACTTTGCATCAGCATGTTGTACACCATCTTGCATCCTTCCCATGCAGGGCCGTCGAGTCTGGATCTTACTCTCATATTGTGAGTGGGGTAGAGAGTAAGTGGAAAGTCTTGGCTTCTCATTTCAGTTGCCATTTTTAGGGTTTTGAAAGAAGATTTTGAGATGTTCTGAAAAGTTTGAAGTGGTAGTTGTGATGAGAAAAGTCTTCAGGAGTTTGTTAATTTAAACAGGTGAAAGTGATAGTTTTGCCATAAATGGTATTAACAACTCAAGATTTCCATATCTTTTTATTCTTTCTCTTCATTGAATGCTTTAGATCTTCCATCAGAAGCGCGTAACAGGTTTTGAACCCCTGGTTTGTGAGAAGAAGTGATTGTGCATTTATGAACTAGGCGGCTACTTTTTATAGCCCCTAATCATTTTTGTGCCCATGTGTCTCACTATGCCTCTTTAAGAGAGATGACAAAACATGCTTTGGAAGTAGAAGAGAAACGAATTTTATTCAAAAAATTTTGCCTGTGACGATTGATTTTCCTATGGCTTTGAACTGTTAATGCAAGTGGATTTCCCCCCTTTTTTTATTTATTTTTATTTATACTTATATTAAACAAATTTAAGAAAGAAAAAGATACAAAAACAAATTATTTATAGTTATATAGCCATATAAGTATGAAATGTGAATTCAAAACTTATGAGATCCATTAGATTTTCTGATAATTAGTAATGTTTCTAATGATTTATCAGATTTTATGATAATTTATCAGATTTTCTGATGATTAATCAGATTTTCTAGTAAATTAACAGATTTTCTGGTGATTCATCAAATTTTCTGATGTTTCTCCAGATTTTCTGATAATTTTTATCAGAAATTCTGTTATTCCTGTGTATCTTTCTTGAGGTCATCAGAATTTTCGTTTACATTCTGATTATCTTCTTTGGATTCATTTATTTGATTTTCTTTTTATGACAGTTTATTTTTGTCACACCCCCAAAATCCACCATGCGGAGCGTCACCGCTTGGAGGCGTGACATGACCAGGATCGAGCCACCAATCATATTGAACAAGCATGTAAGTAGTTTGTAAAATCCAACACAATACAATTGGTGTCTAAACAAAACATAGTTTAAGTTACAAGCGGAAGCATAAAGTTTAAAACCAAATCATAAGTTTAAACGTTTCAAATGTTTAGCATGGTACACAGTTGTCCATGTCCCACAACGACTCTTCCCACTCCGATGCAAGCTCCTAGATTCCTAACGACCTGCAAGGCATGTAACAACGAGTCAACAACAAAGTTGAGTGAATTCACAGTTGGTTGTTTAGTTATAGTGTTCGTGAATCATTTGTTCATTTCGTAAACCAAGTATCTTAGTTATCTGTATCGCGGTTTCCCAAACATGTGTGCGATGATTAATGGCCGGATCGCGGTTTCCAAAACATGTGTGCGATGATTAATGGCCGTATCGCGGTTTCCCAAACATGTGTGCGAAGATTAGTGGGGGCTTCCCATGTGTCGACTAGTCGTATTTGTACGTGCCCTTCTTGATCCAAGGACCGTAGCGAGTGTGGGTGTACGTAGGTTTTACGTACGTGCCCTCCAATCCGAGGACGGTGAAAAGTAGTTTAATAGTAATGATATTACGAGTAGTTATTCAAATCCCATTCCCAACCCACCGGGAATCCCATGCCTTAGAAAGTGTGTGAACTCACCTCGGTTGCTCGGTTTGACTCTCAAAAGTAGCTAACAGTCAAGGTCGGTCAATCACGTCCTAGTACGATTACCACTTAGTTTATTAGTGACTTCAAATAGAACAAAAAGTTCCTACACGTATCTATCACATAACATGCATCACTTTAACGGTTTATGCCCATATAAGTTTCCCGTCCATTCCCCACTCATAAACAAACATACGATGATGCACATAACACATATAACACGTTATATCATTCACAGATAACATACTCGACATTTAGACACGCGAGTCACAACTTATGTCATTTCAGCATTTATAATCAAAACCGACTGTTTTACGGACATTTTAATAAAATAGTTAAATTGTTCCAAAAATTCCCAAATTTTTACAGGATGACTTAAACATTCCATATTTTATTGTGTAAAAATATCGGGGTCCGGTTCATTACCAATATTTTATAAAAATTCATATTCCGAGCTGAACTCAGATTTATGTATTTCTGACCACAGTCCACGAAACAATTTATTAAAAATTCATCGAGTGTCCGATTTACGAAATTCCAGTGGGGTAATTACAAATACATCAGTTTTCATTTACAGTAAAAATTTCGTGATCCGATTCTACACAGAATACAAGTTACGACAGAAAATACAACGCTCAATTATTGCTGTAAAAATTCAGCCTAAGCTGCTGTTACAAATTGGTTCTTTAAAAATAGTAAACGGCCTCGAAAAATTACGATTCCAGTGCCATTTGATCAGTTTTTCGAAAATACAAATTTTAGGCTTCAGAAATTCTGTTTTTCGAGTTATTAAGGTCTGTTTACAGCCCTATGAAGCCGGCTGAAAAAGTGACTCAGCATGTTATCTTATGGTTTAAACCTTACTAAACCGTATTAACAAGTGTCCTAACAACGGGTTTGTCAAGGAATCAATGATCAATCATCATGCATGTTCTTAACCAACCCTAAACCAACAATATACCCATGACAACATCATCTAATAGCATTTATATACAAGTAAACTTTATGTAACCTTTATGTTTATATTTTTAGTGTTCTTGTATTTTAGTTGTAAACATACTACACCCTTTGATCATAGAAACGAGATGAAACAAGATTAACAAGAGTGTAACAAGAGACTTACTACTAGCTTAAAGCTAGGGATGAATCTAGTGTAAAGTTGGTAAGAAGAAGATGATGAAAAGTATTGAAACAAGCTCCTTCAAGATGCACCTTCCATGGTTGAACTTTAAGCTTTGAATGGACCTATGAGTGATGAAGATGACAAGAGAGAGGGAGGTGGGTTCGGTTTGGGGAAAACCGAATAGAGAGGGAGAGATGAAGTGAGAGAGTGTGAAATCTAGAGAATGATGGTTGTGATCTCAAGACTTACCTATAATCATCATTCACATATTTTGGACACTTACACAAGCAAGTAATCCCATAACAAATAAGATAAAATCTTCTCAAATATGTGGAGTATGGTGGATGGACGGTTCATGAGGGAGGAGAGAGAGATGTTGAGTGTTGTAAGAATGTGATCTTAGAAGATTATGTAGAGATTTTAAAGAGATATGTAAGAGATATGGAAAGATTTATAAGGGATTCTTGTACATACAATCTAGCCAATATCAAAAGAAATATATGGTGGATCCCCCATGGATATGACCGAAATTTGAAAGGGGGGAGGGGGTCTTGATGTAAAATTTCAACTAGATGGTAAATACTAGTTACTTACAAGTATAATATTCCATATATTAGTTTGTAAGGAAATTTAGCGGGTGTTATGATATACGGGATCATAACTAGTCAAGAAATAATAACACAGTGTGTTAGACAAATATTTGGCGTCCCGGTTAATGTCTGGTTGTTCGGTCAGATACTGGTCCGTTAAGTCATTTAATTATTCCGTAAGGCGTCTTATATATATATTTTGTAACGAAATTAATTCCTAACACATAGGAAAATATTCAGGACCATTTAGTCAAGTTTTCTGCACAAGCCAAGTACGTTAACAAACACATGTAAGTATATCACAGTAATCAGAGAGCAGTTAAATGATTCAGCACAGTCATCAAGTACTTTAATTATCATTTAATAAGTTGTACGGAATACATGTAATTTTTGAGGGTTGTCACAATTTTCTATAATTTCTTCATCTTTATGTTGACCATGCCTAGTTTGCTGACCAAAAAATTGTGTCTCTTTTCATCAAGAGGTTTTGTAAAAATATCAGCAATTTGGTTTTCTGTTGGAACAAAGTCCATTTCTATGTTACTTGTTTCAACATGATCCTTTATGAAGTGATATCTGACATCTATGTGTTTGGTTCTAGAGTGATGAACTGGATTTTCTGTTATTTTTAATTGCACTCTTTGAGTCACATAGAATTGGAATCTTTGTCAGATTTACTCCATAATCCTTCAGCTGCGTTTGCATCCATAGCACTTGTGAACAGCAACTTGCTACAACTACATATTCAGATTCAGTTGTTGATGTTGCAACACAGTTTTGTTTCTTGCTTGCCCAACACACCAATTTTTCTCCCAGGATTTGACATGCACCAGATGTGCTTTTTCTGTTAATCTTGCATCCTGCATAATCTGCATCTGTGTATGCTATTAGTTCCAGATTTGTATCTTTTGGACACCAGAGACCAAGATCTAATGTGCCTTTTAGATATTTGAAAACCCTTTTTACTGCTTTTAGATGGGATTCTTTAGGATTACATTGGTATCTTGCCAGAAAACATGTAGCAAACATAATATCTGGTCTGCTTGCTGTTAAATACAACAATGATCCCATCATTCCTCTATAGGTTTTAATATCTACCCATGTACCTTCTTTATCAGAATCAAGTTTGTTCCCTGTTACCATGGGAGTTTTTGAAATTGAGCAATTTCAAGTGAGTATTTGTTCAATATTGTTTTTACATACTTAGATTGACTCAGAAATATTCCATTATTTATTTGTTTGACTTGTAAACCTAAGAAAAAAGTTAACTCACCCATCATGCTCATTTCAAAGTGGTTGGTCATTAATTTTTGAAACTTTTTGCAAAAATTTTCATTTGTTGATCCAAATATAATGTCATCAAAAATAGATTTGGACGAACAAAGTGTGACCTTTATGTGTCTTAAGAAAGAGAGTTGTGTCAATAGTACCTTTTGTGAAGCCAGAATTGAGTAAGAAATTTGAGAGAGTTTCATACCATGCTCTGGGAGCTTGCTTCAAACCATACAAGGCTTTGTTTAATTTATAAACATTATTTTGAAATTTGGGATCAACAAAGCCTTTTGGTTGATGAACATACACTTCTTCCTCGATCTTACCATTTAGGAATGCAGATTTTACATCCATTTGGTATACCTTGAAATCTTTGGATGCTACATAAGCAAGGATAATTCTTACTGCTTCTAACCTGGCCACTGGTGCAAAGGTTTCATCAAAGTCTATTCCTTCTTGTTGACAATAGCCTTTTACCACTAGCCTTGCTTTATTCCTTGTTATTGTGTCATGTTCATCTGATTTGTTTCTAAATACCCATTTTGAGCCTATGACAGACTTGTCATTTGGCTTTGGCACCAGATTCCATACTTGACTCTTTTCAAACTGATCAAGCTCTTCTTGTATTGCTTGAATCCAGTCTGAGTCATTTAGAGCTTCTTTGACAGACTTAGGTTCTATCTTGCTTAAGAACCCAGCAAATGCACATTCATGTGCTGTAGCACATCTTGTTTTCACACCATCTTCTAGATTCCTAATGATGTCTGTTTGAACATGTCCTTTAATCGCAATAAACCACAAAATCTTCTATGCCTTCAGGCAATGAGAGGATAGGCGTGCTACAAAGTCTATCCTTTAAGTGCTGAAAGGCGGATTCTTGTACATCACCCCAACGATAGGTGACACCTTTCTGAGTCAGTGAAGTGAGAGGTTGCGCAATCTTTGAGAAATCCTTGATAAACCTTCTGTAATATCCTGCCAAACCCAAGAATTGGCGGATTTCTGTTGGTGTGCGGGGTGCAGGCCTGTTCTTAATTGAGTCAACCTTGGATGGATCAACATGAATTCCATCCTTGTTTACTACATGGCCTAGAAAGTGGACCTCGCGAAGCCAGAAGTCACATTTTCAAAACTTGGCATACAATTGCTCTTTTCGAAGAAGTTCAAGCATAAGTCCCAGATGCTGCTCGTGTTCCTCCTGACTCTTAGAATAGATCAGGATATCGTCGATGAACACAATAACGAGCTTATCCAGGTAAGGTATGCATACTCGGTTCATGAGATCCATGAAAACCGCTGGTGCATTCGTCAACCCGAAAGGCATGACCAGAAACTCGTAATGGCTGTAGCGAGTTCTGAATGCTGTTTTGGAGACGTCTTCCTCTCGGACTCTCAGCTGATGGTATCCCGATCTCAAATCAATCTTGGAGTAATAGCTCGACCCTTGCAACTGGTCGAATAAGTCATCAATGCGTGGGAGAGGATAACGATTCTTTACGGTCAACTTATTGAGCTCGCGGTAGTCGATGTACATTCTGAAGGTACCGTCCTTCTTCTTCACGAATAACACTGGAGTTCCCCATGGTGAAGAGCTAGGGTGTATGAAACCCTTTTCCAAGAGTTCTTGTAGTTGTGTGGATAGATCTTCAAGTTCTGATGGAGCTAGACGATAAGGTGCTCGAGCTATGGGCGCTGCTCCAGGAGCTAGCTCGATTTGAAACTCGACTTGTCGATGAGGCGGAAGACCAGGTAATTCCTCAGGGAATACCTCAGGAAAATTACGTACAATAGGTATGTCTTCTATCTTCCTTTCTTCCGAAGATGTATCAGAAACGAGGGCTAGGATAGCAGTGTGGCCCTTCTGCAAACACTTCTGGGCCTTAAGGAAAGAGATAATGCCTACAACAGCACCACTCTTGTCGCCATGAATCATGAGAGGTTCTTTACCAGAACGAGGGATGCGGACAATCTTCTTGTTGCAAAGAATTTCTGCTTGCTGATGAGATAACCAATCCATCCCATTAACAACGTCGTTCCCCGACAGGAGTGTTACATGGTTGGCACAACAAGAACTAGCTGAAGAAGGATGACCGTCGTACCGGTCTGTAGTGTTAAGGTTCACTAAAATTTACATCGAAGTTGTTGGGTTCCCCTCATGCGAAGGGGGATAATTCACCTTGATCGATGAACTTAGATGAGGTTGCAGTTTATCGAGTTGGTAAGCAGCCAAATTTAGAGGAGTTTCCTTAGGTCGTGCGAATGAATCCAAAATACGTCTGCGTAGTCATAAGGTTCCAAAGAAAAGACTTGAAAACGTGTTCAAGAGATTATGATCGTATCAACAATGCATCACCATCCTCAAGATTTCGAGGGGGGTCACCAATGATCGGGAGTCGAGCCTTCCAACTTTTCTAAACCAGAGGGTGTTCGTTTCGGTGCCTCAGCATGGGGAAGCGAGAACGTAATGTCACTGTAGTGAGAGAGTGATGGTTTGGTCTAAGCCAATGGTAGGAATTGGACATATCATTAATCAACAATCATGTGTCGGTGCAAAAGCAAGCGCAAGGATTTTGCCTATTAAAGAAGACTATCATGGAATTTAAAATACGACTCTTGTAGTGTAGGAGGGATAAGGTAGACGTATAGATCATCGTGTTCACCTATAGGTTGTGTGATCCATAACCCCGTCCTCGAATGTCCTGAAGACAATCTCATCAGGATAGGCATCCATTCGTTAAGTGGGGTATACGAGAGAGCTAATCAAGTAGAATTAGAATAAACCATTCAACAGGGTAGTAAGGTGGTCTTGTGACGGGTGAAAATCGTGGTATGGTTGTTGGTTTTCATTAAATCGATAGGAAATTAACGAGGTTCATGCGAAGAATCGAGTGAAATAGGGATCCAACAATAACCGAAGGATTTGACCAGCTAATCTATTGTCTAGAGGTAATCTCCAGTAGTGGTGCGGGGCGGCATGGCACAAAAGGGAAGTTCATTGCATCACGGTCGCGCGAGTGTATCACTTGTCCAAAACAGAGTAAGGTTTCGTGTTGCATAACGACAAACGCCTGTAACTGTGACTGCTTCGCTTCTGGCGACTATGACAGGTGAAGGTAACAAAGTTCGTCAACCGGGATGCGTGGGTATTGTTCTCCCAAGCCCGAGTTCGTGCAAGCCAAGTCTGGTCTTCGCGGATGTTGGCGTACGAACCGGCTGTACGGAGGGTCTGATGGCGACGTCGTGTCGAGGTAAACGTGCGAGTAGATAGAATGCATAAGCAGTCGTTGTAGCGGGGTGTCAAGAGATCAGGAAAGAATTTGATCACTACGCGTCAGTTTCAAGTAAACAGTTGGGTGTCATAAAGAACGCAGTAGGGCTAGTAGACAACATGTTATTACCCTAAATAAACATACCATATACAGCACACCATGCAAAAGTAATATAGCAAGTAGGCAATATAAACTTAAATCATACCACCTAAAGTGTTGAGTCTTGCACGTGGAGCGAAGCGTCGTTGTGGATCGTTGAGCACTGTACAGGTTATAGTCTGGTTTTATCAAAAAGCTTTTCCCTTTTTAAAACCAAGTTCACTATAACCAATGGCTCTGATACCAATCTGTCACACCCCCAAAATCCACCATGCGGAGCGTCACCGCTTGGAGGCGTGACATGACCAGGATCGAGCCACCAATCATATTGAACAAGCATGTAAGTAGTTTGTAAAATCCAACACAATACAATTGGTGTCTAAACAAAACATAGTTTGAGTTACAAGCGGAAGCATAAAGTTTAAAACCAAATCATAAGTTTAAACGTTTCAAATGTTTAGCATGGTACACAGTTGTCCATGTCCCACAACGACTCTTCCCACTCCGATGCAAGCTCCTAGATTCCTAACGACCTGCAAGGCATGTAACAACGAGTCAACAACAAAGTTGAGTGAATTCACAGTTGGTTGTTTAGTTATAGTGTTCGTGAATCATTTGTTCATTTCGTAAACCAAGTATCTTAGTTATCTGTATCGCGGTTTCCCAAACATGTGTGCGATGATTAATGGCCGGATCGCGGTTTCCAAAACATGTGTGCGATGATTAATGGCCGTATCGCGGTTTCCCAAACATGTGTGCGAAGATTAGTGGGGGCTTCCCATGTGTCGACTAGTCGTATTTGTACGTGCCCTTCTTGATCCAAGGACCGTAGCGAGTGTGGGTGTACGTAGGTTTTACGTACGTGCCCTCCAATCCGAGGACGGTGAAAAGTAGTTTAATAGTAATGATATTACGAGTAGTTATTCAAATCCCATTCCCAACCCACCGGGAATCCCATGCCTTAGAAAGTGTGTGAACTCACCTCGGTTGCTCGGTTTGACTCTCAAAAGTAGCTAACAGTCAAGGTCGGTCAATCACGTCCTAGTACGATTACCACTTAGTTTATTAGTGACTTCAAATAGAACAAAAAGTTCCTACACGTATCTATCACATAACATGCATCACTTTAACGGTTTATGCCCATATAAGTTTCCCGTCCATTCCCCACTCATAAACAAACATACGATGATGCACATAACACATATAACACGTTATATCATTCACAGATAACATACTCGATATTTAGACACGCGAGTCACAACTTATGTCATTTCAGCATTTATAATCAAAACCGACTGTTTTACGGACATTTTAATAAAATAGTTAAATTGTTCCAAAAATTCCCAAATTTTTACAGGATGACTTAAACATTCCATATTTTATTGTGTAAAAATATCGGGGTCCGGTTCATTACCAATATTTTATAAAAATTCATATTCCGAGCTGAACTCAGATTTATGTATTTCTGACCACAGTCCACGGAACAATTTATTAAAAATTCATCGAGTGTCCGATTTACGAAATTCCAGTGGGGTAATTACAAATACATCAGTTTTCATTTACAGTAAAAATTTCGTGATCCGATTCTACACAGAATACAAGTTACAACAGAAAATACAACGCTCAATTATTGCTGTAAAAATTCAGCCTAAGCTGCTGTTACAAATTGGTTCTTTAAAAATAGTAAACGGCCTCGAAAAATTACGATTCCAGTGCCATTTGATCAGTTTTTCGAAAATACAAATTTTAGGCTTCAGAAATTCTGTTTTTCGAGTTATTAAGGTCTGTTTACAGCCCTATGAAGCCGGCTGAAAAAGTGACTCAGCATGTTATCTTATGGTTTAAACCTTACTAAACCGTATTAACAAGTGTCCTAACAACGGGTTTGTCAAGGAATCAATGATCAATCATCATGCATGTTCTTAACCAACCCTAAACCAACAATATACCCATGACAACATCATCTAATAGCATTTATATACAAGTAAACTTTATGTAACCTTTATGTTTATATTTTTAGTGTTCTTGTATTTTAGTTGTAAACATACTACACCCTTTGATCATAGAAACGAGATGAAACAAGATTAACAAGAGTGTAACAAGAGACTTACTACTAGCTTAAAGCTAGGGATGAATCTAGTGTAAAGTTGGTAAGAAGAAGATGATGAAAAGTATTGAAACAAGCTCCTTCAAGATGCACCTTCCATGGTTGAACTTTAAGCTTTGAATGGACCTATGAGTGATGAAGATGACAAGAGAGAGGGAGGTGGGTTCGGTTTGGGGAAAACCGAATAGAGAGGGAGAGATGAAGTGAGAGAGTGTGAAATCTAGAGAATGATGGTTGTGATCTCAAGACTTACCTATAATCATCATTCACATATTTTGGACACTTACACAAGCAAGTAATCCCATAACAAATAAGATAAAATCTTCTCAAATATGTGGAGTATGGTGGATGGACGGTTCATGAGGGAGGAGAGAGAGATGTTGAGTGTTGTAAGAATGTGATCTTAGAAGATTATGTAGAGATTTTAAAGAGATATGTAAGAGATATGGAAAGATTTATAAGGGATTCTTGTACATACAATCTAGCCAATATCAAAAGAAATATATGGTGGATCCCCCATGGATATGACCGAAATTTGAAAGGGGGGAGGGGGTCTTGATGTAAAATTTCAACTAGATGGTAAATACTAGTTACTTACAAGTATAATATTCCATATATTAGTTTGTAAGGAAATTTAGCGGGTGTTATGATATACGGGATCATAACTAGTCAAGAAATAATAACACAGTGTGTTAGACAAATATTTGGCGTCCCGGTTAATGTCTGGTTGTTCGGTCAGATACTGGTCCGTTAAGTCATTTAATTATTCCGTAAGGCGTCTTATATATATATTTTGTAACGAAATTAATTCCTAACACATAGGAAAATATTCAGGACCATTTAGTCAAGTTTTCTGCACAAGCCAAGTACGTTAACAAACACATGTAAGTATATCACAGTAATCAGAGAGCAGTTAAATGATTCAGCACAGTCATCAAGTACTTTAATTATCATTTAATAAGTTGTACGGAATACATGTAATTTTTGAGGGTTGTCACAATTTTCTATAATTTCTTCATCTTTATGTTGACCATGCCTAGTTTGCTGACCAAAAAATTGTGTCTCTTTTCATCAAGAGGTTTTGTAAAAATATCAGCAATTTGGTTTTCTGTTGGAACAAAGTCCATTTCTATGTTACTTGTTTCAACATGATCCTTTATGAAGTGATATCTGACATCTATGTGTTTGGTTCTAGAGTGATGAACTGGATTTTCTGTTATTTTTAATTGCACTCTTTGAGTCACATAGAATTGGAATCTTTGTCAGATTTACTCCATAATCCTTCAGCTGCGTTTGCATCCATAGCACTTGTGAACAGCAACTTGCTACAACTACATATTCAGATTCAGTTGTTGATGTTGCAACACAGTTTTGTTTCTTGCTTGCCCAACACACCAATTTTTCTCCCAGGATTTGACATGCACCAGATATGCTTTTTCTGTTAATCTTGCATCCTGCATAATCTGCATCTGTGTATGCTATTAGTTCCAGATTTGTATCTTTTGGACACCAGAGACCAAGATCTAATTTGCCTTTTAGATATTTGAAAACCCTTTTTACTGCTTTTAGATGGGATTCTTTAGGATTACATTGGTATCTTGCCAGAAAACATGTAGCAAACATAATATCTGGTCTGCTTGCTGTTAAATACAACAATGATCCCATCATTCCTCTATAGGTTTTAATATCTACACATGTACCTTCTTTATCAGAAGCAAGTTTGTTCCCTGTTACCATGGGAGTTTTTGAAATTGAGCAATTTCAAGTGAGTATTTGTTCAATATTGTTTTTACATACTTAGATTGACTCAGAAATATTCCATTATTTATTTGTTTGACTTGTAAACCTAAGAAAAAAGTTAACTCACCCATCATGCTCATTTCAAAGTGGTTGGTCATTAATTTTTGAAACTTTTTGCAAAAATTTTCATTTGTTGATCCAAATATAATGTCATCAAAAATAGATTTGGACGAACAAAGTGTGACCTTTATGTGTCTTAAGAAAGAGAGTTGTGTCAATAGTACCTTTTGTGAAGCCAGAATTGAGTAAGAAATTTGAGAGAGTTTCATACCATGCTCTGGGAGCTTGCTTCAAACCATACAAGGCTTTGTTTAATTTATAAACATTATTTTGAAATTTGGGATCAACAAAGCCTTTTGGTTGATGAACATACACTTCTTCCTCGATCTTACCATTTAGGAATGCAGATTTTACATCCATTTGGTATACCTTGAAATCTTTGGATGCTACATAAGCAAGGATAATTCTTACTGCTTCTAACCTGGCCACTGGTGCAAAGGTTTCATCAAAGTCTATTCCTTCTTGTTGACAATAGCCTTTTACCACTAGCCTTGCTTTATTCCTTGTTATTGTGTCATGTTCATCTGATTTGTTTCTAAATACCCATTTTGAGCCTATGACAGACTTGTCATTTGGCTTTGGCACCAGATTCCATACTTGACTCTTTTCAAACTGATCAATCTCTTCTTGTATTGCTTGAATCCAGTCTGAGTCATTTAGAGCTTCTTTGACAGACTTAGGTTCTATCTTGCTTAAGAACCCAGCAAATGCACATTCATGTGCTGTAGCACATCTTGTTTTCACACCATCTTCTAGATTCCTAATGATGTCTGTTTGAACATGTCCTTTAATCCATCTGAGATTATGGTGAAAAGTTGTTGCTTCTGATGGATTTGTGGTTTCCCCCTGATCATTTGCCTCATTTGTGTGGAATGTATCAGAATTTTGATTATCAGATGTATTTGCATTGTTCTGATTTTGTATCATAATTTCTGACACATCTTCCACTTGTTCTATAGGGTTAGTACATGATTGTTCTATTGATTTTTCAATGAGATGTTGATCATGTCCTAGGAATTCTTCTGTTAGTGTTTCAAAAAGATGTTCAAGTTTTTCTTGTTTATCAGAAAGATTTACTTCCTTCATGTATTCATCAGAAACTTATGTTTCTGATGAATCATCAAAAGATACATATAAACTTTCTCTGATTGTCCTTTTGTTCAAGATAAAAATCCTATAAGCTTTTGAGGACAAAGAATAACCAAGAAAAATTCCTTTCTCTGCTTTTCTGTCAAATTTTTCAAGACTCTCGAAATCATTGAAAATAAAACACCTACAACCAAATGTGTACAAAAATTTTACATTTGGTATTCTCCCATTTATGATGTTGTAGGGTGTTTTATGAAGTCTCTTGTTAATTATGGATATGTTTTGAGTAAAACAAGCATTTGCTATTGCTTCTGCCCAAAAATGAGTGGGCAGCTTTGCATGAGCAAGCATTGTTCTGGCTGCTTCAACCAAGGTTCTGTTTCTTCTTTCTACTACTCCATTTTGTTGTGGAAATCTTGGAGCAGAAAAATTATGAGAGATTCCTTTGCTTACAAGGAAGCTCTCAAGTTTTAAGTTCTTAAATTCTGTTCCATTATCTGTTCTAATCCTTCTAATTGATAATTTTAAAAGATTTTCAATTTTTCTGATAAAATTTATAATCAGATCTGGAGTTTCACTTTTCTTTCTCAAGAATTCTACCCAAGTGTATCTGGACTAGTCATCTACAATGACCAGTATGCATTTATTTCCAGAAAAAACTTTCAGTACTTATTGGTCCATAAAGATCCATATGCAAAAGTTCTAAATTTTGTGAAATTGATGAGTCAGAAATTGTTTTATGTGAGCTTCTCTTTGATTTACCCATTTCACAAGCCTCACATATCTTATCCTTATTTGAGGATATGAAAGGTAATCCTTTCACCAGTCCTTTGTTTGCTAATTGACTTATATTTTTAAAATTTAAGTGGGCTAATCTTTTGTGCCACTGCCAACTATTACCTTTGTTATTTTTTGAAAATAAGCACATCTGAGGATGTTCATTTTCCTCTTTGAAATCAAAGTAATAGATAGACTTTCTTATTCTTTTTCCACTTAAGTAAATTTTATTGTCATCTAGACTAATTAGCAAATATTTTTCTGGTAAGATGGTTACCTGAAATCCTTTGTCACAAAATTGACCACAGCTTAGCAAATTGTACTTTAAGCCTTCTACATAGGCTACTTTTTCGATGGTCAATGATCCATACTTTATACAACCATACCCCAATATCCTCCCCTTTACTCCATTTCCAAAGTTGACTAATTTACCCAGTTTTGAAACAAAATTACTGAGCAAGCTCCTATCTCTAGTCATGTGCTTAGAGCTACCAGAATCGCAGTACCAGATCTGCTGCACATGATGGTCCTTAAATGGTAAACTTGGAGGGTTTTTGGTACCCAGACTTGCTTGGGTACTTTTTCTGATGAATTTTTAATCAGACTTTCTACTTTGGATGAAACTTCATGAGAATATCTGTTGCATGCTGAGCCATGAACAGATTGTTCAATTTTTGTTTGGAGATGGTGTTGTACTAGCTTTAGAATGTCAACACACATACAAGTCTCTTTATCAGAATTTTCTAATTTGTTTTCTTGTGATGAAAGTTTTCGATATTTTTGAAATTTGGAATGAATCTCTTCTGGATTTTTTTAAAATTTTTGTTTGGATTCATTTCTTTTTCCTTTTAAGTTGATTTTTGAAGCTTCAAAAGAGTTATTAGAACTTATTGATCTGCAGGATTCTGAATCAGATTCTGATGTTAATTTATCAGATATCTGATGTGTTGCCTTTACAAAGATGGTAGGTTTCTTAACATTTGTTTTCACATACCCCAAACCTTCACCTTTTTTCTTGGATGTGGTTTCAATAAAGTTAATGAATTCTTTTGCTTGCTGAAAACCTTTTACATTTATTTCTTTGTCATGAATTTTTTTGAAGAAATCATTCCTTTCTTTTTCATAAAACTCAATTTTTGTTCTGTTGTTTAAGCTTTCTTAAATTAGTAACTGGTTTTCAATTATAACTTTATTCAAGGTTCTTTGCAACTCATTAGATTTTTTGTTTTCTGATTTCTGTTTTTCTTGCAGGTTTAGAAAATCTGACATAAGTCTGTTTAATTTATGCTCAAGATCAAGATTATCTAAGTTTACCTTTTGTTCTGATTTTTAAGGTTCTTCACCAGAAAGTGCCATGAGACAGAAATTTGTCATCTCTTCTTCTTCTTCTTCTTCATTAGAAGAGTCATCTGATAGCCATGTATTTGTCCCAGCTATCAAACTTACTTGTTGTTGCTTTTTGGCTTCTTCCAACTTCTTTTCATAGTAAGCAACATCTTTCAGTCTTTTATTCTTACACTCTGATGCATAGCGACCCTTTTGCTTACACTTGTAACAAACAACTTCTGAGTTTCCTTTATCCTTTGATTTTACTTCCATCCTCCCTTTGTCACTTTTCTGATACTTATAGCTACCTCCCCTTAACCTCTGCTAAAAAGTTTTGGTGAGCAATGCGATTGCCTCAGCAAATGCAGAAAAATCTGATGATGTATCAGAATTTTCAGTATTTTGGCAGTTTGAGGTTTGTGGATCATAGGTGGGTGTTCTTTGTGAGTTGGAGATTAGAGCTAATGATCCCCCTCTTTGGTGTGATTCTTCATATATTTCTTCTTCTTTGGGGACAAGAATGCTATACTGTCGCAACCCCCATCCCCTATTTACCCTGGGAACGAGCGGCCGCGGCCAGTCTTGGTGGTATCACGTTTTTCATCATTTTGGCAGCGGAATTTACATCAGGACCGTAGTTAGGAGGAAATAAGCTCGTACATAGTCCCTACTGGTTATGCACAAGTCGGTCTGTCGGTTCTTAACTATAGTCTAGGTATCTAAGACTTCGACCCGGACTAGGTTGAGTCTTGCCAAATTCCCTATAGTTATGGCTCTGATACCAATCTGTCACACCCCAACCGATGGCGGAAACAGATTGTCCAGAAGTTTTCATAACAATTATCAACACTATTCGATTAAAATAATACGTCCCATACCGTATCTAAAACAGTAAGTCAATTATTACAGACAAAAATCCAGGCAAATATTCTGTTCCGACAACTCAGATTTAAATAAACAACAATTGTTTATCTGCTTCTAGAGACCCTCGATTCGTTATCTACAGTCAACTATTTGTTGGGCTCTAAAGCTTTATTCTAGCTTCAAATTCCTACCACATATGCATCCTAAGCACATGTCACATACGTTAAAATAAAGTCAATACATAAAATGTATAGGTGAGCATACAAGTTTGATAATAGCATATAGAGTTCGAATTCGTTTACGCATAACCAGCACGTACACATAGTGAAATGAAGCACGTTAGTTATCGACATAGATCCATCGATACCAATGACTGCGGGTTGACTGCCCGAGGCAGTTCGCAATACATGATTACCACCGTAATCCATGCAAGTAAAAGATCCTTAACAACCCCCGTATGAACGGGTGCTGAGTCCAAACTATAGTACTATCGTTGCTAAGGCATGTAGACAGCATTCCATGTGTAAACATAACAAACAAGCATTCATAAGCCACGTATAACATGCATTGACGGTTAGCGTTCAAATAGTTTGAGTAGTGTGATAGTTGTAGTTTGAATATTCGTAACGTATGTAACACCCAAAAGTGCTTAAAGCAAAAAGGGATCGAGTATACTCACAGCGATTAATGGATTGAAGGGAGCGCTTAGCGAGTAAGGTTAGCCTGAATAGATTCGGTAGCATAACGATAAGCGAAGCGTAAAACGGAAAACAAGCGCTGGAGAGTCGTACAGCTGGTCAATCGGACGGCTGACCGTTCGGTTGACAGTCCATTCGGACCACTGTCTGGTCGGTCGATAGGCCGATCGGATGGCTGTTCGAGTGGATTGTTTCTCCCTATAAGAAGTATGTGTTTGTGTATGATGGCTTGTCTTTTGAAGTTTTCGTTGTAGTATTTGAAAATTTGAAGTATCTTTACCTTTCAGGTCGGTCGATCGAATGGTCGTTCGATCGGCCGGTTATCCGATCGGTTAGGTACTTCAGTAAATAGGTTCTCAGCAGGATGTCACCTGATCGGACGGCTGTTCGATCGGGTGGCACTCCAACGCGTTGAACATGTTGAAAATCGACTAAGTGTTGAAGCATAGTATCTCATGATCCGAAGAGTAATCCAATCGGACGGTAGTCCGATCGAACAGCAGTTCATTCAATACCCTCTTCAATGAATTGCTCAAGTGTGGGACCATGTGCTAGCCGATCGGCTGGCCTGGTCGATCGACTGACTGTTCGATCAGCTGGCTGTCCGTTCAGACAGCAGTCCGATCGGTAAGCATTCTGACCTGGTCGGCCTGTTCGTCTAACACTTGGCTGTTCTGGTTTGTTTGGCGTTATATCGAGGTATTTTGACAACGAGTCGAACCATAGAACCCTCGTTCTTATTTGTTTCCCCTGCTCGGATAGGAATCACCCAAATCCAGCCGGTGATTTGTTCGGAACGGAGTTTAACGTTTAACCCGTAACCGGTTAACCTCGTGGGTAGAATCCGGATCTTGAGCCATGCAATCACCGAAGTGATTTGCAAAACGGCACAGACCCCGTTTCTATCGGTTGAAGGCATTGAGAGTGAAAGAGTTGAAAGAAAGTTGGAATATCCCTCTTTCAATCCTTTTTCACCGTGTATATGTTTAGATCTACTAAAGATCTTTGTTTGTTTATGTGGAAATCGGTTAGATCCAAGCTATTCTTGGTGGATTGAGGCCAAATCATGAAGTTCTTCAAGAACCCATGATAACATCATCCTAGAACACTTGATTCTTGATGATTTCACGGTTAAAAGTTAAGATTTGAAAGATAGGAAGGTGTAGGAGTGCGTATAGATCAGGAAAGTACAAGATTTAGGATGAAAACTTACTGGAATCGAGAGAAATCTGCGAAAAGATGAGCTGAGCGTGCTGGTCGGTCAGAGGTTTCCAAAAGTGGAAAGAATGACAATGACAGGGGTATTTATAGGATGCCAAAAGGGTAAGTGCTGGCCGATCGGCCAGGCAGCTTGATCGGACAGCCTGTCCGATCGGACAGCAGTCCGTTCGGCTGGCTGTTCGATCGGCTGGGAGCCTGATCGATCAGTCGCACTGTTCGAGTGTTTCGCGCGACGATTTTTGATATTTCGATTTCGATTGCGAGCGGTTCGATACGATAGGGTTTCCAAGTCAAATTACTTTTAGTCCCAACTACTTCATATCTCGCATAATCTATTCTCCACTAATTACCCTAGTTCGACTTTTGATTCGAGTTCGATTCCAAGTTTTGATTGAGTTTGATTGCATTTCGAGTTAGATTTCGAGTTTCGATTGATCTTCACAGCACAACATAAATAAACATGCACAAGTAACACATAAGGCACACACACGTATAATAACAAGTAAAAAAAACGTAGCTCGAGTTGCGATTTGATGTCGATTCGATTAGCATAGTTTGGTTATTGAGTAGTTAACTTTATCGCATTGTTACTTCCTATAGTTCACAGTCGTAGGTCGATTGAATAACGATTAACACACATCGATTATTGTCATTAACAACACTTACTCCACATAATACGAATCAAATAAAGAAATTTCTACGAGTTAAGTTGCGCGAAATCGGTCGTTGACTTAGACCTTGACTTTGACTTTTACTTGTGAAAACACGGGGTGTTACATCTACGGGCATCCCATTTAACCTTTACAATTGATACCTGCTTCCTTCGAAGCTTCTTAACCTGTCGATCCTCAATCGACAAAGGTTTCTCAACAAACTTCAGGCTCTTATCTATGTGCACATCTGTATGTGCTATGCCTAGTGATTCATCAGCTAGACATTTCTTTAGATTACAGATGTGGAATACATTATGAATACCACTGAGCTCTTCAGGCAAATTTAACTTATAAGCCACTGTTCTGACACATTCGATGATCTCGAATGGTCCTATATATCTTGGGCTTAACTTTCCTTTCTTGCCAAATCGCATTATCCCTATCCAGGGTGATACTTTCAGTAACACTTTGTCACCAACCTCGAATTTTAGAGGTTTACGCCTTCTATCTGCGTAGCTTTTCTGCCTATCCCTGGCAGCTTTGAGACGATCTCGTATCTGTACAATCTTATCTGTCATCTCCAGGACTATATCAGGTCCTGTTAGTTGGACATCTCCAACTTCTGCCCAACAAACGGACGTTCTGCACTTTCTTCCATACAAAGCTTCAAATGGTGTAGCTTGAATGTTGGAATGATAGCTATTATTATATGAGAATTCAATCAATGGAAGATGATCATCCCAACTTCCTCCTAAGTCAATAACACAAGCTCGTAGCATATCCTCGAGTGTCTGTATAGTACGTTCACTTTGACCATCCGTCTGAGGATGATATGCTATGCTGAAGTTCAATCGAGTGCCTAGGGATTATTGAAAACTTTTCCAAAAATGCAATGTATACCTCGTATCTCTATCAGAGATGATAGACATTGGCACTCCGTGGAGAGATACAATCTCATCCACGTATAGCTGAGCTAACTTATCTGAGCTGTGTGTTTCCTTAATAGGTAGGAAGTGGGCTGACTTAGTCAGTCTCTCCAGTATCACCCAAATAGTATCATTTCCTCGCTTTGTCTTAGGTAACTTGGTGATAAAATCGATAGTCACCATTTCCCATTTCCAGGTGGGAAGTTCAGGCTGTTGTAGCAAACCTGACAGCTTCTGGTGTTCTGCTTTAACTTGAGCACATGTCAGACATTTGGCCATATAGGTGGCAATACTTGGAACTGTAGGATGAACAGAATACTTGGAACTGTAGGCTTCTTGAAGGATAACATCCCGAAGTCCTCCATAGATTGGAACCCATATCCGTCCGTTCAATCTTAGGATTCCGTCCTTACCATATGATAACTGTTCAGCAGTTACCCCCAACTTTTCATTCGGATAGTTGGCTTCTAACACAGCTTCCTTCTGAGCGGCTAACAATCTTTCATTCAAGCTGCTCTTCAATTCAATGCTCTTGGCATTGATTCTAATGGGCTTAACCCTTTCCTTTCTGCTTAAAGAATCGGCAACCACATTCGCCTTGCCTTGATGGTATCGGATTTCACAATCATAATCATTCAGTGTCTCTAACCATCGTCGCTGCCTCATGTTCAGATCCTTCTGGTTAAACAGATGTTGAAGGCTCTTGTGATCAGAATAGATCACACACTTGGTACCATATAAATAATGCCTCCAAAGTTTCAGTGCAAACACAACGGCACCCAACTCCAAATCGTGGGTGGTGTAATTCTTCTCGTGCACTTTTAATTGTCGGGAAGCGTATGCAATAACTTTACCTTTCTGCATTAGCACACATCCCATGCCAGTGTGTGATGCATCGTAGTAAACCACAAATTCTTCAATCCCTTCAGGCAATGTCAACACAGGAGCATTGCTTAACTTCTGTTTAAGAATATCGAAGGATTCTTGTTGCTTAGGACCCCAATCAAACTTAATATTCTTTCTAGTCAACGAAGTTAGGGGTGCTGCAATCCTTGAGAAATTCTCAATAAAACGCCTGTAGTATCCTGCCAGGCCTAAGAAGATGCGAATCTCTGTGGGCGTCTTCGGCTCTTGCCAATTCATGATAGCTTCAATCTTAGCGGGATCCACCTGGATACCACGCTCACTAACCACATGTCCAAGGAATTGGACTTCACAAAGCCAAAATTCACACTTTGAAAACTTGGCATAGAGTTTCTCATGCTGAAGAAGTTTAAGAATACAACGAAGATGCTTCTCATGGTCATCTTGATTCTTTGAGTAAATAAGAATGTCATCGACGAAGACGATGATAAATTTATCCAAGTAGGGCTTGCATACGCGGTTCATGAGATCCATGAACGCTGCTGGTGCATTAGTGAGCCCGAAAGGCATCACTAAGAACTCGTACTGACCATATCGAGTTCTAAATGCAGTCTTGTGCACATCTTCATCTCTAACCTTCAGTTGATGGTAACCTGACCTCAAGTCAATCTTGGAGAAGTAACTTGCCCCTTGCAATTGATCGAACAGATCGTCGATCCTGGGCAGTGGATATATGTTCTTGATAGTGACGTTGTTAAGCTCACGATAATCGATGCATAGACGCATCAATCCATCTTTATTCTTTACAAATAGGATCGGTGCTCCCCAAGGAGGCGAGCTAGGCCTGATAAATCCTTTTGCCAACAAATTGTCCAACTGAGTTCTCAACTCCTTCATCTCAGTCGGGGCCAACCGGTAAGGTGCTCTTGCAACAGGTGTTGCTCCAGGTATTATGTCGATTCTGAACTCTACTTGCCTATCTAGGGGTAAACCAGGCAGTTATTCAGGGAATACTTCTGAATATTCAGAAATGACAGGGATATCTTCAACCTTGGGTTTTGGTTCATCAATAGTTACTTGTGCCATGTAGATGACACAACCTTTCCTCAAACACTTTGATGCCTTAAGCATAGACACTTGCTTAGGCAACCCATACTGAGTGTCTCCCTGTATGGTAAGTGGCTCACCATACGGAGTCTTGATCACCACTTGTTTCTTGTCACAAACAATCTGGGCTTGGTTATGAGATAACCAATCCATGCCTATCACTATGTCGAAACCAGCTAATTTCAAAGGAAGTAAGAATAACGAAACGGAGTGGTTCCTAATGGATATAAAACATCCATCTAGCACAGTTGAGGCAGTTTCTAAGGTACCATCGGCCAACTCTACTTCATATTTCACGCTTAGGATTTTAACAGGTAAATTCAACAACTTACAAAACTTATCATCTACAAATGACTTATCCGTACCCGAATCAAATAACACCCTTGCATAAACATCATTTATAAGGAAGGTACCTGTTATCACATTATCATCCTGAACGGCTTCTCGTGCATCCATTCGAAAGACCCTAGCATTGGTCTTTTTGGCCTCTTCAGGCTTTTTGGCATACTTAGGGCAGTTGGACTTGATGTGCCCCTTCTCGTTACAGTTATAGCACGTTGCATCCTTTATCTTCTTGCACTCTATCGTCTTGTGCTCACTTGACTTACAAATCCCACAAGCCCTTGGCTGTGATTGGGATTTTGACTCGTATCTACACCTCCCCAAATGGCGCTTCTTACAGATTTTGCATTTGGGCTTCTCGCCCGACTGTTGGCCATCTCTCTTGAACCCTGAACTCTTCCTGTGGTCAGAGTTCCCTTTGTGCTTCTTGTCTGAACGGTGTGAGTTTTCATCCTCACGTTTCCTCTTTACAATATCAGAATTTCTCAGCGATCTCTGCCTGACCACATCAAGGGTGAGAGACAAGGATAAATCAGCTACAGACCTAAAGGTAGTTGGTCGAGATGCCTTTACACTGGCTTTGATTTCCGGGGCTAAACCCCCAATGAAACGGGCTATCCGCTTTGGTTCCGGCGTCACTAAGTAAGGAACCAAATCGAGACATAGTATTAAAACTCGTAAGATAAGCCTGACAGTCCAAATTCTTCATAACCAATGTCAGGAAATCGGTCTCGATCTTCTCAACCTCATGTTGAGGGCAGTAATTTTCTTTGATGAGAGTAACGAACTGCTCCCAAGACATACCATACAAATGGACTTTCCTAGTAGCTTGGATCAGAGACCTCCACCAAGCTAGCGCTTCTCCTTTGAATGATTGAGATACAAACTTCACAACGTCCCTATCAGCGCAACCACTGATATCAACCACAGTGTCCATTTCATCGAGCCAAGTCATACAATCGACGGCTCCTTTCTCCCCTGTGAAGTCTCTAGGCTTGCAGGAGACGAAATACTTATATGTACTGGACTTTCCACGTGGTTCTTGTTTGAGCTCAATCTTCTTCGGCGGAACACTATGCTGATTTGAGGAGTGATGAGCGTCATCCCTCCTTGATCCATCATGTTTAGGAGGTGGCTTACTATGAGCCTCAGAGTGAGTCTTAGGTTTAGAATGGGGTACTGATAAGGTCCTGCTTCGAGTACCACTTGACTCATTAAACTGCCTATCTATGGCCTTGGTAACAGCATTATCAATCAATGCTTGAAGTTCCGCACCAGTTACGTTGATCCTAGTAGTATCATGATTCTCCCTTGGATGACTGTTGACTTCTTCAGACTCTGCCATGTAGCTTGATTGCTACATAAAATGATGACAATGATTTGCTTAGAGGTTTATAACAGAGTTGTCATCTTGTCAATTTATTAACCATGGTATTAAAGAACCATATTGGTTAATTTATTAAGTATTTCATTCAGGATTTTTCATCAATAATCCTTAGTTATAATTAAATATAATAATGGCACAAATGGCCAAGTCACATGGACACATTCAAATTATAAGTCAAGATCTTATAGGATCGAGGTACTAAGGCTTGAATCATAGTTCATTATCTTTTTCTTGACAGGGAGTCGTAGACTACAACTGTCTTTAGTCCTTTAGGATAATAATTATGGCCCGTAGGCATTTCATCGCTTTAGGGATGTTTATTATATGATCATTTTATCTGATGATATTAGTCAAGATCGCATTGATCATACAGACTATTATGCTTGGACGTAGTCCGACATCTTTAGACAGGGGGTCAAAGACCACCACTGTCATTGTCTTATTGGACAACAAGTTTAGCCCGTAGGCACTTCATCACTAATGGATGTTTATAATGTGATCATCTTTATTTGATGATTTAAGCCATGATTTCTAAATCACTAGGCTAGAAAAGGGGGTTGGAAATTCCCACTTTAAGGATGACAAGTGTAATTTTATCGCATCACTGTTGCCAGGAGTGTTAACATGTTTTCAGATGTTAACAAGGATCTGAATCTCTTTTAAACAGGTTTTACCATCATAGCTAGGTCCTTAATGACATGCAAGCTAGGTTATACCCTTTAAGATTCTTTTTAATATATATTGGTAGATCAATTACAAAAAGGAATGATATTTTGATTTATTTCATATATTATGTTCGTATATAATGATAAAATGAAATTTAAACAAATCACTCCAATAAATTTTAGAAGGAGTACATAATTGCCCTCAATGGGACTTGAAGGAAATAACATTGTCCACGAAGGGACTAAAAGATAAATATGTCCTTATCGGGACTATTAGAGAAAAGGAATACAACAAAAGAAGTTCTTCTTCATCTTAGTCCTGAAAGTCTCCTCCTTGGTTTACTGTATGCGATGTGGTTACTGAAGGTTTTGGAAGGTAGTCGAAATCCTCCAAGCTAGGGACCTTAACAGAAGTGGAATCCAAGGATTTTATGGTTAGCAAATAATATGGATTACGGATAGGGTCAGGACAGGTATAATCCAAGTTTGGGATTCCAAGACTTGGAGGTAAGCAATATGGATCATTTGGGTCTATAGGTATCATTTTCGGAGTGGGAGACTCAGGGACTGCTGGTATGGGCTCCTCTGACGTCTGCTTCTCAATTGAAGTTTCAAAAGTCTCAGGTAAGGAATTTGGAACATGGTTAATGGTTTCAACGGGTTTGATTTTGGGAATGGGTCCAAAAAGATCATTCCTACATACTAGTCGTACGCTTATAACGAACATGGTTAATGGTTTAACCCGGTTTTCAGCCCGGGCTACTGAACGTATAACGAACATGTAATTCTTTTACAAGTTTATATATAAATAATTATCCCAAGTTATAAAATATATTTTGTGCCTTGTGCATTCAAATCAATTTTCTTAAACATACTAGTTCGTTATACGTTCAGTAGCCCGGGCTGAAAACCGGCTTTAAGAAAACAAAACAATTTAAATGGGTCACCTCAATAAATTAACCTTCATATGATTAAAAATTCAATGCCCGACCAAGCGGTATTCCATATACCGTACCCCAAGCCCGTATAAGAGAAAATAAGTTAAAAGTATTTACCTGACCAAGTATATATCACAATCAGCGAGTGCAAGTATCTTTTACTGGTCTCCTAATCTGGAACGAAGGTTTTAATAACATATTAGATTCCTAACGGGTCTTAATTAAGTCTAAACTTAGACCGGTTAGTTTTAAAGGAAGATACACGGTTCGAAACGCATGATTAAGCGAAGACCGGAATAGAATGTGGTTTAGACCCGATATGTTTGTATACTTGTATAATATGGGTAAACTAAACACATTCTGGATTTTGAGATAAAAATGATAAGGTTTGACCCGTTTCGCCTAATTTATGCAAACTAGTTACATAAACCGTACTGAACGCGAAAAATGCGTAACAGGTAACCAAATGAGTCATGAACAGGTTTCCTAAGTTAATATGTCTTAATTATGTTGTGATATCAGTTAGATACCTCCCATTATGCCCAAAATGGATTTAAACTCAAATTATGCCCCGTAGGGGTATTTTGGTCATTTTAAAGGTTATAAAAGAGTTTAAATACTAATCTGAGTTTCAGGTCTGATATAATCAGTAAAAACATTTATTTTTATAAGTCATAACAGTAGGGTATTGCATATATGTGAAATTTATCTTTTATAACCAAACTATGCACCGTAGGGGCATTTTGGTAATTTCACATAAGCTTTAAATGTCAAAATTATAATTCTGAGTTCAAAACTTTTGCTTACTGTTTAATTATAAAAATTTACTTAAAACATCAGTAGGTATTAAGTTTTATATACTAAAAATAGTTTTAACCCATACTATGCGCTTTAAACGCGTAAAAGTCGGTTTTAAGCGATTTTCGGGTTTAAATAGGAAATCTGAGTTTTTTATCAGTTTATAAAGTTTAAAATATTTTATTTATCATATAAAATCAGTAGCAAAAAGTTTGGTATCCAAATATTATGTAAAACTCATTTTATTCAAGAAAAGGGCATAACCGACAATTACCGAATTAATGCAAGAACTCTATGTTATGCTCAGCTTAAAAATAAATAAAATTCTTTAAAAATCCCAAAATATTATATTACATCAGTGGGTAAAAAGTTTGGTGTCAAAATTTGGGTTTAGATAGGCTTTATGTTAATTACGTCGTTTAATTAATAAAAAGCTTTCTAATTACGCTATTGAGCATAACTCTTAATCTAGACCTCAAAATGATGTCAAATTTTTAGGACAAGTTTATAAATCAGTAATAAAGGTTTTTGTCCTCTCACATTTTGAAAAATCTTGTTTAAGGTCAAAAGGGCATTATGCTCAATATTTAGGCATATAACGGAAACATGCACATGAATCGAATAACTAATGAACCAAGTTGTATAACCTCAGAGGGTTACACTAATCTATAACCTGGTCCTAATAGAGCTCTAAGGCATTTCTAAAATATACTACATTGGGTTAGAACTGAAAGTCAAAGCAAAAGTCTACTTTTGCAACTTTCGGTTCCGAACCGAGCTTAAACTGAAAATTATCGGGTTGAACATGCTTAAACATGTTCTTACATTAATTATTAAGTTATATAAGTGATAAAACAGGTTTCATAGCTTAATTATGTGTTTATGCGAAAATTTGCTTTTTGTTGAGTTTTTATAATTAACGTTGACCCGACAATTGACCTAGTTAGAGTGGGAATCAGAGGGTGCCCTTTTAAGGGTTTATTACCCACATAATTACCAACTCAAAGCTACTATCAATTCGAGAATTGACTGGACCATTAGTGATAAATCACTAAGTCAACCCTTAATTACGACGATTTTGACTTTAGGCCATTAAACTAATAAAACTGAATTAAGAAAGGTTAAGGAGGCTTATTGAAGAACTAAGCACGACTAATGACCCTTAGGAAGTGATCTTGAGCTCCAGGAGACTCCAGAAGTTAAGTTATGAATGTTTTCAAGTGAGTGCCCAAAATGTTGCAACAAGATGTTCTTTATATAGGGGATTTAATCTTACAATATCATGCCAAACAAGTCTATAGATGTTCCCTGATCATTAACAAGTGTCCCTATGCATGAAAAACCATCAAACAAGCCCCTAGAATCGAATACAAGGCTTCTAAGGATGTGCAACCTGCTGAACTCGCATCTGTGTATGAAATCTGTCCAGGTAAGGCCGTCGCGTCGCTCGACGACAGAGGGTGAAGGTGGTGGCACAGCGCCACCATGTGGCTTACCTGATCAGCATCTTTCAAACAATGACATTTTACCCCCTGGACCTTCTAAAACGTAATTTCTTTCATTTTAAGCACATTTAACCCATATAACTTATATTTCTATGATCCATGAGATATAACCAAACATCGTTAGGTCCGGTTTCGTTAAACGATAACCGAAAACACAAGTTTTGCCTCATTGACACTTTTAACCCCTTAATTACGAAAGTTAACGTATCTTCCTCATACGGTATCGAAACCTTGTGAAATTTTTATCACTTATTTTTGGGAGTATAATTAATTGTTACAAGGCTCCAAGTTCGCTAAAAGGTCACTCAGAGGTATAACTTAAACATGTTGACACATTTAACCCTCGCATCTTGTAAACTTTCACTTTCTTCCACAAACGGTTTCATATGCTTCATGATGCATTCGTTTAAGGGTATAAACATCGTGTAGAGTTTTTGAAAGGCAAAATTATCAAATGTTGACACTTTGTATCCTTATATACATATACTTTCTTCGTTTGTCAACTTTAGTCCCTCAAACTCAATCCGTCACATGTTTAAAGTCAATGACACGTGTCGATACTATATTGGACATGATTTTGCGAGGTGTTACTATCGGACTGCCGTCCGATCGATCAACATGAAGGGTGGAGATACTTCTCTATTTTCAAAATGCTACAACGAAAACTTCAAAGCCATCATACACAAACACATCCTTACCAAACGAGATGTCGATCAAATCGAATGGCCATCCGAACGGATTGACATCCGATCGACTGGCCATCCGATCGGATTGCCATCCGATCGGATTACCATCCGACACTTGGTACTTTGCACTGTTTTATGCGCCGCTTAACGTTTACGCTATCGTTAACTGTTCAGGCTAATCTCTCTCAGCGCTTCCTTCAATCCAAGGCAGTGTTTATTAAGTTAAACGCTATCTGTGAGTATACTCGATCCCTTTTTTTTTGCTTTATGCACTTTTGGGTGTTACATACGTTACCTATTCTAAATCACATCGAACACACAACGCAAACACTATTTAAGCGCTAACCAATATTGCATGTTATACGTGACTCGATGAATGCATGTTTGTTATATTTACACATTGATTGCTGTCTACCTGCCTTAGCAATGATAGTACTATAGTTTGGACTCAGCACCTGTTCACTCAGGGGTTGTTAAGGACAATACTTCACGTGTTCGCAGTGGTGAACATGTGATGCGCACTCACTACTCGCAGTCAACTCGCAATCATTGGTATTGATAGGATCTTTGTCGATAACTTACATGCTTCACATTATACGTTATACATGTTGGTTATGCGTAAACGATTTCGAACTCTATTATGCTATATCAAACTTGTATGCTCACCTTTACACTATGTGTATTGACCTTTATTTTAACGTATGTGATAGGTGCTTAGTGTAACAACTCGTATCAAAAGTCCTATTTATTTTATTAGTTTATCCAAAAGGAAACCCTAATTGAGACACCCAAGTGATTCTACACAAACCCTAAAATTTTTAGAATAATTGGAATTAGGATCAGGGCCCCTAAAACTCAAGGGGGGTAAAACCCTATTAACGATTATCTTTATAAAATGCTGTCGAAATAGAATTTTCATGCAACGTCGACTCATCAGGGCTAGATAGGTGACGAAGCAGGCCTACCTTACTTTGACACCCCAGGCGATACGCGGCACGTATCGCGGATTCTTCCGCGACTAGCGGGAGGTGCAAATTTTGGGTATAAATAGAAGGGCCTGGCACTTGCATTCTGTTGTTCGTTCGACGAAAAAATTCACAAAATACACTGAGTTACGTTCTGTTTACCACAATTAACACACACGGATCACTAATCGACGCCGCAATCAGGGTAATAACTCGATCGCTGATACGATTCAATGTCCGATTGATTAAAATATCCAATGGATGTTTAAGTGCTGCCCACATTAGGGTTATGCTTTGTCATTCGTCGTTAATTCGATGGATGTTTAAGTATCACACTTTGTCATTCGTTGTGAGAGTTTGATCTCGTGAATTATCGTAAAAGCTGTATTAAGTTACTGACTGAATTGTGTGCCTGTTATTAATTTAGGTTAAAAGGCTAATCAGTAGGCTAAACTCTGCCCGTATAAATCTGCAATGTGAGTCATTCTCTTTTTATCAACTATTTTACAATACCTCAAATTATTTTCAAAGGTTATAATTACAGGGACTAAGTCATGGATATCTTGAATCACTGGCTAGTGGGGTATTGTGCACATTACTAATTTTCTCCCAGTTAGGTTCATTGACCTACTAGGGATAATCATCACTATTTAGGTTCATTGATCTAATAGTGGTATGACCATCGTCACCATTGTGACATGTCACCATTGTGACACAGCGCCAGATAAAAATAAGATAGAAGCCATTGTAATCGCTCTTATGTTGTAATTAATAACTATGCATCATTTTATAAATAGAATGATTCACTCAGTATTTCCCGCTGACAAAACCTTTTTCAAACATGTTTCAGGTGATCTGTTATGATCCAGTATAAGTACTGTGAAGCACTACAAGCTTAAGGAAGTGGCTCATGATAAAATAAAGAAACATGTTTTGTAAAATAAAGATTTCTTCGTAAAATCAAATGATTGTAAATTACCGGGTTTTTATCCCGAGTTGTGAAATAAAATAATCGGGAAATATTTCAGTTTTAAAAAGATCCTGATGATAAACTTCCGCTGTTAAACTCAATTAATTAAATACCACGTGATTTCTGTCCCGCGGCTCCTGAAACGGGTCAAACCGGGTCGGGGGCCGTGACAGAAAAAGGTGGTATCAGAGCCACTGTTCAAGCCACTGATTTAAGCCAATTAAGTATTTAGAAAATACTTAATTAATTGCTATTTTGTGATTATGTGTTTTATTATCTGACTAATTGTGTACAGTATGGGCGGATCTTTATATGCTAACCAATGTAGCAATTAATGCAAATCCTTAATTAATTTGACTCAAAATTTTAGCACCTTTATTATCTACAGTCTAGAAACCTTATTCAGTAAATAAATAAATTTATAAATAAAATCTAGTGTGTTTTAATTTTCAGTTGTTTTGTAGTTACACAGTCTGGAATAATATTTAAAGGTTTTCTATAATTATTTTTAATTAATAATTGTGTGTATTTTGCTAAACAGCATGAGTGACTTATCTGACGCCCTTCAGAATTTAAATCTCTATCCGGTAAGAATAGAGATTTCCAGAGATTTCAATAGATATATACCAGACATTGAAGAACCTATAGAATTCAACGCTTTACCTCTCGAGAAACCCAAGCCTAAGAAAATGGAAATTGGGGAAAGCTCTAGGCAAATTGAGGGGTTACCATCTCAGGAAGAGCTAGATTTTATATTGACAAGCTATAATACTATTAAGCCTGTTAATGAAAATGTTCTTATTCACTCTCTTGAAACACAACTACCAATAAACTTAGAACCAGCTATTCCAATCCACTCGCAAATAGACGAATGGTTGACTAATGAAATACAGTTACAAAACAATCCCTATAAGCTTTTTCCTCAGTTAAATCCAGAACCTTTACCAAATCCACCAATGAGTAACGAGAATATGGCTGAACTCCACCACTTTGGCGAAGAACTAATGGATGCTGGGAATAGGATCCAAGAGATTGGGGGACAGATCTCCTGGAAATACAATGAGAGGGAACGCCGTTACTAGAATATCATCTGACAAAGGATAGGGGATTTATGGAATTGTGGTTGTGTAATAGTAATAATAAAATCAGTATGTGTAAAATAAATAATAAAACAGGTGTATATAGAAGCATGATATAATCTATAAAACAAATGAAATTTTAGAAAGTTAGAATTTTGTTTGTATATTCGATTACGGGATTATGTGCAATTAATTGTGACATTGGATTATTTCTTTTATACTAATTATTTATCTATAAATTAGTTATCAGATGGAAAACGCTAATATTGAACCAGTTAATGAGGTTAATCAATCTGAGCAACAACCGGGGGATCAACATATGACCAGGCAGGATATAGAAAATATAGTTGCTCAAGGGATAGCCAACGCTATTCCAGCAATCGTTGCTGCTGTTAAAAATCCAATCGAACCGCAACAAATCATTCCTAGCAAACGTATTTCTGAAGATAACTTAAGTAATAGTATAAACGGAGGCAATAATCATACTAATCATGAGAATGAACCACGACAAGCTCCGCTCCCTTAGAAAATGAAAGCTGCAACGCCTGGTTGCACTTACAAAGAATTTCTTGCATGTAAACCCACTGAGTTTGCAGGCAATGAAGGAGCGACTGCGGCACTGCGTTGGTTAGAGAAAACCGAGGCAGTAATTGCCATAAGTAAATGTGCTCAGGATGATTAGGTCATGTACGCGTCAAACCTTTTCAAAGAAGGGGCGCTAGAATGGTGGAATACGGTGTTACAAGCAAAAGGAAGAAGGATGGCATATGCTATGAACTGGGAAGAATTTAAGAGCTTTGTAGAAAGAAAATTATGTCCCGAGTATGAAAAGGAACAAATGACAAATAAGTTTCTAACCCACCGGATGGTGGATGTAGATTGTCGAGGGTATACTTCAACATTCTTCTAGTATGCTCGAGTGGTACCAACCCTGGCTTCGCCAGAGCCGGTACTTATTTCTCGTTATATTTGGGGATTGATTTCCGAAATCCGTAATATCGTCAAGGCTGCGAAACCTCGCACGATTGATGATGCGGTGGATTTAGCCAATACTCTGACTGACGAACTAGTACGGACAAGAGAAGAAAATAGAAGGAAGGAAGTAGCCCAAAAGATTACCCAAGAATTCCGTCAGGGTAACCATAATAATTTTAAGAGATGAGGAAATAGACAATCTTCCACTAACCCATTTTGCAATTTTTGCAAAAGAAATCATTTTGGAAGATGCAAAGGATATTGCAATTTTTGCAAAATTCCGGGGCATCAAGAAGAAGACTGCAGGAGGAAGAAATTTTCAGTCTACTACAACTGTGGAGAAGCTGGACATCTTAGACCAGATTGTCCAAAACTGAACAAACCATCTGACAATAAAGCCAAATCTACAGAAGGAGCAAAAAGGAATGTAAGAGCCTTCCAACTGACTACTCAGGAAACAGAGCTCATTCCAGATGTGGTAGCTGGTACGTTCTTAGTTCACAATGTTTACACAAAAGTATTATTTGACTCTGGTGCAAACCAAAGTTTTATAAATACTTCATTCTGCCAAACTCTTAACTTACCTTTAATCAGCATTAGGCCAATTTCTACAGTAGAATTGGCAGATGTGAATTCAGTTAAAATAAATAAGGTTCTGCAAAACGTAGAAATAGAACTTTTAAGTCATAAAATTTCTGCAACCCTATTATCTATGAAATTAGTTGAATTCGATGTTGTGTTAGGAATGGATTGGTTAGTAAACAATCATGCTCGAATTATCTGTGATAAGAATTCCATAACCACTGGAGAAGTAATAATGATTACAGGAGATAAGCTAATTAAACCCATAAAGTTCATATCAGTAATAAAAGTTGCTAATTACGAACGAAAGCAAGGAATAGTATATATGATTTCAGTAATCATTAATACTAAAGATAAAGAACTTAAGGAAATTTTTGTAGTTTCAGAATATCCAGAAGAATTACCAGGATTACCACCAGATAGGAAAGTAGAATTTAGGATTCATCCAATCCCAGGAACTACACCGATAGCCAATGCACCTTATCGGTTAGTTCCTACAGAAATGTTAGAACTGAAAAAGCAATTAGATGAATTATTAAGTAAAGGTTTCATACAACCTAGTTTATCCTCATGGGAGGCACCATTGTTGTTTGTTAAGAAAAAGGATGGTTCGATGAGAAAGTGTATTAATTATAGGGAATTAAATAAGGTTACAATTAAGAATCGATACCCATTACCTAGAATTGATGATCTATTCGATCAATTCCAGGGAGATAGATATTTTTCTAAGATCGACTTACGTTCCGGATATCATCAATTGAAAGTACAAGAGGAAGACATACCTAAAACTGCTTTCAGAACTAGGTATGGTCATTACGAGTTTACAGTTATACCCTTAGGATTAACGAATGCACCTACAGCATTCATGGACGTGATGAATAGGATCTGTAAACCGTATTTGGATAAATTTGTAATTGTCTTCATAGACGATATACTTATTTATTCACAAAGTCAGGGGGAACATTGCCAACATTTGCATACACTCTTAACTTTGTTAAGAAAAGAAAATCTTTACACCAAATTCTCGAAGTGTGAATTTTGGTTGCAAGAAGTGCAATTTCTAGATCATATGGTGAATCATGAAGGTATTCACTTAGATCCTGATAAGATAGCAGCAATTACCAAATGAAAGGTTCCGCAATCTGCAATGGAAATTAGGAGTTTTGTAGGTTTAGTTGGATACTATAGACGGTTTATTAAAGGATTTCTCCAAGATAGCTATACCATTAACTAAGCTAATCTGTAAAACAGTTAAGTTTGAATAGGGACCTAAACAAGAAGAAGCCTTTAGGATCTTAAAGCATAAATTAACAAAATCCTAGCCTTACCAGAAGGAACAGAAGATTTTAAAGTATATGGTGATGCTTCAAAGCTAGGATTTGGATATGTATTAATGCAACGCAAAAAGGGTAATTGCGTATGCATCAAGGTAATTGAAAAGGAACGAAAAAACTATACCACTCATGAGTTAGAATTAGGAACCATAATTTTTGCCTTAAGATTTGGAGACATTATCTGTATGGAAGTAAGTTTACTATCTATACGGATCATAAGAATTTAAGATATATATTTGGACAAAAAGAATTAAACATGAGGCAAAGGAGATGGATGAAAATCCTAAGTGACTACGACTGTGATATTCAGTATCACGAAGGAAACGCTGAAGACGATTAGAGATCGCCAGAAGAGTTATACAGATAATAGACGAAAGTCGTTAGAATTTCAAGTTGGAGACAAAATACTATTGAAAGTATCTCCTTGGAAAGGAGTTGTTAGATTCGGTAAGAAAGAAAAGCTAAGTCCAAGGTACGTTGGACCATTTCCAGTGATCTAACATATAGGACCAGTTGCTTATAGTTTACAACTACCAGGAGAGTTAACTGGAGTACATGATGTATTTCATGTATCCAATTTCAAGAAATATCTATCAGACAAATCTTTGATAGTACCTCTCCAAGATATAAAGGTAAACGAAAATTTAAAATTTGTAGAGAAACCTCTTCAGATAGAAGATAGAAAGATCAAATTTCTCAAAACACAAACGACTAGTGCTAGTTAAAGTTAAGTGGGATTCAAAGAAAGGAGCTGAATACACTTGGGAGCTGGAATCAGAAATGAAGCGAAAGTATCCTCAATTATTCCAGTAAATCTCGAGGACGAGATTTTTATTAAGGTGGGGAGAATGTAACAACTCGTATCAAAAGTCCTATTTATTTTATTAGTTTATCCAAAAGGAAACCCTAATTGAGACACCCAAGTGATTCTACACAAACCCTAAAATTTTTAGAATAATTGGAATTAGGATCAGGGCCCCTAAAACTCAAGGGGGGTAAAACCCTATTAACGATTATCTTTATAAAATGCTGTCGAAATAGAATTTTCATGCAACGTCGACTCATCAGGGCTAGATAGGTGACGAAGCAGGCCTACCCTACTTTGACACCCCAGGCGATACGCGGGACGAACCGCGGATTCTTCCGCGACTAGCGGGAGGTGCAAATTTTGGGTATAAATAGAAGGGCCAGGCACTTGCATTCTGTTGTTCGTTCGACAAAAAAATTCACAAAATACACTGAGTTACGTTCTGTTTACCACAATTAACACACACGGATCACTAATCGACGCCGCAATCAGGGTAATAACTCGATCGCTGATACGATTCAATGTCCGATTGATTAAAATATCCAATGGATGTTTAAGTGCTGCCCACATTAGGGTTATGCTTTGTCATTCGTCGTTAATTCGATGGATGTTTAAGTATCACACTTTGTCATTCGTTGTGAGAGTTTGATCTCGTGAATTATCGTAAAAGCTGTATTAAGTTACTGACTGAATTGTGTGCCTGTTATTAATTTAGGTTAAAAGGCTAATCAGTAGGCTAAACTCTGCCCGTATAAATCTGCAATGTGAGTCAATCTCTTTTTATCAACTATTTTACAATACCTCAAATTGTTTTCAAAGGTTATAATTACAGGGACTAAGTCATGGATATCTTGAATCACTGGCTAGTGGGGTATTGTGCACATTACTAATTTTCTCCCAGTTAGGTTCATTGACCTACTAGGGATAATCATCACTATTTAGGTTCATTGATCTAATAGTGGTATGACCATCGTCACCATTGTGACATGTCACCATTGTGACACAGCGCCAGATAAAAATAAGATAGAAGCCATTGTAATCGCTCTTATACTGTAATTAATAACTATGCATCATTTTATAAATAGAATGATTCACTCAGTATTTCCCGCTGACAAAACCTTTTTCAAACATGTTTCAGGTGATCTGTTATGATCCAGTATAAGTGTTGTGAAGCACTGCAAGCTTAAGGAAGTGGCTCATGATAAAATAAAGAAACATGTTTTGTAAAATAAAGATTTCTTCGTAAAATCAAATGATTGTAAATTACCGGGTTTTTATCCCGAGTTGTGAAATAAAATAATCGGGAAATATTTCAGTTTTAAAAAGATCCTGATGATAAACTTCCGCTGTTAAACTCAATTAATTAAATACCATGGGATTTCTGTCCCGCGGCTCCTGAAACGGGTCAAACCGGGTCGGGGGCCGTGACACTTAGTATGTTTGCTTGCTGTTTGATGAATCGAGCTAGGATGGAGTCTAGAAACAAACTAAATAAAATTTGAGTTGTCGGAATGGATATTTGTCTTTGAGAACAATGTCTGTAATAACTGTATTTATTTTATATGTTTGTGGTATAGTTGTTATGGATTCTCCTAGACAATCTGTTTCGCTCAGTGTCATGCCCCGATGTTTCCGTCATCGGTTGGGGTGTGACATGGTAGTTTAGTAAAATTACTTTTTTTTTGTCTTTTTGTCTTTATTATTTTTTATTACTTTTTTGTTTTATTATATTACTTTTTATTTTTTTTAAAGAATTTTTTTATTAGAAGCATTTTTTAATTCAATTTTTTTATACAAAGACAATTGTTTTTGCGCACCGGTTTTTGCACACCGTTTTTACGCCCGGCTTTTTCACGCATCGTTTTTAAACGGGTCGTTTTTTGCACGCCGTTTTTTACGCTCGGCTTTTCCAGCGCCGTTTTTTAACACGCCGTTTTTTATGCTCGGCTTTTCCAGCGCCGTTTTATCACACGGGTTTTTACGTTTTACAATTTACGTAGAAAAAGTTTTACGTTAAAAAGTTTACGTTTTACTTTTTACGTTTAAACTTTTTACGTTTTACGTTAAACTTTTTACGTTTTACGTATAACTTTTTACGTTTTACGTTAAAATTTTTACGTTTTACGTTAAGATTTTTACGTTTTACGTTAAACTTTTTACGTTTTACGTTGAACTTTTTACGTTAAAAAAATTTCGGTTTACGTTTTACGTTAAACTTTATACGTTTTACGTTTTATGTTAATTTTTTTACGCTTTACGTTTTATGTTAAATTTTTTACGCTTCACGTTTTACGTTTTTACGCTTTACATTAAACTTTTTACGTTTTACATTAAAATTTTTACGTTTTACCTTAAACTTTTTACGTTTTACTTTTTACGTTAAACGTTTTACGTTTTACGTTGAACTTTTTACGTTTTACGTTGAACTTTTTACGTTTTACGTCAAATTTTTACGGTTTACATTTTACGTTAAACTTTATACGTTTTATGTTAAATTTTTTACGCTTTACGTTTTACGTTTTGCGTTTTACATTAAAAATTTTACGTTTTACACTAAACTTTTTACGTTTTACGTTTACGTTAAACTTTTTACGTTTTACGTTTTACGTTAAACTTTTTACGTTTTACGTTAAAAAATTTATGTTTTACGTAAAAAGTTTACGGTTTTAGTTTTTTTTTTTCAAAAACTTTTTTACACAAAAACGAACGCACCCAGAAATCGCAACTCGGTGGGTGTCTCAGATAGATTATTATCATCATCGACTGGGAAAAAAAATAAAAAAATCAACAACAAAAATCAAAAACGATGTTTGGATTCTTGAAAAAACGGGGTTTGGCTCAGATTTTTTCCGATAATCAGAGGCTGCAAAGTGGGGTTGCAGGTACAAAAATCTACCATCCACCAACCGTGCTGCGCCATCGTCATCAAAATATACGTTTTTTTTTTTTTTTTTGCATTATCACCGCCCAAATCCAAACGGATCAAAACCCACATAGTTCACTGTTCGAAAATGTACCAAAAAAGCACCAGCAAAACCCACAGATTCAAACATTTAAAATCACCAGCAAAAACCCAGCAAAAATCACTGTTCGAATATACCAAAAATCACTATTCAAACATTCAAAATCACCAGCAAAACCCAGCAAAATAACTGTTCGAAATCTACCAAAATCACTATTCAAACATTCAAACATTCAAAAACCACAAATTCAAACATTCAAACATTCAAAATCACTATTCGAAATATACCAAAAAACACCATCAAAACCCAGCAAAACCCACAGATTCAAATATTCAAAATCGCCAGCAAAACCCAGCAAAAAACCTTACCAACAAACACATGAACATCATCAGTGAAACCACCTCCAACACCAGCACCGCCGACCAACCACCTCCCACCACCGTCTTCCACCGCCGACCAACAACCTCCTCACCACCGATCAAACAACTTTTGGGTTACTTGGAGGAGATGAGAGATGGGTTGCAGGTCTGAGGGTCGCCGGAGAAACGAGCAGACACAATAACATTATCAGTCACCGCCGCTCACACATGAGTGAAACCCCCCTGTGCAGCGGCGGCATACACCGGAGACGGAGAAGGAGGGAACCAGAGACGGAGAAGGAGGGGTCGCCGGCGGTGCTTCTGGGGAAACAGAGTTTCTCTCATATCACAGGGAGATGATGAAGATTTGGGGTTTCTCCATTTCTTTCAAGATGGATGAAGATTTGATGAGAGAGATAAAGAGGGGAGATAGAAATGAGGAGAGAGAATCTCTGCAGGAGACTTAAATGGAAACAAGACAGAGGAGAGATGAGAGATTAGACATATGAAGGAAATGACCAAATTACCCCTTACTCTGATTGTTTGAGAGTGGTTCTCGCGGTTCTTACAACTGGGGGTGGTTTCTATTTTAGCGGCTCCCTTGAACCTAATTACCCCTTACTCTAGTGTTCACTCTTGAACCTAATCCTATATATATATAGGATTAGGTTCAAGAGTGAACACTAGTGTAGCTTGCGAACTGAGCGAACTAATCCTGGCCATACACGTGTGTAGATCAATGGCCATGATTTGATGATGAAATACACTAGTGTATTTTACGACTTGATGATTAAATCCTAGCCATCCACGTGTGTAAATCAATGACCAAGATTTGTTCACTCAGTTCGCAAATACATTAGTGTTCACTCTAGAAACCCACCCTATATATATATATATATATATATATATATATATATATATATATATGATAGTGATAATGTACACTTCTAAAGGCTATTTGGTAGTTTCTTAATGATTACACTAAGAGGCTACATCTTAATTGGTCAGAAGTAGAGTATATTTAATTCAATTAAAAGACACATTTTAATGTTTTTTAGAGTCTGTTGATGGGTAAATTTTACAAATATTATGTAACAATTCTCAACCAACATCCTCGAATAATTTTCCAACACCCCAATATATTTTAAAAATATTATAAAATGTCCCAAAATACACCCCATACGCGAAAACGGGCCTCAAATATATTAAATAGTATTAAAAATAATTAAAAATCTGAAACTTAAGCTGAGGCGGGCCGCGTAGAACCCACCTCAACTCTTACGCGGGCGGTATAAAGGTTAGAACCTGATTTCGTTGATTTTTAAGTTCAGGCGAGCCGCATAAGACCCCTGATTAGTTTACGCGGGCCGCGTGAGAACGAAAGTTGTGGCGCAGCCCGGTGATGACACGTGTCTTCATCGTGGCGAGTCTATGTGATGATCCGGACAAGCTACGCGTTGACCCAGGTTTGACGCGGGCCGCGTAAGCCCTGTCCTTGTGTTTACGCGGGCCGCGAGAAAGGCAGATTTCAGCACTATATAAGAATGGCATCGGCTTTCAGTTCCGATCGCTCACAAACGTTTCTCAATCTCAAAATTCTGAATATAGGCTTTATTATACGGGTATTATACCCCCTAATTAGCGAAGTTCTGCTCCGTTGTAAGTGTTATAACCCCTGGATACGTATTAGATACGCTGCCCGATTGATCGAGGGTTCCGTAACGGCTGTCGTGGTTCTGCCCGACGTAGTCGTTGGAATGTCGTCTCGGGGAGGGTATTACTAATGTTAAAATGGGTTATTAATACTAATACGTGTACATTTGTGTAAATTATAGATTGTCACCAGGAAACCCTTACGGAAAATCTAAGATAGCAATGTGAGTTGATCCGTTTTTTGTAAACCTTTTGTTAATTGTTTTTACAAGACCTTAAATACTTTTCCATGCGAATAACAGTTATTGAGTATTTGTAAGAATACAATTATGATGAGTATGTTGGGGTTTTGTATACAAAATTTGTTACCACCTGGTCAAGGAGTTACATTTCCACAAGTCGGGTTCGACAGTACCATGGATGTTAATTTCTATGTCTTGGAAACAAATATAATTGCGGGATCGCCCTCAATACTGTACAATGGGATTTTTATTTAAACTTGATTAAACTGGGATTCACTCACCAGTATTTCCCACTGACAAATGTTTTTAAAACGCGTTTCAGGTAATAAAACTGTGAAAGCCAAATAGAAGCCAGCTGGACAGCACTGAAGGCTTGGAAAAGTGGCAATAAAGTTACCTAAAAATAAAATCGATGTTTTTATTAAATAAATAGGATTTATTCCTATGAAAAAGCATGTACTATGAACTTGGGTTAATCCCATATGTTTAATGTTATATAAATGGTGGTGTTTTACTCTGATAAAATATTTCCTAACTACGGTCCTGACGAAAAATTCCGCTGCCAAATTAGAAAATACGCGATACCACCGAAACTGGCTCGCGGCCGCCCGTTACTGGGGAACCTAAGATCGGGGGTTGCGACAGGAGGTGGTATCAGAGCTAAGCCACTAATTCAGCCACAGAGGTGTTCTGCTGACATAAAAAATGTAAAGTGTTAGGAAATAAATTATGGAAATACGTGCATAACTGTATTTATTGTTATGTGTTATTTGACTATCTGTTAGTTTACAGTATGACCGACCAAGGACCCTCTGACGCGTACCGTCAATTGTCTGGTTCGCCTAGAAGCGAATGCACCTCCTCTTCTCAGCCTGCCCTCTCAGGGTACTCTGCTGATACGAAAGAAGGAATCTTTGTGTTTAAGGCTCAGTCAGAAGAGCCATTTCCTCAGAAAAAGAGGGGATGGTTCAGTCGAGGGGCACACGAGCGTAGGAAGCGTATGAAAAAGTTACAAGACCAGAGAGCACTAGCAGCAGCCAAGAGAGAGACAGATGCCTATGCCCAGGATATGATAAATAGGGGTATAGCCAACATCCACATCCTAGCCACCACTGCAGCTGACCCTAATCTGGAGCAAATAATAGCACCCCAACCACAACTGCCAATCCCTGACCAACCAATGGAGATAGAAAACCCTGAAAACCAAGTAGAGATGCATGACTTCAATCCAGAAGAAATCCCTAGGGTACTAGCACCAAACCCCGTAGACCCAAATTACGATCCCTGGTGGGATGACATTAGGGACTACGTGCAACGCTACCCGATACATGAAGACACCTCCATGCAGAACGTAGGAGCCTATCTAGGTTTCGACCCTTTAGATCCCTATTTTCACGATGAATATATTAGGGAAATTTTAGATGATCCTTACCAATTCCAGGCACCTACACCCCCACATCAGGAACCCGCACCCCAGATTCCGAACCCAGTCCTAGAACATGCACCCTCAATGAGTGCAGAAAACGTACAAGAACTTAGGACTTTTGGTGAGGAAATTTTAGAAAGTAGTGAGAGAATGAGACAGGTGGGAGAGCGTCTCGTATGGAAATACGATGAGCGCAATATGGATTTCTAGATGAATCCATATCCGTGAATGTAATGGTAAAACGGTAGTAGTAATAATAATAACATAAAAATAAAATAAAATATGTTTGTATGGATGCCTATTACTATTAGTGTAATTCTATTTCAGTTGGTATTGTAATTTTTATTTCAGTACTGGTATGTAATAGATGCATAATAGTATATGAATAGAGTAAAGTCGCAATGATCGACGCTTTTGGCAAAAATGCGTGTCATATGATTGACTATATTAATATTATTTTGTGATATTAATACGGGGTAAATGTTTAAAATTCAGATGGCCGATGAAGGAAATCAAGGAAATCTGAATAACGATAACCAGAGTAACATTAACGTGGTTAATGAGAATCCGAGCATCAATAACAATGGAAACCAAATGGATAATAGTGACGTTCAACACATTATGGCACAAGGAATCATAGATGCAATGCCATTTATTATTCAAACAGTTCAAGAAGCGAATAATAAAAGTAAACATAGCAGTAAGCGACCAATTGAACCAAAACACATCGTGAACAATGGACCCGTACTTCAAGTGCCTATCCCCAAGAGAAGAAGAACCGTGTCTTACGGTTGTTGTTACAAAGAATTCTGGTCCTGCAAACCAATAGAATTCTCGGGCAATGAAGGACCCATTGCAGCTCTACCCTGGATAGAGAAGACTGATGCTGTTTTAAAATAAGCAAGTGTGCTGAAGAAGACAAAATAATGTTTGCTTCTAATCTATTTAAGAACTCAGACTAAGAATGGTGGAACACTATCATCCAATCAAGAGGAAGTGATAGGGTTTACAACATGGAATGGGAGGAATTTAAGAATATGGTAGAAAGGAAATTCTGCCCACCCAATGAAAAGGAACAGATATCAAATAAATTCTTATACTTAAGAATGACAGGGGTAGATAGTAAGGGGTATACTACTACATTTTTTGAATATGCTAGAATAGTGCCAACCCTTGCATCACCTGAACCAGTATTAATCTCCCTTTACATCTGGGGATTAATCGGAGAGATTAGACATGTAGTCAAGGCAGCTAGACCTCAAACTATAGAAGAAACTATAGAACTAGCGAATACCTTGACATATGAATTAATCCGTACTAAAGAAGAAGAACAGAGGAGAAACCTAACCCAAAGGCTTACTCAAGAATTCCGTTCTGGGAATTACAACCGTAGGAATATGGGTTCTACCTCTGCACCTTTCTGCAAGATCTGCAAGAAAAAGCACTCGGGAAAATGTTCTACTCTTTGCAATTTCTGCAAGATGCCAGGACACAAGGAAGAAGATTGCAGGAGAAAATCCAGTAATGGACTATGCTATAACTGTGGAGAAAAAGGTCATATTAAGACAAACTGTCCGAAATTGGCTCCAGCTGTGAACAACAAGAACACTAAAAATGCTAGAGCATTTGTTCTAACTGCAGATGAAGCCAAGATGATTCCAGACGTGATAGCTGGTACGTTTTTAGTTAATGATGTATTTGCTAAAGTATTATTTGACTCTGATGCGAACCAAAGTTTTATTAATACTTCGTTTTGCAAACTGCTAAATCAGCCATTCACTAAACTACCACAAGAATGTCTAGTAGTGACAGCTAATGGAGAAACTGTTAGGATTTCTGAAATCTTGCAGGGAGCAAGAATAGAAATTTTAGATCAAAAGTTTATGGCAAACCTTTATCCTATGAACCTGACGGGATTTGATGTTGTATTAGGAATGGATTGGTTAATAGCCAACCAAGCTAGTATTTTATTGGATCAAAAGTCAATCCAAGTAAATTCATCAAAAGGTAAAACGATCACAATTAAAGGAGATAAGCCCTCTAGATCCACAAAATTCATCTCTGTGATGAAAACTGCAAGTTATATAAGAAACTATTCTATAGTGTATTTGATTTTCATAATCACTAACACTAAAGGAAAAGAACTAAAAGACATTACAGTAGTGTCCCAGTTTTCAGATGTATTTCCAGAAGAATTGCCAGGGCTACCACCAGACAGAGAAGTTGAATTCAGAATTCACCTACTGCCTAGAACAGCACCAATTGCCAAAGCACCTTACCATTTGGCACCCGCAGAAATGCAGGAACTGAAGAAACAATTAGATGAATTGTTAGAAAAAGGATTCATACAGCCAAGTTCGTCGCCATGGGAGCGCCGATTTTATTTGTTAAAAAGAAGGACGGATCAATGCGTATGTGTATTGATTACCGTGAACTGAACAAAGTCACAATTAAGAATCGGTACCCATTACTGAGAATCGATGATCTGTTCGATCAACTGCAAGGAGCTCGATTTTTCTCTAAAATCGATTTAAGGTCAGGATATCATCAATTAAAGGTACAGGAAGAAGATATTACTAAGACTGCCTTCAGAACAAGGTATGGTCATTATGAATTTACTGTCATGCCATTTGGTTTAACCAATGCCCCAGCCGCATTTATGGACATGATGAACCGAATATGTAAGCCATATTTGGATAAATTCATAATTGTTTTCATAGATGATATTCTAATTTACTCTAAGAGTAAAGAGGAACATGCAAAGCATTTGCACGCACTTTTAAGTCTATTAAGAAAGGAAAAGCTTTATGCTAAATTTTCAAAGTGCGAGTTTTGGTTAGAACAGGTACAATTTCTTGGACATTTAGTGAATCGTGAAGGAATTCATGTGGATCCAACAAAAATTGAGGCAATTACTAAATGGAAAACCCCTGAATCACCAACCGAGGTTAGAAGTTTCTTAGGATTGGCCGGTTACTATAGAAGATTTATTCGAGATTTCTCTAGAATAGCCATTCCTTTAACTAAGTTAACCTGTAAATCCATTAAGTTTGAATGGGGACCAAAACAAGAAGAAGCTTTTAAAATTCTTAAGCAAAGATTAACTAATACACCCATATTAGCGTTACCAGAAGGAACTGAAGACTTTGTAGTCTATTGTGACGCTTCTAAGTTAGGTTATGGATGTGTATTAATGCAACGCCAAAAGGTTATAGCATATGCATCTAGACAACTGAAGAATCATGAAGAAAACTATTCAACCCATGATCTAGAACTAGGAGCTATAATTTTTGCCCTTAAGATTTGGAGACATTACCTTTATGGTAGTAAGTTTACCATATTCACTGATCATAAGAGTTTAAGGTATGTTTTCGGGCAAAAGGAGTTGAATATGAGACAAAGACGTTGGATGGAGATGCTTAGCGACTATGAATGTGATATCCAGTATCATGAAGGAAAAGCAAATGTAGTAGCAGATGCTTTAAGTCGAAAGTATCATGAAAAGCCAAAAAGGGTACGTTCTCTTAAATTAAATCTACAAGTAGATTTAAATGATCAAATAAGAGAAGTACAAGAATCAGTAATCAAGGATGATGCTGAAAAACTAAAACGTATGGTTAAGGAATTAGAACAAGGAATAGATGGAATTTGGAGATTCCATAAAAAGAGAATGTGGATACCTAAATTAGGAAACCTACATCATCGTATATTAGAAGAAGCCCATAAGTCTAAGTATACGATGCATCCAGGAAGTGATAAAATGTATCAGGATTTAAGGAAAAATTTCTGGTGGATAGGAATGAAGAAAGACATAGCAGTCTATGTTTCTAAATGTTTAACCTATTCACAAGTTAAAGCTGAACACCAGAAACCCTCAGGTTTGTTACAGCAATTAGAAATGCCAGTGTGGAAATGAGAATTGATAACAATGGATTTTGTTACTAAGTTACCCAAAACAAAGAAAGGAAATGATACAATCTGGGTGATTGTAGATAGGCTAACCAAGTCAGCTCATTTCCTACCAATGAAGGAAACTTTCAGTATGGAACAACTAGCTAAATTGTATGTAAATGAAATTGTTTCCTTACATGGAATTCCTTTATCAATTATTTCTGATAGGGATACCCGATTTACCTCTCATTTTTGGTCAAGTTTCCAAAAAGCCATGGGAACCAAATTGAATCTAAGCTCAGCTTATCATCCTCAAACGGATGGACAAAGCGAAAGAATAATTCAGACAATGGAGGACATGCTTAGAGCTTGTGTAATTGATTTCGGAGGTAATTGGGATGATCACTTACCTTTAATAGAATTTTCTTATAATAATAGTTATCACACAAGTATCAATGCTGCACCATTCGAAGCACTTTATGGACGAAAGTGCCGAACCCCAGTCTATTGGGCAGAAATTGGGGAAAAGCAACTATCTGGACCTGAGATAGTACAAGAAACAACCGACAAGATTATTCAAGTCAAGGAACAACTGAAAGCAGCACGTGATCGACAGAAGAGTTATGTTGATAACCGACACAAGCCATTGGAATTTCAAGTAGGAGATAAAGTATTGTTAAAAGTCTCTCCTTAGAAAGGAGTAGTAAGATTCATCAAAAGAGGAAAACTAAGTCCCAGGTATATTGGACCTTTTGAGATTATTAGAAGAATAGGACCTGTAGCCTATCAGCTACAACTGCCAGAGGAAATGGCATGAATACATGATGTATTTCATGTATCTAATCTCAAGAAATGTTTAGCTGATGAATCACTAGTAATACCTCTTAAGGATATAGAGGTAAACGAACAACTCAAGTTTGTAGAAAGGCCTCTACAAGTTGAAGACAGGAAAGTCAAGAATCTCAAGCATAAGAGACTAGTTCTGGTCAAAGTGAAGTGGGACTCCAAAAGAGGACCTGAGTACACATGGGAGTTTGAATCTGAAATGCAAAGGAAATATCCGCACTTGTTCCAGTAGATCTCGAGGACGAGCTCTAAAACAAGGTGGGGAGGATGTAACAATTCTCAACCGACATCCTCGAATAATTTTCCGACACCCCAATATATTTTAAAATATTCTAAAATGTCCCAAAATACACCCCATACGCGAAAACGGGCCACAAATATATTAAATAGTATTAAAAATAATTAAAAATCTGAAACTTAAGCTGAGGCAGGCCGCGTAGAACCCACCTCAACTCTTACGCGGGCGGTATAAAGGTTAGAACCAGATTTCGTTGATTTTTAAGTTCATGCGGGCCGCGTAAGACCCCTGATTAGTTTACGCGGGCCGCGTGAGATCGAAAGTTGTGGCGCAGCCCGGTGATGACACGTGTCATCATCGTGGCGAGTCTATGTGATGATCCGGACAAGCTACGCGTTGACCCAGGTTTGACGCGGGCCGCGTAAGCCCTGTCCTTGTTTTACGCGGGCCGCGAGAAAGGCAGATTTCAGCACTATATAAGAATGGCATCGGCTTTCAGTTCCGATCGCTCACAAACGTTTCTCAATCTCAAAATTCTGAATATAGGCTTTATTATACGGGTATTATACCCCCTAATTAGCGAAGTTCTGCTCCGTTGTAAGTAGTATAACCCCTGGATACGTATTAGATACACTGCCCTATTGATCTAGGGTTCCGTAACGGCTGTCGTGGTTCTGCCCGACGTAGTCGTTGGAATGCCGTCTCGGGGAGGGTATTACTAATGTTAAAATGGGTTATTAATACTAACGCGTGTACATTTGTGTAAATTATAGATTGTCACCAGGAAACCCTTAAGGAAAATCTAAGATATCAATGTGAGTTGATCCGCTTTTTGTAAACCTTTTGTTAATTGTTTTTACAAAACCTTAAATACTTTTCCATGCGAATAACAGTTATTGAGTATTTGTAAGAATACAATTATGATGAGTATGTTGGGGTTTTGTATACAAAATTTGTTACCACCTGGTCAAGGAGTAACATTTCCACAAGTCGGGTTCGACAGTACCATGGATGTTAATTGCTATGTCTTGGAAACAAATATAATTGCGGGATCGCCCTCAATACTGTACAATGGGATTTTTATTTAAACTTGATTAAACTGGGATTCACTCACCAGTATTTCCCACTGACAAATGTTTTTAAAACGCGTTTCAGGTAACAAACTGTGTAAGCCAAATAGAAGCCAGCTGGACAGCACTGAATGCTTGGAAAAGTGGCAATAAAGTTACCTAAAAATAAAATCGATGTTTTTATTAAATAAATAAGATTTATTCATATGAAAAAGCATGTACTATGAACTTGGGTTAATCCCATATGTTTAATGTTATATAAATGGTGGTGTTTTACTCTGATAAAATATTTCCTAACTACGGTTCTGACGAAAAATTCCGCTGCCAAATTAGACAATACGCGATACCACCGAAACTGGCTCGCGGCCGCCCGTTTCCGGGGAACCTGAGATCGGGGGTTGCGACATATTATGACCGGTTCTAATACCTATTAAAACCAATTTGTAATATATAATATCAATAGATTTTTTTGAATCATTCCGTCAAACCGTTTGATCGATGCATGTAATGACATTAACCCATTTACATGATTAAGTTACATGTATTATGTTCGAGTTACTCACGTAAGTGTATAAATGTTAAAATCCATTATAAACTGCATAAGCTGAAATCAATGTTTTTTTTCATTTAATCAAAGGAACGAACATAAACACATGTTGTGTCCGTTCATTTATGTTCGTGAACGTCCGTTTATGTTCATTCATACACATGGGCGGACCTACTTTATGGGTTGGGTGGGCGGCCGCATCTCTTAAAAAAAAAATTTAGTGGTATTTTTCGTGAAAAATCCCGATTGCACCCCTTGGAAATTTTCGTCCGCACCGCTTAGAAAAAAATGTTAGGAATTTATATAAAAAAATTATGAACACAGATTGAAACCCGATCAAATTATGTAAACAAGTTAGCCCACTAACCCCTTTAATAAAACTTAAATTCAATCCATCAAGCCCAATAACTTAATACCTATTCAAGCCCCATTCCAACTACTAGTTTTGTTAAACAAAATCAGTCCACGTAATAAAAAAAAAACCCCAAATCGTTGGTGGTTTTGTTGATTATATGATTGTTGGTTGGTAAATAACAATACTAAGGCTTGAAATTCAAAATTTTAAATTGAAAATTAAAGAACATGTGCTATGGTTGAACACTTGAAGATCCTTGTTTATTTTGTATGTGATAGGATTAGGAAAGATCAATGAGTAGGGAAGTTATGTCGCGATTTCTCAAGAGGAAAGAGGTTGAGCCACTTTTTTTCGTCGGATTCTTCTAGTTAAAGACCAATGTATGTTTTAGATAAGTTTTTATGTTCTTTTATTAATGATTAAGAGAAATAGGAGTAGAAGTAGGGATGATTTGAATGTTGATGCTTTTTTGTTTGTTAATGTGATAGGAAGTTAGGAACTAGGGTTTGATTGTTTGAAAATTGAAATGGACCTGACCCGATCTGATTCGATCCGCTATGAAACTTTGTTTGTTTGTGTTTACTTGTTTTACATAACCCGATCCGACCCGCTATGAACCGATTTTTTCATATAGCTAGGGGTCTAAAATCTTTAAAAATTTTCCGCACCCCCAGGAAAAAAATCCTGGGTACGCCACTGTTCATATATGTTCGTTTATTTATGTTCATTTATCTTTGTTTACAGTTTAAAAAAAATACATAGGCAGTTATATTTATATAAAGGGAATTTGGATTTTAATAATCTCACCTAGAGGTGGCAGTCCCATCTTTTAAATATTTTTTCTTAGTAGATCTCTATTAAAAAAAATTAACACCGTCTCAGAAAAAAAAATTAATCTTGTAAGAAAAAAAAATATTTAAAAGGTAGAACTGCCAGTGACAATATTTGAAAGTTGGATCATTATTGGCCAACCACCTCTAGGTGGGATTATTAAAATCTAACTTCCCTTTATAAATATAAACATTAAATGGGATTTCTAACTACTTATATCACATTAAACGAGTTTATGCTCATTTGTGTTCATTATGTTTATTAAATTATATTCGTATAGGTTTGTTAGTTTACGTTCATGAACTATTTGTTTAGTTCTTAAACAAGCGAACATGAACGAACATGCACAATAAAAGAACATGAACAAAACATAAACATGCTCATTTTCTTAATAAAAGAACATGAACAAAAAATGTGTTTGATTATATGTTCGCGTTCATGTTTAATTAAAGTTAAATGAACAAACACGGACATACTTACATTCATATTCGTTCGATTCGTTTACAGGCCTAAATAAAACCATTACAACATCAAAACATAACTCTAAATACAAACCACTAGACTATAAAGAATCACAAATGAATAAAAAACAACATATACATTAAATATGATTTTTATAACGCCTTTAAAATAAAGATTGTTCATTGCAAACATTAGACCAACAACATAAGAAGGGCCCAAAAGAGTACAATTCCATATTGGATGCACGGTTGACCGACTTCAATCACCCCCCCCCCCCCCCCCCCCCCCATCTCACAACACCCGCCTTTTCAACTTTCAAGCCTTTGCCAAGGGATTTACCCTTCAACTCAAATGTTGCAAGGGCCTCTCCATGTAAGCCAATGGGCATGCTTCAAGAACTTGCATTGTAGATGGTCATACAACCGAACATATTTGCCATACAAGAAAACATGTTCACCGAAAAAGAGAACATGTCTAGTTGTTCTTTCCAAACAATTCTGTAAACAAGACAACGTTCTAAAATTGTTGTTCTTTCCAACTTACCTTTCTTGCAAAAAAAACAAGTAAATAATAAAATGTCGATTTTGAAAACAATTATGTTCATTTCACCTTACCTTACCTTCATTGCACAATCTATTATTAAATCAACTAGTAAAAGATTTATCCAAAATCTCATCCACCAAATTTCATTGGAGAAAAACAGAATCATTATGACTTAATGAATCATACAAAACAAAAGTCAGAACAATACACAAATCAATTGTTGATATGAAAAAGAGAAATTGAACCATTATGGGAGGATACGAAGATACCAGATTATGACATCCGCTAATAAACACATACCATACAATCTTATTTAAACAAGGAAATCACGATCGAGAAATACTATATTTGGAGAGGTAAAACCATATCCAGGATTTCATCCATCAAATCCACTTTAAATCAAACACCAAAAATCAATGGATAAAACTTAGATATGATTTACAAAAATACTAATGGAAATTTTGGAAAATGGATTGTAAGAAAAAGAGAAATTGAACTGGATCGGCTAAATCGGTGTGTGTTACACAAGGGGCAAATGTTAGATTATATAGGTGGTGAACCATTTAGGGAGGATAGGAAATTACCATATTAACCTTAGTGGATCAATAAAACGGCTGAAGACATGACTCGTGACATCAATTAATAAACATTTTAGAATAAAACTTATAAGATATCTTATTCAAAAATATACGAGTTACCAAACTTTAAATTAATATGATTTTATTAGGTACCCTCTACTAGATTACATGTCTTAAAATTTAGTATGTCCTAAAATTTAACATGTATGTGTATATGTATTTGTAAGTGTAACATATATAGACCGAGTTGAATATCGTAGAAAGAGTTACAACCAATAGGAATGCCAAGAAAGAGTAACAACTGACAGGAATGCGTAGTCAGAAAAATCAAATTTATAGTTGTATGTAGGGGTGTTCAGAAAAAAAAAAAAACCGTAACCAAATAAACCGACCCGAACAACGAATTCGGTTTTTGGTTTGGTTTCTAACCGAAACTAAATTGTGAATATGGTTTTTGGTTCGGTTTTTTGATCCACTTTTTTTTATTTGGTTTATTCGGTTTATTTGGATAACCGAATAAACCGTCAATTTAATTAATTATTAAATAAAAATAATAATGCTTAATAAACTATATACAATTTATTAGCCCAAAATAGTAAGTCTAATATCTAAGGGGCTGTTTGGCTAAGCTTATTTTAGTGACTTTTTTACTTATTTACTTTTTGAAAAGTTAAAAGGTGTTTGGGTTAGCTTATTATGTGAGAGGAATAAGTAAATAAGTCACTCCATTATTACTTATTTACTTTTCTAAAAAGTCAATAAGTCATAAGTCACTCCAAAATAAGCCTAGCCAAACAGCCCCTAAGTATATGTATCCTCATGGTTTGAAAATTATTTATATTTTGTGTCATTAGAGTTGTTGACTATTTATAGTTTCTACGATCTATGTTTTGAAGTTTTAACTTTATGGTTGTATGTACGACTATTTTATGGATATGTTTGTTTTATTTTGATATGTCTTTTATTTATATATTGTTAGGTTTAAATTAGTTACTGATTTGATGTTCGGAAGTTAGAACACAAACATAAATATAAATTAGGAAAAAAGTACTTAGGTACAATTTGATTAAATCTGGTTGAATTTGGTTTATTTGGTTTCTAACCGAAACCAAACCGAATTGAATTTGGTTTGGTTTGGTTAGGTTTGGTTTGCATATTCCTAGTTTGGTTTGGTTTGGTTTTTGGTTTGGGGTATAAAATTTTGAAAACCGAATAAACCATAAACCAAACCGATGAACACCCCTAGTTGTATGCTTTATAACCGATCGCCAGCATCCCATATACTGTTGTAATTAGAATCACATTAAACCAATATCAAAACTTGCAGTTTTTTTTATGTTTGGTTTAAAAACTTTCAACACTCAACTTTGAGTGGTTCTATTTAAAATCTAGTCCCATGTTATTTGTAAGTCTTTCTTCTCCTACCCTTCACTTCCATCGACTAATTGCCCGATATTAAACAACTATGTGTTTGATTATATGTCCGTGTCTGTATTCGGTTAAAGTTAAATGAACGAACACGAACATACTCACATTCATGTTCTTTCTATTCGTTTGCAAGCCAAAATAAAACCCTTACAACATCAAAACATACCTCTAAATACAAACCACTACATTACAAAGAATCATAAATGAATAAAAAACAACATATACATTAAATATGATTTTCACAAATAAAGATTGTTAATTGTAAACATTAGAGCATCAACATAACAAGGGCCCAAGAGTACTTTTCCATATTGGATGCACGGTTCCCATCTCACAACACCCGCCTTTTCAACTTCCAAGCTTTTGCCAAGGGATTTACCTTCAAATCAAATGTTGCTAGGGCTTCTCCATGTAGGCCAAGAGCATGCTTCAAGAACTAGCAGTGGAGATGGTCTTAAGAAGACACCCGCTCTAAAATTGTTGTTTTTTACAGGTTACCTTTCTTGCAAAGACAAGTGTAAATCATTAAGTTTCGATTTTGAAAACATTAGTTATGTTCATTCTGCCTTTCCTTACAATCTATTGTTAAATTTATAATGATTTTTACGTAAGGGTGGAGGGTATAGTTTCGGTAAACCCATTCGGTGAATGGAGTTCACCGATCGGTGACCGCCCCCACTTGTTTGAGTCACCGAAATTTTGAATGTTTTCGGTGTATATTCACCGATGCGGGAAGAGGAGGGAATGAAGAGGGGGGGAGGTTTAATGGTGGGTCCCAACCCCTTTCAACCAATTACAATTTTTTTTATTTTTTAACCTACTCAAACACCCTAGAGTGATTAACCATACCCATTGATTGAGTGCAAAATGGGGAGTGGACTGAGAATTGACATTACATAATATTATTGGGTAAGATTTCACTCAATCACCCTAGAGTGATTAACCATACCCTCCACCCTAAGTTTGATTTGAACACTGAAATCACGACTCAAAATATGATATCTTCGGAGGTTGAAACGTATCCAAAATCTCACCCCCCAAATTTCATTGGACAAAACAGATCCAAGATAAATCAATGAATCAAACTAATTTGAGATTTGCAGAACATACCTCCAAACTTTATGAACTTGGTGATAAGAAAAAGATTGGGTCGGCCAACCTGTGCAGTCGTTTGATGCCCAAATTTTCAAAGGGTCCGAAAGGTTTTTATAAGCTTTTATATATATAGGGTCGGGATTTGGAGAAAACGGTAGAAAGTATGAGAACGGTGAGAACGCTTATGGATCGTCCGATTAAAACAATCTATGGACTAGATTGACGCGGTGGCGTTTTCGTAAATAACATCAATTTTATTACGCGGACGCGCCTCATTAAGGGTAAAAGCGTCTTTACACCTCTATACCAAAACATCATACTAATGAATAAAACGCCATTACGGACCAAATCACATCGCTATAAAAACAAAAAACATCCAAGACATAAAAACACATCCCCTAGAACCTGAAACGCCATATTTTCTACTATATACCATTCAACTTACAAACACCAAAATCCCCAAAACTTCAAACACAACTACTCAAAAACGCCATATTTTCTACTATATAAAATTCATCTTAGAAAACGCCAAAACACTCAAACATCAAAAGATTCCAAAAGATCGACGGTTCTTTCAGATACACTATTTCCTCAGTAAAACACCTAAAATGCCCAACATCGTTTCTTGTATATTTAAAATATTGTTCTACGCCAAAGTTTCGGATAATGCATTCTTATCTGAGGTGCTGTGATGTAACACCCCGAAAATGGGTTTGGTGATCAAACCACATTAACACTAAAAGACGGGTAAAGTACCGTTAGTGGTAAAATTTACCCGGTAAATATTAGGATTTAAATAATTAATCCTAATATTAAATAAAAAGTGAATAAAAGCTTTTAAGGTAATAAAATGGATAAAAGGCCCGAGTTAACGGGACCTAAAATAAACTTAGTCATAAATATTCCCGAACCCGCTAAGTTAACTAGGAATATTAAACCTAGTTAATAAGTGGGAATATGGTTAAAAATAAGTAGGTTGTGGCCGACTTAATAACGAACCAAACACGAGGGGTTAAAGTGGGATAACTAGAAAAGTTATTTAACTACACAAACACACACACACATGTGTGTTCTGGATCGATCTCAGGAAAGCTCCCATGGAGCTCAACCCTAAACTTCAACAAAACCCTCAAATTGGAGGATCAAACAAGGGTCAAATTCGGATTTGAACACATAGAAACGGTCACCAAGTCAAGAGGATCGTAAGGTATGTCGAATTTCTAACAATCTTGAAGTTGTAAAAATTGGATAATCATCCTAATCGCGAATTAGGCATGGATTAGAGAAGCTATGGCTAGATTAGTGATGTATATTTGCTTAGGAACAAAACCCTAAGTGAAAATCATACATAACATGCTATGGATTGAATGATTGAATGATTTACCACACTAGGTTAAGTGGGTTTTAATCATATGATGAATTTGATGATATGATTGTGATTTGGATCATCATGCATGTTTGTAATCGGGAAATACTTAAACAATTTGCAAATTTAAGTATTTGATCATAAGTGATAGTGGTGAATTTCGATGTTAATCTTGGTAAAAATAACTAGTTATGAACTAGTTGTAAATGTGTAAAAAGTATGCACACTAGGTGTTTGTTAAAATGCCTAAGTGAAAACTAAAGTGTTGAAATTAGAGCGAAAACGCGCATTTGAATGAAATGGTGATTACGCGTAATATGAAGTGAGAAGGGTTCTAAATATAATGTTGATTTAGACTTAATGTTGTGAACCTTGTAATTTGAAGTGGTTAACTTTAATAAGCTAAGTTAACTAATCATGAAGTCGAATAGTAGTTTCGACGTATGAAATAAGTGAGATGGAATAGTCGTGAATAATTATGACTAATCTAACCATCTTACAATTTGCAATGATAGTTTGACGATTAACAAGCTAGGTGAAAGCTTGGGAACAAAGCGGGTCAAACGAATCATGAATGAAGGAAAAAGCATATTTCGGATGCAAGGTAAGTATAGCTTACACTAGTCTTATATGTTAGAATATTCTCTTATCGTATTAGTTACGAATAAGATAAATACATAATTTAGGTATGATGTTCCGACGTGTAAACGTACGGAACAAGGTAGTCGAGCATGACAAGAAACCGTGTTGATGGTTTAAAAGAAATTAAAACGGTAAATTGGTCATACGTTGACCATAACTATTTGTTTTGAAAGACACTGTAAGGCGTAAGCCATGATAGGCTAAAAAGCGTTAAGAAAACGATTAATACGTGAAATGACCACACGGTGTAAACCGAAGCGAGTCATATAGATGAGATGGTAATAAATATCATCTCGCCAACATAATCGGTCATTTAGACCAAATGGGTCAAAAGGTGAAAAATATCACCCTTTGACAATAACGACTAATGATTATTGTCGAGCTATATTATTTCAGGTATAAATGTCAAATGGGTATTAGCAACGCTATGAATTAGCGGTTATAAAAGCAAGGTATTAAAAACGGGTCAATAGATTGATCTGTGCCAGGTATGTGAAATAGGGTAACACTCATTTAGAACATGTGGTTCAAGAGTGTTAAAAGAGGTCAAAATGGACATTTGGTTACTTGATAAGTAAACCAAATGTTTTAAGTAATGAACATAGCGTTTGGAAAGCTTAATGACTTTTCAAACAAAATCATAGGTTAAAAGAGGGATTATGGGTCAAATATACCTTCAAAAGTCCTTCATTTTTAATAAAAGACTAAAAAGGACCAAAACGCCATTGGAGGCTAAATTGAACAAACAACCTTTAAAAGTTGTTTGGAAATGATTATTACGATTAAATAAATACATAGGACAAGTATAGAAGTTGAAAGATGTAATACGTTAGTAAAACGGCTCTATTTGAGTCCTTGCCGTAAAATAATGTGTTGAGGGGTAAAACTCGGTTTGCATAGATTACCTTAGTAAACCCACCATAAATATAGTTGTGGTGGAAGATCATTTGACAAATATTGCGAAATTAAGAAGCTAGAAATAAATAATTATGAATTATGCGGAGAAGTGCTTAAATACCCTTAACGGGTCAAAATAAGCATTTGAGTATAAACGGGTTTAAGAATATACATAAACTCGTGAATTGAACCTAATATGATAGACAACATTGAAATTACAAGATTCTTGTGACATAGGAATCAAACAAATACGTTTGTTTGGTAAAACCGCGAATGGGTCAAAATTTGGTAAAAAGGGTAATAAGCCGAAGACTTCAAAGTCTTAAAATTTGTTAAGCCGGACGTCGGATTTTAACTCCATGTGATGGAGAATCAAATTACAATCACGTAGGAAGAAACGGTAGGTTAAACGGACAAGCGGTTTGAAAGATACGAAAGATTTCGTGTCAATTACGGCAAAATGGAAAACTTGATGCAGGGTCCACCGTAAATTACGGTGCCACCGTAATTTACGGTGGAGCTGATATAGTTACGGTGGGTTTCTACTGTTGTACGGTAGAAACATATTAAATCAGAGGTCACCGTAACTTACGGTTCCACCGTAAGTTACGGTGGAGGCCAGGTTGAAAATTTTGTTTTTGTTATCAATTGTTTCTCGGACTCGTTTAGACACGTTTTAAGCCCTGTATGACTAAAGCATTTCATGTTTATGAAATGTAGGTACACCTTGGATGCCGGAAGACGATCAAGCTCAACGAAGAACCGAACACGATAAAGAAACACGCTTCCGCACTTTGACACATAGTAAATTTTAAACAACGAATTCAACCACGTTATGTAGAATAACTTATGATTTGTAAAAGTTTTAATAAACCCGTATTTCCAAATGTTTATGTAATCATAATTACATGATTGTTTTACGTAAAATTTACGTTAAACCTTGAATAATAAGAACGGGTGTTACATGTGACTCAAATAACATTTTGCTGCATGAGATGGACAAATCATAAACAAAAAGATGCTGGGGTCAACTTATGTCATTTTCTGTGTTTTGTTCTTGATAAATATTTTAGTGGCATGAAAAGACGAATGACACTAATGAGTTGTTTGAAGATACATATGAAAAAAAAAACTCATATCATTTTGTCTTTCCAAACGGCCACAAAAACACAAGCATGGCTAAGCCAAACCACCAGCGAACATGATTCAAAAGAAGAAAGGGACTGATGACAGTGAAGATTTGGAAGATGAATTGTTTTTATTTTTAATTTTTTAATTTTCTTTCTCTGTTGTTTGTTATGTATTTTTCAACTTAGAATAAAAAAAATACATTATCTTAATAAAACGTCAAACAGTCATAATGCATAAGAAAATGCCATAAATGGAGTAAAAACGCCAAAAACTCCCAAACTATAATGAAAGTAATTTGCAGAAGTATTAATTAATAAAATCTAAAAATGAAAAAAAAACGCCAAAAACAACTTAAACCCATTCAAAAACGCAAAACCTGGGAGATGGAAAGTCTATGACCCTAAAAACTCATAAAAAGCTGAACAAAAAAACAGTAAAAATACACAGTAAACTGAAAAGACGGCTACTTTATTAATATCATTTATTATAAATAAAATCACGCCTAAACTACGCGCCAAAAACATCCTATAAAGAGAGACTTCACTGCACAAACAACTTATCACAAAACCAGAAACAAACGCCATATTCCCTATAAACCATTCACTTTAAAAACGCCAAAAATAATACTTAAAAAAGCCACAGATGCAGAACCTCGATTCTGCTATATTGAGTATTGATCTGAATGAAGTTTCACTGAATGGATTGTTCTCTGAGTTGGATATCTCTATAATCTTTTGCTGAATGAGATGGACAAATATTCAAGATAAAGAGACTGATGACACTGATATGACATCATGTCACTTTGTTCTTGATGGATATATGGATGGCATGAAGGGATCAATACATTAGAGCAGGCGTTGGTCTTCAACATGTCATCAAACAAGTATATATCCACCCACCATAAAAGATGCCACAAAAAATAAGCATCTTCTAAAGACGGCTGTTATGTAGGAAAATAAGGATCTACATAAGGCATTCAAAAACAGGTTCAAAACGCCAAAAAGGTTAAAGTAGAAGAGGCTGATGACAGTGAAGATTTGAATGAGAAATTAGTGTCACACCCTAACCGATGGCGGAATCAACGGGGCATGGCACTGAGCGAAACAGATTGTCCAGAAGTTTCCATAACAATTATCATTACTATTTAATTTAAATAATACGTCCCATACCGTATCTCAAACAACAAAATAATTATTACAGACAAAAATCCAGGCAAATATTCTGTTCCGACAACTCAGATTTAAATAGACCGCAATTGGTTATCTGCTTCTAGAGACCCTTAGTTTGACCACTACAAACAACTATTTGTTGGGCTCTAAAGCTTTATTCTAGCTTCATATTCCTACCAAGTGTGCGTCCTAAGCACCTGTCACATACGTTAAAATAAAGTCAATACACAAAATGTAAAGGTGAGCATACAAGTTTGATAATAGCATATAGAGTTCGAATTCGTTTACGCGTAACCAGCACGTACACATAGTGAAATGAAGCACATTAGTTATCGACATAGATCCATCGATACCAATGACTGCGGGTTGACTGCCCGAGGCAGTTCGCAATACATGATTACCACCGTAATCCATGCAAGTAATTGTCCTTAACAACCCCCGTGTGAATAGGTGCTGAGTCCAAACTATAGTACTATCGTTGCTAAGGCAGGTAGACATCATTCCATGTGTAAACATAACAAACAAGCATTCATAAGCCATGTATAACATGCATTAACGGTTAGCGTTCAAATAGTATTGAGTAGTGTGATTATTGTAGTTTGAATATTCGTAACGTATGTAACACCCAAAAGTGCGTAAAGCAAAAAGGGATCGAGTATACTCACAACAGTTAATGGATTGAAGGGAGCGCTTAGCGAGTAAGGTTAGCCTGAATAGATTCGATAGCATAACGATAAGTGATGCGTAAAACGATACAAGGTATGAGTGAGTCGGATAGTAGTTCGATCGGATGGTAATCCGAGCGGACAGCAATCCGTACGGATAACAATCCGTTCGGATGGTCATCCGGTCGGATAGGTTATCCGGTCGGATGACTATTCGAGTGGATTGTTTCTTCCTATAAGAAGAATGTGTTTGTGTATGATGGCTTGACTTTTGAGGTTTTCGTTGTAGCATTTTAAAAACATCAAAGTATCTCTGCCTTTCAAGTCGGTCGATCGGACGGTCGGTCGCGCGGATGACAATCCGTTTGGATGGTCATCCGGTCGGACGGTGGTCCGGTCGGACGGCGATTTGGTGAAGAGAACAAGTTTACATCAGAAGAGTCACTCGGTCGAATGTCCATCCGATCGGGTGGAAACCCTGTTATTGAACAGGTTGAAAATTGTTTAAGTCTTTAAAGTCTTAGTATCTCATGATCCGAAGAGTAATCCAATCAGATGGTCGTCCGATCGGATAGCAATTCGATCGATACTCAAACTTCGGATAAGGCTAGTCGAGTGTGGGACCCAATGTGTAATCCGTTCGGATGACAATCCGTTCGGATGAACTATCCATTCGGATGACAATCCGATCGGATGGTATTCCGCTCCGGCTGTCCTGTTCGTCTTACCCTTGGTTATCTTGTTTGTTTTGTTGTTTTATCGAGACGTGTTGACAACGTGTTAACCAACGGAAACATGCCTTGACCCAAGTGACCAAACCGACCAGGAATCACCCTAGCTCGGTCAGTTACCGGCTCGAGACGGTTGTTCTTGTTTAACCCGAAATCGGTAGTCTCGTAGGTAGAATCCGGATCTCGAGCTAGTACAACACTATGATTGAGTAGAAGACTATATCAGGGTCGGATCCTATCGGCTTTGAGTATAATGAGTGCAAAAGTGTTGAAAGAAAGTTAGAAACCATCTTCCAATCCTTTTTCACCACTCTTGTCTCGAGATCTTTACGAGATCCTTCTGTAATCGAGTGGAAATCGGTTAGATCTCAGTTGTTCTTGGTGGATTAAAGTCAAAACATGAAGTTCTTGAAGAACACATGATGACATCATCCTAGAACACCCGAAATCTAGTGATTTCACGGTTGAAAGTTAAGATTTAAAAGGTAGAAAGGTGTAGGAGTGTGTGTAGATCAAGAAAGTACAAGATTTAGGGTGAGATCTTACCTGGATTGAGAGAAATCGAAGAAAAGGTGGGGAGCACGAGCTGTTCGGACAGTGGATTTCCAAAAGCGGAAAGAATGACAATGACAGGGGTATTTATAGGATTCCAAAAGAGGAAAGGGTTATCCGATCGGATGACACACCGCCCGGATGGCTATCCGGTCGGATGACATCCTGGTCGGATGGCATTGGATCTGCGGACAAGAGGCTATCCGGTCGGATGGCTATCCGGCCGGATGGCACTTGGTTTGAATGTTCGACGCGATGATTTTTTTTGGCGTTTCGATTTCGATTGCGAGCGGTTCGACACGATAGGGTTTCCTAGTCAAATTACTTTTAGTCCCAACTACTAAATATCATAGTTCGATTTCGATTCGGGTTAGAGTTCGATTGAGTTCGATTGCATTTCGAGTTTCGATTGATCTCCACAATATATATAAACATGCACAAGTAACACATAAAGCTCACACACGTATAACAATGATTAAAATACGTAATTCGAGTTCCGATTCGATGTCGATTTAATTAGTATAGCTTGATTATCAGTTGATTAACTTTATCGCATTGTTACTTCCTATAGTTCACAGTCGTAAGTCGTTTGAATAATACGTCGATGGCTTGTAATTAACAACACTTACTCCACATAATACAAATAAAATAAAGAAATTTCTACAAGTCAAATCCGTATAACCGGTCGTTGACTTTGACCTTGACTTGTGAAAACACGGGGTGTTACAGCCTCCCCTTGTTTAGGGAATTTCGTCCCGAAATTAAGCTGGAAGCTGTACAATGCCGTGATTCACGTTTGAGAACTTTCTCTTTCTAGACTTTCTCTTTAAATAACTGCGGGTACTTCACCTTCATGTCGCCTTCGAGTTCCCAAGTGAACTCTACGCCTCGTTTGTCTTCCCATCGGACTTTCACGATAGGAATGCGAGAGCGTCTGAGTTGCTTGGTTTGGCGATCCATGATTTCGACAGGCTTTTCCACGAAGTGTAATGTTTCGTTCACTTGCAGATCATCGAGAGAAACATGTAAGTCATGGTCGGCTACGCACTTTCGGAGGTTTGACACATGGAAAGTCGGGTGGACATTACTAAGTTCCTCCGGTAGTTCGAGTCTGTAGGCGACTTTTCCGATCCTTTCCAGAATCTTAAAAGGTCCAACATATCGAGGCGCAAGTTTTCCCTTTTTGCCGAATCGGACTACACCCTTCCAAGGTGATACCTTTAGGAGTACGTAGTCACCAACGTCAAATTCACGGGGCTTGCGTTGTTTGTCGGCGTAACTTTTCTGTCGATTCCGAGCTTTCACCAGGTTGTCTCGAATTTGGAAAATTTTATCTGTCGTTTCTTGTAATAGCTCAGGACCGGTTAATTACGAATGACCGATCTCGTGCCACACAATAGGCGATCGACATCTTCTTCCGTATAATGCCTCGAATGGTGCCATTTGGATGCTAGAATGATAGTTGTTGTTATACGAGAATTCGACTAAAGGCAGGTATTTATTCCAATTACCACCGAAGCCTATGACACACGAACGGAGCATGTCTTCAAGAGTACGAATCGTTCTTTCAGTCTGACCGTCGGTTTGCGGATGGAAGGCGATACTTAGATTAAGCGATGTACCGAGTGCCATTTGGGACGTTTCCCACAGTCGCGAAGTAAATCGAGCATCACGATCAGAGATGATGTCACGAGGCGTGCCATGATTACAAATGATCTCGTCGGTGTAGATTCGGGCTAATCGTTCTACCTTGTAGTCTTCTCGTATTGGCAAAAAGTGAGTTGATTTCGTCAAACGGTCGACCACAACCCAAATGTTGTCGTGACCTGATGACGTGTGTCGTAGCTTGGTTATGAAGTCCATAGCTATACTCTCTCACTTCCACATGGGGATCGGTGGTTGTTCGAGTAAGCCCGAGGGTCTTTGATGTTCGGCCTTGACTCTAGCACAAGTTAGGCATTTTCCAACATAGAGAGCGATATCCCTTTTCATGCCCGACCACCAGTACATATAGCGAAGGTCCTGGTACATTTTGTCGGCACCTGGATGAATAGAATACCGGGATTTGTGGGCTTCGTCCATCAGTATCTGTCGCAAATCGGTCCGTTTAGGGATCCAAATTCCGTCCAGGAAGTGGAATATCCCATTAGATTTGATCACAAGTTGGGCTCCATCGTGGTAGATTCTTTCCTTCTTCAGTGTGCGTTCGTTAAAACAGGCATGCTGAGCTTCGCGAATGAGGGTTTCGTGGTCGTGCTGGGCTTGAACGTTACGAGTGCTAAGCAGATAGCTCCGTCTGCTAAGTGCGTCGGCAGCAACATTTGCCTTGCCTGGGTGATAACGGATCTCACAGTCGTAATCGTTGAGAAGTTCTACCCATCGGCGTTGACGCATATTAAGTTCCTTCTGATTAAAGATGTGTTGTAGGCTCCTATGATCGGTGAAGATCGTACAGTTGGTACCATATAGGTAGTGTCGCCAAATCTTTAACGCAAAAACAACTGCGCCTAGCTCGAGATCATGGGTTGTATAGTTCTTCTCGTGGACTTTGAGCTGGCGAGATGCGTAAGCAATGACCTTGTCCCATTGCATGAGAACACAACCAAGACCAAGGTTGGAAATATCACAATAGACAATGAAATCGTCATTTCCGTCGGGTAGAATGAGAACAGGAGCGTTGCAAAGCATGCGTTTGAGGGTTTGAAAAGCAGTCTCTTGTTTAGTTCCCCAAACAAAAGGCTTGTCTTTATGCGTGAGAGAGGTAAGCAGCACATCGATCTTTGAGAATCCCTCGATAAATCATCGATAATAGCCCGCTAGTCCGAGAAAAGAGAGGACTTCAGACGGGTTCTTGGGCGTAACCCAGCTCTTGACAGCTTCAATCTTCGCAGGATCGACGTGAATACCTTGACTATTAACAATGTGACCCAGAAACTGAACTTCCCCTAGCCAAAATTCGCACTTGGAGAACTTGGCATAGAGTCGATTCCCCTGGAACAACTCGAGAACCAAACGTAGATGCTGCGCTTGTTTGGTCTTCGATTTGGAATAGATCAAGACATCGTCGATGAATACGATGACGAAACAATCCAGATATGGTTTACACACGCGATTCATCAGATCCATGAAAACCGCTGGTGCGTTGGTTAAACCAAAAGGCATGACAACGAATTCGTAGTGACCGTATCGAGTGCGAAACGCGGTTTTGGGTATATCCTCCTCTTGTATGCGCAGTTGATGATAGCCTGAACGTAGATCAATTTTTGAGAAACACGTAGCACCTTGTAGTTGATAAAACAAATCATCGATGCAAGGTAGGGGATAGCGGTTCTTGATAGTTAACTTATTCAATTCCCGGTAGTCGATGCACATCCTGAACGACACGTCCTTCTTCTTGATGAAAAGGACTGGTGCGCCCCAAGGAGAGGTGCTCGGGCGAATGAAGCCTTTTTCAAGTAATTCCTGGAGTTGGTTTGAGAGTTCGCGCATTTCGGACTGCGCGAGTCGATAAGGAGCTTTGGCAACAGGATTGGCTCCAGGAATGAGGTCGATACGAAAGTCGATATCACGACTTGGCGGTAGTCTGGGAAGATCCTCTGGAAAAACATTAGGAAATTCTCGAACCACAGGAACGTCTTTCACTTCCTTCTTCTCTTTCTTTTCCTTCTCCGCTACTACAATGTTAGCCAAGAAAGCCCTGTATTCCTTGCGGAGATACTTGCTAGCTTGCACACATGACATAAGCTTGAGGCCCTTTGAAGTAGTATCACCGTATACACACAAATAGTCACCATTCGTGAGTGAAAATCGAATCATCTTGTCGAAGCACACAACTTCAGCATGGTTTTCTCGAAGAAAGTCCATGCCTACTATGACGTCAAAACTTCTGAGTTGCATCGGAATAAGGTCGATTGGGAAAATGTGATTGTTGAGTTCAAGGGTACAATCACGGAGAACAGAATTGACAGCGACAGTTCTTCCCGTGGCGACTTCTACATCAAATGTCGAAGAGAGTTGGGAGCGTTTACGACTAAGGAGTTTCTCGAATTCGAACGACACAAAGCAATTATCGGCTCCAGTATCAAACAAACATGAAGCATAAATACCATTCACAAGGAATGTACCATTGACCACATTGTTGTCGGTCTGGGCTTGACGCACGTTGAGGTTGAAAGTTCTGGCGCGTGCGGCCTGTTGTTGTTGTTGCTGCTGCTGTTGTTGTTGCTGCTGAGGCTGCTGTTGCTGAGGTTCCTGTTTCACGGCCCTGTTTGGGCACATGTTGGCGAAGTGGTTCAGATCGCCACATGCGAAGCAGGCTCTGGCTTTGACTGCGGGTGCCGGAGGAGCTTGTTGACCCTGAGGGGCAGTGAGTAGAGCTTGATGAATAGGAGCTTGTCGAATACGGCAGTTAGCAGTAAAATGGCCGTATACATTGCAGTGAGCACAAAAACGGCAAGCAATGGCAGTCAGATGGTGGTAGGTGCAAGTAGGGCAGAGCGGGTGTGGCCCAGTGTATGCACGCTTTGCAGGCGGTGCATTAGCCACAGGCGCCGCTACTTGACGCTGTTGGGCTGGTACAGCTTGAATCGATGCAGCAGTGATCGCACAGTTCTTGTTGCTGGAGCTGTTCTTTCTCTTGTTCTTTCTCTTGTTGCTCGATGAGGTGGGTTCAGCAATCGGTGCGGTGGCAGTAGCTTGATGCAGGTGCTTTGGAGTTTTATCCCAGACACCAGCCTTGACCCTTTTGTCGTTGATTTCGGCGGCCAGTAGGTAAGTCTCTTCGATCGTCTTTGTCTTAGCCGCTTGCACGAAATCTGCGACACAGTCGGGCAAAGCTCGGATGTACTTCTTGATTGTGATCTCCGGGGTCTTGACTTGATCAGGACAGATGATGCTGAGCTGTTTGAAACGAGCTGTGAGAGCAGCGTTGTCACCCTCATGTTGATGTATGTGCCAAAATTCATCCTCTAGCTTCTGACGTTCGTGAGGAGGGCATAATTCCTCTAGCATGACTTCCTTGAGCTCGTCCCACGATAGACCGTAGGCTGCATCGTTCCCTCGCTTGTTCCTCTCGGCCGTCCACCAGTCTAGTGCACGGGACTGGAAAACGCCGGTAGCATTCAGGGTTTGAAGGTCATCAGGGCAACCACTCTGTCGCAGAGTGACCTCTATGGAATCAAACCATTGGAATAGTGCAATAGGACCTCCCTCGCCAGTGAATTCCTTTGGCCCACACGACTTGAATTGCTTGAAATTGAAGGAATTGGTGGTAGCTTTAGGAGCTTCGGTCCTCGACTCCTCAGATGATTTGCTGGCATTCTCGTAAACATCACTCACAGCCTTTGCCACACTTTTTGCGATCATGGCAGCAAGGCGTTTGTCCCTCTTTTCTTGTCGAGAAAGTGCGTGACGGGATCCAGATGACATTGTCTACAACAGACATCGTCGCAGGACTCAACATATTGTATTCGAATCTCACCTCACACGTCTACTACTTACTAAAGCTTAGGAACACGCAACGTAACACGTATCACATAAACACATAGGCTCATAATCACAGATTCACGTAAACACATAAGCACGTAGGCATGTAGAGCACAGAATCCACAAAAGCACATAATCATGTAACCACAAGATGCAGTCAGAATACAGAAACCTATCATTTACAGTTCGCGATCGTCCGGATATAGCATTCGCGTTTGATATATCCAGTCGTGTAGTATAAGCGTAGCATAAAGTCATACATAATTTAGCGATTTGTTAACGTTTTGGGGTAGAAATGCAGTGCGAGTCGAGTGTGTCGATCGAAGTGAAAGCGAAATCGAGTAAATTCCAAAAATTAAAACACATAAACAGGTAAACACACATATAAACTCATAAAATCGATGAATTATCCGAGTCAACAGTTGCCGACTCAGAATCGAAACACATAAGATTCGAGAAATAGATTGTCTGCGGCTAGTAGACTTCGACTAACCAAAGTGATTCGACTATTCACAAAGATCCGTTGTGCACATTTAACCTTCAGGACTGTGCCTTTGCCTCGATTCTTGGGTATTTGGCATGCATCCCGTTAGTCCTATCGTGACTTCAAGTCGTTGGAGTCCGTCTAAACTTTGGTGAGAGTTTTGTAAAACCAAAATGAGTCAGGAATAGCTATCAAGGTTCGGGTTTCACCCCTGACTTAACAACTTTTGCTCCTGAGCTTTAATTAAATAGAGGAGATTATTCATCAAAATACGGATTTCACTCCTGATTTGGCATAATTCTCCTTGTTTGTAGATAAAATGCGGGTTGATTAAGCAACTTTAGTCGAGAGTTTGCGGTTTTCACACCTAATCTCGGCTTAATCGCTCATTCATAGCTGAAAATTCGAGTGCAGTGAAAGTGTAGCATAAGCGAGAGTAGTGAGAAATAAGCACGTGCATAATCCCTACTGGATGTGCTCAAGTCACTCTGTTGGTTCCTAACTATAGACTAGGTCTCTGAGACATCGACCCGGACTAGGTCGAGTCTTGCCTAATTCCCTATAGTTATGGCTCTGATACCAATCTGTCACACCCCAACCGATGGCGGAATCATCGGGGCATGGCACTGAGCGAAACAGATTGTCCAGAAGTTTCCATAACAATTATCATTACTATTCAATTTAAATAATACGTCCCATACCGTATCTCAAACATCAAAATAATTATTACAGACAAAAATCCAGGCAAATATTCTGTTCCGACAACTCAGATTTAAGTAGACCGCAATTGTTTATCTGCTTCTAGAGACCCTTAGTTTGACCACTACAAACAACTATTTGTTGGGCTCTAAAGCTTTATTCTAGCTTAAAATTCCTACCAAGTGTGCGTCCTAAGCACCTGTCACATACGTTAAAATAAAGTCAATACATAAAATGTAAAGGTGAGCATACAAGTTTGATAATAGCATATAGAGTTCGAATTCGTTTACGCATAACCAGCACGTACACATAGTGAAATGAAGCACGTTAGTTATCGACATAGATCCATCGATACCAATGACTACGGGTTGACGGCCCGAGGCAGTTCGCAATACATGATTACCACCGTAATCCATGCAAGTAATTGTCCTTAACAACCCCCGTGTGAACGGGTGCTGAGTCCAAACTATAGTACTATCGTTGCTAAGGCAGGTAGACAACATTCCATGTGTAAACATAACAAACAAGCATTCATAAGCCACGTATAACATGCATTAACGGTTAGCGTTCAAATAGTATTGAGTAGTGTGATTGTTGTAGTTTGAATATTCGTAACGTATGTAACACCCAAAAGTGCGTAAAGCAAAAAGGGATCGAGTATACTCACAACGGTTAATGGATTGAAGGGAGCGCTTAGCGAGTAAGGTTAGCCTGAATAGATTTGATAGCATAACGATAAGTGGTGCGTAAAACGATACAAGGTATGAGTGAGTCGGATAGTAGTTCGATCGGGTGGTAATCCGAGCGGACAGCAATCCGTGCGGATAACAATCTGTTCGGATGGTCATCCGGTCGGATGACTATTCGAGTGGATTGTTTCTTCCTATAAGAAGAATGTGTTTGTGTATGATGGCTTGACTTTTGAAGTTTTCGTTGTAGCATTTTAAAAACATCGAAGTATCTCTGTCTTTCAAGTCGGTCGATCGGACAGTCGGTCGTGCGGATGACAATTTGTTCGGATGGTCATCCGGTCGGACGGCGATTTGGTGAAGCGAACAAGTTCACATCAGAAGAGTCACTCGGTCGGATGTCCATCCGATCGGGTGGCAACCCTGTTATTGAACATGTTGAAAATTGTTTAAGTCTTTAAAGTCTTAGTATCTCATGATCCGAAGAGTAATCCAATCAGATGGCCGTCCGATCGGATAGCAATTCGTTCGATACTCAAACTTCGGATAAGGCTAGTCGAGTGTGGGACCCAATGTGTAATCCGTTCGGATGACAATCCGTTCGGATGAACTATCCGTTCGGATGACAATCCGATCGGATGGTATTCCGCTCCGGCTGTCCCGTTCGTCTTACCCTTGGTTATCTTGTTTGTTTTGTTGTTTTATCGAGACGTGTTGACAACGTGTTAACCAACGGAAACATGCCTTGACCCAAGTGACCAAACCGACCAGGAATCACCCTAGCTCGGTTAGTTACTGGCACGAGACGGTTGTTCTTGTTTAACCTGAAATCAGTAGTCTCGTAGGTAGAATCCGGATCTCGAGCTAGTACAACACTATGATTGAGTAGAAGACTAGATCAGGGTCGGATCCTATCGGCTTTGAGTATAATGAGTGCAAAAGTGTTGAAAGAAAGTTAGAAACCATCTTCCAATCCTTTTTCACCGCTCTTGTGTCGAGATCTTTACGAGATCCTTGTGTAATCGGGTGGAAATCAGTTAGATCTCAGTTGTTCTTGGTGGATTAAAGTCAAAACATGAAGTTCTTGAAAAACACATGATGACATTGTCACACCCCTTTCTGCGGCGGAAGCACGAGGTGTGATCATGAAAGGTTCTCATTGCATACGAAGAGTAAACATACTACATGCTCAAAAATATCTTACATTACTGAAAACATATGTCAAGTGTTTACAACACGAGTTAACATATTGTCTTAAAAGTCACAACTTTATTTAAAGATAAACAAAGCGACATCCACGAGCATGAGTAAGACCACGCACACATCCATCCTAGTTACTTGAAATACATGTGAGTTTTGGAAAAACGTCAACATAAAGTTGGTGTGAATTCATGCAGTTTTTGTATTTCACGTTTGTATACTTTGTATGAAAACATAATTTGTCTTTTGTATAAATCAAGTCTTTTGTGTACACCACGTACTCATGTATAAGTCAAGTATTTCTGTATGTATCAAGTGTTAATGGGTTGCAAAGCCATTAACATGTGACACGACATAGGAAGTCACCAAACCATAGGCATTTTTCTGTAGTCGATTTACGACTGAGACACAAAAACACTACTTGGTAAAAGAGTGGCCAAGCGTGGGGCTGCCCGGAACCCATTAGATCTAACCTTTTGTTCTGCGGTCTAAGTATGTACACGATTAATGGTGCTTATGGTACCCTATTCGTGACACGATTTCTCGTATCATTCTTGTATCCATCATACCATTTGTAAATATTGTAATATTTGTAACATGTATTTCACCCCCGAAGGTATAAAACCAAAAACAGTTAAAGAAAAGGGGGAGCATGAACTCACAACTTTGTGTTCCTGTGCGTCGTAAACTTCACCGGATTTGCTTACTTAACGTCGTAACCTATACGCGTTTTCTTAACGTTAGTCACTAGACTTGCGTCGCACAAGTACAGTCACTCTCTTTTGTATTCGTATTGTTGTGTTAAAAATATTTCATATTTTTAACTACGTATCTTACTTATATTATTTTCTCTAAATAAATATAAGTCTTTTGTGTTTTGCACTTCGCACCCGAATTATGTACCTTGTATTTTGTATGTGTATTTTTATGTTTATACTCCTCACAAGTATTTAGTGTAATTTTAAGTCTTAATTCGCTAGCACGTATAACACATACTATATACACTTAGCACATAAGTTGGTGATCAAATAATATATATTTCCTTTAAAAAATATACATACTTATCTCCATTTTTATTCTTGAAGAAATCCTCATTTCTTATCACCAAAAATTAGGGAAACCTTGGTAATACTTTTAAACACATTTTTAGGGAATAAGTTTCTCAAAAACTTATATTTTTCTAAGTGTCAAATTTTATAAAAATTTTGACAGAGTTTCCCCTAAAAATGGAGGTTTCCCATGTTTTCAAAACATGTGTTTATTTTCTTTTAAATTGTCAACAATCTTCAACAACAATTATCAACAATAATCATCAATTTCTCCATTTCATGAACTTGAATATTTACAAAAATGTGTAGTAACTTACTAGCACATTTAGTAAGTCTTGTTATCTTTAAAAATAAATTTAATTTCTTAAAAACTTTATTTTTAAAGAATATGAAGTTTCACAACTTCTAGTCGGTTTTTACGAAAATTATTTCTTTGTTAAAACTTTAGTTACACAAGTGTCCACACACTTATTTGTTCATAAAAACACCTCTACTTTATGAAAGATCCGGTTTTAAAACATGGTTTTGTCTTACAGTTGGTCTTTCGAAAATACCACTTGTAGATACGTAGATCTACTAGTTTTAAACACTATTTCACAAGCTAAATCGCTTTTACACAAGTTCATGATTCGTGTGTGGTAGAGTTTCATCCTTTAACCCTTGTTACTATTAAAGCAACCTTATGTCATGTTCCAAGGTCATGACCAACCCGGGTTAAATGACGATCCGAGCTACCACAACATAGATCGGGTCCAAATAATCACACAAATCAAATACTACAAGATTTACACAACATATGAGCTTTTAACCAACATTTTTAGTGTTTTTAGTAGACTTTTGTGTGTCATCTTGTATGTTAACGAGTTTTAACCGTTACGAATCATTTTAACCACCTCAATATAGTTCAAGAGAGTGATTTAAGCAACATACCACTAGCTCGAGGCTAGGGAAGAATCTAGACGCAAATAGGGTGGATAAAAGCAAGATAAAGAGGTCCTTCGCCTTCCGATTGCACCAAGCTTCCTAATATGCGACCCTTAACACTTGTGTGATGTTGGAATGTGATGAAGGAAGCTCGAAAAATTGATGGATATATAGGGGAGTTCGGCCGAAGCCTTTGAGAGAGGGAGAGGAAGTGTTTGAGTGGTGTAAAGTTAAGTGAATGATCATGGTGCACAAGTGTGATCTTATAGGCAATAGCAAATTCTTTATCCAATGGATGCAATGTCATTTAGATATTAAACATAGGGATTAAAATATTATAATGAAGGACCAAGTATGTCTCCCTAGATGGGGACGGTTTCAAGGGGGGGGGGGTAGTTTGGTTGGATTTCAACTAATTAGTTAGACACTAGTTAGGTTAACCTAGGTTAGTTAAGCGATTAACCCGGTTACTAGTGTGTTGTGCTTTATGACGGGTGTTAGGGTATTCAGGGACCCTAACTGGCTCAGAAAAAGATAAATAATGTTATCAACAATATTTTCATGTTCCGGTATAGTCCGGTTGTTCGGTTGCATACCGATTCGTTAAAGTGCTAAATTGCACCTTTTAGTGTTTAATAAGTATCTTTTTATAACACTATCGATTCCCAACACTTAGGGAAATATTCTGGATAATAAAACGACATTTCTGCATAATATTTATATGTCTAAATGCTGAATTATTGCTGATTTGTATAAATTCTGCACTTAAAGTGCGTTTCGGGTGCTTTTTAGTGCTTATTTTTGCTTTCGTATTGCATATATATTAAACCCTTGTATGTACTCTTGGGTTTTAATGCATTCCTGCTGTCGGACCTACACCTAGGCTCCAATTTTATTGTCTGGCTGCTTTCTGCAGTTCCGTTGACACAGTGTGTCTTACCGGTGAGTTTACTAGTATTTTTGACGCAACGCTCTCGTTTATGCATAAAGCAATATTTTGTAGTATACAACGTGCATGAATTCACTTGTTTAATCATGTGTTCAGACATTGCTGACAATTAAACTCATAATTGCAGTCATTAAGCAATAATTAATGTGTACGGAAATTACCGGTTTGGGCCAGTTGTCACAGTCTCCCCCCGTTAAAAGAATTTCGTCCCGAAATTCAGGCTAAACTCACTCTCGCTGGAGTCTTTTTGAATAGGTGGGGATACTTTTTCTTGAACTGGTCTTCACGTTCCCATGTGTACTCGGGTCCGTGCTTAGAGCTCCAACGTACTTTGACAAGTTTCACACTGCTCCTCCTGGTCTTGTTGACTTTCCAGTCGGTAACCTCAACGGGTTGCTCTGTAAATCGGAGGGCTTCATCAATATGCACTTCATCCATCGGGATGATCACGTTTTCTTGTGTTGGACTCTTCTTCAGGTTGGATACATGAAACGTATCATGTACTCCATTAAGTTCTTCCGGTAACTCCAACTTGTATGCCACGGTACCAATTCTCTTCAGTATTCTGAATGGTCCGATATATCGTGGATTCAGCTTTCCACGCTTTCCAAATCTGACTATGCCCTTCCATGGTGAGACTTTTAACAACACCTTGTCTCCCACCTTGAATTCTACTGATTTTCTATTCGGATCAGCGTAGCTCTTTTGTCGCTCTCGAGCCGCCTTAATGCGCTCTCGGATCTGCGCAATCTTGTCGGTTGTCTCTTGTACAAGTTCAGGACCATCCATACGTTTATCTCCGGCATCTGCCCAACATAAGGGCGATCGGAATTTGCGGCCATACAGAGCTTCGAACGGCGCGGCTTTTATGCTCGTATGATAGCTGTTATTGTAGGAAAACTCAACTAAAGGTAGATGAGTATCCCAGCTGCCGTCTAGGTCCATGAAGCATGCGCGAAGCATATCTTCTAACGTTTGTATAGTCCGTTCGCTCTGGCCGTCTGTTTGCGGATGGAATGCCGTGCTTAGATCTAACTGAGATCCAAAGGCTTCCTAAAACGATTGCCAGATTCTCGAGACAAAGCGTCCATCTCTGTCTGAAATGATTGAGATTGGCACTCCATGACGTGCCACAATTTCCCTTAAGTATATCTCTGCAAGCTTTCCAGTGCTATCCTTCTCTTGGATTGGTAGGAAATGCGCAGACTTCGTCAATCGATCAACTATTACCCATATCATATCGTGCCCTCTCGGGGTCCTGGGTAATTTCGTTATGAAGTCCATCGAGATTTGTTCCCACTTCCACACAGGAATCTCTGGTTGTTGTAGTAGGCCGGACGGTTTCTGATATTCTGCCTTAACCTTAGCACAGGTTAGGCATTTTCCAACATAGACAGCAACGTCGCTCTTGAGTCTCGGCCACCAATAATATTCTTTCAAGTCTTGATACATCTTGTCCGATCCTGGGTGGATCGAGTATCTTGACTTGTGCACTTCATCAACGATGACTTCTCGTAGGCCACCATAGAGCGGAACCCAAATGCGCTTTTTAAAGTATAAGGCTCCCTCTTCATTTGGCGCCATGTACTTCAATGCACCCCGGAGGTATTCAGCTTTACGATGCTCTTCTTTAAGAGCTTCTTGTTGTGCATCTCGAATGCGTGCAGTGAGGTTCGTTCGAATCGTCATTTCCAATGCTCGAACCCTTAGGGTCTTAACCCTTTCTTTTCGGCTCAACGCGTCTGCTGCAACATTTGCCTTTCCAGGATGGTACTTAATCTCACAGTCATAATCATTCAGCAGCTCGACCCAACGTCGCTGGCGCATATTCAATTCCTTCTGATCAAATATGTGTTGTAAGCTTTTGTGATCTGTGAAGATTGTACATCGAGTACCATATAAGTAATGTCGCCAAATCTTCAAGGCGAATACCACTGCACCCAGCTCCAGGTCGTGAGTGGTATAATTTCTCTCGTGAACCTTCAGTTGTCTTGAAGCATAAGCGATGACTTTTTGGCGTTGCATGAGCACGCAACCCAAGCCTTGTCGTGAGGCGTCGCAGTATACCACGAAGTCTTCAGTGCCTTCGGGTAATGATAGTATTGGTGCATCGCAGAGCTTGTTCTTAAGTAACTGGAAGGCTTCTTCTTGTTTGTGACCCCAGTCGTACTTCTTGTCTTTTTGGGTAAGGGTCGTTAGCGGTTGAGCTATCTTTGAGAAATTCTCGATGAATCGCCGATAATAGCCCGCTAAGCCCAAAAATTGTCGAACTTCAGTTGGGGTCTTGGGAGCTTCCCAATTCTTTATCGCTTCTATCTTGGACGGGTCTACATGAATGCCCTTCTCATTCACCACGTGACCAAGAAATTGTACTTCGCGAATCCAGAATTCGCATTTCGAGAACTTTGCATAAAGTTTCTCTTTCTTCAGTAGCTCCAAGATGGTTCTGAGATGTTGTTCGTGCTCTTCTTTCGTTCGCGAGTAAATCAGGATATCATCGATAAATACAATCACGAATTTATCGAGATATGGTTTGCATACGCGGTTCATTAGGTCCATAAAGATCGCTGGCGCGTTCGTCAATCCAAACGGCATCACAAGAAATTCGTAGTGCCCATAGCGTGTTCTGAATGCAGTCTTTGGCACACTTTCATCTTGGATTCTCAACTGATGGTATCCAGATCGAAGGTCGATCCTGGAATAGTAGCTTGATCCTTGCAGTTGATCAAACAAGTCATCAATCCTCGGTAGCGGATACCGATTCTTGATTGTGAGCTTGTTCAGTTCCCTGTAATCGATACAAATCCGTAATGATCCATCCTTCTTCTTCATGAACAATACTGGAGCTCCCCAGGGTGAGAAGCTTGGCCTTATGAATCCTTTATCCAACAACTCCTGGAGTTGTGTAGATAATTCTTGCATTTCGGATGGAGCAAGTCGATAGGGAGCCTTGGCCACAGGAGCAGCTCCTGGAACCAAGTCTATACGGAATTCGACTTGTCGTTGCGGAGGTAGTCCTGGCAGATCTTCAGGGAACACATCAGGAAATTCCTTCACCACGGGAATGTCTTCGAGTTTTGGCTCCACAGCCTTCTTATCTACTACGTGTGCTAGGAAAGCAACACATCCTTTCCTTAAGCACTTCTGTGCCTTCATACAACTGATGATTCGTAGAGGCGTGTTTCGTCTTTCTCCATGCACGATGAGAGTTTCACCATTCGCTAAAGGGATGCGAATGATTTTCTCATGACAAATAACTTCAGCTTTGTTCTTGGACAACCAGTCCATTCCGACTACTACATCGAAGCTACCCAATTGAATAGGTAAGAGGTCGATGCTAAAATTTCGTTCGCCAAGTTCTAGTGTGCAGCCTCTGACAACTTCGCTCGATTCAACAAGTTTACCATTGGCTAGTTCTATGGAATAAGGGATTTCTAATCTACTAGATTCTATTCCGAGTATGCGTTTAAATTCCACAGACATGAAGCTATAATCGGCGCCAGTGTCGAATAATATGGATGCAAAGTGGTTGTTAACGAGGAACGTACCGTTGACCACATTAGGGTCCTCGCGTGCATCCCTTGCTCCAATCACAAATGCTCGGGCCTGAGCATTGTTTCTCTCTGGGCAGTCCTTCATGAAATGATCTTTGCTTCCACATCTGAAGCATCCTTGGTTTCGCCCATTCTCGTTGCCAACACCGTTTCCATTTCCACCATTGTTCCTATCATCAGCCCCATTACGATTTCCATTTCCGTTCCTCTTACTCCAGCAGTCTTCAGTGCGGTGACCCAACTTTCCACACTTGTCACACTTTGGGATGCGACAAGCTCCCTCGTGATGGTGTTTACACCGATGGCATTTGGGCAAGTTGCCCCGGTATCCCCTTGCTGGTGCGTCGTTCATGGCTGCAAGAGGTTTCGCCCCTTGAGGCGGGTTAGGGTCACGCTTCTTGTTGGAACCTTTGTTGTTACGAGTTGCTTGATTCAAGTTTGCATATTTCCTTTTCTTGTCGTTAGACGACTCAGCATGCGTCTCGGCATTTTCTGTTGGGTTCAGTGATAGCTTCTTCATCCGAACACAGTCTTCAGTAAGGCTGACAGCCAGAGTTACAGCCTCGGTGATTGTTTGTGGTTTGGCCGACGTCACCATGCCACGAAACTCTGAGGCCAGTCCCCAAATGTAGCGTTCAACACGCTTGAATTCAGGAGTCACCATGTAGGGAAGCACTCTGGACAGGTCGTGGAACCTTCGAGTATAACCATTAATGTCAGCACCTTCCATGGCCAAGTGCCAGAACTCCGTCTCCAGCCTTTGGAGTTCAGCGCGAGAGCAGTACTTCTCTCTCATTCTTTCCTTCAGTTCCTCCCAAGTTAGGCCATAAGCGGCATCATCACCCAAAGTTTGGGCTTGCAGGTTCCACCAAGTCAGAGCTTCATCGACAAACAACCCAGTAGCAAAGGTGACTTGTTGATCCGCGGTACACTTGCTCATGCGGAAAGTAGCTTCAGTCTTCTCTGTCCAGCGTACAAATGCTACTGCACCTCCTGTGCCATCATAGTTCATTGGCTTGCAGTCGAGGAACTGCTTGAAAGTGCAGCCTAGAATTGATTCAACCAATTCATATGTGAGCAATCGAAGAAATAATGAAACAAAGACCGTTCATAAATTTCCTCATGCTTAGCACAGTGTCTTAAGGTTACCTTGAGCTGCATTGCCTCCAGACGAATATCCATTCCCATTACGCCTAGCATTGCTTGGTCCTCCACTGTCTTGAGTTCGATTCGCCTCGTACTGGGCGATAGCAGCGGAGATCCTTTCCTCCAGTAGGGCGTTCAGCTCATCAGCAGTTCTTGGCAGTGGGGGAGGAGGAGGTTGATCGTCATTGCGAGCATTCACAGCTTTCCTGGGTGCCATGTTCTGACAGAACATAACACAACAGGGTTAGGCATTTGTTTGATATTGTCACACTAGACAGTAGTATCATATATTCACAGGTATATATACCACATAAGTGACATCAAACAATTATTACTCTAGCAGAGTACTTAGTAGGCTTGCACTGAGGGAATCTATACGTGACAAGACTTGCTGTGGTTTCTGTGCACTGAATTCCATAATTATGTATGCATCCATAATTACGTAACTCCTTGCACAGTCCGCACAGTTCGTTTCATCCTCGTATTTCTTCCTTCAGATGGGCCATCGCTTTCAGGTAAAGTCACATATACTTGTGACATTCTACTTCTAGTACATGCTAATTATCACACATAATTGCAAGTAATTTCTAGTAAACGACAAGTGCTACTCAAGTGCACTCTAAGTCTCGTAGTGTCTTTTCTAGACTCATGTAGTCAGTTTCAGGTAGTGGATGTCGCGGGACATTTTATGCAATGAAAACTCTTTGAAAATTGTTTTCGTGAAAGGATCCTAGAGATTGTAGACTAGACTCGAGAAGGAATCCTGGTTCACTACAATCGCAGCTCTGATACCAATCTGTCACACCCCTTTCTGCGGCGGAAGCACGAGGTGTGATCATGAAAGGTTCTCATTGCATACGAAGAGTAAACATACTACATGCTCAAAAATAACTTACATTACTGAAAACATATGTCAAGTGTTTACAACACGAGTTAACATATTGTCTTAAAGTCACAACTTTATTTAAAGATAAACAAAGCGACATCCACGAGCATGAGTAAGACCACGCGCACATCCATCCTAGTTACCTGAAATACATGTGAGTTTTGGAAAAACGTCAACATAAAGTTGGTGTGAATTCATGCAGTTTTTGTATTTCACGTTTGTATACTTTGTATGAAAACATAATTTGTCTTTTGTATAAATCAAGTCTTTTGTGTACACCACGTACTCATGTATAAGTCAAGTATTTCTGTATGTATCAAGTGTTAATGGGTTGCAAAGCCATTAACATGTGACACGACATAGGAAGTCACCAAACCATAGGCATTTTTCTGTAGTCGATTTACGACTGAGACACAAAAACACTACTTGGTAAAAGAGTGGCCAAGCGTGGGGCTGCCCGGAACCCATTAGATCTAACCTTTTGTTCTGCGGTCTAAGTATGTACACGATTAATGGTGCTTATGGTACCCTATTCGTGACACGATTTCTCGTATCATTCTTGTATCCATCATACCATTTGTAAATATTGTAATATTTGTAACATGTATTTCACCCCCGAAGGTATAAAACCAAAAACAGTTAAAGAAAAGGGGGAGCATGAACTCACAACTTTGCGTTCCTGTGCGTCGTAAACTTCACCGGATTTGCTTACTTAACGTCGTAACCTATACGCGTTTTCTTAACGTTAGTCACTAGACTTGCGTCGCACAAGTACAGTCACTCTCTTTTGTATTCGTATTGTTGTGTTAAAAATATTTCATATTTTTAACTACGTATCTTACTTATATTATTTTCTCTAAATAAATATAAGTCTTTTGTGTTTTGCACTTCGCACCCGAATTATGTACCTTGTATTTTGTATGTGTATTTTTATGTTTATACTCCTCACAAGTATTTAGTGTAATTTTAAGTCTTAATTCGCTAGCACGTATAACACATACTATATACACTTAGCACATAAGTTGGTGATCAAATAATATATATTTCCTTTCAAAAATATACATACTTATCTCCATTTTTATTCTTGAAGAAATCCTCATTTCTTATCACCAAAAATTAGGGAAACCTTGGTAATACTTTTAAACACATTTTTAGGGAATAAGTTTCTCAAAAACTTATATTTTTCTAAGTGTCAAATTTTATAAAAATTTTGACAGAGTTTCCCCTAAAAATGGAGGTTTCCCATGTTTTCAAAACATGTGTTTATTTTCTTTTAAATTGTCAACAATCTTCAACAACAATTATCAACAATAATCATCAATTTCTCCATTTCATGAACTTGAATATTTACAAAAATGTGTAGTAACTTACTAGCACATTTAGTAAGTCTTGTTATCTTTAAAAATAAATTTAATTTCTTAAAAACTTTATTTTTAAAGAATATGAAGTTTCACAACTTCTAGTCGGTTTTTACGAAAATTATTTCTTTGTTAAAACTTTTGTTACACAAGTGTCCACACACTTGTTTGTTCATAAAAACACCTCTACTTTATGAAAGATCCGGTTTTAAAACATGGTTTTGTCTTACAGTTGGTCTTTCGAAAATACCACTTGTAGATACGTAGATCTACTAGTTTTAAACACTATTTCACAAGCTAAATCGCTTTTACACAAGTTCATGATTCGTGTGTGGTAGAGTTTCATCCTTTAACCCTTGTTACTATTAAAGCAACCTTATGTCATGTTCCAAGGTCATGACCAACCCGGGTTAAATGACGATCCGAGCTACCACAACATAGATCGGGTCCAAATAATCACACAAATCAAATACTACAAGATTTACACAACATATGAGCTTTTAACCAACATTTTTAGTGTTTTTAGTAGACTTTTGTGTGTCATCTTGTATGTTAACGAGTTTTAACCGTTACGAATCATTTTAACCAACTCAATATAGTTCAAGAGAGTGATTTAAGCAACATACCACTAGCTCGAGGCTAGGGAAGAATCTAGACGCAAATAGGGTGGATAAAAGCAAGATAAAGAGGTCCTTCGCCTTCCGATTGCACCAAGCTTCCTAATATGCGACCCTTAACACTTGTGTGATGTTGGAATGTGATGAAGGAAGCTCGAAAAATTGATGGATATATAGGGGAGTTCGGCCGAAGCCTTTGAGAGAGGGAGAGGAAGTGTTTGAGTGGTGTAAAGTTAAGTGAATGATCATGGTGCACAAGTGTGATCTTATAGGCAATAGCAAATTCTTTATCCAATGGATGCAATGTCATTTAGATATTAAACATAGGGATTAAAATATTATAATGAAGGACCAAGTATGTCTCCCTAGATGGGGACGGTTTCAGGGGGGGGGGGGTAGTTTGGTTGGATTTCAACTAATTAGTTAGACACTAGTTAGGTTAACCTAGGTTAGTTAAGTGATTAACCCGGTTACTAGTGTGTTGTGCTTTATGACGGGTGTTAGGGTATTCATGGACCCTAACTGGCTCAGAAAAAGATAAATAATGTTATCAACAATATTTTCATGTTCCGGTATAGTCCGGTTGTTCGGTTGCATACCGATTCGTTAAAGTGCTAAATTGCACCTTTTAGTGTTTAATAAGTATCTTTTTATAACACTATCGATTCCCAACACTTAGGGAAATATTCTGGATAATAAAACGACATTTCTGCATAATATTTATATGTCTAAATGCTGAATTATTGCTGATTTGTATAAATTCTGCACTTAAAGTGCGTTTCGGGTGCTTTTTAGTGCTTATTTTTGCTTTCGTATTGCATATATATTAAACCCTTGTATGTACTCTTGGGTTTTAATGCATTCCTGCTGTCGGACCTACACCTAGGCTCCAATTTTATTGTCTGGCTGCTTTCTGCAGTTCCGTTGACACAGTGTGTCTTACCGGTGAGTTTACTAGTATTTTTGACGCAACGCTCTCGTTTATGCATAAAGCAATATTTTGTAGTATACAACGTGTATGAATTCACTTGTTTAATCATGTGTTCAGACATTGCTGACAATTAAACTCATAATTGCAGTCATTAAGCAATAATTAATGTGTACGGAAATTACCGGTTTGGGCCAGTTGTCACAGACATCATCCTAGAACACCCGAAATCTAGTGATTTCACGGTTGAAAGTTAAGATTTAAAAGGTAGAAAGGTGTAGGAGTGCGTGTAGATCAAGAAAGTACAAGATTTAGGGTGAGATCTTACCTGGATTGAGAGAAATCAAAGAAAAGGTGGGGTGCACGAGCTGTTCGGACAGTGGATTTCCAAAAGTGGAAAGAATGACAATGACAGGGGTATTTATAGGATTCCAAAAGAGGAAAGGGTTATCCGATCGGATGACACACCGCCCGGATGGCTATCCGGTCGGATGACATCCTGGTCGGATGGCATCGGATCTGCGGACAAGAGGCTATCCGGTCAGATGGCTATCCGGCCGGATGGCACTTGGTTTGAATGTTCGACGCGATGATTTTTTTTGGCGTTTCGATTTTGATTGCGAGCGGTTCGACACGATAGGGTTTCCTAGTCAAATTACTTTTAGTCCCAACTACTAAATATCATAGTTCGATTTCGATTCGGGTTCGAGTTCGATTGAGTTCGATTGCATTTCGAGTTTCGATTGATCTCCACAATATATATAAACATGCACAAGTAACACATAAAGCACACACACGTATAACAATGATTAACATACGTAATTCGAGTTGCGATTCGATGTTGATTTAATTAGCATAGCTTGATTATCAGTTGATTAACTTAATCGCATTGTTACTTCCTAAAGTTCACAGTCGTAAGTCGTTTGAATAATACGTCGATGGCTTGTAATTAACAACACTTACTCCACATAATACAAATAAAATAAAGAAATTTCTACAAGTCAAATTCGTATAACCGGTCGTTGACTTTGACCTTGACTTGTGAAAACACGGGGTGTTACAATTAGATTATAATTTTTATTTTTTTTTTCATTTTCTATTTTTTGTTATGTAATTCTTTGTTGTTTATCATCTAATTCTCTCCTATTTTAAAAATGTTGAGTATAAAACGCCAAAAACTACAAACACCAAAACGCCTGATAGTTTGAAAACTGTGAGAACGAATGCTAGCAAAGTACGAGGTTGCTATATAAAATGCCAAAAACGCAAACAAAAGTATTACTGGAAAAATCAACACTATTTGACAGATGAAAATTGAAACAGAAACAGTAAAATAAAGAGACGGTATCATTTATTGCCAAAACATTATAGTTATATTAACGCCACTACATGGAAAATTGAAATTTATTTATCTTTTCAAAACACCATAATTGCCTATCACATTATAGGCCTGTATCCTAAACGGCAAAACACTTGATATAATAAAATCAAGAAAATTACTGATGTTTTTTACATTAAAAGCCTGCATCCTGATCTAAGAAACAATAAAAACGCCAAAACAATACTTAAAACGCCAAAATATTTAATATGATTCTGATCTAAAAACAATAAAAACGCCGGGTATTTATTTATCACACCCCAACCGATGGCGGAAACATCGGAGTGAGACGAAGAAAGATTGCTCATCACACATAACGCTAAATTGTGACAATAGAATTAAAGATAAATTGATTTCCTTCATAAATAAATGTTACAATACAAGAAATTTGAAGTACAACATGTTAAATACAAAAGAACAATACGACAACAATTATGACTTTTATACAACGTATTTAATCTAAACGTCTATATGTGTATCTAGGTATCAACGCCACTTCATTTCATGGCATCATCATCCTCAACCTGTAACATGTTTAAAATAAAGTTCAATGCAAAAGCAAAGGCGAGTATACAAGTTTGGTACGTACATAACAAAAGATAAGTTTTTGAACAATTCCTCATAGCAAGCATGTGATTCAAGATAAACATAAAAACATGGTATGTGTCTAACATATCAAACCAAGAAAACGCAATATGCTCATGACATAACCACAAGTTACGGGCGGCGGGTCGTTAATCCTATAGCGCTACATATGTCACGGTTTGGCTCGTACAAGTTAATGATAAGTTCAACACATAAGATTCATCCAAGTTTAAAGTATCAAGCCATCACGTATACAAGCATGTTAATAAGAATGTTCATGTGTTTAAGCAAAAAGTTCATGTGTAAGTTGTTGATAGATAAACATGTTACACCCCAAAAGTGGTAAAAGTAAAGAGGGGAAAATACGAGTATACTCACTGAATTGCTAAGTCTTCCGATTATCCATGTGTTGACGAGTGTGTGGGATTAGGAGGATGGAACACCGAAGTCACCCTATATGGGCAAACGATGGCGTATGAGTAAACGGGAGTCCAAGAGAACGAACGAGAGTGCGTATCCTAGATGTTTAAAATAACGCGAACTCGCTATTATTTATTGGGTTAAAAATAAATAATCTTAATATTTATGTTTTGTGAAATTTGGAATTCGTATATTATATTGTTTTAATATAAAAGAAACTATTGTTATAAAAAGAATTTATTCATTTATGTTATTAATTTAGAGTTTTGGTTATAAAAGAAACGAATCAAAATAAAAATCGTTTTGAAATTAAACACGTATTGTTTCGCGGATTTTTACGAAAAACGGGCAGAGTTTCCTCTGTTTTTGGACGATCCCGACAACTCTACGTGTCGATAAAATTGTCAAAACTCAATAAACAATTTGATAACACAATGTAAATATAAGATTTCTATGTAGAAACAATACAAGTTATAACAAGTTCGGAGTCGTGATTAAAAATATTAACTAATTATGAAAAACACTAAAACTAATAATCGAGTCATTATTTCATACCAAAACTTGTGTCGACCCGACAGTTGGCTGACAGTTGACCAGAGTTGACCTGATTGACCAGCTTTGACCCGAGCTTTGACTGAAACCAAACCGGACCGTGACCCGAGCCGTCATCTAAATCCATGAATTCTGACCCGCACGGAACCAAGACGCGAACTCGAACCAAACCGAGCTTTAAACTAAAGAAAATGAATCTCGAAACAAAACCGAGACAAACACGAACCAGTTTGACTGTTGACTCGCCGTTGACTTCTGTTGACCGACTAATCGAACCGTGCGTGACCCGAATGTCTAAACCGAGTCGTATCCCAAAGCAAAGCAAAACAGAAATGGAACTTGAATCAAAATCTAAACAACAAAACCCAAATCAGATTCTGAGATAAAATCGACACATAAACGGAATCGGAACCCGAACCAACTGGAACAATCAAAACAACAAATGTTGAGTCGGAATTTAACAAAATACAACTCGAATCACCACTGACCTGAAACCCGAGACTGAACTAAACTGAAATGAGACTGGACTCGGGTTGCACTGAGTTTGACCAACCCGAACATCGAACCGGAAGAACCACGGCTGTCGGAGCCGTCGTCGGACAGTCGAGGCATTATCTCCGCCGCCGTACGCGACGGTTCTGTCGTCGTCAGTGACTTTCTCAGCCTCTCTCTCCTCCCGGTCTCACTCTCCTCTCGCGTCTTCTCTCTCTCTCTCTCGCCGTTGTGAGCCACCACCAGAGCGGTGGTGGTTGGCGGTTCAATCGGACCAGAGACAGTGGGGGGTGAGGAATGTACAGGAGTTTGTGTGTTTGTGTTTTGAGTTGCAAACAACAGAGACAGGGAAAACACGTATAAGCGGCTGATCTTAAAGGGTGTTAGGGTTAGGTTGTAATCTAGTTTTAGGAAATACCATTCTAGTCCCTCAACTTGGAAAGATTTAAATAAATTAGCTAAATCAACTTGGTTTAAGTTATATAACATAGTTGACCAAACTAACTAGGTTATACGTATTTTCTAAAAGAACTAATATTTACAATTAAATTAACCGGGTTAGTTGGTATCCTTTCCTAACTTTAAAATTTAACGAGACCAACTAGATTATTATAAAAATAAACTTTTAAATAGTAAAATCAATTAATTTAATTAATTAAACCATGAATAAATACCCATTTTTATAACGAATTAGATTAAAGATCAAGATTTTTCGACGATTAAAACGAAACGTTGAATACTAGGATACAAAGTTTCCAAAAATAGGAATATGAACAATGGATTCTAAATTTGGAAAGTTATGAAAACGCGGGGCGTTACAGTCTCCCCTTGTTTAGGAAATTTCATCCCGAAATTTATTCAGAATGAAGACTTGAAAGGGTTTTGGCAAACAGAAGATGATTGTTTAAAAAATGGAGGCTTTGGTGTTTGAGACAGCAGCGAATAATTGGGGTATAAGGATGAACGATTGATCTACTAAACGATTACGAGTATAAAAATAGCAAGTATCGGATAGCCAAAAGTAGCGTGTTAAGAATGAATTCTCGTCATGGATAATCGGATATAATGCGTTTGTGAGTTGTTTAAAGTTTGAATTAGGTCTAAAAGGTCTGTAAAACACTGAATTTCTCACGGCACGTTTTATGAAAGTTGAGTAACGTGGTGAAAACACTTATATATAGGAAGTACCAGCGGCGTATCCACCATGTTTTAACCACCTTACGTCTGCTTCGTTATTCGTGTCATGTTACGTTCCGTGTCTTACCATACACAATAGTACACCCTATGGTTCTCATACGCCTATCACTATAATCCCGTGTGCACCCGCGATTATATTGATCGTCGCATGATCCGCATAGCTTGTACTAGTCGTGTATGAATCAGGGTGTACATAATTTAAAGATTAAGAATGTGTACGTGTAAGAATGTAGTATGTAAGCAAGTCCATGCTTAAGTATGTATGAGACCCACGTAAGCAAATCACTCGGATTACGCTCGCGTATGGGTACGAATGTATGAATCATGAGTTTAAGTATGAAGATGCATGTATGTATGAGCATAAACATAAAACGTGTAAGTAGTATGTGGATAAGCATAAGCATAAAACGTATGAGAAGTGAGTATAAATGCGAGTACAAACATGAGTATAAGCGAAATCACAAGGCGTATGAGTATAAATACAAGTACCATTGTGAACATAAGATGTATGAGCATAGATATGAATATGAATGTGAATATAGGTGTAAAACATGAAGGTTAAGTATGAATAAAATATGTGTATGAATATAAGTGTAACAAAGTTGTGTAAGTGCAAATGAAAACATAAAGCGTATGAATATGAATACGAATGTAGTATAGACATGTTTGTAAGGATAACGTAAGTGTATAATTGTGAGTGTATGTATTAACGTAAAACGTACGAATTTTGAATCATGAGTATAACATAAATGTGTAAGTGTGAACATAAGTGAAGGCATAAAATGTATAAGCATGGATGTAGAAAATAATGATTTTGTTTATAGTATAAAACAAACTACACGAGTTTATGCCCGTAAACGTTTAAAAGTTTTGAGTATGAAAGAAAAGGGGATGAGTGACACGCATGAGATTGTTGTGAAACATTGACTAAAACGTGTAAAATGATATGCGTGTATAGTTCGTGAATGTAAATAGATCGAGTTGTCACGAAATACAGACTCTAGTTTGTGAATGTAAAGGGAGTATTAAACATCCATTGGTTATGTGGAAAGTACTTTGTAAAGGAATGGAAATGCTACTGCGGTTTTAAAAGAGTTTACATAAGTTGAAAATTTATCGGTTCTTATGAAGTTCCCTTGTCCACGTGTTTTGAATTTAATTGACGTATTGAGTGAGGTTTTGAAAGGTTCTAGAGATTAATAAGTTTGCATTGTTTTAAGTAACTTTGTGTTAGAAAATTTTGAAACTTACAGCTTCTTTGTGAAAAATTGATCCTTAGAAAAAGGAATTTGGTACATGAACTTAGTGATTGCTGAAAAATGTTTCATTGGTTTTGAAAAGGAATTTTGTTGTAAATGATTGAATGATATTGGTAATATTTTATAGGTGTGTGCGAAAAAGTTGATTTGATTCTCAATTGAGAATAACAATCTCTAGTTTAATGGTGTGAGAGGAGCGTGTTTCAATGTTTACGTTGGTTGGTGAATTTGTGGGCAACGGATTTATTAAACCGACCAGGCTGACAAGTAGTATTTCGTGAAATTTTGAAAATCGAGGAACACGAGTTTATTGGTAACATTAAAATTTTGTGTATGCGAGTGATGTGAAATTAGATTATAGAATAAGAGGTACGTTTAAATAAATGAAGCATTTGAAATACATGATAAATGATTTAGGTATAAACATGATCGTGTTTACATAATATAGTTTATTAAAAGAAAGTGTTGGTAACGATCACCTAGGTAAGGGAATCACCCCAAATCCGTTGGTGAGGTCGTTGTAAGATGAGAAAAGAAGCGGAGTTAATCGTTAAGGTAAGGAAATCACTCCTATCTTGATGATACGTCTCCACTCGTTGTTAAAAAGTGTAAATAAAATTACGTGAAGTCTTGCATGCTAATAATGTATAATCGTACGAAAAGTAAGAATATGATGTGTGCGCAAAAATGAAATCTAAAAAATTGTTCTAAATTGACAAAAGATCGAAAATAATAAAGCTTAACTCGTGTAAAACTTAGATGGTTCCAAACGGAACATTGACTAACCAAAGTAGTCGAAAGATCTTTTGAAATTGAGAAACATGCTTTGGCCTAATAGGTGGAATACTCTCGCCGATACCTCGGCTAACGGTACTCACCCTTCCAGTTACTACATGTTCCCAAATCCATCGAAAATTCGAGACTTGGCGGGACTTTTGAAAATCAAGGAGCGGAACTAGTCGACAAGGTGCGGGTTTCACCCCTAACTTGACGATTTCGTACCCTAAATGTGGTTGGTACTCGTCGGGCCAAAATTCAATTTCGACTTGTTGACGAGGGTCCACGAGAATTTGAAATTTTGAAATTCTCCATCAAGGTGAGGATTTCACTCCTAACTTGGTGGTAAATTTCGTGTAAAAAAAAGTAGAAGGATTGAGAGTCATTCACCAAATTGTGGGTTTCACGCCTATTTTGGTGAACTCGTCTCGTTTGTGTAATATGAGTGTTTTCGAGTTAAGTAAAATAAAATAAAAATTCGAGTAAAATGCCTTGGAAAAAGGCGTATGTTAAAGGAAATAACGAACATGTATAAGCACATAAAAGGCATGTCGAGAATAGCACACGAAAAATAGATCAATAAATCAAGTATCGACACGTGATAAGACAAGTATTAACACATAAGAATAGCATGTCAAGTATTAACACATAAGCGACATATATGCTTAAAAGATCAAAAGAGAATAAATGAGAGCAAATAAAGTAGCATGCAAGTAGTTTCAAGCAAAACATAATAATAAAGCTCTAAAACTATAGACTAGGTTAAAGCATTCCTACTTTTCCTAATTCCCTTTAGTTATGGCTCTGATACCAATCAGTCACACCCCAACCGATGGCGGAAACATCGGAGTGAGACGAAGAAAGATTGCTCATCACACATAACGCTAAATTGTGACAATAGAATTAAAGATAAATTGATTTCCTTCATAAATAAATGTTACAATACAAGAAATTTGAAGTACAACATGTTAAATACAAAAGAACAATACGACAACAATTATGACTTTTATACAACGTATTTAATCTAAACGTCTATATGTGTATCTAGGTATCAACGCCACTTCATTTCATGGCATCATCATCCTCAACCTGTAACATGTTTAAAATAAAGTTCAATGCAAAAGCAAAGGCGAGTATACAAGTTTGGTACGTACATAACAAAAGATAAGTTTTTGAACAATTCCTCATAGCAAGCATGTGATTCAAGATAAACATAAAAACATGGTATGTGTCTAACATATCAAACCAAGAAAACGCAATATGCTCATGACATAACCACAAGTTACGGGCGGCGGGTCGTTAATCCTATAGCGCTACATATGTCACGGTTTGGCTCGTACAAGTTAATGATAAGTTCAACACATAAGATTCATCCAAGTTTAAAGTATCAAGCCATCACGTATACAAGCATGTTAATAAGAATGTTCATGTGTTTAAGCAAAAAGTTCATGTGTAAGTTGTTGATAGATAAACATGTTACACCCCAAAAGTGGTAAAAGTAAAGAGGGGAAAATACGAGTATACTCACTGAATTGCTAAGTCTTCCGATTATCCATGTGTTGACGAGTGTGTGGGATTAGGAGGATGGAACACCGAAGTCACCCTATATGGGCAAACGATGGCGTATGAGTAAACGGGAGTCCAAGAGAACGAACGAGAGTGCGTATCCTAGATGTTTAAAATAACGCGAACTCGCTATTATTTATTGGGTTAAAAATAAATAATCTTAATATTTATGTTTTGTGAAATTTGGAATTCGTATATTATATTGTTTTAATATAAAAGAAACTATTGTTATAAAAAGAATTTATTCATTTATGTTATTAATTTAGAGTTTTGGTTATAAAAGAAACGAATCAAAATAAAAATCGTTTTGAAATTAAACACGTATTGTTTCGCGGATTTTTACGAAAAACGGGCAGAGTTTCCTCTGTTTTTGGACGATCCCGACAACTCTACGTGTCGATAAAATTGTCAAAACTCAATAAACAATTTGATAACACAATGTAAATATAAGATTTCTATGTAGAAACAATACAAGTTATAACAAGTTCGGAGTCGTGATTAAAAATATTAACTAATTATGAAAAACACTAAAACTAATAATCGAGTCATTATTTCATACCAAAACTTGTGTCGACCCGACAGTTGGCTGACAGTTGACCAGAGTTGACCTGATTGACCAGCTTTGACCCGAGCTTTGACTGAAACCAAACCGGACCGTGACCCGAGCCGTCATCTAAATCCATGAATTCTGACCCGCACGGAACCAAGACGCGAACTCGAACCAAACCGAGCTTTAAACTAAAGAAAATGAATCTCGAAACAAAACCGAGACAAACACGAACCAGTTTGACTGTTGACTCGCCGTTGACTTCTGTTGACCGACTAATCGAACCGTGCGTGACCCGAATGTCTAAACCGAGTCGTATCCCAAAGCAAAGCAAAACAGAAATGGAACTTGAATCAAAATCTAAACAACAAAACCCAAATCAGATTCTGAGATAAAATCGACACATAAACGGAATCGGAACCCGAACCAACTGGAACAATCAAAACAACAAATGTTGAGTCGGAATTTAACAAAATACAACTCGAATCACCACTGACCTGAAACCCGAGACTGAACTAAACTGAAATGAGACTGGACTCGGGTTGCACTGAGTTTGACCAACCCGAACATCGAACCGGAAGAACCACGGCTGTCGGAGCCGTCGTCGGACAGTCGAGGCATTATCTCCGCCGCCGTACGCGACGGTTCTGTCGTCGTCAGTGACTTTCTCAGCCTCTCTCTCCTCCCGGTCTCACTCTCCTCTCGCGTCTTCTCTCTCTCTCTCTCGCCGTTGTGAGCCACCACCAGAGCGGTGGTGGTTGGCGGTTCAATCGGACCAGAGACAGTGGGGGGTGAGGAATGTGCAGGAGTTTGTGTGTTTGTGTTTTGAGTTGCAAACAACAGAGACAGGGAAAACACGTATAAGCGGCTGATCTTAAAGGGTGTTAGGGTTAGGTTGTAATCTAGTTTTAGGAAATACCATTCTAGTCCCTCAACTTGGAAAGATTTAAATAAATTAGCTAAATCAACTTGGTTTAAGTTATATAACATAGTTGACCAAACTAACTAGGTTATACGTATTTTCTAAAAGAACTAATATTTACAATTAAATTAACCGGGTTAGTTGGTATCCTTTCCTAACTTTAAAATTTAACGAGACCAACTAGATTATTATAAAAATAAACTTTTAAATAGTAAAATCAATTAATTTAATTAATTAAACCATGAATAAATACCCATTTTTATAACGAATTAGATTAAAGATCAAGATTTTTCGACTATTAAAACGAAACGTTGAATACTAGGATACAAAGTTTCCAAAAATAGGAATATGAACAATGGATTCTAAATTTGGAAAGTTATGAAAACGCGGGGCGTTACATTATTAAACGCCAAAAAATGGAAAGATGAAGGGACACGCGTTAATAAAAAAAAGAAATATGAAAGGACAAAAAACCCCTTCGCCTTTCTCTAAGAGGCGTGACACGTGTTAAGTCAGGAAGCGTTCTCACACTTTTGAGTGTTTTCTCCTGATCCCGTTTCTATATATATATATATATAGGGTGGGGTTCTAGAGTGAACACTAGTGTATTTGCGAACTGAGTGAACAAATCCTGGCCATTGATCTACACACGTGTATGGCCATGATCTCATCATCAAATCGTAAAACACACTAGTGTATTTCAACATCAAATCCTGGCCATTGATCTACACACGTGTATGGCCAGGATTAGTTCACTCAGTTCGCAAGCTACACTAGTGTTCACTCTTGAACCTAATCATATATATATATATATATATATTAAATATGTTAAATAGCATCGAGATAGAAGGTAAACGGGCAACAAGTTGGGCCGCTACCATTTTTTGAATAGCAAAACTAAGTTTTTTAAACCAATGATCTCTTGGCCTAGTGGTTAAGGGGGAGGTGGGAAGCTTTGCTTCTTTTGGAGGTCCTAGGTTCAAATCCAGGAAAAGGATGATTTTAATACTAACTTGGTGATACTAACATACTAACTACTAACCCGGTTAGCGATATCCTAACCGTACGCCACTAAAAAAAACTAAGTGTTTTAAAAATACATCCATAGATCTCGGGGTCATAACATTACTGTGCATGACCATTTGAACTCGGCAAAGTAGGTCCTGAGCCTCTGGCCCAAGGAACCCAAAAGTATCAAAAGCAAATGGGATAACACGTGCTATTTGTCAAGACACGTTTTCTCGTGTTTGTTCACTTTGCCCGAAACAACCTTTTTTTAAAGGCCAATGTTATTAAAAACCTCTGTACATACAAAACTAAATGTTGAAAGTTCGGCCAAGCCAAGATTTACATAGAAACAAAACTTTTAGAATTTAAAACTACACCATTGATCCCAATCTAACAGCTCAATCTTTGACCGATGCTTGACCCATAGATATCCCAGTGTTTTCAGTTCCACCAAGATATTCCTCACATCCAGGTTTTTAGATTTGAAAATGACTTCATTCCTTATTCTCTATATTAGCCAGCATGCCAAGAGCTTCACCGTTTGTATTAGTTGACCTTTAACCATGGACACATCCGAACCAAAACAAGTGTTGAAGAGATCTTGCAGCGAGAAAGCAAAAATGGGTGGTATGTTACACCATGTCAAAACTGCTTGCCATATCACTGATGCTACGTAGCATGAAATCAGCACAGGCTCCAGAGATTCGTCTGCTTCCCCGCATAGTGGACAAGTAGAAGAGTTGACGTGAATACCTTTTTTTTCTAATTCTACCTTTGGGTTGGGAGTCGGTTTTTCGCCATACGCCAACCAAAAATGTTAATCGTTTTTGGCAACCATTTGTTCCATACTAGCCACAACTTTCCTAAGGCATACTTGAATCAACTAGAAGTTTTCTAAGAGATTTGAGTGAAAATTTACCGTCTTTGCTAATTGACCACGGCCATTTATCTTCCCCAATATATCTTTGCATTGTGTTAATGGTGTTTACGCACTCTTCGAGTTCTTTGACTTCCTCTTCACTTTTTGGCTCTCTATTCCACCTCCAACATATCGATAAAGTGTTATCACCAAATACCAGCCTATCACCAACCGAGCATATCTTATTCTGCTCCAGTCTAAATAAGGCAGGGAATAAGCTTTTGAGGCACGAAATGCCCACCCAATGGTCCGCCCAAAACCTTATCGATCCCCCATCTCCCGGTGTACCAATTCTGATGTTTCCCAACGTAATATTTTTAACTTTCAATTCTTTTTCTATTTTGTTAATATTTAACCATATACCTGATCTTTCGGCTTTGAGGGGTAGGAATTCCCACCTTCTGGTGGAATGATGAAGACCATACACCACTCTTATCCATAACCTGTTCGGCTCCAATTTGAATCTCCAACACCATTTGGATAACAAACTTCTTTCTATGTTCTTAAGTTTATTATATGTAGAGAGAATGGTGAAAAGGAGAGACAACAAAAATATACGTGCTCGTATTTTTTGATAGGGGAAAAGAGAGTCGAACATAATGAAAGTGAGATTAGTCTTTCATAATTATATAAGAGTAAAATGACTGCATAGTCCATGTGGTTAGGTGAAATTTCACCTTTAGTCCCTAACTTTTGGAAATTACATCCGTGCTCCTAGTGGTTTGTCAAGTTGTTACACGGATAGTCCCTAGAGTGGATGGCTGTTAGTTTTCGCCGTTAAGTCCATGTAAAATTACTAAAATGCCTTTACTCAAGAAAAACAATAATCTTTTTATTTATTTGTGGGACCCACCCACCACCTACTTATCTTCAACCTCCACCCTCAACCACCTACTTCATCTTCAACCTCCACCCACCTCCATCAACACCCTCCACCGACACCTCTACGGTCACCAATACCATGGAGATCAAGATCAGGAAGAATGGAAGTCAAAGAGGACTTTTCACAAACACCTTCTGTGCAGGATACTTCTGACACCAATAATCCAATTGAATCACCATCTTTCTCGTACCAATCTTTAAAGTCTTCAAAAATGGATCAAACCCATCACCAGAACACAAACCCCACCCTTCATCTCCAACATTCCGTTCAGAAATCCACTCAATCGGAGATGTTACCTGGAAAAAGACCACAAACAGAGCAAATTTCTCACAAATCCCACCTCCGCTACCACCGCCGCCACCCCACCGCCCGGCAACCGTGAATCACACCCACAACACAACCAATTTTTACCCCAACAGAGAATTAAAACAAAACTCAAGAAGCATGCCAGAACAATTTCAAAACAGGGGAAGAATAGGAACAGAAACAGAGCAAAGAAGAATTCGAAGTAATAATTCGTTTAGAACACGAAAAGAAGCTGAATTGGATAACTATTTGTCACATGATAGAGAAATTGAAAAGTTTATTTAAAGAAAAGGGAGTCAGAGGAAGAAATTTATGGAAGAAGATAGAGATTATGCAAAAACAGAGGAGAAAAAATTGATGGAAGAAACTGAGCAAGGACTTAACTGAAGGGGTAATTTTGGTTTTTCTAATAGGAAGGGGTAATTTTGTCATTTTACGTGGACTTAACTAAGCAAACTAACGATCATCCACTCAGGGGACTATCTGAGTAACAACTTGACAAACCATAGGGAGTACGGGTGTAATTTCCAAAGTTGGGGACTAAAGGTAAAATTTCAACAAACCACAGGGACTATCCGGGCATTTTACTCATTATATAATTACTATTCATTCATAAAATTTTACCCTTAAGCTGGAGGGTGTGGTATAAAGCCCCTAGGGGCTTTATCACACCACCTCACTGCCACGTCATGTCAACGTCAAACAGGGGGCTTTAAAGCCCCTCCTTTAACTTGCAGGGTGCGGTATAAAGCACCCATCATCATTACCTAATTATTTTTTTATATATATATTTTATTTTTTAAATTAAATACCATTTTTAATAACTAGAAAATTAAAAAAAAACATAATTTCATTAAAATAAAAGAAAAACATTAGAAAGTCCTAAAAATGCAAAGTTAAAAAATAAAGTACTAGAAAATAAAAACTACATATATTTCGCTCGAATGTGTGTCTTACGAGCCTCCAAAATGACTCGATCCTGCTCTGCTAAATGTGAAAAGTCTTTCGCGAGAAATTTCATGTCTTTCTAGATTTGTTTCTCCATTTTTAGTTATTGCTCCTTTTCATTCATCGAGATTATTTTGTTGAGTCTGTTGTCGAACTCGTCCAACCTTGACGAGCCATCCGATGGCGTTGAAGAAGACGTGTCTCGTGCTCGTGCCGGTGCCTTACTTTTATCCCTACCCTTTGATCGTGGCAGCTCTTGCGGTTGTTCAAATTCTTCGAAGTCATCGTTTAGATTAATTGTCGTACGAGCATCGGACTCGGATGGTTCGGTAGTGGATATTGATTTGGACCGTTTTGACCTATGGGCGGTTGGGTCAAACGGCGGTACAAGAAGCCACTTGGAAGATTTGCGAAGAAGCTCCCACAAATTTAGCATCGTAAACGGATACCCATGATACAATCTATAGTCGGCGTGGGCTTAGGTCATAACGTCCACGTAGCTCGAACCACTTCTTCTTCTATGATTGTTGACGAGATTAGTATGTATATTATTGAAATTGCTAATATTAGTCCTCATAGCGGTCCACTTTCCCGAAACAGAGTCGGTCGTACGATATTCACCACGACCCATTGCGGCGAAAAACTTCTCATGCATACGCCTCCAAAATACTTTTACATCTTGGTCGTTTCCTATAAAAATGTTTAATTATAAAAATATATTTACAAAAGTATATTTATAAAATTATGTAAAAAAGTTTATGGAGATAAAATTTACCAACAATCTAATCTTCCGATATGTCGAGCCATGCTTGTGCCAACGCAAATTCTTCCTTAGGCGTCCACAATTCGACCTGCTTAGGAGCATGTGTTTCGGTCTCACCCTTCTTACGATGCCTTCTCGATCGTCCACCTTTTGAGGAAGTGGGTTCGGCTTGAGTTTCGTGTACGGATTCGGTTTCGGTTTCGAGTGTGTTTTGGGTTTGGGGTGTGTTTTGGGTTTGGGGTATGTTTTGGGGAAAAATGGAGGTTGGGAATAATATCCATAAAAACGGGAATCGGTGGAGTGGTCGGATGAGGAGAAGTTGGGGTGCTAGGTGGCATCAGATAATATCCAAGCTCATCCGTCCGCGGGTCTCTTCGATAACGGCCTTCTTGCTCGTTGTTGGGATTGTTTGACGCACTTTGCCAAAACGGATGGCTCGGATCCCACACGTTTTGGTTGTTGGGAAACATTGTGTGATTATTTAAAAAATGTGTAGAGATTTTGTATAAAAAGTGAGGTAGAAGGGATGAAAATTATGGAAAAAAAGTTGGGTATTTATAGGTGAATTTTTTAAAGTTTAAAATTAATTTTTTTTATTTGAATGTTACCGTTGCAAAGGTAACTTTGACCATTCCTTCATCGTTCAAATCAATTTCCCCTCATTGACATGCTGACGAGCATACGATGGCGCCCTCCTTTCAATGCCGCCGTGTGGCCGATGGCGCCCCCGGAGCGCTATGGAGGATGAGGTGGCAGGGTGACGTTAAGCCACACCCACCGGCCTTATGGTATATTTTTAAAAGTATTTATCATTTTCTTTCCCTTTTTTATAATTACATAATTTCCATTCATTCATAAAATTTTACCCTTATGATATATTTAAAAGTTACGTATTTATCATCTTCTTTCCCTTTTTTGCAACTCAAAAAAAAAAAAAAAAAGGAAAAAAAATATATCCCTTTGATCACTTTTTTTTTATTTAATATCAGTTTTGATTATTATACAATCTAAATATTCTAGACATGACAATTTACAAAAGATTACTTTATACGTAGTGTATTGAAAAAAAAATGTTATGGTCAGTATGTAATATATGGTTAAGGCTAAACAAGTCCAAAAAAATAATAAATTTTTTATGTCATGCTTACGTTAATTGTTGGGTTAATTATTGAGTTGTAGGGATCAAATACAAATGGATATTAACATATAAAACGACCTTCATATGAGAAGTGAAGAATTTTGTTTTTATTTTTTTTTCATCTACTTAACTATGATATTTAATTGCAAAATGTAAAAGAAAATTGTGATTTTACACTAGTAGAGTAATTATAATTACTCTACTCTACAAATGTAAAATCTCAATTTTTTTTATTCTGGGACTCAAATATAAGATGGAAAAAAATTCAAAAAAAAAAAAAAAAAAATCTCTTTCATTTCTTACATTAAGCCAATTTGTATATTAGGACTCATTTGTTGAGAGTAGTAACCTTACTTGTATTATAATTTGGGTGGTAAAATCTTTTTTCACCGTTAGGATTGGGACAAAGTAAGATCCATTTTTATTACATGTTCTTGATTCTTTATTTCAGCGACTCTGCATTCAACTTGAAATCATATAATAAAGAAAACATGTTTGAATTATAGGATTGTAACTAACTAGTTGATGCCCCGCTCGCGTTGCGGGGCGATTGCTGAATAATTCTCAATCAATTAAAAAAACACTATTATAGTTTTGTTAGGAAAAAAACTAAAACGATAACAAGAACGTAATTCTGAGCTCAGGGCAAAACTGTAGTTTGTCAGGATTAATGAGCGAGTGTTAGGCAGCTCCTTCACATGGAAAAAAATTAAATCCAGTCAACCAATTAAAAGAACACTCTTATAGTTTTACTAAAAAAACTAAAACGATATCAATACTGTAATTTGAACTGAGGGCAAAGTTGTATTTGTTGAGTGGGTAAAATCGTAATTTGCCAAAAGTTAAAGTGATAACAATACTATAAATTTTAACCAGAGACAAAATCGTAATTTTAAGTTGGTGACAAAACTATATTTTTAATTTGAACCGGGACAATCAAAATTTTGAACTGAGAGCAAAAACGTAATTTTATTTTAAATTAAGGACGAAACCGTAATTTTAAAACGAATATAAAATAATATAACGGTTGGTCTAATAGGGAAGTGCCACGCAGCTGCGTGGACTATTCCCCTAACTTGCTTTTGTATATGTAGGAAATTTGTAAATAAACAATAGCAATTGATCTTTTTTCAACTATCCTGACCCTAACTGGTTACGAGTATCATGTACGAGTTATATGTGTTAAAGTGTTTCGAGATTAAAACCGATTACAAACTGCATACAGAATAAACGATATATTTTATTTACTACAAACTAACCATTACTAACATCAAAACATAATTCTAAATACAAATTACAGCATATAAACAACTTTAAATAATAAATAAAACACAATAGACATCAAATATGATTTGGACAACCATCAGTCTAAGACAAAGTGACCCGGAACAAAACAATACCTCTAAACCATTAGAATATCACAACATAACTTTTAAATACAAATCACTACATAAAACAACCATATATATTTTTTTACCTAAATGAAATTTCATTCCAATCACGATGGCAGATTACATAAGGATAGCAGGTAGACGAGCAACAAACTGCGCCGCCATCCCCTTCTGAATAGAAAACACTAATCTACTAAAAACAAAGTCTCACCCCTGAGGGGTCGAAAAGTTGTTGTGGACCACACCTTGAGCTCTAGCCAAGAACCAAACCGCCTCCGCCAAACGTGTCAAACGCCAGGGGGGCAAAGGCATGCTGATTATCCTCACAACCATAAATTAATAGGTTAAGATGAAGGGAAAAGGATGGATGTGTATACAAGTTGTCCACCTTATCCTTCTTGCAAGAAGATAGTATAGATTTTTTCACGTTTATCTCTTTTCAAAACCAGTTTTTGAAAAAACCTATACCATACGAATTAAACAAGGAAATCAGGATCGAAAAATTTAACATTAGAATTTGTAAATCCATATCTTAGATCTCATACAAGATCGATCGACAAAAAGGTTATACTTTATAAATGTATCCCCAAGATTAATGGATCAAACTTTGATCAACATCAAGCGACACGATTTGCAGAATACGAATTGAAACTTATGAAATACGATTTACAGAATACAAATTGAAACTTAGGAAAATCAGTGATAAGTATTGTTACTTTATACAAGTGGTTAATTAGGTAAGACTTCAAGATGAAATTACCATAATGACCTCAATGGCATAAAAAAGTTTGAAGACATGCCTCATGACATCAATAAACATAACATGTTGAGTTTGGGGACCTTGGTTAAAATTTCAAAGGTGACAACTACTTTATTAAACATTTATACACTTTATTTTTTTTTCATTTTTCTTTTATAAACTGTAAAGTACCATAATATTATATTTATTTTTTACTTTTTGGTGTCGCTTTAAAATTTTACTAAGGGGCTGTTTGGTAGCCTCTTAATGACTATTCAGATGCTACCTCTTAATGGTTTAAAACCTCTGAATGAATAAGAGGTAACCTCAATTCTGAATGGTTAAGAGGTAACCTCTGAATGGTAAATCATCACATGTCACATTCTTCAACATTCTCATTGGTAAAATTATTAATGGTTCCATTAAGAGGTAGCCTCTTAATGACCATTCAGAGGCTACCAAACAGCCCCTAAGTTAATTGTATTTGGTATTTGTTAGTGATTCAAAATTTTACTATTCATTTAGTTTTAGTCTATTACTAGGTTATACTAGGTTATTTTTTTAAGTATTTGTTAGTGATTCAAAATTCTACTATTAATTTAGTTTTATTCTGTTACTAGATTATAAGCTCGTGTATCAAATGGTGTTTTACAATAAAAATGATATAATTATATAATGTTTAAAAAAACTTCATATGTAGGACTGGTTTTCGACTCCGTAACGATCGCGTATCGACACATGGGACGTGCGGAATCCGAACACGTGCGTGGATCGAAACGAGAACCGTACAATAATATGTGATTCGATTAGAAATGTGAAAACGTACAAAGAACCGTGAATCACCTCTTGCCTTTCTCTCTCTAGTTTCTCTCTCTAGTTTCTCTCTCTAGCTCCTAGCTCGCCAATGATGCAAATGGCAAAAGTTCTAAACATAACACCTAAGTGTCTTATTTATAGGCCAAGGGGCTTTAATGAGATTTCTCATTAATTACATAAATGCCACCTTTCCTTTTCCTAAATATTACAATATAATATCTTGTTTTCTTCTATTTCTGCTACGGACTGGATTGACGGAGGCGATAGACATTACTGCACTAACATACTCTCCCTTGGATATTGCCACAGTCAATCTCGTAGCGTCTTGTCTTTTCTCTCTCTCTCTCTGAGTCTTCTTGAACGTTTATTATCTTTAGCATTCATAGACTCCCTCTTTCTTGAAAAGAATCCCCGTGGATCTGTCTTCAGATTCAGCTCCCCCTTTCAGTAGACTCTATCTTCAGGCTCCCCCTTTCGTCAAGCTTCCGTGCTTTTGGGATCGACACCTGGCTTTCCGGTTACAAGCTCCCACTCGCGTCGAGCTCGTCTTCAGACTCCACCTTAGACTCGGCTATCGGGATCGTGATCTGGAACAACATCTGCAACTCTCAAACATTTATAAGTAAAAACGTTTTGAACTTCCAGGATTGAAAACCTGGCACTCAGCATAAGCTAGAACATTTCGACAGTGAAAGCTTTTCCGATTGTCCAGGAATCGTGACCTGGCTCTTAAAACTTTTAAATCAAGAACCTGGCCCTAAAATATAAAAATATGAATATATCCAGTATTACTTGATTCTCTCCCCCTATCAAAGTGCTTTAAAGATCTGGCAGTTTAAGCGACCAAGATCGAAATCTAGCTCTTTACAGCAGATTTTAACAATTTAAGAATCCAAATCCCTCACGGTTAATCATCCAAGTCCAACTTAATGACCTTGGAGATTTCACAAACTGTTTTTGATTTTTGATAAAAAATTTCAAGTTTCAAATTAATGATCTTGTTTATTTTCAGAAACACGATCAGCATACTCAGATTTTGAAACTCAGCATTCAGACACCGGTTGTCGAAAATAAAGCGAAATCAAAATCTTTTTGTATTTTTCTGAAACATAAAGCAGTAAAGAAATATTTACAAACATATTTACAGATAATATTTTTGTTTAAGTTTGCGTCAGAGGATCATATCAGTTTATGACAAATCACTAGCACCGTTGAGCTTTAAACACTTTAAGTTCTAAACGATTCACTTAGATTGTCAGTATATTGATCCACTTAAATTTTCACACAAAGTTCAACTGATTCGAGATACGATTTAGTGTTTTAAGGACTTAAACTTATTCGCGTGTCCCACCTCAGAATATACTCCCGTATCAAAATTCCCTAGATTCAGTCTTACAGGTGAGTATACCAATTTGATATATGTACTCTGGGTTAGTGCGAGACCTTGAGAGCTTAGGTATGAACTTCCGTTCAGTTAAAGAGATGAAGGCTCGACTTTAGGTGTGTTCCCTTTAGGGAATCTTTTCTTCAACTGCAATTGATTCATATCTTTCGATATTTTTCAATTTTTATGCAGAGGGTAAGCTTTTACAGCGCGTAAAGTATTATACGAGGTCTAGGCCATTGCTTCCGCAATATCAGAAGACCAGGTATAATACCCCAGATATCAAACAGTATAAAGACCTAGTATCTCAGAATCAGGCAATCTCTCAAACAAGATTTCGGGGGTTACCCATATATCCGAGAGATGTTCCCCACGAGATAAGTAAGTATTTGAAATTTAGGTTTATATCTCAAAAACAATCTACTAATCATGTAAAAACCTACTGGCATATCATCAGTGAAACCGTTTATCACATTTTAACTTTCCAATTCTTTAGCGTACTGTGATTGTCTACTGATGTACTAGCATTTCCTCTTTTTACACAAAACTCTTTTTGAATTTTATCATGTTTTTGGCTTTTTCAAATTTTCAATTATTTTTGGATTTTCTGACATTATATTACTAACCCTAAAATTCAAAACCTATTAAAGAAAATTTGATAACCGATGTAGATAACTTTGACTCGCCATCCATTTTCTGCTTCTCATGCTCTGTTTTGCAGAAAATATAGCATGTAATGCATAATGTACCCCCATGATTTACAACACATTGATATTTTACAGTTTGAAAACCGTTTTTCAATCTTGTGAAATTAATCATGTTTGTTCCGCCGTGAGGGTTTCGGCATATTCACTCAACAAATTTTTGAAAAATTTTGATTTTTGACAAATTTAAAAACAAACATATTTTTTATTTTTCAATTTTTGACAAAATGAAAACATATTTTTGGTTTTTAAATTTTTCAATTTTTAGGGTTTTGAAATATAGTTTATTTATGTACATAAATCAAACAAACTCCCTGATTTCACATGCAGGGATCAGCAGCCTCCTCTTCTCGTGCCAGACTGCTTCCTTCGTTGATTTGACTTTCATCCTCTTTCTGAAGCACCTGCACATTCAAATTACTCAATTACTTGAACAAGTTAGCCCAGGTCTGTTTGACCTTAGGCATTTCAACACAATATGTTTCATTCAACTTCGGAAATTCTTTATCATTTTTCACAAATGTATTTTCATTCCGATTATCACTCTCAGAAACCTTTTGTTTCTTTTCCACACAAGTTTGTCCTTTAGAAGCATTTCTTTTGTAAAAATGTGAATCATTTTGAACATTTTGATTTTGAACAACAACTTTTGGTTTCCAAAACTGGTTTGGTTTAGTTGCATCAACAGTTGTTTTCCAACTTTGTGCTGTTCTAAATCCGGGTATCACTGGTTTACATATTTGTTGTGAGTCACCCTTTGACATTTTCGGCTTCCAAGTTTGCTTTGAGGAAAACTTGGTTGACTTCTGATTCACAACATCAGACTTCTTTTTCGTTTCAACACCAGCAGGTTTAAGATTTGGACACTTGCATGCAAGATGTCCTGTTTCATCACATTTGAAACACGTTCTCTTTGAAACATTTTTCACCTGTTGTTGTTGCTTTTTCTTTTTAGCATAGAACTCTTCATTAGACTGTCGTCTAAATTGGAGTTCTTTATCTTCTTCGGAACTTGTTCCGTGAACAAAGTTCACCTTTTTCTGATAGTTTTGTGTCTCATTTCTTTTCCAATTTTGTTTCTTTTTATAACCCAACCCATCCTTCATGTTTTTCTTTTTCTAACCAAGTTTGTTATAAAAAGTTTTGTGACTCTTTCCAGTAAACTTTGGAATCTCAGACTTTTCAATTTTAATCATTTTGAAAACTTTGTCAATCTTTTATGAAATCATATTCTGAATCAGGACTTCAAGATCTGAGAATAATTTGTCCGATCCAATCATGGTATAAACCAATCCTTTTGAATCATCATTCGCATTTTTCTTAGATTTTGAGTTTTTCAGATAACCCTCATGAAAACTACCTTCATTTTCATCATGTGAGTCAGATTTACCTGTTTCAACCGACTCTACTTTCAAAACACTTTCAACGACCTTACCTACCACCTCTGAATCACTACAATCATCAGATTTGGAATAGGTTACGTCAATGTTATCTGAAAATTGATCAACCATGTTGAAAGCTTTTTCCATATTCTCGTCATCATAGAATGTGAATTTTTCCTCAAATGGTGGAGGAACCTGATGATACTCTTAGCCAATTCCTTTCTTGTTTTGCTCAGAATCTTTACCATCCGGTTTTAGATTGAAAATGCGTTCAAGAACATATGATGAAGCGTGACAACTGTGTAACTTGTTATTATCTTGTTCTAAATCAGCTATTTTACGCTTAAGTTTAGCAACATCCTCAATGTAAAATTTTACAACTTGTTGCTTTATTTCATATTGTCGTTTAAGCGTATCAGATGTTTCAGAACAATATTTCAATCTCGATTGAACAAGTTTCATTTGACTTTTCACGTCTTCATATGATTCTTTTGTTATGTGATATGCAAGTTTTATTGAATTATATTCCTTTTTCATTTCTTGAAAAGCATTTTCTTTTTGCAAACACTCTTCAGTCATTTTTGATACTTTTTCTTTCAAAATCTCAATTTCTTTTTCTAAATTCTTGCATTTTTGTGTTAGCTTCTCATCATTATCTTTCAAAACATTTTCGTTTTCTAACATCTCTTTGCATTTATTTTTGAAAACTTCTTCGATTTTAGTGGATTCAATGTCTCTTGTTCTGAATTTTGCATCTTTTTCAGTACAAGCTCTGCCCGTCTCCATGCATTTCTTGCACTGTTCAGCAGTTTTATTTGAAATTTCAGATTCAGTTGAAGTATTTACCTCAGTGGTCGGCTCCTCGGCTTTCTGTGCCATTTGTTTTTTTATCAGCTTCTCTCTTTTGCTGTTCCTCACCAACACCAGCACCATTATCCACTTCAACCAAACTTTCCACCTTCACTTCATTTTCTCCTTTCTTCTTCTGATCTTCTTCATTCTGCTGTTTTTCAGTAACAGCTTTTTCACCAACTACTTTGTCTTCTTTTTCATCAACACTCTTCTGTTCCTCATTAACCTTCTTCAAATCATCAACCAACTCATCAACATTCTTCTTCATTCTTTCTTCATCCCTCTTCTTCAGACTTGCTGTCATGGCATCTCTGATAATTTTATCCAGTTTTTCTTATAGTGTTTATCTTTTTCAACATTTGAGCAGTACTCGCCGGATAATGGGATTAGTGCAAGAACGTCTTCATAGACCACTTCTTTTGGATGAACAACTGGTTCACCTTTGCTGTTGACATAACATTCTCGTTTCTTGTCATATCTTCTATAATTATTTGCTTCTTCGTATTCTATCTCCATTTCTTCGATTCGATATCCTGTAATACATCTTTCTCTGTATGTTTTCTCTTTCAGAATTTCTTCTCTCATTTTCTCTTTTATCTCAGCAAAAATGCACGATGTTTATTCTTCGATACAGTTCTGCCATGTGCTGTGAAACGGTCATCAACAAGATCATCTTCTGGAAGGAATTCGCTCTAGTCAAACCCTTCATCATCTTGTATCACAACACAAGCTCTTGATTTCTCCTTTTCAGGATTATCTTCAATTTGTTTCAACCTTGGAGATTCCTCTCTGTTCTTGTGATAGATCGCCTTTTGATAATAATCTTCTTTAAACGGATTAGCGGTTTCTTCAACAACAGAGTTTCTGCATTCTCTTTTGAAATGACCCTTTTGCTTGCATTTGAAGTAGGTCACTTTTGATTTGTCAAATCCCAGCTTTGTTGATGGTCCACAGATTGATTATCTGCCAATTATCCATGAATCGCTGAGCTCGTCGAATGCAGCTTGCTAACCACCATCTCAGATCAATGACTTCCATCTCTTCTGGATCAATCTGGTCGTAATCTTCCTTTGTCAGTTCGGAATTTCCAATTTTACCAGCTACAAGATCTTCGTATGATTCCAGAATTGATCCTAGAAGACTCATTTGTTGTTTAGCAGCGTTGATGTTCATTGTTGAAGACTTCTTTAGCTTTAAAGCGATGTTTCAGAGAATCTCTTCAGGTTCTTCAGAGTTAGATGTTATTGATGATGAATGATATCCTGGATCATAACTTGATGAGCTTTTCTGTGGTTCTTTTGACTTTTCAACACTGAATGCTTTGGGGATTCATTTACAGTCACCGAAGGTACACTGCCCTTGTAGTAAAGACCGACATTCTGTTGATGCGAAGAGCTACTCATCTTGTTCTGTTTCTGCAATTCAAGCTCATGAGTTTCAAGTTTTTCAATCAACACATCGAGAGTAATTGTTTCATACAACACATCATTTTTCAAAATAAAAACAAATGTTTGCCACTGATCAGCTTGTGGTAACGCTTCAATGATTTTGTCTATGATTTCCTATCGAGTTTTTACTATCCCAAACCTATCAAGCTCAATTTTTAAATGGCAAAATCTCTCAATCATTTGTCTCACCGACTCTTCTTTTAGACTATCAAACAGATCAAATTCCTTTTTTAATAAAGCAATTTATTCTTTTTGATCTGTTTACCACCCTCTGCTTTAACCCGTAAAGCTTCCCAAACAGATTTAGATGAACCGTCATGATCAAGTAATGCAAAAATATCATCTCTAATCGACTGTTGGATTAGAGCAATCATTCTTTGTTCATATGAGAAGTTCTTTTTGTCTTCAACGGATAAGCTTTTGAGTGGGATTTCTTCTCCTTTGTCATTGACAGGTCTATCATATCCAAACTCCATGCAACACCAGCTTTCATGTGCGTAAGCTTTGGCCCAGTTGATGAATCATTCTTTCCACCATGTGTAATCTTCAATACTTTCAAGTTTAGGTGGTTTCGAATAAGTCCCATAGAAGTTATCATGTTTAATATTATCATTGATTGCTTTTGTTATGATTTTTGGGGTAACTGTTGAACTTTCCGAAGATTCTGATGTGAAAGCTTTGTAGAATGTGTTGTAAAACTCTTCAGCCATGAGGTTTCTCGTTTATCACCTTGAATCACCTACAAACGATCAAACAAAATGACCAGTTTAAAAACTATCAAACAGCTGGATCGGATGTGTATCCGATCGAGTGTGGTCAACGAGGGTCAACAGAATAACAATGATCAGATGACAACGGATCGGATGACAATCCGATTGATTGGCTATCCGTCGATTGGTCCTTAAATCAATTTATCAAATGTCAGCTAGGTGTCAGATGGTGATCCGATCGAGTGGTGATCCGACACTTGACCAATTTGTGTTGAGGATCGGATGGTGATCCGAACGAGTGGTGATCCGACACTTGGACAACTTGTGTTGAGGATCGGATGGTGATCCGATCGAGTGGTGATCCGACACTTGGACCTGTGACACAAGCAAATAAAGTGATTAGGATCGGATGGCAATCCGTTAGGATCGGATGGCAATCCGTTCGGATTGCCACTCGACACTTGAACTTTAAAACTGAATGAACAATGTGCTGTGGATCGGATGTCAATCCGATCGAGTCAAAGTCAACAAAGTCAACTTTTTAATGACTTGCAATGGATCGGATGGTGATCCGTTCGGATTGCAATCCGACACTTGACACTATGTACCAAACAAACAAATGTGCTAAGGATCGGATGGTCATCCGATCGGATTGCCATCCGATCGGTGAACATCACTAAGAACAACAACGAATATTTTCATCGAATCGGACAGAAAAATCTTGATTTCTCTTAATTTTGATCTGATATTTTGTAGGCTTATAGATCAATGATTTTCGCACATAATATCAAAAAAATCAGCCAATTTTAACCGTAAAAGCCATGTTAATTTTTTTGATTTTCAGACTAAAAGAGAAAAAGATAGAAAAATGAAGAAATTTGACAAATCTGGATGAATTCTTGATCTGAATCTGATGAATTCTTATGCGATTCTGTGTGTTTAATCCGTGCAATCGAGCTCCTGCTCTGATACCACTTGTAGGACCGGTTTTCGACTCAGTAACGATTGCGTATCGACACGTGGGACATGCAGAATCCGTACACGTGCGTGGACCGAACACGAGAACCGTACAATAATCTGTGATTCGATTAGAAATGTGAAAACATACAAAGAACTGTGAATCACCCCTTGCCTTTCTCTCTCTAATTTCTCTCTCTAGCTCCTAGCTCTCCAATGATGCAAATGGCAAAAGTTCTAAACATAACACCTAAGTGTCCTATTTATAGGCCAAGGGGCTTTAATGAGATTTCTCATTAATTACATAAATGTCACCTTGCCTTTTCCTAAATATTACAATATAATATCTTGTTTTCTTCTATTTCTGCTACGGACTGGATTGACGGAGGCGATAGACATTAACGCACTAACATCATATAATTGACGTTTCATTATAACCATATGACAGTGCATACAACTAACTTCAATCTATCATAAAACCGGCCTATGTTAATTAGTATCACTGAAATACCATAATAGTTCGTACATTACACGGGTTGAATACTAAAAATATGTAATAAACACACACACACACACACACACACACACATATATATAGGGTGGGGTTAGTGTAAAAAAGGTGGTTTTGTGAGAAATGTAAGAAGTGTTTTAAACCCTTAGATCTTGTAGTTAATGGTTGCGATCAAAAAGGGCTTAAAATGTAAATTATGTTTTGTTTAAATAAAGAAACTGCCATCAACTTTTAATGCATATGCAAGTTCCACCCATCTTTTTTGAATGTCAATAACTTTTTATACGTAACGTTTTTAAAAAAAAATACACCATAATAACAACGAGCATTTTTTTATTTTCAATATGAGTACCATATTGCTATATTTATATAGATAAAAAAATACGTATAGCATGATATGAAGCCTACTGTAATGCAGATTTAAAACACCATACGAAAAACATATATTGGAATGCAGGTGTAAAACACCATGAATCCAGATGTAAAACACCATTTGATGAACATATAAAGAACACATACTGGATTGAAGGTGTAAAACACTATGAATGCAGGTTTAAAATACCATACGAAGAAGATCTACATGAATTGCAGGTGTAAAACACCACACATAATGTGCAATGCAATCATTCCATATGTTAAAACGCCATGACTGTATTAGGCTTCAAGTCATGGTGTTTTTTGAATCTGAATGGTGTTTTATATTTTCAAAATAATTAAAGTCATTCCTGCAACTAATGTAGTATACTCACTGTGATTTAAAACACCATGCTCACCAGATTGTAGTGTTTTACAGTGTTTTGTAGTGTTATATCTTACTTTGTAGTGTTCACATCTGGTTTTTTTAACTAATTGTGAAAATATGTAATTTTAGTTAGGAGAAGCGGCCGAATACCAAATTACAAAATGGGAAAGGGCTTCCATAATACAATTCGAGAAAGCATCCCGTTGAGTGCTTCAGATAATGAAAACATAGGGAAGAAGGTATAGATAAAGGAAAAACTATAAAAGTAAAAATAAATGCATAAAATATTGTTTTGTTATGCAATACCCTTTCGTCGGAATGCGTAAGTAATGAAACATAACCGTGTATAAAAATAAGAAATTATGATGTTTTTATATTGAACTTCACAATTAACAAAATATGTTGTATGTCCAGACGGAGAAGAGAGAATGCATGAAGAAATCCATCGAGAAACAACACACCAAGCTCCACGGACATTGGCGGCTACCCTACGGACAAAGGGAAAGCAGCTATCGGTGAAAGGAAAGTACCAACACCTAGTAAGTGTGTTCATACAATTAATGTATATCAGATTTTAAAAAATGTGGTATAAAAAACAGTGTATTTTGGTTTTCAGCTGCCCGGTCACACCCTGCTGACAAAAATGATGACTTCGTGTCCCCGCTGCTTCCGACGAAAAAAACTTGTAGGTGTTTTACACCAGAGAATGTATAACAGTTTTTTTAATTGTGATTGTAGTATAACAAACATGTATATTTTGGTGTTCAGCTGCACCATCACCCCCTGCTGACGTGGATGATGACTTCGTGTCCCCACCGCCAACGACAAAACCAACTAGTAAGAATTTCAAAATAGGAATGAATATCAGTTATTTCTTTTATTGTGATTGTAGTATAAAAACGTGTATATCTGGGATTTCTGTTACCATAACACACCCTGCTGACATGGATGATGACTTCGTGTCCCCACCGGTAATGACAAAACCAACTAGTAAGTATTTTAAAACCACAATGATGTTATTTTGTGATTTTTTTAATTGTGGTATAACGAAACTGTACATCTTGGTTTTAGCTGGCCCATCACACCCTGTTGGCGGGGATGTTGACAATGTGCCCCAACAACCACAGGCTAAAAGACATAAATCAACAGCTAGGAGGAAAATGACAAGGCCGTCAAGCTCGTTGGTTTCAAAACCATGTGAGCCGTTCACTGGCCCAAAAATTAAATCAAAGACGTCTCCGGATAACCTGGTGCTATTGGTTAAAAACCTAAATGTAGCATAAGAAAAGAAGGTTGTAAAGATAGGGTTTGGTTCCATACTTAAATTCAATGTACGAGGTGTACCGACTCGGCTTTCATATTGGTTGGCGAGCAACTATGACGAGGAAAATGGGGTGTTAAACGTTGGTGCACACCGTGTATGGATCACACCAGAGTTGGTCCATAAAATATTCGGAATTCCAAATGAGAAAATAGAAATTGTAGAAAAAATCAGAGCTAGAGACAGCAATCCTGTAGTAGTCGAGTGGAGGTCACAGTTTAATGATTATTCTAAGGTCTCAACAGTAGGACTTAAGGACATGATGTTATACGACACTTCAAGTGGCCGGTTGTTCGAATTGAACTAGTTGGTTTTGTTTAATAGTGTGATGGGGGAAACAAGCGCTTGCAACACAGTTAATCAACGTTTCCTGAGATGCATAGACCCAAAAATTCATATCACGAGCTTTGATTGGTATACATGATACCATGCTTAAACCGCATGACAAAGGCGTGGAAACGCAAGCGCGATGAATCTTTTAGAGGGCCGATTGTGTTACTCCCAGTATGCCACTTTACTTTATAATTAAACCATATATTTAAACTTCTAATAATACACCACATTTACCGATAACCAAATATAACTTTGCTTATATATGCAGGCTGCATATGCTTATGATCATAAAGATGTGAAATGTGAAACAAAAGATTCACGACCAATTGAGATTATAGATGACTCCATGTTGGATGAACTCCTCAGAAAGCTAGACGACCAATTTTTCAGCAACACCTGGATCATAACGTGCCGATGATACCTGAACCTACTTGTGCCAATGATACCTGAACCTACTCGAGTGGTTAATGAGCCCAATCCTGAAAAAGTGAAGAAAATGCATGCAGATAGAATAACATCAGCCACCGTCATTCGAGAACATGAAGATATAGCAGCTAACGAACATATGGCGGAAAAAACTGGAAAAAGCATCTGAAACTAACCTAGAAGGTGTTAACGTTCGTGAGACGGAACCTCTCGACATTGACACGACACAACATACTTTAAATGTTGAAGCTGGATCATATGTGGAGGGCGACGACGACCACCTCGGATGTTTTAAACATTGCCAGGATTATTTGTTGTCACAAACTAGTACACAAGAGATATTGTTGGAGCGGATTGTGAATTTCGGGTCCCAATGGAATCACAATATTGGACACCGCATGACGAGGCATATGAGGAAGCTAAAGAGAAGGAAGAGGTACAAAATGGGATAATTATTTTTCCGTCTACTTTAATATCATATTTTTTAGAGTTATATAAATCTGAATCAGGATTTGATATGTGATTATGATTGTTTTAAAAGGTTCATGCGCTAAATATGGATAATGCATTTTTAAGAGTTTGAAGAATATATGTAGAAGGTAAAAAACACCATATCAGAAGCCTTGAAGGTGCACCCTAACAGTGACCTACTAATAAAAAAGAAAACGGGATGGGTTGGAATAGTTCGGAAACATATCGGTAGCCTTAAAGGTGCACCCCAACAGTGACCTACTAATAAAAAAGAAAACGGAATGGATTGTAATAGTTCGGAAACATATCGGAAGCCTTGAAGGTTCACCCCAACAGTGACCTACTAATAAAAAAGAAAACGGAATGGGTTGGAATAGTTCAGAAACATCTGAAGGATCTTGTGGAGGCTGCTGATACAGATGTTGTAACAGAAAAAACACCCGCGCCTGTTAAGGACATTGGAGTAGTGTCGCAAGGTAATCTAACTCCATTCTCGCCCATGACTTCATCATTTTATGCAGAAGTGGAAGATGTGATTTCGGCAGGTCACTGCTGATACGTGGTCGAATAACGGTGCTCGTTTATGTTTAAGGCTGAGTTTTACTTAACTTTTAATCTTGAAAAGCCTACTTTTGATTAGATTTATGTTTTGCAGGTCTAGAGAAGTTTAAGGTGCTTTTTGGGAGCTTTACAAGCTACCGGGATGAAAAAAGGACAACCGGGACGCGTTACGGGTCACACGGGAACTCAAGGAGCGAAAAACAGAAGATGGAAGTTGGGGAGGTCGTCGACGACGCCCTTTAGAAAGGCCCGTCGACCAAAGATGCGCGCATACAGGAAAACAAGGCGTCGGAGAAAAACAGCATCAGGAGAGGCCGTCGCCGACAGGGTCCTCCTCATCGGCGACGGGCCTTAGTTTTCTCAAACGCGAAAATTGTGGATTAGCGTTCGTCCTTCCATGAGCGGCTAATTCCTTGGAGGTTTCACCCTGGTATAAACTTTTGTAAGATTAAGGTTTTGCTATGTGTTGATTTTTGGTTTGTGACAACTTAAATTACATTTGAAGCTTGAGACAATTGTCATACGTTTGTATTTATGAATTGTCGAATGAATGATTAAATTTGACTTTGTGAAACGAATACACATATTTATGCCTTGTCTCTTGATAGGATTTGTTAGTCCAAGGTAACGAAGTGCATCATGGTCTGTTGTCTATGACGTTAATAGTGATTGGCACCTAAGCTTTATGATTATTGACCCGTTAATGAACTAATTCGAGTAAATCAACTTAAAACACATAGTAATCCTAGGTCTTGCATTTGTTGAAACCGGGTGTGAACCTTGTTATTCCACATTGTTTAATTAATCAAGTTTTCTTACAATTGTTACTTTCTAGTAGTTAATCAATCCAACCATTTTAGTAATTTTATTCAACATCTTTTTAACAAACAAAAACCACAAAAACAATTTAGCAAGCTTCATAAAAGTGACAACTTCTACAAATCATTCAAAGTCCATTCGCAAACCACATACTCTTCGTGGTTCGACCCCTTGCTACCACTAGCTATCGTTAAGGGTAATTAGGGCTTATAAATCTTATCTTTGACTGGAGCGCGACACTCCGATCAAATTTTGGCGCCGTTACCGGGGAGTGCGTGCGCTTTGTGTTTGGATTTTTGTTTGAATTTGTGAGATTATCTGTTTAATTTGTTTAGTTTCTTTTTGTACTTTGTCTTTTTCCTTGTTACGCGAGTTGTGTTACTTGTGCAGATTATAGGTAGTGCATGCATACAAGGAATTCCGGGAGGACTTCACCATTAGTCTACGAACCGGAAATTGAAAGAGTCGCAAGAAGGAACCTAGCAAGCCGGTTAGAAGAAACCCTTGTTTCTAACCAAGTCACCCAAACACCACAATTTACACCATCCATTCAAACCGATTCAATGGCAAACCAAAATTCCAAGCAAAACCTCAATTACCCAAACCTTAATCAAAACCAATTCCAAACCCGAGGAAACTTCAATCCCGCCTAAAATGTCCAACCTATACCTCAAGAGCAACCGGGTGGTGGTAACAACTCTAGACCACCCACACCACCTTTCCGAAACCAAAATCCCAACAACACCCAAAGAACACCCCAAGAACAAAACCTTCACCGACATAACTCCTTACCCAATAACCTTGATGACCGGAATGTTAATTCCGACCGTAGAGGCAACCGAGATCGTGGCAATCCCACGAATGACGACCCATTCTTTAACATAGATGATTTAAGAAACGCTTTCCCTGATGATGAGCCGTTTAGTGTTCCCGGTTACCAATCGCCGTAGCACGTGAGTATTCATTCGGAATACTCGGATGATGGGGGTAACTATGATGATAGGGTCGATGATGATAGTTGGGGGTATGTGAACCGGGGGAATGTTTACAACGCTAGAGGGTTCTATGACGATGAATTTGGCTATCTAAATGCCAATTTTGTGGGGAACGACAATTATGGGTATGGGAATGTGAGGAACGACGGTTACGGAAACAACCGAAACCCACGAAACAACAATCAAAGGAATCAGAATGATGGGTTCTATAATAACAACAACACCAACAATGTGAACCCTAACTGGATTCCTCGTTTTGTGGGAGGAGGTAATCAAAGAGGTAACCAAGGTGGTAATAGAGGAGGTGATCGAAGGGATAATCGAATGCTGGTTGATCAAGAAGTTAACGGCCCACGTCGACGTCAACAACCTCCAAGGGGAGTAAATGACTGTTTTAGGCCGGTGGTTACGGATAATTACTCACCAATTGTATGCGAGAGAAGAATGTTCGATTGCAAGCCCCTTACATCAATATCCTTCCCCACATCAATGGGAGGTCCAATGATGAACCATACACTCATTTGGCGGAGTTTTCGGCCATATGTAGCACTATTGGGGGGCATGATTTTGCATTGGTAGAGGTCAAGCTTCGGTTATTTCAGTTTTCGCTAAAAGATAAGGCGAAACAATGGTTCCTTACACTTCCGGCGAATAGTATTCGGACATGGGGCGAGATGCAACAAATCTTTCTTGACGAGTATTACTCGATGGTGAAGACCGATGATGCTAGAGATGAAATAAGGTCTTTTCGTCAACTTTCGAGTGAACCGTTGCATGAAGCATTCACTCGGTACAAGGAATTGATTCAGAAGTGCCCACATCATCAAATCGAAAAGTGGGAATTGGTTAAATGTTTTCTGACAGGGTTGGATGACGAGACATAGAACCACCTCGAGTCAACGAGCAATGGAACTTTATTGAGTAACCATGAAGATGATGATTGGGATTTTCTTGAGCGGATGAGCAAGCGGTCAAAGTCAAAGGAATCGGCCGATAGAGCTAAAAAACATCCAGTTTCCTGGTCACTTCCCTATCTTGACTCTAACTCTAAGGATCAGATTTCTATTCTAGAACGAGAGTTGGCTCGTATGAAGAGGAAGGAGGTAAGTGCGGTGCAATTTGCGGTTTGTGAAGATTGTGGGGAGATTGGTCATCGGACCGATCAATGTCAAACGGGACCGGGTGACTACACCGAAGAGGTAAATCAAGTGTATGGGGAGCGAAAGCAATATGACATGAACTCCAACACTTACCATCCGGGTTTGAGAAATCACCCAAATTTCTGATATGGTAATGCTTCGAATCAAATGAACCCAAACTTTCAATCGGGAAATCAAAGTGGTTCTTCGTATCATAATCGGCAAGGTGGTAACCAAGGGGGTTACCAAAGGAATTACAATCAAGGGGGTAGCCAAGGATACCAAAGCCGTGAGAATAACTATCAACGTGGCTACAATCAAGGTGGAAATGGGGGTGGTGCTTCAAACCCTCAAACGGGCGGTGATGATTCGTTAAACTCTAAGCTTGATGCTATTATGAATGCTAACACCAGTTCAAATCAAGGGATCAAATCTGAAATGAAGAAGGAGTTTGAGGTGCGAGACAAGTCGCACAAGGCGTTGGAAAAGCAAGTGGGTCAACTTGCGGAAGAAATGGCCCAAATGCGAGGAAGTGGAGGGAGACTTCCAAGTGACATCGCGATGAACCCGAAGCATCAAAGCTCAAGCAAGGGCAATGTGAGGAATATACACACTAGCGCGGTAAGTCTTCTTCCGAATGATGAAAATTGTGGTGTTCAAAGCATTCCACTACCACAACTCGTTGATGATGTAGTGGAAGATGTAAGTGATGAGTCGGAAAGTGAAAATGAGCCAGGAATGATTTCACAAACTAAAACTGAAAATATAACTAATTATTTTTTTGTGAAAATTGTTTAAAGGAACTTAAACCGATTAATGCATCAAAAGTTGAGGAACGGTTCCCACCGAAGGACGAGAGGTGGGAAAATTTTAAGCAAGCAAAAATTAATTTACCGTTACTCGATGACATTAAGAAGGTTCCGGCTCATGTGGAATGTTTGAAGGAATTAAGCATCGAAAAACGGCACAATAAATTACCTGAACTGGTTGATTTGATATCTCATGTTAGTGCCGTTTTATCGAGTGCGCTCCCCCAAAAAGCTCAAGATCCGGGAGATCCTCTTATTCCAATTCAAATTGGAACATTTAAAATCGAGAGGGCTCTCCTCGATCTTGGAGCTTGTGTGAGCATTTTACCCGGGAGTTTGTATGACCAATACGATTTTGGTCCATTGAAAAATTTTGATACTCCCGTGGTATTGGTCGATCAGACTCCCACGCATCCACGGGGGATGGTGGAGGATGTGATTGTTAAGGTGGATGATTGCTACTACCCAATTGACTTTTTGGTAGTAGACTATGTTGGGTGTGTTGAGGACACCCAACCGATAGTTATCTTGGGTAGCTCGTTCCTGACAACTGCTAATGCTATAATAAATTGTGCAACGGGAATGGTAAGCATGAAGTTTGGGGACCGGGAATTAAATTTAAATGTTTTTCCAAATTTCACTAACCCGCTCGGTGAGGATAAGTGTCCTAAAAAGGACATGAATCCAAATAAAAAGGTGTGTGCTATGGTTGGTAGGTTTGGAGAAACAAAGAAGAAGGTCAAGAAGAAGAAAGCAAAGAAGTCACCTCTAGAAAAGAAAAAGGAAGAGGAGGTGAGGAAGTTTGGACCGTTTGGCAACAAATGGTATGAATCAGCGGTAGGTGATTTTGAAGAGTTCGTGGGTGGCAAGCACGCCATTCGACCACCATGAGGGGGTAAGTTAATTGTTGTTGTATAGTTCTTTCACAATTAGTTTTAGTTTTTCTCCGTAGTTTTGTTGTTGTTGTTGTATAATTTTTTTATTTCATTTTAGTAGTTAAATGAACGTTGTGGGTGTGCTTCCTATATAACCCTCACGAGACCTACTCGTCCTCTCGAGCTATCGGGTGGTTTAAAAGGGCTTGTTCCATAAGCTAAACGCAACCGTGATTCCTACGAAAGTGAGTTAGGTTTGTTGTTATTGTAAATTATTTTTCCACACAAATCAAGGTAAATTAACGCATGACTTGGTAATACTTTCATAAAAATGGTAGAACTAAGTAGCTAACAAGTTTCAATGGTTGTGAGAAGCCTGCTTATACACAAGGGTTAAGATTTGTAGGTACATTGTGTTCGAGGGACGACTGTTTTTGTGAAGAGAAGAAGAAGACATGAGCATCTAGCGAGAAAAATCAGGTGCATGCGTTTCCTTTTACCTTGATTCTTAGTTAGTAATAAGTTGATTGTAATTGTATTTTAGTTTTCGGGGTGAATTTTTTGGGAATTAGCCGTGTCACATCCCTTGTGCGTTTTAAAACTCTAGTTCTTACACATTGAGGACAATGTTTACCTCAAGCGTGGGGATGGGGGAAAATTTCAAAAAAAAAAAAAAAAAATGTCTTGGTTCAAAAGCGATCTTAAAAGCATAAGTAACTAAGTCAACAAGGGATGACACAACCCATTTGGTCTTTTGTCATGGTCAAGTTCAAATTAATAGCATGACGGGTATTTAGCGGGTGCTTATTTGGGAATAATCCGCCTAAGAAACTAGCACATTATGCACGTCACATACCATACCCTTTATATATGTGAGGTTTTGAGCCACTTATACATCATAGAATTACATATTTATGTTTCTTTGTTTGAGTGGACCATTAGTCATGTATTGTAGAACTTGCAACTTTTGATACGTTTGAGACCATAGACCGAATACAAGCACAAGAATGATTAAGGCATTAGGTAAACCTTTTCCTTTTACACCATTTATCTATCCTTACCCAAAAATTTATCCCTTACTAGCCAACTTTGAGCCTAATCCTTTCGTTTGACAACCCATTTAGCCCATAACCTTAAACCTTTTTCTTTTAAACATGTGTGATGGAAATTCGATTGTAGGAGTTAAGTTTGTATAGTTGTAAATTGTTTGTTTGCATATAAAAAGAGAGAGAGAGATATTAGAAAATGTTGCAAAAAAAAGAATAGAAAATCATTGAGAAAAGAACAAAAATATGTGTTCTAGTTGTTGAATAAAAGGCGATAATTGTTGCCTCGTATTTGATGTTTATAGTTTACTCGTGCTAGAATAGTTGTTTTGTAATAAAAATCGAATTTTCATCACCTTAGACACTTTAAAATATCTTATTTCCTACCCTTAGCCTAGCCCCGTTACAACCCTTACAAAGACCTTATGACTTGTTCTTAGTATTCGTGTTCGGTGGTAGAGAATGATTGAGTTGCTAGCCTATGCGGGTACGTGTTCTAATCGGTTTTGAGTGTTTACTTTTGAAAGTGCTAATACATCATGAAAATTAGCCAATTTTAAACCGAGTGGAGAGAACATTGTGAGGGATGTGCATGATTTATTGGTTTCAAGGGCGGGTTAGTCTTGGATAACCATTTTATGTGATTAGTCACTTCACCGTTAGATTAGTTAGACTATTTACAAATAATGTACAAAGTGATTATGAAGATTCCTAATTTTATTTGGTTATTTGGTTTTGAAATAAATCGGAGTGAACCGACAACTTGATGTTATTCTTAAAACAATGTGTGATTAATTGAAATTATAATCTAAACTAAAAACTTGAAACAATAATTAGGAATACATATCACACCCAGTTCGGTAATTGTAAGACCTAGGGTTCCTACATGTTTTAACTTGATTCAATTGCATATAGTGATTAACAGACTACTATCACGAAACTTAGGTGCCAATTGCTATCTACGTCATAGACAACGGACCACAATGCACTTCATTACCTCGGACATGTAAATCCTAACCTAAGATAAGGCATAATTGCACATAACCATTTCGCAAAGTCATAGCTTTATCATCGTTTGACAATTCACGAATTCGAAACAAATGCAAGACAATTATCCAAGGTTCAAATACTAAACAATTTGTCACAAAATCAAATCAAAATACAAATGCATAAACCCTAGAAAATCTTACGACATCTACACCGGGGTGAAACCGAAGAAACTAGCCGCTCATGGTTGGGTGGACGCGATCACTGGCCGACGAACACGAACACGTAGCCATGACCTTAAGCCTTGAGGAGTGGTGGAGGTTAGGGTTTGAAGGTGAAGGTGGAAGAGGATGATGGTGATGATGGAATGATGGGGATTTGGTTAGGGTTAAAGGTTAGAGATGAAGAATGTGGTGTTAGGGATAGGTTGGAATGATTGGGAATGAGTTAGATGATGGTTGGTGTTATGGATTGATTGGAAGACAAGTGGTGATGAGAATAGGCTCCAAGATCAAGTTCTAATTCAAAAAGATAGTGTAACTTTCGTATTCAATGGCCTAGCACCAATAGAAATCATTCAAAACACCTAAATCCACAATTTTCGCGTTTGAGAAAACTAAGGCCCGTCGCCGACTAGGAGGACCCCGTCGGCGACGGCCTCTCCTGATGTTGTTTTTCTCCGACGCCTTGTTTTCCTGGATACGCGCATCTTTGGCCGACGGGCCTTTCTAAAGGGCGTCGCCGACGGCCCTAGGGGCGTCGCCGACGACCTCCCCAACTTCCATCTTCTGTTTTTCGCTCCTTGAGTTCCCGTGTGACCCGTAACGCGTCCCGGTTGTCCGTTTTTCATCCCGGTAGCTCATAAAGCTCCCAAAAAGCACCTTAAACTTCTCTAGACCTGCAAAACATAAATCTAATTAAAAGTAGGCTTTTCAAGATTAAAAGTTAAGTAAAAACTCAGACTTAAACATAAACGAGCACCGTTATTCGACCACGTATCACATCCCCACACATGTCTTTTGCTTGCCCTCAAGTAAATCTGTTTTTCACTTTCATGTGGGTCGAACAAAGAATACACTCCCCACTCCCGAGACGACGGTTAAGGTCATTTGTCATATCCAAGTTCAAACTTTCTACAATTCACAACATATCTAACGGTGAAGTGACTAATCACATAAAATGGTTATCCAAGACTAACCCGCCCTTGAAACCAATAAATCATGCACATCCCTCACAATGTTCTCTCCACTCGGTTTAAAATTGGCTAATTTTCATGATGTATTAGCACTTTCAAAAGTAAACACTAAAAACCGATTAGAACACGTACCCGCATAGGCTTGCAACTCAATCATTCTCCACCACCGAACATGAATACTAAGCACAAGTCATAAGGTCTTTGTAAGGGTTGTAACGGGGCTAGGCTAAGGGTAGGAAATAGGATATTTTAAAGTGGCTAAGGTGATGAAAATTCAATTTTTATTACAAAACAACCATTCTAGCACGAGTAAACTATAAACATCAAATACGAGGCAATGATTTTCGCCTTTTATTCAACAACTAGAACACATATTTTTGTTCTTTTCTCAATGATTTTCTATTCTTTTTCGCAACATTTTATGATATCTCTCTCTCTCTCTTTTTATATGCAAACAAACAATTCACAACTATACAAACTTAACTCCTACAATCGAATTTCCATCACACGGGTTTAAAAGAAAAAAGGTTTAAGGTTATGGGCTAAATGGGTTGTCAAACGAAAGGATTAGGCTCAAAGTTGGCTACTAAGGGATAAATTTTTGGGTAAGGATAGCTAAATGGTGTAAAAGGAAAAGGTTTACCTAATTCCTTAATCATTCTTGTGCTTGTATTCGGTCTATGGTCTCAAACGTATTAAATTTTTGTATTTTGATTTGATTTTGTGACAAATTGTTTAGTATTTGAACCTTGATAAATTGTCTTGCATTTGTTTCGAATTCGTGAATTGTCGAACGATGATAAAGTTATGACTTTGCGAAATGGTTATGTGCAATTATGCCTTATCTTAGGTTAGGATTTACATGTTCGAGGTAATGAAGTGCATTGTGGTCCGTTGTCTATGACGTAGATAGCAATTGGCACCTAAGTTTCGTGATAGTAGTCCGTTAATCACTATATGCAATTGAATCAAGTTAAAACATGTAGGAACCCTAGGTCTTGCAATTGTCGAACCGGGTGTGATCTGTATTCCTAATTCTTGTTTCAACTTTTTAGTTTAGATTACAATTTCAATTAATCACACATTGTTTTAAGAATAACATCAAGTTGTCGGTTCACTCCGATTTATTTTCAAAACCAAATAACCAAATAAAATTAGGAATCTTCATAATCACTTTGTACATTATTTGTAAATAGTCTAACTAATCGAATGGGTCGTGCGATACTGACCACATGCTCCTCGTGGATACGATACCCGACTTACCCTAGCTACCAAGGTTAATTGGGTTTTTTACTGATCGAGAAGACTCAATCACGTCAACTGTGACGATACACCAGGCACACGATCAAGGGCTCTCATGATACAACCAGTTAACTTAGAACGTCAACTGGAACACATAGCAGCAACACTGTTAATGGTGAACGCAACTGTTCATGAAAAAGAAAACGCGGATGAAGCATGTTTGTAGTATAAAACCCCGAGACCGAAGAGAACCATAAATCTATCGGATGTGCTGAGGTCACCATACATGCAGCATGTAGTATCTTTAACGACAAACAAGATTAGTTGGAGGAAGCTTTGGCAAGGTGTATATTTAGCGCAATCAGAAACAAATGGTAAGTATCGACAACCCTCCAATTTTCCATAATTTACCGAATCTAGTTGCTAATTATTCATTATATTTTGGCGCCTAAATAGGGATGTCTTATTCGAGTGCCCAACGGGTGATTCAATTATGAGAGGAGCATTTGAATAGCTCTTCCTGGACGTGTGCTTAGATGCAGAGGTTTTAACAGCTTGGTCTGCCGTGCTTAACTACAAGGAACGATTAAGGACACCGGGAACCCATGCGAGGCTGTTTTGCAATGCCGGGATGTTGGTATAATATCCTGATATAACACTCCATACACCAGTCAGCACTTCATAAGCAACCTTTACCAGCTTTCCAATGTATAAGACTCTTTAAACAGAATATAACATTGTAATTCATATATAACAATATATAGTCCTTTTTTTTAATGATTGCACAATTTAAACCAGCTATAACACTATATAACACTACCATTTTTATTTAAAACCTCCACCACTATGAAAAACACCTCATTCAGCATTTATCACTATATAACACGATATATCCATCATATAACTGCTACCAGATAACAACCCTTAAATAAACACCATTAATGGTATAATAGCCTAATTTAACACTCCATACACCATTCAGCACTTCATAAGCAGCCTTTACCAGCTTTCCAATGTATAAGGCTCTTTAATCAGAATATAACACTGTAATTCGTATATAACACTATATAATCCTTTTGTGAATGATTGCCCAATTTTAACCAGCTATAACACTATATAACACTACAATTTTTATTTAAAACCTACACCACTATGAAAACACTTTTGTGAATGATTGCCCAATTTTAACCAACTATAACCTTTTTCACCATATAACACTATGAATCCATCATATAACTGCTTAAATGTGTTGTTTATTATAAAACAGGGGATCCCCGATTTTAATGGGACTGAAAAAAACCGCTCCGAAAAGTTCATTAGCCGAATGGATGCGGTATTAGAGCAGACGGATACCAAAACTTCCGCATCTTCCAAATGGTATTCGTGCCGATCTTGTATAACAAACACTACATTCTACTATTCTTCAATCTTGCGCAAATTCAAATTCTGGTGATTGACAACATCGAGGGTGATGTAGAGATCGACATAAGTTACAGTGCTTACATTGAAAAAACTGTAAGAACACTATCCCTTATATGGTAGTTAAATCTGAACATGCATACCTTTTATATTTGTCAAAAATTTGTAATTGACGTCGAAACTTTTACAGATTAAAGCATTCTGTTGTTATGTTGAAAAACACTCGCCTGCTATCGCAAAAAAACTACGGGTAACGTCACCAGTTAGTCTGAAGGTTCCTTGGCAAACAATATATAACGGGGTTGATTGTAGTATTTTCGTTATGCGTTATATGGAGAGATTTAAAGGTATTTTTGAAATTATAATTGATTAATTGTTATAATTGAAAAAGACAGCATCACTGAATTGATTTGTTTTTGTTATCACTAGGAACAAGTGTTCGCGAATGGAACTACGGACTGTCGCCTGAACGAGACATCAATGGGGAGCTGATAGACAAACAGTTGAAAGAACTAGCTGATTTGCGGACAAAGTACATATAAAAAATATTGTTAAGTGATGTAAATTCAGTTCGGTTTGTGGTGGAGTCAGAAGTGCAGGAATATGCAATGTCGAGTGATGAGGAAAGGATGCAGAATGCTGAAAATGCAAAGGAAAGGGGAGTGTACCGAATGGATGAGGAATAACACGTTTGGTCCCTATTTCGGCGTAGTTTAAAACTCTACCAAAAACTGTTTCTTTTTAGGAGTCAGTTGGAATGTTTTTTGTCGGGAAGTGTTTAAACTAGAGAAAATTACTATTCTAGCCAAGAATAAAGTCAAATTACCAATTTAGCCAAGTGATGCGTCTTTGGAATGCCCCTTAAGGTTTGGGATGCGTCTTTGGAAGGCCCCTTAAGATTTGTATATTTTAATCCAAATTATTTGTTGACAAAAAAAAAAAATCGTACTTTTACTGTAGCGACGCATTAGATAGGTTCCAAACTCATCAAAACATGTGCCAAACTCATCCCAAGATGCTCTATATTCCCTAAAAAATTGTGCCAAACTCATTAGATAGGTTCCAAACTCATCAAAACGTGTGCCAAACTCATTAGAAGGCCACTCACATGGGATGAGTCTGCGGACGCATGGGATGAGTCTGCGGACGCATGGGATGAGTCTGCGGACGCATGGCCGCGGACGCATGGGATGAGTCTTTCAAACATGGGATGAGTCTTTCAAGCATGGGATGAGTCCGCGGACGCATGGGATGAGTCCGCAGACGCATGGGATGAGTCTTTCGTGTGTGGGATGGGATGAGTCTTTCCACGTGTCAGTTGGGGATTGGCGGACACAATACTTGGCCATGCAGACGCATCAGAAGACTTGGGATCTGTGAGTGGCCTTCCAAGGACGCATGAGGTGGCTAGATTGGTAATTTGACTTTTTTCTTGGCTAATTTTGTAATTTTCTCTTTAAACTAAAGTGGATACATACTTTGATGGTCTATAAACTAGCGTCATAATATTGGTGACCTTAATATATATTATTCTTAAAAAACAGACTTCTGACCCGTTTTCTTTGTAGTTGTTTTTTATCTAATCCGTTAGGCACAAAGCATAATATGAACCCTAATTAATGTTCGTTTGATTTTTTTTAGACATTTTTTAAAACCAATTTTGTGAATCAGGGAACATTAGGGCATGCAAATCGGCAACACTGAAGTGTGAAGAAATGAAATTTTAACATCTAAAGATTGTTTCTGGTGCTCTCCAAACCGAGGATATCAATAAACATATGCACAATCTCGATAGAAACAAAATGTTAGAACACTGAAAACATAAGTTATTTTATACCCTCTTCAGGCAAAGTTGAAATTACATGAAAGAAAAAACTTATATTGTATGTTGCTCTTGGGTAGGGATAGTGTAAAAAGGTATGGTTTTGGTTTATTATCTTTTTTTTGTGGTATGATATACGATTTGAAACAGCCAGTTATCTTGTCTATAAAACACAATACCTGGCAAAAATATTATTGATGTTAAAACACCATGAAAAAGAATGGTTTGCGATTAACGTATTCGAGGCTGTAAAATTAAATAAATGATAAATGAAAAAAATAATTAAAAACATTGAATATGATCTAGATATATATATTTGAAGAACCATGACATAAATTAATAAGGTTTTTTTACCCTTTAAAACATTCTCCAAATGGAAATTACATCACATAGAAGACAAATAGGCAACAAGCTGCACGACTACTCTTTTTTTAATAGCAAAACCGAGTCGCTACTCCTTTTTTAATAGCAAAACCAAGTCTTTAAAAAACTATATCCATAGATCTTGGGGCCATAACATTAATATGCATGACCCTTTAGACTCGACTAAGTACCACAACCTCAGACGCAAGAAAACCAAAATTATAAAAAGCAAAACAATAGGTTAAAACGAAGGAGGGAAAACATTGTCTATATGAGTTGTCCACCTTACATTTCTTGTAACAAGAGAAGTGTTGTAAAAATCGCGACTAGGCGGCGACTAATCGTCGATTAATCGCTAGTCGGCCAGTAATTGAGTAATTTTTCGTTAATCAGTCCATTAATGCTAGTCGGACCTCGTCGGCCAGCCAAAAATCAAGGATTTCCGGTCAGATTCTGGCAAAAAACCTGTATATTCCGGCCAAAACCTCTAAATTCCGGCCAATTTCCAACCAAACCGTGTGAATTCTAACAATTAATGTTGTATACTTAAAAAATGAGTTGAGTAAAAGTTAAAACCTAGCTAATTAAAATATTTACCAATAAAAATGTGTATATGTATACATAAAACTAAAATTACATATAAAAACGTGATCCGATTAATCTTGATTAATCACGAGTAATCCTGAGTAGTCGCTAGTTCCCAACTCACCGGCCAACTAGCGGCTAGCGAGTTCTCCAACCTTGAAGAAGAGATATAACAGCACCAACAATTGGCATATATTTGGAGATCTTAAAAATGGGTGATGTGGCAGCTGCCCCACACACCCTCTCTCTTGCCCACCCAGATATTTTTTTTCGCTCTCAAAAACATGTTTTTCTCTTAGTATCTTCTCTATCCTAGTCACCCTCACATTCTCATTTTAAGTGTTTTTACACAAACTTTACCGCCATCTCTCGCCTCTACCTCACCTTCGCTTTCCTTCACCTCACTCCCCCCCTCCCCGGTGCCGGAGGTCTTAAAAATGGGTGATGTGGCAGCTGCCCCCCACACCCTCTCTCTTGCCCACTCACATACTTTTTTTCCCTCTCAAAAACATGTTTTTCTCTTAGTATCTTCTCTATCCTAGTCACCCCCACATTCTCATTTTAAGTGTTTTTACACAAAAATTTCACCACCATCTCTCGCCTCTACCTCACCTTCGCTTTCCTTCACCTCACTCTCTTCCTTCACCCTCTCAAAACATCAACAAACATCCTATTGAGGATTCTCTAAGTTTTTCAATTTTGCTTTTGACAGCAATCATACTTCTCTTACATAGATCTCTCTTCAAAGATGTTTTATGAAAAAAAAAAGTTATACCTTAGGAATTAAAAAATCATGATAAATAAATAAATAAATAAAAAATTAAAATACGCAAATCAATATCTTTGACCTTATACAAGATCTATCACAAAAAAAACATATCCATAAAATCAGGATACGCAAATCAATATCTTAGACCTTATACAAGATCATCCTTAAAATCAATGGATCAAACATCAAACGACACGATTTGCAAAATACAAATCATAACTTAGGAAAGCAAAACTAAAAAAGGGAAATCCGGTGATTAGTCTTGTTACTTTATACATTTGAACCATTTAGATAGCCCACTTGATAGATACATATGTTTTTTTAAGAGAGAGCTCTCAGGTTCAAACATGGGTAAGAAGAGAATTTAATTGGTGCAAGGTAGGAGAATAATAATTGCCATTGCAATAAAAAAAATTGAACCATTTAAGTAAGACTTGGTAGAAAATTACCATATTGAACACGATTATAAAAAAAGGTTCGAAGACATGCCTTATGACAACATTAAATATAACATATTGAGCTTTGGGGACCTTGGTTCAAATTTATAATCTTTATTTATTTTCATATTTCTCCTTTACAAAACTATAAACTTCACAAAAAAATCTTTATTTTTTACCTTTTTGTGCTGCTTTAAAAATTTCTATGTGTTATAAACCAGACATTTTAGCCCCAACCCATTACTTATGGGCTTTAGGGTTTATAGTTATGTTCATCTCTATATATTGTAATGTTGATAGAATGAAGAATTGAAATTCAGTTTATCTCTATTTTTCTCTTTAGTTTTTATCACGTTATCAGCACGAGACTCTCCACTGAGATTTATCGGAAATCTGAAATCAATCACAAGAATTTGTAGCCGTTTCCTCGTCGCCGGCCACAATACATATTCACCGGACTTTATTTTTGTGATTCAGAAACTATTATGTTCTACCACATCCTAGTACATATCATCACACTCTCAACTAAGTGTTCATTATGTTTCAATTATTTTTCTTTTTACAGTTTTGATATTCCAAAGGATGATTCACATATTTAAATTTTACAAATTGGCTATTAGAAAAGTAAAATTTATATATATATATATATATATATATGTTTTCTACGGTGGTAATTTTTCACAAAAAGGATCCACGCCCTTTTCGAATACTTTTTAAATTGGATTTTAAGTCTCATCCTTTGGAACAAAAGAAATAAGAATTTCGATCCGGATACTAGATTACTCAATTCGGTTTTTTTTTTCTCTGGACTTTAGAACAACTAGGAATTTCTTTTGATTTGTACATACAGAAACATATATTATGAACCGATACAACAATTAACGAATCGATATACAATTAAATTAGATTGTTTTTCCTCAAAACACACGACGGTTCCTACCGTCACACGTAACAATCTTACCCGAAAACCTTCCTCCGGCTATTCAACTCACCGGTTAACCGACACTGCGCACCACCGTTGTTCTTGATTTGCGATGTTAGCGACGGCTTGCTTGGTGGCGATAAAACTGTTGATTACAAGGTATATCTTGTTTTACAGTATTGATTGATCCCATCGACAAATTCATCCCTACGACTACTTGGATGAACATGAAATCTGTTAAAAACTTTTTCTATGGTGCCGTTTTTGTCACAGTGACGGCTACGGGTGAAGCATTAAACCATCGGATTATCTTTGGTGTATGGGAAGATCCAGAAAAGTTGCTTTTCTTAACCAAGCCCTAATTTCTATTTCATATTCTCTATAAACTGTGTTATGTTTGGATCCTACCCACGTCATCCTATCCTCTGACCCAATAACTTGTGTTATTAATGGGCTACAATATTACACCATTATCCTATATATTAAAAATAGAAGCTTGTGAATAGTGCTCTACATCAGTTAAAAAATATGGTATTTATACATTTTGAATTTCTTTTCAGGTGTGATAGTGCTTTTGGTGGAGCGGTTTGTGTGATGTGCTTCTAGCTTTTGGGTGCCGGTTCGAAACCATTGTCTTACAGTTTTAAAATTTTTGTTTTGCTTCACGGCTTTTAGTTGCCACATTTTTCAGAGATTAGGTTCACGTTCCTTCCCCCCACCCCTAATTCTCTCCACAATTGGTTATGTAGAGATCAGTTTCAACCTCATCAATGACCTCCTACGTCTCTGCATCCTTTCCACCATCCTCTTTCTGTTGTGCAAGCCAGACAATCGCCTCTCACGCGGCTGAAATGGTCGCAGCAGGTGGTGGTCACCCTGGTTTTGGGGTTTAAGGAAGATGGTGGTGATTCAACCAGCGACGATGGTAGGGTATGACCACTAACGGTGGTTGCATGTTCCGATTTCCGACAGATTGACGGCGACGAACCCTAACTATTCAATCCACCCGCTTTATTACTTTCTGCCTTTCATCAAAACACAACCTCTATTCATTCTTTCTGCTATAAATTGAAACAAAGCTCACAAGGATGGAAAACATCAGGAGAGCATCGGACGCAAGATGGCTTTAAAACCACTCCAATGATCGTAAGTTCTCTTGAGTTTCATACGCACACCCGATTTATTATTCTGATAATCCCCTTTTATTTACCCTAATTTCGTGGATGGTTGTCACCATAGGCGACGATTGAAGCCGTCAACAACTTCTATTGTAATATATTTTTTGGATTTCATCAATAGTATTCCCATTCAAAGTTACTACCTGATGTAAAGGAAATTGGGGTTTAGTTTGTCGATTATTTTTTCTTTGATTTCATTAGAATACCCATATTAAATGTGAAGACTATGTTCTTCTTTGTTTGATCAGGTGGTGGTATGAATCAATCTTCTTTCGACCGGCTTGAATTCCTTTTTGTGATAGACAAAGGAGTTACAATCGGTCGACGGTTTCTAGGTAGGTCAATTCTTGGCTTTAAATTGGTGTTCGTTCTACTAGCTTTCAGGTAGGAAAAATAGATTGGTTGGATTTTGGTTTAACATATTTGTTCCTGAATAAGGGTTGTAGTTATTATGTTTTTTTTGTTGTTGAACTCATTATAGGCCTTACATTATCATATTGATTTCATCTATGTTGCATATCTGATTGTTGAACTCATTTGTTGTTGTAAAAGATGTTTGATTTCATAAGTTGTTTAGAATCATATGAATCAAGAAAACAAGAAACAAGAAGTGTGATATTTTTTGTGTGGTCTGCACTACTACTTTTCAAAGTTAGTATCTTAACTTTGATGGTGTATTGGGCCAGATGCTCTGAAATGCCGACGTGTGTATTTTGTTTTGACCTTATGAGTTTTCCTGTTCATAGCCAACTTCCTCAAAAATTCTCATTGATTTCCGCCGATGCCACGCCACCACTCCTCATCTTCTTCTTCGTTGCGGTGTCTTCCTCGCTGTTGGACCATTAGAAAACCTTGCTTCAAGATATATTTTAGGGTCGTCAATTTAAAGATGATTCTTCATATTGGAGGAAGAAGATAGTGACGGTGGTGGAGTTCAGAAAATTAATAGGGCGGCTTGCATATATGCTAGGGATGAGGTCTCTTCCGTTAGACTGTGGTGGTTTTGACATGGAAAACATGGTAGAAGGCGGTGGTGGATGAGGGTTCGACATGAACACATAAAGAAGGAACTTTATAAAATTCACGGTCCTACTTGGTATTGTATGGTCGGGCACAAACTTGGGTAATTTCTTATTTTGCTAGAATTCACTTTTCTTGATTAGCTGACAATTATATTAGATATTAACAATCTTTTTCTTTTGGTTACAAAATTAGGTCTATTTTGGTGATGTGTTTTTGTTTTTGGTAGGTGATTGTTGGAATTTTGGTGATTTTTTTTTATGTTGGTTGAGATCAGATTTGTTTATAGATGATGATTAATTAACATAACTTAGTCACTGGATTGTGAGATATAACTTAGAAATTTGGGCAGGTAAAAGGTTCAAAGTAGTACCGTAAGTCTGCCTAATTTTCATGTATTTATTACGAATTTTATTTTGTAAAGTTTGTGTTATGCGATTCTCAAGCAATATGTTGTGGATTATGATACCGATACGCATATTCGATTAGGTTTGTTGAAATTATTGTGATGTGTCTTTATTTTGATGCTCTTCGTGCTTTAATTCAGCATGCAAAACTAATTTGAGATCAAATATGTTTCTAGATGATGATCAATGTACGATGAGCTCTACCGGGGCTGATTTAGGACGATAGGCGATGGCGGTCGATGTCGAGGCATGGTACACAATATGCATCCGAGCTGGCCGTAAGCATAATGATCTAGGTGATGTTGGCGAAGACACCTATCATCACACCTTCTTTGAGATGCTTGGTATATGGTCATTTGGTGATTATTATAAAGAAGCCATCGGATGGGCATAGGAGCTTCTCACAACGGTACTGCCACAATTTCTTTTCTTATATTATCGTGATTCTCTTTCTCATGTTATTTTCAGTAATTTTGTATTTTTTTTCTTGTTGTTGTACATGTTTATAAGCTACCTACGGATCGAGGCAAAGGAAGTTACCGACCAAATCTCATATTAGTTAACAAATTTTGGTTCATGTAGTTTGTTTGTTGATAAGTAGTTGTGTTTTAGGTTTTAGTTCTATTTAATGATAGGTTGAGATTATGTTTGTATCTGTAGTTTTCCATCCAAGAATGAAATCAATAATACTACAACCATATTATATTATATTATATTATATTATATTATAGGGCAACTTATGTTGGTTGGTTCTTAATATTGTTTGTTAAATATTTTCCATTCATGAACTAGCTATTTATTCTAATAAAGAAAAACTGGACAAGAATGGAGATGAGCTCATCTTCAGGTTTTTGAAACATCGCTGTTTTTATCTTTGGTACTTTATGATTTCAATCATTTATTTATTTTTTTTCTCCAAATGAACCTGTTTTGACTTGAAATTATTTTGACTAGAACTCGTTTTGACCGAGTCAGTTTTGATTAAAACCCCATTTTGACACAAACCATATTGAATATGTTTTTAAGCGACCCGTTACCTAAACTGACCCGCTTGCGGATTCGTGCTCATTCATGTCGGTACCCAATCAGAATGTTATTGGTATGCAAAATACGTGTATGCTTCCGAATTAATATAAAACAATTCGGTTTAGCGCGGCGCAGAACCCTAGTTTCATTTAAAACCACATCCGTCGTTCTACTTTTTCAACATAAATACACTATTATTTAGTATTTAATATCATTATTATGTTATTAAAGAAATCACATCAGTACTTACGTATATGTGAGATTTTTTTTTGGTGTGATTTAATTCTTAATGATAATAAAGAAATAAAGAAAATTTACCATAATCACATGCGAGCTTTCGTCCGACCTACAAATCGCAACTACAACATACACATGAAAAGTGTATTATTGTATAGAACTTGAAGTTCTAATTACGAAGAACCTGAAGTTCTCCTATTGTATCCATTGCATGTCTCTTTCCTTTGTAGATAAAATGTCGAACTTATCAAAGCTTGAATTCACCGCACTTGACATCTCGGGTAACAACTATCTCTCATGGACTTTTGATGCTAAAATTCATTTGACAGCAAATAATTTGGGGGAGACAATTATTGATGGTAATCAAACTTCACCTCAAGATAAAGCGAAAGTTAAGATATTTTTCCGCCATCATCTTCACGAAGATCTAAAGCGGGAATATCTAACTGTTGAGGACCCTCTTGAATTATGGACAAACATCAAAGAACGTTTTGACCACCAGAAGTTGGTCTTACTCCCCAAAGCCCGCTATGAATGGCTTCATTTTCGACTACAGGATTTTAAGACTGTCAGTGAGTACTATTCTGCCTTATTCCGCATTACCTCTAAGTTAAAATTATGTGGTGAAAAATAACCGATGAAGACATACTTGGAAAATTTTTCTCAACGTTCCATGCCTCAAATATGCTCCTGTTGCAGCAATATAGGGAACGCCAATTTACTAAATATTCTGAACTGATATCATGTCTTCTTGTAGCGGAGCAAAACAACAAGCTCCTATTACAAAACCATCAATCACGACCCGCCGGTGCAAGCCCATTCCCTGAAGCGAATGTGGCCAATTCTTAAAGCGTACGAGGTAGAGGTAGAGGCCGCGGCCCTAGCAGAGGTCATGGTCGTGGTCGAGGACGGGGATATACATGGCATCGAGAGTCCCAGAACACACAAAAAAATAGCGGTGGTGAATCGAGTCGACATAATACGGGGCGACCTTCAAAAGGGAAAAATAGCGGGAACCAAAGCAACATTTGTTATAAATGTGGGATGTCAAATCATTGATCCCGCATATGTCGCACCCCTAAACACCTCGTTGAGGCATATCAATGCATGATGAAAGAAAAAGGAAAGAATGCTGAAACTAATCTGATTGAAGATGCACCTTAAGCCACGATATCAGACGTTCATTTGGATGCATGTGATTTCATGTGATTTCTTTGCATTAACTTTTATTTATTTTTATTTCCTGGAAGAAATATGTATACTAGCTCCAGTAGAGCTATTATTGGTGATGAATGTATGGTAGATAGCGGTAGTACTAACACTATTCTCAAAGATATGAAATTTTTCTCTGAGTTGTCTCCGGCAGAGACACCGATTAGTACTATATCTAGTGTCAGTAACCTTATTGAAGGCTCCGGCAGAGCACACATAACATTATCTTCGGGTACTAAATTAACTATTGATAATGCATTATATTCTAGTAAATCCAGAAGAAGTTTACTTAGCTTTAAAGATATATGAAAAAACTGTTACCACCTAAAAACAATATCTGAAAATAATATTGAATATCTTCAAATTACTTCAAACAAAAATGGTCAAGAAACCATTGTTGAACAATTAGAAGCCTTATCCTCTAGATTATATTGTACTAATATCAATCCTATAGAATCATACATGGTGAGTAACCAAAAGATGTTAGATAAAGACACATTCAATATATGGCATGACCATCTAGGTCACCCTGGTAGCATAATGATGAGACGAATAATCAAAAGTGAAACCGGGCACCCTCTCAAAAAAACTTAAAAGTTTTGCTACCACAAGACTTATCATGTGCAGCATGCTCTCTGGGCAAACTTATAACTCGGCCTTCACAAACTAAATTGATACATGAAACCCTATCATTTTTAAAAAGAATCCAAGGGGATATTTGTGGGCCTATTCATCCTCCGTGTGGGCCATTCCGCTATTTCTTGGTCTTAATAGATGCATCGTCAAGGTGGTCACATGTGAGCCTTTTAGCTACTCGAAATGTAGCATTTGCCCGACTTTTAGCTCAAATCATACAATTGAGAGCCAATTTCTCCGATAATCAAATTAGAAACATCCGGATGGATATAGCGGGAAAGTTTACATCTCAAGCTTTTAAAGACTATTGTATGTCAATTGGGATCAATGTTGAACATTCAGTACCTCATGTTCACACACAAAACGGTTTAGCTGAATCTCTGATTAAACGATTACAAATAATCGCTAGACCACTTTTAATGAGATGTAAACTACCATCTTCTGCATGGGGTCATGCTATTTTGCATGCCGCTGCACTGATTAGATTGAGACCAACTGCTAATCACAAATACTCCCCATTGCAACTGGTCTCCGGACGAGAACCAAGTTTGTCCCACCTTAGAATTTTTGGTTGTGCGGTATATGTACCAATACCGCCACCACAACGTACTACAATGGGACCCCAAAGAAGACTGGGTATCTATATTGGTTTTAACTCTCCGTCCATAATTAAATATTTACAACCAATGACGGGAGACATGTTTACAACACGGTATGCTGACTGTCATTTTGATGAAACGTTGTTCCCAGTCTTAGGGGGAGATAATGACAAAGAAAGATTGTTAACATAAGAAATAACGTGGAATGCATCATCGCTATCAGATCTCGACCCCCGAAGTGGTCAATGTGAATATGAAGTCCAAAAGATTATACATTTGCAAAGAATAACGAATGAATTACCAGATGCATTCACAGACACGAATAGAGTGACAAAATCACATGTACCAGCATCAAATGCACCTGCTCGAATTGAAGTAATCCCAGAAGCGATTACTATACAACGAAAGCGTGAGAGACCAATCGGTTCCAAAGACAAAAACCCACGGACACGAAAGGAGCAAAGTAATGCAGTTGGTGAAAACTCACAAAAGGTTATAAATGAAACCCCGGTAGAGGTAAATGTCCCATAAGAGACAATTATGAATCCAGAGGAAAATGAAGTTTCAGAAGAAACACTGGTACCGAACGAAAATGAGATCTCTATTAATTATGTACAAGATAGTACAATGTGGAACCGGAATAAAACACGTGTTGATGATATATTCGCATATGCTATAGCAACGGATGTAATCAATGAAAATGATTACGTACCAAAAACTTTAGAAGAGTGCATGAACAGAAATGATTGGCCAAGATGGCAAGAAGCCATAAACGTCGAATTGAATTCTCTCGAAAAGCGACATGTTTTCGGACCTGTAGTCCGAACGCCCATATACGTCAAACCAGTAGGTTATAAATGGGTGTTTGCAATAAGGAGAAATGAAAAGAATGAGATTGTACGATATAAGACTCGACTTGTAGCACAAGGGTTTTCCCAAATCCCAGGAGTTGATTATGAGGAAACGTATTCCCCTGTAGTGGATGCGATAACCCTTAGGTTCCTAATTGGCCTCACAATCTCTGAAGGACTTCATATGAGACTAATGGATGTCGTCACCGCATATTTATACGGGACACTTGAAAATGACATCCACATGAAAATCCCTGAAGGAATAAAATTGCCTGAAGCATTAAAATCAACACATCGAGAAATGTGTTCTATAAAGCTCCAGAGATCTTTATATGGTCTCAAACAATCTGGTCGTATGTGGTACAATCGACTTAGTGAATATCTCGAAAAAGAAGGATACAAGTCTGATGTAATCAGTCCATGTGTCTTTATAAAAAGACCACTCTCAAATTTCACTATAATAGCAGTCTATGTTGATGATATCAACATCATCCGATCCCTTGAAGAGATAGAGAAAGTTGCTCAGTTGTTAAGGAAGGAATTTGAAATGAAAGATCTTGGTATGACGAAATTATGCATCAGACTACAATTTGAGTATATGTGCAATGGCACATTTATCCATAAATCAAACTACATCCAGAAGATGTTAGTACGTTTCAATATGGATAAAGCACATCTGTTGTAATACCCCGAACCTTAATGTACTGGTTATAAACGTATGAATTATGTAATTTATATTTCATATATTGTTAAACGAGTAAAGATGATTGTGTGAAAGGTGAAATATCTTGACAAGCCTTGGCTAATATAGGAGACCGTTTAATATTAATAATTAAATATATTATTTTTTACCTTACTCCGTTTTTAATGAAACTTAGGTTAAAACGTAGATAAAAAATGCTCGTTCTAATGACATATTCATCGTTTTATAAAACGGCATATTTTAAAAGTTATACGAGAAAAACGAGTGAAGCAGCTGAATTAATATATATAAGCAAGCAAGCTAGCAGGTAGACAGGTAGGCACGTCACTTGAATCCCACATCGACCCAGAAAGGGTTTTGAGGTGCTTGCTTGCTTCCTTTAAAAAAGAGTCTCAGTAGTTTGTTAAGGTACCAGTTTCTTTAACGGGAATGCTCTAGTATAGAGAATCCTAAGTATACGATACCCCGTTGGGTGTTGTTAGTAGTTGTTTTTGGAGCGTGAGTAGGAGCAGGAGTAGGGAAACTCTACATCAACGTGTCGTAGATAGTTTTAAGGTATGTTCTGTAGGATCGTTGTACGACCTGAATGAGTCGATCAGAAGAGTTGTTTATCCGAATCAAAGGCGGAATCAATGAAACGGATGCTCAATGTAATTATAACTGTCTCTTGTATTAATCTGATAGAATTACAGCACCTGGAGACAATCTGGCAGCACTTCGTTACCGAATCACACAATCTAATTCTGTTACAAATGACACAAGTGCTTCCCTATGTATAGTTGTTCTAATTTCGTTTGAACTTGCCATGGTTGGTTTCAAACGAAATTAACTTAGTTAATTTCGTTTGAAACTAACTTTGACATCTTCAAACGAGATTACTCACAAACATACTAATTTCAGTTTCCAGCAACTTGAGCACCGTTCATTCTATCCTATTACATGACTCGATACAAGGCGAAGTCAATAGACATAGTGCACTAACAGACTCCCCCTTGGATGTTGATGAAGTCTTCAGTGTCGAGTCTTTTTCATGACACATCTTCAGTCTTGATCAGTCTTCATGCTCTTTCCAAATTGTCTAACACTATAAATATCCATTACTCTTTATCTTCTTTGATCAGCTTCTCTATTTGACTGTTGTACCAGCATCTGTCACTGGCTCTATTATCAACTTCAGGCTCCCCCTTTCATTAAGCTTCCGTGCTTTAGGGATCGACACCTGTCTTTCCTGCTACAAGCTCCCCCTAGCTTTGAGCTCGTCTTCAGACTCCCCCTTAGACTCTGTTGTCAGGATCGTAGTCTGGAATCTCATCTGCAATCACTCAAACATTTATAAGTAACAGCATTTCAAATTTCAGCTATCCAGGAATTGTAACCTGGCTCACTCAATCTTTCTAAACTAACACATCTTATGAATATTGGCAGTTTTAGAATTGAAAACCTGGCCTTCTTAACAATTAAAGAATCCAAATCCCTCACAGTTCATCAACCAAGTCCAAACTAATGACCTTGGAGATTTCACAAACTGTTTTTGATTTTTTATTAAAAAAAATTCAAGTTTCAAATTAATGAACTTGTTTTATTATCAGAAACACAATCAGCATACTCAGATTTTGAAACTCAGCATCCCAGACATCAGTTTGTCGAAAATAAAGCAGAATTAAAAATCTTTTTTGTATTTTCTGAAATATAAAGCAGTAATGAAATATTTACAAACATATTTACACACAATGTTTTTGTTTGAGTTTGCGCTACAGGATCATATCAGTTTTTGACAAGTCACAAGTACCGTTGAGCTTAGTTACACATTAAGTATTAAACAATTCACTTAGATTGTCGATATACTGGTCCTCTTAAATTTTCACACAAATTTCAACTGATTCAGGATACGAATTAGGTGTTTTAAGAACTTAAACTCATTCATGTGTCCCACCTATTGAATATACTCCCGTATCCAGATCCCAATATTCAGTCTTACAGGTGAGTATACCTAGATGATATCTGTAAGGGGTTAAATTGCGAAGAAGCGTGAGAGCTCAGGTCAGAACTTCCGTTCAGCAGAGAGATGACGGCTTCGACTTTTGGTGTGTCCCCTTTAGAGGATCTTTTCTTCAATAGCACATGATTTACATATTTTTTCAATGTTTCATCATTTTTATGCTGAGGGCGATGCTATGTTTCAAGCAAGCAGAAAGTATTATACGAGGACTAGGCCATTGCTTCCGCAAAATCAGAAGTCCCGGAATAATACCCCATATATCACTAAGCATAAAGACCTAGTATCTCAGAAAGAGGGGTCCTTCAAACGAGATTTCAGGGGTTACCTATATATCCAAGTAGTGTTCCCCACGAAATAAGCAAGTTTGAATTTAGGTTTATATCCCGAAAAAGTTGACTAAATGTATAAAAACCTATCGGCATATCATCAGTGAGACTGTTTAATGCTATAAAATCATTACATTTCTTTAGCATACTGTAACTGTCTACTGATGTACTATCATTTCCTCTTTTTACGCAAAAACTCAATTTTTGAATTTTATCATGTTTTTGGCTTTTTCAAATTTTCAAATGTTTTTGTATTTTCTAACAACAATACTCCCCCTAAAATGCAAAACCATTTAAAGAAAATTTGACAACCAATACTGATAGCTTTGTCTCGCCATCCATTTTCTGCTTTCTGTTTTGCAGAAAATCTAACATAAGAAGCAACAATTACCCACATGATTTACAACACATTGATATTTACAGTTTGAAAACCGTTTTTCAATCTTGTGAAATTAATCATGTTTGTTCAGCCGTGAGGGTTTCGGCGTATTAAAAAAGAACTCCCCCTTACAACAAACTATTTTCCCATAATGATTTCAAAACACTTAAGTTTTTTTAATCAGAATGGTTTTTCCGGAAAAATTAGTTTGTTTACCCATCACTTGTAGGTTCGGAGATACTTTATCACCTTGTTCTCTTTTAACCATTTTGAAAAAAAAATTAACATTATTAGGTCAAACACCACTATCACTTGTAGAAAATCAAGTACAACTTAATGTCCTTGATTAACCACTTGTAAGATGAAATATCACAGTTACCATCCTGTGAATTTCTCAAGAATGATGCCGATACCTGCTTCACGCTTACGAACCTGGAAGCTCCGGCAAGTCAGTAATTCAACCAACAGATTTATGTACCCAAGCCTGACCAGTCTTGGGTGTGACCTTTTCAGTTTTACTCGGGGTTTGATCGTTCCTTTTTGCTTCATAAATTTCGTTTACCCCTTTTACCTTTCCACCAGCCATCTTACTAAAAATATGTTTAACATTGCTATTAAACATTTTTCCAGCATCAACACCTTTTGATTTTAGGTTTGCAGCCCGTAATGGTGGAAAGTTCTCATCATTCATTAACGGAATTGTCTCTTCCTTTTTTACCTCAACTTGTGGCTCCTCTGATTTTGTGGAATCAGATTCATCGCCAACACGTGGCTCCTTTGTTTCTAAAGAAACAAATTCATTGCCATGATTTAATGAAACCAATTTCTCTTTCTTTTTCTTCTTTTCTGTCCTCGGTTTTGTATCTGATGGATTTGTTTTACTTGACTCCGTTGTCGAGTGAAGCTATTCATCAGAACTTTTATTTGAACCAACAGGTTTACCCGAAGACAAAATCTTTTCAAGGTATTCTCCCGCCTTCTTCCTCTTCTTCCTCAGTCTGTCTTTATGCCCCTTTGAAAGCTTTACTTTCTTCTCTTCCACTTTCTGTTCTTTGGGCTTGACATTGACTGGTTTCTTTGCCAATTTCTGAGAATCGGCCCACGATCTTTCATTTGATATCATTGGGCAATATCTGGCAATGTGACCTTTGATTTGACAATTATAACATCTTCTCATATCATAACTCCAATTCTGGCAGTTAACAGCAATGTGTCCTCTCACACCACAAGTGTAACACACTCTGTTATCGTACCAATCACCACCTTCAGTCCAAACACTCAGATCATAGCATTGTTTGGCTTTGTGGTAATCTTCTCTCTTCTTGTATGCTGGATTTGGCTTTTGGGCACTGTGGTCAAACCTGCACCACTTATTACCAACATTTTGTGAGTTTACATTTTTAAATTTTTGTGGTTTTTTATAACGATTGGATGATTGAACTTATGAGCTTTTATTGTTGTTTTGAAATTTTTCTGAAATTTTATTTTGTTTTTGTTCTACAATCTTCTTTACAGGTTTTTGCGTTGAGCATTCACCTTTCTCAGTAGAATGTAAAACAGTTTCTTGAAACATTTCATTTAATTTCAAAAATATTTTTCTTTTTTCACTTATTGGAACTACATTGATTGGTTTTGGACAGACTTGTGATGCAGAATTCACAAAACCTTTCAATTTATTTTCTAACTCATCAATTTTATTTCTAGCACATTCGGCTTCTTTTTCAAGTCGAATGATATTCTCAAGATGAGAATTTATTGCTTTTTGCTTTTCAATATTATTTTTACAAAAAAATTGATTTTTCATTTTCTAAAATTTTTATTTGATTTTCAAAATCTTTTTGGTTTTCTTTTAAAATTTTGTTTTCCAATGTCAAACTCTCCACATCCATCAAGAGTTTCATATTGTCTGATTCAGATTTATCATATTTTGAGCACACTGGTTCAGATCCTGAAGGTTTATCTTTCTCAGATGCTTCAGTCTTTGAAATTACTTCTTCAAGAATCTGATGTTTTTCAGCAACAGCTTCTGATTCATAATTTTTGTCTTTTACAGCATTTGAATAAAATTCGCCGACTCGAGGAATTATTAAAAGAACATCATCATAAACTATGTCCTTTTTGGAAACAACAGGTTCACCATATCTGTTGACATAGCACTCTCGTATCTTATCCCATCTTTTGTATCTGACAGCCTCTTCATATTCTCTTTGCATATCATTCATTCTGTTCGCAGCCATTCTTATTTCTCTGTCTGTTTTCTCACTCAGAATTTCTTCTCTGGTTTTCTCTTTGACCTCGGTAACAATATTTTCTTCTTTGTTTTCCTCTTTAATTTCAGCCATGATATGAAATTCTTGAATTACCTGGAGACAATCAAACAAACACAATCAGTTCAAACAATCTCAAACGACTTGAAATCAACTGACACTCGGTTGACGTGAAATGATCTTGAAGCGAAATGTCCACTTTCAAACGAGATTAATCTTCAAACGGAAACACTTTGAAACGAAATCCCCTTTCAAACAAAATTACTTTGGTTGACACTTCAAACGAAATCACTTGTCTGGCAACTTCAAACGAAATCACTTGTCTGGCAACTTCAAACGAAATCAGTTGACTGACAATCTCAAACGAAATCAGTTGACTGACAATCTCAAACGTAATTAGGACTTTCAAGCTGAATAGCTGATTTCGTTTGAATCTTTCAAACGAGATAACCCTTTGAAGCGAAATTAACTGAACTCTTCAAACGAAATTACTGATTCAAACGAGATCAGGTGCTAGTTTCAAACGAAATTACGAAGCTCATTCAAACGAAATTACGTTTTGTCCCATTTTTGTCACTTTTAAGCCGTATTTAGGTCTGATTCTCTCAAGGCTTTGTTAAAACACTGTTTCGCATGTACTGTGAAAAATTCAATCCATTTTGACCAAGATTTCACGGTCAATTTTTAAAAGAAGGTGTAGAAGTCAGAAAACAGATGTAATCAAGCTGAACTCTTCCTCCTGAGCTCTGATACCACTTGTAGGATCTTTGTACGACCTGAATGAGTCGATCAGAAGAGTTGTTTATCCGAATCAAAGGCGGGATCAATGAAACGGATGCTCGATGTAATTATAACTGTCTCTTGTATTAATCTGATAGAATTACAGCACCAGGAGACAATCCGGCAGCACTTCGTTACCGAATCACACAATCTAAGTCCGTTACAAATGACACAAGTGTTTCCCTATATATAGTTGTTCTAATTTCGTTTGAACTTGCCATGGTTGGTTTCAAACGAAATTAACTTGGTTAATTTCGTTTGAAACTAACTTTGACATCTTCAAACGAAATTACTCACAAACATACTAATTCCAGTTTCCAGCAACTTGAGCACTGTTCATTCTATCCTATTACATGACTCGATACAAGACGAAGTCAATAGACATAGTGCACTAACATGTTCTCGTTTACGTCTATGATTAGTTAATTATTATTTAATTTTAATAGTTAATAGGAGTATTATTATTAGTAGTAATATTATTATTAGTAGTAGTAATGTTAGTATTATTTTTAGGTACTAGGGTTATTGTCAGGGGCGTGTATTGGGTAGCCTAGCCTTAGTTAAGCATAGCCTGATTAACCATGCTTAAACAAGGCAGCACTAACCAATATCCAACCATGATAATGACTAGTTAGGTGTACTATTACCTAACCTAGGATTATGTAATTGTGTCAGGACCTTGAGACATAACCCAGTCGTACTAGCGGATGTTAAGCAATTGCTAATCAGGTGAGTCATCATACTTGTCTTTTAAAATGTGATAGTATACTCGTCCATAACTGGTAATAATGAGAATGTTGCAGTATGCATGTGTTAGTAGGGGTATATGGGATCCTATTATGCTTAATGAGGCGTGTCACTCTCGGAAGGGTAATAAGGTCCAGCGACATACACTCATACCTATGTGACGGCCGTAGGGGGACACAGCTGGAGGACCAGTATGTCTCTTGTACGGTGGTTTGTGACAAGTCAAATGTGACCTATAAGGTTCAATGAGGCCCAACCTGACTATAATGTGGTCACATGCCCATATTGTGTGTGCATATAATGTAAATTGTGGTATGTCTTTATAAAAATTGTATAGTATGAGCTCACCAGTATATATCTGACGTCGTTTTGAGTATACTTATCTCAGGCGAGTCATGAGGAAAGCTATAGGAACTACTTGACAGTTGTGGAGTTTTAGAAGATCAAGGAGTTCTTAGTTACCAAAAGCTTGTAAATAAATAAAGTGTTGTACTCAGACTATTATAAATTTTAATGAAAGTTTAGTTTGTTTCCGCTGTAAGTGTATCAATTGTGCATAATCACTCGGGTTACGGGGTGGGTGTTACATCCGTTTAGCATACCTATGGCTGTCCGACCGCTAGATCCACACAAGGATTCTTATCCCCCTCAAGAAGAAGGCGAAGAAGTACGTGGTCCAGAAGTACCGTACTTAAGCGCGATCGGTGCCCTTATGTATCTTGCAAATAACACAAGACCTGACATTGCATTTGCAGTACATGTACTAGCGAGATACAGTTCGAATCCAACACATAGACACTGGAAAGGTGTAAAACATATATTCCGGTATATTTGCGGGACACAAGACTTAGGTCTTTTCTATCAGAAAGATCAAAAGTCCCAGCTTGTTGGGTATGCTGATGCCGGATATCTATCAGATCCTCACAAAGCAAAATCTCAGACAGGTTATGTATTCACATACGGCGGCACATCAATTTCTTGGAAGTCAACTAAGCAAACACTTACAGCAACATCATCAAATCATGCCGAATTGATAGCGCTATATGATGCTGGTTGAGAATGCGTGTGGTTGAGATCAATGATTAATCACATATAAGAAGCATGCGGATTAGAACATATCAAGAAGGGGCCAACAATTATTTATGAAGACAATGCTGCTTGCATAGCTCAAATCAGAGAAGGTTAGATCAAGGGTGATCGAACAAAGCACATCTCACCAAAGTTCTTCTCAACATATGACTTGCAGAAAGAAGGGAAAATCGATGTTCGTCAGATCAAGTCAAGTGAAAATCTATCAGACATGTTCACAAAATCTTTACCTAGAAGTAGTTTCGAGCAGTTATCACACAAGCTCGGTCTTCATAGATTGAAAGATGTTTGATGAATTCAGGGGGAGAATTATACAAGCTGTACTCTTTTTCCCTTAACTAAGTTTTGTCTCACTGGGTTTTCTTAGTAAGGTTTTTAATGAGGCAGCATAGCTGATCCAGTAGTATCAGTTTTTTTATTTAGGTCCTCCTGAAGTACATATTTAACATCATCCTGAATTATGTTGTTAAACTGTGTATAATTCTAAATGTCTAAGGGGGAGTGTTATAAACCAGACATTTTAGGCCCAACCCATTACTTATGGGCTTTAAGGTTTATAGTTATGTTCATCTCTATATATTGTAATGTTGAATAGAACAAAGAATTGAAATTCAGTTTATCTCTATTTTTCTCTTTAGTTTTTATCACTATGTTAATTGTTTTTGGTATTTTGATAGTAATTTAAAGTTTTACTATTTATAAATAGTCCACTATTCAATTAGTTTTATTATATTATTTTATAATTTATAATTTTTACCAAAGATGTAACTTTTATGATACATCATGTCTATGGTAAATAAAACTTCCGTCAAAAATATTGATCAACTACAAATACAAAAAATACTTTTACAACTTAATTACAATAAAAAAAATTTGATCAACTTAAAAGAAGTACACGTTTTCTTAGAGCACCCCCAACGGGTGGTCCGTTGGGGTGGTCTGCTCAAGCAAACCAAAGCACGTGGTTCAAAACCGTTGGAAGAGGTGGTTCGGTGAGGGGGTCCTGTGGAGAGGACTCGTTTGGTTTGGAAGGAGTCGGACCACCAACTCACAATTGTTTTTTTAGCATAAAAGTGGGTAAAAATTGAGGTATGATGTGCAGGTTTAGAATAGTTTATTGTTAGAGGAAAACGTGGGGTTTAAAGTGGTGGTGGTTTGGAATGATGTGTCACGCTGTCTAGGCACCATTGTTTATGCTCAGTGTTGTAAGGCCGGAGGGTGTGGAGGCGCCACCCTCGCCACCTCACACTCTATAGCGCCCCCCGGCGCTATACACCCACACCCACCATTTTAAGATGGGGCGCCATTGATGGGGCTCCATCATGGTAACGAACTCGAAGGGCTTTATCAGGTGAGGCCCATGTCATTTCACCCAACAAAATTTTTTATTTTTTATTTTTTTAATATAGAGCTCCATCCACATCATGCAAGTTAAAGGGGAGCGTGATAAAGTCCCATGGATCCTAGGTGGCGCTTACATGGCCTGATAAAGCTCTATGGGGCTCCAACCACACCCTTCAGCCTAACTTTAAAAACCTAAAATGTAGAAATCGGTATTAATGATTATACACGCCATTACTGTTGTCTATGCATCAAAATTTAAAAAAAAAATTGCATTGACACAGTTGTAACCCTATCTAAGCAATTCGCATAATATTCACAGCATACTAAAATAAAAGTAAAAAAAAAAAATCCTATTTTTTATTTAAATTGTGTAATTAACTAATTAGTTACATACGTATAACACTAGTAATGTTTGTATAATATTTCTGAAAGAAAAAAATAGAAAGACTTTTTGGTGGTCGATTAAGACTTAAGCCATTTGTTTTTTCAAAAATACTTAAATGGGAAAAAAGTGGATGGCAAAGGAGTGGACGGAGGTGCGGTACCGGAAGAATCAAGGAATGTATAACAATCAGCGGCCACAAACCACTTTCTATGTTTCGAATCTTCCTGAAGGGACGTCAAACTCACTGTTATGGAAAGCTTTTATGCCTCATGGCAGGGTTAAGGATGCGTACGTGGCACAGAAACGTGATTCAAGAGGTAATTTTTTCGGTTTCGTAAGATACGAAGGAGTCAATAACGTGGAGACAACTTTGCAAGAGATGAACACGGTTAAGATTTTTGAAGCCAAAGTTAGCGTTTGTCTGGCCAAATACGACAAATTTCATCGGAAGTTTCAGCAAAACGTGGAGTTCAGAAGTGATGTGCAACAGAGGAAGACGGGTCAGTCCAAACCCGATTTGAGATACGTTCCGATAAACAGAAAATCCGGCCAGTCGTACAGTGGGATTCTCATCGGTACGTCGGAAAAGAAGAAAGAGCAAAAAAAGTTCATTGATTTTAATGGGAGAGTCGCGCTGTTTCCTGCTCACTGCATTATGAGAGCAGTTATAGGGCAGGCGGTGGATGTGAATGCGGTTGACAAAATCCGAGGAATGCTTGATCGAGGGGGTTATGCGGGTAGCCCAGTGAGTTATCTAGGAGGGCTGAATTTCTTGATTGTTTTCAAAGAAAAGCCGGTGGCGCTGGATTTTGTCAGTAGAGAGGAGGAGCTTTGGGCCGGAGTCTTATCAAAGGTTGTTCTGTGGGAGGGGCAACAGATGATGTTTGAACGACTGGCATGGGTCAGGATCTTGGGGGTGCCAATTCAGTTGCGAGATGGTGGATTTTTTGACAGTATCGGGGGTTTATTTGGTAACGTGGTTCATAGGTCGGAGTTCAGTTGGGAAAGTGTGGATAACTCGAGCGCGGTGTGTGGGATTCTAACTCAGTCAGGATTTAAAATTAACGAAGAAGTGGAGGTCCGGTGGGAAGGCAACTCGTTCTCGGTATGGGTTATGGAGTCGGAAAGATGCCTTCTCTGCATTTGGATGCATTGACTACGATCGACCCGGCGTCGGCTGAATCGGTTGCTAATGGTGATGAGGCGATGGAGGATGGTGAAATTAGGGAAGAGGATCATATGTCCCCGGTGATCAACGACACTAGTGTCCCGGAGTCGGTTCAATGTCCAGCGGATAATGAGGTGCCACAGGTCCTGCATGATGTGCATGGGGAAGGTGAAATAAATCTTGGAGAAAACAATTTGGGGGCGCACGGGTCTGAGGTTCCCAGGAGACAAGATGATAGTTTAGTAGGGTTGCAGAAGAGTGGGGTCCAGGGCATTAATGATAAAAATTTGGGTTTTAAAATTGGTGTCAATAAGGAAGTGGGCCAGGGGTGCAACTCTAAATCAAGAAAAAGGCCTCGTAGGTGTAGAAGCCCAGGACAAGATGGGTCAAATGAGGAGTGGGCCTGGTTTAATAATGTTACCATGGGCCATGTCGTGGAGAGGTCAATAAACTTAAACATCCCTATTACTGGAGTTGTGGATAACACAGTAGAGGTGGAAATTAATGAAAGTCAGACTCCAACCAAAGGGGTGCAGGAAGATTCGAGAGAGGCCCCAATACAAAACTCTGATCACAACAGGGACGCGATGGATGGCTTGAACGATGGGGATATGCAGGAAGTTCGACCGTCGGAAGCTGAGTCAGAGCAGGCCGATTGCCCGGGTATTGAGATGCCGACGGATGCAATTAGAAAGGAGACTTCGGAAACGATTAAGGCAGGGTCCAGTTTGGGGTTTCACTTGAACAATTTTCGGGGCCAGGTCAGCAATCTCATTGAAGGTGAACGAGGACAGAGGGTGATTCCATGAATTATCTATCGATTAATCTTAGGGGAGTCAAGGACTCCAGAAAGACCGATTGGATTCGCGGTTTAAAAACATCACAGGGGGCTCATTTTTTAGCAGTACAGGAGTCAAAACTTTCAGGTAATTTTAATTTCTTTGTTAAGCAATTTTGGGGGAAATCTTGTCTGGAGTTTGAATTCGTAGAGGCGGTTGGCCGGTCGGGTGGTTTATTGTCTATTTGGAACCCAACAGTGTTTAGAAAAACGGGGGTAATGAAAAATAGGAATTTTTTGGTAGTTACGGGCTTTCTCGTGATGACGGGTGAGATAATAAATACCGTTAATGTTTATGCTCAAAACGATGCGGTTGTCCGTAGAAGGTTGTGGGAGGAGATATTAGCAATCAGGAATTCATTACCGGGTTTGTGGGTATGCATGGGGGATTTTAATGATGTAAGGGATCCCTCGGAGAGAAGGAATTCGGAGTACATTGCCTTAAATGCGTGGTATTTCAATCAGTTTATAGCTAATGCGGATTTGCTAGAATATAATATGGGGGGAAGGCAATTTACATATCATTCGGATAACGGGGTTAAGCTGAGCAAATTGGATAGATTTTTGGTGTGCCGGGGATTTATGAACATGTGGCCGACGGCGTCGGTAGTGGGTTTATCTAATGTGGTCTCCGATCACTGCCCCATTTTTTTATCCACGATTCCCACGGATTTCGGTCCAACGCCTTCTAGGATTTTTAACTCTTGGTTGGAGCTGCCCGGATTGTTGGATTATGTAGGTAGCTTATGTTCTTGGTTTCAGTTTGACGGCCCGGCGGATTTGGCCTTAGCTACAAAATTAAAGTGGGTTAAACTTAGAGTGAAGGATTGGGTGAAAGACTTTAAGTCGGGTAGGGATGGATTGTATGTGGCTAAACTTGAGCGTCTTGATTATTTAGAGCTTGAGGCGGAATCTAGGGATCTTCTTCCGCTTGAGTTGGAGGATAGGGCGGATTGCAAAAACTTTATTATGGAGGCGGATAAAATTAAATTAATGGATATCAAACAAAAGTCAAGGGTCCGGTGGGCTGTAGACGGAGATGAAAATTCGACATTTTTTCATAATGTGGTGAATGCTAATACTAGTAATAACCGTTTAAATGGGTTACATATTGATGGAGTTTGGGTGACCAATCCGCCATTGATAAAAGATCGAGTGTACAATTTTTTTCAAGAAAAATTCCAAGAGCCAATGGAGTGGAGGCCACTCTTGGATTGCCCAAATCTTTCATCCTTGACATCTTTGGAAGCGGATTCCTTAGTTACACCCTTTACGGCCTCGGAGATTAAAAACACGGTTTGGGAATGTGAAGGGGATCGAGCTCCGGGGCCCGATGGCATAAATTTTCACTTTATTAAAAAATGTTGGAATTGGTTCCAAGGAGACTTCATGAAACTTTTTGAAGAATTCTATTGGAAAGGTTCGTTTAGTAGCGGGTGCACATCCTCCTTCATAGCATTAATTCCAAAACGGAGTGATCCGGGGGGGCTACAGGATTATAGGCCGATAAGTTTGATTAGGTGCATCAATAAAGTGGTTTCGAAAGTTTTGGTGAATAGACTTAAATCGGTCATTCATGGACTTATCTCGGAGGAGCAATCGGGTTTTCTAGCCAATAGAACCATTTTAGATGGGCCTTTGATTTTAAATGAGATTATTCCTTGGATGAGGCGGGGGAGGAAGAAAGGTCTTATTTTTAAAATGGACATCGAAAAGGCGTATGATTCGTTAAGTTGGGGTTTCTTAAATTCTATATTAGTGCAAATGAACTTCCCGTTAAAATGGAGGAGTTGGATCATGGCTATTGTTTCAACCGCGAGGGCTTCGGTACTTGTGAATGGTTCCCCTACCCGTGAGTTTTTATGTCATAGAGGCTTAAGGCAAGGGGACCCTCTATCTCCTTTACTATTTATTTTGGCTATGGAGGCGTTAACGGGGGTCATGAAGAAAGCGTGCGATATCGGGTTGTTTAAGGGCATCTCGGTCCCGGTAAACGGCCCGGTTTTGTCACATTTTTTGTACGCAGATGATGTAATATTTATTGGGGAGTGGACGGATAATAATGCACGCAATGTTAAACGAATTCTTCGGTGTTTTTATTTAGCATCAGGTTTGAAGGTAAATCTTTCAAAGAGTTATCTTTTTGGGATTGGAGTGGACCAAGGTCAAGTTCAAGCAATGGCGGAGGCTATGGGATGTAAAGTCGGGTCTTTTCCATTCAAACACTTGGGCTTACAAGTTGGGGCAAACATGAATTTGGTAAAGCATTGGGAACCGGTGGTGAACACGTTTAAAAAGAGGCTAGCATCATGGAAGTGTAACACTCTCTCATTTGGGGGGCGGGTAACGTTGGTTAAGTCGGTTTTAAATTCGCTTCCTACCTATTACTTTTCTCTTTATAAAGCCCCAATCCAAGTCTTAAAAAACTTGGAAAGGTTGCGTAGAGAGTTTTTGTGGGGAGCTTCCATGGAAAAAGCAAAAATGAACTGGGTTGCTTGGAAGAATATAATGGCGCCGAAGGACTTTGGGGGGTTGGGCTTTGGTTCACTTAGAGACGCAAATGTCGCCATGTTGGCTAAGTGGTTGTGGCGCTTCAAAGTGGATCGTGATAGTTTATGGAGAAAGGTTGTTGGGTGTCTTCATCATAATACAAGGACTTGGAGTTTTATCCCAGTTAAAATGTCTTCATCGGGACCTTGGAAACATGTGGTAAAAATTACAAGTGATTTGGAGAACATCGGGATTGATTTGGCGGGTCTTTTTCATGGGAAACCGGGTCAAGAGAAGCAAATATTTTTTTGGAGGGAGGGCTGGTTATTTGATGAACCAATGTGTAAAAAACTACCGAATTTGTTTCATTTGGAAAGTCAAAAGTGCGCGTTAATTGCGGACCGGGTTTCGGTGGATAACGGGGCGATTCATTTTACTTTTAATTGGACAAGGCAGCCAGAGAGTCCAGAAGAACTGGCTGACTTGGGCATTTTGTTTGCAGCGGCTGCATCTTATACGTTTGGCTCGGCTGGAGATCATTGGATTTGGAAACCGGAGACTTCGGGTATTTTCACAGTTAAGAGCATACGCAGGCTGATTGAAAAGGCATATTTTACGGATCTTGGTTTGGATTTTGTCTGGAACGGATGGGTACCTTTGAAAGTAAACTTTCTCTCGTGGCGGCTAGTTCTGAACAGGCTTCCAACGGCAGTGGAAGTCGAGACGCAGAAATGTACAGGTTCCATCTGTATTATGCAGGATGTGTGATGAGTATGATGAAGACGCCAACCATCTTTTCGTGTCGTGTGGTATAGCCCAACAAATCTGGGAGTTCGTTACAAGCTGGTGCAGGATGGGCCATATTTATATCCTGGAATTAAAAGACTTTCTCAAGGTGCAGAATCGTTGTCGCGGCTCCGGAAAATGGCGAAAGACGGTATTATCTATAATTCAGACTACTTTATGGGTGATTTGGAAAAACCGTAATGACGTCGTTTTCAACAACAAACAACCCACTTTGGCGAAAATAAAGGAAGAAATTAGAACTTATGGGTTTCTATGGATCAAGCATAGAGCAAAGTGTCAAGACATAACGTGGGAAGATTGGTGTCGTTTTAATTTACATAGTATGGGGGTTTGATGTTTTTTTTTCTGGTGGTCTATGTATCCGGCCGGTATAACATTTTTGTTGTCCGGTTTTGTTTTATCAATAATATTTGTTGGCCGTTAAAAAAAAAGTAATGTTTGTACTTTTCCATTAAGTTTGTGTGTACTGGAGGCATCAAAGCCTCCGCATCACCACTTTATCAACCCCAAAGCCAACGCTAAACCGTTACGGAAAAAACAAAGGACGGTGTGAAAGATGAGGTTCAACACCAATCAACAAATCACTTTTTTTCTTTAATTTACCACTACACGGTTGTGTATTTACAATTTAGTTATTACCCTACTACATACATATAACTTTTTAACCTTTTAGTTATTCTTCAACAATTTATATCCCATCCATAAACCCCTCCCCAATCATTAATATTTAAAGAAAGAATAAACTAAAAACCCACTACACCCTTGAAAAACCGCTACAATAGCTTTTTTTTATTAGAGTAAAGTGTAATTTGCCACCTTATGGTTTGGTTCAAATTACCAGATGAACCCCTATCTTCCACTTTTTGCCAAATGAAACCCTGAGGTAGGTGGGTGTTTCATCTCACTTTGACACCAGTCGTTAGTAAACGGTTAGATTGATTGTCCATCGGAGGGGTAATATGGTCAATTCGCCCTTTATGGCAACCATCTGTGTTCATTCACTAGAAAAAAAACCTTGTGCCCTCCAGGGGCGGATCTAGTGTATAACAAGGGGTAATGCCCGCTACCCCTTGGCGCTCAGGCTGTAGTGTAAAATTAGTGTAAATTTTGGAAAAATTTGACGTTTTTTCTATTTTGTTACCGCTTATTTATAAAACGTTACCGCTTGGCGCGAATCCTAGATCCGCCACTGGTGCCCTCTCTCAACAACCACCATTCATCACCTCCAAACCACCACCAGCGCCACTACACGATCAAATTCGAGATTTCCAAGGCTCTGTGTGCACTCGGAATTCACCTTGATGGGAATTAGGTTCGATTAGCTACATGATTCTGAATGCATGGTTATTGTCACCGGCAAAGATGGTCACCGGGATAGCGCCCGGAGTTCACACAGTTCCGGCGAGGCTTCAACGTCACCGAGAATTGCACTTGAGTTTATACCCGATACAGAACACTCCATTGTTAAGATTTAAGAATTACGGATGTTGGAAGTGAGAAAAAGGTTGTATGAATCCTGTTATTCGAGGAGTGGTGGTGGTGGTGGCTGGTGGTTGTTTGTGAAGTGGCTAGAGGTGAACCAGGGTTTGTCAAGCTATGCGGTATGGTGGCCATCCTCTCTTGGAGGAGGATCCGCCACCTAGGCGCCATATCATAGTCATATAGAGGATGATCCGCCATAGCAAAACACTGGAAATGGGAGTATGATCCCACCCCGCTAATTATGGCAATTAAATTATATATTTTTTTTAAATCTTGCAAAGAAAACAGTCAAACACCTTGAAAAGGGGGTAAATTTTGTCCTGTTCTGCTTCGTCCCCAACGTCTCCATGGAGACGGTCACGACGCCGACGATGGGGGCGGGATGGTGTGCGGAACGGCGCCGAACCAGGACGCAAGGGGGACGGTCGCCATACCGAATAGCCTAAGGGGAGTGGGGGTGGTATCACTTACAAAAAATCCATCACTCACAAACATCCGATCAAGTTCCGTTATGTCATCAACCATTATTTCATCAATCACAACCATTTTTTAGTGGCGTTGGTCATCACTAGTGATGAAATTCCATCACTCACTACTTTTTTTTAGAAATTAACAATAAAACACTAAAATTATAAATTTCAATTAAATAAAATATAAATTACATAGCAAAATAAAAAACAACTAAACATGGGAACAAAAAAAACTTAAATTAAATGGGTGGCATCTCCCAACGTACCCGAACCTCTTTTCTTCGAACCCACACCTCTCTTGCTTGAACCTTCCATCTTTGTTGTAAAATTATTTAGATTGACTTGGAGAATTTTTTGAATTGAATTGGAGAATTTTTGGATTGAGTGGGAGGGATGTTTGGTTGATTTTATATAAAAAAAAACCTACAAAAATAAAATCCCCCAACGTTCAAAAATACCCCAAACGGTCAGAATGCAACGGTACAATTGAAAGTTCAACGCGTGGAAAAGATCACGCATTTAAATCTTCACGCGTGAAGAAAGGTAGTGGCGGCGGTGTTTGGTTGTTTTCCACGAGTGATGGGAAGCCATCACGCTCCCACCCCCACTCCCCTAACAGGAGAAGATATAAGCATAAGGGTATAATAGTCATTTCAGTGGTTAAAACAGTAATATTATAGTCTGTTTGCTCGTTTTTTAACATACAAACTAACCGTTGACTAACAGCAGGTGTCAAAGTGAGATGAAATACCCACATCAAGGTTTCATCTAGAAAAAAAGTGAACGATAGGGTTTCATCTGGTAATCTGGACCAAACCTCATAATGGCAAATTGTAGTTTACTCTTTATATTATGAAAGATATTGAGAGATAAATTTTAAAAAGTATGATTTTAAGTTATAATATAGGGTTGAAAAATGGTGTGTGTGTGTGTGTGTGGGGGGGGGGGGGGGGGGGGGGTGGGGGGGATATGAATCGGCTAAGCCCCTGAATTTTAAGCTTTTAACCGACTTGGCTTACTATGCATCTAACCTTGAATTAAACACCACATCAATCATATCAGTTCAAGATCAACACCATTAGCAGTCGAATCAAAAAAATACTAAACACTAAAAAGTGTTAACTAACACGAATACGTACGTCCACAACCAACACATGAACAAAGTGAAATCATGTCAGAAATTCTAAAACACAACCGCAGTTTCCACACCCATATAACTCTGGTTGTTGACACCGACTCAAGGTTTAAGTAAAGCATCTCGCTTTGGTTTGGCTCTCGCATACTCACAGGGATTAGGGCTTCTGCTCCTGCTTCGACTTGGACTTTGGATTAGGCTTCAGCCTGTTGGTGACGGTTTCTCTCTTTCAAGGCTTTGGCTTGGGCTCCTTGACCCATTATTATCGGGTGGAGGAAAACTGTCCCCAACGAGACTTCGACTAAGACTCCTAGACCCACCATTGTAAGGTGGAGAACGTGCTCTTACTGGTGAGCGTGAGTACGACCTTTTTCTACTATACTTTTTTCCTCGAGGTAAAACAGACCTAAATAATTCAGAAGTATAAATGATAAATAATTCAACATATTTTTCACAACCACAAGAAAGCTAAACAGGATAATTAAACACATACCTAGATTGATGCCTTATCTTGGGTGGAGGTGAGTACTCACGGCTATGGGACCGTGATCTAGTACAACGAGTCGGGTTCGGATCGGGTATCGGTAATCCCATACCCATACCCGGTTAGAAAATCGTGTCCCATACCTGACCCAATACCCGTCAGGTATCGGGTATACCCGCGGGTATCGGATATGCCCATTAGTTTGTTAAAAGATATATGCTGTGATTACTAAATACATTTTTTACTATTATTATATAATTTTATTTATACAACTATTATAAATTAAAAAAGAACATTACATACATATAAGTTTTATCATAAAGTAAAATAACTTTATAATACTTGTACACTTACATGTATATACTTCACAACATACAAAATATAAATACTATTATCAAATGCATATACTAAAAGAATTTTTTTTTTCACATTATGACCATACTAAAATTAATCATCAATAGACAATGTTTAACGAAAATACAAATATAAATTTAAAAAATCGGGTATATGATCGGGTATATAGTTTGGGTAAACGGGTATGTGGTTTTGGCTAATCGGGCCGGGTATCACTTAATCCCATACCCGACCCATACCCGCGAAAATTTTCAAAACTAATCCCATACCCGGCCCAATACCCGTTGGGCATCGGGTATACCCGTCTCATTTGTGTTAGCTTTCGGGTATACCCGTCGGACTCGGGTATTTTTGCCATCCCTATTCAAAATTAATTTAAATTTATGCCGTAAGAATTAAACAGGGAAATCATGATCGAAAAATTTAACATCAGGATACGTAAATCGATATCAACAAAAATTCTAAATCCATGGATCAAACTTTTATCAATACGATTTGCAGAATACGAATTGAAAGTTAGTAAAATCGGTAATAAGTATTGTTACTTTATAGTGGTGAACTATTAGGTAAGACTTAAGAGGAAATTACCACATTGACCTCAATGATTAATACGTTTGAAGACATGCCTCATGACAACAATAAACATAACATGTTGAGTTTTGGGGACCTTGGTTAAATTTTCAAAGGTGACAACTATATTATTTAATTTAATATTTATAAACTTTATTTTTTTTTTCATTTTCTCGTTTATAAAAAAAACTGTAAGTTCCGTAATGTTATTTTTATTTTTACCATTTTGTGTTGCTATAAAAGAAATAATTTTTTGGGTAAAGACTATAAAAGAATTATTAAGTTCTATGTTTTTGGTATTTTGTTAGTAACTTAAAGTTTTAAAAAATTATTAAGTTCAATGTTTTTGGTATTTTGTTAGTAATTTAAAGTTTTACTATTCATAAATAGTTTACTATTCAATTGGTTTTATTCTATTATTATTACTATTGTATATAAAAAATGTAATCCTTGATACATCATGTCTTTATTTAGTAGGGATATTGGATTTTAATAATACTAAGTTTCACCTTTTGGCCGATAATAATTCCAACTTTAAAATTTCCCTCCAATAATCCTAACTTGTAAAAGTTTGGCCACCATTGATCATTTTCTAACATAGGTGCACTTAAATCAAATAAGGAGTTTCTAGGTGTAATTGAATCTATTGAGAAGACCAAATTCTTATATGTTTGAAAATGATCAATGGCGGCCAAACTTTTACAAGTTGGGATTATTGGAGAGAATTTTTAAAGTTGAGATTATTATCGGTAAACAGGTGAAACTTGGGATTATTAAAACTTCCGTAAAAAAATTGATCAACTACAAATATGAAAAAAAATTACAACTTAATTACAATTTTTTTAATCAACAAACCCAAAAAAAAAGTACACGTTTTCTTAGTGTTATAACTTTAAAAACCTAAAATGTAGAAATCTCTGCACGCCATCAATATTTAGAACAAAATCATACTTTGACGAAATTTTAACTAGGGGTGAGCAAGAAAACCGAAATAACCGAACCATAACCGAATAACCGAAATAACCGAACCGAAACAAAAACCGATGGTTCGGTTTTCGGATTTTTAATAACCGAAAATTTCGGTTCGGTTTTTGGATAAACGTTTTCAATAACCGAAAAAAACCGAACCGAACCGATAAGTTACAATCCATATATTTTTATGTTTAAGTTTAAATTGTTTAAGTGTTTAACCCAATGCTAGTAGAAAATGTTAATTTTATTCTTGAATGTAAAGTGTTTATAATAAAAACATTATAACTGAAATGATTTATTATTACCTATAAGATATAACAAAATTTAATATAAAAATTAAAATTTAATAAAACTTTGAAGAAACATAAAAATATATTAGAAGGTTAGGTTTATGTAAACAATACTAATTAAATAGGTGAACTATAATAACTTAAATATAAACATATAAAAAGATTGTTATAATATAAATTATATTTTTTATTTTTTGAATCTTACATAATTTTGTTCCAAAAACCGAAATAACCGAAAAATTGAACCGAACCGACGTAAAAACCGAAACCGAACGGTTTTTAAAACCTTCGGTTTTGATTTTACCCAAAAACCGAACCGAACCGTGCACACCCCTAATTTTAACACTATTTAAGCAATTCGCATAGTATTAGCAAAGTAAAAAATGTTTTCTAAATTTATAAGAGGATTGTTTAATTTAATTAGTTACATACGTACTTTTTTCATTGATCAACAGCCATTAAGACCATGTTTAGTGAAGATGTCAATGCCCTCACGTCACCGCTTCACCTGCAGCAAAGGCAACGCAAAACTATTACGAGCCAAGCAAAGGACAGTGTGAGAGTTGGGTCTATCCCCAACCAACCAATTACAAATTTTTTTCATTTAATTTAGTTCTTAGCTAAATCCCTATACCCTTGTAAATGATTAATTTAGTTACTTCCAACAGTTAGACGTTCACAATCGATTCTCTACTCTATCTCTATAATTACACTAAAAAATCACTACTTTTTCTTATCCCTTTTTAAATAAATATTTTTTTTTTACTTTTAAAATTACCTTTTGAGTAAAGTACAGTTTCAGTACCCTGAGGTTAACACCCGCTCGTAGGTTCAGTCCCTATTTCAAAAAGGCAAATTGGAAAATAATAATCACATCTTTCTGAAATTGGCCGATAATAATCCCAAGTCAGTTATTAGTCAATAATAATCCGACCTCGTTCAATTTTTTTGTAAAGTAGCCTGCCGTTAAAATAAGCTAACGGAGTTAAGTGTTTTTCCAAATTACAAACCGATTCTTTAGGGCTTTTGATCAAAACGAGGATACGAGTCGATTGATGTAAAACTTATCTCGAAATACTGCCCCCAACCCACGAAAACGGTGCTTCAATTCGGGTGTTTAACTTCCAATTAACAAAATTCAAGCCATTTCGAACACAATTTCGAGGTAAGGTTTACATCAATCGACTCGTATCCTCGTTCTGATCAAAAACCCTAAAACATCGGTTTGTAATTCGGAAAAACACTTAACTCCGTTAAGCTTATTTTAACGGCAGACTATTTTACAAAAAAATTGGACGAGGTCGGATTATTATTGGCTAATATCTGACTTGAGATTATTATCGGCCAATTTCAGAAAGATGGGATTATTATTTTCCAATTTGCCTTTCAAAAAATTCAACACTTCAGTTTTCTTACGTTGTCAATTTGATTCAGTTAAACCCCTGAGACAAACATCTGTCAGTCAACAATTAGTTTTCTTATCGTAATTTTGTATTTTAGAAACCCTTATAACAAATATAATCCCTCTAAAAGCCCCCATTTACACCTTTCAATCCTTCCTTCTTCTCCGGGAACTGAAACACCAATTTCAGCAAATCAACGTACTGGTCATTATGAGTCTATTTAGAGTTCAACTTCCTTAATTAAAGTTAACATAATCTCAAAACCAATTTATACTTATTATACAAAGATAAATCAATAAATAAAATCAAAGCAGACTCCATAATCCTAACTGATAGTAGGTTCAATATCACAAATATGAACAGAATGACACCAATTGCTGATGGAAGACATGAGTTTCTTTGGCTTTGTTGTGATTTGTAGAGAGGAAGAATTTTTGTACTTTCACTTATGGTCCCTGGAGGGTATTATAGTCATTTAACAAATTCAGTAACGGTGAAGTAACGGCAATTTGCCCCGGGGGTTTAATTGAATCAAATTGACAATAAAGTGTTGAATTTTTTTAAATAGGGACTGAACTTGCGAGCGGGTGTTAACCTCAAGGACTGAAACTATAATTTACTCTTACCCTTTCTTTCTCCTCTCCAGTCACAGTCACTTTCAAAAAGCATTAAAATTAAAATATTATAGAAGGTGAACAAATACATTTTATCTCTCCTCCACTCATAACCACTCTACAAAATATAGAGAATGCACTCAAGTAAATATAGAGGATTGATTGTAAATGCTCTTACAGAGGATTGATTTTGAATGCTCTTACAGGAGTCACATGACACCAAGGCTACTCGGTATAGAGGAGGGTAGTCCTCAAATGATGTTCCGCCACGTAGGATGGGGCAAAGAGGATGGACCTAAGAAAATGGAGGATGGGCCTAAAATACATATATGTTTGTTGTATGTATATGTGTGTGAGTGGGGGGAGGCACGTCCTCATCGTCTTGGCCAGGACGATCTCGATGCCGACGTAGCAGGGGAAATGGAGAGGGGGGCCGGCGCCGCCCCACGACGTCCCGAGGACGACCTCCGTACGGAGTAGGCTAACTATTGAACTTTTTATTATTCTACATTTCCACTGCACAGTCATGCCACTTCAAAGTTCAAACTCTTTTCGTGATATTATTTTATTTTTTTACTTTCAGCGACTCAAAAACAGCTTAAACTGTAGTAATCAGTTTTTGTCATAACTGATTAGAAATGAGCTTTTAACCGGCTGGCTTCCTGTGTATCTAACCATGAATTAAATACCACAACAATCAGATCAGTTCAAGATCAAAATCATTAGCATTTGAATCACAAAAATACTCGAAAACTAAAAGGAGCCAACAACACGAAGACGGCCACAACCAACACCTGAACAAAGCGAATTCATGTCGAAATTCTAAAAACACAACAGCAGTTCCACACCCATATCACTCTGGGTGCCGACTCTTACTCAAGGGCTAAATGAAGCATCTCGCTTTGGTTTGGCTCTCGCATACTCACAGGATCAGGGCTTCTGCTCCTGCTTCGACTTACTTCAAATTGGGCTTCGGCCCATTGGTGTGACCGTTCCTCTCTTTCGGGGCTTTGGCTTGGGCTCCTTGAACCATTATTATAGGGTGGAGGAGACCTGTCTCTGAGGGGACTTCGACTAGGACTCCTAGACCTATCTCTCTACTATATCTTTTTCCTCGAGGTGAAAACTACCTATATAATTCAAAAGTATATATAATAAATACTTCGAAAGGTTTTATCACAACGACAAGAAAGCCAAACAGGAGAATCAAACAATCAAACACATACCTAGATTGACCCCTTCTCTTGGGAGGAGGTGAATACTCACGGCTACGAGACCGCGATCTCGGATAGTGCAGAGGTGGAGAGTAGCGACGCGGTGGCAATCGTCTGCGGTCACTGTATCTGCATAAATACTATTTGTGCATTAAATACTTCAAAATTCGGACAAATATAATATTTAATAGTATTAGTGCATTATATAGTTTGTTCATAAATACCATTTGTGTTCGTTTGTTTTCATTTGTGTTCATGAACATTGGTTTGTGTTTGTTTGTTTCATGAAGGTTTGTTTGCTTTCGTTATCTAAACTTAACAAACGAACATGAACACGTTCATTTCTTAACAAGCAAACACGAATAGAAAATCTCGTTCGGTTAGTGTTCATGAAAAGATCATGAACACATATATTTTCCTTAACAAACGAACACGAACAAGGCCTTCTTCGTGTTCGTTCGGTTCGTTTGCAGCCCTAGGTAATAAAAATTCAAATATACTAGCCTGCGTTCTCTTGATCTCATATCAGCCGGTTTCTTCCGATTCTCCTCAGCAAAAATAACCATCGGCTTTCTCCCTTGAAAAACCTGACCATCCATCTGGTATTTCGCTTCTTCCATCGGCTGGATCAACAAACTGAACAAATCCAAACCTCTGTGGCTCCCTGCACACACAGTTAAACAAAAAAAAACTCAACCAACAGTAAAATCCGAAACAACTGACCTTATTTAACCTGTTTTTAACTGATAATTTAATAATTAGTTTTCAGTGTTATGGTAGGTCATGGTCATAAGCAGAACTGCTGACCTTGTAAGTCACAGTGTATATGTATGAGTTGAAATTCTTCAAGACTTGGAATCTTAGTTCATAATATCAAGAGAAACCTTAATACTTGATTCATGCCTTCAAAACTTTTACTTCACTTCACTGTTAAATGGCAACAATCTTAATGGACAGCCCAATTTAAGATATAAGATTAACAACAAAACATCTAAAAAACACAAATAAAATAAAGAGTAAATTGCCTTTTTTGTTCATGAGGTTTGGCCAATTTTGTGACTTTCGTCAAAAGATTTGTTTTTCTGCGTCTGGATCCAAAAGGTTTGAAATCTTGTCAGTTTCATCTGGTTCGTTAACTCCATCCATTTTTCTCCGTTAAGTCAGGGGGTAATCCTGTCTTTTTTGTTAACTTCAAAGGCAATTCGCAAATTCTGGATCTTCCACAAGGCCTCCAGTATATTTTGCTTTGACAACATTGGAGCTTGAGGTTGTTCAACATGAACCTCATGTTCGGAAAACTACATTATTTAACAAACAAGTTTTCAAAAAGTTGGTACTTAAACAAACACACACACACACATTTGAATTTTTTATTACCGTCCTATCTAGTTCTTCTAATCCGTCAACATCATGTTCAGTGGAAACATCGTGTGAACCAAATTGAAACTACATTAATTAAAACAGATTATTAGTATGTTGATTCTATTATATATATTATATATATATAGTCATGACAGAAAGAGAAATAAAAAATTGATTGTTAGTACATGATTACCTCATCGTCAACATTTTCGACCATAGTCGTATCAATTTGATGACTTTCATGAGTTTGGTTTTGTTCAGCGACATCCTCAAACTATAAAAGCCAATGAAATTGTTATAATATAAAACAAAAATAATATAAATTCTAAGCTACCCGGATCCAAGTAACCTGACCCAAAACCCGAACAAGACTCCTAACCTCTAATGAATAACATGTGTTGTCATGAGTTGGTTGTGTCAAGGATGGATTATGCAGAATGGCCTTCGTGTTTGAAAGCTACAGGTTAACAAACATATTAGAAGTCTTACTAAAAGTAAAAAAAAGTAATATATATAATTCGTATATTAGACTACCTTTATTGTAGAAAGTGGCCACTAAATGAAATAACCAATAGTCGTCCTCCTCGATCCACCCATTCTGGGTGTCAGCGTATCTCGGGTGGATATGGGTAGCAAATGGTGCCAGGTCATCAAAAATGGGGTCAGGCATGGGCGCTACATCTGGGATCTCAGCAGCTGGTGGTGCAATGACAGGTGCATCAGTGACAGGTGGTGCAACGACTGGTGCATCCTCAGGAATGGGGTCAAGAGCAAGAACGGGCTCTGGAATGACGGGAGCAGGCTGACGATCAGCAGGCATAGCAGGATCCTGATCATCCGGGAGAACAGGAGCCTCATCCGGCTGCTCCTCGGGAACCAACTCATCATCCATATCCGTCTCCTCATCGTAGTTAATACGAGGGAAGTTACCGAATCCCAAGTGTGGGTAAGAGGAAGCTACTGACTCAACGGAATCTGAGGCTGACGAATCGGAATGAACCTCCATGTCAGGAAGCTCAACCATAGGAACAACGGGGTCAACAACTGGGATATCAGCATGCGGAGCATCGTCCTCCATCGGGGCCCCACCATCCTGGTCTCCCGCCGGGGGACCCTCGATGAGTAGATCGATGTCACCATCGGGTAACGCGTCGAGAGGTTGTTCCTCAAAGGGAACTGCAGCAAATGGGAGAGGGGCAGGGATCGGAACAAGGGGTAGATCCTCTCCTGGAGGGCCATCAGCTAGGGGTACGTCGTCTCCGAAGTCCGGTAGGGCAAAAGGCTGAAAATCATCTTCATCGGTGCTCGTGTAGTCTGAAGTGTAAACTTCCGGGTCTGTGGCGATCTCGTCGTCTGAGGTAATGGCCATCGGGTCGCTCGTGTTGGACACTTCACTACCAGATGATGTCATGGTGTCTGTAACACAGCCACAACATATACACATAAATCAGATAAGCATGTAAACAAATAGCAGTGTAATCATGTATGCAGGTAATCATCCTAGTCTTCCCAGACTATCCCTCCCCATTTCTAGAACTGAACTCCCTAGTCTCTCAGACTACCCTGGTCTCTAAGACCAACCTCCCAGTCTCTAAGACTAATTCTTTCCCAATCTCTAAGATTGAACTCCCTCAGTCTCTAAGACCGAAATATAAATCTTTGCAAAGTGTATTTGTGCCTTTTTGTTTGTAAAAATGTTTGTGCCCTGGATCTGAACGTTTAGTGCATGCAATGTAAAATGTTTGAAAACATTTTCGTGAGAGCCCTAGTGATCATAGTCTAGACTCGAGAATGAATCCTAGTTCGCTATGATCGAGGCTCTGATACCAAGCTGTCACACCCTGGCTTTTGCGGAAGCGTGGGTTTAATTGGTGTGACTTCTTAATACCATAGCAACAATCACAACAATGCTATATGATAAAATACGGGATGTTCATCCATTAAAATAGTTTAGAAAATGCGCAACATATTGTTTTAAAATCTCAATCCCAAAACATATTACAAAACGTGACTTGTTTAAAATGAGTTCATAAGACTCAACGAAGAACTACCAACAAAACGAGGATTTAAGATATGCAACCCGTCCAGGAATGAGTCGCACTTCCAAAACCCTATGACCCTGGATGACATCCTTATCTAGTACGCAGCTAACATGCACCACTTGCCAGATCCTATTCATTTCCTGAAATACATGTAATTTGAAAAGTCAACAAAAAGTTGAGCGAGTTCATGCGTAAGTGAGTATATAAAAGCCTTTAAAATGTCAGTATAAGTAAAAGTCCCTGGTATGTAGCAATTAAGGAAAAACCTGATCACCATTGGGTTGCAAAGCCAATAGTATGTGTGAAATGATGCAGGAAGACTCAAACCTAGCAAATTTGTCTCCGGTATGAAGACATAGTCACCACTATGGGCCGCCCCGGCCTCATGGGTGTGGGTTCGCTACACCCAAATAGATCTATCACTCATGTCCCTTGGTCCTTCAATGAGGATTAATGGCCTTAAGTGTTGTGCCCACCACTCACATGATCGCGTAATAAAAACCCTCCTTAAGCTAACCATACCATATAATAAATGTCAGTAAATGTCTGTAACATGTATTTCACCCCCGAAATGTAAAACTGAAAATAGTTAAGAGAAAAGGGGGACATGAACTCACAGTAGTGCGTCTTGTACCGTATCTCAAACTCTGTCTGCTACACGACAACCTACACGTACTAATGTCTATTAGAAGAACGGGCCGTGCCTTGGCTTAGAGTTTAGTATTTTGAGTTATGTTTCTTATATTGTTCCGCGTGATAATTATTTGTTCATTCAATGTTCTAGTAAACTTCTAGTCTTAGAAAGCAAATATTTACTAAGTGTTAGAATTTTCGGAAAATTTCGCCATAGTCTCCTTTGTAAATAGAGGGGTCCATGCTTAAAAGCATATTATTCTCTTTTATATAAATCCCGTAGAGTGTTCCCACATAGCCAACCCGACAATCATACATGCAATACACTACTTACGTCTTTTCAGCTTTATTAAACAAAACTGGACTGTTTTCGAGCATTTAAATAAAATAGTTAACCTTTTCCAAAAATTCTCAAATTTTTACAGAATGTCATATAATCCAAAATTTATTGTGTAAAAATTTCGGGGACCAGTTCATTACCAATTTTATATAAAAATTCTTTTACCCGTCTGCAATCAGATTTGTTACTTTCTGATTGCAGTTTTACGGAAAAATTCACTAAAAATCAATCGTAAGTCCGATCGACGAAATTCCAGTTGGAGGGTCACGGAAACAACAGTGACCATCTACAGTAAAAATTCCATGAGCTGATTTTACTCAGGTTTCGGGTTTTGACTCTGAATACAACACACTTTTTCAGCAGAAATATTTCAGCTTGAGCTGCTGTCTAAAAACAATTCTTTAAAAATAGTAAACGATCTCGAAAAATTACGATTCTAGTGCCATTTGTTCGGTTGTTCAAAATTACACAATTTAGACTCCAGAAATTCAGTTTTTCGATTAAAAATGGCCCAGTTACAGCCTGTTGAAATTGGCTGGAAATTTCAATCAACATGTTTATTTCAGGTTTAGTGTTTCTAAAAGCATATTAGCAAGGGCCCTAACCATGATTTATCTATAACTTAATGATCCAACACCATGCATGCATTCACCAAACTCAAACCAACCCGATAACATCATCATGCAAACCTTTTTATGTATGATTTTATGTACGGTTTCATGTTCATATTTTTAGTGTTTTAGCTTTTGTGATTTATCACCATCATTCTACTATGAATCATAACAAATAACAAGATGAAACAAGGGTGTGAAGGGACTTACTACTAGCACAAGGCTAGGATAGAAATCTAGAATAAAGATGAAGAGATGATGAAGATGAAGCAAGCAAACAAGTCTCTTGAAGCTTCACAAACTTGCAACTCCTTTGAATCACCCTTGAAGCTTTGAGTGGACCTTAGGAGTAGATGACAATGGAGATTTGAGGGTGGTGATGGGGGTGGCGGTTATTGAGCCGAGAAAGAGAGAGAGAGAAGTGAGGTGAGAGAGTGAAGGGTCTTGATTGGGTTATGTAGAGGGCTTGGGGGCTAGTGTAATGAGTGCACCATATTTTGTGCAAAGCAACAAGCAAACAATCACCTTGGAACAATCACAAATCCTATGTCATGATTAAGATCTTGGGTGGGGTCCATGAGGGCTGAAAATCGGTTGGGGGGGGGGGGGTAATATGTAAAATTTTGGTAATTAGTAGGTAAGTATATAAGAGGTTAAGGGTATTTTCTAGAATAGTGGGTGTATGACATGTTTCTATAGTGTGTGGGGATTTATTGTGACCATGATTATTTAAGAATAATAAAATAATGTTTTTGACAAAATTTTGGTGTCCCGGGTAATGTCAGGTTGTTCGGTTACGTATCGTTCCGTTAAAGTGTTAAATTGTACCGTATAGCGTCTTTTATGCATCTTTTTGTAACGAAAACATTCCTGGCACTTAGGAAAGTATACAGGACCACTCTGCTATATTTGTGTATTCTACTGGTATAATAAAATGCTGAATTTAATAAAAGAATGCAGAATTCTGTATTTAACGCATGTTTTAGGCACTTCCCGGCACTATATCTATCCCCTAATGACGCAGTCTTATGGTCCTCACTTCCCTATACTACAAACCAGTGTAGTACTCTATCCCTGGCTCATACTGGCCATAATAACATTGTCTGTCTAAGTGCTGGCATTGTCAGCATTATTTCTGAATCAACCGTTCAGTGTGTTAACTGTGCTGAGTGCACCAAGTATGTCACTAATGTAGGTGTGTAATGAATGGAGTGACTGTATAAAATATGATGCATGTATATATGATATAGAATCGTAGAGCAGTTTAAATTGTCAGTTGTAATCAAGCACAGTCATTAAGCACGTAATTAAGATTAATTAATTTGTACAGTACCTGAAATTTTGAGGGTTGTCACATTCTCCCCCCGTTAAGAAAATTTCGTCCCGAAATTTTAGGTTCTACGCCTAGTTGCAGGGGTCTTAGGGAATAAATGTGGGTACTTGGCCTTCATACGATCCTCACGTTCCCACGTGAATTCTGGCCCATGTCTAGCATTCCATCGAACTTTGACGAGCTTGACACTACTCCTGCGTGTTTTGTTAATCTTCCAATCCGTAACCTCAACAGGTTCTTCAACAAAGTGGAGTGTGTCGTCGATATGAACTTCTTCAGCAGGAATGACAACGGTGTGTTGAGTTGGACTCTTTTTCAGGTTCGATACATGGAATGTATCATGAACACCATTGAGTTCAGCAGGCAGGTCCAACTTGTATGCTACAAGCCCAATCCTTTGTAGGATTTTGAAAGGGCCAATGTAACGCGGATTCAATTTCCCACGCTTCCCAAAGCGTGCCACACCTTTCCAGGGTGAAACCTTTAACAAAACCATATCCCCAACTTGATATTCCACGGACTTCCTGTTTGGATTTGCATAGGCTTTTTGTCTGTCTCGAGCCGCCTCGATGCGTTTTCGAATTTGCGCAATCTTGTCTGTCGTCTCTTGGACGATTTCGGGACCAGCGAGCTGCCTATCACCTGCATCAGCCCAGCATAGTGGTGATCGACACTTGCGTCCGTAAAGAGCTTCAAATGGCGCGGCTCCAATACTTGTGTGGTAGCTGTTGTTGTACGAAAATTCGACCAATGGTAAATGATTATCCCAGCTACCACCTAGATCCATTACACATGCTCTTAGGATGTCCTCCAATGTCTGAATAGTTCTTTCACTTTGGCCATCAGTTTGCGGATGAAATGCAGTGCTCAGATTCAACTGCGATCTAAAAGCTTCTTGGAAGGATTGCCAAATCCTTGATACAAATCTCCCATCTCTATCTGAGATGATCGAGAGAGGCACTCCATGACGTGCCACGATCTCTCGCATGTAAATCTCCGCAAGTTTACTCGTGTTGTCTTTCTCTTTGATCAGCAAGAAGTGCGCAGACTTTGTCAAACGATCAACTATTACCCAAATCGTATCATGGCCCTTGGGTGTCTTTGGCAGTTTCGTTATGAAGTCCATAGAAATTTGTTCCCATTTCCATTTGGGTATTTCAGGTTGCTGCAGAAGACCTGAAGGTTTTTGGTATTCGACCTTTACCTTGGCGCACGTTAAGCATTTGCTAACATATACCGCAACATCGCCTTTCATCCTTGGCCACCAATAGAAATCCTTAAGATCTTGGTAGATTTTATCCGCTCCTGGATGAATTGAGTACCGTGACTTGTGAGCTTCATCAAAAATAACCTTTCTCAATCCACCAAACAGAGGAACCCAAATCCGTTTCATGAAGCACAAAGTTCCTTCCTCGTTTGGTACCAACTGCTTCTCCATCCCACGGAGATATTCATTCTCAATATTCCTTTCTTTGAGAGCTTCTCTCTGCGCGGCACAAATGCGCAAAGAGAGGTCTGTCTGGACGATCATTTCCAAAGCCCTAACCCTTATGGGCTTGATCCTTTCCTTTCGACTTAGGGCATCGGCGACCACATTCGCCTTCCCTGGATGATACTTGATTTCACAATCGTAGTCGTTCAGCAGTTCAACCCAGCGTCTTTGCCTCATGTTAAGCTCCTTTTGATTGAATATGTGTTGCAGGCTCTTATGATCAGTGAAGATCGTACATCGTGTGCCGTATAAATAATGTCGCCAGATCTTTAATGCAAACACCACCGCGCCCAGTTCCAAATCATGGGTGGTGTAATTTTTCTCGTGTATCTTCAGTTGGCGTGAGGCATAGGCTATAACTTTCTGGCATTGCATCAACACGCAACCCAAACCTTGACGCGAGGCGTCACAATATACCACGAAGTCTTCCGTGCCTTCGGGTAGAGATAGAATCGGTGCGTCACAAAGCTTGTTCTTCATCAACTGAAACGCTTCTTCTTGCTTGTCACCCCAATCAAACTTCTTGGCTTTCTGCTTGAGTGCGGTCAGGGGTTGAGCTATTTTTGAGAAATCCTCAATGAACCTTCGATAATAGCCAGCCAAACCTAAGAACTGCCGAATCTCAGTTGGCGTCCTTGGAGTCTCCCAATCCTTGATTGCCTCGATCTTTGTGGGATCAACATGAATTCCATTTCCATTTACCACGTGACCAAGAAACTGGACTTCGCGTAACCAAAACTCACACTTTGAGAACTTAGCGTATAACTTCTCCTTCTTAAGTAGCTCTAGAATAGCTCTTAAGTGCTGTTCGTGCTTGTCCTTCGTCTTCGAGTAGATTAGAATGTCATCGATAAACACGATCACAAACTTATCCAAGTACGGCTTGCAGACTCGGTTCATCGGGTCCATGAAAACTGCCGGTGCGTTTGTCAATCCAAACGGCATAACCAAGAACTAGTAATGTCCATAACGAGTCCTAAAGGCCGTCTTCGGGATACTTTCCTCTTGTATCCTTAGTTGATGGTATCCTGAGCGAAGATCGATCTTTGAATAGAGCTTGAACCTTGCAGCTGATCAAATAGGTCATCAATCCTCGGCAAAGGATAACGGTTCTTGATTGTCAACTTGTTAAGCTCGCGGTAGTCTATACACATACGAAAGCTGCCATCCTTCTTTTTAACGAACAGAACTGGAGCTCCCCAAGGCGAGAAGCTTGGTCTGATGAATCCTTTATCCAATAGCTCCTGGAGTTGTGTCGACAACTCCTGCATCTCCGACGGTGCAAGTCTATAGGGTGCCTTGGCTACAGGCGCGGCGCCTGGAACCAAGTCAATGCGGAATTCGACTTGTCGTTGTGGCGGCAACCCTGGCAAGTCTTCTGGAAAGACTTCAGGATATTCTCTTACGACCGGAATGTCTTCAATCCTTGGCTCGGCAGCTTCTTTATCCACGATGTGTGCCAAGAAGGCAACACACCCCTTCCGTAAACACTTTTTAGCTTTCAGACAGCTAATGATTCTCAACGGCGTATCACCCTTCTCTCCGTGTACTACGATCGTCTCTTCATCTGTCATGGGGATGCGAATGGTCTTTTCGTGACAAACTATCTCGGCCTTGTTGCTTGATAACCAATCCATTCCCACTACCACGTCGAAGCTTCCCAACTCGACTGGTAGCAGATCTAGCGTAAAGTCGTGTCCTCCCAGTTCTATCATACATCCTCTGATGACTTCTCCCGTTTCAATTAGTTTCCCGTTCGCTAATTCGATCGAGTATGGAACGTCTAACTTACTAGCGGCCAACCCAAGTATATTCTTAAACTCTAACGATACGAAACTATAATCGGCACCAGTATAAAAAAGAACAGATGCAAAGCGTTGGTTTATAGGGAACGTACCGGTGACGACGTTTGGATCCTGGCGCGCTTCCCTCGCACCAATGTTAAAGATTCGGCCTTGCGCCTGATTTAGCTTTGGGCATTCTCTTTTGAAGTGCCCAACGTCACCACAGTTGAAGCATCCTGGCCCTCGGCCATTTCCATTACCATTCCCGCCTCGATTTCCGTTGGTTCCTCGATTTCCAGCTTGATTTACGACATTCCCACGATTGCCATTTCCCCCATTATTCCCTTGTGGCCGGTTTCCATTGCCACGGTTGTTGTTATTGTAACCCCTTTGGCCACCCTGGCCTGATCCAACCCAGCATGTCTCCTTTAAATGGCCCGTCTTCCCGCAGGATTCGCATTTTCTAAATCGGCATGGGCCGGGGTGATGGAACTAGCAAATACCACACTTGGGCAGAGTGCCCATGTAACCCTTTCCTCTGTTTTCATCACCGGTTTTGGCTCTGGCCGGTGTGCTCGACTCGCCCCTCTTGCTCACATTGCTTGTACTCTGCTTGAAGTTGGAAAACTTTCGTTTGTTATCACCAGCCGACTCCGCATGAGTCTCTTTCTTCCTGGATTCGGAAATCGAGAATTTTCCCAACCTTACGGCCTCCTCCGTAAGTGCCACACTAACGTCGATTGCTTCCGTAATTGTTGCTGGCTTGGATGTGGTAACCATACTCAGGATTTGGGGTACCAACCCCCAGATAAAGCGCTCGATTCGTTTGAATTCTGGTGTAACCATATAAGGTACCACATGGGACAAGTCGTGGAACCTCTGAACATATTCCGCGATTTTGGGACCATCCATCTTTAAATGCCAAAACTCTGTTTCCAATTTCTGGATCTCAGCTCTGGAGCAATACTTCCTGCGCATCAGCTCTTTCAGTTCGGCCCAAGTCATGGCGTACGCTGCAGCCTCTCCTAAGGTTTGAACTTGGAGATTCCACCATGATAGGGCACCGTCAGTAAAAAGCCCAGAGATGTATGTAACTTGTTGTCCCGGCGCACATTTGCTCATTCTCATTGTTGCTTCAGTCTTCTCGGTCCAACGGGTAAAAGCCACGGCACCCCCAGTGCCATCAAAGTTTTGTGGCTTGCAATCTAAGAATTGCTTGAAAGTACACCCTATACAAGCAATGTCATTTATAGAATTATTAGCAGTCGCACATGAATCATCCAAATATAGTGTAATGTGTCTCCTATGACTGATCATTACCATTCGGAGGGTTGTTGTTGTTGTTCGAAATGTTTCCGCTTGATTCTCCTTGAGAAACGGCATACTGCGCAATAGCAGCCGCGATGATCCCATGTAGTTCTGCCTGGGTAGTCGGCATGCGTGCTTCGCGTCGTGGAGGCATTTTCTAGAGGATGTTTCATATTGGTCAGGTCATAGTAAGCATATAATCATACGTATATGTAGCAACATTCATTATTTACATAACACCTCATGTCATAACTGTGACAATCCGAATTCTCGAGGTTTGTGCTGTTTAACCCCGTAATCTTAACTCCTCATTCTTCCTATACGATGTTTATTGCTTAGATAAATTTTGCTTTATGTTATGCTATTATATCATGTTAAAGCTAAACGCACGTTATAACCTCGTTAAACATTACGCTGTATATCTGGGCCGCAAGTATGTTGGGCCACACCTCTCTTAGGTTGATCCCTGCTGTGTATGTTGAGCCAATTATGATGGCAGCCTTGCTACCCTTGCGGCAGCCCAATGATGTGGGCTTAAGCCCATTTTGGCCATAAAACCAAACGTCCCAAACCTTTTAATCATATAGGGTACGTATTAGTTTTATTTCATAGCACAACTTAAAACAAACCCTACTCCTCTCAATTGTTATGCGACGATAGACGATTCCCTCCCCTTCGAATTGATTATCGTGGTAAGTATAGTATTAAAGATTTTAACCTTGTTTGACTAGTAGCGATTACATGAGAATCTCTTTTGGTTAGTGTTAATTGTATGAGAGGTGTGTTGGTATGTGTGTTCGAAATTAAATGTTGTGGATGCGTGGGTATGGGTAGGTTAAGCATGATCCTAGGATGAATACATGAATTGTATTATATTTGGGCAAATGTCTTTGTGATATTTGGAATCATAATTAAATTTGATGTAACAGTAACTGTCCATTAGGGTTGCATGTAGTGGTTTCATAAAGGGATAATATTGTATATGGGAATTGGCGGCCATGTGGGTGTGTTTGTAGTCTTCATCTAATCAAATCTTGTGCATATTTTAATGATGTTGTCAGTATAGTCAAGAGTAGTATAGGGTGTGAATTAATTTAATAAGTGGGGGCTTGATTTGTGAGTTGGAATCTATGTGCATGTTGGATGTTCATAATAATTGTTTTGCATTAAATGATAATTGGTTTGTATTGCAAGATGACAACAACTGCCATAAATAATTAGCAAAATTGAAAAGTTGAACTAATAATGATAACATGCCAATCTGTGTGGGCTAAAGTATTGAACGAATAACATGCACTTTGATTAGGCCTGGTGTGGTAATTGGGCTGCTCACGCGAAAGGGGAAACATTTAGTTTTGAAAATGGGTCGTACACTTTTTGGGTGAGGGCAGCCGCACGGCTAGGGCTGGGCTTCGATGGGCCATACACACACACATGTATACAGGTTGTTGATGGCACGTTATAAATGTCTTGCACGTTTTGTTGATGCGTTAAAAGGAATTAGGTTACACGGCTAACCCAATTTAGATAGTCTTGCAACTTGGGCCGTTGGGCTATGTGAAACTGTTAATCGAACCATGAGCTTGTGCTAAGAGTGTGTATAGGACGTACATGGTTACAATGTGTTAAGTGATGATTATTGTCTGTTACGAGCAATAGGTCAAATGACATGAGTTGTCAAATGTTTTGTGAGATATGGACAACATTGACTAATCGATACAACTTGTACAACCTATTTAATGATGGTGCATTATTTGTATGGCATGCGAAAAATGTATAACTTAAGTGATTGTGAAACTGATTATTATTGGTAACCACGCTAGGGTTTGATTGATCAACGTGGCACAAGTAGTTAATCTTACCGAACAAAACTAAGGTGAGTTCATTACTTTTGAGCATGCGTCCCGGTGGTTGGGACAGTCAGTGGGTATCCCGGGGAGGGATAAGTCTTTTGGGTAAAAACAGGAATGTTGGATAATATACTCATCCTATCACCTTTAAAGTCCCTCCGTGTTGTTTGGTTACCGGGGAGGTAACATGGTATTAGTTAGTAGCGCTACTTAGGTTTGGCAACCTCACCCCGTACCTGGGAGGACGGGTGTTGAACTAATGACCTAGTCATGACCAATGTTTTGATAGGAGCATTGGAGAAAGGGCAAAATAATCAGAAGCCGTCTTGTATTCGGGGTATTATCAACATTACTTTCAGAATTAACTTCAATGGATTAACTAAACACTTGGTAATCAACGTTTTGGTAAAAACTATGAACTCACCAGCGTTGTCTGATACACTTGTTGCATGCTCGCAGGTCGTTAGATTACTTGGATTTGGAACTTGCTGTCTGAAGTAGCTGGAGTGGTCATGGGTCGCTCTGATTGGATACACATATTGGTTCATTGATTCGTACATTTGTTTTGTGAATATTTAAACTATGGTTTTGTTAATGCTTCCGCTGAACATATTGATTTTCATTTAAACTTGTTGATGGTACTTTATTAATGATTGAGAACTTTATTTAGAAACTTGTATGGGTTCAATGTAATTAGTGGCTCATTGTTGGTACATCACACGCCTATCAGGGACACTCCCTAGGTGGTATTTTGGGGGTGTGACAATAACCATAACAAATAATCAATAATGCATGAAATTTGAAGACTTGTGACTTAAGTATCATAAACAAAACCACCAATACAGTTTCACAATTTCGTCATATGTCAAAATATATTAAGGGCTACATCACCCTTGTCTGAGTACAATAACAAATAAATCAAAAACCAAAAACGTGGTCTCAAAGGTCTTCATAATCATGGCTCGAGTGCTGTCTTCTTACTAGGAGTAGCCTGTCTGCAGAAGATCTGGAATCCCTATTGCCACGAATATCCCTAAGCTGATGGTGGAGGAGGATGTGGAGGAAAATGCGAAAAGAGTAAACGTCGCATGTGAAGCCAATCTTCCTCCATGGCGCGATGAGCTCTCTCTAGCTCCTGCACGCGGCGGGTCAGCGCCTCGTGCTGTATCATGAATGAAACAAGAACATCCTCGGTAGAAGGCCCGACATGATAGGGGTGATATGGATCTGTGGGTGAAATTCTTCAAGACTTGGAATCTTAGTTCATAATATCAAGAGAAACCTTAATACTTGATTCATGCCTTCAAAACTTTTACTTCACTTCACTGTTAAATGGCAACAATCTTAATGGACAGCCCAATTTAAGATATAAGATTAACAACAAAACATCTAAAAAACACAAATAAAATAAAGAGTAAATTGCCTTTTTTGTTCATGAGGTTTGGCCAATTTTGTGACTTTCGTCAAAAGATTTGTTTTTCTGCGTCTGGATCCAAAAGGTTTGAAATCTTGTCAGTTTCATCTGGTTCGTTAACTCCATCCATTTTTCTCCGTTAAGTCAGGGGGTAATCCTGTCTTTTTTGTTAACTTCAAAGGCAATTCGCAAATTCTGGATCTTCCACAAGGCCTCCAGTATATTTTGCTTTGACAACATTGGTGCTTGAGGTTGTTCAACATGAACCTCATGTTCGGAAAACTACATTATTTAACAAACAAGTTTTCAAAAAGTTGGTACTTAAACAAACACACACACACACATTTGAATTTTTTATTACCGTCCTATCTAGTTCTTCTAATCCGTCAACATCATGTTCAGTGGAAACATCGTGTGAACCAAATTGAAACTACATTAATTAAAACAGATTATTAGTATGTTGATTCTATTATATATATTATATATATATAGTCATGACAGAAAGAGAAATAAAAAATTGATTGTTAGTACATGATTACCTCATCGTCAACATTTTCGACCATAGTCGTATCAATTTGATGACTTTCATGAGTTTGGTTTTGTTCAGCGACATCCTCAAACTATAAAAGCCAATGAAATTGTTATAATATAAAACAAAAATAATATAAATTCTAAGCTACCCGGATCCAAGTAACCTGACCCAAAACCCGAACAAGACTCCTAACCTCTAATGAATAACATGTGTTGTCATGAGTTGGTTGTGTCAAGGATGGATTATGCAGAATGGCCTTCGTGTTTGAAAGCTACAGGTTAACAAACATATTAGAAGTCTTACTAAAAGTAAAAAAAAAGTAATATATATAATTCGTATATTAGACTACCTTTATTGTAGAAAGTGGCCACTAAATGAAATAACCAATAGTCGTCCTCCTCGATCCACCCATTCTGGGTGTCAGCGTATCTCGGGTGGATATGGGTAGCAAATGGTGCCAGGTCATCAAAAATGGGGTCAGGCATGGGCGCTACATCTGGGATCTCAGCAGCTGGTGGTGCAATGACAGGTGCATCAGTGACAGGTGGTGCAACGACTGGTGCATCCTCAGGAATGGGGTCAAGAGCAAGAACGGGCTCTGGAATGACGGGAGCAGGCTGACGATCAGCAGGCATAGCAGGATCCTGATCATCCGGGAGAACAGGAGCCTCAGCCGGCTGCTCCTCGGGAACCAACTCATCATCCATATCCGTCTCCTCATCGTAGTTAATACGAGGGAAGTTACCGAATCCCAAGTGTGGGTAAGAGGAAGCTACTGACTCAACGGAATCTGAGGCTGACGAATCGGAATGAACCTCCATGTCAGGAAGCTCAACCATAGGAACAACGGGGTCAACAACTGGGATATCAGTATGCGGAGCATCGTCCTCCATCGGGGCCCCACCATCCTGGTCTCCCGCCGGGGGACCCTCGATGAGTAGATCGATGTCACCATCGGGTAACGCGTCGAGAGGTTGTTCCTCAAAGGGAACTGCAGCAAATGGGAGAGGGGCAGGGATCGGAACAAGGGGTAGATCCTCTCCTGGAGGGCCATCAGCTAGGGGTACGTCGTCTCCGAAGTCCGGTAGGGCAAAAGGCTGAAAATCATCTTCATCGGTGCTCGTGTAGTCTGAAGTGTAAACTTCCGGGTCTGTGGCGATCTCGTCGTCTGAGGTAATGGCCATCGGGTCGCTCGTGTTGGACACTTCACTACCAGATGATGTCATGGTGTCTGTAACACAGCCACAACATATACACATAAATCAGATAAGCATGTAAACAAATAGCAGTGTAATCATGTATGCAGGTAATCATCCTAGTCTTCCCAGACTATCCCTCCCCATTTCTAGAACTGAACTCCCTAGTCTCTCAGACTACCCTGGTCTCTAAGACCAACCTCCCAGTCTCTAAGACTAATTCTTTCCCAATCTCTAAGATTGAACTCCCTCAGTCTCTAAGACCGAAATATAAATCTTTGCAAAGTGTATTTGTGCCTTTTTGTTTGTAAAAATGTTTGTGCCCTGGATCTGAACGTTTAGTGCATGCAATGTAAAATGTTTGAAAACATTTTCGTGAGAGCCCTAATGATCATAGTCTAGACTCGAGAATGAATCCTAGTTCGCTATGATCGAGGCTCTGATACCAAGCTGTCACACCCTGGCTTTTGCGGAAGCGTGGGTTTAATTGGTGTGACTTCTTAATACCATAGCAACAATCACAACAATGCTATATGATAAAATACGGGATGTTCATCCATTAAAATAGTTTAGAAAATGCGCAACATATTGTTTTAAAATCTCAATCCCAAAACATATTACAAAACGTGACTTGTTTAAAATGAGTTCATAAGACTCAACGAAGAACTACCAACAAAACGAGGATTTAAGATATGCAACCCGTCCAGGAATGAGTCGCACTTCCAAAACCCTATGACCCTGGATGACATCCTTATCTAGTACGCAGCTAACATGCACCACTTGCCAGATCCTATTCATTTCCTGAAATACATGTAATTTGAAAAGTCAACAAAAAGTTGAGCGAGTTCATGCGTAAGTGAGTATATAAAAGCCTTTAAAATGTCAGTATAAGTAAAAGTCCCTGGTATGTAGCAATTAAGGAAAAACCTGATCACCATTGGGTTGCAAAGCCAATAGTATGTGTGAAATGATGCAGGAAGACTCAAACCTAGCAAATTTGTCTCCGGTATGAAGACATAGTCACCACTATGGGCCGCCCCGGCCTCATGGGTGTGGGTTCGCTACACCCAAATAGATCTATCACTCATGTCCCTTGGTCCTTCAATGAGGATTAATGGCCTTAAGTGTTGTGCCCACCACTCACATGATCGCGTAATAAAAACCCTCCTTAAGCTAACCATACCATATAATAAATGTCAGTAAATGTCTGTAACATGTATTTCACCCCCGAAATGTAAAACTGAAAATAGTTAAGAGAAAAGGGGGACATGAACTCACAGTAGTGCGTCTTGTACCGTATCTCAAACTCTGTCTGCTACACGACAACCTACACGTACTAATGTCTATTAGAAGAACGGGCCGTGCCTTGGCTTAGAGTTTAGTATTTTGAGTTATGTTTCTTATATTGTTCCGCGTGATAATTATTTGTTCATTCAATGTTCTAGTAAACTTCTAGTCTTAGAAAGCAAATATTTACTAAGTGTTAGAATTTTCGGAAAATTTCGCCATAGTCTCCTTTGTAAATAGAGGGGTCCATGCTTAAAAGCATATTATTCTCTTTTATATAAATCCCGTAGAGTGTTCCCACATAGCCAACCCGACAATCATACATGCAATACACTACTTACGTCTTTTCAGCTTTATTAAACAAAACTGGACTGTTTTCGAGCATTTAAATAAAATAGTTAACCTTTTCCAAAAATTCTCAAATTTTTACAGAATGTCATATAATCCAAAATTTATTGTGTAAAAATTTCGGGGACCAGTTCATTACCAATTTTATATAAAAATTCTTTTACCCGTCTGCAATCAGATTTGTTACTTTCTGATTGCAGTTTTACGGAAAAATTCACTAAAAATCAATCGTAAGTCCGATCGACGAAATTCCAGTTGGAGGGTCACGGAAACAACAGTGACCATCTACAATAAAAATTCCATGAGCTGATTTTACTCAGGTTTCGGGTTTTGACTCTGAATACAACACACTTTTTCAGCAGAAATATTTCAGCTTGAGCTGCTGTCTAAAAACAATTCTTTAAAAATAGTAAACGATCTCGAAAAATTACGATTCCAGTGCCATTTGTTCGGTTGTTCAAAATTACACAATTTAGACTCCAGAAATTCAGTTTTTCGATTAAAAATGACCCAGTTACAGCCTGTTGAAGTTGGCTGGAAATTTCAATCAGCATGTTTATTTCAGGTTTAGTGTTTCTAAAAGCATATTAGCAAGGGCCCTAACCATGATTTATCAATAACTTAATGATCCAACACCATGCATGCATTCACCAAACTCAAACCAACCCGATAACATCATCATGCAAACCTTTTTATGTATGATTTTATGTACGGTTTCATGTTCATATTTTTAGTGTTTTAGCTTTTGTGATTTATCACCATCATTCTACTATGAATCATAACAAATAACAAGATGAAACAAGGGTGTGAAGGGACTTACTACTAGCACAAGGCTAGGATAGAAATCTAGAATAAAGATGAAGAGATGATGAAGATGAAGCAAGCAAACAAGTCTCTTGAAGCTTCACAAACTTGCAACTCCTTTGAATCACCCTTGAAGCTTTGAGTGGACCTTAGGAGTAGATGACAATGGAGATTTAAGGGTGGTGATGGGGGTGGCGGTTATTGAGCCGAGAAAGAGAGAGAGAGAAGTGAGGTGAGAGAGTGAAGGGTCTTGATTGGGTTATGTAGAGGGCTAGTGTAATGAGTGCACCATATTTTGTGCAAAGCAACAAGCAAACAATCACCTTGGAACAATCACAAATCCTATGTCATGATTAAGATCTTGGGTGGGGTCCATGAGGGCTGAAAATCGGTTGGGGGGGTAATATGTAAAATTTTGGTAATTAGTAGGTAAGTATATAAGAGGTTAAGGGTATTTTCTAGAATAGTGGGTGTATGACATGTTTCTATAGTGTGTGGGGATTTATTGTGACCATGATTATTTAAGAATAATAAAATAATGTTTCTGACAAAATTTTGGTGTCCCGGGTAATGTCCGGTTGTTCGGTTACGTATCGTTCCGTTAAAGTGTTAAATTGTACCGTATAGCGTCTTTTATGCATCTTTTTGTAACGAAAACATTCCTGGCACTTAGGAAAGTATACATGACCACTCTGCTATATTTGTGTATTCTACTGGTATAATAAAATGCTGAATTTAATAAAAGAATGCAGAATTCTGTATTTAACGCGTGTTTTAGGCACTTCCCGGCACTATATCTATCCCCTAATGACGCAGTCTTATGGTCCTCACTTCCCTATACTACAAACCAGTGTAGTACTCTATCCCTGGCTCATACTGGCCATAATAACATTGTCTGTCTAAGTGCTGGCATTGTCAGCATTATTTCTGAATCAACCGTTCAATGTGTTAACTGTGCTGAGTGCACCAAGTATGTCACTAATGTAGGTGTGTAATGAATGGAGTGACTGTATAAAATATGATGCATGTATATATGATATAGAATCGTAGAGCAGTTTAAATTGTCAGTTGTAATCAAGCACAGTCATTAAGCACGTAATTAAGATTAATTAATTTGTACAGTACCTGAAATTTTGAGGGTTGTCACATCACATGGGTGTCTCTTTGAGTATGCAAACAACCCCCTTCAACAGGAGTTGGTTAACGATGTTCAAGACGCATTAAGAGAGTTGGCTGAATTTTTTCACATTTTCCACTTTTAGACATTTTAGATAAACTAAACAAACAAAAAAAACCCAAATTAACAAAACAATATATATACATAAAAGTAACAGCCCTAACTTTTAAACTACACAATATATAATTTGTAATAGTGACCAATCATGCTTCACTGATCCTACCATATTGAAATATTTGTGATGTGATTTGCCATTTACAAAATATACAAGATCACAAGTTGTGTTATTATATAATGTCATATTTTACACGTCACCTAGATATACTATTATACTATAACATAATCCGACAAATTCACATATGCATACATCATGGAATCAAGGGGGACCTCATGAGATATCAGATACTTGTAATAAACCAAACAAAATCCAGACATAAGGAGACAACAAAGATAACACAAACATAATATATAAATAAGAGGTGGATAAAATAACCTGCGAAACTTCTCAAAACCCCGGTGACCACGAAATGTGGATTGGATATCGAATTTAAACAAAGAAATCACGATCGAAAACCGTAACATCTGAAGGGGTAAAACGATCTCTAAGATCCCATCCATTTCGAACTCAAACACAAAATCAACGGATCTAACTTCGATTAACAGCATTCAGGGATTCCTACACGACGGCTAGAGTGAACACGAGAGCTTAGATAAGTTGGTTTATATAAGTGGTGAACCATCTAGGGTAAGAGGGTAGAAAATTACCATATTAACCTCTAGATTTAAAAAGGGATATGGAATGTCATGTGACATCAATATTAAAAAAAAAAAAAACTATCATCTAAAATATTCATTTAATAGTTGACAAATATCTTATAATTTCATAACTAGTATTAAGTACCCCTGCATTGCGGCGAGGGCAAACACCAATGTCAAACTACTGTCAGCGACCACCAACACTAAGTTGTGGCGTGTTAATGCGAAGAAATGAATCCGAAACATAAAACATATAAAATAATAACTAAGTCGATCTAGGACCCGCGTGTACGATTAACCTGTCAACGAAAAAAATAGACAACGTAAAAACTTTTAACCACACACGCACGTTACGCCATGTTAACTCGCAAGATTTATAACGAAACGTAAAACAAAAATTTTGTGAAAAATGAAAACTATAGAGGACCAAAGTTGAAAGTAAAAAAGTCGTAAGATTAAATTGGAAAAGATGAAAATTGGGGTTAAAAGTAAAAAAAATCAAATAGTTTTGGGTTAAAAACAAAAAAAAAACAAAAGTTTTTTTAACACCCCCCCCCCCCCCCCCCCCCCCCAAAAAAAAGTATTTATGCCTACACATGTTTAAAATTATAGTGTTGGGTAATAACTAAGTTGATCTAGGACTCGTGTGTTACGATGAACCTGTCAAACAGGAAAAAATAGACGGCATAAAAACGTTTAACCACACATGCACGTTGCGTCATGCCATGTTAACTCGCAAAATTTAGAACGGAACGTAAAACGAAAATTTTGCGAAGAATGAAAAGTATAGAGGACCAAGGTTGAAAGTAAAAAAGTTGTGCGGTTAAATTGCAAAAGATGAAAAGTTTTAGGGTTAAAAGTAAAAAAAATGAAATAGTTTTGGGTTAAAAGTAAAGAATCAAATAGTTTTGGGTCAAAAATAAAAAAAATTCAAAAGTCCTTTGAAAAACCCACAAAGCATAAGGTACAACACCTTTATGGCTAAACATGTTGAAAATTATAGTATTAGATAATAGATAATAGATATTAGGTAATAGTTAACAGTTAACATGAATTTTAAAATAAATATGAATTAATTTGTTAGGTAAGTTTACTAAAATACATGTCCTAAAAGTTAATATCTTATTTTAGAGTACAGTGATCTTCAAAAAGAATGCGTCTTGTAAGGGAATTCGGGCCATCCACCGATTTTGCCTCGGGTAGGTGCTACCCATGTGGCAACATCGCCGCGGGTCTGACGGGTTGCACCAGACGGGTAGACCTTTAGGTGATCAAAGTCGATGCGGGTTGTTGACTTTTGGAGTTTTTTTACAAAAATAAACACAGATTCAATATCCCAAAATTCCTTTTGCTTTTAAAAAATGACATGTATAACATCCTAATTTCTATATTATGATCTTGCTCAGACCATGTGTTTGATATTTGTAATGATTTTTGGTTTTTGCAGGAGTTTAAGATATTAGGTTCAAGAATTTGGTTAACAGATCAAAATTGTGATGTTGTTTAGACCATGTGTTTGGAAGACTGCCTGTTTGATCTTTTCCATACATTTGGTTCAAAATTTTGTTTATTAAATTTTAAGATGTTAGGTTTTTGAGGGTGTTTCATATTGTGCATCTCATTTTAGTGTTCGGCTACATAGTGTGTTACCGGATTATGACTGGTTTTACATAAATATAATTATTCAATCTGATTCGTATTGTTGCTTTAAAATTTATTTTTCATTTTGATAGTTTCTTACATGTTCTAAAAGAATTTGAATCAAATCGAATTTATTCGAATTCGATTCGAATTTAAATTTTTAATCGAATACGAATTGGGTTTTTTATTCGAATACGAAGTCGAATCAAATTGGGTAGGTTTTAATCGAATTCGATTCGAATACGAAGTCGAATCAAATTGGGTAGGTTTTAATCGAATTCGAATTTAAGGGAAAATAAAAATTATTCGAAAATTTGATTCAATGAACACCCCTAAAATATAGGGTTATTTAAAAAAAAAATATTAGGTCAAACTAGTTGTTGAACGGCTAGTTTAAACCCACCAATAATAAAATTCCAAGTCGCTAGCCGTTTGCCCTTAACGCCGGTGGAGATCTTGAAGCCCAACGGACAACACCATTATAAACGCTGGCCATGGGGTGGTTTGGTGGGCGTGGATTGGCAACCACGCACAGGTTTTGACGGCCACACCACATGGTCTAAGGCTTATCACATCCCCATTAGACTTATCTGTTAAATTATTTTCATCTTTTGTCTGTCACTCAACAGTTGATAATAAAATAAAATTAAAAAAACCCACCATCCAAACCGGTTCCTAACCCAATTCAAATCGACAACTTGTATATCAGTTCTTACCTCATTACCGAACTCTCATTATTGAACCGGTTTGGACTGAACCGATTAGAAAACCAGTTTAACTGGTTCAACCCAACAAAACCGATTTGCATAGGGTTCGTTCGAATAACCATGAATTAAACACCACAACAATCATATCAGTTCACGATCAAAACCATTAGAAGTCGAATCACAAAAAAATACTCAAAACTATAAAGTGCCAACACCACGAAAACGTCCACAACCAACACCTGAACAAGGTCAAATCATGTCGAAATTCTAAAAACACAACAGCGGTTTCTGCACCCAAATCACTCTGGGTGCAGATTACTCAAGGGCTAAGTGAAGCATCTCGCTTTGGTTTGGCTCTCGCGTACTCACGGGGATCAGGGCTTCTGCTCCTGCTCCTGCTTCGACTTGGACTTCGAATTGGGCTTCGGCCCGTTGGTGACTGTTCCTCTCTTTCAGGGCTTCGGCTTGGGCTCCTTGACCCATTATTATAGGGTGGAGGAGACCTGTCTCTGATGGGACTTCGACTAGGACTCCTAGACCCACCATTGTAAGGTGGAGAACGAGCTCTCACTGGTGAGCGTGAATATGACCTTTCTCTACTATACCTTTTTCCTCGAGGCGAAACCGACCTAAATAATTTCAAAGTATATATAAAAAATAATTCAACATGGTTTTTTCACAACCACAAAAAGGGCAGACATATTGAGAATTAAAATATTAAATACATACCTAGATTGATGCCTTCTCTTGGGAGGAGGTGAGTACTCACGGCTACGAGACCGCGATCTGGCGTAGCGAGGCGGTGGAGAGTGGCGACGTGGTGGCGATCGTCTGTGGTCACTATATCTGCTTCCGCCCCTGCAATAACATTAATCATATAAAAAAACATCGACTAGCATATAAAAATTAGGGGTGAGCATGGTGCGGTTCGGTTCGGTTATTGCCTAAAACCGAAACCATAACCGCACACTTCGGTTATCAAAAAATCATTACTGTTCGGTTAATCAGTTATTTGCGGTTAATGTGGTTTCCGTTCGGTTATAGGTCGATTTTTTTATCGTTTCTAAAGTTAGGCTTTAAATGTGTGGGTTATGCAAATTCATGCGCAAAAAATAAATATACACACTTAAAGCTTGTAGAATTATCAATTATATTTCACTAACACATGCATACTGAATTGCAAAAACAAAAGTAACACATGTAGACACGTGTTATGTGGAAGCATACATACGAACATAAAGTGGCTAGAGTTTTAAATTTAATGAGATTGGGTCATGGTTAAAAGACTTAAAACACTTCACCAAAAAAAACATATGGAGTGGGTCATGGATTCGGCCATGTTTAAAACATTCGGTTCGGTTCTGTTATGAAAATAAAAATAACCATAACCGAACCGCAACATGCGGTTATCAAAAATACAAATAACCGACCCTTCGGTTATTTCGGTTACGGTTCGGTTTTATGCTCACCTCTAATAAAAATTAGAGTAAAATACCATTTTCGTCTCTAAGATTGGGCAAGTTTTGCAACTTTCGTCCAAATGTTTGTTTTTCCGCATCTTTTAGGTTTGAAATCTATTTTTTCTCCGTTAAGTCAGAGACGAAATGGCATTTTACTCTACAAATTAATATAAATACTTCAACTTATAAACGAGTCAATAAACTAGCCTGCGCTCTCTTGATCTCATATCAGCTGGTTTCTTCCGATTCTCCTCAGCAAAAACGACAGTCAGTTCTCTCCCTTGAAAAACCTGACCATCCATCTGGTATTTTGCTTCTGCTGCATCGGCCGGATCAACAAACTGAACAAATCCAAACCCCCGTGGCTCTCTGCACACACAATTAAACAAAAAAAAACTCAACTACCAGTAAAATCCGAAACAAGTGACCTTATTTAACCTGTTTTTAACTGATAATTTAATTATTAGTTTTCAGTGTTATGGTAGGTCATGGTCATAAGCAGAACTGCTGACCTTGTGACAGTGTATAAATATGAGTTGAAATTCTTCAAGACTTGGAATCTTGAAATCTTCTAAATGTAACCCGACTCAATTTTCTTCATATCTTCACTACCAAACAAAACCACCTTGACAGAACTCTTTACTACTTGATTCATTGGTACTTAGTTCATAATATCAAGAGAAACCTTAATACTTGATTCATGCCTTCAAAACTTTTACTTCACTTCACTGTTAAATGGCAACAATCTTAATGGAAAACCCAATTTAAGATATAAGATTAACAAATTGTAAAACATCTAAGAATCTAAGAAAAAAACACAATTAAAATAAAAAAGAACATCCGGCACTCAACTGGATTAAAAGAAACTAATATTTAACATAAGTGAAAAATATATGAAAAGGCATGGCACCAATCGCATACGCATGCTCGATATTTTATTAAAAAACGTGAAAGGAAAACGAATATAGTGTAAATGCATCTGATTATATCATAAATGACGTGGCTTTTCATTCAAAAGTTATGACTTTACTAGTACGAAAAATAAACACTAAACAGTCAATTAAATAAATATCATAAAGGCTACACTAGCTCACCCGCTATAATAATCCCTCGGCAAGTAGATGTCCTTTAAAGGACCGAATTCTCCAAACGGCCTTCGAAGGTCCTCTTGCCTGAAAAAATTGGGTACATCAGAATGTTATCAACAATAAAATCACTTACAGATATTCTTTAAGGGTAACCCAAATTCAGAGTGATAAGTGTTATAAGTACATGTAACAAATTAACAAAAAAGGTATAATGCCAAAATCCAATTCTTGTATCAATAAAATGCATAGAAGGAAATTAAAGTTATCACGAACATACCGGCAATCAAGACGAAGATTACGAACCAAGAGACTTGTAGGAAGATCTCTTCCACGGCTACTACCACCACCATAGCGACCCCTGGGGCTAGGGCTCCTTCCCCTTCGCGCATAACGACCACCCCTAGGCGGTGATGGAGAGTAGCTTCTTCCACCCATGTTTTAGCTCTGTCCAATTAGTTTAGCAAAACAAATAAAAACTCGTATAAAAGAAAAAGAAAAAAAAAGATTCCACTAGCAATACTAAAATACAGAGCACATTGGAAACGACTGCAAGTACAGCTATAAACTACCAATGAAACCTATGACACGTGAAAATGAAATTTATAACATTCAATCTCAACTCATCCATCACTCATTCTTATCTTACAGAATACCAATGAGTAGAAGGTTGAAACAATTAAACCATGTGCAGACAGAGTCACAGACATAATATGTGCAAACCTTTCTTTATGATTAAACGTGTACAACTATGAACCTATGTTGTCAAAAGTGCCCTAGGCATTGAAGCGCAGCCCGCCGCAGATTTAGCGTTGCAGCCTGAAAGGTGAGGTTTCAGACAACCAGAAGCCAGCTCAGGCCAATTTCTGGCTATATTCAGGCCAAAAATGATTAAAAAAATAAAAAATAAACCCTTAAATAGGGCTGGAATCAACCTTAAACAACTCAGACTGGCCCTAAACAGGCCTAAACCATGTCTAAAATCCTTAAAAATTATATTTTATACTATGCACCTAGCTTAAAAAATCCCTCGCTTCTTTAGCGCCTAAGCTCCAGACTTGGCCTATACGAGTGCACTGTGCACCTAAGTGCTTTGACAGCATACCTATTAACTACCAAGCATGGTTTTAAAAAAACGTTTGAAACGTGCGCCTCAAGGCGCGCCGCGCGCTTTGAGGCGAAACGGCCAAAAAACGAGTCTGAGGCGCGCCTCATGGTGTTTTTAATGTATATGCGCCTCAGAGGGGCTGAGGCGCTAAGAAAGCTGCGCCTCAGGGGATTTTGATAGTTGTTTTTTATGTTTTTGACTTTTTGTGTCGATTTCAAGCATTTCATGTCTTTTTAAGTGTGTTTTTGATGATTTTGATGAATCTGATGATGAAATTAGTTAGTATTATTATTTTTATAATATATATAATTTTTTTATTTATTTATTAATACCGCCTCGGCCTTACGCCTCGTTTCGCCTTGAGGCTTACGCCTTGTGAGGCGAAGGGAAAACACCTTGAAACTCGTTTCCGTTCTTTTAAACCTTGCTACCAATGAAACTAAGACACCTGAAAAACAAAGTTTTAACACTCAATCTCAACTCATCACTCACCTAACCAGCAGTATTAAACCCATCAATGAGTAGAAGGTTAAAACAATTATAATAAAGTGCATACAAACACAAAAGCACATGTGCAAAAAATAGCTCATATCAAAACCATGCAAAACATCCAATCATAGCTGTCAATAGCAGCTATAAGCGCTCACTATAGCGTGTCACGTGGCGTATAGGTCATATGTCGCTATACGGTATACATAACAGCGATAAATAGCGACATATTTTTTTTTTCTCATCTCCACTGCTAGGTACCTCAGGTTTGGTCTTATAACATCTATTTTTCTGTATTTTCCTCATCTCCACTGCTCGATAACATGTATTTTTCTGTTTCTCTACTTTATCGCTAAACATGAAATAGCGGCTATCCTTACGTAGCATATTGACAACTATACATCCAAGAAAACACAAACTAATCCGCAGGAACAAATTAACTTAAAAAAAACCCTAACTTCACTCGTTCTTCCACTGTTCCACAATACGTATCATTAATCACAAAACCCTAATAATAAAAATCCAGAACATGTAGGTGGTACTATATCCAGGAAAACTGCAATTACAGGTAATTAAAAGCTAATTTGTCCAGATCAAAGTGAAAAACAAGAAATCAAACAACGAGAGAGAAAGTTAAGACGTATAAAAGAAAATCGAGATTGATTACAGTGTATTATAATGTTTCGAAAACCGTTATTATTAAGAGAATCAAAGTGTACCTGAGTGTTTTCGCAGGAGAGACCAAAGAATGATAGATTAGGGCTAAAAAGCGAATGGGCGATGATGATATGTTGGCTTTGGGGAACGCCACTTTATATCAGTGGTCACGTGAGATACATGCTCTCCCAAATTTATATTTTTACATTTGAGTAAACTGCCATTTGGGTCCCTGTGGTTTGGTAATTTTTGCCATTTTAGTCCTAATCTCAAACTTTTTACATCTGGGTCCCTGTGGTTTCACTTTTATTGTCATTTTAGTCCAAAATCCAAAAAACCCATATTTTGACTGTTGAATGCTGATTATTTTGTCCTTTTGTGCAGGGGTATAATCGTCCATGTTAATTTATTATAACATTTAACTCATTAAGCATTAATATATATATATATATAAACCCCCCCCCCCCCCTCTCTCTCTCTCTTCTCTCAACACCCCTCTGCACACACTCTCTCTCTCTCAAAACACCCTCTGTCTCTCTCTCTACCACCACCGCCACCTCCTCCCCCTTCTATTTTACCCTTTTTCCCATTCCGCACTCCCAAACGTGTGAAGCGGTCTTCTCACCCAACTCCCCACAACCAACAATGGTGAAAGCAGCATCCTCCAAGAAGCAAAAACCAGCCAAAAAACCAGAAACCACCACCACCAAGAAAAAAATCACAAAAAGAACCAAAAGGAAACCACCAATCTCAAACCCACCAGCAAATCAAACATCTTCCGATTCAGACTCCGACGACAACAACCCCTCACCATACCAAATCCAAAAACTCATCGGCCCGGACAACACTCAATTCGCCTCATCCACCATCTTCCAACAACCACCGTCGCCTCCTCCGATAACCCCCTCCTCGCTCAAATCGCCACCATCCTCGGCTCGGACAACACTCAATTCGAAACCCTAATCTCTCACCTTATGTTCACCGGATAACATCCACCACCACACTCCACCCCCTACACCACCGCTGCCCACAGAACCACCACCATCTCCAATCCCCTGCACCACCGCTGCCCTACCAAACCACTCCCTTCACCCGAAACGTCACCACAACGGGCCAAAGAAAATAGATAGATCTTCACAGATCTTAAAGAAAAGAGAAGGAAATGACGGGTTGAAATGCTTACCGGACTGACTTGGGTTTCAGCCGCCGGAGTCGTCGCCGGACGGCGATTGTCGCCGTCATCTCTCTCTCTCTCTCCTCCTCTGATTTCGTTACCGTGCCGCCGCTACCGGTCTGATTTGGGTGTGGGTGTGTGGTTATCGGAGAAGGAGGGGTGTGGGTGTGTATGGAGAGGTGGTTGTGGGTTCCCGTCAGCACAAGAACGGTCGGATCTAATATCGAGAGTGAGAGATCAAAGGGGTCTGTGGGTGTTTAAGCTCCATCAACCACAACCATCAAGAGCACCCAAATGTTCTGAGAGAGAAATATGAATTATATATAATTAGTTTAGTTTATTAATTATTGAAATATTATTATAAATTAAGATGGACGAAAATACCCCTGCATAAAAGGACAAAATAATCAGCATTCAACAGTCAAAATATGGGTTTTTTGGATTTTGGACTAAAATGCCAATAAAAGTGAAACCACAGGGACCCATATGTAAAAAGTTTGAGATTTGGACTAAAATGGCAAAAATGGCCAAACCACAGAGACCAAAATGGCAGTTTACTCTTTACATTTTGATTACTATTAATTTTTGGAGTAAACTGTCATTTTGGTCTCTGTGGTTTGGGCAGTTTTGTCATTTTAGTCTAAATCTCAAACTTTTTAAATCTAGGTCCCTGTGGTTTGCATTTTGTTGCCATTTTAGTCCAAAACTCAAAATCTCTCATTTTTTACTGTTTTAAGGTCCCTTTTTAGTCTTTATCTGCAGGGGTAGTTTGGTCAATTTAATTTTCATTAAACCAATTCCTTTATTAAACCAATTACATCATCATCTTCAACCCTGCCACACACACACTTTCTCTCTCTATACGTATACATTCGCACACTCACCTTCTCTCTCTCTCTAGAATAGTTTCAACTTTCAAATCTACTTTCTCACTCTAGAAACCTTTCAATCACTCACCGACTGTAACAAACAATGTTCGATTCGGTTCTAACAATCTGGCAGCATGTGGATCTCTGACAAACCCTAACTCTATGGTTTGTTCGGAACTTTTGTCAGATTGTTGAATCTGGTGAGTTGAATCGGTCAATGGCAGCTTCCTCTTCGAGAGGACCAGTAAGTTCATCGTTCTACAATAACAACAAACCTTCAAGTTCATTTTCGTCGTCTTCATCGTCTTCTTCGTTCAATCAGACTGTACCTCAATCATCCACATCCGCATCGACATTTTACGGAGGCTCCGAAAACGGTTACGGTTCCAGATCTGATAATTTTAACCTCACTACTTCCGATTCGATGTATTCTCGTGGCGGTTACGGCGCGCTTTCGCCTGTAGGTCATTCGTCTGCTGATGAGATGATTGATGAGCCGATTGATGATGTTCCGAGATCCGGAGGAGGTGATAGCATTTCTGTTACAATTTGGTTTAGGCCTTTGAGGTAATTTGATTAAGTTCAGTTAGTTTCAGATCTTTATTTGAATTGATTTGAGTAGTAAATGAAGTGTTTAGTTGAATTTGTATGGTATTAAGACAATGTTGTATTGATCGGGTGAATTTGTGGTGACTGTAGTGAAAGAGATATCAGATGGGAGATGAGGTTGCCTGGTATGCCGATGGAGATAAACTCGTGCGGAATGAGTACAATCCGACCACTTCGTATGCGTTTGGTACTATATCTGGAGTTGAAGATGATGATGTAATTGGGAACGAGAATGATAAGGGGGTATTTATATTTGGGGTTTTTTAATAAAGGAATTGGTTTAATGAAAATAAAATTGACCAAACTACCCTGCAGATAAAGACAAAAAGGGGACCTTAAAACAGTCAAAAATGAGAGATTTTGAGTTTTAGACTAAAATGGCAACAAAATGCAAACCACAGGGACCCAGATTTAAAAAGTTTGAGATTTGGACTAAAATGGCAAAACTGCCCAAACCACAGGGACCAAAATGGCAGTTTACTCTAATTTTTGAGTAAATTACAAGTTTTGCCTTATGTTAACACCCTTTTTTCAAACTGATGTGATTTAGCGCAAAAGTTGACTAGTTTTGCTCTCAACCTTTCAAAATCCTGTACATTATGTCTTTTAGCCTTAACCAAGTTTAATTTTTTTTGTTAAATTTGGTTTCCTAAGGGTAATTTAGTCTTTTGACCCATTTATTTAATATATTTTAATAAATAAAACAAAACCAAATTAAAAAAAATAATTATAATTATATAACAAAAACCCATTTCTGCTATCTCTCTCATCTCTCTCTTTCTCTCTAAGCCTTCACCTACCTACCACCATGTGCCGCCACCACCACCCCTCACCGGCTCACCCCCACCAAAACCATTATCCTCTCTCTTTATCCCTCTCTCTACCCTGCATCTCACCACCAGCATCCACCACCTCCACCCTACCACCAACTCCTTCACCTGTTATCACCAGAAGGGGCGGACCCACATGGTCCGGGTTGGGGTCCACGGACCCCAATCTTTTTTTAGAAAATAGTAGAGCCGGTATGTTAAATTTTTCAAGGACCCCATAAAATAAATTAATTGGACCCCATAGTATTAAAAGCAAAGATTGTGTGGTGGTAAATCCTCTTGTGTTATAACAAATAGATCCCAAGTTCAAGTCTTACATGCCTTATTTTTATAGTTTATTTTTTTCCATCAAAATTAAACTAATGTTTTAACACTTGATTACCAAATAAAACTTCCAACATATAATGTAGTGGTTTCATGTCCACTAAATGTTTTTACATTATTTCCTAGCCCCGGACCCGACTACGATGACCGACCCAAAAATTTTAATATTTGGTAGTGAAAAATCCTTACACAAAAAATGGACCCCAATGAAAAACAATCTTGGGTCCACTAGCCACCATCACCCCCACCTGTCACCATTGTGAACACCGCCACCGCCGCCACCACCATCCATGTACAACATGACCTGCACCACCATCACAACTTTCATCATTAGATCTGGTTGTTACAGATCTATTATGTCAACATCGCACATAAACCACCTCTTCTATTGCAACCAACCACCACTCCACCACCATTAACTCCACCGTCGCAACCACCTCTACTTCGACCCCAAAACCCCTCAAATTCCCATCCGAAATCATCTTGTTTACAAACCCACAAATTAACACATATGCTTCGGCCAAGATCCGATTCTGTAACCATACCAACAAGCTCCAATATTCTACTTCTTTTTTCAAGAAAGATATTCAAATTGCAAACTGATGAACATATACAATTACTACTTGCTTTGGTTATTTCGACACCTCAAAATTCGCCCCCAAACCCTTCATGATTTATTTTTAATGGGTTTGATTTTGAAGTTTAAATTTGGGATTACTGGCAAGAACAATATGGGGTTTGTTTTTTTCAAGAATAATCTTGTGTTTTTGTTAATTTAGGGGTGTACAAAAAACCGAATTAACTGAACCATAACCAAATTAACCGACAAAACTGAACCGAAAAAACCAAACCAAATAAAAAACCGGTGGTTCGGTTAATGGTTTTTTTGAAAACCGATAGTAGCGGGTCGGTTATGGTTATCACATTTTCCATACCCACCATAACCGAACCGAATCGACATGTAATAAATCTTTGTAGGATTTAGGACTTTTCACCATATTTTTAATATTTGATGTTTTTTACTGAAGATTTTTAGTACTTATAGGGTTTTCATATCATTTTGTGGTTTTGGTTGAATGTTTACTTGAATTTATAGAATGTATCATATCACTTTATTTGAATATTCGATAATAATTGGTATTAATATGATAGATTATATGTATTATTTAATACTATGTAATATACTAATATACACAAATATGCAATAACAATTTATTCCATGTTTAAAAAATTAAGCTATTTTTAGCTAAGCTAAATACACGGTTAACCACCCATAACCGACCCGCTATAACCATCAAAACCGAATAACCATAACCGATCGGTTATGGTTATGGTTATCTAATAACCGACATCACAGTTATGGTTATGGTTTTTGTAACACCTCGAAAATTCACGTCCTATAATGTATTGACACGTGTCATAAGCTTGAACGTGTGAAATTTTATTTAGAGGGACTAAAGTTGACAAACATGGAAAGTATGTGAAAATAAGGGTTCAAAATGTCAACAAGGGATAAATATACTTTACAGTGACCCTACATGATGTTCATAACCTCAACCGAATAAATCATGGATCGTACGAAGCCAATTGTGAAAGAAAGTGAGGAATTACAAACTACAGGGGTTAAATGTGTCAACATGTTTTAAAGGTATACCTCTGAGTGACCTTTTAGCGAACCCGAAGCTTTGTAATGCTTAATTATACTCACAAGAATGTGTGATAAAAATTTCACAAGGTTTCGTTAAGGTATGAGAAAGTTATGGCAATATTCGTATACGAGGGGTTAAAAACGTCAACGATTTAATTTCTCGCGATTTTTACGCAACCGACGAACGAACATGCAAACATCAACTACCGATCCTAATTTGCGTATTTTAGTATTAATATTATGCTCTACGATGCTTCCATGATGTTCGGGTGCGAAGACGGGCTTGTGGGCCTTGGGCCCAAGCCCACAAAACCTCCACTATATAAATGAAAAATAAATAAAATAAAAAATAAAAATCATTTTTCACCATCTCTTTCTCTCTCTAAAACTCTCTCTACTCTCTCTCTCTCTCTAGAAACTTTTCCGGCGACCGGCGACTTTTCCGGCCAAGAGTACACTTTTTCAACTATATCCGACGTTCCGGATCGCGTGGTGTGGTTAGTTTTAGCTAATTCTTAGCGGTTTGAGCACTATGGCAACTCCGGCGACATTCCGGTCAAATTCCGGCGAGTCCGTTTTGAACTTTTGACTTTGCAGATGCTTTGATCGGGACTTTAGGAGCATTCCTGCACAGTTTCAAGAAATTATATTCTCCGGCGAAATCTCGACTTCTGACATGGTTCTGGCGAGTTCCAGCCGTCAGTTTTCGACGAAAAATATATTTTTGGGCTCCTAGTGACCTGTAGAGTCCATCGAACCACTTTCGACTCGGGTGAAAAATTTAAGTTCGGGACGCTCTCGGGCTCGACTTCTGACATGGTTCTGGCGAGTTCCAGCCGTCAGTTTTCGATGAAAAATATATTTTTGGGCTCCTAGTGACCTGTAGAGTCCATCGAACCACTTTCGACTCGGGTGAAAAATTTAAGTTCGGGACGCTCTCGGGCTCGACTTCTGACATGGTTCTGGCGAGTTCCAGCCGTCAGTTTTCGATGAAAAATATATTTTTGGGCTCCTAGTGACCTGTAGAGTCCATCGAACCACTTTCGACTCGGGTGAAAAATTTAAGTTCGGGACGCTCTCGGGCTCGACTTCTGACATGGTTCTGGCGAGTTCCAGCCGTCAGTTTTCGATGAAAAATATATTTTTGGGCTCCTAGTGACCCGTAGAGTCCATCGAACCACTTTCGAATCGGGTGAAAAATTTAAGTTCGGGACGCTCTCGGGCTCGGTTCAACATGGTCAACAGGTCAAACGTGGTCAAAACTGGGCAAGGGGAAGTTTTGGGTCATGTTAGTGCCTCGGTTCAGTTTTGGGTTCGGTCAAACCTGGTCAACATCGGTCAAACGTGGTCAACTGCTGGTCAACGGTCAACACGAGGCTCGGTAAAATTTTATCGATGCAAATTTTGTTATATTATGTGGGCATTAAAACTTTAAAAGGGCACCCTCTGATTCCCACTCTAACTAGGTCAAATGTCGGGTCAATCTTGTTATTAAAAAGTCAACAGGATAATTAATTTCTAATTTATGCATAATTAGCAATGTAGAACACATACAACCTGTTTGATCATTAATATAACTTGGTAATTAGTTTAAGAACATGTCTAAACATGTTCAACCCGAAAATTTCCTGTTTAGACCCGGTTCGGAACCGAAAGTCGCAAAGCTTTGACTTTTGCTTTGACTTCAGTTCTGACCCGTTTTGGTATGATTTAGAAATACCTTAGAGCTCTAGTTGGACCAGATTGCATGCTAGTATAACCCTCTGTGATTATACACCATGGTTCATTAGTTAACCGATTAATACGCATGATTTCCGTTAATTGCCCATATGTTGACCATTATGTCCTTTTCACCATAAAACGTGATTTTTGGAAATGTAAAAGAGTAAAAACCTTAGTCACTGATATATAAACTTGTACCCAAAGTTTGACATCAGTTTGAGGTGTAGTTTGAGAGTTATGCTCATTAGCGTAAATTGAAAGCTTTATGTTAATTAAACGGCGTATTTAGCGTATAGCCTATTTAAACATACTTTTTGATACTAAACTCTTTACCCACTGATGTAATATATTATTTTGGGATTTTTGAAGATTTTTAATTAATTTTAGGCTGAGCATAACTCATAGTCGTAGGCTTAACCCGGTACTTGTCGGTTTTGCCCTTACGGGCCATAAAATGGGTTTTACATATCTAAACGACTCCAAACCTTTTGCTACTGATCTTAAATGATAAATGATTTATTTTAAGCCTTCTGGAATGGTAAAAATATCAGCTTTATGTATCGAACCCGTAAACGGCTTTTAATCGCCTAATTAAGCGTTTTTAACGCATAGTATGTACTAAGAGTATTTTAAACATATCAAGGGTAATACCTACTGATATTTGAGGCAAATTATAATATTTTAACAGTAAGCAAAGGTTGTTAAACTCAGACTTCAGTTTTGAGCTTTTCGGCTTATGTGAAATTACCAAAATGCCCCTACGGTGCATAGTTTGGTTATAATTGATAAATTTCACATATATAATTGACCCTACTGTTATAATTTATTAAATGGAGTATTTTTGCTGATTACATCAGACCTGTAACTCAGTTTAATACTTAAACTCTTTTATAAACTTGAAAATGACCAAACTACCCCTACGGGGCATAATTTGTGTTTAAATTCGTTTCGGGCATAATAAAAGACATCTTACTGATGTCACAACATATTTGAGGCATGTTAACTTAGGAAACCTGGTTAGGACTCTTATGATTACCCGTCACGCCTTTTGCGCGTTCGGTTCGGTTTATGTAACTAGTTTACATAAATTAGCCGAAATGGGTCAAACCTTATCGGTTTTATCTCAAAATCCAGAGTGTGCATGAAATACCCATATTAAACAAGTCTCTGAACTTGTAGGGTCTAAATCACATTCTATCCGGTCATCACTTAATCGTGCGTACGAACCGTATCTTTGAAACTAGCCGGTCTAAGCTTAAGCTTAACTAAAGACCCGTTAGGATTCTAATAGGTTATTATAAACCTTCGTTCCAGATTTAGGAGCCCAGTAAAAGCTATCTGTACTTGCTGATTTGATACGGCTGCGATTGAATTTATATTTAGCTCAGGTAAATACTTTTAACTTATTTTCCCTATACGGGCTTGGGGTACGGTATATAAAATATACCGCTTGGTCGGGCATTTCGACCTTAATCGTTTGGTGGTTAAGTATTATCGAAATGACCGTTTAAATTGTTTTGTTGCTTAAAGCCTTTGGGGGGTTAATGACCGTGTCCCGGATATCCCTGGCATCATTTTACGAAATGGCCACGACCTCAGCACTCAGGTGTAGGCGTACACCTGTTAGTGTCTCATTTACATAATGTGGTGTGTCTATTGATCTTTAACCCGGCTCGATCCGGGCTACTGAACGCGGAGAAACATGTGAATCCTTTACAAGAATTATATTTAAATAATTATCCCAAGTTATAAAAGGTTAATTTTGCCTCTGTGCATTTTAATCAAATTATAAAACATTTATGCCATGTGCATTCAAACCAATTTTAAATCATTTTCAAAATGAGTCGGTTGATTGTATTTACCAGTGTAAACTGACGTATTTTCCAAAAAGGCTAAGTGCAGGTACTAATCGGAATCGGCTGGCTACTCCTAGCATCATTAAAGAGTCTCGCAAGCTTAGATGCCTAAAGTCTGTTGAACTATTGTTTCCATTTTTTTTTTCGATCCGTCTGTGGATAAACAATCGTCAGTTGTGAGATATGATATTACAATATCATATTCGGTTGAATTATATATTTTAAATTGCTTCCGCTGTGCATATTAAATATTGTGTTGTTTGACTATTATGTTGCCAACCACGTCACGATACTCCCCACCGGGCCCACCGGTGACATGTGGAAAGTCGGGGTGTGACAGTTTTTGGTCAAAATCGACCCAAACCGACCCATGCAGACCCTATGTTAATTAAAGTGTGAATATGATTGTGAATGGTGAGAGATTAAAAAATGATGGATGGTGGTTTTTTGATTGGCAGTGGAGGGAAGATAAGATAGTGGGGTTAGTGAGAGAAAAAGAGAGCGAGGGAAAGAGGAGTTTTTAGTTTAGATATATTTTTTTTATTTTTATATAACAAGGGTAATTTAGTCGATTCACATAAAATAAGGGTTGTTTAACCAAAAAAAATCTAACTCAGTTAGGGCTAAAGGACATAACGTGCAAGAATTTGCAATGTTAAGTATAAACTTCGTCAATTTTTGCACCAAAGTACACAACCTGCAAAAGGGTGTTAACGTAAAGGACAAAACTTGTAATTTACTCTTATTTTTTTTTTAACTTCAAGAGATTGTGCAACTAGAAGCATAGAAGAGATTGTGTAACTAGAAGTATAGAATAGTTGAGATTCAATATAGGTGTGAATGGGGTGTAACTCGTCCTCATCACCAGCTAAACAGTCACAAACACGCTCCTTTCTTCGATGAGTGCTACCCAGAAACACCATCCACCTGGCCAACTCGAGAGGGTGGCAGCAGTGTACCCGAGTCTTAATTAGTACCCGGACAGGGGTACCCGAGGGTGCCTCGTCCACTCTAAGAAAAAAGTTAAATTTATATTTGGACTCCCATTGTTTTTTCTTTACATAAATTTATATCTTGTCATTCGGGGCTAACCACAATTAGTGGGGGGGGGGGGTTTGAGGTCTTCAGAGATGTTGTGTCTATTCAACTAAGCAGTCAACTAATAGTGGGTTGTGAACTTGTTCGCACACTTTATTCAATTTGTTGGATCGTTCGGTGACCCTAAACAGTCAATCTGAGTAGTTCATCATCATTTGCAAAGGCGGAATCAATGTAAATGACGTCAACACAGCTTGTTTCCTTTCTAATCTTTATCTATTGATGATTTCCTGAGCTTTTACAAGTCTGATTACAATTCAGCAGCACCTCGGCTCTCAAACACACTCGATTCCGTTTCAAATGAGACATGCACAACACCTATATATAGATGGAGTGATTTCGTTTGAACATGTCACAAGTCAGTTCAAACGATATTACTCATGTTAATTTCGTTTGAATAGACCAAGACACCTTCAAACGAAATCTATATATATATATATATATATATATATATATATAAACATGATAAATAAGGGCTTATGTGTCATGTTATGAGGGCTTGGAAAATGAGGTGGCATCACCATAGGGCTTCTTGAAATTGGTTTTGGCTCCAAAAAATTCCACCTTTTTAATTCGGGTATCGCGGCATCCGAATATCTTGATTCCGACCCGCCCATCAAAAAAATGGATCCGTATATAATAGATCTTTTGTTCATTCGTTTCCTTCAACATGGCTATTCTGACCCAAATCAAAGGACGCTTCTTTCTAAACCCTAGCCTCCTTCATCTCGCTCTTCTGGATCGATCATATTCTCATCAAATGGTTCAATAATCAGGTACCCAAATCTGTTTAGTTAATAGGGGTTGTATCTATATTGATTTCACTTTTTGATAACCGATTGTGATTATAGGTATGATTCCTTTCAATCACAGGTATGATTCCTTCAACCAACTTTAATCTTATTCTTATTTATGTTAGTTTTTTTTATTGTAATGAAGTTGAAGATTTTAGGGTTTCGGTTAACTGTTTTTGTTGATTATTGTCTCTCTCAGATCCATGTAAGTCTCTTGAATAACCTATGTTTTCTGGAATTTGCACGAGGATGTTAGAAACCAGGTTTATTATTATTTTTTTTAGTTTAATTTTCTGATTTTTAAGAATCTTAGAACATGAAGACTAATTGATAGATATGTTAGATGTCTGTTTGCATTATTTGATAGGATTGGTAAGTTTCTCGATGAGGTTATGAAGGATTTAGGTTTTATTGTAAAAACCTAAATCAGATTAGAATCTTCAGTAATCTATATTATAGGAAATCACACAGTTACATCGTTTAGAAATTCTTTGTAGCTGCTGGTTTTCGTTTTCAGTTAAAAGAGGTTGATTAGTACAGACAGGTTGAGAAGATACTATCTTGAGATGGATCTGGAAGGTTGCGGGATCGAGTGAAGGAAAACCTAAAGGAGTTTATTGGGGACTACACAGATGATACTCTTGTGGTATGTAAATACATTCATGAAGAAGATGTATGATATTCATGTCATATTAAATTCGTCATAAATTTTTAAGTTGTCTCAATTTTTGTAAGTAGTTGAAAGCATATGTACAATAGCAGCTGAGAATGGGATTTTGTTGCTAAATAATTACATGTGTTACTGGACAGTACGTTCTCTCACTGAAAAACATCGGTATGATTTGATTCTTGTAGTCGTAGGTTTATAATGTGAGGTTACCTCATCATGTTGAATTCTCATCTCAGGAGGAAGCCACACACATTTTGAAACAAAGCTTAGTTTTAGAGGTGCTGAGCTGGAATTTAAAAACCCAAGTAAGCAATTTTTTAGCAATTTTGAATTTAATTACATGGTTGGGAACTTGGAATTTATTGGCAACATCGGCATGTTTTGATGGCCAGGTGGTTCCCTGGATGCACTTGCACCTGGACAGAGGCAAGTGCCTCAATTGTGCTTTTTCATGATCCACGCCGTGCTTCTTGCACCTTTGACTACATATCTGGAAGATCATTGGTATGACTAAACTATCAATCAGCCTAAATAAATTGATGTACTGGATCACTTGTTGGATATCCTTTATTTGATCTATTGGTTCTCATGTAAATGCATTTCTTAGTAAGTTAAATTAAGTGAATTTTAGGTTATTGAATGTAATTGGTTGCCTCTTTTGTATGCTTTCTAGGTGGTGTTTGTTAATGAATTTGTCATATTTTCACGGGAAGCTAAAAAGAGTACTGGAAGATGCTCTGTAGTCAAGATAAAGTTCAAGGAAATAAAGGGAATTGGAGCAGGTTGGTTTTTTAGTTGTCTTCTTTATTATACGCAGGATTTGATCTAGCAGTTTTAGGCTCTACTTTCTCATGGGGTCTACAATTCTACTTGCAAGTGGAGTGGGTCAAGAAGGTTGGGCAGATCAAAACAAGTTAGGGCTGAAAAATGGGTTTGGGTAAGGTTGACCCGCTAACACCTTTTATCCATTATGTATACATAATCATTGGGTTATTTATGATTACCGATTCAAAAAACAATGTTATTAAAAAAAACCAAATCAGAATAATCAATCAGAATCACATATACGGCTATAATAATCATGTTTGAATGTTTGACAAATTTTAGATAATTGATTCTTTTATAGAATTTCGAAAAGAAACTTGAAAGGTTTCTTTAAAAGAATCTTTGAAAATGCTCACAAATTTAAGAAAACAATGCATGCTATCCGAAGTTGATATAATTATTGCTTGAGCGCTTAAAATTGTTGCATAGTCATCTTATGATTTAAGTAACTATACTAACGAGTTAGTTTTGACAATTATTTATATTTATAGGGTCAAACGGGTAAACTTAAAAATCTAAGCTAAAAATGAATTGGATCAAATACGTTAAAATAATTAAATTGAGTTTGCGAGTATGGAATTTGTATCAAGTTTGTTACTGCTAACTGTTTTTTTAGTGTTTATTAGAAGCCGTGAGGACTAAAGACGGATTTGCAGTTCTGCACACGACGACTTTTTATTATAATGGTTATGAACAACTGGTGTCTTTTCTGAATGGTAAGTCGTTGTATGCATATTTTGTGTAATATGTAGTGTTGTATTTAAATGGTTGTATGATATTACAAGTGGTTTTGATAGTTATGTTATGCTGAGATCGGGGATGCTGATATGAAACTTCATCTGGTGCAGTGATGGTGCATTTGTAGTAATGGTATTGCAAGTATCCTATGGTACAGTAACGATGCATTTTTGTTTTTGGTTGCTATGAGATGATTAAATCATTTTTTGGTCATTTAGATCCTAGGCCTGACTATAGCAGTTGACCAGTTAGTTTTATAAGTTATTTGCTGGTCAAAATGGTAACATTAATTTATTATATTATACTTTATATTCTAGCAAATTGATGGTAAGGTTTGACTATAGCAGGTGACCATCTAGATCTTAGGTTTGTTACTTCACATAACCCTTTTTATGTATGTATTAAACCTTTTATTTGTTAAATTATTACCAGTGTTGGTCTTTTTGTCGTTGTCGCCGGTGACGGCGGATGCGGCGGAGGTTTGGGTCCCCACCCCAGTACAAACAAGTGGCAAAAACCAATTCGGGTCAGGTAAAAAATGCAGCAAAAATATCGTATTAATTGCAATCTCAAAAAGAGAACCCGGGTGAAAAATGTCAATACAATACTTCACCTGCTATTTTATGTTCGTGGGTCCCCACCCCAGTACAAACAAGTGACCAAGTATATATTAAAATACACACTTAACTTAATGTATGACATAACTTAATTTGTTTTAAATTAATTAGCTAACCTTACTATTGTGCATATTTGAACCAATATTTAATGCCACCGGATTTCTATATTCTTGATTACTTTTTTATTATTTTTTGAAAAACAAAAGTTTGGTGGGACTAGGTGAGCTATGAAATTTTCGGTTGGAACATGAAGTTTGGTGGGGTTTGGTCTATATGCCATCCTTTTAACACATATGTATTACTTTTTTTAATCTTTTATCAGGTATTTAAATGCATTGACAAAGTTGCTCATAATTTACAAGAATCAGGATTTGGGTTCTCATATGTGATAAAATGGAAAAAAGCAACTAAAATATGGTAAGTTTTGTCTTTATTGTGGTGATGATGGATGTGCGACATAACGTCAACTCGTAATATATATATAAATCAACAAATATCTCATCAAGCTTAGTATCGACACCAAAGTTTAAATATTATATATTTAAACACTTATAATTTGTTTTTTTTTTTGTAGAGGGAACTCAATTTACTAAGGGAAAGGTTTTGGTAACTCGAAGGATATGCATCTTCAAAGGGACTCGACTATCTTTAAATTGTATATCCACTGTATCACTAATTTATGTAATATGAGACTTTGTATTTTATTTTATTTATACACTTGATATTTATCTTAATAGTTTTCTCCAACCCGGGTAGTACCCGGGTGATAACCTAGTTACATGAATAAACATGAATAAACCCTAATTTGATCCCTGTTGTGCACTCAATTATCTAATCTAGACATAAGACTCGATTAAGACGAAGTTAACAGACACTAGATGCACCAACAGACTCCCCCTTGGATGTTGACGAAGTCTTCGGCGTCGAGTCTTTAGTCTTTGTCTCTTGATCTATCGATCTTCGTGCCTTGAACAATGCAAGACTTGAAACCAAACGAAGTTGACAGACAAACTGCACTAACAGACTCCCCCTTGGATGTCGACGAAGTTTGTAGTGTCGAGTCTTCATAGTCTTCAGTCTTCAACAGTCTTTGCGTTAACACTGTAAAGCTCCCTTAAACTTCTATCAATCTCATTCTTCAAACTTCAATTTGATTGTTGATCCAGAATGTAAACTCCCCCTTTCGATAAGCTGGAATTTATTTTTTGGTTCAAACTTTACACAATCTGTGCCATGAAGTTCTAGATTGTCACCTGCACATCCTCTACCACAACATAAGTTTCACAAATTTATAACAGTTAAAATGAATGACCTTGATTAACTAAACATACAATCTTGATTAACTAAACATACAATCTTTCAAAACATTTGTATATAACATTCAAAGTTTCTCAACAAACTTTCCCAACCCAATGTAGTTCATCATGTTTAGCACTCGGAATTTTGAAAATCCGCTTTCCAACATCAGTTGTCAAAAATCTTTTTGGTTTTTTTCAAAATTTAAAACTAAACACAACATTTTTGTATTTTTGATTTTATAGAACTACAATAAAGAAATATATACAAACAATATTTTTGTGAGTTTGTGTAAGAGGATCATATCAGTTTTTGAGACAAATCACTAGCACCGTTAAGCTTTAATCATTTTAAGTTCTAAACGATTCACATAGATTGACGATATAGTTGTCCTCTTAAACTCAATCTAAAAACTTTCGAAATGCTTACCGATACGTTAAGGTATATTAATTTTTTGCACTAAATTCTTATGGACCCCACGATCTCAGCATATCCCCTCATCATGCAATACACTAACCCAAGTAATGCCTTTAAACTTTCATCAACTGTGATATGTGCGAAAATAAAGCAGAATGTTTAAACATTAACAATCAGGTCGATACTTCCGTATACGCAGAGAAAGTCCAATGTTTAAACAAAATAAGAAAATAAAAACAAGTTGAAGTTGTTTAGGCTTTAACCACCAGGTCGATACTCCCGTATACGCAGAGGTGATCCAAAGCTTAAACGAAACACCAAAGAAAATAAAGCAGAACGTTTAGGCAATAACATCCAGGTCGATACTCACGTATACGCAGAGGATGTCCAATGCTTAATCAAAATAAAGAAATAAAACAAGTTTAAATCTTTGCAAAATGAAAACACAAAATCACAGTGACTTTTCAGCAAAGTTGTGAAAGTTCACAGACTTAACCGGTTTTATGTCTTTCGACAATCAGCGATTACTGAGTAGGTACACAATCACGATGGACAAAACTAAGTAATATGCTTTCAAACATGTTTCCCACTAGAACTAGGCTTTTTCATTTAAGTTTGTATCATTATCGCAAATCTACTAGTCTAGCTGAGTCTATCGTCACATCCTTAGTGAAATCGTTTATCACATTTGACATTTCATTTCTTTAGCATGCTGTCATAGTCCACTGATTTACTATCATTTCCTCTTATTCACAACAAAACTCGTTTTTGCTTTTTCAATGTTTTTAGCATTTTCAAATTTTCTAATTTTTAAAAATTTTTCTCCCCCTAAAATCAAAATATATTTCAATTTTGATTTTCTGGGAAAATTTGAAAACAAACTATACAAGGAAAGTGACAAACTGATATCAAATCGCTTCAATTTGCCATTCACTTGGCATAAACAATCAGAACTCCCCCTGACAACAAACTATTTTCCCATTGTGATTTCAAAACACTTAAGTTTGTTTTAATCAAAATGGTTTTTCCGGAAAATTAGTTTTGTTTGTCTTTTCACAAACTCGGGGTTCTTTCATCACCTTGTTTTCCTTTAACCACTTGTCGAAAAAAAAAATCAAGTACAACTTAATGTCCTTGATTAATCTTTTGTAATTCGAAATATCACAGTTACCAACCTGTGAATTTCTCAAGAAAGATGCCGATTCCTACTCCACACTTACCAACCTGGGAGTTCCGGCAAGTCAGGTGTTTACTTGAACAGATTCACCCAAGCCTGACCAGCCTTGGGTGATTTTGATAATACAGATTCATCACTTTTTACCTCAATTTGTGGCTCTTCTGACTTTTTCGAGTCAGATTCATTGCCTGATCGTGGCTCCTCTAACTTTGACGAGTCAGAATCATTGCCAGAACATGGCTCTTTTGACTTTGACAAGTCAAATTCATCGCCAGAAGATGACTCTTTTGTTTTCTTAGAAACAAATTCATCGCCATTCTTTATTGGAACCCAATCTCCACAATGTTTAAGCTTTCCAAATTTGTCAACTCGTGACGTGCATGATTTTTCACAATCTTTGTTATACTTAAACACTTTGATAAAGGCTTTGTCTGAAAAATTAACTTTCTTTGATTGTTCATAGGTTTGATTAGTTAATTTTTCTTTCTTTATCAACCCTTTTGTCCTCAGATTTGTATCTGATGAGTTCGTTTTGCTTGTCTTTACAGTCGAGCGGAGCAATACATCAGAACTCTTATTGGACCCAACCGGTGTACCCGAGGACAAAATCTTTTCGAGATACTCCCTCGCTTTCTTCCTTTTCTTTCTCAGTCTGTCTTTTTGCCCTTTTGATAACTTCACCTTTTGTTTCTTCTGTTTCTTTTCTTTGGGCTTTTCTTCGACCTTGACTGATTCATTCTTTTGTCCATGAGATTCAGCCCTCGATCTTCTCTTTGATCTTATTGGGCAATCTCTGGCAATATGACCTTTGATTCCACATTCATAGCATCTTCTTGAATCAAACCTTTGAGTTTGGCAGTTAACAGCAATGTGTCCCTGATAACCATATGTGTAACACACTCTGTTATCATACATTTCCTCACTTTTATACCATACACCATTTTCATACCACACACTTAGATCATAGCATTGATTTGCCTTGTGGTAATCATGTCTCTTCTTGTATCCTTGATTTGGCATTTGAGCACTGTGGTCAAACCTGCACCACTTATTACCAACTTTTTGTGAGTTTTGATTTTTCAATTTTTTTGGTTTTTCATAATGATTGGATGATTGAACTGATGAGCTTTTATTTTTGTTTTGAACATTTTCTGAAATTTTAACTTTTTGTTTTTGTTCTACATTCTTCTTAACAGGTTTTTGCTTAGCGCATTCACCTATTTCAGTAGAGTGCAAAACAGTATCTTGAAACATTTCATTTAATTTCAAAAATATTTTTCTTTTTTCAACTTCATCATCAGTTTTCTCATCACAATCTTCAATTTTGACTTTGTCAAAATTTGTGACATTGTCACTTATTGGAAGAGAACTGATCGGTTTTGGACATACAAGATCTGGTATAGATGACGAAGTCTCAAAGCCGTTCAATTTATTTTCTAACTCTTCAATTCTATATCTAGCACATTCAGCTTCCTTTTCAAGCTGAATGATTTTCTCAAGATGAGAATTTATTGTATTTTGCTTTTCAATATTATTTTTACCAAAAATTGATTTTTCATTTTCTAAAATTTTTATCTGATTTTCAAAATCTTTTTCAATTTTTAAATTTTCATTTTCAAAACGTGTTATTTTATTTTGAAAATCTTTTTCATTTTCTTTTAAATTTTTGATTTCCAATGTCAAACTCTCCACATCTTTCAAGAGTTTGACATTATCTGCTTCGAATTTTTCGCATTTTGAGCACACAAGTTCACATTTTAAAGATTCATCCTTCTTGGATTCTTCATTCTTCGATATTTCCTCTGTCTCTTTCTTGTTAGCTGAACTTTCTCCCCACCACATTCTTTGTCTGGCATCTTCTTCTGCTTTGAATTCCTCAATGAAAGCTTCTATACTAAGAGTTTTCGCATCAATAGCAATGTTTCCTTGAGGATCAAGGTAACATTCTCTATCAGCATCCCATCTTTTTGCTCTCTTGGCTTCACTGAACACCCTAGATAATCTGATCATCTTGTATTATGCTTTCTGCTTTCTTGCTTGGCATTTTTGTTCTTCAGTTCTGGTGTCTTTGATAGGAATAATCTTTTCGTCAAGCATCTTGACCAAACTTTCAAGAATCAGATTTGATGTGAAATAGTTCAAATGGAATTATGAACTCAAACGGAATTAACACCCTTCAAATGAAATCACCTCTTCAAACAAAATAATGATTTTCAAACTAAATGTCTAATTTCGTTTGAGATACACCAGTTTCAAACGAAATCACAATAGCATGCACTCTCAAACGAGATTAAGCCCACATTTTAAACGAGATATCCGTTTTAAACGAAATTAACCATACATTTCAAACGAAATCAGATAAATGTGTGTTTTCAAACGAGATTACCCAGAATCTTCAAACGAAATCAGGTAAATGTGCTTTTTCAAACGAGATTATCAAGTTATTTCAAACGAAATAGTCTATTACGTCATCATTTTTCGAACAATTTCAAACGGAATTATCAGTTTTTATCAGAATTAGTTCGAATTTTAGGTCAATACTTTCAAGGATTAGTTAAAAGTATGTTTCGTTTAATATATATCAAAATCAGGCCATTTCAACCGTTAAAACTCGTTCAAATCAGAAAGAATGAGTAGAAGTGAGAGAATCCGATGAAATCAAGCTGAATTGGTATGAACTCCTCGTCCTGAGCTCTGATACCACTTGTTGGATCGTTCGGTGACCCTAAACCGTCAATCTGAGTAGTTCATCATCATTTGCAAAGGCGGAATCAATGTAAATGACGTCAAACAGCTTGTTTCCTTTTAATCTTTATCTATTGATGATTTTCTGAGCTTTTACAATCTATTCTGACAAAAATCCGGCAGCACCTCAGCTCTCACACACTTGATTCCGTATGAAAATGATCATGCACAACCCTATATATAGACCTTGCTATTTCGTTTGAAGGTGTCACAGACTTGTTCAAACGAAATTACATGTGATGATTTCGTTTGAACATGTCCATGTATCCCTCAAACGAAATTACACACTAACATGCAATCTAACCCTAATTTAATCCCTGTTGTGCACTCGTTCATCCTATCTAGACATAAGACTCAATTAAGACGAAGTTAACAGACAGTAGATGCACCAACAGACTCCCCCTTGGATGTTGACGAAGTCTTCGGCGTCGAGTCTTTAGTCTTTGTCTCTTTCCTATCTTCGTGCCCTGAACAATGCAAGACTTGATACCAGACGAAGTTGACAGACATACTGCACTAACACAATATATCTTTTTGCAAACGAACTTGTAACTAGTAGATAGTCGAATTGCATCACCACCTATCACACATACCGTTGCATTCATCAGTACCCCACGTTTCAGCGGGTCTTCACTTGTGGCAATTATGTGACGCGTCTATCTCCACACGAAACAATTTTGATTGTAACCAGGTTGACCCAATCATGTATATAGACCACGTGATTCGTTGAACTTTTTTCTTTCATCAGCGGTATAGATTAGAGAACAAACTTACATGAGATGTCTCTCAGTCGCAACAAGTTGTCATTTCCTTAAATCTTGTTACGAGTGAACTAATCCTTAGTTCATGTACGGATACATGGCCTAAACTAAAATATAATCACTATCTCCATATTTCACATTTTATTCTCACTCGTCACTAATATAAAATTTGCATTCTTTATTGTTCACCAAGATAGCCTAGAGTACTTCAAACATGTAACTATTGGGTTGACCTAAAACTTCTAGTAATATGTAACATATTAATTGACATGTTTCAAATAAATTGCAAGCAAAACTAATCTTATACAAATAAAAAAAATTATAACATTACCATGATTAAGTGAACATTTTACGCACCCATATCTCGTATTTTGTTGTATGTGGTACCATAATCTTTAAATACTTGCGACGATCCATATGCCATCGCTCGACTCCTGACCCCACTAATACACCTCAAAACTCCCTATGCACTTAAGTCGACCTAAACGTCCAATACAATAAAATACAACATCCCCTCGGAGGTTCACACAAAAGTGTTAAGTATTCTATGCTTCACATCCACCATTTTTATCCGTATGCTATTTCGTGATTGGCGTTTGGTCATCCATAATGATGGAAGATGATGCTATTGTCTTCGCATTGAGTGTAACATACGTCTCGTATGCTTTCTCAAATGTGGACTTATGCTAGTCGTTGATATCATATGCTTTAAATGGTAATGCTTTCTCCATTGTTAAAGATGTTAAAGTGTTCATTATAAACTCAAATCACATGTTAGGCTATCCGTTATTGTTTCATAAAATTTCACTGCCGCGTCAAAAAGTTACTATCAAATCACTGCCACGTAGGCATGAGCCTCATTTTTTCACCTTTATTATGTGATGATTTCACAAGTTTCCATTATCTACCACCTATTAAAATAATATTTTAATTAAATACAATTGAAATGAAAGATTAATTTGATTGGTTGATAGCTTTGGGGAACCATCACCCTTGCGGGTCTTGCCTATCTTCTTCCTCACGGCGTGATCCATACCACACCCCTCCCCTTTTTTTTAAGTCTTTAACCCTCTATTAACACCCCTTGAGAAGCATTTAACACCACATTATCAAGACGTAAACCCATAACATGTAGTCTAAAAGCCAACATATAAATGCTTAATAATCATATTTTGGTGATATGATGTAAGAGATGTTTTATGTTAAGTTTTAACATGTGATAACAATTTCGACAAAAAGTCATAGGATATAAACAACAAAAGATCATAAAAATGACTATATTATGAAGACATTTCAAAATTACATGATAAATGATAACCTAAAACTGAATACAATACATGAATATAAATGACATGTTTACATTTACATGTTAAAACATATAATAACGAATGGTTGAGTACAGGAGGGTGTCATGGGGGCAAACCATACCTCTATTCCACTGGATACAGAGGTTGCTCCGCTGATACCCTCAACTTTATGAACTTTTTTTTTACGGATGCAGTGTGGTAATCCGGATAATAAAAAGTGTAACTAAGAGATATATAGCAAACAACCTTACGAAAGTACTCATGTTTAAAGTTGTAAACTTAACTAAATAACTCTTTAATATTCTACATATTACAAGACTGAATAACTCAATTAAAGAATTGCTTAGGAAACCTGTAACTCACAAAACCACATGAGTTGTTCCTATGCATTCGTTTGCTTTATCATCATGAATCGATCGCCAAGTGCCTTTTGTTTTCTCCAGTCTTAAAGGTTATAGTGATTTTAGACGATTATTGATTCGTACGTTTTAGCTGTTGGATACGGCCATGTGACTTTTGATTAGTCGGTTTAATTATCAGGTTATAAGGGGACCTGGGGTGGTGAGTGATACATTCCCCATCACTCGTGAAAAACTTTAGCACACCGCCGCCACCATCATTTATCACGCGTGGAAGTTTTAACGCGTGATAAATATCACGCGTGAAAAAACAAAAAATCCGAGCGTTTGTTGATTTTGACCGTTATTTTTTGAACATTTGATTTTATAAAAAAAAAACCTTTAAACAATCTATATATACTTCACAATTTTTACACCATTTCACCTACACCAAAACACAAACACATATCACACATTTTACATATTTCAAAAATGGATTTTCCTATGGATTCGACATTTCCGATGGACAGCAATAGCGATAGCCAATCGTCTTCCGACAATGAGACGCTTGAATTTTTTGTGTCGGTGTATAACGAACTTGAAGGAAGTTCGAACCGCCACTACAAAAAAAATGTCATTTAGTGGCACACGTTTTTTGTGGCATTTAGCCTTTTTGCCACTAATTTAGGCTTTAAGGGCACTTTGTGTATGCCATATTTGCTTAGCACACATTTTTAATGTCATTTAGTTTTTATGCCACTAATTTAGGATTTTAATGACACTTTGTATGTGTCACTGAAGCTTATATGAATTTTTAATGGCACTTTATATATGCCACTTAAATTTTCAATTAACTTTAAAAATCTAAATTTTCAACCATTCATTTTCCTTCCTAAAAATCCTTTAATAAAATTTCTTCTAAATTTTTTCCCTCTCATTTTTTTAGTTTTCCCTCTTATCCTAAAAATCCTTAAAAATAAAATCTTCTAAATTTTGTCTCTCTCATTTTTTTAGTTTCCCCCCTCTGAAACTAAGGGGCTGTTTGGTAGCCTCTGAATGGTCATTAAGAGGCTACCTCTGAATGGTCATTAAGAGGCTACCTCTTAATGGAACCATTAAGAATTTTACCAATGAGAAGGTAGAAGAATGTGACATGTGATGATTTACCATTCAGAGGTTACATCTTAACCATTCAGACTTGAGGTTATCTCTAATTCATTCAGAGGTTTTAAACCATTAAGAGATACCATCTGAATGGTCATTAAGAGGCTACCAAACAGCCCCTAAACCATCTCCCCCAAAATCATTTTCCCACAACTAAAATCACGGTTAACCAAAATCAATTTCCTTCCCCCAACCATTCATGGATTTTGGTTCTCATTCGCCCAATTGCATCACCAGAAGTCGCTAATCAAGCGGAATTCACCAGTAATCTAATCTGCCTGATTTTGTATCAAACCATAAAATTTCACAAATTTTTCTCCACTAGGGTTTACTCCAATCCAATTTCACCCTAAACTCACTCTAAATGCTCCAATTTCAACCATCCTTTAACATCTAAATTCTCTAATCGGATCATCGATGAACGACGGCAGCAGCGGTGGTGCGGCGCCACCGTCGTCGTCGACATTATTAAGCGGCTGAGGACGACAACGGTTCGAGGTGGAGCTGCGGCCCAGAAAGACGATAATTGTGTCGTGGAAGAAGCTTATGAAAGACGCTAATAAAGGGGTGAAGAAGAATGACGATAGCGAACGAGCTGTTGTTTTATCTGATTCTGCTGGAAAGGCTCCGGTTGCAGTTGCGGTTAATCCGGCGCTTGATTCTCGTATTGCGCCTGTTTCGGTAGTGTTTATGTGAATTTTGTTGAGTTTTGGATTGAAAGGTTGTGTAATTTTGTTGTTGTGTAACTTAGAGTTTTGATGAGTTGTTGTAAGGATCTTGCAGTAGGTAGCTTATATTTTTATTAATTGAGATTGGTTAACTGATTTGATTATTGAAGTTCTAGGTCTGTTTGTTAAGTGTGGTGGGAATTGTTGTTGTGTAACCTAGGGTTTTAGTGAGTGCTTATAATTGTTGAAGGGATCTCATAGTAGGTAGGTTGCTGGGATGTTATTGAGCTTCTTGTTCTATTTGTCTAGTAATCTATGTTAAATAAGTGCTCTGTGTCCACTATTAGGCTAGAGCTTAACAACGCATCTAATTTCTTGGAGATTGCTTTCATATTTTCAACCTTCCAAACTTCCCCACATCCAGTTACGCCATTAAACATCCTAATTGCTGGTGCAAGTGATACCCTATTATTTTATTTCATTCTTTCTTTTAGCTATCCTTGTCACACCTTACGGAAACTTTCGCATATGAAGGTTTGGCTGGTCTATCCACTATAAAGTATTTGGCTGATGCAGGTCACAAGCTGATCATGAAGAGCTAGGGATTAATGATATATAGGCCTGACAAAAGTAACCCATTAGGCTGATTTTGGGTCATTTTGGGTCATAATAATAAGTTTCTAGTGTTATGGGTTTAATGATATTTTTTATGGGTCAAAATAGGCAAAACTAAAAAGAAGAAAAGGCTGGAATGGGTCTAAACGGGTCAAGAGAAAAATTATAATGGGTGAAATAGGGTTGAACAAGAAATGAGCGGGTTTGTTCACTAACCCTTTTGATTGTCACGTCTGAACAAGATCTTTGCTCGATCTCGCATCTGAATTCATCTCATCCATAATCATCTTCCACATCAGTCTCATCTCTAACTTAGAAACTTCATATCTATATGTTGTTGATGTATGGTGACATTTCTATTTATCGACGTGAAATCATACGATGATTTTGAGATTTAGTGTTGAATTAGTTGTTGTTAATCTAAAAACACCGAAGATTGCTAGTTGATTGTGAATTTATATCCTAATTGTGTGGATTTAGGTATATATATGCAAGAATTATTCATGTTTATATGATGGAATTTCCTATTTATTGAACCTGAAATCATATGATATTTTAACGATTATTAATTGTTGTTTAAGAACATAGAAGAGTGCTAGTTGATTGTGAATTTCTGACCTAATTGTGTGGATTTAGGTATATATACAGGAGTTATTGGTGTTTATATGTTATAGGTATGTTGTTAACATACAGTGAAATTTATTATTTGTTGATGCCAGTTATGTTCTTCACTTGATGTTTAGTTACTTGCTGATAATAAAAAAATCATAAAAGATTACTAGTTGATTGTTAATTTATGTTAGACTTGTGTGGTTTCAGGTATGTATGCAGGGGTTATTGGTGTTTACATGTTATAGATATGATGTTAACATATAGGTATGTATGCAGGAGCTATTCATGACCCAACCCAACCCGACCCGAAACCCGTTCCAACCCGAACCCTTTTTGACCCTTTTATGTGGTGTGGCATGCGAGGCATATGGTTTATGATATGGAAGTTGCGATTAAGGAGATTGTTACGGGAAAGTTGAATAAAAAGTTGGAAGAGAGTCGTGTCTGAGATTGATGTATTGAGGAATATTAATCATATCCAAATATGATTCACGGTTCAAAAACATGCCGTTTATGTGCGGGAAGCGATGAAATGGCGGATCATCTCTTCACCTCATGCTATTTTGCAGCTATGATATGGTGCAAAATAGGGGAGTGGTGTAATATCTCACCAGTTTTTGCATTTACTTTTAAAGACCTCCTAAACATACACAAAAATTCAAGAGTGACAGGGGCGAAACAAAAGGCGATTCAAGCAGTAACATTGACAGCATGTTGGGTGATTTGGAGATGTCAAAACGACTTAATCTTTTCAGGCAAACGAGCCAAACCGGATCGTATACTAGGTGACTCATTTGCCAGGTCTAGTCTTCTATATGTTGTATGGTGATTTTTTTACTGTACTGTATTACTGATGCATAGGAGTAATGTAAAAGTTAGTTTTCTAGGTTATTTTTGTCTAGTTCTACACTTTTCTGTTTGCTTCCTGCTTTCTTTTAAAATAATGATGCATGTTTGGTTCATTAATAACAGTTTTTTAACCGTAGCTGATGCTTAGTATGCTAGCCTGTACCAACTGGTCAAGGATTTGATTGCTGTGAAACTACTTCATGCTATTATGCTGACATAGATGTTTCCTACTGTGAAGCAGCGACCTGTGATTACTTATTTTAAGCCTTACATACACCATATGCTAATAGCCTAAGAAGAAATAGGACACCTAACTTGTTCTTTTAGGTTATAGTTTTTCAGAAAATAGTGGGTTAATTGTTCTCATAGTATTCAATATGCATTGAGGTCTGCCCACTTTTGCTCCTTTAGTGTTGGAAGATCTATTTGATAGTTAAATAGAATTAGAAAACTTGATACTGTGAAAAGATTGGCACTGCTACTATTCATGGACGTGTTCCTGTACCACATGTTCGTTGAGATGATTAACCACATGGATCTTAATGAGGTTTGCAACAGCGTTTTCAACCTCCCCTTAGCCGAAGAGTAATGATAGTGATTTTGGTCAGAAGAGAGAATACTCTCCATTAATCTAAAATTTAGATAAGGAGTTGAGTTAGTTTTTAGTTTTCTCATTTGTCCATACTCCATATATGAACTGATTAAACCTTAAACTAAGGGATAGCACAAGCACATGGGACCTAATTTGTATAGTTAATGTCGACGAATTTGACAGAGTGTGCAGCACATGCTAACTTGTGTTCCGCATCTTTAAGGTAAGGCCTTCACAAAATCTTCTTTGTTGAAACTATGGAGACTCTTAGACATAGTTGTTGGCGTGTGGCTTGTGTTGTATATGATTTGAGCATCTTTACATGTTCCCTTGAATGCAAGTGCTATTGCCTGATATGAGTATATGACATGTTAGGTAAAAGTGAATAGTTAGTCCATCTGGTGCATAGGTATGTATTAGTCCTCTGTGATTATGTAAGCTTGTTTTTACTTTCTAGTGTCATTTGTGTTTTTCATAACTTTTGCGCCAATTTTAAATTTTTATGGCTTATCTCAAAAAGATTCCGTTTCTTTAAAATTTTACAAGCACCCTATCCCCATTAAATTGCATTTGTTTTTAACAATAACAGTGATTATACCTATTCTATACCTTATAAAGATGCCCCTATATCTTAATTGAGTATTTACAAACATTTACCATTGGAATGTCTATGCAATAGGATGTGTCATTCTTCATAGTCTTTCAACATAGCTTTTACTAATCACTGACTCACTGTATGATTTGTATGTTTGAAGCTGCGATACTAAAATAGTATTCTTATTTCTCAGATTGTGGGACCACAAAGCGGAGCTATTGCTCCCTCATAAATTTCACTGGTTATCAACTCCTTAAAGAAGAAAGTCGATGCTGATCGTTGTTCGTATATCATGGTTAGTGATGTGCGTGAGTGTTATTAGTTTTTAATGTATATATTAAGCCCCTTTTAACACTTTTTAGCCAAGTTTTAAATTTATAAAACACGATATTTACTAACACTAAACACACATATGGGCAAGTGCACCCATCGTGAGCGTAGTATAGTGTTGGCAAGATACCGAGGTCGTCCAAGGACACAAGAGCTTTTAGTACCGGTTTATCCTCAACGTCTAATCAAATCAAAAGTTTAGAAAAATGTTTTAAACTAGAAAAATAAAAACTAACTAAAATGCTGAAAATAAAAATAAAAATAAAAACAGATAGACAAGATGAATCACTTGGCTTCGGCTCGTGTTTAGTGTAACCTTTGATTATTTCCGCACTTTTGCACTATTTAAGAGATTATCTTAGTTATTGTAGTAGGCCCCTCTTTTGGAGGTGACGTTACCCTCAACCCAGTAGTTTGAGTCAGCAGGGATACAATCCTAAAGGGTTGGATTATTGAAAGATAATTAATTAAGTTATTAATGCATAATGTGGTAGGCCCCTCTTTTGAAGGCGACGTTACCCTCGGCTAAGTAGTCTGAGTCAGTAGGGATACAGTCCTAAGTAGCCGGGTTAAAGTTTTAATAGTAGCTTAACTTATGAGGGGATCAAAGAGTTTGGACCCCCGCCATCCAATACCGTTAAGTATTGAAGGAGGTCCTACTAAATTTGACCCAGGTCCTTTGCATGATCTATACACTGAACAATGGCAAGACTCTTACCAAACCGTTCCCTTAACCCCCGACCAGGTAGCCAACATACCTCCATATAGACCGTGGAGATATGAATGGTGAAAATCTTTTATTTTATATAGACAGTAAAATAATGCCAAGACACCACGGACAAACGATAAGGAAGAATCACCTTCAACATAAGAAACTAGTTATTAAAGTCATTAATACATAACCAATTAAAAAGTGCGAAAAGATTAAAAATAAAAAGTATTACACTAGACACTTTGTCTTCACCAAGTGATGTAAGAGACTTAGGCAAACATGGCCTTGATTGTCAAGAACTCTTACGATCAATCTTGGATCCCGAGACGACTCACACACTCTATGATGGACAATGGATGATGGTGGTGGATGATGGTGTTATGGTGGTGGTGGGTGGTGGGTGAAGTGTGGGAGAGGTGGTGTGCCAAGGGATGGTTTGAGCTTGAGCTAAGCACTCCTATTTATAGGCTGAACAGAAGCTCGGGCATGGACCCGTGTTCGTTGGGCACGGCCCCGTGTCCATCCTCTTCTCTGACTTCATTAATTGCTCTTATTTATAGGCTGAACAGAAGGTTTTTGGGCTTGTCATAGAGTGTCGGGATTTCCAAGATTCTTTATTACGTTTTATTTTTATTTATTTACAATCCTATTCGTCATGATTTATTTAAAACTTTTCATAAGATAAATTACTTATTAGGGCATAACATGCCTCTTTAAAATTCTATTTATATACAAGTTCACATACCTCACGGGGGATCACTCAACACTCGGCCGAAGATGTATTTTAGTGAATCACTCGAGAGGGGCATGGAACTTACTCCTACCATAGGCTTGCCAAGCAATCAATCCTCCTCCTTTTTAACTATATACCTTTGTAAATATCAAGAGGGTTTTTTGGGTGAAGGGTTAGGCTTGGGTTAAAGGTAGCCGGTTGGGTTAGTAGAAAAGGGTGAAAAAGCGTAAAAAACGTCGGTTTTCGAAAGACTTTTTATTTTTGCAATTTTTTATTTTTGCAATTTTTTATTTTGATGAAGCTATTATTCAAACAAAGTTATTTTTGATGAACTTGTTTGTTTATTTCTTTTGCTTCATAATTTTTTTTTCAAAGTCAAACGAAAAACCGAGCTTGTTACTAAAACAAAGGGTTAAAATTAAAAAGGTTTTGATGGGTGAAAGGGTGTTTCGTTTGGGTTAAGAAATGAAAAGGTTTAGGCTCAAAGGGGTTAACTAGGGGGATTTTTTGGGTAGGTGGTAAAAAAAAGAAAAATAATGGTGTAGAAATGAAAATGGTTAGTCCTAATGCCTCCATCATTTACTTACTCAGGTTTAAGTTGGTAAGGACCGGGAATGTATCGTCGTGGCAAGTTCTAGAGTTGTAAGAACCAAGCGGCTATTCACACAAGAAACGAAAAATGAGCATTTAATTTAAAGATATGTATTTGTATGCTCAATAAAGACTCAAAACTCACTTTTGTGGGAATGAGTTTTTTATGTGATCAAGTATATATAATTAAATTTTAACAAAGCTTGTCATGCCTTTTCATAATTTTCTTATGTTGGTTCTTTTTATCACGACGCTATCGGTTGTAAATTTGTAAAAATATAACCTTTTTAGAATTTTGAAATTCCCAAATTAAACCTAGACAAGTAAAAAAAAATGAAAATTTTTGAAAAAAATTGGGGTGATTAGCGGTTCCAATAGAGTTTTGTGTAAGGCTTGTTATTAGGACTTGCAAGATTCAAGGTTTTAGCATCCCCCCACACTTAAATTACACATTGTCCTCAATGTGTCCCAAAAATAAGTTTTTAGGTTGATTAAATGTGTAAAAGGTGTGAAAAAGCAAAAAATTGTGTTACTGGGCGCCTGGACACGGCCCCGTGTTGTCCGGGCACGGCCCCGTGTTCAAGTTCCAGTAACAAAATTGAAAAAGAGAAACAGAAGCCTGGACACGGGGGCGTGTTGGGTGAACACGGCCCGTGTCCAGTTTACCTGAACTGGGTCACTTCTGCAGACTGTGCAGCACGGGGCCGTGTTGGGCGGACACGGCACGTGCTGAACTTGCTGTAATGAAGAAAATTGTCGGATGGCCCTGTTTTCCTGCATGGGGTGCTGGTTCAAGTTTCCCTTGTATCCTTTGCCATCCTGAGTGTGTTTTATTCCTGAAAATTAAAACTATCTAGAAAATATAAAAATTAATCTAAACTAAACTAAGGATAGTTCCGCGGAATGCCTCCGTGGTGCGCCACATTTATAAGGGTTCTTGGCTAGACCCAAAGCTGGGTTATATGTCACTCAAGTGGGATGTTTTGCATCCCATGTTACACCGTCGGAGAGCGTCATCAAAGCTTGAGTCTATGACCTTCATGTAGTTGACCGGGTCTTCGTCTTCTACTCTTTTCCCAACTTCAAATTTTACTTCCTCGTCCCCAAACTTCAATGTTAGTGTTCCGTCATTCATATCCACCACTGCTTGGGCGGTGGCTAGAAATGGCCTCCCGAGAATGAGAGGGACATCGGCGTCTTCCTCCATGTCTAGGATGACAAAGTCGGCCGGGAAAACGAAATTGTCAACTTTGACCAATAGATTTTCAGCGACACCTTGTGGAAATTTGACGGATCTGTCGGCGAGTTGTATGCTCATCTTTGTAGGGCTCGTTGTTCCTAGGCCGAGTCGTTTGAACATTTATGTGGGCATGAGGTTAATGCTAGCCCCAAGATCGGCTAGTGCATTACGAATGGGGGATTCCCCAATTGAGCAAAGAATCGTGAAGCTTCCGGGATCAATTTTCTTTTGTGGGAGTTTGTTGAGTACTAAGGCGGAGCATTCTTCGCCTAAGTTAACTAATTGCAATGATTCGATTTTCCTTTTGTGAGTGAGGAAGTCCCTCATAAATTTTGCATATTTAGGCATTTGGGTTAGGACCTCGATAAAAGGAATATTAACATGCAATTGTTTTAGTAAATTTTCGAACTTTGCGAATTGCTCATTGGTCTTTTGACGATTTAACCGACCGGGGTATGGAACCGGAGGGGTCTTGGTGGGCTCTTGATTTGGTGGAGAAGCCTTTTCCGGTTGGGGCGCGGGTGGAGTCGTGGTTTGGCTGGATTGGCTTCTTTCAACCGGCGGTAATGGAGCCTCCTCGGGACCCACGGTTCGGTTTCTTAATGTGATGAGATGTACTTGCGCTTTTGGGTTGGTTTCGGTATTGCTTGGTAACGGGCCTTGTGGTCTCTCGGAGAAATTTTGAGCTATTTGATTTAATTGTTTTTCAATGTTTTGAATGCTAGCTTGTTGATTTCTAAAATTCGATTCTAATTGCTGAAATCGATCCGAGTTTTTCTTTTCGGTGTCGGAGATGAGGCAAGATACAGTATCTTCGAGCCTTTCTCGTCCACCTTGTTGTTGAGAAAAGTTTTGTGGTTGTTGAAAGTTAGTTTGTTGGTTTTGTTGGTTACTACTATTGCCGGGATCTCTCCAACCAAGGTTAGGGTGGTTAAGCCATCCTTGGTTGTAGGTACCCGTTGGTGGACCCGACGGCCTAGGTCTATTATCAATGTAGTTTACCGTTTCTGTTTGATCGTCTACTTCTTTCATACAACTCCAATTTTCATGTGGTCCACCACACCCCTCACAAGCCATAACCGAGGCCGTTTTTGCCATTTCTAACTTTTTTATTTTTGAAGAGAGGGCCTCGATTTGGGCTTGTAAAGAAGTGCTTTCATCAACCTTATGGGCGCCCGGGGCAATAGATTTATTACCTCGGGGAGTGTGCCACTGAAAATTGGTTTGAGCAATTTCCTCAATTTGATTATATATTTCATTTGGGCGACGATTACCTAGAAGTCCCCCGGAGCTAGAATCAAGTGTTTGTCTTGTGTGTGGCAACAACCCATTGTAGAAAGTGGATACTTGTTGCCATACCGCAAGACCATGATGAGGACACTTTCTTAGTAGCTCCTTGAACCTTTCCCAAGTTTCATATAAGGATTCCCCATCCTCTTGAGAATATGTATTAATTTCAGTCATTAATTTAGCCATTTTAGCAGGAAGGAAATACTTATATAGAAACTTTTGGGCTAATTCATCCCATGTGTTTACCGATCCAACTGGGAGGGTGTTAAGACAAGCCTTAGCTCGGTCTTTTAGTGAAAATGGAAACATTCGAAGGCGGATGGCGTCGTTTGATGCTCCATTGATCCGAAAGGTATCACATATTTCTAAGAAATTAGTAATATGTAGATGTTGATCCTCGTCCGCAAGCCCATGGAAGGTTGCGGAGTTTTGAAGCATTTGTATCAAATGCGGCCGAAGTTCGAAGTTATTGGCTTCGACATTCGGTGCATTGATAGCGGCGCCGAGATTACCTACAGTGGGTCGTAGGTAATCCATGAGGGTACGTTGGTCCGCCATTTGAGGTGGGTCCCCCGAAACTCTCTCTTGGTTTTTAGTTTTAAGTCTTTTTTCTGAGAAAGCGTTCGGGTTCTTCTAGAGGTTCTTTTATGTCTCTACTAGAACTGGAGCTCATGCACTACGTAGGAAGTCCAAATGTGGCGTCTAGGTTCTAAGTCCTGCAATAAAAACAGAAAAGAATGTTGGTCAGAAGGTTCACCACGGCCCCGTGTTCAGTGAACACGGCCCGTGGTCGGAGATACAGTGATTGTTTTCCGGATCCCTGTTACTGGGAGTAGGACACGGCCCCGTGTTGCACCGACACGGCCCCGTGCTCAGCCCTCTGTAACTCGGAAAATAAAAACTGCCAGTAACAACGCTGGGCACGACCCGTGTCCGACTAGGCACGACCCGTGCTGAGCTCTGCAGAAGCTGAAAAACTAAGAAAAATCTAAAAAAATAGAAAAATAAGAAAAAACGATTAGGCCGTTGATTCCTAACTTTCTTAAAATCCTTGTGTCCCCGGCAACGACGCCAAAAACTTGATGTGCGTGAGTGTTATTAGTTTTTAATGTATATATTAAGCCCCTTTTAACACTTTTTAGCCAAGTTTTAAATTTATAAAACACGATATTTACTAACACTAAACACACATATGGGCAAGTGCACCCATCGTGAGCGTAGTATAGTGTTGGCAAGATACCGAGGTCGTCCAAGGACACAAGAGCTTTTAGTACCGGTTTATCCTCAACGTCTAATCAAATCAAAAGTTTAGAAAAATGTTTTAAACTAGAAAAATAAAAACTAACTAAGATGCTGAAAATAAAAATAAAAATAAAAACAGATAGACAAGATGAATCACTTGGCTCCGACTCGTGTTTAGTGTAACCTTTGATTATTTCCGCACTTTTGCACTATTTAAGAGATTATCTTAGTTATTGTAGTAGGCCCCTCTTTTGGAGGTTACGTTACCCTCAACCCAGTAGTTTGAGTCAGCAGGGATACAATCCTAAAGGGTTGGATTATTGAAAGATAATTAATTAATTTATTAATGCATAATGTGGTAGGCCCCTCTTTTAAAGGCGACGTTACCCTCGGCTAAGTAGTCTGAGTCAGCAGGGATACAGTCCTAAGTAGCCGGGTTAAAGTTTTAATAGTAGCTTAACTATGAGGGGATCAAAGAGTTTGGACCCCCGCCATCCAATACCGTTAAGTATTGAAGGAGGTCCTACTAAATTTGACCCAGGTCCTTTGCAGGATCTATACACTGAACAATGGCAAGACTCTTACCAAACCGTTCCCTTAACCCCCGACCAGGTAGCCAACATACCTCCATATAGACCGTGGAGATATGAATGGTGAAAATCTTTTATTTTATATAGACAGTAAAATAATGCCAAGACACCACGGACAAACGATAAGGAAGAATCACCTTCAACATAAGAAACTAGTTATTAAAGTCATTAATACATAACCAATTAAAAAGTGCGAAAAGATTAAAAATAAAAAGTATTACACTAGACACTTTGCTTTCACCAAGTGATGTAAGAGACTTAGGCAAACATGGCCTTGATTGTCAAGAACTCTTACGATCAATCTTGGATCCCGAGACGACTCACACACTCTATGATGGACAATGGATGATGGTGTTATGGTGGTGGTGGGTGGTGGGTGAAGTGTGAGAGAGGTGGTGTGTCAAGGGATGGTTTGATCTTGTGCCAAGCACTCCTATTTATAGGCTGAACAGAAGCTCAGGCACGGCCCCGTGTCCGTTGGGCACGGCCCCGTGTCCGCTGGGCACGACCCCGTGTGCAGAAGCATATCTGTACTATCAAGATTTGCCTGGATTCTGCGAATCTTATAGTTGACCATGGCCCCGTGTCCGCTGAGCACGGCCCCGTGGTGGGTGATGGAAGCTTCTACAACTTTGTCTTTTATGCTGACACTTGGGCACGCCCCCGTGCTCATTGAGCACCGGGCGTGTTCAGCCTTCTGTTCTCTTGTTTTGCTTGGGAAGATGCTTTCGGGGAGGTCGGGGATGCCACTTTTGTTCCTTTTCTTGTATTTATGTTAGATTTAGCTGCCTTTTTGCTTCTTTTGTTAATTTGAGCTCATTTAATCCTGAAAATACAAAAGGAAGACAAAAACACACTTTTTCCAACATTAGTACTAAAAAAGGGTTAGTTTTATGCCACAATTGATGTAATTTATATGTTGCATTTTGCACACATCAGTTAGTCTAAACTCTAAGAACAACGGAATGCCATAATATTTCATTCTGATTTTTGGTAAAGAGTCTTCAGTATGATGGTTTGACATATTTTTGTTTTTACAGAAAAGAATGGAAGAGAATAGTGTTAAGTTGGCTAAAATCACCAACAATCATCACAAGTTGTCGTTAGAAAGAAGAAAACTAAGGGCTACTGGAGCAAATCAAACTGTTGTTTTGTTAACAAAGAGACAGAAGGATGCAATTGACATGCAAAACGGGGTCAACGCAAGCAACGATGACAGTGACAGCAGTAGCTCTCAGGAAGATGGGCATGCTTCGGCAGTTCTTTTAGGATCTAGCATTGCAGTAAAAAACGCGGTCAGGCCTATCAAGCTTCCAGAAGTGAAGAAATTACCTCCGTACACCACATGGATTTTCTTGGATAGGTGATCTCCGTTTATCTAAATGCTGTCAAACATATGTTTGGCTATTACTATTTTATTGTTGAATAAATTACTTTTTGAGTCCCTGTGTTTTAGTGGTTTTAACCACTTGAGTCCCAAATCAAAAAGTTTAACGCCCCGAGTCCCTAACCACTCATTTCATAACGTTTTGAGTTCAACTTTTTAACACTTGTACTTTTGATTTTGGACTCAAGTGGTTAAAACCACTAAAACACAAGGAATCAAAACGTTATAAAATGAGTGGTTAGGGACCCAGGGCGTTTTTGATTTTGGACTCAAGTGGTTAAAACAACTAAAACACAAGGACTCAAAACGTAATTTACTCTTTATTGTTTGATAGTACTGCTGCTTATAATGGGTTCCATTTTTGTAAGTTTTAAGTTATAGTACATCTCTTATGCAACTATAAATTATGCAGAAATCAAAGAATGACAGAAGACCAGTCTGTAGTAGGTCGTAGGAGAATTTACTATGATCAAAATGGCGGTGAAGCACTAATTGCGAGTGACAGTGAAAGCAGCAATTGATGAAGAAGAGGAAAAGAAAGAGTTTGTTGACCCTGAAGATTATATGATTCGGTTGGTGTTCTTTATTTTTATGTTTATTAGGTCTTATCTACTCACAGTTGTTTGACATTTAATTTAGATTTCTATATTTTATTGTATATATATGGTCTCTGTGTTCAGGTTTCCTGTTGTTATACGCATAAATTTTTCATTTTTGCCGACCTGAAGTTCTTTGATATTATACTTTCTAGATATGTGCTACATATTAGCATCAATTTCTAGTCGTGTATAGAATAATATTACTGCATTCTCATCATACCTTTAATTGTTCCAGAAAGACCATCCAACAGCTTGGGTCGTCTATTGTTGTCTTGGATTTACTGGCGCAACAGTTGTCCAGAAAACCTTCTGAAGTCAAGGTACGCACTTAGATACTTGACATTATTGTTTTGTTTTATTATCTTCTCCATTTTTTGGATTGCTAGTGCAACTTTTTTGCCTTTTAATGTGTTTGCTTTTCACATGTTATGGAACATCTCATACAGGCAAAATATGAAGTCCTTGTTAATAAAGAAAACGCTGTTGAAGGCTCTAAACCAGAAAACCGTTGATTGCAACCAAGGTTACTCATCTTATATGCTACAAATTTGAAGGTGTGTTGTATTAACTTTAATTCACTTATGCATTTTCTCTAGGTGGCTTTTTTACTAAATAAGATAATAAGAGCCTACTGTTGGATATATGTATGTCCGACCTTAATTAAAGTCAACGTAACTAACTCGGTACGATCCGAAGAGTTACACGTTGGTACACGAATCGTATATGTTCACGAGTGGTAGATTATTTTTTGTGAAATAATAATAGTGGAAACTCAAGAGACACCTTTTATAATAAAAGGATGTTTAAGGTGGAATCTCAAGAGACACATTTTATAATAAAAGGATGTTTAAGGTGGAAACCCAAGAGACACCTTTTATAATAAAAGGATGTTTAAGGTGGAAACCCATTAGACACTTTTTATAATAACCGCCTTCTTCTTGGCCGGTTCTACTCGGGGGTATCTTGTGCTCGGTTGTGAACTTCCTACTAGCGAGGATTCGTTGTAACCCGCGGGTTACAATTCCGGTGTAGTCGTCAAAGGTTGATTACTAAAACCCTCTATGGTTGTTTATTCCGTTTATTTGTTTATACGCGTATAACCTTGATCCTGATTGGGAATATTTATTAATCGGATTAATAAATCAAATTTATATAATCGGCTTTTGGTAAATTATATAAACCGCTTCCGCTATTATTCTGATACCATGATTCCCAACAGTGGTATCAGAGCCACGGTTACACGCGTATAGATGGTAAAGTTATAATTTTGATCTATGTTTTATTTGTCAAAAATTATTTGTTTTGACAAAAGATCAAAAGCTTTTGGTTGTCTATGGATTGTGATGTGAATCGAGCCCTAGGTTATGACCTTTGTCATGGTTGTATTGGTTATGGTTTTATTTTGATTTGTATTTTGTTGCGGATATTGGATCCGATGTAATAGATAGGATTAGAATAGATTTATGTTTATTGTATTTTTAAATTTATTATTTTAATCCCTCGAGTACAAGATCAAGATAAATGGCGAACAGGTACCATGAAGATAGAGATCGCGGGTCAAGTGGGAGCTTTCAAAAATTAGCTTTTGAAACCCCTTTTGACTAGTTCGTTTCGTTTCTGGCTAAAACGAAACGGCCAACCTATTAGGGGCTCGATTCGTTTTTTATTATTGTGTTTTGTGGTTGTGTTTTATTTATTGTAAATAATATAGATAACCCAAAATAAATAAAATTTTCACAATCAAGATAACGGTTTTATTAAAACAAGTTTTATAAAACTGAAAAGTATACTTAATAAAAGGGTTTTATTAATATTTAAAACAAGATCATTCGCGATAAATCGACCGACATAGTTTAATAGGATATTTAAAACTATATCGTGCGAGCGTGGAAAGGAGTTTCTATTATCACGAATTATATAAAATCGGATTTTATAAACTATTGTGTAACTCGCCTCATGCTACGAGCTATTCAAAATATTTTTTTGGTAAATATTAAAATAAATCCCAAATTTTAAATTGATGTTTTATGCCACCCTTAACGAGTTAACACTTCATTCTAAATCGAACCCAAATGTTAGTGCTATACCCTGCATCTGGGCGTCCATCATGAAAGAAGGTAATCATCGCGTTTCTTGTGTAACATAGGCCGGTGATACAGTTAATAGTAAAGGACAAAACATCGCTTGTTCATCAAGTGGGCATAGTTGGGGTTAAACATACATCGTTTTAAGTGATAACCCCAAATGGAGAGTTGTGTAGTGGACACAATTAACAATCGTTGTTTACCTACATAATCATACCAGTGGATAGTGCTTAAGCCAATTCACTGTCATATGATGAATCGGGATCTCATCTTAATTAAAAATTTTGTTTTTGGGTCATAAAATTAAATTAAGATATTAAAAACATAAAATACTAATTAATTAATTTTGAATTTTGTAGATGTCAACTGAAAACAATTCCTCCCAATTCTCTCTCAAGTCCATCTTAGAGAAGGACAAACTGAACCACTCCAACTTCATGGACTGGCACCGCAACTTGAAAATTGTTCTCAAGGCGGAGAACAAACTGTATGTTCTTGAAACGCCAGTCCCTGATGAACCCATCAATCAGCAAACTGTTGCATATAGAAACTATGCAAAACACTTTGATGACTCTATGAAAGTCTCATGTTTAATGTTAGCATCCATGATTCCTGAACTTCAAAGGACCATGGATGACAAGATGGCATATGAGATGAATGAGCACCTGGTTGAAATGTTCCAACAGAAGGCTCGTCATGAGAGGTTTGATGTGATGAGATCACTCATAACCACTCGTATGCAAGAGGGTACATCAGTTAGCGCTCATGTGCTAAAAATGAAGGCATATGTTGATCATTTGGCTCGTCTGGAATCCCCCTTGTGTGATGAATTAGCTGGGGATATCATCCTCAACTCATTGCCTAAGTCATATGATCAGTTCACTATGAACTACAATATGAATGGGATGGAGAAGACACTTGCAGAGCTGCATCAGATGCCCAAAACTGCTGAGGTGAATATACCCAGCAAGACTGCACCAGTGCTGATGATCAAGGAGGGTCATGTTAAGAAACCTAACACCAAGAAAAAGGGCAATCAGGGCAAAGGGAAGGGCAAAGGCAAATTAGTTTCAAACAAGAAGCCTCAAAAGGATGCCAAGTGTTTTCATTGTAATGAAATTGGGCACTGGAAGAGGAACTCTGCTAAGTATTTAGCTGAACTGAAGCAAGCCAAGGTTTCAGGAGGAGAGTCCTCGGGTATATATGTTATTGAAATCTTTTTATTTTCTGGCAAAACATGGGTGTTTGACACAGGATGTGGTTTTCACATTTGTAATGCTTTGCGGGGACTAAGAAAGATTAAGAAGCTGAAACAAGGCGACTTGGAGGTCCATGTTGGCAATGGACAAAGAGTTGCTATGAAGGCGATTGGAGAATATGTTCTTTTACTTCCTTCTGGTTTAGAACTTGTTTTGAACAATGTTTATTTTATTCCTAGTGTTACTAGAAATATTGTTTCGGTTTCTGCTTTGCATGGACAAGGTTTCAATTATCGTTTTAATGGTGAATTTATTTCTGCTTATTTTAATGATGTATTTTACTTTGATGCAAAACCAAACAATGGAATCTATGAGATAGAAATCCAAAACAATAACATATTATGCAACATCTCCCATAAACGTAACAAGTTGGACTTTAACGATACGTAAATGTGGCATTGTAGACTTGGTCACATAAGCGAGAACCGTGTTAAACAGCTTAAAACCGCATGAATATTAGATTCTAAGGGTTCGGAAACGTTTGGCAAATGCGAATCATGCTTAAGTGGAAAGTTAACAAAAACACCTTTTTCAAATGTTGGAGAAAGAGCTAATGATCTGTTGGGACTTGTACATACAGATGTATGTGGTCCATTCAGAACAATGTCAAGACATGGAGAAAGATACTTTGTTACATTTACTGATGATTTCAGTAGATATGGTTATGTTTATCTTATGAAGCATAAACATGAGACATTTGAAAAGTTCAAGGAGTACCAAAACGAAGTAGAGAATCAGCTAAATAGAACTATTAAGATGCTTTGATCAGATCGAGGCGGTGAATATCTTAGTCAGGAGTTCATCGACCATCTAAAGGATTGTGGAATAGTTTCACAGCTCACTCCACCTGGAACGCCACAACATAATGGTGTGTCTGAACGGAGAAATCAAACTCTATTAGATATGGTTCGATCAATGATGTGTCGAACAACCCTCCCACGCTCCTTTTGGAGTTATGCTTTAGAAACTGCCGCAAAACTTGTGAATATAGCTCCAACGAAGAAGGTTGACAAAACGCCTTATGAGATATGGCATGGAAAGAAACCAAAAGTATCCTATCTCAAGTTCTGGGGATGTAACGCTTATGTCACTCTAGAATCTTCGGATAAACTAGATCCCAGAGGCGAAAAAGTGGCTTTCGTAGGATACGCTAAAAGGATCGGTTACCTTTTCTACCACCCCACTGAAAATAAGATTCTCACTAAACGCAGAGGCACTTTCTTGGAGGAAGAGCTTCTGGCACGAGGGATTGGAGAAAACCATGTGGATCTTGATGAAATTCGAGAATCACAAGTGACTGAACCAGTTGTTCAGACAGAACCAGAAGTAACTGATCTAGTTGTTGAAGTTGAGCCTTAGAGGACTCAAGAAACAACAGAAACACCAAGTGTTCGAAGAAGTATTAGGGATCGTCGTGCCCCTGAAAGGTATGACGATATCTTCATGATTGATGAAGCTGAACCTGCTACTTACAAAGCTGCAATGTTGGATTCAGAATCCAAGAAATGGCAAGAAGCCATGAATGCAGAGATGCAATCCATGTATGATAACCAAGTCTGGGATTTGGTTGATCTTCCTACCGAAGGTCGGACTGTAGGAAACAAATGGATCTTCAAGAAGAAGACCGACATGGATGGAAATGTGCAAACCTACAAAGCAAGGCTTGTAGCAAAAGGGTTCACTCAGACTCAAGGAATTGATTATGAGGAAACTTTTTCGCCAGTAGCCATGCTTAAGTCTATTAGAATTCTACTTGCCATTGCTGCATATTATGACTATGAGATATGGAAAATGGATGTCAAGACCGCGGGACACTTACTTGAAGATGTCTATATGGTTCAACCTGAAGGTTTTGTCGATCCAAATAATCCTAATAAGGTGTGCAAGCTAAATAAATCCATTTATGGATTGAAACAAGCATCTCGCAGCTGGAATCTTCGTTTTGATCAGAAAATTAAAGAGTTTGGCTTCATTAAAAACGAAGATGAACCATGTGTTTACAAGAAATCTTGTGGGAGCTATATCACTTTTCTAATTCTGTATGTAGATGACATACTAATCATTGGAAACAATATCCCTATGCTAAAAGATGTTAAGGCTTGGTTGGGAAAATGTTTCGCAATGAAAGATCTTGGTGAAGCCGCTTATATTCTAGGAATAAAAATTCATAGAGATAGATCAAAGCGGTTATTAGGTTTAAGTCAAAGTACATATATTGATAAGGTCATACGACGCTTCTCAATGCAAGACTCAAAAAGGGGGCTCTTGCCCATGGCACATGGAACCATTCTTAATGGCGAGCAGTGTGCTAAGACCGAAGAGGAAAAGAAGAAAATGGAAAGAGTTCCATATGCTTCTGCTATCGGTTCCATCATGTACGCCATGTTATGTACCAGACCTGATGTCTCGTATGCTCTTAGCATGAGGAGTAGATATCAACAGAATCCAGGAGAGAGCCACTAGGCTGCAGTGAAGAACATTCTTAAGTACTTAAGAAGGACTAAGGACATGTTCTTAATATATGGAGGACTGGATGAGGAGCTATCAGTTAAGTGTTATACTGATGCAAGTTTCCAGACTGATCGTGACGATTCAAGATCACAGACTGGATATGTTTTCATTCTGAATGGTGGGGCTGTTACTTGGAAGAGCTTGAAGCAAAGTGTGGTTGCTCAATCCACCTGTGAATCAGAATACAACGCTGCATCGGATGCTGCTAAGGAGGCTGCCTGGATGAAGAAGTTCATTACTGATCTCGACGTTGTGCCTAGCATAAAGAAACCAATCGAGATGCTGTGTGACAATACTGGTGCCATTGCTCTTGCAAAGGAACCAAGGTCGCATCAAACCACAAGGCATATACTCAGAAAATTCCACTATATTAGAGAGATAATAGAGCGTGGAGACATCGTAATAAGCAAAGTTCATACAGATCTAAATCTGGCTGACCCCTTTACTAAGCCTCTACCTCAAGCTAAACATGAGGAGCAAGCTGGAAAAATAGGGCTTAGATTTGCTAGACAGTGGGCATGATCTGTAGTTAGTATTGGTGTTTTAATTTTGAACTACAACAGTTACATTGAAATAGTTATTTGATTTATTGGTTAAATGCAAGTTTAATTATTTTGTAACTGTGTTCGTTATTTGTATGTTTATATCCTTGAATAAGCGTATCCTAAAATATTCGTAGTCGATCAAATTACATGGGAATGAACTTGAATGTAAGACTATTGTGAATTGAGATGATTGTATTCATGAGATGAATAACTCAAGAGTTTGAGAATCAAAATTCACAGATATCACTAGGGAATGATATTGGATGTGACTCGCTTCAAAACGATCTCCATGGATCTAAGTCATGAGATGTTTTGATATTGATATGTTCAATCTGTCCTTTTTCTTTAGGCACATATTAAACTACATTGATCAAGGACAATCTTTGATGTTATCTAACACTGTCCTGAAACATGGGTAGTAATTCGGGTAGCGTTGGGAGGAATCCAAGGTTAAGTGGGAGTTGTATGGTGCTGATGGAATTCTGTACTTCTATGGGATTAGAAGTTTAGACATTCTGGCGCCCTCGTTAACTCAAACTGGAATAAACGCGTGGCCACGCTCGGACTAAGAGTAGTTCGTTAGACCACTTTGAATTAAAGACGAGAATAGAGAATGGTTGATCACTATATAAGAATGAATGATCCATGTCTTATGATCAAAGAATGTTCTATACAGAAGGGAGTTATTGATAGAATTATCAGAGCTATAGTATTTGGTTAAGTAAAGTGTTACTTGAACGCAAAGAACTAGTTGACGACTGTAAAGTGTCATGCCGTGTTAAGAGCAGTGCGATGCAGCTAGGCGTCCAATTCTGCACACATTGACTCATTTAATTAAAATCGTCCAAGTGGGAGATTATTGGATATATGTATGTCCGACCTTAATTAAAGTCAACGTAACTAACTCGGTACGATCCAAAGAGTTACACGTTGGTACATGAATCGTATATGTTCACGAGTGGTAGATTATTATTTGTGAAATAATAATAGTGGAAACCCAAGAGACACCTTTTATAATAAAAGGATATTTAAGGTGGAATCCCAAGAGACACCTTTTATAATAAAAGGATGTTTAAGGTGGAAACCCAAGAGACACCTTTTTATAATAAAAGGATGTTTAAGGTGGAAACCCATTAGACACTTTTTATAATAACCGCCTTCTTCTTGGCCGGTTCTACTCGGGGGTATCTTGTGCTCGGTTGTGAACTTCCTACTAGCGAGGATTCGTTGTAACCCGCGTGTTACAATTCCGGTGTAGTCGTCAAAGGTTGATTACTAAAACCCTCTATGGTTGTTTATTCTGTTTATTTGTTTATACGCGTATAACCTTGATCCTGATTGGGAATATTTATTAATCGGATTAATAAATCAAATTTATATAATCGGCTTTTGGTAAATTATATAAACCGCTTCCGCTATTATTCTGATACCATGATTCCCAACACCTACCATGTTACAGGTATGCGTGTGCTCTATTACTCCGTCTAGAGGTGTAACTTCTAGTTAGCGGGTTTTAGTTGATTAAAAAACTACATCAGTACAAAAAAATAGAGATTGCATGCTTAAAGAATATACTTTGGGCATCTTTTGACCCTATTGACCCATTCACCATATTTTTGGCAATGTTTTAGTTCATCAATTCACCTGTCTAAGACAGAAGATAACTCAATTCAACTCGTTATAAACTGAAGGATAAACATTCTCATTATGAACTCTCTTGTTGTTAGGTGATGGCAATTCCGACAACGAAGAGCTTAAAGTGATGTCAAAAGAAGTAAGTTTGCCTTTTATTAACTGCTCTTACATCTTTGATAGCTATGGTTATCAGATCTAATCAATTTAACATGAATTGTGAAATTTCAGGTTGAGTATAGTCAGTTGGCTGATGTAGCGACAATAAGTAGTAGGTGCTGGGAACTATGAAGTGGAAGTATGACTACTAAGAAAATGTTAACACGATGATTATTTAACTCTCATGAAGATTGTGAAAGAGATTCATGAACACAATGAAATTTTGAGTTTTTATTGATACACTTGTTATTTTATTTTGGTTATATGTTTGATCATTAGACTTAGATCGACACTTATTAGACATTTGGAATCTTTGGAAGATTGATTGAACTTTTAATTGAAGTGATTATTTATGATTTCTACATTTTACAATTTTGTTTTTATTTTTTAATGTAAATAAATGATAATGTAATTAATTAAAATTAATATGATAAACGTCAATGGCATTTAATTTGATGTGATTTTTGTGGCAAAAAATATGTGCCACTAAAAGCTCAAAAGTTTATACCGGCAGAAAAAAAGTGCCACTAAAAGCCTAAAAACTTTGTGCGACACATTGAAAAAGTGCCACTAAAACGCTTTAGCGCCAGCGCTTCTTGTGGCACTTTTTTTGTGTGTCGCACATTCTTACAAGGTTCTTTAGTAGCACTTTCTGGTTTTTCTATGGCACTTTTTGCATGCCACTAGATGGCATTTTTTTTGTAGTGCGCCCAAAGAAGAAAATGGTGATCGTGATCGTATACATGCCAACGAAGTGTTAATGAACGATTATTTTGTGGAGAATCCGGTCTACAATGCCGAAACGTTTAGAGATCGGTTTCGTTTACCCAGAGAATTATTTTTAAAGATTGTTAGAGACATCGAAGCAACTGAAGAATGGTTTCAAGAAGGTTACGACACGAGGGGCAAACCAAGTTTCATGCCGATACAAAAATGCACGTCCGCCATCGCCAACTAGCGATAGGGAACCCTCCCGATCAATTTGATGAATACCTAGCTATGTCGGACAGAACTTCACGTGAATGTCTGTAATTTTTTTGTAACGCGGTCATTAAATTGTATGGTAAAGAGTTTTTACGTAAACCGACGAGACACGACATATCACGTATTTACGCCGCACATGAGGCTAGATGGCATTTTCCAGGGATGCTCGGTAGCATCGATTGTATACATATCGAGTGGAAAAATTGTCCAAGAGAGTTGCGAGCGGCGTATGTGTCACACCCCAACCGATGACGAAAACATCGGGGCGTGGCACTGAGCGAAACAGATTGTCCAGAAGTTTCTATAACAACTATAATTACCAATTAATTAAAGCAACATGTCCCATACCATGTCATAAAAGATAACATAATTATTACAGACAAAATCTAGTCAAATTGTTCTGTTCCGACAACTCAGATTTCAAATACAGACAATTGTTTATTTGTTTCTAGACCTTTCCTAGCCTTGATTTCACAGCAATCCAAGCAAATTAACATATTAAGCACCTGTCACATACGTTAAAGTAAAAGTCAATACACATGGTGTAAAGGTGAGCATACAAGTTTGATAATAGCATATAGAGTTCGAAATCGTTTACGCATAACCAGCACGTACATAGTGTGAAATGAAGCACGTAAGTTATCGACATGAACATATCAATACCAATGACTGCGGGTTGACTGCCCAAGGCAGTTCGTAATACACTCTCACCACTGTGAGCCATGTAACAAATTGTCCTTAACAACCCCTGAGTGAACATGTGCTGAGTCCAAACTATAGTACTATCGTTGCTAAGGCAGGTAGACAACATTCCATGTGTAAACATAACAAACAAGCATTCATTAAGTCATGTATAACATGCGGTAACGGTTAGCGTTAAAGTATTGCGTAGTGTGTTCGATATGATTTAGTATAAGTAACGTATGTAACACCCAAAAGTGCGTAAAGCAAAAAGGGTTCGAGTATACTCACAGCGATTGATGGATTGAAGGGAGCGCTAGAGAGTAAGGTTAGCCTGATCAGAACGATAGCATAAGCGATAAGCGGCACATAAAATGAAGCAAAGTGTCAGTGGGTCGAACAGCAATCCGTTCGGGTGGCAATCCGATCGGGTGGCCGGTCGATCGGTTGACAATCCGTTCGGGTGGTCACTCGATTGGATAGTCACCTCGTTTGGGATGGATGTGTTTGTGTATGATGGCTTGTCTTTTGAAGTTTTCGTTGTAGCATTTTTGTAACACCCCGAAAATATAAGTATCCCAGTGTAAACTAAATATCGGTAATAGTCAAGATAATATAACTACGAATAAATAACCTAGTTAGTTTGTGTCTTGACACAATAGAACAAACATGATTGAAACACCCTTTAAATAACTTGCGTAAAGTGGAGGGACTAAACATGGATAAATGAAATGAAGTTTTAATTAAACAAACAAATAAAACACACATACGTGTGTGTATGTCCCTGCGATTTCTACCAGAGCCAAAAGAGCTCTCAAGCTCCAACCCTAAAACTAAAAAATTCTCCAGATTGAAGGGGCAAATTAAGCCCAAATCGAAATCCAAGCACAAAATAGTGATCACCTCAGTGAAGGGATCATAAGGTATGTAAAATTTCATGGTTTGATTCCATCTTGAATTCTAGATGAACACATGAGAATCGAAATTTGAGCTTGCATGATCGTTGTTTGGATGAACTTGGGATGAAATCATGTCTAGGAGTAAACCCTAGACATTAGTTGGTTAAATTAGTGCTTAAACTATGAAATTCATGATCATCCATTATGTGTGTTTAGTGGGTTTTGTAAAAACATGATGAACACTAGAATCATGATTAGTAAACTAGTGTTATTTGAACTCTATGAAGTTAATCTTGATATTGAACTATAAAATTTGATGATTTACTTGTAAAAGATGTTAAAATCTTGGCTAAATAAGTAGTCATGAACTTGATTGTTGATTTAGTAAAATTATGCCTCTTAGGTATTTGTTGAAATGCCCAAAAGAAAGCTAGATATGGTGATTTCGAACGAAACGCATATTTGAATGATAAGATGAATTATGCGTTATAAGACATGAATGGAGTTCTAAACGAAGTGTTGATTGAACCATATAGGCAAAAGAGCCGAGACTTCAAGCGGACAAGCCAGAGTGGACACGCGCTTGAAAGGAACGCTCTAAAGGTATGTAACTTTTAGTTTCGTTACATTATGCATAAACATTGTTCTTAGAAATGTTAATGGAAATGTAGTGTAATACACAAGTTTGATATGTCATAGAAGTGACGAAGTTCACTCGACAAACCGAACGGATTAAAATAAACAATTAAAGTAAGTTTGATATGTCATTGAAGTGACGAAGCTCGCTCGACAATTAAACGGGTCAAAATAATGACGTAATTAAGTTTGGTTTGTCTTTGAAGTGGTTGTTTTCACTCGACAAACGAACGGGTCAAACGATGTCGCATAAGCGATTGAAATCGAAGTGGCTTGAATGTCACATAAAGGTTGAGTATTTTGTAATGCGTATGTCGTGAAACGGACACGCTAAACCGGTCGTAAACGAGCCCTTGCATATGGGTCAAAACTTAAGTATAATGAAATCATAAAATTGGTTTAAATGTGTATGCTTGGAAAATTGACAAACCAGCATGATGCTAATGCACGCGCAAACCATGACATGGGAGCGAAACGCTAGTGTTTGATAAACCCGGGAATGGGTAAAATCGTTGGAAATATGTGATGATAATAAAACAAGTTGTATGACTTACAAACAAACGGGTCGAATAATTGAAAAATGGATTTAATAGCAAATTGCTTATAAACCAGGTTTTAACGCGAATAATGATGGTAAATGGGTCCGTAATTAAATTTCGGACGCGTAGGAAAAAGAATCGCTTAAAACGGACTTACGAATCAAAAGTTATGGTGGATTTAAGTTTGGATTTGATAAAATGTTGAGATGGGAGAATGCAGCAGCAATTAAAGCAACTTGCTGTCAAAAAAGGGGCTAGGTGTAGCGTCTAGCCCCCTGATTCCGAAAATTGTTTAATTTTTGTTGTTTTGACCCATGGGACTTGTTTATACCCATTCTAACATTATCAAAACTAACATTTGATGTAGTTTTGACCTTAGGTGATATTGGGGACATTCCGGATGGCGATCTAGCATGTTTGAAGAACCGAACATGAACTTTTGAAGTTTCCGCGATTACTTAAATATGTTTAAAACAATGTCTATGTAGTAAACACTTAAATACTTGTTTTGGGGTTGTTAAACTAGTAGTACTTATCTAGAATGTTAACTTGGTCAAACTTTCCTTATGTTTGATATAAAAATCAAGGTTTTGGTTTACTAAGGCTTTGTTTATAATAAAATATTATGGAAACGAGTAGAGTGTTACAATTTTGAAAATGGAGAAGTATCTCTACCTTTCAGGTCGGTCGATCGGACGGTAGTCCGATCAGATAGCAATCCGATTGGCGAGGCTTCTCAGGTTGAGAACAAATTCACAGCAGGACAGTCACCCGATCGGATGGCTATCCGATCGGGTGGCAATCCGTTCGGAGTGAACATGTTGAAAATTATTAAGTCCTTAAACGTCACACGATCAGACGGTTACTCTATCGGATGGCAATCCGATCGGGTGGTAGTCCGTTTCAACGTTCAGATCCTTAAATAGTTTGAGAAAATGGTTTAAGTATAGAACCAAGTGCAGCCCGATCGGACAGCCGGTCGATCGGGTGGCAATCCGATCGGGTGGTAACCCAATCGGACGGTAGTCCATTCCGACGGTCTGATCGTTCTAACACTGGTTTCTGTTTGGAGTGTTGTATTTTTGAATGAGGCGTTTTGATGTCTTGTTTGTACAACGGAACCCTTATCTCGTCCTAAGTGAGCTGGCCGGACAGGAATCACCCTGATCTGAATAGTTCCCGGTTCGAGTTGGTTGTTCATGTTCAAACCCGAAATCAACGTCTCGTGGATAGAATCCAGATCTTGAACCAACACATCAACACGAAAGAGTAGAAGGTTAGAACAAGCTCCGATTCTATCGGTTTTTAGTGCATTGAGTGTAAAAGAGTTGAAAGAAAGTTGGAAACCATCTTTCAATCCTTTTCACCATGAATATGTTTAGATCTATGAAAGATCTTTGTTGATTTGTGTGGAAATCGTTCAGATCCAAGTTGTTCTTGAAGGATTGAAGCCAAAACATGAAGTTCATAAGAACACCATGATGACATCATCCTAGAACACCTCAAATCTAGTGATTTCACGGTTAAAAGTTAAGATTCAAAAGATAGAAAGGTGTAGGAGTGCGTGTAGATCAAGAAAGTACAAGATTTAGATGGAAAACTTACAAGAATCGCAAGAAATCTGAAGAAAAGTGGGCAAGAAGCGCCGGTCGGATGAGAGGTGCAGAAAAGGTAAGTTTGTGATGTTGACAGGGGTATTTATAGGGTTTCCATAAAAGGAAAGGGGAAGGAGAGGGCTGGTCTATCGGGTGGTAACCCGATCGGGTAGCTGCTCGATCGAGTGGCAACTCGATCGGGTGGTAGCTCAGGACCGGTTAATTGCGAGTGCCCGATCTCGTGCCATACAATAGGTGATCGACATTTTCTTCCGTATAAAGCCTCAAACGGTGCCATTTGAATGCTGGAATGATAACTGTTATTATACGAGAATTCGACTAACGCCAGGTAAGCGTCCCAATTACCACCGAAATCTATGACACACGAACGGAGCATGTCTTCAAGGGTACTAATCGTTCTCTCAGTCTGACCATCGGTTTGGGGGTGGAATGCGGTACTTAGATTAAGCGTAGTACCGAGAGCCGTTTGAAATGTCTCCCACAGGCGCGAGGTAAACCGAGCATCACGGTCAGAGATGATGTCGCGAGGCGTCCTGTGTCGACAAATGGTCTCATCGGTGGAGATTCGGGCTAATCTTTCTACTTTGTAGTCTTCCCGTATTGGCAAAAAGTGAGCAGATTTGGTCAAACGGTCAACGACAACCCAGATGCTGTCGTGACTTGATGGCGTGCACGGAAGTTTCGTTATGAAGTCCATAGCTATACCCTCCCACTTCCACATAGGGATCGGGGGTTGTTCGAGTAAGCCAGAGGGTCTTTGGTGTTCAGCCTTGACTTTCGAGCAAGTCAGGCACTTCCCAACGTAGAGAGCGATATCCCTCTTCATGCCCGGCCACCAGTACTTGTAGTGAAGGTCCTGGTACATTTTATCGGCATCGGGATGAATAGAGTACCGAGATTTGTTGGCTTCGTCCATCAATATCTGTCGCAAATTGGTCCGCTTAGGGATCCAAATTCGGTCCAGAAAGTGGAATATCCCATTCGACTTATTCACAAGTTGGGCTCCATCGTGGTAGATTCTTTCCTTCTTCAGAGTGCGCTCATTAAAACAAGCATGTTGGGCTTCACGGATGAGGGTTTCGAGATCGTATTGGGCTTGGATATTTCGAATGCTGAGCAGATAGCTCCGTCTGCTGAGGGCGTCGGCAACGACTTTTGCTTTGCCTGGGTGATAATGGATCTCACAGTCATAATCGTTGAGAAGTTCTACCCATCGGCGTTGACGCATATTAAGTTCCTTCTGGTCAAAGATATGTTGTAGACTCCTATGATCGGTGAAGATCGTACACTTGGTACCATACAGGTAGTGTCGCCAAATCTTTAACGCAAAAACAACTGCGCCTAGCTCGAGATCATGGGTTCTATAGTTCTTTTCATGGATGTTGAGCTGACGAGATGCGTAAGCAATAACCTTGTCCCGTTGCATGAGGACACAACCAAGACCAAGGTTCGAGGCATCACAATAGACAATAAAGTCGTCGTTTCCGTCGGGTAAAGTGAGGACGGGAGCATTGCAAAGCATATGCTTGAGGGTTTGGAAAGTAGACTCTTATTCGGTTACCCAAACAAAAGGCTTGTCTTTATGCGTGAGGGCGGTAAGCGGCACAGTGATTTTAGAGAATCCTTCGATAAATCGACGATAATAACCCGCTAGTCCGAGAAAAAAATGGACTTCAGATGGGTTCTTCGGAGTAACCCAACTTTTAACTGCTTCAATCTTCGTGGGATCGACATGAATACCTTGACTATTGACAATGTGACCGAGGAATTGAACCTCCTCCAGCCAAAATTCACACTTGGAGAAATTGGCATAGAGTCGATTCCCTTGGAGTAGCTCGAGAACCAAACGTAGATGTTGCGCGTGTTCGACTTTTAACTTGGAATAGATCAGGATATCATCGATGAACACGATGACGAAGCTGTCAAGAAATGGTTTACACACCCGATTCATCAGATCCATGAAAACTGCGGGTGAGTTGGTTAGACCAAAAGGCATAACAACGAACTCATAGTGACCGTATCGGGTGCGAAAAGCGGTTTTGGGTATATCCTCCTCTTGAATGCGTAGTTGGTGATAGCCTGAGCGTAGATCGATCTTCGAGAAACAGGTAGCACCTTGTAGTTGGTCAAACAAATCATCGATGCGAGGCAGGGGATAGCGATTCTTGATTGTCAACTTATTCAATTCCCGATAGTCGATGCACATCCTGAACGACCCATCCTTCTTTTTGATGAAAAGGACTGGTGCGCCCCATGGAGAGGTGCTCGGGCGAATGAAGCCTTTATCAAGCAGTTCCTGGAGCTGACTCGAGAGTTCATGCATTTCGGACGAAGCGGGTCGATAAGGAGCTCTAGCAATGGGGTTTGCTCCAGGAATGAGGTCGATACGAAAGTCGATATCACGACTTGGCGGTAGGCCGGGAAGATCATCAGGGAACACATCAGGAAATTCATGAACCACAGGAACGTCTTTCACTTCTGTCTTTCCTTTCTTTTCCTTCTCCGCTACTACAATGTTAGCCAAGAAAGCTCTGTATTCTTTGCGGAGATACTTGCTAGCTTGGACACATGACATGAGCTTGAGACCTTTCGAAGCAGTTTCGCCATAAACACATAATACATCACCATTTGTGAGCAAGAATCGAATCATTTTATCGAAGCACACAACTTCAGCATGGTTTTCAGGAAGAAAGTCCATGTCTACTATGACGTCAAAACTTCCAAGTTGCATTGGAATAAGGTCGATTAGGAAGATGTGATTGTTGAGCTCAAGTGTACAATCACGAAGAACAGAATTGACGGCGACGGTTCTTCCGGTGGCGACTTCGACATCGAACGTCGAGGGGAGATGGGAGCGCTTACGATTAAGGAGCTTCTCGAATTCGAATGACACAAAACAGTTATCGGCTCCAGCATCAAACAAACACGAAGCATAAATACCATTCACAAGGAACGTACCATTGACCACGTTGTTGTCAGCCTGGGCTTGGCGCGCATTGATGTTGAAAGTTCTGGCGTTGGCGGCTTGTTGTTGTTGCTGTTGAGGCTGTTGCTGCTGTTGTTGTTGTTGCTGAGGCTCTTGTTTCACAACCCTGTTTGGGCACATGTTCGCGAAGTGGTTGGGATCACCACACGCGAAGCAAACCCTGGCGTTGACCGCGGGTGCCTGAGCCGCTTGTTGGCCTTGAGGAGATGGAAGTAGAGCTTGATGAGCAGTAGCTTGAGCTGGTGCTTGTCGAGGACCAGTACGGCAATTAGCAGTGAAGTGGCCGTACATATTGCAGTGCACGCAGAATCGGCAGGCGATACCCACCGGGTAATGATAAGTACATGTCGGGCAGGCAGGGTGGGGACCAGTGTATGCACGCTTTGCAGGCGGTGCGTAGGTAACTGGTGCTGGTCGGTGCTGAGACTACTGCTGAGCCGGTACGACTTGAAGTGGAGCAGCAGTAGTAGTGACAACACAGTTCTTGTTGCTGGAGCTGCTATTGTTCTTCTTCTTCTTCTTGCGTCGATAGGACTTTAATGATTGAGCGGTGGCGGTTTTAGCGGTTTGTGCGGCGGTAGCTTGATGCAAGTTCTTGGTAACTTTATCCCAAAATCCAGCTTTAACTCGCTTGTCATTGATTTTCGCGGCAAGCAAGTAGGTTTCTTCGATCGTTGATGGCTTGGCAGCATGCACGAAATCTGCAACACAATCTGGCAGAGCTCGGATGTACTTCTTGATTGTCATGTCAGCAGTCTTGACTTGGTCGGGGCAGATGATATTGAGCTGCTTGAAGCGAGCAGTCAGGGCAGCGTTGTCAACATCTTTCTGCTTGATGTGCAAGAATTCGTCCTCCAACTTCTGGCGCTCATGGGGAGGGCAGAACTCTTCGAGCATAACATTCTTCAACTCATCCCATGACAGACCATAAGCTGCGTCATTTCCGCGTTTGTTTCTTTCGGCCGTCCACCAGTCTATAGCGCGGGACTGGAAGATGCCGGTAGCATTTAAAGTGCGGAGATTGTCAGGACATCCACTCTGACGCAGGGTGACCTCGGTCGAGTCGAACCATTGAAACAAAGCCATGGGGCCATCTTCGCCAGTGAACTCTTTCACTCACGATCTGAGGAACAGCCTTTGCCATTTTCTTGGCGACGAGTGCGGAAAGGCGTTTGTCTTTCTGGTTTTGGCGAGCAGTGCGCGTGTGACGGGATCCAGATGACGACATTGTCTGCAACAGACATCGTCATAGGACTCAGACACAACATAGTCGAATCTCACCTCACACGTCTAATACTACTAAAGCTCAAAAACACGTATAATCACGTAGACACATAGGCACATAATCACATATTCACATAAGCACAGAAGCACGTGAGCAGGTAAGGCACAGAAGCATAGAGGCACATAAGCATGTAATCATAAGAGGCAGTCAGAATACAGAAACCTATCATTCAAAGTCCGCGAGCGTTTGAGAGTAGCGATTGCGAATAACATAGCGAGTAATATAGTATAAGCGTATAACATAGCAAGCAACCTAGCGTACGGTGATTCCTTATGGTAGTAGCGATTTGTCAGCGTTTTGAGGTAAATGAGCAGGGCGAGTCGTGTGTGTCGATCAAACGAATAGCGAAGATAGAATAAATCACCAAAAATCGAAACGTGTAAACAGGTAAATCACATAAAATACACAAAATCCTCATAAAATCGACAAATATCAGAGTCGGCAGAAGCGAGCTCAGAGTCGAAACTCATAAAAATCGAGAATAGATTGTCTGCGACTAGTTAGACATTGACTAACCAAAGTGATTTGACTATTCACAAAGACTCTTGGTACACACTTTGGCCTTCGGGACTGTGCTCTTGCCTCGAATTTGGGCGATCGGCACGCATCCTTTCAGTCATATTGTGACTTCGAGTTGTTGGAGTCCGTCGAGACTTTGGTGAGAGTTTTGTAAAACCCAAAATGAGATCGGAACAAGTCGCCAAGGTTCGGGTTTCATCCCTGACTTAGCAACTTCGTTCTTGTTTTGATAAAAATAAAGAGGATTTATGCGCCAAAGTATGGATTTCACTCCTGATTCGGCACAATTCCTCCTGTTTGTGGAAAAAATGCGGGTTGAACAAGTAATTTGGTCGAGAGTTTGCGGTTTTCACACCTAATCTCGACCTAATCGCTCGTTCATTTTCGAAAATTAAAGTGTAGCAATAGTGTAGCGTAGGCGAGAATAGCGAGAAGTAGCAAGTAAGCTCGTACATAATCCCTACAGGATATGCACAAGTCGGTATGTTGGTTCCTAACTATAGACTAGGTCGTTTCTAAGACATCGACACGGACTAGGTCGAGTCTTACCTAATTCCCTATAGTTATGGCTCTGATACCAATCTGTCACACCCCAACCGATGACGGAAACATCGGGGCGTGGCACTAAGCGAAACAGATTGTCCAGAAGTTTCCATAACAACTATAATTACCAATTAATTAAAGCAACATGTCCCATACCATGTCATAAAAGATAACATAATTATTACAGACAAAATCTAGTCAAATTGTTCTGTTCCGACAACTCAGATTTCAAATACAGACAATTGTTTATTTGTTTCTAGACCTTTCGTAGTCTCGATTTCACAGCAATCCAAGCAAATTAACATCTTAAGCACCTGTCACATACGTTAAAGTAAAAGTCAATACACATGGTGTAAAGGTGAGCATACAAGTTTGATAATAGCATATAGAGTTCAAAATCGTTTACGCATAACCAGCACGTACACAGTGTGAAATGAAGCACGTAAGTTATCGACATGAACCTATCAATACAAATGAATGCGGGTTGACTGCCCAAGGCAGTTCGTAATACACTCTCACCACTGTGAGCCATGTAACAAATTGTCCTTAACAACCCCTGAGTGAACAGGTGCTGAGTCCAAACTATAGTACTATCGTTGCTAAGGCAGGTAGACATCATTCCATGTGTAAACATAACAAACAAGCATTCATTAAGTCAAGTATAACATGCGGTAACGGTTAGCGTTAAAGTATTGCGTAGTGTGTTCGATGTGATTTAGTATAAGTAACGTATGTAACACCCAAAAGTGCGTAAAGCAAAAAGGGTTCGAGTATACTCACAGCGATTGATGGATTGAAGGGAGCACTAGAGAGTAAGGTTAGCCCGATCAGAACGATAGCATAAGCGATAAGCGGCACATAAAATGAAGCAAAGTGTCAGTGGGTCGAACAGCAATCCGATCGGGTGGCAATCCAATCGGGTGGCCGGTCGATCGGTTGACAATCCGTTCGGGTGGTCACTCGATTGGATAGTCACCTCGTTTGGGATGGATGTGTTTGTGTATGATGGCTTGTCTTTTGAAGTTTTCGTTGTAGCATTTTGAAAATGGAGAAGTATCTCTACCTTTCAGGTCGGTCGATCGGACGGCAGTCCGATCGGACAGCAATCCGATTGGCGAGGCTTCTTAGGTTGAGAACAAATTCACAGCAGGACGGTCACTCGATTGGATGGCAATCTGATCGGGTGGCAATCCGTTCGGAGTGAACATGTTGAAAATTATTAAGTCCCCAAACGTCACATGATCGGACGGTTACTCGATAGGATGGCAATCCGATCGGGTGGTAATCCGTTTCAACGTTCAGATCCTTAAATAGTTTGAGAAAATGGTTTAAGTACAGAACCAAGTGCAGCCCAATCGGACAGCCGGTCGATCGAGTGGCAATCCGATCGGGTGGTAACCCGATCGGACGGTAGTCCGTTCCGACGGTCTGATCGTTCTAACACTGGTTTCTGTTTGGAGTGTTGTAGTTTTGAATGAGGCGTTTTGATGTCTTGTTTGTACAATGGAACCCTTATCTCGTCCCAAGTGAGCTGGCCGGACAGGAATCACCCTGATCCGAACAGTTCCCGGTTCGAGTTGGTTGTTCATGTTCAAACCCGAAATCAACGTCTCGTGGATAGAATCCAGATCTTGAACCAACACATCAACACGAAAGTGTAGAAGGTTAGAACAAGCTCCGATTCTGTCGGTTTTGAGTGCATTAAGTGTAAAAGAGTTGAAAGAAAGTTGGAAACCATCTTTCAATCCTTTTCACCCTGAATATGTTTAGATCTATGAAAGATCTTTGTTGATTTGTGTGGAAATCGTTCAGATCCAAGTTGTTCTTGAAGGATTGAAGCCAAAACATGAAGTTCATAAGAACACCATGATGACATCATCCTAGAACACCTCAAATCTAGTGATTTCACGGTTATAAGTTAAGATTCAAAAGATAGAAAGGTGTAGGAGTGCGTGTAGATCAAGAAAGTACAAGATTTAGACGGAAAACTTACAAGAATCGCAAGAAATCTGAAGAAAAGTGGGCAAGAAGCGCTGGTCGAACGAGAGGTGCAGAAAAGGTAAGTTTGTGATGTTGACAGGGGTATTTATAGGGTTTCCATAAAAGGAAAAGGGAAGGAGAGGGCTGGTCGATCGAGTGGAAACCCGATCGGGTAGCTGCTCGATCGAGTAGCACCTCGATCGAGTGGCACCTCGATCGAGTGGCAACTCGATCGGGTGGCAGCTCGATCGGCTGGCCACTCGTTTGGAGTGAACGCCGCGATGGGTTTTGCGATTTCGGTTCGATTTTCGAGCATTGCGATGCGATAGAGTTTCCTATTCAAATTACTTTTAATCCCAACTACTATATCAACATACAATCATCCTTATTTAACATTCGTTTAGCGCTTGCGATTCGATTGCGATTGAGTTTCGATTGCGTTTTGATTAATCACCACAATATAACATAAATAAACATGCACAAGTAACATATAAGGCACACACACACATAAGAACAGTAACCAGAACGCGTAATTCGAGTTGCGATAAGCGATTAAACATGCGATAAATAGCAATTAAACTTCGATTATTAGCAATTACTCCACATAATACAACTAAAGAGATAACATAATTAGACTGATTGCAAGTCAAAGAAGTCAAAACAGGAATTGAGCAAGGAGTGACATATCGCAATTAGCAATCTTGTCTCCCTTTGACTACAATCTTGACTTTGACTTTGACTTCCGAAATACGGGGTGTTACAGTATGTTAGGTAGGGGTGTTCAAAACTATCCGATCTGAAATATCCGATATCCGAATCCGAAATATCCGAAAAATCGGATATCCGAATTTTTCGGATTCAGATTTGGATAGTGATTTTCAAAATTTTCGGATATTTCGGATATCTGAAATATCCGAAAATTTAATTTTCATTTTTTTGGATGTCCGAATATCCGAAAATATCCGAAGTATCTGAAAATATCCAAAGTATCCGAAAAATATCCGAACTATCCGAAAAATATCCGAAAGTTATAGTTGGATATCCGAAACTATCCAAAATAGTTGTTTCCGAATATGAAAAAATAATAAAAAATATAAATCAAATAAAAAGTTGGATTTTCGGATATCCGATTCACTATCCGAACCCGTATCCGAAATTTCGGATACGGATTCGGATAGTGAAATCTGGTATCCGAAAATTTCGGATATCCGAATTTTCGGATATCCCGTTTTGAACACCCCTAATGTTATGGGTGACGTCAAAAGACCAACCATCATACTTGAAGGGGTGACGTCGAATGATTTATGGTTTTGGCATTCATATTTTGGTGTTCCAGTTTCAAACGACATTAATGTTTTGCACACGTCGCCGTTGTTCCAAACCGTAACAGATGGTACCGCACCCTTATGTCCATTCTATGTTAACGGACGATATTACAGACGAGGCTTTCTTCTTGTGGATGGGTATCTACCCATCATGGTCTGTTTTTGTGAAAGCTCCTTCATTTCCTGTCGAGGCTAAAGAAAAGGCATTCAAAAAGTTGCAAGAATCAGGAAGAAAAGATGTTGAGAGGGCTTTTGGTGTTTTAAAGGGTAGATGGGGCATACTAAGCCGACCGGTTCGTGCGATGAATAAGAAATCAATACATAGCATAGTATATGCATGTATCATATTGCACAATACGCTAACTAAACAAGACGGACGTGCAATATCTCCAGATTGGGTGCCGGATCCTCCTACACAGGTTCATGTTCCTGAAAATATCCAACAAGACTTGTGTGATTAAGAAATTCACTTTCGGTTGAGATACGATTTAATTGAACTAGTATGTTCGTTAGGTTTGGAATTTCTTAATTTGGACGAGGAGTAGAGTTTTTTTATGTATGTTTTTTTATTGTAGTCTAAAATATTTCTAGTATGTTTAATTGAACTAGTATGTTTTAATTTATTGAAATTTATAATTTACAATTTTAGTGTTTTTTTGTTAATTTATAATTTTAAAAAAATAAAAAAAGGTTGTGAGTGATGGAATTCCATCACTAGTGATGACAATTTCCACTAAAAAAGGTTTTGAGTGATGGAACAATGGTTGATGACATGGCGGAACTTGATTGGATGTTATGAGTGATGAGTGAGTGATGAGTGATCACCACCCCCACCCTCTAAGTAGATATATGTAACACCCCAAAACCCGAATGTTTATATTCGTTAAATGTTATGATATGGTGCATCAAGAAATGAATGACTAGGTTATTTAACCAAGTTAACAAAATGGTAAAAACAATTAAAAGAAAGAAAGTTGTGCCCCTTTATAATTAGTGGCAACTTGAGGGGTTAAAGAGGGTTAAGTTGAAAGTTGAATTAATAAATAAAAATTTACACACACAAACACACACACGATCGTGTGTTCTAGAGGGAGCAGGAGTTCTCATGAAGTCAAAACCTTAACTCCATCTAATCCATCAAATTGGAAGGATAAATGAAGCTCAAATTCAGAACCGAACACGAATTTGTGATCACCTACACTAGGGGATCATAAGGTATGTCTTAGATTCTAGATTGGTGATTACCCACGAAGTGGGTTATGTTGTAAATCATGAGTTGGTATGAAATTGGGCATGAGGATATGTTAGAATCATCATATAGAACATGGATTATGCATGGTTTAGGTTAATTTGATGTTTAGAGGCAAAACCCATTAGTTATGGTAAGAATAATGACTTGAATCATCATCCATGTCTAATTCTTGTTGCATGTTGTTTGTATTATGTGGGTATGATGAATTCTTGTTACATGAATTGAAAGAAATATGGTGTTGATATGCTTGATGTTATGTATGAATGATAAATGCTAATTAGTGGGAGGATTGGATGAATTATGCATAAGATTAGAAGAATATGCATATATTAGTTGTACATTGTGCTAAGATAGTGGTACGCACACCAAGCGTTTGATGAAACGCCTAGGTGAGCTTAATCGATGAAATTGTATGTAAGTAAAAGATGATATGTATATAGTGTTGTCCGTATAGGCTATTATGATGTTACGGGTATATAATGATAAGTCGAAAGTTAAACTAAATGAACCGTTGACTTCTAAAAGTCAACCGTGTATAAGAAGGATGGTTAGACGTGTTGTCATAATTGTAAGATTAAGGTAAGTTATATGGAGCGTGTTTGACGAATGTGTGTTTAATGCGATGACATGATGGTTTACATGAGTTTGAAATGATATGAATTTGGTCACATGTATTATGCTTGCTAGAAGTAACTAATGAAAGTCAAATGGGAATTATGCGATCGATATGATCGTTAACATGTACAATTATGTATGCTAATAAGAATGTGATTTCGATGACATGGAAGTATAGGAATCATGTCGAGACGGAATCAAGCACGGAAGGCTAACGGGTCAAAAAGTGGCGAGGAAACGAGTATGAACATGGACGCACGAGGTAAGTGATTTTTGTAATCACTTCTTAGTTGTTTATGTAAAGTTATGTGTAATTTAATTAAGTATGATGATCGAGGTCAAGTAGGAAAGAATTGTATGAGACCGATGAAGTATTAAACGGATCTTAGCTTTGATCCGAGCAAGGTATGTGTGATTAAGAATTGTAGCTAAGTAGTAGGATTGGTTACTTATGCAAGGGAGTCCTTTGTTGTTAAGGATAGAGCAAAGTTGACAAAAACGCCCTTGATGGGTAAAACGAGCAAATGGTCTTAAAAGTTGATTACAAACAAGCTATTTGATTAAATGAATGTTTTGAAAAAGCAAGAAAGCGAGAAGTATGGTTTTCGTAAGCTAAGGACCTTAAAATGCGCAAATACCCTTAACGGGTCAAAATAAGCTCTTGAGCGAAAATGGGTCAAGAGGATGCAAGACATCCGAGAACGTAATCTTGTATGATATACAATGTTGACATTATTAGGTTCATAAGAAGTTATGGTCAAACAAACAAGTTATGTGGATGAATGCATGAACGGGTCGAATAAATCATAAATGAATAATAAGACGATAGCGTGTAAGTTAAGAATTTCCTTAATCCGGATGTGGGATTTTAAGTTCATATGATAGAATGTGAATTTACAAGCATGTAGGAAGAAACGGGAGGTTAAACGGGTAAACGGTTCAAAAGTTATGCGCGTTTTAGTGCGTACGGACGACGAAACGGAACTGCAGAAAAGTGCCATTTCTAGAGGTAGTCGCCGACGGGTTAAGGGTAGTCGCCGACGGGCTCTAGAAAGTTAGTTTTTTTTGCTGACGGGTTATTTACCTGTCTACGGGTTTTTGGCTACGGGAAGAACCACGGGTCGTCGCCGACGCCCTCCCCAAGTCCAAAAACATGAAATTTGTTATTTAAGTTGATTCATGTATCGTAGGCTTCGGTTTGTTATCCGTGGACTACGGCGGGCTTCCTAAACATGATTTTGATCGATCCTGAGATGTTTATGGGCTATAAATCAAAGTCTAAGTCCCATGTAATCAACGCATGAGTATGTAAGAAGTATGCAAGATCTTGTACGCGTATGTAGATGTGTATGTATGTATGTGTAAAGATATGTACGAGTGTATGCATGTATGTAAAGATGTAGGAAAGGTATGTACGTATGTAGATGTGTATGTATGTATGTATAAAGATATGTATGAGTGTATACATGTATGTAAAGATGTAGGAAAGGTATGTACGTATGTAGATGTGTATGTATGTATGTATAAAGATATGTATGAGTGTATACATGTATATAAAGGTGTAGGAAAGGTATGTACGTATGTAGTTGAGTATGTATGTATGAATAAAGACATGTATGAGTGTATGCACGTATGTAAAGTTGTAGGAAAGGTATGTACGTATGTAGATGTGTAAGTATGTATGTATGTATGTATGTATGTATGTATGTATGTATGTAAGTACGTATGCATGCATGATTTAGACACGTTAAGTGTTAACGTTATTAATGGTGTACCTTGAGAATGAAAAGTAATGCAGGTACGTTATTGAAGCCTCACCAGGAAATGGATAAGCAGATGAAATGCTTAAAGTTTGAAAAAGGACGAAATGTGAAGTGTACGTGAAAGAATCTTGTTTATATAATGCGTGCTAATGTTAGGAATGTATGTGGTGAGTGCAGGTTGTACGGATCACGGGCGATTATCACAAGGAATAGAGATCGAAGACCGAGTCACAAGATAGATTGTACGGGAATAATCGAGTATGTACTTTAGTAAACGGGAGTTATGCTTTTGTTTTGTAAAAGATATATTTTTAAAATAAACCTTCAAGTAAGTCAAGACGTTTGTAATGAAAGAAATTTTATGGCACAAATTTCCGCTGCGACTTTTGTCAAATACGTGTTAGGGTCTTACAAGTTGGTATCAGAGCCCTGGTTTGAGAGAATCAAGTACAAGAAAGTAAGTACTTGAACTCAAACTTGTGTGCTCTTATGATAAGGAACCCGTACAATCTAAGACTCGATCAAGATCCAAAGGTAGAAGCGAATGTAAGTATGTACTTATGTATACGTATAAAGAAATTGACGGTATGTTATGTGCAAGGTAGGTATAAGTGTTTGAAGAAGATGACCCTTGAATGCAGTCTAGGATGGATGCTAAGGCAGGCAAGGATGCGAATGGACAGACGGACCCCAGGTACACAATGTTAATATGTATGGTACCGGTGTTAAAAGAAAAAGGAAGAAATCTCCTTGGGAGGGTAAGTACTAAATGGAAGACAACGATATTGTCTTGATAAGATTGTAAAAATGTAGCACGAACTGAGACCCACTACTGCAGACATAAGGCGATGATTACCTGAAGGCACGAAATTAGTATGTGAATTGTGCACCTGGCCAGTACGCAAGAAGCATATGACATTTGTGAGACCGTGGTAATTATCGCAGGTATGTCCGTTAGAATTGGGTAGCATGTGGGCGTGCGGGTGAAGTGGGTAGTAAGACTGTCAGGAAATTGAGAGTACTATGTAGGAATGAAAAACATGAATGATAAGAATGAAAGATATGAATGCAATGCTTGAATCCGCGAGACGGATTCAAGGGATGAAAGCGTAAATGCAATGTTTGAATCCGCGAGACGAATTCAAAGAATGAAAGATATGAATGCAATGCTTGAATCCGCGAGACGGATTCAAGGGATGAAAGGCGTAAATGCAATGTTTGAATCCGAGAGACGGATTCAAAGAATGAAAGATGTGAATGCAATGTTTGAATCCGCGAGACGGATTCAAAACATAGAAGGTACGAAAGGTACGAATAATGTGTTCGAATTCGTGAAACAGATTTAAGATATAAAAGACGAAATTAGTCTACATAAGAAGAAGTCAATAGCTTGACCATGTATGCGTCAAACAAGTCATATAAGTAAATGTAAAGCAAATGAACAAAAGAATGATAGGAATGAAAATATCCGAATGTGTAAGTAACGTAAGGATATGTATGGTACAAAGGACTATAGAAATGTAGAACGATGTTAGCTACGGAGTTATGCACGTAGGTATGACGATGACATAGCAGTTTTGTTGTGATAACAAAACAAGGGTTAAATGTTATACAATGCGTCTATAGAATGGAATCTTAAAGGATGAAGATGAAAGTACTAAATCCGTTATAAACGGATCATATGAGTGTAAGCATTATTATAAGTTTGAATAAGTATGTATATTAACCTGTTATTAACGGGTCAAAGAAAATGAGAATGTTATATGAAAGTATGCCATGGAAAGTATAGACTTGTTAAGAAGAAGAAGCCAATTGTATGAATAATTATGAAATAAGATATGATGATTACTTATGATTATGATGTGAGTGTTAAGTCAAACATAAATGTGTGTGTGTGTAAGAGGAAATGAGAAAGGTTTCGGGGACGAAACCTTATTTAAGGGGGGTAGACTTGTAACACCCCAAAACCCGAATGTTTATATTCGTTAAATGTTATGATATGGTGCATCAAGAAATGAATGACTAGGTTATTTAACCAAGTTAACAAAATGGTAAAAACAATTAAAAGAAAGAAAGTTGTGACCCTTTATAATTAGTGGCAACTTGAGGGGTTAAAGAGGGTTAAGTTGAAAGTTGAATTAATAAATAAAAATTTACACACACAAACACACACACGATCGTGTGTTCTAGAGGGAGCAGGAGTTCTCATGAAGTCAAAACCCTAACTCCATCTAATCCATCAAATTGGAAGGATAAATGAAGCTCAAATTCAGAACCGAACACGAATTTGTGATCACCTACACTAGGGGATCATAAGGTATGTCTTAGATTCTAGATTGGTGATTACCCACGAAGTGGGTTATGTTGTAAATCATGAGTTGGTATGAAATTGGGCATGAGGATATGTTAGAATCATCATATAGAACATGGATTATGCATGGTTTAGGTTAATTTGATGTTTAGAGGCAAAACCCATTAGTTATGGTAAGAATAATGACTTGAATCATCATCCATGTCTAATTCTTGTTGCATGTTGTTTGTATTATGTGGGTATGATGAATTCTTGTTACATGAATTGAAAGAAATATGGTGTTGATATGCTTGATCTTATGTATGAATGATAAATGCTAATTAGTGGGAGGATTGGATGAATTATGCATAAGATTAGAAGAATATGCATATATTAGTTGTACATTGTGCTAAGATAGTGGTACGCACACCAAGCGTTTGATGAAACGCCTAGGTGAGCTTAATCGATGAAATTGTATGTAAGTAAAAGATGATATGTATATAGTGTTGTCCGTATAGTCTATTATGATGTTACGGGTATATAATGATAAGTCGAAAGTTAAACTAAATGAACCGTTGACTTCTAAAAGTCAACCGTGTATAAGAAGGATGGTTAGACGTGTTGTCATAATTGTAAGATTAAGGTAAGTTATATGGAGCGTGTTTGACGAATGTGTGTTTAATGCGATGACATGATGGTTTACATGAGTTTGAAATGATATGAATTTGGTCACATGTATTATGCTTGCTAGAAGTAACTAATGAAAGTCAAATGGGAATTATGCGATCGATATGATCGTTAACATGTACAATTATGTATGCTAATAAGAATGTGATTTCGATGACATGGAAGTATAGGAATCATGTCGAGACGGAATCAAGCACGGAAGGCTAACGGGTCAAAAAGTGGCGAGGAAACGAGTATGAACATGGACGCACGAGGTAAGTGATTTTTGTAATCACTTCTTAGTTGTTTATGTAAAGTTATGTGCAATTTAATTAAGTATGATGATCGAGGTCAAGTAGGAAAGAATTGTATGAGACCGATGAAGTATTAAACGGATCTTAGCTTTGATCCGAGCAAGGTATGTGTGATTAAGAATTGTAGCTAAGTAGTAGGATTGGTTACTTATGCAAGGGAGTCCTTTGTTGTTAAGGATAGAGCAAAGTTGACAAAAACGCCCTTGATGGGTAAAACGAGCAAATGGTCTTAAAAGTTGATTACAAACAAGCTATTTGATTAAATGAATGTTTTGAAAAAGCAAGAAAGAGAGAAGTATGGTTTTCGTAAGCTAAGGACCTTAAAATGCGCAAATACCCTTAACGGGTCAAAATAAGCTCTTGAGCGAAAATGGGTCAAGAGGATGCAAGACATCCGAGAACGTAATCTTGTATGATATACAATGTTGACATTATTAGGTTCATAAGAAGTTATGGTCAAACAAACAAGTTATGTGGATGAATGCATGAACGGGTCGAATAAATCATAAATGAATAATAAGACGATAGCATGTAAGTTAAGAATTTCCTTAATCCGGATGTGGGATTTTAAGTTCATATGATAGAATGTGAATTTACAAGCATGTAGGAAGAAACGGGAGGTTAAACGGTTCAAAAGTTATGCGCGTTTTAGTGCGTACGGACGACGAAACGGAACTGCAGAAAAGTGCCATTTCTAGAGGTAGTCGCCGACGGGTTAAGGGTAGTCGCCGACGGGCTCTAGAAAGTTAGTTTTTTTTTGCTGACGGGTTATTTACCTGTCTACGGGTTTTTGGGTACGGGAAGAACCACGGGTCGTCGCCGACGCCCTCCCCAAGTCCAAAAACATGAAATTTGTTATTTAAGTTGATTCATGTATCGTAGGCTTCGGTTTGTTATCCGTGGACTACGGCAGGCTTCCTAAACATGATTTTGATCGATCCTGAGATGTTTATGGGCTATAAATCAGAGTCTAAGTCCCATGTAATCAACGCATGAGTATGTAAGAAGTATGCAAGATCTTGTACGCGTATGTAGATGTGTATGTATGTATGTGTAAAGATATGTACGAGTGTATGCATGTATGTAAAGATGTAGGAAAGGTATGTACGTATGTAGATGTGTATGTATGTATGTATAAAGATATGTATGAGTGTATACATGTATGTAAAGATGTAGGAAAGGTATGTACGTATGTAGATGTGTATGTATGTATGTATGTATGTATAAAGATATGTATGAGTGTATACATGTATGTAAAGGTGTAGGAAAGGTATGTACGTATGTAGTTGAGTATGTATGTATGAATAAAGACATGTATGAGTGTATGCACGTATGTAAAGTTGTAGGAAAGGTATGTACGTATGTAGATGTGTAAGTATGTATGTATGTATGTAAGTACGTATGCATGCATGATTTAGACACGTTAAGTGTTAACGTTATTAATGGTGTACCTTGAGAATGAAAAGTAATGCAGGTACGTTATTGAAGCCTCACCAGGAAATGGATAAGCAGATGAAATGCTTAAAGTTTGAAAAAGGACGAAATGTGAAGTGTACGTGAAAGAATCTTGTTTATATAATGTGTGCTAATGTTAGGAATGTATGTGGTGAGTCCAGGTTGTACGGATCACGGGCGATTATCACAAGGAATAGAGATCGAAGACCGAGTCACAAGATAGATTGTACGGGAATAATCGAGTATGTACTTTAGTAAACGGGAGTTATGCTTTTGTTTTGTAAAAGAGATATTTTTAAAATAAACCTTCAAGTAAGTCAAGAAGTTTGTAATGAAAGAAATTTTATGGCACGACTTTCCGCTGCGACTTTTGTCAAATACGTGTTAGGGTCTTACAATATAGTTATGATTTATTGATAGTATCCTATAGTTGCCCTTATGGAAAATGTTGTCCTTTATGGATCTATATTTATAGAGGCTTGACTTAGGGGGAGGGGGTGGTGATCACTCATCACTCATAACATCCAATCAAGTTCCGCCATGTAATCAACCATTATTCCATCACTCACAACTTTTTTTAGTGGAAATGGTCATCACTCACAACACCCAACAATACTCATCACTCACTACACTCAACAACACCCACAATACCATCACTCACAATACCTCACGCGTGATAATTTCCAAGCGTTATAACTTTCACGCATTAAAAAGGATGGTGGCGGTGGTGTTTTGCATTGTTCCACGACTAATGTATTTCCATCACGGGGAAAAACATACTCCACCCCGCCTGCCCTTACTAAGTTTTCTTAATGTCCAACTAAAAGATACACATACATATTTTGTTATCTGTGTTTGAGAGAAAAGGAAGAACACCATATACATATGATCTCTATCGTTGGGCGTTAAAGAAGATTAGAATCTCTATTATGACTTTTATTGATAGTTGTACTATAGTCTATTATGACAAAAAGGGTTTGGTCGATAGTGGCGGACCCATAAATCTTTTCCTGGGGTGCAGAATATTTTTAAAGATTTTAGTCCCTTTGCTTATAAAAAAAACCAGTTCATAGCGGGTCAGATCGGGTCGGGTCATGTGAGACAAAAGAACATCAAACTAAAATTTATATAATCTGTCACAGCCCCCGACCCCTGCCCCGGGAGGCGGGCGGCAGCGGTACGCAGAGCGGGTGGTATCGGTGTTTATTAGTTTGGCAGCGGAAATTTACATCAGGACCGTAGTTAGGAAATAGTTTATCAGAGTAAAACCCACATTTTTATAAATAATAACTACATGGGAAAAACCCAAGTTTCCATTATAATATGTTTATAGGGATAAACCCTATTATATAAAACTTCTTTCTTGTTTAGGTAACTTTTATAGCCAATTTTCCAAGCCTTCAGTGCTCTCCAGCAGGCTTCTATTTGGCTTTCACATTTTTTTTACCTGAAAAGCGTTTTAAAAAGTTTTATCAGCAAGAAATACTGGCGAGTGCATCCCAATTTAATCAAAACAAGATTTTATATCTTTACAGTATTGAGAGTGATTACAATATTTCTATCTACCAAATTACCACCCACGGTACTGTCAATCCTGACTTGTGGTCATGTTACTATTCACAGTATTAGTAACAAGTAATGTATACAAAACCCCAACATACCGACATTAATTATAGAATACATAGACTCAATCACTGTTTAACATAATTTAAAACAATTGAGGTTTTGTTAAAACAGTTTGTTTATAAAAAGAGAATGACTCACATTGCTATTTTAGATACTACTGCTTTCTGGTGACTTCTTGGTTATAATATATTAAAATTAAACAATGCACACGTGTTAGTAAGATAACCCAATTTACATTAGCTATACCCCCGAGACAAAACTCCAACGACTGAGTCAAGCAGAGCCTCGACATGCGTTACGGAGCTCTAGATCAATCGGGCAGAGTAACTAATACGTAACCGGGGGTTATAATACTTACAACGAGGCATAGTTTCGCTTTTTAGGGGTATAATATCCGAGAGTTTTAGCTATTATATTGAGAGAGAAAGAAAGATTTGAACGACAGAAACTAAAGTCGAACTCTCCATTTATAGGGGCTGATCAGGGGCGGCTCGCGCCCTGCGAGAGAATTAAGACAAGGCTTCGCGGCCCGCAAGGCCACTTGTCACACCCCAACCGATGGCGGAAACATCGGAGTGAGACGAAAACGAGATTGCAAGAGACTTCATAACACTATTTGTGACAACAATTAAATAATAGATTTCATTTCATTTCTAAAAGTCGATTACAAGGGTTAAAATCGAATACAACAACTTGATATTCAATATGTTCAATACAAGAATACAATAAACAAGTACATTAACTTAAGACGTCTAAGTGTGTATCTAAGCATCATCCCTACTTCAAGTTCAAAGCGTCTTCATCCTCAACCTGTAACATGTTTTAAAATAAAGTTCAATGCAAAAGCAAAGACGAGTATACAAGTTTGGTGCGTAGTATATAAGTAATAAAATAATAAGGAACAATCCACATGGCAAACCTAGTTATCTAGATTAACGTATAACTGGCATGCGATTTACAAGTCAACCCTCTGTTTACGCAAGTATGAATGAAAATTTAACATGACCACTAGTCTACGTGCGGTGCGTTACTCCTAGAGCGCTATACATGTTAAATGGAGGCTCGTACGAAGCTAATGACAAGTTCATCACATAAGTATGGTCCAGAAAACACGAATCAAGCATAACAAATAGTAAGCATGTATTGGATTGTTTGTTTATACATTTGCATAAGAATATGTATATTAAGTGTGTGTTGTATTTAAAAACATGTTACACCCAAAAGTGTGAAAACGGTAAAATGGGTCAAGTATACTCACAGAATTGCTAAGTCTTTCGATTATCCAAGTGTTGACGAGTGTACAAGTTTAGGAGGATGGAACACCGAGGTCACCCTATATGGGCAAACGAAGGTGTAAGAGGAAACGAAATTATGACGGAGGATTTGAATTGGAATTTAGAGTATACTAGTTGATATATATATGTATATATATATATATATATACACATATATATTTATATTTTATATAGTTTAAGTAATATTTCTAAATTAATTCTATCAAGGGTATTGTCGATATGTTGTCAAAAATAAAAACAAATATACATTTTTATCTATTTTATAAAAATTAATCGAATTTGATAGGTTTTGTTTTATGAATTTAACCCGTTTCGTTTTACCTATTTTACGAAAAAAAACGGGCAGAGTTTCCTCTGTTTTTGGACGATCCCGACAACCAAAGTGTCGATATATTTGTCAAAATTCAACAATAAACAACATACGTAAAATGTGCCGAACGTGAATAATTAACAAATGTATCGGTTCGATGTTTAAGCAATATATACATATATATAGGGGCATGATTTAGAGAAAACGGTGAAAAATGTGAGAACGACGAGAACAATTATGGATTGTCCGATCAAAACAATCCATGGACTAGATTGCGCGGTGGCGTTTTCGTAAATAACATCAATATTATTAGGTGGGACGCGCTTCATTAAGGGTAAAAGGGTCTTTTACACCTCATATTCAAAACACCATCAAATGATAAAACGCTAAACAAAAAAATAAAACGCGTTTAATATTACATGAAGATGAAACAACACAAATGACTGAATTTCAGTTAATAACATTTATTAGAAGAAATTCCCTCCTAAATTACGCACCAAAAACATCATTATATAAACAAACGTAAAAACATAGCTTCCAAAATCACTTCAATCTATCCATTTTCTACAAAAAACATCCTTAACCAAAACGCCAACTTAAACAAAACGCCAAAAATGGCAACAATGGTTTCGTGGAGATACACTATGGGGATCAGGCGATACGTCCTCCATTTTGACAACAGAAGGAGGGTGTATGTTAAGACGGTCAAGGCAATTCTAAAAATGGAAGAAGAGATACAGAGGGAAATCTTATCCATTGGCATCGCTCTAGACAACCATTGCTATGAAACGCATATGCTTATGAAAGCATTAACCAGCAAATTTGGACCAATCAAACGAGATATGAAGCCAGACCCTGTCATGACATCATGGCGTTTTGATGATGAAACAGATATGGTGACGATTACATACGACAGCGAAGAGGAGGAAGTCTACTGGCTAGAGAACATCATGACAAAGCAGCGACTGGGTTTCATGGAATAATTGCATAACGCCAAATGTACCAACACAGAAATAGACTCAAAATTGGAGTTAATGCAAGACATGTTCAGGTGGAGGCTTCAGAATCTTCAGGAACAATAAGCTGATGAAGGTGAATGGGATGACATGGATGAAGATCAAGATGAAGAATCCGAGTAGGAAGAAGATGACACAAGTGATGGATACTATTTAGATAAAGTACCTTCTGACGAAGGATTTTAATTTTTTTTCCTCTTTTTTTTCTTCTATGTAATCTTCTTTTTTTTTAAGATAATTAAATGATATATTTCTATCTTTATTAGCAAAACGCCAAAATTATACTAAAAAAATGGTTAACCCTAACAAAACGCCAAAAATAATAAAAAATATTTTTCCAGCTTAATATTTTATTTACTCCGTTATTGTATTTTGTCATGTTGGTCTGCATAAGGCCATTTAAAAAAAACGCCAAACTTAGAAGATGGGACGTCTATAACCTATAAAACTGATAAAAGCTGATCAACAAACTAAATACAAAAAACAGTAATTGAAAAGACAGTTACTTTATTACTATCATTTATTACAATAAAAAAGTCCCGCCTAAACTACGCGCCAAAAAACTCCTATAAGAGAGGGGTCTATACACAATGAAATTAATCAAACCCAGAAAATCACAAAAACGCCATATCCTCTAGAAACCACTCCCTTTAAAACGCCACAGATGTCAAAGCTTTCACTGAAATGGATCCTTTTTTCTGAGGAGGTTAACTCAATAATATTTTGCTGGATGAGATGGACAAATATTTCAAGAAAAAGAGGCTGGATATGCCATCATGTGAGCTTTCTTCTTGATGAATATATGCATGGAAGAAAGGGTTCAACACAACTGAAAAATGCTATTTTGGACTCCATTATTACAAATAGTGATGTGCGTGTGGTGGTATAGATTTTTATGTATATTTTTAGCCCTTTTTACACGTTAGTCAAGTTTTAAATTTATAAAACACGATATTTTACTAACACCAAACACACATATGGGCAAGTGCACCCATCGTGAGCGTAGTATAGTGTTGGCAAGATACCGAGGTCGTCCAAGGACACAAGAGCTTTTAGTACCGGTTTATCCTCAACGTCTAATCAAATCAAAAGTTTAGAAAAAAGTTTTAAACTAGAAAATAAAAACTAAAATAATGCTGAAAATAAAAATAAAAATAAAACAGATAGACAAGATGAATCACATGGATCCGACTCGCATTTAGTGTAACCTTTGATTATTTCCGCACTTTTGCACTTTTTAAGAGATTATCTTAGTTATAGTAGTAGGCTCCTCTTTTGAAGGTGACGTTACCCTCAACCCAGTAGTTTGAGTCAGCAAGGATACAATCCTAAAAGGTTGGATTATTGAAAGATAATTAATTAAGTTATTAATGCATAATGTGGTAGGCCCCTCTTTTGAAGGTGACGTTACCCTTGGCTAAGTAGTTTGAGTCAGCAGGGATACAATCCTAAATAGCCGGGTTGAAGTTTTAATAGTAGTTTATATATGAGGGGATCAAGGAGTTCGGACCCCCGCCATCCATTACCAGTGGGTATTGAAGGAGGTCCTACTAAAGTTGACCCAGGTCCTTGCAGGATCTATACACTGAACAAGGCAAGAGTCTTACCAAACCATTCCCTTAACCCCCGACCAGGTAGCCAACATATCTCCATATAGACCGTGGAGATATGAATGGTGAAAATCTTTTATTTTATATAGACAGTAAAATAATGCCAAGACACCACGGACAAATGATAAGGAAGACTCACCTTTAACATAAGAAACTAGTTATTAAAGTCATTAATACATAACCAAATAAAAAGTGCGAAAAGATTAAAAATAAAAAGTATTACACTAAAAATTTGTCTTCACCAAGTGATGTAAGAGACTTAGGCAAACATGGCCTTTGATTGTCAAGAACTCTTACGATCAATCTTGGATCCCGAGACAACTCACACACTCTATGATGGATGATGGATGATGGTGGTGGATGTGGGTTGTGATGGTGGTGGTGGGTGGGTGAAGTGTGAGAGAGGTGGTTTGCCAAGAGATGGTTTGCAAATGAGCTAAGCACCCCTATTTATAGCCTGCACAGAAGCTCAGACACGGCCCCGTGTCCATTGGGCATGGCCCCGTGTCCACCCATCTTCTCTTTCTTCATTAAATGCAGTTTGTCTGCATTAGTTGACCACGCCCCCGTGTCCGCTGGGCACGACCCCGTGTGAAGAAGTGTATCTGTACTATCAAGATTTTCCTAGATTCTGTGAATCTTAGAGTTGACCACGGCCCCGTGTCCGCTGGACACGCCCCCGTGGTGGGTGATTGAAGCTTCTACAACTTTGTATTTTCTGCAGACACTTGGGCACGCCCCAGTGCTCATTGAGCACGGGGCGTGTTCAGCCTTCTGTTCTCTTGTTTTTGCTTGGGAGGATGCTGTCGAGGGGTCGTGCATGCTACGTTTATTCCTTTTCTTGTATTTATGTTAGATTTAGCTGCCTTTTTGCTTCTTTTGTTTATTTGAGCTCATTTAATCCTGAAAATACAAAAGGAAGACAAAAACACACTTTTTCCAACATTAGTACTAAAAAGCGTTAGTTTTATGTCACATTTGATGTAATTTATATGTTGCATTTTGCACACATCAAATACCCCCACACTTGAATCTTTGCTTGTCCTCAAGCAAAACTCTTTATAATGTGGCTTTACACTCCCAAATGGAATGGGTAGAAGAGAAGGTTTTTGGGATTGTCATAGAGTGTCGGGATTTCCAAGATCTTTTATTAGGTTTTACTTTTATTTTATTTACAATCCTATTCGTCATGATTTATTTAAAACATTACATAAGATAAATTACTTATTAGGGCATAACATGCCTTTTAAAAATTCCATTTTTATACAAGTTCACATACCTCACGGGGGATCACTCTGCCGAAGATGTATTTTTGTGAAACACTCGAGAGCAGCATGGAACTTACTTCTACCATAAGCTTGCCAAGCAATCAATCCTCATCCTTTTTAACTATACACCTTTGTAAATATCAAGAGGACCTTTGGGGGGAAGGGTTAGGCTTGGGTTAAAGGTAGGTGGTTGGGTTAGTGGTTAGCAGAAAAGGGTGAAAGGCTCAAAAAGCGTCGGTTTTCGTAAGACTTTATTTTTATGACTTTTTATTCCAATGAAGCAATTTTTCAAACAAAGTTCTTTTTGATGACCTTGTTTGTTTATTTCTTTTTTTCACAAAGAAGTCATAAGAAAACCGAGCTTTGTTACTAAAATAAAGGGTTTAAAATGAAAAAGGGTTTTGGTGGGTAAAAGGGTGTTTGTTTGGGTTAAGAAATGAAAAGGTTTAGGCTCAAAGGGGTTAACTAGGGGGATTTTGGGTATGTGGTAAAAAAGAAAAAAATAATGGTGTTGAAATAAAAATGGTTAGTCCTAATTCCTCCATCATTTACTTACTTGGGTTTAAGTTGGTAAGGACCGGGAATGTATCGTCATGGCAAGTTCTAGAGTCGTAAGAACCAAGGAGCTATTCACACAAGAAACGAAAAATGAGTATTTAGTTTAAAGATGTGTATTTGTATGCTCAATAAAGGCTCAAAACTCACTTTTTGTGGGAATGGGTTTTTTATGTGATCAAGTATATATAATCAAATTTTAACTAGATTTGTCATGCCGTTTCATAATTTTCTTATGTTGGTTCTTTTTATCACGACGCTATCGGTTGTAAATTCGTAAGAATATAACCTTTTTAGAACTTGTAATTCCCGAATTAAACCAAGACAAGTAAAAAAATGAAAAGTTTTTGAAAAAAATTTGGGGTGTTTAGCGGTTCCAATAGAGTTTTGTGTAAGGCTTGTAATTAGGACTTGCAAGATTCAAGGTTTTAGCATCCCCCCCCCCCCCACTTAAATTACACATTGTCCTCAATATGTCCCAAAAATAAGTTTTAGTTGATTGAATGTGTAAAAGTGTGTTTAAAAACATTTTTTTATGTTACTGGGCATCTGGACACGGCCACGTGTTGGGTGAACACAGCCCCGTGGTCAGATTGCCAGTAACGAAAACTTACAGAAGGTGGACACGAGGGCGTGTCGGCTGAGCACGACCCCGTGTCTGGCAAAAATCTGCATAATTTAGACAAACAGCAGGTCTGGGGCAATGGGCACGGGGGCGTGTTGGCTGAACACTGCCCCGTGTGGACAAACTGCAAAGGTGTAAAACAGGTTTCTGGCTTCGGTTTTCCTGTCCCGGCTTTAGTAGCACTAGTGTTTAGTGCTCTAAGCCTCGTATGTACCTGTTTAACTAATAAATACCACACCAATCATAGCAAGGATCCTAAATTACCAAAGTTAATAATCCACATCACAAGTTAAAAAGAAAAAGAAAATGCAGAAATTAAAAAGTGTTAGAGAAAGTAAATTGTTCAACAAACGGCACGCAGGCCGGAAATTGTTTGTGAGATAAGGGGGGTTAACCTGATAGACCTCCAACCGACTGATCCTACCTCCACTTCTCCCGCTCAATCCATGTCCTCGTCTTCATCATCATCGTCTCCTCCGTGCCCCTCCATGTACTCCCGGATGTTCCCAATGTCATCCTGTATGTCGGATATATTTCTCTCTATTGCTCCGACCCGGGTGTACGTGTTGCTGGCCATGTTGTAGGTGTTCCTGGTGCACATGAGGTTTTCCTGCAATAAATCATGTAAACTTTGAAAGTTAGGAAAACCGCCTCCTTGAGAGGAGGATTGACCCGGATCACCCTGGGGCTGGTAGTGGTACTGAGGAGGAGGTGGGAAGTGTGGGGCGTGTAAGACGAGTGCTTCTTGCGGGTTCCAAGCATGCCCTTGAACTCTTTGAAAGCTGACCGTCCCGTCATCCGCCTCATAAATCAAGTTCATGGAGCGATATATGACCATGTCTACTCTCCCCGACCATGGGCTCTTTTGGAAAGACCTTGGCATCCTATCAAAAAAGTGTTTGAAGAGGCGGTAAATCCACCCTCCAAAGAAGATAGGTGTCGGGAGAGTAGCAAGTTGGTTCAGGTGCATGTTTCAGAGTAGTAGGTATGGAACATCAAGGTTGGTGCGGGTGTGAATGCAATGAAGGACCACCAGATCTAGCAAGCCTACAACGCCGCTGCTGTCGTGCCTTTGACTAAGAGAGTAGGTGAGGACCCTATGGATGTAGCGGTAAAGAAGGTCTCTCCGCTGTGTGCTCTTAGTTTGGCTTGGGTTATAATTGCCATCTCCTAATTGAGCCCAAGTAGCTTGGCGTTGATTTGGTGGGATCTCACGTAGACCGCCGGTGTTTTCTTCATCCCCAGCATCTTCCTCCGCGTACAGCCCAACTATTGCCCCAAACTGTGCTAGCGAGATTGAGTACACAGTCCCCCCACAACGGAATTCTACCCCATCATTATCAAATGGATCGGCTCTCGACTTGAAAGAGAATGCGCTGTAGAATTCCATGTTGTATTCATGGACTGAGCGAAGCCTAGTGCATAGGGCGGCTCTTAGTGGGCCGGTGACAATAGTGTTGAATCAGTCCAGTTGGTTCACTGCCTCAAGAGTGTTTGTGTATACTTGTCTGGGGTTCTCCTCGGGCCTAGTCCTTAAGACGTCATAACGAGCTTGAGCCGCCAACTCGTTAGCATTGAATCGAGTGAATTTCTTAGCCATCTGAAAGAAAACACCAAACAATTAGCAATAAACAGTGAAAAATTTGGAGAAAACAGAAAACAGTCGACTGAACACGCCCCCGTGTTCAGTGGACACGCCCCGAGTTGGACTGACTTTGGCTGGACACGCCCCCGTGCTCAGCGAGCACGGCCCCGTGTCCAGGCGTCTGTTTACCAAAATTCCCATTTTTCGACCCGGTCTCGAAAACTTGAAATTTTTTTGTCCAGTAGGGGCGGTTTTCCCCGAAAATGAAACCCAAGTGCCGTTTTTCTCAAAACAAACCGTTTACCCCTTCAATTTTATCTTTTTCGGTTCAAAAACAAGGGTTTGGGGTTTTTGTGAGAAATCGGGCAAATCTACAAACAATAAAAGTTGATTTACTTCCTATAACATGTATCTAAACTAATGCTAACAGATTTATGCAAAAATTTGAGGTTCGATCCGGTTCAAGTTGAAGAACCCTAGATTTTTCCCCAAATCTTGATGTTAAACTACATGCAAATGCTTAATCTAACTGCTAATAATGATAGAATCATACCTTGATGTTGTTAGAAGTAGAGGAGATGTCGAAATCTTGCAGAAAAATCGCCTGAACCAGAGAGTTTTCGGGGAAACGGGGAGTGTGGAATGAAGAAACTGTGTTGAAAAGGGGGTTTTATCCCGACAGTTGCGCGGACACGGCCCCGTGGGCGGGCAATTTTTTATTTTTTTAGTGCTCGTGTGAGTGCCCTGTTTCCCAAAAACTTGGTTAGAAGACTTAACGATTTAGATGTCAACCCGCTTGTTCGTAACTTACCAAGTAGGACGTCGATGCTTTCATTCTTCGACCGTTTGAAGCGAGATTTCTTCCTCCCCATCCTCAATGAATCCTTGATAGAGCTTCAGCCGTTGGCCATTGACTTTGAATGGAATTCCATTACGAGATTTAATTTCTACTGCACCGTGTGGGAAAATATGGGTGATGGAAAAAGGTCATGACCACCTAGACTTTAATTTACCAGGAAATAATCGAAGTCATGAATTAAACAATAGAACTTGATCTCCTACTCGAAATTCATTAGGTTTAATGTGTTTATCATGCAAGTTTTTCATTCTTTCCTTATAAATTTCAGAGTTAGAGTATGCATAATTCCTTAGTTCGTCTAATTCATTTAATTGACAAAATCGATTTTTACCGGCAATTTCTAAATCTAAGTTTACATTTTTAATTGCCCAGTAGGCTTTGTGTGCAATTTCTACTGGCAAATGACAACTTTTTCCATAGACGAGCTTATATGGGGTTGTACCTATTGTTGTTTTATAAGCAGTTCGAAAAGCCCATAAAGCATCATCTAACTTATCGGCACATTCCTTTTTGTTTAACCCTACGGTTTTTTCAAGTATTCGTTTTAAACCTCTATTAGTCACTTCGGCTTGTCCGTTTGTTTGAGGGTGATATGTCGTTGAGACCCGGTGATAGACCCCATACCTTGTTAAAAAAAATTCAAGTTGATGGTTACAAAAATGGGTACCTCTATCACTTATTAATGCTTTAGGTGTTCCAAAACGAGAGAATAATTTTTTCAAAAATCTTACCACGACTCTTCCATCATTTGTTGGAAGTGCCTCGACCTCGGCCCATTTAGACATCTACCGCCATGAGTATATATTTGTTTCCTTTTGACGGTGGGAAGGGTCCCATAAAGTCGAGTCCCCACACATCAAAGATTTCACAAACAAGAATGCCATTTTGTGGCATTTCGTTTTTGGAAGAAATATTACCTGTTCTTTGGCGAGCGTCACATGTCTTGACAAAACTTTGGGCGTCTTTGTAAATGGTTGGCCAATAAAATCCTGAATCAAATACCTTTCGTGCGGTACTAGCGGCACCATGATGTCCTCCGTATGGACCTTCATGACAATGGAGGAGAATTCTTCTTGCTTCACTACCATGTACGCATCGTCTGATGAGTTGGTCGGCACACATTTTGAAAAGATAAGGATCTTCCAAAAAATAATGCTTTACATCAGCAAAGAATTTCTTTCTTTGATGATGTGGCCAACCTTTCGCGACTATACCGCTAGCTAAGTAGTTAGCATAGTCGGCGTACCATGGTTCTTCTCTGTATTCCACCATTTCCAGGGACTCCGTTGGAAATTTTTCATTTATTTGCTCATCCCTGGTTGCCTCCAAAGCTGGGTCTTCTAAGCGCGAAAGATGATCTGCTGCGGTGTTTTCTGCTCCTCTTTTGTCTTTGATTTCAATGTCAAATTCTTGGAGGAGTAGAATCCACCGAATCAAGCGTGGTTTAGCATCCTGTTTCTTGAAGAGATATCGAATGGTTGCATGATCTGTATAAACTATTGTTTTAGAAAGAACAAGATAAGAACGAAATTTATCAAAAGCAAATACCACAGCTAGTAACTCTTTTTCTGTTGTTGTGTAATTTTCTTGTGCATTGTTAAGTGTTTTACTTAGCATAATAAATTGGGTGAAAATGCTTATCTTTTCTTTGTCCCAAGACAGCTCCAACTGCAAAGTCACTTGCATCACACATGATTTCGAAAGGTAATTTCCAATCAGGTGCTATCATGATAGGTGCATTGACTAGCATTTCCTTTAGGGTTAGAAATGCTTGATTGCAATCCTTGTCAAAGATGAAAGGGGAATCTTTTTCAAGTAATTTTGTTATAGGCCTTGAGATTTTAGAAAAGTCCTTGATAAATCGCCTATAGAATCTGGCATGCCCTAGGAAACTTCTGATAGCTCTAACGGAGGATGGGGGTGGTAATCGAGAAATAGTGTCTATTTTTGCTCGATCAACCTCCATTCCTTCGCTTGAGATTTTGTGACCGAGTACTATTCCCTCCGTTACCATGAAATGGCATTTTTCCCAATTAAGGGCGATGTTAGTTTCCTCACATCGGGATAGCATTCGTTCAAGGTTATCGAGGCATTGGTCGTATGAATCCCCAAAGATAGAAAAGTCGTCCATGAAGACTTCCATTGTCTTTTCTATCATATCATGGAAGATGGCCACCATGCAACGTTGGAAGGTTGCGGGGGCACTACATAGACCGAATGGCATGCGTCGATAAGCAAAAGTTCCATAGGGACATGTAAATGTTGTCTTTTCTTGGTCTTCGGGTGCTATCGGGATTTGAAAGTAACCTGAAAAACCATCCAAGAAACAGTAAAATTTATGACCGGATAATCTTTCTAACATTTGATCAATGAAGGGCAAAGGAAAGTAATCTTTCCTTGTTGCTTCATTTAATCGCCTATAATCTATACATACCCTCCATCCTGTGACGGTTCTCGTTGGTATTAATTCATTTTTTTCGTTAGTTATTACCGTCATACCTCCTTTCGTTGGAACTACTTGGACGGGACTTACCCAAGGACTATCGGAGATAGGGTAAATAAGTCCGGCGTCAAGTAATTTGATGACTTCGTTTTTAACCAATTCTTGGACATTTGGATTTACCCTACGTTGTGGTTGTATTACCGATTTATAGTCATCATTCATTAAAATTTTGTACGTGCACATGGAAGGACTTATTCCTTTAATATCTACAAGTCTCCAAGCGATCGCGTTTTTGTGTTTTTTCAAAAGTGAAATTAATTTTTCTTTTTTTACACTACTTAATTTTGACAAAATAATTACAGGTGATTTACCATCTTTGTCTAGAAAAGCATATTCCAAACCTTTTGGAGTTCTTTGAGCTCAAGAGGTGGGTCTTTAGGAGACTCCTTATTTGGTTGCTCATTTTGATCGAGAACTTTAAAAGTTTGTTCTATGGCGACCTCTTCTTCAACAAAGTGGTCAATTTCTTCTTTTGTATCAGGTGGTTCATCTTCATCTTCAATTAGGGGGTCATTATTTCCGAATGGATATTTCATTGAGCGCTCAAGATTGACACTTCTTTTAAATGCCCCTAATTGAATAGATAGATTGTTGTACTTCCGGTTTTTCAAAGCTTCGTGGGTTTTTACAAAAGGTCGTCCCAACACTAGAGGAGCGTAATCAAGGATGACAAAGTCGGTTGGGATTACCATTTGATTTGTTTGGACCAAGACATCCTCAACTACACCGATTGATTTTATTACTTTCCGATTGGATAGACAAATGGGTATTTGAAGTGGAGAAAAATCACTAATACTTAATTTTTCGAAAATGTAGTTTGGCATTATATTAACACAAAGATCTTTATCGATTGTGATATTACTAATAAAGGAATTTTGAAAAAAACATGGAACCGGTGTAATGTTAATTTCAAATGGGTCTTCTTTTATTAGAGCAGTTTGATCATTTGTTAACTTAATGCTTACCGTTTCGTCAATTTTAGTGTTAGTGTTTAACTCTTTTATAAACTTAGCATGAGTGGGTACTAAACAATGATTTTCGAAAGAAGGTGACAAGAGATTAATTTTTTTAAAATTAGACTCTTCTTGAATTTTAACGTTGTCGGACTCACCCTTTTCGTTGTTTAACTCATGTGTCGGTTTTTCACTTACTTGTTCTTCCATTTTTACATTTTCAACTATCTCCTTTTTATTTAATTCTTCTCTTGCGTGGGACTCCTCTTACCTTGCGCGAGATTCTAATATGCAACGTTCGATAGTTTTAATTGTTTCTATTATCCTATCGGCTATGTCGGTGATAGAGTAAGGATCGGGATCCTCAAAGCTTGAATCCGGATGTTCGATCCTTTGTTCCTCATAATACTCATAGGAAGTAAATGGTTCACACCATTGTTCTTCATTGTAAGTATATGATGGATAAGGGTCGTAATTTTGTTCTTCATAATACTCATATGAGGTGGGTTGTTCACGCCATGGTTCCTCATAATAAGTATATGAAGGTGGTGGCTCATATCTTGGTTCCTCAAAGTATGAGTATGAAGGCTCATACCTTGGTTCATCAAAATATAAGTATGAGGGAGAAGGTTCATACCTTTGATCTTCATAGGATGTGTATGAAGTCGATGGCTCGTACCTGGGCTCCTCATAGTAGGTGTATGAAGTGGATGGTTGAAATAAGTCACAATATTGTACCGAGTGCGGGTCACCACAGTAATTGAAAAGACGGTTACTTTATTACTATCATTTATTACAATAAAAAAGTCCCGCCTAAACTACGCGCCAAAAAACTCCTATAAGAGAGGGGTCTATACACAATGAAATTAATCACACCCAGAAAATCACAAAAACGCCATATCCTCTAGAAACCACTACCTTTAAAACGCCACAGATGTCAAAGCTTTCACTGAAATGGATCCTTTTTTCTGAGGAGGTTAACTCAATAATATTTTGCTGGATGAGATGGACAAATATTTCAAGAAAAAGAGACTGGATATGCCATCATGTGAGCTTTCTTCTTGATGAATATATGCATGGAAGAAAGGGTTCAACACAACTGAAAAATGCTATTTTGGACTCCATTATTACAAATAGTGATGTGCGTGTGGTGGTATAGATTTTTATGTATATTTTTAGCCCTTTTTTCACGTTAGTCAAGTTTTAAATTTATAAAACACGATATTTTACTAACACCAAACACACATATGGACAAGTGCACCCATCGTGAGCGTAGTATAGTGTTGGCAAGATACCGAGGTCGTCCAAGGACACAAGAGCTTTTAGTACCGGTTTATCCTCAACGTCTAATCAAATCAAAAGTTTAGAAAAAGTTTTAAACTAGAAAATAAAAACTAAAAAAATGCTGAAAATAAAAATAAAAATAAAACAGATAGACAAGATGAATCACTTGGATCCGATTCACATTTAGTGTAACCTTTGATTATTTCCGCACTTTTGCACTTTTTAAGAGATTATCTTAGTTATAGTAGTAGGCCCCTCTTTTGAAGGTAACGTTACCCTCAACCCAGTAGTTTGAGTCAGCAAGGATACAATCCTAAAGGGTTGGATTATTGAAAGATAATTAATTAAGTTATTAATGCATAATGTGGTAGGCCCCTCTTTTGAAGGTGACGTTACCCTCGGCTAAGTAGTTTGAGTCAACAGGGATACAATCCTAAATAGCCGGGTTGAAGTTTTAATAGTAGTTTACATATGAGGGGATCAAGGAGTTCGGACCCCCGCCATCCAATACTAGTGGGTATTTAAGGAGGTCCTACTAAAGTTGACCCAGGTCCTTGCAGGATCTATACACTGAACAAGGCAAGACTCTTACCAAACCATTCCCTTAACCCCCGACCAGGTAGCTAACATATCTCTATATAGACCGTGGAGATATGAATGGTGAAAATCTTTTATTTTATATAGACAGTAAAATAATGCCAAGACACCACGGACAAATGATAAGGAAGACTCACCTTCAACATAAGAAACTAGTTATTAAAGTCATTAATACATAACCAAATAAAAAGTGGGAAAAGATTAAAAATAAAAAGTATTACACTAAACACTTGTCTTCACCAAGTGATGTAAGAGACTTAGGCAAACATGGCATTTGATTGTCAAGAACTCTTACGATCAATCTTGGATCCCGAGACTACTCACACACTCTATGATGGATGATGGTGGTGGATGTGGGTTGTGATGGTGGTGGTGGGTGGGTGAAGTATGAGAGAGGTGGTTTGCCAAGAGATGGTTTGCAAATGAGCCAAGCACCCCTATTTATAGCCTGCACAGAAGCCCGGACACGGCCCCGTGTCCACCCATCTTCTCTTTCTTCATTAAATGCAGTTTGTCTGCATTAGTTGACCACGCCCCCGTGTCCGCTGGGCACGACCCCGTGTGCAGAAGCGTATATGTACTATCAATATTTCCAAGATTCTGCGAATCTTAGAGTTGACCACGGCCCCATGTCCGCTGGACACGCCCCCGTGGTGGGTGATAGAAGCTTCTACAACTTTGTCTTTTCTGCAGACACTTGGGCACGCCCCCGTGCTCATTGAGCACGGGGCGTGTTCAGCCTTCTGTTCTCTTGTTTTTGCTTGGGAGGATGTTGTCGAGGGGTCGAGCATGCTACGTATATTCCTTTTCTTGTATTTATTTTAGTTTTAGCTGCCTTTTTACTTCTTTTGTTCATTTGAGCTAATTTAATTCTAAAAATACAAAAGGAAGACAAAAACACACTTTTTCCAACATTAGTACTAAAAAAGGGTTAGTTTTATGTCACATTTGATGTAATTTATATGTTGCATTTTGCACATATCAATAGCATCAAGCAAGAGTTGATCTTCAATGACATGCCACCAAACAAGAATATCACACCAAAAAACAGGACGCCACTAAGCAGCTTCTTCTGAAAAAGGCGGGGTTTATGTAGGAAAGTTGGCATCTAGCTAAAGTATTCAAAAAAGGTTCAAAACGCCAAAACAAATTCAAGAAAAATAGAGGCTGATGACAGTGAAGATTCGGAAGAGAAATTAGATTACCATTTTTTATTGTTTTTGTTTTCATTTTATATTGTTTTGATATCAAGTTATATGTTGATTTGTTATCTAATTCTCTATAAATAAAATACATTATTATATAAAACGCCAAAAACTACAAACACCAAAATGATAGAAATATGAAAACTAGGAGAACAGTTGCTGGCAAAACACCTTGTAAAGGGTATTAAACGCCAAAAAATTCACTAAACGCCAAAAAAATTGTACTTATTGTAATCTTATGCAAATAATAGTGACTCGTAGTGAATTATTATACAAAATGCCATAAACACCAAAAAAATTAACCAGAAAACGCTATAACGCCAAAAAGTTATATATGTGACACAAAAAAATTAATTCAACGCCAAAAAGTTTAAAAAATACAATTAACGCCAAAAAAACTTAGACGCCATAAAATTATTATACCGCGTTGGGAAATAAAAACAAGAATGAAAAGACAAAAAAGCCCCTCCGCCCTTCTCTATGCCGCGGGACACGTGTTGGGCAAGGATGCGTTCTCACTGTTCTCACACTTTTGAGCGCTTTCTCCTGATCCCGTTTCCATATAATAATAATAATAATAATAATAATAATAATAATAATAATAATAATAATAATAAAATTAGCATTGTATAAAAATTGTACCAAGTATCGGGTCAACCGTTGACCCGTCAGTTGATTGGTTTAACCAGTTGTCCGGGTTGACCCGAAACACCAAAAACGAGTCATTGGCCTGCTGAACCGAGACCCGAGCCTGCCGAACCGAACTTGAATATGAGGGAGTGAACCCGAAACTGAACCACCTAAAACAAACAAACCAACCGGACTTGGATCAAAACTAAACCAAAACAACACTCAAAACAAAACAAAACAAAACAAAACAAAACAAAACTGAACCTAATCGATGCTGACCCGACAAGAACCCAAACCAAATCTGACCATTAGCTGAACCGAGACTGGTCATAATCCGAAACGAAACCATCTGAACGCAACTTGAATCGAATGAAATCAAAACAAAATCTGAACGGAATCCGGACTGAACCGACTGACCTGAAATGAAAACCAATCGGAGCTGAACCCACCTCGCCGTCGCCGCCGCTACAGTGGTCGCGCCACCGTCACCGCCGCCTCGGCGTTTGTCGCTGCCGTCTACGACATCTGCTGTCACCGCCGTCTGCTCTCTCTCTCTATCTCTCTCTCTGCGTCGATCTCCGGCGTCTGCCCCCGTGTTCTGCCGCCGTAGAGGCGTCTGGTCGTCCGTTTGAAGAGGGGAAAGCAGGTGAGTGTGGGTCTGTTGTCGAGTGAGTGACACCGGAGTGCCGGTCGGATTCCGGTATCGGTCGCCGGAATTGGGAGAGAAGACAGGGGGTCTGGTTTGGGGATGCGGCTGGTAGAAAGACTTAGGGTTTAGATATATATGTTTTTTTTATAAACTTTTAATTATATACACAATAGCCCCTCAACTTTAAGGACTTTATTAAATGGTTAAATTAACTTGGTTTAAGTTTAATTTCCTATAACTAACTAGGTTAACTAAATAACCTTTAAATTAATTAAATTAATTAATTAATTACTATATTGATTTTTTTTAACAAAATAAATAATTAATTACACAGGTAATTAACCATATAAAAATCTTTCGACGGTTATTTAATTCGCGAAAAAAATTTCCGTTAGTTCAAGGTTAGGATTCGAATTTCAAAACGGGTCGGATTTCGGGAATCCATTTTGACGGATGTTACACCACTAGTGTAGGCCCTAGCCCTGTCGAGTCAACCCCTAGCTTCAACACGCGTTGGACACGTGACGGCACCGGGTGTAGCCTGGTGTCACTGGGTCACGGCCCGCGACAGGCCCAGTGATATGGGTTGCGGCTCGCGAGCGACCTATAATTTTGTTTTTATTTGAGTTTTATTAATATAAAGATATTTTAAGCTCGTTTTCGTATACGGGGTGTATTTTAGGACGTATAGGAGTGTTTTAATGGTTTTGGGAGAGTTGTTATATAATCATCAAAAACACGTCAAACGTAATTACAAACGTATTTAAAATTGTGCCCTGTAGGTTTTCATTTTTTTAAATCTATCCAAAACATCATCTAGAGATACTAAACACACCATAAGTTCATTACATTCTTACTCATTGTTCCTATCACATATAAATCGTACCATAAGTTCATAAAACAACACTAAACACTTAAACAAAATAAATAATCATGTTCAACCATAGTCCATAATTTTCAATTTTATTTTCAAACATTCAAGGCCTAGTATTAAATGTTGATTACTTGTAACCAATCATTTAAACAAACAAAGCTATAAATAAAACAAAAAATCATTTAACTACGAGTCTTGAACAACAAAAAAAAAAAAACATAAACATATCAAACCCTTATACATCTATATTTTCTCCTAATCATCACATAAAACAACAAAAAAAAAATCAATAAAGAAGGGTGAGGTTCTAGAGTGAACACTAGTGTATTTGTGAACTGACTGAATAAATCATGGCCATTGATTTACATCATCAAATCGTAAAATACGTTAATGTATTTTCATCATCAAATCCTGGCTATTAATTTACACTTGTGTATTGATAATCAAGGGCTATGATTAGTTCGCCACAGTTCACTATTAAGGAGGTTCACAAATGAACCTAACCCTATATCCATACTAGTTCTATATCGGAATTCTCACGTAATATAGGTTGGTCTTGCCAGAATTTTGTTTTTTCCTGCAAAAAAAGTCGTCCGGTCGTGAGCAGTGGCGTCAAGTCGCTGGAAGTTTTTTTTGGGGGCGTGATTAGGAATTGGAATGCATGGATGGGCTTGGGTAATTTTATTTAGTTCAAATTTCTTTGGGTTGGGTTCGGGCTTGGGTTAAAAAAATAGATTGTAGATTGAGCTTTGATTGGGTTAAGTAATAAAGTGAATAAGTGGTTAAAGAATAATCATATAAATTGTATTATATACTTATATATTAAATAATAATAAGTTATTATTTTTTTGTAAATTCATAATTTTTTTCTGAGTGGGACGGTGAAAAATTTTCAAGGGGTGCGGTCGAAATTTCCGGCAAAAAATACACTAAAAATTATTTTTCAAAGGGTGCATCTGCCCACCCACGGCATGGAGTGGGTACGCCCCTGCTGGTCGATGTCTGTTATTTTAAGTTTTGTTAAGAGTTAAATGTCCGGTTTGTCCATGTGGTTTGCCCTTTTTTCACCTTTAGTCCCTAACTTTCTAAAATTACAGCCATAGTCCCTAACTTTTCAATTTTCGTTCCCAGATAGTCCCTATGCCTAACATCAGTTAGTTTTATCAGTTAAAAGGGTGTGAAATGACAAAAATACCCTTTCCTTAAAAAGGGTAAACCACACGAACTATCCGAGCATTTAATAAATAAAAAAAATTAATTAATAAGTCAAATTTCAAGTGGGCCCCACAACCTACCCCACCTTCACCCTACCCGCTATCATCTTCTTCTCCACATTCATCTTTTGATTCGGGTGATGAAGTAGACAGTGATCTTCAAGCTGAAGCGATTCCGTCAACAAACAGAAGACAAAAATGACGTTTGCTCTTCCCCTATATAAATACCACAAACCAATCTCTGTTCTTGTTTCTTCACTAATTCCTGTTTGTCTCTGCACAACATATTCTTAACGTGTTTTGGTAAATACCCACTAATTCCTGTTTCTCTCCTTCACTAAATACCCACTCGCACCAAATCAGATCCAAATCCTCCAGTTTCCGATCACATCACCGGACCGGACTTCCAGAAGATTCGCCGAAGCATCTTTTTCTGTATAAATTTTGCAACATTTAGAGATATATTGAGAAAACCTACGTGTTTTGGTAATATTTGTTACACTGAATATATTTGTTATGTTGACTATTGTAAAATTGAATGCTACTTTGAAGGATTCGATACGATTTGGTTACGTTTTTTAGTTTTTTTTTTTTTGTATTTGCGGAAGTTTGATAAGAGACAAGATTAGAGTCTGTGAAGGCCAGTCTCTAACACCCCGTGTTTCAAAAGTCAAGGTCAAAGTCAAGATTGAAGTCAAAGGAAGACAAGATTGCTAATTGCGATCTGTCACTCCTTGCTCAACTCCTGTTTTGACTTCTTTGACTTGTAGATAGCCTATTTATGTTATCGTATTAGTTGTATTATGTGGAGTACTTGTTAATAATCGAGGTTTAATCGCTATTAATCGCATGTTTAATCGATTTATCGCTTATCGCTATCGCATTCGCAACTCGAATTATGTGTGCTGGATATTGTTTTACGTGTGTGTGCTATTTATGTGTTAGCTGTGCATGTTATGTTTATGTTGAGGTGTTAATCGCAATCGCAATTCTATCGCATCGCAATCGAATCGAAAACACTAAACGAAAGTTAATTATGATGATTGTATGTTAGATATAGTAGTTGGGATTAAAAGTAATTTGATGGGTAATACTATCGCATCGCTCGCTCGAATCGCATTGCAACGCTCAACACTCGAATCGAAACGACGAAACTCATCGCGTCGAACACTCGGATCGAGTGGCCAACCGACCGAGTGGCCATCCGATCGGATTGCCATCCGATCGGATTGCCATCCGATCGAGTTGCCACCCGATCGGACTGCCACTCGATCGACCAGCCTCTTCCTCCCTTTCCATTTTAGGAAACCCTATAAATATCCTTCAAATGTCACATCACTTGATGTGACAGCTCTCACTCGACCCAGCTCGCTCCAGCCCACATTTATCTCGATTTCTCCCGATTCTTGTAAGTTTTCAACCTAAATCTTGTACTTTCTTGATCTACACGCACTCCTACACCTTTCTTTCTTTTGAATCTTAACTTTTAACCGTGAAATCATCGGATTTGAGGTGTTCTAGGGTGATGTCATCATGGAGTTCTTATGAACTTCAATGTTTGGCTTCATTCCACCAAGAACAACTTAGATCTAAAGGATTTCCATAACATTTATCAGTGATTTCGTTTAGATCTACACGAATTCATGAGTGAAAGGATTGAGAGAAGGTTTTCCAACTTTCTTTCAACTCTTTTACACTCAATGTCTCAAACCCGATAGAATCGGATCTCATTCTGATCTTCTACCCGTTCTTGGTGATGTATTAGTTCCAGATCCAAATTCTATCCAAGAGATATTGACTTCAGGTTTGAACATGAACTACCGACTCGAACCGTGAACCGGTCAGAATAGGGTGATTCCTGTTCGGTCGGGTCACTTGGGTCGAGACAGGTTTCTGTTGTTCAAGCATGTTATCAAAATGTCTCGTTCAAACACTACAAAACTTCAAACGAATCAAGTGACAAGACGAACGGATCGTCAGGACAGATTGCCGTCTGATCGGATTGCCACCCGATCGACCGGCCATCCGATCGGGTTGCACTTGGGTTCCATACTTAAACTATTTTTCAAACTATCCAAGGGTTCTGAACGTTGAAACGGATTGCCATCCAATCGAGTGACCGTCCGATCGTGTGACGTTTGGGACTTGGATATTTAAACAATTTTCAACATGTTCAGTACGTACGGATTGCCACCCGATCGGATAGCCATTCGATCGAGTGACCGTCCTGCTGTGAACTTGTTCTCAATCTGAGAAGTCTCGCCAATCGGATTGCTGCCCGATCGAATGGTCGTTTGATCGACCGACATGAAAGGTAGAGATACTTCTCTATTTTTAAAATGCTACAACGAAAACTTCAAAAGGCAAACCCTCATACACAAACACATCCCCACCAAACGAGGTGAAAATCCAATCGAATGGCCATCCGATCGGATGACCATCCGAATAGATTGCCACCCGATCGACTGGCCATCCGATCGGATTGCCACCCGATCGGATTACCATCCGATCCTTGGTACACTTGTATCGTTTTACGCGCCGCTTATCCTTTGTGCTATCGTTCTGATTAGGCTAATTCCGCTCTAGCGCTCTCTTCAATCCATCATCATTGTGAGTATACTCGAACCCTTTTTGCTTTATGCACTTTTGGGTGTTACATAAGTTACTTATTATAAATCACATCGAACACACTACGCAATACTTTAACGCTAACCGCCACCGCATGTTATACGTGACTTAATGATTGCTCGTTTGTTATGTTTACACATGGATTGATGTCTACCTGCCTTAGCAACGATAGTACTATAGTTTGGACTCAGCACCTGTTCACTCAGGGGTTGTTAAGGACAATTAATCACATGATTCACAGTGGTGAATATGTATTACGAACTGCCTTGCGCAGTCAACCCACAGTCATTGGTATTGATAGGATCATGTCGATAACTTACGTGCTTTATTTCACACGTTGTACGTGCTGGTTATGCGTAAACAATTTCGAACTCTATTATATCTATTAAACGTGTATGCTCACCTTTACACTATGTGTATTGACTTTTACTTTAACGTATGTGACAGGTGCTTAAGATGTTAGAATGCTTGGCTTGCTGTGAAATCGAGGCTAGGAAAGAGCCTATAAGCAAAGACAATTTATTTTATTTGAAAATCTGAGTTGTCGGAACATGATTTATTTGTTTGAAGAATATCTCTGTCTGTAATAACTAGATTATCTTATGGGTTATGGTATGGGACATAATATTTAAACTATTTGGTAATTTAGTCGTTATGGAATTTCTTTGAACAATCTGTTTCGCTCAGTGCCGCGCCCCGATGATTCCGCCATCGGTTGGGGTGTGACACAGTCGTTTTCGAAGGTAATGTATGCATGGATCTGCTTTCGATTTGTCTGTTTGTCATATCGTCGAACACTTGCAGTGCTCTTACCATCTTCTTCTCTTCTAAAGCATTTGATCTTTTGTTTTACATTTTATTTCTTCCATAAACATTACATAATTCATAAACGGTGACGGAAGCTGCCTCAAATGTGGTTCCGGTTCGGATTCTTGTTTCGATTTCTCCGACTCCGCTGCTGGTGCACGGCGCATTAAAAAATGCGGTATCATCATGATGACAGAGAAACTACAATGGTGTGGGCTGGGGTGATATGGAGTCATGGAGAAGAAAGAGGGTAAGTTGATGATGGTTATTGGTTAGGAAGAAATGGGTCATGAAGAAGAAGAAAGGGTAGGTGGGTGGGTCCCTAACATATTGATTTAATTGTTATTTTTTAATGGTAAGAGTATTTAGGTTATTTCACACCCATTTAACTGAAAAGACTAACCTTCATCCGCGCCAGAGACTATCCGGGAACGAAAATTGAAAAATTGAGGACTATAGCTGTAATTTTAGAAAGTTAGAGACTAAAGGTGAAAAAAAGACAAACCACAAGGACTATCCGGGCATTTAACTCTTTTGTTAATGTCCGTAATTTTAAGTTTTGTTATAAATAATTAGTGTGTCAAATATGATTACATATATTGTATTTCTTTACTGATAATTTCAATTTTGGAACACACAGAGAAAAACGTGAAATTTGTTAAATTTTGGTGCAATAAACCCTTATAAATACACTTTTGCGAGACACTTGTCCAACCCATGTGACATGTTTCCGTTTTAGTTAATAAATAGTATGGGTTTAGTGAACTGATTATGATATTTAAATGATGGTAACCAACCATTGTAGCCTGAACTTGTTGGGCGTGTAGAGAAAGATCTTCTGAATGGTGGGACGGCTGAAAATGTTGATATCCTTTCATGTTCTTATATTAACTTAGTTTTCCACATGTTACATACTTTGTGTATTTATATTATTGATATAATACATACTATGTTTTTTCAATAAAGCAGTTTAGTAGTAACTTTTATGAGCTAAAAGGCGGCTTTCAGTCTCAGTCTTAGTTTATTCATTTGACCCGTTAAAGATAAAACATGACCTGAATTGATAAATTCCCAGTTTATATCGGGTATTGAAAATAGCCTTCCATACCCAGTTTGGGTATCGAAAAAACCCGGTTTCAGGTATGGACCCAGAACCAGTTTTCGGGTATGGATTGGGTACTTGTACAGGTACGGGTTTTTGTATTGAAATGCACACCGTATGTGTACCATATAGATAGGGTCGGGTAAGGGTACGAGTACCCAATATCCATGTATAAAAAACCCAATTTCAGGTTTTTTATCAGGTTCGGTCCGGGTTTGGGTTTTTTTTTGTCACCGCTACTTATTAGTAGACCCTAAATAATAATATGTTACAGGCCCTTTTCATAGTCAGCCCAATAAAACCCAACCGGGCTTTTCCACATCTAAACAACTCGACATTTTTATTCAATTTTCATCTCAAAATCCATTATAAAACCCCACTAAATCAAACCATCAATCCAATTTCTGAATCTTTACCCGCCAATTTCTCCATAAGGTTCGCATTCCCTTTTTTTTCTTCTCCAATTTCCCACATTTTCCCTGTTCTATACTGTAATTATTTGCATCTTTGCTTATGCCCATAAGGTGTTCGATGAAATGCGCCAGTGGGTGATTTTGTTATTTATGTTTGATCTCATTTGTCCTGATGTCTGTGTGAATATATGCTTCAGTTCTTAACATTTCCATCCCTGTTAGTCCACTTTTAAATATTGGTTGCAAAGAACTTTAAGATGTTTATTAAGGTCCATTGTTCACCATTTGCATATGTTAATTTCTTTATTATGGCTCGATCCACTGTTAAGACAAAAATTTTATCTAATGTTTTACTACTGTTAATGATATGTTAGTCCATTGTTTTATAATTTTGTTATTTAATACTGCAGATGACTGATCTCTCTAGTGAAGATCAATATTTAGACTTACGTTCACCATTCGAATCTGCAGAATTATATCTTGCAGTTGACTCAAACCGCTAAATTTTAAAATTCAAAAGCCGCATATTTTGCGATGATCATTTCCAACTTCAGGATTCGCCATTGTACTCATAAACAGCACCCAAATCATATACTAACCTTATCATTCCATACGCGATCTCTAGTACATCCCAAAGAAGAGCCCACTAAATGGAACACAACACATTCTTCCATCCTTTCAAACCCGCTTTTATCTATATTAGAAAAATGCAAATCCATGGACCAGATGAAACAAATCCAGACACAAATGATCATCACGGGATTAATCCATGACGGGTTTGCCGCAAGTCGGTTACTTGCCTTTTCCGCACTCTCAGAATCAAGAAATCTTGATTACTGTAAAAGAATATTGAACAGTTTACGTTACCCAAATGTGTTTTCATGGAATGTAACAATTAGGGGTTGTTCCGAGAGTCAAAAACCGGAAGAAAGTCTTTTGTTGTATATCGAGATGTTAAGGAGGAGCAAACCAGTGCAACCGGATAACTACACGTATCCGTTTTTGCTTAAATGTTGTGCGAAGTTGTCGTTGATTCGGATGGGTGTTGGGCTTATCGGGCATGTTATTTGTTTGGGTTTTGATACCGATGTGTACGTACATAATGCCGTTATTCATATGTTGGTGTCTTGTGGGGAGCTAGACGATGCACACAAGGTGTTCGATGAAAGTTGTGTGAGAGATTTGGTATCTTGGAATTCGATTATTAACGGGTATGTAAAGAGCGGGAAGCCGTGGGAGGCGTTGAGATTGTACCAACAGATGTACGAAGACGGGATTTTGCCGGATGAGGTTACGATGATTGGAATGATATCTTGTTGCGCTCAATCGGAAAACTTGAATCTCGGGATGGAATTTCATCGATACGTTGAAAACAATCAAATAAAGATGACGGTTCCACTTGTTAACGCCTTAATGGACATGTACATAAAGTGCGGGGACATGGAGACCGCGGAGCGTTTGTTCAACAAGATGACGGTGAAAACAATCGTGTCGTGGACCACCATGATAGCCGGTTACGGTAAACACGGTCGTATGGATGCCGCCAAAAAACTGTTCGATGAAATGCCTGACAAAGACGTAGTTCCTTGGAATGCCTTGATCGGTGGTTACGTACAAACCAAACGGTTCAAAGAAGCGTTATCAGTGTTCCACGAAATGCAATCTACGAACGTTTATCCTGATGAAGTCACCATGGTTTATTGCTTGTCCGCATGTTCACAAGTCGGAGCACTCGATCTTGGAACATGGATGCATCGTTACATCAAAAAACACAATCTTTCTATAACCGTTGGCGTAGGCACCGCGTTAGTCGACATGTACGCCAAATGCGGTAACATAGAAACCGCACTCCAACTGTTCGACGAAATTCCCAGCCGAAATTCGTTAACATGGACCGTGATAATCGTCGGTCTAGCCAACAACGGAAACGCTCACGACGCCATCTCACGTTTCAACGAGATGATTCGCGTCGGTCTAACGCCAGACGAGGTGACGTTTCTCGGCGTTTTGTCAGCTTGTTGCCATGGCGGTTTGGTACACGAGGGTCGTGAAATTTTCACCCAAATGACATCGAAGTTCAACGTTTCGCCGAAATGTAAACACTACTCATGTATGGTAGATCTTCTTGGTCGGGCCGGGTTGCTTGAAGAAGCCGAAGAGGTTATAAACAACATGCCGATTAAACCGGATGACGGTGTGTGGGGAGCGTTGTTTTTTGCGTGCAGGATTCATAAGAACATTGAGATGGGTGAACGGGCGGGGTTTAAGCTTCTTGAACTGGACCCAAGTGATGGTGGGATTTATGTGTTGTTAGCGAGTATGTATTGGGAAGCGAAGATGTTCGAGAAGTCGATGGAAGTGAGGAAGTTGATGAGGATACGAGGGGTAGATAAGACGCCTGGTTGCAGTTCGGTTGAGATTAATGGACGCGTTTATGAGTTTCTAATTAGAGAGAAATCGCACCCTCAAAATCGAGAAATTAGTGAAGTCTTGGTTCATATGACGAAACAACTTGTCGGTTTTGAAGATTTAGATCGTCAATTCGTTCTACTGTCAAGTGCTTAGTTAAACGGCGTCAACTGCAGCTGCAAGTAAATCAGGAAGAAATATCGAGATTTACAACATTCAAGCACCTTACTAGCGTTATCTTTTCTAGAGGCGGTAAAGTAGATGGGTTGGGCTGGTCGGACCCGAAACATGAGGCTGCCGCAAAGTTCCAAAACCAAAAAGTTTATAAAAGCTTTCGGACGCGAAGAAAGCTGGTAGATTGTGCAGTTTTAGTTAAACAAAGCTGGTTAGTAACACTTGTCTGGGGATCTCTTATTTTGCTAATGCAGTGTTTTTGTGATTGTTGGATTCTGCAGAACTCAATAGAAGTTCTATATCATTTTTCCGTATTCATAAACATGAATCCGCTATATCGCGTTCGGACAGAGCAAAAACAAGAGCTGCCAAGGTATATTCAAAACCAAAAATATACGATTGAATACAATTATACAAACAAAGGGTTATTAAAGATCGATCTAAGACATCGTTATTGATTTTTGCAGGTTGGGAAAGGGTTATTAAAGAATGGTTAGACCCAGAAGCTTGCTTTGCAGCATTGGCTTGAGGCGATAGTGGAAACCGTGGTTTTACATGATTTTTCTAACATTGTTTATATATTATGTATACAGATCGATCCAAGACATCGTTATGGTCACAATCTTCACTTGTAATTACTTAAAATGGCTGTGCATTTTTTTAAGTAAATAACACTGCTCTTACTGGTGAGAACATGTTACAAAAATGGCTGCATTTTTTGCAAGGAAATAACACTTCTCTTATTGGTGAGAACATGTTACAAAGCGAAAGCGTCAAAGCTTACATACTTTAGGAACATCTAGGTTTTTTTCTCCGCGCTACGCAGTGGAAATTTGATCGTTTTTCCTCCTTGCTACGGGGCGTGACTTTGGTCGTTATCGGCTCGATTATCGGAAACCCTAAAAGTAAATATCGAAACCGGGTTTTCCCCGCGCTACGTGGCGGGAGTGTGATCGCTTTCCCCCCGTCTTACGTGGCGTGACGGTCGTTATCGGCTCGACTCATCCGAAGCCAAAAAAGACGAATATTGATACCAGTTCCGATGGTACCAATTAAAAAAAGTAGGTTTTTCCTCCCGTGCGACACTGTTGGAATTTGACCGTTCCCCATGCTAAACCATAAAGGCGAATATCGATAAAAGTGAATATTGATACCGGTTCAAATAATACAAATTAAAAAAAAAAGGTTTTTCCCCGTGATACGTGGCGGGAGTTTCATCGTTTCCCGCCGTGCTACATGGGGTGAGTTTGGTCGTTATCGGCTCTGTTAATTGAAAATCATAAAAACAAAGTTCGATAAAAGCGAATGTCAATACCGGTTCCAATTATACCAATGAAAAATAAATAAAAACAAACACTAAAGGCAAAAAGCATAAAAGATTAAAAGGAAAAAAAAGAAAAGAACCACTATTCATAAGACCTTTCATGAATTGTTATTATATATATAATATAATTATTTTTAGAGTAACACTATAGGTAGATCTCACATCGACCGTGTATATAATAGCAAATTGTCCTCATAAGGAATGTCACGCCTCAATACCACCAACGTGTTTTGGGCGTATTGGCTGTGGATGAGAGGAGAACTCCACGTTTTCAGCATACTTGCCCAAATGACCAAAAACAAAATCATGAGCTCCTAGCTGTAGGCAAAATAGACAATTGGTGGCTGGTATGAGCTCCTTGTAGGGTCAGAAAAGCAAAACAGACATCGTGGATCCCTGTAATCTAAAGGTGAATATTGATTCTATCTAGTTTATTTTGATTTATGATCTTTGATCCTCACATTTCTGTTACAATCTCAGATGGGTATAATGATTATGCTGATGCTGATGTTGCTGCTAATTTGTTTTCGAGATTTATTTTGATCAATTTGTAAAAAAGTTGTTAATTTGTAAATATATTTCTTTATAGATACAAGTTTGTAAAGTTGTGGATTTACATGAGTATATTAATTTAGGGTATAGGCGGTGGTCATCGCTCATCACACCCAATCATTATTTGACACCTCATTCTATCACATTTCATCCTATCACACTTGCAATGGTCATCACATTCTATCACTCACTTTTTCTTTGTTTTTTAATAAATACCACACCCAATCACAACTTAACACCTCAATATCAAAGTCAAACCCACACACACAACACAAACCATCACATCGCGATACTCATCACGATTTCCATCCCCATCACCAAGTGATACACCCCTTGCGACGGTGTATCACGGAGCATCTTTCATCACTTGCACCCCGAGTACCCTTATAATGGTCCTTTTTACCGTTATGAAGAATACATACAATATTTGTGTTCTTTAATTACAATTATGCAAAACTGCCCAGGTTGTACTCTCTACAGGTATGGTTGTACTTTACACAAGCCCCGTAACCTAAAGCTATGCGTTGTGGTTTTACATAGCGCCCCACCACGTTGACAATGGGCTTTACTAATCCACTCTTTAACTATCACGTTGTTGTTTAACTAATAAATAAGGGTCTGTTTAGTATGGGGTAATGGAATAGGCGAGGTAATGGAATGGACGAGGGAATGCGATGGATCATTACCATTCCATGTCTTGTTTGGTGGCGGAGGCAGCGATGGGTGGTGGCAGCAGTGGCGAGTGGCGGTGGAAGCGGCAAAAACGGGTGGCGGTGATGAGGGTGGCGGCGGCAGCCGTCGGTGGTGGTTGGTGGCGGCGGAGGTGGCGGTGGGCGGCGGCCGCGATGGTTGTGGCGGGTGGCGGCGGCAAGTGGTGTTGCTAGCGGTGGTGGGTGGCAACGGTGGCGGGGTGGTGGTGGCGAACAACGTTCTTATCAGAGATGGTGTAACTATTCAATTTTCTTATCTGTAGTTTGTATTCAGTTTTGTTAAATACTAAATCCAATAAAAACATATTGATTGAAGGAATTTATTTATCCAAACAGAAAGCAGCTCTTTGGGTACAAAAAGGTGTCACTTTGGGTAAAGATTTTGCACTCGGATTCAGAGAACAAAACGGTAATAATTCCCTGTGGTTTCAATTAACAAGTATAGAATGTAGCATATCAACATAAAACTAACTTTTCATTGTTGCATGGCGCGCCACAAAAGACTCGACTAACGGGTTCACCAGATGAGGCGCTTCGTCCTGCACACATGCAAGTAGAGATCATCATCACAATACAGTCACACCCATTTAATCGATCAGAATAAAACAATAATTTTTTTCTGTTAACCATAACGATAATGAGATGGAGGTGGTGACCTGAGGGCAGTGACCGACACCAGGGAGCGCTATAAAATCTTCAACCGGGTCAAATTCACCATAAGCTCTTCCGAGTTCAATTGGTTCCCAAGGATCTTTATCGCCCCACACTACCACCACAGGACACTTCACAAGTATGCAAGCATATCAGTTCTCATTACATCAGAAATAACTAGGGGTGTTAAACAGATCGTATTCACGGGTTGGCGGGTTTAACCCGACCCAAACCCGAACCTGAAACAGGTCAACCCGACCCATTTAGCTAAAAGGGTTCGCGGGTTCAACCTGAAACTTACCCGTACCCGTTTAGAGTAAACCCAAACCCGCGAATTTTGTGTAAGGTATAACTAGACGAAGTGTGCACGGGGTGGGTGTGTGTGTGGGGGGGGGGGGGGGGGGAAGATTCAACCTTTACTTGAGGCAGTAATTCTTCCGGAAGCGGGCCGTCAGAATAACAAATAAACTCAAGAAACACGTCGGCTGCGCCAGGCTCGAGCCCTGGACGAAGAATTGTGTCCACTAGTTCATCGGTCACTTGTGAAGTATCATGGTAGCACTGCATAAAATCATACTCGTAATTAAACAAACTGTTCAATGTTTTTTTAGTGATCATGAGATCCCGTTAGGAAAAACTCACAGGGTCCATTAATACCCTGCAAACCAGTGGGACCACGTAAACATAACAAATATGTGTATGTATGCATGTATGTATACCTGACAAAGGATGTTCCTAACCGACTCTTTTGTGGCAACAGTTTGAAAGAAGAATTTTCCCACAGGGGTATTCCTGAAATAAACGTACATAACTTAAAACAATCCGCTAAAGAAACACAACCAAGGTTTTAACTTTTAATCTTAAAACTTACCTCAATAAGTTCTGGAAAGATCTAATCAAGGGTCTTCCATACCACGGTTGTTTCGTTATATGAAGCATCCGAAGCGAAATATTTATAACCATGACCCCCCTACAAATGCTCGGATCCGCCACTGCCGCCTGAAGACCGACAAGTCCTGCACAACGACCCAATAATCTTAAGGGGGGGTGTTTGGATATAGGATTACAGATTACATTTATGGGATTACCTCCAATTGAATTGCAAATAAAGAATGCTTTATCTTTAATTACATCTGTACAAAAGTCGTTCAGTTGAGCACCCCATGTTTCGAATGTGTAAAAAGGGGCGTCTCCAAGCTCACGGGGATTCGGTTTGTCAGAGTAACCGTAACCGATAAGATCAATTGCGAATACCCGATGTGATTCTGCAAGAACCGGGATGTTTTTCCTCCAATGGTCACTGTCAAAAAGCCATCATAATATCATATGTGATTGTTCTTGAAGCAACATAGAACTCAAACAATGCTTCATTGAACATCCCAAAAATGGCAAAATATAATGATACAAAAGTAGGGATGACACACGACCCGGTCCTGACGAGCAAACCTGAAACTCGAAAAATTTGGGACGGGTATCCGGGTATGGAATTAGTATTAAAAAAATTCGCAGGTATGGGATGGGTATGGTATTAGGTGATACCCTGCCTGATCACCTAAAACACGCATACCCATTTACCCGAACCATAACCTTAAACATTTTTTTATTCGTTTTCCTTTTATTTTTCTTTGCCTTATGGTAATAGAATAATCTACTAATTCACAATTTTTAGTTTTTATAATTCTATTTAGAATCTAGAAATAATATAAAAATTTGAATGGTAAAAAATGTATTTAAAAAACCCGACGGATACTTTTAACAAACCAACATGTATACCAGTGCCCGATTGGTAATTACCTAACAAATACCCAACGGGTATTGGGCCAGGTATGTATGGGACATGGTTTTACTACCGGGTATGTGACTGGGATTACCAATACCCGTCCCATTGCCATCCCTGTTACTAAAGTTGGAAAAGGATCAAATGATTATTCACATCAAGAAACGATTACTGAAAGTCTGAAACTGGATTTGATTAGCGATATAATGCAGTTGATACCTATATTAGTGAAAGTATGAATTGATGGTGGACCTGTTTGCTCCGAATCCATGAACCAAAACCAACGCAGGGCCACTGTTTCCAGCACACTGATATCGAATCGAATAGCCTTTCCAATTCCACATACTACAACACAAACAAAATCAACTTATTCTAGAGTTTGAACTATGAATGTATGTATTTAGATCAAAACGGATAAGCAGATTATGAAATCAGACTTGTATTCAGTGTCACCATTAGAGGTCGGCTCGACCATATAAAAAAACTAAGTTGCAGCTTCAGCCCCATATTCAAGGAGCCATAAGTTTTTTAGGCTTTGATTACTTTTAAAATTTTAATTCACATTTGATTCTTCCTCTCCTGTCACAATTCACTTAGCTTTCAATCCCTCAAATTTTCCATTGCGTGATTTTGAACATTTAAAAATCATAAAAAATGTTTGTAACCATAATTCCCATGTGTTATGATCCTAAGAAAAAAAATATATATTACTTTTTCTAGGAAAAAGGCCCAGATTTCAGAATCCCGGCCCTAAAATGGTTGAGCCGACTGTAATTACCACATATACATACATACATATATAGAAAGAGAGGTGACTATTTCAAAATAAAAAATAACAACTGCGAGAATCACATAATTAATTACTAAAATTGATTTTCCTGATTGTAACATTAATCATGTTTAATTATGTATTCATTCATTATAAATTCCTCAATTTAACCTCATTTTCTCCAAAAATCTACCAATTACAAAAGGTAATGAACTTAAATGTTGTTAGAGCATTCACATCCTATCCACCATCTTCATCTCTGTAATTATACTAAAAATCACTACATTTCTCTCTTTTTCAATTAAATAATATTTTTATATCTTTGTCATTACATTCTCTCTCCTCTACTTACAACCACTATCTAAAAAAGAATTAAAAATTTATAGAGGTGAACAGTTTTTTTTTTTCGTAACAGATGACCAGTGACATTTTCTATCTCCTCCACTCACAACCCCTTAGGGGTGCAAACGAGCCGAGCCCGACCTCGACCAGGCTCGAGCTCGAGCTCGATTAACTTTTGAGAGCTCGGCTCGATTCGAGCTTTGTTTTCAAAGCTCGAGCTCGGCTCGTTGGTATTTTCTCCGGCTCGAGCTCGTCTCGTTTATTATCTATTAATTATACATATGAATTAAAAGTGATGATGAATAGTACATAAAGTATTTATTTTTAATAGATTTTTATTTACTGTTCAATTTGATTTATTATTAATAACCTGTGTTATATATTCCAAGTTATTTGCCCGCGACATTGGGGCAATACGTTATCATGGGCATTGGATCAGTACGGTTCGCTTCATTACAGTAGAGGTCCAATATATGCACTTGGTATAGAAATCAACAAATGTTTTAAATCGATTGAAAACGATAAAAACAAACACTTGTACCGGCACCAATATTGTTCAAACAGTACTGATCGGTTTAGATTGTCACGGTATTGGTACTGATATTCATTTATCATCGCATACAAAGTTGTAGAAATTAAAACTTTTCTAAATCGAAAATCATAAAAATGAATACACGTACCGGTACTGGTGTTATTCGGTACGGTAGGGTAGCGGTACAGTGTCAGTTTATCGAAAGAAAAGACAATAAAAATAAATACCAGTATGAAACCAATGTTGTTCGTTCTGTTTTGGTTAAGTTCACTAAGGTAGCGGCACTATATCCGATATCAAACAAGAAACCATAAAAATGAATACATACCAATACCGATGTTTTTCGGTTTAGTCATATATGATGGTGACACGATGTTAGTTTAACAAAAGCAAAAAAAATAAAAATAAATAAACATTGGTACAGATATAGATGTTGTTCAGTTGGTTTTGGTTCGGTTTGGTACAATAACGACAGAATATATGTTTTCAATAAAATTTATATCTCAATGTTGAGTAAAAATAAACATGGAATGCAAGCCAACTGAACTGATATCAACTAAACAACATCAGTACAGGTGTCAATATTTTTTTAGTGTTTTCGATTGATGTAAAGTTTTCTTTTCGATGACTATAGCGATTGTCGATACCGTAACAAAAAAATAGATATCGACCGAATTTTCGCCGCGAGCCGCGGGATAATTTCACTAGTATATATTAAAGGTGTGGATTGATGAATAGTATCCACACCTTTTACACTTTCACCCCCTATACTTTACTCAGGTTACTCCTTAGACCCTAAACTCTAATTAGTTTATCAAACAACCCCTAAACTTCAATAAACGTTTCTTTCGACATTATTTTTATGTTTTTCTCTTTTTGTCTTAATTGCTAAGTGTTATGTGCCTTATGTCCAAGGCTTGACGCAAAACTACTATGGAGCCGGGGGTCTCACTGGAAGCAACCTCTCTATTCCCACGGGGTAGAGGTAAGACTATCTACACCTTACCCTCCTCAGACCCTACCTTAGCTTTGCTATTGGTGGGATTTACCGAGTATGATGATGATGAGTTGTTATACCGGGTGCTAGTATCGTATTGATACCGTAATGAACCGAACTGATGTCGACCTAGCTCCTGTCGCAACGCGCGGGTAATTTTACTAGTTAATATATTAAATAAAAATTAATATAAATAGTAGACTTTTTAGGCTTGCGAGCTCGATAAGTGAAGCTCGGGCTTAGTGGCGGAACTAGACCATCAACTCAGGGGTATCCCAAAATTTTTTAGGGGTGTTCTCGTACTTGTTCAGGGGTGTCCTGTGTATAAAAATCGGAAAAAAGGGGTGTCCTGTGTATAAAAATCGGAAAAAAAAAAATTTTTTTTACACTACTGGTCAAAACTTGAGCCGTAGCCCGGGCTACGCCCGTTAAGCCTACAGGTCCGCCCCTGCTCGGGCTCGTTTACTCAATAAGCTTACTTTTAGGTTCGAGGTCGGCCTGTAAACAAGTTAAAATAAGCTCGGCTCGGCTCGTTTACACTAAGGCTCGACGAGCCTAACATGCGAGGCTCGAGCTCGGGCTCGATAAACAAACGAGCTTTATTTTAGGCTCAAGCTCGGCTCGGGCTCGATAAGGCTCGGCTCGTTTCGAGCTTTTTCTCGAGCCGATCTCGAGTAGCTCACGAGCTGCTCGGCTCGTTTGCACCCCTACCCCTCATAATCACTATCTATAATATGGTAATATGGAAGAGCCAATCACACAATTTGGTGGGCATGATGTGAATGCTCTTACATACCCATATCAATGCATTTATATATTAATTACCATGTATCTAAAAGATGCACCTATCAATAATGCATTTTTACTTTTTTAATGTGTGACACAACGGTTACATATCAATGCACTATGTATCATCAATGCTCCAGGTACTAGTGTTTTATACGGTTTATGTAGTTGTCAACATAAAATTGATTCCGGAACAAACATGTTCCAACACATAAGAGTTAAATATTCAGCCAAGATGAACACATACATATAACCAAGGTTTTAAAAACCGGTTTATACATGTAAACTGAGGGAACAGTAAAAAAGTTATACCGATGGTAATACCGGTTTAAACTGGTATACCTGTACCATGCCAAACGTTTAAATTTCGACTTTTAATCTTTTATGGGCCCAAAATGGTGACAATTTACATGCTTAGTAAAACGTTCCGCCAAAAAGGTACCGGTTGTGAATTTTTGAATTATTTTTTTATTATGGATTATTTTTTAAAGTATTTTTTTTTTATTATGGAATGATGTAATTTTGGATTATTTTTAGTTGAAATTGTATTTATGGATTTACAGGTTAATTAGTCGATCCGGTTGAGCCACCCGTACAACCCGGTTGAACCATCTATGAGCGTAGCCCGGTTTTAAAAACTTTGCATATAACTAGGGATGAGCTCGGTACCGAAATTGTACCAGGTTCGGTACCGGGTACCATTTTACAGTAGGAATCAAGATACTCCAAAAGTCTAAAAAACAAAATTGGGTATTATATACCGTGTTTCAACGCGGCTGATTGATTTGACGGATTCAATCGAAGAGGTATCAATCGAGCAGGATGTAATTGAAATGGTTCTTCTGGGTTTTGACGTAATCGAATTGGAAGAAAGCCATGGGTGGTTTCTGGATGTTGAAGATGAAAGGTTGAGATTGTGGGTGAAGGTGGAGTGGAGGAGTTTGGGCAATCCGAAGGTGGAACAAGTGGTGGTGGTGGTGGTGGTTGCCATTGTTGGACCTCACCTACCCTGTGTTGTTCTTCACTTTGGTAATCGAATCTTTGGAACCACAAAGTAGTCAAATGTCACCAAGTTTGCCACGTCGCCTTATAAAAAAATCCATTTTTTTCTTAATCAAATGAACAAAATAGGGAGACGTGACACGAAACGACCTATTAAGATATAAACTCGCGCTAGAAGGGTGGAGTGTGAAGTCTAGATCTAGCCTATCTTGTCACACACGACTTGTTTAAGACACGAACACGAAATAGGTAAACACGACACGAAAAATAACATGTATTATCAATGTTGACCTGTTAAATTTGTGTCGTGTTTTCGTGTCCGTGTCTAAAATTGCCAGCCAGAGACAAAACTAGAGGTGTCAATTGAATTGGGTTACTGGACTGTGAGTTAGCAGATTGACGGGTTAAAATGTATAACCCGAACTCAACCTATATTATTATTTGTGTTAGAGCCTTTAACCCCTACACACTTAAATTCTCAAAATTGTTTAAAGTGAAGTAAATTTATGCTTGTATTCTCTTTCCTTTTATTATTTATATTTTGTACATTAGGTTATTTTTAAAAATATATATTAATAATGCACCCGAACATGTTTATTTTCAACTACTAAACTCAATTTACTATATTAAAGAGCTCAATTAGGAGCCACTATGTTCGTTATTTAGCTAGCGTACTTCAAATGTATCAATTTAACAACTTTGACAAACCAATCATCATTGTATCTTTAGTTTTGTTGTATCAACTTCAAATTGTGGAAAACTTTAAACTCCTTGTATTATGTGCTCCAACTAGGACTGTTCATTATTAGTCAAAACCCGAAACCTGACACGGAGTCATAACCACCTGAACCCGAATTAGGGGATACCTGAGAAACCCGAACCCGACCAACCTAGTTATTGGATCGTTATTTTCCAGTAAAAAACCTAAACAACCTAACCTGAAACACAAAACCCAAAAAAAAAAAACATTAATTGTCTTTATTTGTTAGATGTATTTTGGTTTGGAGTTTGTGTTTTGAACATTAAGTTTAGGACTTTTGAATATTATAATATCATATTGTCAATGTTGAATTCTAATGATATTTTCTTTATACAATATGAATTTTGATGATATTTTGTAATTAAAAAAACATATTTTCATTTTACTCTAAAAACCCGAAAACCGAACAACCCAACCCCACTAACCTGAACCTGAATATCTCAAACTCGACCAACCTGAACTTTAAATGGGTCGGTTATAGGGTCACTTTTTCCTCAAAAAAAACCCGAACAACCCGATCTGAAAACCCAAAACCCGATGAATACCCTAGCCCCAACCTTTGGTTTTTGTGGATTCTTACCATCTGTCACTTATGGAAATCTATATATTCTTACATGCTCCTTACTGCAAGGTTGTATAATCCTTCTTGGTGATCAAGGCTATGTCCATTAATTTTTTGCGCATTATTGCTAGTCGCAATAAGACATCTTCTTTTGTTTTAGAAGAAATATGCGTGTGAGATGTGATATCCTAGATAGTTAAGTATGTCCAAATGTGCGATGCACCACATATCAAAGCAAACTCTAAAATTGGTCATATGAGACCTCCCGTTACTAATGCCTCGCTCTATCGTGGTCTTGCTAGCGCTTTCTAGCACTTCTCACACTTCGGATAATTCCTATTCATTAGCATATACTTTATACGTGTACGACCTCAAGGGTCACACTTTTAGATCAAGGGTTGCGGTTAATAACCACATCCGTATGTTTCAAGTGCTAAAACTGAGTATCGTATGATTGCTAATGTCGTGGCAGAAACATGTTGACTTCGATGTATGCTATTTAAGCTTTACTGTCCACTACCTCATTCCTTATATATCGAGTTCCTTATATATCGAGACATAAACATAAGACTCGGCTCGTATTCATTTTTCCCGTAATGGTTGCTATGAATCCACTACGAATTCTCATGTACCATTCATCACCGCATACAATCTTCAAACCAAACGCGCAACTAGAAAGAACTTTGCATTTTACGTGATTAGCAAACAGCGGTTTATAACAAAAAGAAATTAATCATCCACATCTAACACACATGAAAAGATAATCAACAGTCCAAAACAAGTTACCATTTTAATACTCCTCATCTTCACCGTCATCCTCCACTCCTTCAGCACCAACTTCCTCGTAATCTTTCTCCAATGCAGCAAGATCTTCACGGGCTTCCGAGAACTCACCTTCCTCCATTCCTTCACCGACATACCAATGAACAAATGCCCTCTTTGAATACATCAGGTCAAACTTATGGTCAATGCGTGAAAACACCTCCGCAACTGCTGTGTTGTTGCTGATCATGCACACCGCTCTTTGAACCTTTGCAAGATCTCCACCTGGTACAACTGATGGTGCTTGATAGTTGATCCCACACTTGAAACCAGTTGGGCACCTGTTATTGAATCAACATACCAACACCGAGTCAGACTTCCATCACCGTAAATAAAAATATCTTTCTAAAATAGAAAGGTGAACAATTAGGGCTGCAAACGAACCGAACATTCAGTGAACTGTTCGTGAACTGTTCAGTGGGAAGTTCGTTTGTTTTCGTTCGTTTTATAAATGAACGAACACAAACAAGAAATTTTGTTAGTTTAGTTAAATGAACAAACATGAACAGAGGCCACGTTCGTTCATATATGTTCGTGAACGTTCGGTAACATGTTCGTTTATGTTCGATAGTTTGATAATACTTTTAATTTTTATATTTTATTTAAATACTTTAAAATACTGACAAATTAAATATTTAGTAAGTATTAGTGTATATTATATTCTCTTCATGAAGGCTATTTGTTTGTTTTCATTTGTGTTCATGAACATTCGTTTGCATTTGCAACCGAAAATTAACAAACTAACAGTAACAAACACGAACACGTTCATTTCCTTAACAAACGAACAGGAACAAAGAATCTCGTTCGGTAAGGCCTTGTTTGTGTTCGTCCGGTTCATTTGCAGCCCGACCCGTTACCGAACCCACCCACTTCGCAAATCTACTATCAAGGTTCTTACCAATCAACAAATTGCACGGTGCGTTTGGTTTTGATTGTCGCAACAGCAGCGTTAACATCTTTCGGAACAACGTCTCCACGGAACATCAAACAACATGCCATATACTTTCCATGCCTAGGATCACACTTAGCCATCATGCTGGCAGGCTCAAACACCGAATTCGTGATTTCAGGAACCGAGAGCTGCTCATGGTAAGCCTTTTCAACAGAGATCACAGGCGCGTATGAGGAAAGCATGAAATGGATACGAGGGTACGGCACAAGGTTGGTTTGGAACTCTGTGATATCGACATTAATGGCTCCGTCAAAACGGAGAGAAGTGGTCAAAGATGATATGACCTGAGAGATCAATCGGTTCAAGTTGGTGTAACTAGGCCTTTCGATGTCTAGTGATTTACGGCAGATGTCGTAAATGGCTTCGTTATCTAAGAGGACCGCCACATCAGTATGTTCGAGTAGAGCGTGGGTAGAAAGAACACTGTTGTAGGGTTCCACAACTGCAGTTGAAACCTACACGAAAACAAATAATTGATAAACATTAAGTCAGACACAAAGGTATTTATGGTTTAACAATTTGTTAATTTAGGGCTGCAAACGAACCAAACGTTCAGTGAACATTTCGTGAACCGTACGGCGGGAAGTTCGTTTAGTTAAATGAATGAACATGAACAGAGGCCGCATTCGTTCATTTATGTTCGTGAATGTTCGGTAACGTGTTCGTTTATGTTCGATAGTTCATTAGTGTTTTTAGTTTTTATATTTTATTTAAATACTTCAAGATTCCGACAAATAAAATATTTTGTAAGTGTTAGTGTATTATATATTCTATTCATGAATGTTCGTTTTCGTTCATTGCCTAAAATTAACAAACGAACACAAACAAGTTCATTTCCTTAACAAACGAACACGAACATAAAATCTCGTTTGATGAGTGTTCATGAACACATATATTTCTTAACAAACAAGCACGAACAAGGTCTTGTTCGTGTTCGTTTGCAGCCCTATTTGTTGTAACAAAAGTTGTCTTATATGATGAGAGCGCATGTCTAGATGAAATATTCAAGATGCATATACCTGAGGAGAAGGATAAACAGTGAACCCAAGCTTTGACTTTTTTCCATAATCAACAGACAAGCGTTCCAACAACAAGGACCCGAGACCAGAACCAGTACCTCCACCAACAGCATTGAATGCCAAAAAGCCTTGCAATCCGGTGCAGTTATCGGCCAACTTTCTTACTCGATCGAGGCACAGATCAACAATCTCCTTTCCCACTGAAAATAAAAAGATTTTTTTAATAAATTTTCTTATAAATATTTAAATAGAGCAGAGGGGTCAGAAGTAAACCTGTGTAATGGCCTCTTGCGAAGTTATTAGCTGCATCTTCCTTTCCGGAAATAAGCTGCTCGGGGTGGAAGAGTTGGCGGTAAGTCCCGGTCCTGACTTCATCGATGACGGTTGGTTCGAGATCAACGAATATCGCTCTTGGTACATGCTTTCCTGACCCAGTTTCGCTGAAGAAAGTGTTAAATGCATCATCTGCGACGCCAGGTGTTGTGTCACTGCCATAAAAAATGAAGCATAGACATTATTAGTCGAAAATGACATTTGCATAATAGTGTACCTACTCAACCACAATGCATAAAGTTGGTCTTTCAAAAATCAAATCGTATCCCCAGATCAAGGAAGTCAACAAGAGAGTCAACCACAATTCCAATACAGATCCCTAACAGATCTAACTACTAGCCAATTTGTATCTCTCTATAGACAAACACACACAAAATCCAAAATCACAGTTCAATTATCAAGCCTGAGATCACTAACAAACACATTACAATAAATTCATTCAGATCCACCAACTTATACACATATAAACGTTGAAATCGAAACAAAATCCGAGTATAAACCATATTGCACTGAAAACAGCAGAAAACTGACATAATAGAAACCGTAAACACTTAAATTCATCCAAAACCAAATTAAACCGTTTCAAACACACAGATACACTTAAAATCCACATGAAGCCTGAGATCGCTAGTTTAAACAACTTCATTTAGCGCTAAAACCCTAAAACACATGCCCTAACGAACACATTACCACAAACTCATTCAGATCCGTCAACTTCTACACAAATAAACGTTTAAATCGACAAACGAGATACTTAAACTCATCCAAAACCTAAATTAAATCGTTTCAAACACATTGATACACTCAAAATACGAACCACAAGCACTGAAAACATCAAAAAAACTGACAAAATAGTAACCGTAAACACTTAAATTCATTCAAAACCTAACTAAATCTACTCAAAACGAACACATTACCACAAATTCATTCAGATCCGTCAAGTTCTACGCAAATACACGTTAAAATCGACAAACGAAATACTTAAATTCATCCAAAACCTAAACTAAATCGTTTCAAACACACCGATACACTCAAAATGAACTGAAAACGAAACAAAATATGAAACCGTAAACACTTAAATTCATCCAAAACCTAACTTAATCTACTCAAAACGAACACATTACCACAAATTCAATCAGATCCGTCAAGTTCTACGCAAACACACGTTAAAATCGACAAACGAAATACTTAAATTCATCCAAAACCTAAACTAAATCGTTTCAACACTCAAAATGAATGAAAAACTGAAAATGAAACAGAATATGAAACCGTAAACACTTGAATTCATCCAAAACCTAACTTAATCTACTAAAAACGAACGGAAAACTGAAAAAAAAAAAAAGAAATGAACAAACCTAGGCATCATGCCATCGGGCTGAATGCCGTGTTCGAGGCAGTAAAGCTCCCAGCATGAATTTCCGACTTGAATTCCGGCTTGACCGATGTGTATGCTGATGATCTCTCTCATTGTTGTTGTGTGTGTGAAGAATAACAAGCAGTTGAGTTCGATCTGTCGGTTAAAATGGGGAGTGAGTGAGAGATATACGGAGATATTTTAGATTCCGATCGGGAAGGTGGGCTCCACCCACTCCCGCCAGGCTTGCATCTGGCCCCACCCGGTTTGCTTGAATTTACTATTTGGTCCTTTCTTTTAAGGAAGATACAAATCTAGTCTTTATTATAGGGTCCTAGTGGCTTTAAGTTATCTATTGTCAATAATAATCATGTTACTATTTTTAAGAAAATAGGTTTTTTTTTTTTTTGAAGTGTGACTTTCTATGTACAGGATCTATCGGTCACCGGGTTCTTGTCAAAGACAATCCCCCGTCAGGCCATTGCGGACGTGATGTTCTATCGGGCCCCGGCCGCGAACGGTAACTGACCTTCGCCCGGAAACCATACTGCCCCCACAGGCCCACACGGGTAAAGCCGCTGGGGTAACAGCTGGGTGAAAACCGGGTTGCCCTCCGGATCGAACCATGCCTCGGTAGGAGCGATCCATCATAGGGACGTCCCCCAAATGCAGTGGGTGGGGATCGAACCCGGGTCTCCAAGGAAACCAAAAGTTCTTTCCACCACTCCACCACAAGTGGGGGATTTTTAAGAAAATAGTTAATTTATTGTTTTTGTCCATGTGATTTCAGTCCCTAAGGTTTGACTTTCGTAACCATTTCAGTCCCTGTACTAACAGAATAAATGGATTGAAATGGTTACGAAAGTAAAACCACAGGGACTGAAATGGTTACGAAAATGAAACCACATGGACTGAAATCGCAATTTTTACTGAAATAATGATTTTTGACAAAGCACATGAACGAAAACAATAATTAATTATGTTTAAAAAATGAAGTTAAAAGTGGTGGAAGGAGTTGGAATTTTAGTTTTTTAAGTCTGGGGATGATTAGGGTTTATGTGATTTGATTTGACTGTAATTTGAAAGGAATCATGTGTTTTTTCGTTTAATGGCTTGTTAGTCGATTGATGGTGCTTTAGTGAACAAGAGGCTTAGAAAGTTCTAGAAGGACTTTGTTTTCAAACTATGGTAGCATCCGCTATCCACCTTTGCTAGGATGGAAAACGAATTTGGTGTCTGAATTTTGTTCAATTTATTGGATTATAGTAAAAGACATGTAGGAACTAATATGGCAGGGGATCGTGTAAATCTAAGCATCTTGGACAAGTTTTTCAGTTATATATCATGTTGATGCAAACAAGACTCTGATGAACATTATGTACGTTTGTATCCATCATCCCGTTTTGGAATTCAACGTCTTCTCTTTATAGCCTTTAAATGTTATTGTTAAGTTTCTCAACCAGTGACGGACCCATGATTTTTTTCCTGGGGGTGCGGAATATTTTTAAAGATTTTTGGCCCCTGGCTATATAAAAAAAATCGGTTTATAGTTGATCGAATCGGGTCGGGTCATGTAAGACAAAAGAACATCAAACTAAAATCTATATAATCATTAAAAACACGTCAAACATCATTACAAACGTATTTAAAATTGTGCACTACATGTTTTCATTTTTTGAAATCTATCTAAAACATCATCTAGAGATACTAAACAATCTATAAGTTCATTACATTCTTACTCATGGTTCATATCACTTATAAATCGCTCCATAAGTTCATAAAACACCACTAGACACTTAAAAAAATAAACAATCATGTTCAAATATAGTCCATAATTTTCAATTTTATTTTCAAACATTAAAGCTCTAGTATTAAATGTTGATTACTTGTAATTAATCATTTAAACAAACAAAACTATTTAACTACAAGTCTAGAACAAAAAAAAATCAAAAACATAAAAAGATCAAACCCGTTTAACTACAAGTCTAGAACAACAAAAAAAAAACATCAAAAACATAAAAAGATCAAACCCTTATACATCTATATTTTCTCTTAATCATCACATAAAACAACAAAAACAAAATCAATAAAGAAACCATACTAGTTCTATATCGGAATTTTGGCGTAATACGGGTCGGTCGTGCCGGAATTTTGGTTTTTCTGGCAAAAAACGTCGTCCGGTCGTGAGCAGTTGCGTCAAGTCGCTGGGAGTTTTTTTTGGGGCGAGATTTGGAATTGGAATGGGTGGATGGGTTTGGGTTATTTTGTTTAGTTCAAATATCTTCGGGTTGGGTTTGGTCTTAGGTTAATAAAAATAGATTGTAGATTAGGCTTTGATTGGGTTAAGTAATTAAGTGAATAAATGGTTGAAGAACAATTATATAAATTGTGTTATATACTTGTATATTAAATAATAATCAATGTTTAACTTTTTTATAAATTCATAATATTTTTTCTAAGTTGGGCGGTTGAAAATTTCACGGGGTGCGGGTGAAAATTTCCAAGGGGCGCGGTCGGAATTTCTGACGAAAAATAACACTAAAAATTATTTTTTCAATGGGTGTGCCTGCCCACCCATGACCTGGGGTAGGTACGCCGTATGTCCCTGTTCTCAACATTGAGCTTCTTGAAGGCCTCGTCAACGATGAACTTATGCATGTTTTCCTACACTTAACACTCTCTCTAGCTATCGATGATAATTATATGATACGTGGTGCAATGGAGATTTGAGGTGCTCTCCAATGGTAATAGACAAACATGAAGATATACGTTTAATCAAGATCAAAGGGGTGAGCTTAAATTTCTTTAATGCGAGGCTCATGAACTCGAGATTGAAGTTAGAAGGATGTGAACACACTATAATTTTACTATACTTTTAGAGAACTGTTTTTATTAAGTAATGCTTTTATATTGTTTTTTTCCTTTACATAATAGAGTAGTTAAAATATCATTGACAATGTTAATGGAGATAAAAAGAAACATCTCTCTATCACATGAAAATAGGTTGATACAAATGTTTAACTTTATAAACTTATTGCTAATTTATTGTTGATCCCATAAAGTGGCAGACGCAGAAATTATTTGATGAGGATGTGGATAAGTGGTTCAAGCATATTTTCAGGGGGGCGATCGGGTTTTTTTGCCTAGAAACTACACTAATTTTTTTTCAAGGGGTGCGCCGGCCTACCTTGGGCTTCACCTAGGTCCGCCCCTGATCCCATATCACATGAAAATAGGTTGATACATGTCTAACTTTCTAAACTTATAGCTAATTTAGTGTTTATTCCATATCACATGAAAATAGGTTGATACAAATGTCCAACTTTCTAAACTTATTGCTAATTTATTGTTTATCCCATATGTCCTTGGTACCTGCCGGTCCTACCTCTTGATTCACTAGCATTCCAAGAGGTAAAATCAAACGTAAAACCAACTCTAACATGGTGTGCCTTTACTTGCCATTTGAAATCTACATGGACAATCAAGTAGTCAACCATATTCTTTCATGTATCTTCTCATTAATATTTCATGTTTGTCCAGTATGTGGCGTCTTTTAGTGAATGTGTAAAGTGTGCAGCTTTGTTTAGCTGTTGTACTTATATAATGAACTTTTTTTGGCGCCATGTAGATATATGTTTTTTACGGCAAAAAACATCATTAATTTTTTTATGTGTATTTTTGTGTATCAATTGTTGTGCCATGTAGAGTGCAGTCCTATAATGTGACATGTAATTATGGCGTTTCGGAAAGATAAATAAATTCAATTACGATGGCGTGACTTTTAATATAATAAATGTTAGTAATAAAGTTTTCCGTCGTTTCAGTTACTGTTTTGTTCAGCCTCATCTATTAAGGCTGTAACACTTCACATCTTTTCAGGGTTTGGCGTTTTGTTTTTAATCGCGTTTAGATAAAGATGACATGTTGTTTTATACATTGTTTTATGACATTTAGTCAATTATTGGCGTTTTTAATAATAATTTGTTAAAGTAATTTCATTATTAGTTTTGGCATTTTTTGGCATTTTATATAGTAACAACGTGCTTTGCCAGTATCTGTTCTCACAACTTTCATATTATTTTAGGCGTTTTATAAACATTTTTTTACAGATATAATTTATTTTATTAGTGGAGAATTAGATAACAAACAACAGAAAATGATCCCCTAAAAATAGAAAATGGAAAAAAAATTAAAAATGCTAATCTAATTTCTCATCCAAATCTTCACTGTCATCAACCTCTTTCGTCTTGAATTTTGTGTGCCTTGAACCTTTGAATACCTTAGCTAGATGCCGATTTTCCTACATAACCCCCGTCTTTAGACGAAGCTGATTAGTGGCATCATGTATTTTGGTGTGAACTATTGCTGTTTGGTGATATGTCATCGAAGATCAACGCCTGCTTGGATGCTATTATGATCATGGAGTCCAAAATAGCATTTACACTGGTATCGATCCCTTCATGTCATCAATATATCCATCAAGAACAAAGTTCACAAAATGACGTATCACTTTCATCAGTCTCTTTTTCTTGAATATTTGTCCATCTCGTTCAGCAATGTCACACCCCCAAAATACCACATGCGGAATTACCGCGGGGCGTGTGACGTACCAGGATCCAAGCCACCAATCACATTGAACTTCGCATAATATAATTAAATAAAACTTTCATTTATTGACATTAAGTGTTACAACGTTACAAACAATTCACAGTATACAGCGGAAGCATAATTCATTCGTTAAGTGTTTATAAACCATTAGTCTTGTGTTGCAATTCCATGTATCTCGACCCATGACCACTCCAGCCTTCCAGACAGCAAGTTCCAACAGTATGCACCTAAAGGCCTGCAAGGCATGTAACAACGAATCAACAACAAAGTTGAGCGAGTTCACAATTGGTTGTCCGTTTTAAAGTTGTTTCAGAATAATCTTAAGTTCATTCGAAAACCAGTAGTTAATCAGTTCCTTGTTTCCCAAACCATATCCATATCCAGTGGGGGCTTCCCCATGTGAACCACTAGACCGTTACCATATCGACAACTGACGAAAGTAAGTTGTGCCCTAAGTCAATGTCTATCATCATTGACTGAGTGCCCAGATCCATTAGTACACGCCCATCCTACCGGCACGGTGTGAGGCTTGTCAACCCTAATAGCTCTTTCAACTAATGACCCGCTCGCCATTTGCCCGACGATTAAGTCGATATAAAAATGAGGGACTTCGTGATAGAGTTTTGTCTAGTAAGTTTAAGGTTGCTGTCCTACCCAAGGAGGACGAACGTACGTATTCTACCCAAGGAGAATATGCAGGATTAATATTGGCATCCTACCCATGGAGGATGGCGGTACATATCCTACCCAAGGAGGTTATGAAGGTTCCGTTTTAGTTCTTTAACCCATTCCCAACCACCGGGAATCCCATGCCTTAGAAAGAGTGTGAACTCACATTGGTTTGCTCGGATTGTTAATTTACTTTACCAGTTCCAAGTTGGTCAACCAAATCCTACCGTGGTTACCAAAGATTGTCAGTTTCGCATACACATAATTCACATATTTTCCATATATAACGCACATGCAGGGTACACATAAATCACATATCATTAGACAGGTCGAAATCAAAAGATCATGTAACACACAATTCATAACAGCAAGTAACAAGTATTCGAGTCCTGTGTAAAGTTTACATCTCATGCAGCCACTTCGACAGTTCAAACCATTAAACACTCAAATGGGCGATTTTATATCCGATCACTTGAACCATTCGGCCCAATTATGTGATATATACATGTGTGTGTATGTGGCCCAATAGGACCGGCCCAAAGGAAGTTCGCAACCCACACCCCTAATGTGCGGCCCAATCTACTATCCGTAATAATAATGTGCGGCCCAATGTGAAAATTAATTCCCACCCCAAATATTTAATCCATACAAGACTTGTGTGTTCTTGACGTCAGTGTGTGGTCATATCAATCAACAACATAATAAACTTCTACTTGAATTATCCCACTGTTACGGTATCACCTTCCCAAAATCAAATCGTTTTTCGTGCATTAATCAAGGAGCTATAATTACATGGTTTATTCACCTAATAACTCATGTATAAACACCCTAAACTATCAATGACAACCTTAATAGAATACCCATATAGTTTGATTAGATTAAGGCTACCCACATGGCCGCCACTTTGGTTCAAGGTTATCTACTTGTCAGACCACCTACCATCAAATATTGAACCCCTAAAAGCTACTGTCATATCATAATCGGTTGTTTGACATTTGTGAATTTAGTGGACAACTGAATTTAGTGGAAAAAAGATGCACAGTCTCGCAACGCTACAAGATAGAACATGGCAAAGTAACCTGGAGTTGGGGTAGTTCAAACGTCCTAACAACCCCGGGTATGATTCGCGACTGGGATAATTGTTTAACCCTCCTAGATAGTGTAAGGCTGGGCCAAGGCACGGACATTTGGCTTTGGCAAAACGGTACCAGTTGTGACCACTTCAATGTTTCAGCCCTTAGGAGGGAACTGGACCACATCGAACCCTTGCCTGAAACCTCTGTACTGCCGTGGCTGCATTGGATCCCAAAGAAGATTAATTGTTTTCTTTGGCGTGTTATTCTTAACCGGATCCCGACAAGAGACGCTCTAATAACGAGGAGGATCTCAATACCCTCAGCAATATGTGCTTTATGTGATGATGCCCTGGAAACCGCGAATCATCTGTTGGTCTCGTGCAATTTTGCACAATGGGTCTGGACATCGATATTCCAGTGGCTGAAAATACCATTGCCAAGGTACCTACTTTGTGTGTTTCAGCTGCTGGACTTTGTCAAGAACTACAATATATCAGATCGAACTAAAAAGGTGGCTTATCTAGTTATTGCAACTACCTGCTGGACGCTTTGGAGGACCAGAAACGAAGCCATTTTCAGAGGCAAGCGAGGAAACACACCGAAGTTAATCGGAGACATAAAGGCGGGTTCGTTCCTATGGGCCACAACTCGAGCTGGATACAAAGATTTAAGCTGGGAGAAATGGAAACAGTTTAATTTCACTAGCTTTCCAATGTAACTGTTCTTATTTTTGCTTCTGTTCTCTGTACTGCTCAAGCATCTTGCTGAGCCTTTTGTTCTATAATACCGCCTTTTTCAAAAAAAAAAAATATTTTCAATCAATCATAGTTGGCAGTTTACTAAAATGTTAATCAATTATTCAATTCAAACAATAAAACAATCATTCCACTTTGATTCATGCTCATGTAAATCGAACCAAGTAGCAACATCAAATACCAGTTATGTTTTTTTTTTAACGGTGAGTTTTATTCAACAGACGGAATGTCTCACACCCCCCAACAGGGGGCCCCGTCGCCCCACTCCGGCTGCATGACTAGGTTGTCTTAACCGGGTCCCCGTCAAGGCATCAGAGGAGTTTGGCTTGGGCATTCCCCGAGAAAATTTCCGGCCCCCTTCCACTTGACAGGAGTTGCACCCCCCACAAGAGCCGAGACCCTCTAGGGAAAATGCACCGTTTTAGAAAACTCGGGGCCCCTCGGGTTCGAACCCGGGTATACACCCGGTTCAAACCTTCATTGGGATAGGTACAACCACTGCGCTGCAGTGGCAGACCTTAAATACCAGTTATGTGATGATCACAACAACCATATATTCAAGATAATTACCGGTTTTATCTACATGCCAAATAGTTCAAGAGTTAACATAATATCGCATGTCATACTTTATTTACTCACAATTTCGAACCCTATTGTTATATCCTCACGTAATCATTGAATTAATTTGCGAATATTAATCACTATCTAACATATAATTCACTATTAATCAATCATCAATATGCTTCTTGATTAAATCAAATCTAACAGGAAATTTAATAAGGTATTTATTCAACTTCTAATATTATATATCAACCAGCAGGTAATAATACTTCATCACACAACTTATTATAGCAACATGTCACCAAGTACAATAAGGTGTTAAATCAAATAATAAGCATTCATGTACTAACCGACACAAGATGAAGCTGAGGAGAATTTCGAGAAAGAGTGGGGCCTGCCGTCGACTTCCAAGAACGAGGGGGAGGGTTAGGGTTTGAAATTTGTTATGTAACACAATCTATAAAGTTACGTATGGATAAAGAAAGGAGGGGGTGGGCCAAGTTGGTTTGATGATGGTGGCGGCCCACTAATACTAGCGACCGGCTGAGATGGTTTTAAAAATGATTGTAGCCCAATTCTAAATGCTTGACACAATAAAACCCAATACACATTTGATCCCACCTAATAACATTTAGGTTTAACAAGTTTGTTAAAGTTACAAGCGTTTAACAGATTCATTAAAGCAAAGAACGTGTAAAAAGAAATAATGGGGAATCAGAATCGCAAGACTGAAAGACACCACTCTCGAAAGTTTGGGTTGTCACATCATCCCTAACTTGAAAGAAATTTCGTCCCGAAATTTAGCACGTAGTTACTGAGGAAGCTAGCTAGGTTGCATGGTTTCCTTGTTTCCTGGGGTGTCACATCATCCCCCCGTTGGTTTGGAATTTCGTCCCGAAATTCCGCAGTAGCTTCAGTCTCAGTAGTGGTTTCATTGTTCTCGACAACTAGGGATATTTGGGTTTCATTTGGTCTTCTCGTTCCCAGATAAACTCTGGGCTACGATGGGAGTTCCAACGAACTCGAACAATAGGTATCCTGGTGCGTTTGAGAATCTTGACCTCCCGGTCCAAGATTTCCACTGGTTCTTCGACAAATCGCAACTGATCGTCGATGGTGAGCTCCTTGAAAGGAACTATGAGGGTTTCATCTGACAGGCACTTCTTCAGATTCGACACATGGAATACGTTGTGAACTCCACTGAGTTCTTCGGGTAGATTTAATCTGTAGGCCACCTTGCCAATTCTCTCCATGATTTCGAAAGGTCCAACATATCGCGGGTTGAGTTTGCCTCGTTTACCAAAACGAACTACACCTTTCCAGGTGAGACTTTAAGTAGTACTCAATCCCCAACCTGGAACTCGAGTGGTTTCCTGCGCTTATCAGCGTGGCTTTTCTGACGGTCACGAGCTGGCGCCATTCGTTGTCGTATCTGAGCAACCTTCTCTGTTGTGTCTACGACGAGTTCTAGGCCAGTGATTTGGCTGTCGCCAACCTCTGCTCAACAAAGAGGTGATCGGCACTTCCGTCCGTACAATGCCTCGAACGGAGCAGCCTGGATGCTGGTGTGGTAATTGTTGTTATATGAAAACTCTACTAAAGGGAGGTGTCTTTCCCAACCGTTGCCAAAGTCGATTACATATGCTCGAAGCATGTCTTCAAGAGTTTGGATGGTGCGTTCAGTCTGTCCATCCGTTCGTGGATGATATGTTGTGCTCGTGTCTTGACGTGAGCCAAAGGATTTGTGCATCGCTTGCCACAAATCAGATGCAAATCATGGGTCGCGATCAGAGATAATGGAGGTTGGCACCCCCGTGCCTAGCAACCACTTCTTTCAGGTAGATGACTGCAAGTGTAGAAAACTTATCCGTTTCCTTGATGGCTAGAAAGTATGCTGGTTATATGAGACAATCAACGATCATCCAGGTGATATTGTTTCCGTTTTGAGTTGTAAGTAGACTAGCGACCAAATCCATGGCAGTCTGTTCTCATTTCCATGTGGGTATTGCTGGTTGCTGATACTTCACTTGACTTTCCCACAAGTCAATCCATCATTCACATACCCTACTAGGTGGGCCTTCATGCCTGATCACCAATTCAAGGTTTATAAATCCTAATGTCTCTCATCAAAACCCAGACGACTAGAATATCAAGGCCGGTGTGCCTTACCCAACGCAAACTTCCTACAGTTACTGTATAATGAGATCCACATTCGTTCCATGAGGTAGCGAATATCGTCCGACCTGGCAAAGTTGCTTCTCCATGCCCCGCTTGGGTTCAACTTGAAAATTCTCTCCCTTCAGTTCTCCAGTTTGAACAGAGCGAGTCTGATCAGGTAGGTTAGAGTCGATAGCGAGTTGCAAAGCTCGAGCACATTCAAGTTTCATAGTTGTAATCATCCAAAAGTTCCATCCAGCGTTGCCGTCACATGTTTAACTCACTTGAACAAGGGTTCACAGGAGGCCCTTGTAATCGGTCTAAGTGGTGCATTCGGTACCGTCCAAGTAATGCCTCCAATTTAAATCCAAAGACTATGGCTTCCACCGCAGGTCGTGACTCGTGCAAATCTTCTTGTAAATCCACCGAGCAGATCATTACTTCCTCCGTGTTGCATCGGCGTGTAACTGGAACTCTGATTCGAACCGTCATGGTACACCACTAGATCACTCGTATCCTCGGGTAAAAACAATACTCAGTACATTGTAGTGTTGAGTTTCAAAAGCTTGAAGAGACGTTCTCCTGTTCTGTCTCCCACGGATACACAACACACTGCTGTGTCAAAGAGGTTAGAGCTTCATAATCTTTGAAAGTCCTGCGATGGATCTGCGATAGTAACCTACGAAACCAAGGGTTTGCTGTACCCCCAAAGGAATCTTTGGTGTCGATCAGTTTCCAACCAAGACGGATCTTAGCGAGATCCACGGGCATTCCCACTTTGCTGATTATATGTCCAAAAGGTACCTCTCAAACCCCGAAATTACATTTAACAAGACTTCGCACGTAATGGCTCCTCCCACAGAAGCACTGAGATAGGGTACATATGCCACCTATGGTGTTCCTTTCTCCTGGTCATGATTCAGAACCTTGTCAACAAATACGGTCGATTCATACGATCCCTGAAGCTGCTGGTGTGTTGATCAACTCAATGATCATGATGTACAAGGTTGAAATGGCTGCCTTGCGTTCGACATGCTGTTCTAAGAGCATTCTCCTCTTGGAGTTCCATCTGATGATAGTTCGCTCATTAGCCAATCCTCGAATGGAAGCTTGTTCCTCGCAACTGGTTAACAGGGTGTTACTACATGGTCGAAGCGAACGGTTCTTGACTGTCACCTTGTTGAGGTCTCGATAATCAGTACACATATCCAGTGATACAACCTATCTTCCTAGATATAACTGGGGCTCCCCAAAGCAAAAACTAGGTCCGACCAAGCTCCTGTCCAACAGTCCCTGTTGTTGATTTGACAACTCTCACAACCCTCCTGATAGTTCCTCCCGTAGCATGCTGAGTGGAATCACAAACATTTGGTGGATCCTCGATCCTCTTTTCCTTAGCCTTGACATCAGCAACAAGTGCTATCATAGCAGGATAATCCTTCCGTGGACACTTCTGGCCTTTACTGCTGAATTGATGCTAACCTCTACACCACTCTGACGCGTTAGAACAGATAACAATCCTCCACGAGGAGAGGGATACGTAGAATCTTCTCTTCACAGGGTACATCTATCAAGAATGCCAGAAGAAAGGTCGATGTCGAACACTTGTCCCAGAAGGTCGAGTTTGCATCCTAACGATCATATGAGGTTTCCATTGTCTTGCCTTCAGCCGTTTCCACAACAGGTTCGGTTCCAAGAAGCATCAGGGTTAAGCAGAACAGTGGCGAAGTGATTAGTCACCAAGAACACGTAGGCCACCATGTTGTTATAATCCCGGCGTCACCCACGCCAATCCCTAATGTCCCTCCATGAGCATCATTTCCCGTGTTGTTGTACTCGTTGCGAGGATTTCCAGTACGACCGTCGTTCCCCTGGTTGTTGGCGTTGGATTTAACAACGACCGATCCTTGTCAAAGTCACCCTTGTTTACATACGCTAGGCTACGATTTTGAGTACCTTGATGTCGCCGTGACTGTTGCCTCTCATGTCGTTGCTTGAAACGGAGACAGGGTCCATATTGTCACATTTCCGTGTTACGTCCTAAGGAGCTACTCATTGTGCTAGCAGTTACACATTCCACTCCATGGTCAGTTGTCATCACCTATATCCCAATTGATTCGTAAGGGTTGGCTCCCATGAGCCGCTGGCTAGGGTTACGGATTCGGTTGAAGCCAATTTGCTGATGCTCGTTGCCGGTAATCAGGGTCGTCAAAGTATTGGGGTCGATGAAGTACTACGCTCATCCTCCTGTACATCGATGTTGCAAGTTGTTTGAGTAGTACACAGTCTGTTACGAGAGTATTGCAGAAGTGATCACACTTCAGGATCTAGGACGTCAATACATGTGTTCCAGCAACCGAAGAGGAGTAAGAAAGGTATCGATCAATCATTCGACGCTGTGACATCCAACTCAGGGACGTTCGTATAAGCACCTAACATTCTACACGGTTCGCTAGGTGTTCAAATGGGTGTTCAGGTAATACTCGATAGCATCGAGATTCGTAAGGATTCAGAAATGAATGAAAAGTTCACGTTCGAGTAGGGGACAATCACTGCTATGACCCCTATAGGTTTGTTATGTTTCACATCGATCAAATAACGGAATGGAACCCCTTTTCCACTTGTTAAGGCTCACTAGGACTCGCATGCACCCCACACTATTATTATGTGTGCACCCACAATAATACTGTGATTTGCATGCTTATCTCAGCTCCTCCTAACTCATGTCAAATGGTTCCTCAAACTCAAGTAGCAAACAAAGAGCATCACGAAACGTAAGTCATGAATGTTTAGGGAAATACCACCCTATCAGTTACATAACACATGCAAGTAATACATGAATTCATACTGTTGTGCTAAATGTGCAATCACATGCAATATCATATGTAAGTGTTCACTAGTTATGCAGTATAATGAGTATATAAGAGACGAACCTTGCAATCTGGAGCTGAGTGTCATGGTCGTATTCACGTTTTCAGAACTGTTCGGTTATAGTCTGGTTTTACAAAAAACGTATTTCCCTTTTTTAAAACCAAGTTCACTATAACCAATGGCTCTGATACCAAACTGTCACAGCCCCAAAATACCACATGCGGAATTACCGCGGGGCGTGTGACGTACCAGGATCCAAGCCACCAATCACATTGAACTTCGCATAATATAATTAAATAAAACTTTCATTTATTGACATTAAGTGTTACAACGTTACAAACAATTCACAGTATACAGCGGAACCATAATTCATTCATTAAGTGTTTATAAACCATTAGTCTTGTGTTGCAATTCCATGTATCTCGACCCATGACCACTCCAGCCTTCCAGACAGCAAGTTTCAACAGTATGCACCTAAAGGCCTGCAAGGCATGTAACAACGAATCAACAACAAAGTTGAGCGAGTTCACAGTTGGTTGTCTGTTTTAAAGTTGTTTCAGAATAATCTTAAGTTCATTCGAAAACCAGTAGTTAATCAGTTCCTTGTTTCCCAAACCATATCCATATCCAGTGGGGGCTTCCCCATGTGAACCACTAGACCGTTACCATATCGACAACTGACGAAAGTAAGTTATGCCCTAAGTCAATGTCTATCATCATTGACTGAGTGCCCAGATCCATTAGTACACGCCCGTCCTACCGGCACGGTGTGAGGCTTGTCAACCCTAATAGAACTATCAACTAATGACCCACTCGCCATTGGCCCGGCGATTATGTCGATATAAAAATGAGGGACTTCGTGATAGAGTTTTGTCTAATAAGTTTAAGGTTGTTGTCCTATCCAAGGAGGACAAACGTACGTATTCTACCCAAGGAAAATACGCAGGATTAATATTGGCATCCTACCCATGGAGGATGGTGGTACATATCCTACCCAAGGAGGATATGCAGGTTCCGTTTTAGTTCTTTAACCCATTCCCAACCACCGGGAATCCCATGTCCTAGAAAGAGTGTGAAGTCACCTTGGTTAGCTCGGATTGTTAATTTACTTTACCAGTTCCCAGTTGGTCAACCAAATCCTACCGTGGTTACCAAAGATTGTCAGTTTCGCATACACATAATTCACGTATTTTCCATATATAACGCACATGCAGGGTACACATAAATCACATATCATTAGACAGGTCGAAATCAAAAGATCATGTAACACACAATTCATAACAGCAAGTAACAAGTATTCGAGTCCTATGTAAAGTTTACATCTCATGCAGCCACTTCGGCAGTTCAAACCATTAAACACTCAAATGGGTGATTTTATATCCGATCACTTGAACCATTCGGCCCAATTATGTGATATATACATGTGTGTGTATGTTGTAACACCCCGAAAATATAAAACTTTATATTAGAATTATAAAGTATAAATAAATGAGAATTTACTAACTAGGAATTTTAACCTAGTTAGTTACAAGTCTAGAAATAGCTTATAATAGGGTTAAATAACCAAAACTATATGTTAAACAAAAGTAAAGGGACCAATGATGATAAAAGTGAAACTTATGTAGCAAATGTTAATAAAAACAAAAACCAAACACCCCATTTGGGGCCCTGGTCGATCAAGAAGAAGCAGGGGGCGACACCCCCATTCTCAAACTCTAAACATCCACAAAATCAATCAATTGAAGGCTAAATTCTGTCCCAAATCAAAATCCAAACATAGATTACTGATCCTCATCACAAGGGGATTACAAGGTATGTAATTTTTTGAGAAATCTCTCAACTTGAAATTCTCATGAATTTGGAAAATCTGAAATTAGATGTTGCATGTGTGTTATTTGGATTGAATAGGAATGATGTAGTGTCTAGGAGCAAAACCTTGACAAAAACATGTGAAAATATGCCTAAATTCTGGAAATTTCATGAATACTTTGAAGGTCATTCATGGGTTTTGTATGAAGATGATGAACACTAGGGTTTGAGCAATTTCCTAGGGTAATGTGGTCCTTAGGAAAAGATTTCTGAAATCTGAATGTTAAATCTCATAAATGAAAGCTTAATTGATAAAATTTGGGCTAAATGATAAGTTAGGGATTGGTTATGTAATCATGTAAAATCTGTCCTTGAAATGTTTGTTCAAATGCCTCAAAGAAAGCTTGAAACTGAAATGTCTAAGTTAAAAACGCATAATTATGATGTATGGCAAAATATGCGTTATATATGTGAAACAAAGAGTTCTAAACATAAAGTGATTGAATTCTATAGGAAAGGAAGCCGGGGGATCAAGCGGACAAACCGGTGTGGACACACGTTTGAAGGGCTTGCTTTAAAGGTATGTAACTTGACCCATTACATTAAATAAATTTTGATAATTTTGATATATATGTAGTTGGATTGTGTAATAAAAGTTGAGTTGGATTAAAGCGATGATATTCGCTATGTCGAATTATAAGCCAAGAATCTGGTTAGACCTCGTTGGTAGTCATCAAAACGGAGGATTTCTTAGATGAGCCAAACGGGTCGAATAACCAAGTAAGGCATGGAAGTACATTGCAGTATGGATGCTTGGTCTCTTGTTATTATTGATAAATGACATATTAGATTGCGAGGATTAAACATGTTGGTTTGTATGACTGAAATCCGAGATCTTGATCCAAGTAAACAAACTAATCAAACCAAAACTTAACTTTCCAGCGTCTACCGTAAATTACGGTATACACTGTAATTTACGGTAGAGACCATAAGGTTACGGTGGGTTTCATCTGTGTTACGGTGGAACCAGAACTTCCCAGAAGCTACCGTAACTTACGGTATCTACCGTAAGTTACGGTAGAGCTTAGAAATAAATGATAAATCTTGTATTTCTTTGTTAAATCGAATCCGTTTTAAACGTAGTTTCGAATATGTATTGTTTCTAAGTATTCTAATACTAATGTTTAATTTAAACATTTCAGTTTTTAGGTATCCAAGGATTATGGATGACGGTCAAGCTAGCTTTTGAAGAACCAAACACAAACTTTTGAGGCTTCCGCATAAATTAACTCTGTTTAAACGATGTTATGATGTAAACCGTTTGTTAAACAACTTATGGATGTTTTAAATTTTTTGGTAGATAACTAATGTTTGTTACCTTAGAACTTGGTTCTCGAAACTAAGGTTTTAATTTATCCGTCTTTTGTATATAATCGTCCGGTAAGAATTAACTTATTATGTTAGTAGATTATACCTTGCGTAAGAAATAAGAAACGGATTGAAATGCATGGGAAGAGTGTATTAACACACTCAAACCCGGAAAGTGCATTAGATGTGAATGGTTAAAGCAAGTTAGGAACTTGGCTAAACCAAAACAAATGAAGCAATGCTATAAATGAAATGTTTAACATTTAAATGTAAACATTTCAGTTTCAAGATGTCTGATGGGAATGACGATAATCCGGTACAAACAAGCACCGAACAAATGAAAGAGATAATTGCCGAAGAGGTAGGGAAGGCAATTGAAGGAAGTCTATCCGGGTTTATAGACAAGATTCAAAGCACGGTGTTGTCGCTTCTTGAAGAGCGAGTCAAATGGTTGGAAGATAACGTCAACCTTATAAAAGAAAAGTCGGGAGAACGCAAAGGGTGTTCGTACAAGGAATTCATGGCGTGTAAACCGCCAATCTATAACAGGGAGGTTGACTCGATAATTTTCCAAAGATGGAAAAGTGACGTGGAAGGGGTGTTTGAACAAATCCATTGTGACGTAGGTGACTTTGTTGCTTACGGAATGGGTCAATTGAGAAATCAAGCCAAGGATTGGTGGGATAACAAAAAGAAGGAAATGGGAGACGAAGCGGCGAGGGTTATGACTTGGGACGAGTTTAAGGTACCGTTCCTTAAACACCACAGTCCCAAAGCGGTTATTAACAGGATCAAAGAAGAATTTATACAGTTAAGACAAAAGGGAGAATCAATTGATAAGATCACGGGCATCTTCATGGATAAGCTGAGATTCTGTGACGAGTTAGTCACCACTGAAGAGCAAAAGATATACTACTATTACAACATGCTGAGTGCCGAGTACCGTGAGTTCATGACTCCGTCAAAGTATGAAACCCTCACGGAGATTATCAACACCGCCCGGGAGCGGGAAATAGAGTTAAAGAAACAAGTAGAAAGGGGCGAGCGGAGGGTACAAGATGTGAATCCAAGCCCTACAAAGAAAGCTAGAACTGCTGAATCGGGGAAGAAGGTGGAGACTAAAGGCGGGTCGCCAAGTTGTAAAGTATGTGGAAAGGGGCACAAGGGTGAGTGTCGCTTCAAAGACAAGCCGTGTCCGGTATGTGGGAAGACGGGGCACACTGCATCGCTATGTCCCGGAAAAGTTTCCGTTTGTTACAAGTGTTATCAACCCGGTCACAAGAAATCTGAATGCCCCGAGTTGGTGGGAAAGAGAGACACAAAAGAGTCTCCAACAGAAGCTCCCAAAGCGAAGGCTAGGTCCTTCCAACTTACCGCGGCTGAAGAGAAAACAGAACCCGGTGTGGTTTCAGGTATATTCACAATTAACTCAATTCCAGCACGTGTATTGTTTGATACGGGTGCGAATAAATCCTTCATTTCGCATGGATTTATTCGACATCCTTCATTTGTATTGACAAAATTATCTGTGCCCTTAGAAGTTGAAATAGGGGACAATAAAAGTTTTATAGTTTGTGATGTTTGTCGAGGCTGCAAATTAAGCATCGACGATGAGGAATACTTAATAGACTTAATCCTGATGTCAATGGGAGAATTTCAAGTAGTCGTTGGGATGGATTGGCTATCTCAACACCATGCAAAGGTCGTGTGTTTTCGTAAAGAGATAAAACTAACATCTCCGAGCGGGAAACACGTCACCATCTATGGCGAAAAAGGAGGCAACCTCATAGTGTGCTCAATGTTGAAAGATCACAATCTTATGAAGCGAGGATGCAAGGCATTCATGATATACGCAAATGAGCCCGAGAAAGAATCACAGAAGATTGAAGAAGTACCGGTAGTACGGGACTATGAAGATGTGTTTCCGGAGGATCTACCGGGGATACCGCCTGAACGGGAAGTAGAGTTCGGAATCGAATTGATTCCGGGCGCAAAACCTGTAGCAAAAGCTCCGTACTGACTCGCACCATCGGAATTACAAGAATTGATGTCCCAAATTCAAGATCTGCTTGACAAGGGATTCATAAGGCTGAGTGTGTCTCCTTGGGGCGCACCGGTATTGTTCATGAAAAAGAAAGACTGAAGCATGCGTATGTGTATCGATTACCGGGAGTTAAACAAACTCACGGTAAAGAACCGATATCCGCTTCCGAGGATAGATGATTTATTCGACCAATTACAAGGTGCGAACTGGTTTTCAAAAATTGACCTTAGATTGGGGTATCACCAATTAAAGGTCAAGGAGGAAGATGTGCCGAAGACGGCCTTCCGTACGCGATATGGACATTACGAATTCCTCGTGATGTCATTTGGGCTAACAAATGCACCCGCTGCTTTCATGGACCTCATGAACCGGGTTTGCAAGCCAATGTTGGATAAATCGGTCATCGTGTTTATCGATGATATTTTGGTGTATTCGAAAAGTGAAGCTGAACACGCACACCACTTACAAGAGGTGTTAGAGACACTTAGACGAGAAAGGTTGTATGCAAAATTCTCTAAGTGTGCCTTTTGGTTAAGAGAGGTACAATTTCTTGGCCACATCATAAGTGCCGACGGAGTATTGGTGGATCCGTCAAAGATCGAGGCCGTGTCAAAATGGAATCCCCCGAAGAACCCTTCGGAAATTAGAAGCTTTTTGGGGCTTGCGGGATACTATAGGAGATTCATTCAAGATTTCTCCAAGATTGCATCACCGCTAACAAAGCTAACCCGAAAGAAAGAAAAGTTCATTTGGGGTGTCGATCAAGAAAGAGCGTTTCAAACGCTAAAAGAGAGGTTAACTCAAGCTCCGGTACTGACATTGCCGAACGGAGTCGAAGACATGGTGGTTTATTCGGATGCTTCACTATCGGGGCTCAGATGCGTTCTGATGCAACGGGGCAAAGTTATAGCCTATGCCTCGAGACAATTGAAGATACACGAGAAGAAATATCCCACGCACGATCTCGAGTTGGCTGCGGTGGTATTTACATTAAAAATATGGAGGCACTACTTGTATGGAGTAAAGTGCACCATATTCACCGACCACAAGAGCTTGAAATACTTCTTCGATCAGAAGGAGTTAAATATGCGACAAAGGCGATGGCTAGAAACGGTGAAAGATTTTGATTGTGAAATACACTATCACCCCGGAAGGGCAAATGTGGTGGCGGATGCCCTAAGCAGAAAGACAGATTATGTCCCGATACGAGTACAATCATTGCAACTCATTGTGACCTCGGGCTTACTCGAACGAATTCGAGAAGCACAAGATGAAGCAGTAAAGACGGAAAACTGGAGAAAAGAAAGAATTGTTGGCCAAGTTAAAGATCTCGAAGTAAGCAACCATGGTTTGAAAACACGTTTCAACAGAATTTGGATTCCTAACACATGTGGAGTTAAAAAGCTTCTACTTGATGAAGCTCATAAGTCCCGTTATTCCATCCATCCGGGAGCGACCAAAATGTACAATGATTTAAAGCAATACTATTGGTGGCCCGGGATGAAAAGAGATGTGGTGAAGTATGTAGAAAAATGCTTGACATGTTTACAAGTCAAGGCGGAGCACCAAAAACCATACGGTAAACTTCAACCATTGGAAATTCCGGTTTGGAAATGGGAACAAATCACCATGGATTTGTTGACCAAATTGCCCAAAACTAACCGCGGGTTTGATGCTATATGGGTAATTGTAGATAGATTGACAAAAAGCGCTCACTTTATTCCGATTCGTGAGACTTATACATCCGAGAAGATGTCGGAGGTGTACACCAATGAAATCATAGCACGACATGGGGTACCGATATCCATTGTGTCAGACAGAGATACTCGGTTTACTTCGAATTTTTGGCGTGAATTCCAAGAACAAATGGGAACTAAATTGTTCATTAGCACTGCTTACCATCCACAAACGGATGGGCAGAGTGAAAGAACAATACAAACGTTGGGAGATATGCTGCGGGCTTGCATTATTGACTTCGGGGGTAGTTGGGATGTCTTTCTACCCTTGGTCGAATTTTCATATAACAACAGCTATCACATGAGCATTAAGATGGCCCCGTATGAAATGTTATATGGCAGGAAATGTCGAACTCCGGTATGTTGGGGAGAAGTGGGTCCATGAGGGATAGCATCTACTGATATAATCCGAACTACGAATAAGAAAATCGACATGGTCCGAGCTCACCTAAAAGCGGCTCAGGATCGACAAAAATCGTATGCGGATAAACGAAACAGGCCGATTGAATTTCAAGTGGGCGATAAAGTAATGCTGAAAGTATCGCCGTGGAAAGAAGTGATACGGTTCAGAAAAAGAGGGAAGTTGAGCCCAAGATTTATTGGGCTGTTCAGAATCATCGAACGGGTTGGTAGTGTGGCATATCGTCTTGAATTACCCGAGGAGTTGAGTGGGATTCATAGCACATTCCACGTGTCACATCTTCGAAAATGTTTGGCAGACGAAACTGCTCGTATCCACTACGATGATATAGAGGTGGATAACAGCCTCAACTATGCAGTAAAACCAATTGCGATTTTAGATCGCAAGGAGAAGAGTTTGAGGAACAAAGTGATTAATCAGGTCAAGGTCAAATGGGAGCATATGAAAGGTTCGGACACTACGTGGGATTCCGAAGAGGAGATGCGACGTCTCCACCCTAACATTATTTGGTACGTACTTCGGTTTCGGGGACGAAACCCTTTTAAGGGGGGTGGATTTGTAACACCCCGAAAATATAAAACTTTATATTAGAATTATAAAGTATAAATAAATGAGAATTTACTAACTAGGAATTTTAACCTTGTTAGTTACAAGTCTAGAAATAGCTTATAATAGGGTTAAATAACCAAAACTATATGTTAAATAAAAGTAAAGGGACCAATGATGATAAAAGTGATACTTATGTAGCAAATGTTAATAAAAACAAAAACCAAACACCCCATTTGGGGGCCTGGTCGATCAAGAAGAAGCAGGGGGCGACACCCCCATTCTCAAACTCTAAACATCCACAAAATCAATCAATTGAAGGCTAAATTCTGTCCCAAATCAAAATCCAAACATAGATTACTGATCCTCATCACAAGGGGATTACAAGGTATGTAATTTTTTGAGAAATCTCTCAACTTGAAATTCTCATGAATTTGGAAAATCTGAAATTAGATGTTGCATATGTGTTATTTGGATTGAATAGGAATGATGTAGTGTCTAGGAGCAAAACCTAGACAAAAACATGTGAAAATATGCCTAAATTCTGGAAATTTCATGAATACTTTGAAGGTCATTTATGGGTTTTGTATGAAGATGATGAACACTAGGGTTTGAGCAATTTCCTAGGGTAATGTGGTCCTTAGGAAAAGATTTCTGAAATCTGAATGTTAAATCTCATAAATGAAAGCTTGATTGATAAAATTTGGGCTAAATGATAAGTTAGGGATTGGTTATGTAATCATGTAAAATCTGTCCTTGAAATGTTTGTTCAAATGCCTCAAAGAAAGCTTGAAACTGAAATGTCTAAGTTAAAAACGCATAATTATGATGTATGGCAAAATGTGCGTTATATATGTGAAACAAAGAGTTCTAAACATAAAGTGATTGAACTCTATAGGAAAGGAAGCCGGGGGATCAAGCGGACAAACCGGTGTGGACACACGTTTGACGGGCTTGCTTTAAAGGTATGTAACTTGACCCGTTACATTAAATAAATTTTGATAATTTTGATATATATGTAGTTGGATTGTGTAATAAAAGTTGAGTTGGATTAAAGCGATGATATTCGCTATGTCGAATTATAAGCCAAGAATCTGGTTAGACCTCGTTGGTAGTCATCAAAACGGAGGATTTCTTAGATGAGTCAAACAGGTCGAATAACCAAGTAAGGCATGGAAGTACATTGCAGTATGGATGCTTGGTCTCTTGTTATTATTGATAAATGACATATTAGATTGCGAGGATTAAACATGTTGGTTTGTATGACTGAAATCCGAGATCTTGATCCAAGTAAACAAACTAATCAAACCAAAACTTAACTTTCCAGCGTCTACCGTAAATTATGGTATACACCGTAATTTACGGTAGTGACCATAAGGTTACGGTGGGTTTCATCTGTGTTACGGTGGAACCAGAACTTCCAGAAGCTACCGTAACTTACGGTATCTACCGTAAGTTACGGTAGAGCTTAGAAATAAATGATAAATCTTGTATTTCTTTGTTAAATCGAATCCGTTTTAAACGTAGTTTCGAATATGTATTGTTTCTAAGTATTCTAATACTAATGTTTAATGTAAACATTTCAGTTTTTAGGTATCCAAGGATTATGGATGACGGTCAAGCTAGCTTTTGAAGAACCGAACACAAACTTTTGAGGCTTCCGCATAAATTAACTCTGTTTAAACGATGTTATGATGTAAACCGCTTGTTAAACAACTTATGGATGTTTTAATTTTTTTGGTAGATAACTAATGTTTGTTACCTTAGAACTTGGTTCTCGAAACTAAGGTTTTAATTTATCCGTCTTTTGTATATAATCTTATGAATTATTACTAAATTCAAGTAGAAATTTTAAGGGTGTTACATATGTGGCCCAATAGGACCGGCCCAAAGGAAGTTCGCAACCCACACCCCTAATGTGCGGCCCAATCTACTATCGGTAATAATAATGTGCGGCCCAATGTGAAAATTAATTCCCACCCCAAATATTTAATCCATACAAGACTTGTGTGTTCTTGACATCAGTGTGTGGTCATATCAATCAACAACATAATAAACTTCTACTTGAATTATCCCACTGTTACGGTATCACCTTCCCAAAATCAAATCGTTTTTCGTGCATTAATCAAGGAGCTATAATTACATGGTTTATTCACCTAATAATTCATCTATAAACACCCTAAACTATCAATGACAACCTTAATAGAATACCCATATAGTTTGATTAGATCAAGGCTACCCACATGGCCGCCACTTTGGTTCAAGGTTATCTACTTGTCAGACCAGCTACCATCAAATATTGGATCCCTAAAAGCTACTGTCATATCATAATCGGTTGTTTGACATTTGTGAATTTAGTGGACAACTTAATTTGCTTTCCATATTTTCAATCAATCATAGTTGGCAGTTTACTAAAATATTAATCAATTATTCAATTCAAACAATAAAACAATCATTCCACTTTGATTGATGCTCATGTAAATCGAACCAAGTAGCAACATTAAATACCAGTTATGTGATGATCACTATCTAACATATAATTCACTATTAATCAATCATCAATATGCTTCTTGATTAAATCAAATCTAACAGGAAATTTAATAAGGTATTTTTTCAACTTCTAATATTATATATCAACCAGCAGGTAATAATACTTCATCACACAACTTATTATAGCAACATGTCACCAAGTACAATAAGGTGTTAAATCAAATAATAGCATTCATGTACTAACCGACACAAGATGAAGCTGAGTAGAATTTCGAGAACGAGTGGGGCCTGCCATCGACTTCCAAGAACGAGGGGGAGGGTTAGGGTTTGAAATTTGTTATGTAACACAATCTATAAAGTTACGTATGCATAAAGAAAGGAGGGGGTGGGCCAAGTTGGTTTGATGATGGTGGCGGCCCACTAATACTAGCGACTGGCTGAGATGGTTTTAAAAATGATTGTAGCCCAATTCTAAATGCTTGACACAATAAAACCCAATACACATTTGATCCCACCTAATATCATTTAGGTTTAACAAGTTTGTTAAAGTTACAAGTGTTTAACACATTCCTTAAAGCAAAGAACGTGTAAAAAGAAATAATGGGGAATCAGAATCGCAAGACTGAAAGACACCACTCTCGAAAGTTCGGGTTGTCACAAGCAAAAGCTTATAGAGATACCCACCTCAGGCAAGAATCCATTCAGTGAAACTTCATGCAGAACAATACTGAATATCGAAGAAACGAGTTTTGCCATATGTGATTTTTTTAACTATTTTGTTGGCGTTTTAAAGTGAGTGGTTTCTATGAAACATGACGTTTGTTTTTGGGTGTGATCAATTGATTGTGCAAGGACGTTTCTCTTTATAGGATGTTTTTGCGCGTAGTTTAGGCGATATTTTATTATAATAAATGCTAGTAATAAAGTAACTGTCCTTTCAGCTATTGTGTGTATTTACTGTTTCGTTCAGCTTTATCAGATAAGAGTGTTAGAGTCCCATCTTCCAAGTTTGGCGTTTTTATATTTAGTTGCGTTTTTGTAGACCAAGATGATAAAATACACCAACAGAGAAAAATTTACACAGGAAAAATAGTTTTTATTATTTAGCGTTTTGTATTCAATGACTTTTGTGGTTTTTTTGGCGTTTTGAAACTAAGGAGAGAAATATAGTATTTTATTATCTGAAAAAAATTACACAAAAGAAATAAAAAAAATTAAAACTCCTCGTCAGAAAGGACTTTGTCTGAGAAGTATCCATCACTTTCTTCGTCTTCTTCTTAGGAATTTTCTTCTAGTCTCTCATCCAAGTCATTGGTTTCACTTTCATTGGTTTCTTGTTCTTGAAGATTTTGAAGCCTCTATTTGAACATGTCCTGCAACAACGCCATTTTTATGTCCATGTCTGTGTTCAAACATGTGGCGTTGTGTAACTCTTCCATGAACCCAACCCCCTGCTTGGTCATGATGTCTTCAAGCATGTAGTCTTCCTGTAACATCCCGAAAATGCGAGTTCATGAATTTGCAATTAGGTTGCAAATAAAATTGTAAAATAAACTAACTAGGAATGACACTAACCTAGTTAGTGTCTTTACTTATGAGTAGTAAGAGTTAAAACAAGTAAGAAACGAAACTTGAGGGGCCAAATGTGTTTAAGCTAAAACTTAAATTCATAAAACAAATTAAAAACAAACCAAACACCCCAAAAGAGGGGTCAGGTCGATCAAGAGCAGGAGAAGGGCGACCCCCATGCTCCAAACCCTAAAAAATTCACAAAACTCTCAAATTGAAGGCTCAAACTAAGCTAAAATCGAAAATCGGGCATAGATTAATGATCCCCATTGCGAGGAGATCATAAGGTATGTAAAACTTGATAAAAATCCTCTACTTGAAATTCTCATGAATTTGGAAAATCTGAAATTTGATGTTGCATGTATGTTATTTGGATTGAATAGGAATGATATATTATCTAGGAGCAAAACCTAGACAAAAACATGTGAAATCATGCCTAAATTCTGGAAATTTCATGAATACATTCAAGGTCATTCATGGGTTTTGTGTGAAGTTGATGAACACTAGGGTTTTGAGCAATTTCCTAGGGTAATGTGGTCCTTAGGAAGAGATTTCTGAAATCTGAATGTTAAACCTTCTATATGAAAGCTTGATTGATAAAAATTCGGGCTAAATGATAAGTTAGGGATTGGTTATATAATCATGTAAAATCTGCCCTTGAAATGTTTGTTGAAATGCCTCAAAGAAGGCTTGAAACTGAAATGTTTAAGTTAAAAACGCATAATTATGATGTATGGCAAAATGTGCGTTATATATGTGAAACAAAGAGTTCTAAACATAAAGTGATTGAACTCTATAGGAAAGGAAGCCGGGGCATCGAGCGGGCAAACCGGTGTGGACGCACGTTTGAAGGGCTTGCTTTAAAGGTATGTAACTTAACTCGTTACATTGGGTAATTTAACAATTAGCATATGTGAAGTCGAATTTTAGAATAGAAGTTGAGCTGAATTAAAGCAATAATGTTCGCTATGTTGAATAATAGATAAAGAATTGGTTAGATCGCGTTGGTAGTCATCAAAATGGAGGATTCCATAGATGAGCCAAACGGGTCGAATAATCAAATGATGCGAGGATTAATGCATTGTAGTATGATCACTCGGTCATTGTTATTGTTCGTGAAAGACACATTAGAGTACGAGAAATCAGTGTGTTGGTTGTTAGAATGAGAAATCTTAGAGTTTGGGTTTGGGCAAAATAACCAAATCAAACAAATCATGGAATTGCAGTGGCTACCGTAAATTACGGTATCCACCGTAATTTACGGTAGAGGTCAAACGCTTACGGTGGTTTACCCCTGAGTTACGGTGGACCAGAATGATAAAATGACTACCGTAACTTACGGTAGATACCGTAAGTTACGGTAGAGCCTGGAAACCTTGGGTAACTTTTGTATATCAAAGCTAATTGAATCCGTTTCTAAACGTAGTTTCGATTGAGAAATAATTCCAAGAATTCTAATATTAATTATTGTCAAGTTTCAGTTTGTAGGTGTTGCATGTATGTGGACGATGATCAAGCATGTTTTGAAGAACCGAACACGAACTTTTGTAGCTTCCGCTTAAATTATCTTGGTTTAGAACAATGTTTATGATGTAAATGATTTGTTAATCATGTTTTGAATGTTCAAACTAATTAGTAGTCAACTAGTATGTGATCCTCACAAAACATAAATTTTGTAAAATACATTTTGAAGTAAGGTACTATTATTATATCTTCTGGTGTATTTACATTAAATTCTTATAAAATTGAGATGGGTGTTACAAGTTGGTAATCAGAGCTTAAGGTTGTTAACTAAGTGTTCGGTTCAAGCTTGATCGATCGTCCGGTAAGAATTAATTTATTATGTTAGTAGATTATACATTGTGTAAGAAACGAGATGTGAATTGATGTGCATGGGAAGAGTGTGTTAATTCACTCAAACCCGGAAAGTGCACTAAAAGTGAACGGTTAAAGCAAGTTAGGAACTTGGCTAAACCAAAACAAACGAAGCAATGTTATAAATGAAATGTTTAACGTTTAAATATAAATATTTCAGTTTCAAGACGTCTGATGGAAACGATGATAATCCGGTGCAAACAAGCACCGAACAAATGAAAGAGATAATTGCCGAAGAAGTAGGAAAGACAATTGAAGGTAGTCTATCCGGGTTTATAGACAAAATTCAAAGCACGGTGTTGTCGCTTGTGGAAGAGCGAGTTAAAAGGTTGGAGGATAGTGTGAACCTTATGAAGGAGAAAACAGGAGATCGTAAAGGGTGTTCATATAAAGAATTTATGGCGTGCAAACCGCTAATCTATAACGGGGAAGTTGACCCGATAATCTGCCAAAGATGGATAAGTGACGTCGAAGGAGTGTTTGAAGGACCCATTGTGACGTAGGTGACTTTGTTGCTTACGGAACGGTTCAATTTAGGGGTCAAGCCAAGGATTGGTGGGACAATAAAAAGAAGGAAATAGGAGCTGAAGCAGCGAGGGTTATGACTTGGGATGAGTTTAAGGTGCCGTTCCTTAAACACCATAGTCCCAAAGCGGTTATCAACAGGATTAAGGAAGAATTCATCCAGTTAAGGCAAAAGGGTGAAACAATTGATAAGATCACGGGCATCTTCATGGATAAGCTGAGATTTTGTGACGAGTTAGTCACCACTGAAGAGCAAAAGATATACTACTATTACAACATGCTGAGTGCTGAATAACGGGAGTTTATGACTCCCTCAAAATATGAAACTCTCACAGAAATCATCAACACCGCCCGGGAGCGGGAAATCGAGTTAAAGAAACAAGTTGAAAGGGGTGAGCGAAGGGCACAGGATGTGAATCCAAGCCCTACAAAGAAAGCTAGAACTTCTGAATCAGGGAAGAAAGTGGAGACTAAAGGCGAGTCGCCAAGTTGCAAGGTATGTGGAAAGGGGCACAAAGGTGAGTGCCGCTTCAAAGACAACCCATGTCCGGTATGTGGGAAGACAGGGGACACCGCATCGCTATGTCCCAGAAAAGTTTCCGTTTGTTACAAATGTTATCAACCCGGCCACAAAAAGTCTGAATGTCCCGAGTTGGTTGGAAAGAGAGACACAAAAGAGTCTCCAACGGAAGCTCCAAAGGCGAAGGCTAGGTTCTTCCAACTTACCGCGACTGAAGCAAAGATAGAACCCGATGTGGTCTCAGGTATATTCACAATTAACTCAATTCCAGCACGTGTATTATTTGATACGGGTGCGAATAAATCCTTCATTTCACATGGATTTATTCGACACCCTTCATTTGTATTGACAAAATTATCTGTGCCCTTATAAGTAGAAATAGGGGACAACAAAAGTTTTATAGTTTGTGACGTTTGTCGAAGCTGCAAATTAAACATAGACGATGAGGAATACTTGATAGATCATATCCCGATGTCAATGGGGGAATCTCAAGTAGTCGTTGGGATAGATTGGCTATCTCAGCACCATGCGAAGGTCGTGTGTTTTCGTAAGGAGATAAAGCTAATATCTCCGAGCGGGAAACACATCACTATCTATGGCGAAAAAGGAGGCAACCCTATAGTATGCTCAATGTTGAAAGATCACAAGCTTATGAAGCGAGGATGCAAGGCATTCATGATATACGCAAATGAACACGAGAAAGGATCTCGGAAGATTGAAGACGTACCGGTAGTACGAGACTATGAAGATGTGTTTCTGGAGGAGTTACCGGGGATACCGCCTGAACGGGAAGTAGAGTTCGGGATCGAATTGATTCCGGGCGCAAAACCCGTAGCAAAAGCACCGTACCGACTCGCACCGTCGGAATTACAAGAGGTGATGTCCCAAATTCAAGACCTGCTTGACAAAGGATTCATAAGGCCGAGTGTGTCTCCTTGGGGCGCACCAGTACTGTTCGTGAAAAAGAAAGACGGAAGCATGCGCATGTGTATCGATTACCGGGAGTTAAACAAACTCACGGTAAAGAACCGATACCCGCTTCCGAGGATAGATGATTTATTCGACCAATTACAAGGTGCGAGCTGGTTTTCAAAAATTGACCTTAGATCGGGGTATCACCAACTAAAGGTCAAGGAGGAAGATGTGCCGAAGACGGCTTTCCGCACGCGATACGGACATTACGAATTCCTCGTGATGTCATTTGGGCTAACAAATGCACCCGCGGCTTTCATGGACCTCATGAACCGGGTTTGCAAACCGATCTTGGATAAGTCAGTCATCGTGTTTATCGTTGATATTTTGGTATACTCAAAAAGTGAAGCTAAACATGCACACCACTTACAAGAGGTGTTAGAGACACTTAGACGAGAGAGGTTGTATGCGAAATTCTCTAAGTGTGCCTTTTGGTTACGAGAGGTGCAATTTCTTGGCCATATCATAAGTGCCGATGGAGTATTAGAAGACCCGTCAAAGATCGAGGCCGTGTCAAAATGGAATCCCCCGAAAAACCCTTCGGAAATTAGAAGCTTTTTGGGGCTTGCGGGATATTATAGGAGATTCATTCAAGATTTCTCCAAGATTGCGTCGCCACTAACAAAGCTAACTCGGAAAGAGGAAAAGTTCATTTGGGGTGCCGAACAAGAAAGGGCGTTTCAGACTCTAAAAGAAAAGTTAACTCAAGCTCCGGTATTGACGTTACCGTACGGGGTCGAAGACTTGGTGGTTTATTCGGATGCTTCACTATCGGGGCTCGGATGCGTTTTGATGCAACAGAGCAAAGTAATAACTTATGCCTCGAGGCAATTGAAGATACACGAGAAGAAATATCCCACGCACGATCTTGAGTTAGCTGCGGTGGTATTTGCATTAAAAATATGGAGGCACTACTTATATGGGGTAAAGTGCACCATATTCACCGATCACAAGAGTTTGAAATACTTCTTCGATCAGAAGGAGTTAAATATGCGACAAAGGCGATGGTTGGAAACGGTGAAAGATTTCGACTGTGAAATACACTATCACCCCGGAAGGGCAAACGTGGTGGCGGATGCCCTAAGCAGAAAGACAGATTATGTCCCGATACGAGTACGATCATTGCAACTCGTTGTGACCTCGGGCTTACTTGAACGAATCCGAGAAGCACAAGATGAAGCAGTAAAGACGGAAAACTGGAGAAAGGAAAGGATTGTTGGCCAAGTTAAAGATCTCGAAGTGGGCAACCACGGTTTGAAAACACGTTTCAACAGAATTTGGGTTCCTAACACATATGAAGTTGAAAAGCTTCTACTCGATGAAGCTCATAAGTCCCGTTATTCAATCCATCCGGGAGCGACCAAAATGTATAACGACTTAAAGCAAAACTATTGGTGGCCCGGAATGAAAAGAGATGCGGTGAAGTACGTGGAAAAATGCTTGACATGTTTACAAGTCAAGGCGGAGCACCAAAAACCATACGGTAAACTTCAACCGTTGGAAATTCCGGTTTGGAAATGGGAACATATTACGATGGACCTATTAACCAAACTACCAAAGACAAACCGCGGTTTCGATGCCATATGGGTAGTGGTGGATAGATTGACGAAAAGCGCTCACTTCATTCCGATTCGTGAGACTTATACGTCAGAAAAGATGTCAGAGGGTTACACTAATGAGATAATAGCACGTCATGGAGTACCGGTATCCATCGTGTCTGATAGGGATACCCGGTTCACTTCAAATTTCTGGCGAGATTTCCAAGAGCAAATGGGAACCAAATTATTTATTAGCACTGCGTACCATCCTCAAACAGATGGACAGAGTGAAAGAACAATACAAACATTGGAGGACATGCTACGGGCGTGTATAATCGACTTTGGAGGAAGTTGGGATGTTTACCTACCATTAGTTGAGTTTTCATATAACAACAGCTACCATGCTAGTATTAAGATGGCACCGTACGAAATGCTCTATGGTAGGAAATGCCGAACCCCGGTATGTTGGGGTGAAGTGGGTCCACGTGAACTCAGCCACCAATATATAGTACGAGCCACAAATGAAAAGATTGATGTGGTCCGAGCACACTTGAAAGCGGCTCAAGATAGACAAAAGTCGTATGCTGACAAAAGGGTGAGACCGATCGAGTTCCAGGTTGGCGACAAAGTAATGCTAAAGGTATCGCCATGGAAGGGAATAATACGGTTCAGAAAAAGAGGAAAGTTGAGCCCAAGATTTATTGGGCCATTTAAAATCATCGAGCGGATTGGCAAGGTGGCTTATCGCCTTGAGCTACCGGAAGAATTGAGTGGAATACATAGCACGTTTCACGTGTCACAATTGCGAAAGTGTCTAGCAGACGAAACGGCTTATATCCATTACGATGATATCGAAGTGGATAATAGTCTGAATTATGCGGCGAGACCAGTGGAGATTTTAGATCGAAAGGTCAAGCACTTACGAAACAAACAAATCGATCAAGTCAAGATCAAGTGGGAGCACAGGAAAGGCTCGGACACTATGTAGGAGTCCGAAGAGGAGATGCGACGTCTCTACCCTACTTTATTTGGTACGTACTTTGGTTTCAGGGACGAAACCCCTTTTAAGGGGGATAGACTTGTAACATCCCGAAAATGCGAGTTCATGAATTTGCAATTAGGTTACAAATAAAATAGTAGAATAAACTAACTAGGAATGACACTAACCTAGTTAGTGTCATTACTTATGAGTAGTAAGAGTTAAAACAAGTAAGAAACGAAACTTGAGGGGCCAAATGTGTTTAAGCTAAAACTTAAATTCATAAAACAAATTAAAAACAAACCAAACACCCCAAAAGAGGGGTCTGGTCGATCAAGAGCAGGAGAAGGGCGACCCCCATGCTCCAAACCCTAAAAAATTCACAAAACTCTCAAATTGAAGGCTCAAACTAAGCTAAAATCGAAAATCAGGCATAGATTATTGATCCCCATAGCGAGGAGATCATAAGGTATGTAAAACTTGATAAAAATCCTCTACTTGAAATTCTCATGAATTTGGAAAATCTGAAATTAGATGTTGCATGTATGTTATTTGGATTGAATAGGAATGATGTAGTATCTAGGAGCAAAACATAGACAAAAACATGTGAAATCATGCCTAAATTCTGGAAATTTCATGAATACATTGAAGGTCATTCATGGGTTTTGTGTGAAGTTGATGAACACTAGGGTTTTGAGCAATATCCTAGGGTAATGTGGTCCTTAGGAAGAGATTTCTGAAATCTGAATGTTAAACCCTATATATGAAATCTTGATTGATAAAAATTCGGGCTAAATGATAAGTTAGGGATTGGTTATATAATCATGTAAAATCTGCCCTTGAAATGTTTGTTGAAATGCCTCAAAGAAGGCTTGAAACTGAAATGTTTAAGTTAAAAACGCATAATTATGATGTATGGCAAAATGTGCGTTATATATGTGAAACAAAGAGTTCTAAACATCAAGTGATTGAACTCTATAGGAAAGGAAGCCGGGGCATCGAGCGGGCAAACCAGTGTGGACGCACGTTTGAAGGTCTTGCTTTAAAGGTATGTAACTTAACTCGTTACATTGGGTAATTTAACAATTAGCATATGTGAAGTCGAATTTTAGAATAGAAGTTGAGCTGAATTAAAGCAATAATGTTCGCTATGTTGAATAATAGATAAAGAATTGGTTAGATCGCGTTGGTAGTCATCAAAATGGAGGATTCCATAGATGAGCCAAACGGGTCTAATAATCAAATGATGCGAGGATTAATTCATTGTAGTATAATCACTCGGTCATTGTTATTGTTCGTGAAAGACACATTAGAGTACGAGAAATCAGTGTGTTGGTTGTTAGAATGAGAAATCTTAGAGTTTGGGTTTGGGCAAAATAACCAAATCAAACAAAGCATGGAATTGCAGTGGCTACCGTAAATTACGGTGTCCACCATAATTTACGGTAGAGGTCAAATGTTTACGGTGGTTTACCCCTGAGTTACGGTGGACCAGAATGATAAAATGACTACCGTAACTTACGGTAGATACCGTAAGTTACGGTAGAGCCTGGAAACCTTGGGTAACTTTTGTATATCATAGCTAATTGAATCCGTTTCTAAAGGTAGTTTCGATTGAGCAATAATTCCAAGAATTCTAATACTAATAATTGTCAAGTTTCAGTTTGTAGGTGTTGCACGTTTGTGGACGATGATCAAGCATGTTTTGAAGAACCGAACACGAACTTTTGAAGCTTCCGCTTAAATTATCTTGGTTTAGAACAATGTTTATGATGTAAATGATTTGTTAATCATGTTTTGAATGTTCAAACTAATTAGTAGTCAACTAGTATGTGATCCTCACAAAACTTAAAATTTGTTAAATACATTTTGAAGTAAGGTACTATTATTATATCTTCTGGTGTATTTACATTAAATTCTAATAAAATTGAGATGGGTGTTACAAGTTGGTAATCAGAGCTTAAGGTTGTTAACTAAGTGTTCGGTTCAAGCTTGATCGATCGTCCGGTAAGAATTAATATATTATGTTAGTAGATTATACATTGTGTAAGAAACGAGATGTGAGTTGATGTGCATGGGAAGAGTGTGTTAATTCACTCAAACCCGGAAAGTGCACTAAAAGTGAACGGTTAAAGCAAGTTAGGAACTTGGCTAAACCAAAACAAACGAAGCAATGTTATAAATGAAATGTTTAACGTTTAAATGTAAACATTTCAGTTTCAAGATGTCTGATGGAAACGATGATAATCCGGTGCAAACAAGCACCGAACAAATGAAAGAGATAACTGCCGAAGAAGTAGGGAAGGCAATTGAAGGTAGTCTATCCGGATTTATAGACAAAATTCAAAGCACGGTGTTGTCGCTTGTGGAAGGGCGAGTTAAAAGGTTGGAGGATAGTGTCAACCTTATGAAGGAGAAAATGGGAGATCGTAAAGGGTGCTCATATAAAGAATTTATGGCGTGCAAACCGCCAATCTATAACGGGGAAGTTGACCCGATAATCTACCAAAGATGGATAAGTGACGTCGAAGGAGTGTTTGAACGGACCCATTGTGACGTAGGTGACTTTGTTGCTTACGGAACGGGTCAATTGAGGGGTCAAGCCAAGGATTGGTGGGATAATAAAAAGAAGGAAATAGGAGCTGAAGCAGCGAGGGTTATGACTTGGGATGAGTTTAAGGTGCCGTTCCTTAAACACCATAGTCCCAAAGCAGTTATCAATAGGATTAAGGAATAATTCATCCAGTTAAGGCAAAAGGGTGAAACAATTGATAAGATCACGGGCATCTTCATGGATAAGCTGAGATTTTGTGACGAGTTAGTCACCACTGAAGAGCAAAAGATATACTACTATTACAACATGCTGAGTGCTGAATACCGGGAGTTTATGACTCCCTCAAAATATGAAACTCTCACAGAAATCGTCAACACCACCCGGGAGCGGGAAATCGAGTTAAAGAAACAAGTTGAAAGGGGTGAGCGAAGGGCACATGATGTGAATCCAAGCCCTACAAAGAAAGCTAGAACTGCTGAATCAGGGAAGAAAGTGGAGACTAAAGGCGGGTCGCCAAGTTGCAAGGTATGTGGAAAGGGGCACAAAGGTGAGTGCCGCTTCAAAGACAAGCCATGTCCGGTATGTGGGAAGACAGGGCACACCGCATCGCTATGTCCCAGAAAAGTTTCCGTTTGTTACAAATGTTATCAACCCGGCCACAAAAAGTCTGAATGTCCCGAGTTGGTTGGAAAGAGAGACACAAAAGAGTCTCCAATGGAAGCTCCAAAGGCGAAGGCTAGGTCCTTCCAACTTGCGGCGACTGAAGCAAAGATAGAACCCGATGTGGTCTCAGGTATATTCACAATTAACTCAATTCCAGCACGTGTATTATTTGATACGGGTGCGAATAAATCCTTCATTTCGCATGGATTTATTCGACACCCTTCATTTGTATTGACAAAATTATCTGTGCCCTTATAAGTAGAAATAGGGGACAACAAAAGTTTTATAGTTTGTGACGTTTGTCGAAGCTGCAAATTAAACATAGACGATGAGGAATACTTGATAGATCATATCCCGATGTCAATGGGGGAATTTCAAGTAGTCGTTGGGATAGATTGGCTATCTCAGCACCATGCGAAGGTCGTGTGTTTTCGTAAGGAGATAAAGCTAATATCTCCGAGCGGGAAACACATCACTATCTATGGAGAAAAAGGAGGCAACCCTATAGTATGCTCAATGTTGAAAGCTCACAAGCTTATGAAGCGAGGATGCAAGGCATTCATGATATACGCAAATGAACACGAGAAAGGATCACGGAAGATTGAAGACGTACCGGTAGTACGAGACTATGAAGATGTGTTTCTGGAGGATTTACCGGGGATACCGCCTGAACGGGAAGTAGAGTTCGGGATCGAATTGATTCCGGGCGCAAAACCCGTAGCAAAAGCACCGTACCGACTCGCACCGTCGGAATTACAAGAGGTGATGTCCCAAATTCAAGACCTGCTTGACAAAGGATTCATAAGGCCGAGTGTGTCTCCTTGGGGCGCACCAGTACTGTTCGTGAAAAAGAAAGACGGAAGCATGCGCATGTGTATCGATTACCGGGAGTTAAACAAACTCACGGTAAAGAACCGATACCCGCTTCCGAGGATAGATGATTTATTCGACCAATTACAAGGTGCGAGCTGGTTTTCAAAAATTGACCTTAGATCGGGGTATCACCAACTAAAGGTCAAGGAGGAAGATGTGCCGAAGACGGCTTTCCGCATGCGATACGGACATTACGAATTCCTCGTGATGTCATTTGGGCTAACAAATGCACCCGCGGCTTTCATGGACCTCATGAACCGGGTTTGCAAACCGATCTTGGATAAGTCAGTCATCGTGTTTATCGATGATATTTTGGTATACTCAAAAAGTGAAGCTGAACATGCACACCACTTACAAGAGGTGTTAGAGACACTTAGACGAGAGAGGTTGTATGCAAAATTCTCTAAGTGTGCCTTTTGGTTACGAGAGGTGCAATTTCTTGGCCATATCATAAGTGCCGATGGAGTATTAGAAGACCCGTCAAAGATCGAGGCCGTGTCAAAATGGAATCCCCCGAAAAACCCTTCGGAAATTAGAAGCTTTTTGGGGCTTGCGGGATATTATAGGAGATTCATTCAAGATTTCTCCAAGATTGCGTCGCCACTAACAAAGCTAACTCGGAAAGAGGAAAAGTTCATTTGGGGTGCCGAACAAGAAAGGGCGTTTCAGACTCTAAAAGAAAAGTTAACTCAAGCTCCGGTATTGACGTTACCGTACGGGGTCGAAGACTTGGTGGTTTATTCGGATGCTTCACTATCGGGGCTCAGATGCGTTTTGATGCAACGGGGCAAAGTAATAGCTTATGCCTCGAGGCAATTGAAGATACACAAGAAGAAATATCCCACGCACGATCTTGAGTTAGCTGCGGTGGTATTTGCATTAAAAATATGGAGGCACTACTTATATGGGGTAAAGTGCACCATATTCACCGATCACAAGAGCTTGAAATACTTCTTCGATCAGAAGGAGTTAAATATGCGACAAAGGCGATGGTTGGAAACGGTGAAAGATTTCGACTGTGAAATACACTATCACCCCGGAAGGGCAAACGTGGTGGTGGATGCCCTAAGCAGAAAGACAGATTATGTCCCGATACGAGTACGATCATTGCAACTCGTTGTGACCTCGGGCTTACTTGAACGAATCCGAGAAGCACAAGATGAAGCAGTAAAGACGGAAAACTGGAGAAAGGAAAGGATTGTTGGCCAAGTTAAAGATCTCGAAGTGGGCAACCACGGTTTGAAAACACGTTTCAACAGAATTTGGGTTCCTAACACATGTGAAGTTAAAAAGCTTCTACTTGATGAAGCTCATAAGTCCCGTTATTCTATCCATCCGGGAGTGACCAAAATGTATAACGACTTAAAGCAAAACTATTGGTGGCCCGGAATGAAAAGATGTGTGGTGAAGTACGTGGAAAAATGCTTGACATGTTTACAAGTCAAGGCGGAGCACCAAAAACCATACGGTAAACTTCAACCGTTGGAAATTCCGGTTTGGAAATGGGAACATATTACGATGGACCTATTAACCAAACTACCAAAGACAAACCGCGGTTTCGATGCCATATGGGTAGTGGTGAATAGATTGACGAAAAACGCTCACTTCATTCCGATTCGTGAGACTTATACGTCAGAAAAGATGTCAGAGGTTTACACTAATGAGATAATAGCACGTCATGGAGTACCGGTATCCATCGTGTCTGATAGGGATACCCGGTTCACTTCAAATTTCTGGCGAGATTTCCAAGAGCAAATGGGAACCAAATTGTTTATTAGCACTGCGTACCATCCTCAAACAGATGGACAGAGTGAAAGAACAATACAAACATTGGAGGACATGCTACGGGCGAGTATAATCGACTTTGGAGGAAGTTGGGATGTTTACCCACCATTAGTTGAGTTTTCGTATAACAACAGCTACCATGCTAGTATTAAGATGGCACCGTACGAAATGCTCTATGGTAGGAAATGCCGAACCCCGGTATGTTGGGGTGAAGTGGGTCCACGTGAACTCACCCACCAATATATAGTACGAGCCACAAATGAAAAGATTGATGTGGTCCGAGCACACTTGAAAGCGGCTCAAGATAGACAAAAGTCGTATTCTGACAAAAGGGTGAGACCGATCGAGTTCCAGGTTGGCGACAAAGTAATGCTAAAGGTATCGCCATGGAAGGGAATAATACGGTTCAGAAAAAGAGGAAAGTTGAGCCCAAGATTTATTGGGCCATTTAAAATCATCGAGCGGATTGGCAAGGTGGCTTATCGCCTCGAGCTACCGGAAGAATTGAGTGGAATACATAGCACGTTTCACGTGTCACAACTGCGAAAGTGTCTAGCAGACGAAACGGCTTATATCCATTACGATGATATCGAAGTGGATAATAGTTTGAATTATGCGGTGAGACCGGTGGAGATTTTAGATCGAAAGGTCAAGCACTTACGAAACAAACAAATCGATCAAGTCAAGATCAAGTGGGAGCACAAGAAAGGCTCGGACACTACGTGGGAGTCCGAAGAGGAGATGCGACGTCTCTACCCTACTTTATTTGGTACGTACTTTGGTTTCGGGGACGAAACCCCTTTTAAGGGGGATAGACTTGTAACATCCCGAAAATGCGAGTTCATGAATTTGCAATTAGGTTGCAAATAAAATAGTAAAATAAACTAACTAGGAATGACACTAACCTAGTTAGTGTCTTTACTTATGAGTAGTAAGAGTTAAAACAAGTAAGAAACGAAACTTGAGGGGCCAAATGTGTTTAAGCTAAAACTTAAATTCATAAAACAAATTAAAAACAAACCAAACACCCCAAAAGAGGGGTCTGGTCGATCAAGAACAGGAGAAGGGCGACCCCCATGCTCCAAACCCTAAAAAATTCACAAAACTCTCAAATTGAAGGCTCAAACTAAGCTAAAATCGAAAATCGGGCATAGATTATTGATCCCCATTGCGAGGAGATCATAAGGTATGTAAAACTTGATAAAAATCCTCTACTTGAAATTCTCATGAATTTGGAAAATTTGAAATTAGATGTTGCATGTATGTTATTTGGATTGAATAGGAATGATGTAGTATCTAGGAGCAAAACCTAGATAAAAACATGTGAAATCATGCCTAAATTCAGGAAATTTCATGAATACATTGAAGGTCATTCATGGGTTTTGTGTGAAGTTGATGAACACTAGGGTTTGAGCAATTTCCTAGGGTAATGTGGTCCTTAGGAAGAGATTTCTGAAATCTGAATGTTAAACCTTATATATGAAAGCTTGATTGATAAAAATTCGGGCTAAATGATAAGTTAGGGATTGGTTATATAATCATGTAAAATCTGCCCTTGAAATGTTTGTTGAAATGCCTCAAAGAAGGCTTGAAACTGAAATGTTTAAGTTAAAAACGCATAATTATGATGTATGGCAAAATGTACGTTATATATGTGAAACAAAGAGTTCTAAACATAAAGTGATTGAACTCTATAGGAAAGGAAGCCGAGGCATCGAGCGGGCAAACCGGTGTGGACGCACGTTTGAAGGGCTTGCTTTAAAGGTATGTAACTTAACTCGTTACATTGGGTAATTTAACAATTAGCATATGTGAAGTCGAATTTTAGAATAGAAGTTGAGCTGAATTAAAGCAATAATGTTCGCTATGTTGAATAATAGATAAAGAATTGGTTAGATCGCGTTGGTAGTCATCAAAATGGAGGATTCCATAGATGAGCCAAACAGGTCGAATAATCAAATGATGCGAGGATTAATGCATTGTAGTATGATCACTCGGTCATTGTTATTGTTCGTGAAAGACACATTAGAGTACGAGAAATCAGTGTGTTGGTTGTTAGAATGAGAAATCTTAGAGTTTGGGTTTGGGCAAAATAACCAAATCAAACAAAGCATGGAATTGCAGTGGCTACCGTAAATTACGGTATCCACCGTAATTTACGGTAGAGGTCAAATGTTTACGGTGGTTTACCCCTGAGTTACGGTGGACCAGAATGATAAAATGACTACCGTAACTTACGGTAGATACCGTAAGTTACGGTAGAGCCTGGAAACCTTGGGTAACTTTTGTATATCATAGCTAATTGAATCCGTTTCTAAACGTAGTTTCGATTGAGCAATAATTCCAAGAATTCTAATACTAATAATTGTCAAGTTTCAGTTTGTAGGTGTTGCACGTATGTGGAAGATGATCAAGCATGTTTTGAAGAACCAAACAAGAACTTTTGAAGCTTCCGCTTCAATTATCTTGGTTTAGAACAATGTTTATGATGTAAATGATTTGTTAATCATGTTTTGAATGTTCAAACTAATTAGTAGTCAACTAGTATGTGATCCTCACAAAACTTAAATTTTGTTAAATACATTTTGAAGTAAGGTACTATTATTATATCTTCTGGTGTATTTACATTAAATTCTTATAAAATTGAGATGGGTGTTACACTTCCTGCTCTCCGTTGTCACATATAATGGTCACCATGTCTATTTCTTCATCAAAACGCCATGATGTGATGACTGGGTTCATTTTTCCATCTGCATTTCTTTGTCCAAATTTTGTGGTTAATCTTCTTATAAGCTTATGCGTTTCAGCACATTCGTTATCAAGAGGGATGCCAAGCGATATGATACCTCTCTGTACCTCTTCTTCCATTTTCAAAATTGCTTTGATTATCTTAACAAACACCCTTCTTCTGTTGTCAAAACGTATGACGAATCTTCTGATTCTCATGGTGTATCTCCATGAAACGATGGTGGTCATTTTTGGCGTTTTAGTTAAATTGGCGTGTTTTAGAATGAAGGATGGAAGTGATTATGGAAGCGATGTTTAACGTCGTCTATATAATGACTTTTTTGGTGCGTAATTTAGGAGGGAAATTATCATAATAAATGTTAATAATTGAATTTCAGTTACTGTTTGTTTTCTTCTATCTGTAAGTTTGCAACACATTTTATCACTAAGCTTTGGCGTTTTGTATTAATGGTGTTTTATTCTCCTAATTTTGAATGGCGTGTTCTCATTTTAGTTTGGCGTTTTGAAATTGAGCTGTAAAAGACCTTTTTACCCTTAATGTAGCACGTCCACTTAATAAAATTGATTTTTTACGAAAACGCCACCGCGCCAATCTAGTCCATAGATTATTTTGATCGGACGATCCATAAGCGTTCTCACTGTTCTCACACTTTTCAGCGTTTTCCCTAAATCCTGACCCTATATATATATAGAAACGGGATCAGGAGAAAACGCTTAAAAGTGTGAGAACGGTGAGAACGCATCCTGGCCCAACACGTGTCACGCGGTTTAAAGAAGGGCGGAGGGGCTTTTTTGTCCTTTTATCTTCTCCTTTTCCAGTTCCGCTTTTCACAATATTGTTTTATTTTTGGGGTTTAAGATTTTTGGCGTTAACCAAATTTAATAATTAATGGCGTTTTAATGGTTTCATTGTATTAACATTTTGGCGTTTTTGCCGTTTATGGCGCTTTTTCAAATCGTATGCCGTTGGACCCTGGGGGGGGGTCAGAAAATCTCTCTGAATGGCGTTTTTCAAGGCGTTTTAGACAATATGGTCCATTGTTCTATTATTTTTTATATTCATTTTGGCGTTTGTTGTATCTTGGCGTTTTACAATTGTAAAATTATATTACAACCACAGGGAAAAAAATAGAAGCGAAGAAAATAAATTAAAAATCCTAAGCGGATCTCTCTTCACAATCTTCATTGTCATCAGTCTCCATCTTCTTTAATAGTACAAGAACTGTCACAAAATATATGACGTTTTATGTAAAACTTAACAAACCCATCGGTTTGATTATTTTACCTGCTCGTCTGTTTGAAGTGGCTTTTTTTTGTGGATGTTTGGGGACATAGATCTATGACGTGTGGGTGGGTTTTTCGTTTTTTCTTCATCTTGATCTTCATCTCTACAATAGTGCTTCAATCCCACATTCACCACCATTAGGGTGATATGTTGATTTGGTTTAAAATAGAATATCAAGATACCAACAAGCCGCAATGTATCGTGCAAGCAAAAGTGTAAAAGCTTACCCAAAGTATTTAAACAAATAGAGGTATTGATTTGTTATCGCCATAGGACACTTTTGAATTGAAAATCAGAATTGTAATTTCTAACTAAAACCTACGATAAGGCTGGACGGTATGGTGGCGTCGTCCATCCCGTCTCCACCCGGCGCCATCCCTTCTCCATGCCGCCCCCTCCGTCGCCGTCCAGTCATCGTCCTCTCCGTCGGAATTTCGACGTCCAGGACGGAGCAAAACATGTGGGCCCCCCTCTTTCTTCTCGGCGCCGCTCCGTCACCCCATCCCGCCACCCCCGTCGCCGTCCATCCCTCCGTCACCATACCGTTCAGCCTAACATACAACAGACGGGTACTTTATTTCTCGACATTCCTTATTTTATATGATGCTCGTTTTAAAGAAATAAATTAAAGCAAACACCAGATATTTTAGGGAACTTACGGAAATTTAAACTTCTGATTGAGAGCTATCACCGTTTCCTAACGGATTTTCTCATTCCTACTATCTACATATGGTTTGCTACTCAAGTTTTTGGTCCCTCATCATCATTCCCCTCACTTGAAAACAACTTGTACTCCATTTCTCTAGTTGATGGACGTTGCCTATCTTTTTTAATAGTAAAGTATGAGGTGAAATTATTCCTTTGCCTAGCCTAAATATAAATTGGACTAGTGTAGAAAGAGAAGCGTATAGAATGCTTCATTTGTATTGTATTTCTTACCTCTTATCTTAACAAAAGAAGATGCACACTTAGTATACAAGGATGGATACCGGCAATTGTCAAATACCATCATCGACTTTACTATGCTTCTATGCATCACTTCATCTTAATCTCCAAAATCTTGGTTTCAACTTTCGAATGTTCATGAAGATGAGCATCCTCATGTAGTCATGTTCAATATAGAAGTCAGCTTTATAGGTAGACTTTCGAAACCTGGCTTAGTATTCGTCTACTGCCTGTCGTCACAATGTATGTATCAACATTAAAATCACCACCATTAGTTTGATAGGGTTGATTTGGTTCAATGTAGTATGCCACCAGGATACTAAGGAAGTAAGGAGTTCTTATACCATGTCATGATGCAGCACGAGACTGCAAAGTATCATGTATCACATACGGGGGAAGCATGGGCGGATCTTAATAGGGCTCTGGCACGGCCCGGGCAAGTTTTTCGGCCGTAGTGCTAATTTTCCGTATTTCGATCGAAATTTTTTATATATACTATGTTTGGCCCGGGCTTGCCCGGGTTTTTTTTAGTGCCCATGTCTTTCGGCCCTGGCACGTTCAACGGGCAAGATCCGCCACTGGGGGGAAGGGCATAAATGTCATCGGGTATATTTAACATTATGATTTTTTTTTAGTTAAATATGATATTATACCTAGGGGCAACAATTCTTGACAGGACCCGAAACCAGACCCGAACTTGACACGAAAAAATAACAGGTTTGGGTCGACTAACACAATCCGTTTAAAAAAATGGGTCAGGTTCGGGTTGACCCGTATTAAAAACAAGTCGAGTTTGGGATGACCCATATAAAAATGGGTTGACCCGTATTAAAAACAAGTCGGGTTTGGGATGACCCATATAAAAACGGGTTGACCCGTTAACATGTTTAATCATTTAGAAAATAAAAACTTTTATAATTTTGTTTTTTCCATTTTCATTTTACATGGTTAGTCACAGACCTGGCAAACGGGTCGGGTCGGATGAAAATTTCAAGTGACCCATTGTGACCCATTTAGTTAAAATATCTAACCCAAACCAACCCATATAATTTTAAAATCAACCCAAATTGACCCACTTGGAAGGCTTTGGGTCAAGATTGCCCCCTCTAATAATAATGTTAGTTTTGACAAACTGTATTATTTACTTGTCACACTCATACTCACCATTAAAACATATTAGGTATGTAACGGTTGAACAATCTTCAGTTCCACCAATGTAAGTTATTCATTCAAATATTCAATCATCGCGAATGCTTGATTTCATATGACCATGTTCATCTTCAGACCTATTAACCTTCATTGTGTGATAACAAATTGTAGTATTTTTTCGAGATATGGAATTTGTTTGGTTCAACAGAACAATCGCCAAGCGATATATTGGCTCGAAAGACCTATACTTGCTTGTGCAATTCTATGATTTCTATCAAAAAGCTACAGGTACGTTTTTATAGTATTTTTTTTTCAAATTTCTATTTTATGTAACTGACTCTATGTTACAACAGAGAGAACCATAAAACTTTGCAAAAAGTTCGATAAACACCTTCAAGATTCGATTTTTTTTTGATAGAAACCCCCAATTAAATAGTGGTCTATTTATATAAAATTCTCAAAATTATTGGTGGTATTTGTTAGGGGTGTCAATTTTTGACACGGCACAAACACGAAAATAATAAGTTTGGGTTGTCATATTTAACCCGCATAATTAAATAGGTCATGTTCCGCAGTTTTGGGTTGACCTGTTTCACCCGTTTAGTTAAACAACTCGAACCGCTACCCGCTAACCTATTTATGATCTGTTTAACCCATTTATTACAACCCACCAACTAGTTTAGACCGTAGTGTATGGTGGGGCTTGGGTTGGGGGCATGAGTTGACACGTGGAGTTGGAGCCCCCCCACCGGTGAGTGACGTGTCCGTGGGGTATGGCGGGGCTTGGGTTGGGGGCGTGGCTTGGCAGTTTATTAAAAAAAACCCGCTATGACATGGCGGTGGACAGCGAATAAGAGGCCGCCACATCGGATCTCAAGCCCGCCCCCACGCCCGGCTTCAAACCCAAGCCCCAAGGGCCACGCCCCAACCCAAGCCCACCCGGGGTGGTGGCTTGGGCGTTTTCCCCCAACCCAAGCCCCATACCCCATAGTCTTAACACTTTTACAACTTGATTACAACCCGTCAGCCCATTTGACTCGTTTAGATAAAGGCATTAAACATTCATGTTCAGGTTAAGCGATTTTAAGTGTGTGTGTTTGGGTTGATAGATTTGACATGAATAAATATATGGGTTGTGTTCGGGTTCAACGAGTCAAACCGCCAACAAGACAATATTGACATTGATTTTGATATTTGTGATTAAGAATTCCATCCATCTTTATTATGCAGGACTCGAGCCGGTAATGAACTTAACGAAAGATCTAATCAGCTTCCTACGGTACAAATCAAGAACAACCGAATCACATAACAAAACCCAACTGAAGAACATAGTCTCTAAAGAACCCTATCTCGTATTCTCCATGTTCTTCATTTTTCAAAGGCACTTCTATACTTATATCCAAACATGGTATCTAACATTACCGCGCTATGGCATACATACATCCCTCGTTTAAACCTCGCGAAATTCGGTAAATCAAGACAGCTTTGGGGTCGTGTTCTTCAATTTGTCGATTTCAAAAGCGCATTTGGCAGGGCCGGCTCAACCATTTTGGTGGCCTAAGGCGAAGTAAAAGCTTGTGGCCTTCCCCCCCCCCCCCCCCCCCCCAAAAAAAAAAAAAAAAAACAAAGAAAACAATTTGAGAAAAACATAGGTGTTCATGGTTCGGTTTGGTAGGTTTCGACGAAAATACTGATGACATCAACAAGTTTTAGTGACCTTTTGAACTACTTTTTTTAATCAACAGTTTTATGAAAAAATGTAAAACAATAACAACGGTTCATCCAACTTAGTGTACTAATTAATAAAATTTATGTGAAGTAAAACATTCAACAATGTACACTGCACATGAATACCACTATTCTTGTACTCAACATAAAGACACCTTGAAAACTGATCAACATACCTAAACAAATCAACACCCAGTGGCGGACCCATGAATTTTTTCATGGGGGTGCGGAAATTTTTTTAAAATTTTAGGCGTCTAGATATATACATAAAAAAACCGGTTCGGGTCGGGTCGGGTCATGTAAAAAAAGAACATCAAACTTAAATTTATATAATCATCAAAAACACGTCAAACATTGTTACAAACATATTTAAAAAGTCGCCCTACGGGTTTTCATTTTTTGAAATCTATCCAAAACATCATCTAGAGGTACTTTCTTAAACAAGTCTTTCTCTATATAACATATACAACTATCACTTAAATTCTCATCGTCAATCCGAAACGCCAAACCGCCATTCAACAACCTTTCTCCAAGCAAAGTAGAAGCACTTAATCTAAGTTTGTAATCACGTTTCTCCTTAGGGGTCCTTTTGTCCCATTGTGTGTTTACCGCTTGCTTTTCGTTAAGTAAATCGGCACACTTTTGGAAACATTTGTTGTGGGCGCTATTAACTAACCCAACATATTTTGTAAGTACCTCATGTACTTTTTTCCAATTGTTATACCCGTTCAAAACAAATGTGTCTCTATGATCACCAAATTCGGACCTAAACAAGTAACAACATAAGCAAAACACACGATCCGATTTTATACTATACTCTAACCATCCCTTGTATTCCTTTCGGTCATACCATTCTTGTTTGAATTTTCTCAACTCTTTACCTTGAAACGTTGATGTTGGATATTGAATACCCGTAGGTTGACATGGTCCTCTTAGTAGGTATGCCCTTCTAACATCATCTCGTTGATTCACGTTGTATGATGCTATCGCCTTGCGATCATGAGGATCCGAGGGAAGATCATTCACATCAACAAAATCGGAAGATGATCCAATTTCATCCGCTTTCCTCTTGTTGAGAAATCACGCCATAACATCTTTACTCATTGTGCCTATCACATACAAAATAAACAATATTCCTTAATTTCAATTCCTTAATCACATACACAACTTTAATATTAAATGAAATCAACAAATCCGAACCCCTAGCCCAGTTGGTCCCATGTGGTGGGGTTGGGCCGGTTTCCTCCTTGGAGGTCACCGGTTCGATCCACGGCTGCGGCGTTATGGGGGGAGGACGTCCCAATGATGGATCGTTCCTACCGAGGCATGGTGCGATCCGGAGGGCAACCTGGTTTTACCCAGCTGTTACCCCAGCGAGTCTCTCGTGTGGGGGCAGTATGGTTTCCGGGCGAAGGTCAGTCAGAGCGGCAGCCGGGTCCCGATCGAACATCGCGTCTGCGAATGCTGGGCTGATGGGTAACCGTCCTTAACGGGAACCCGGTGACCAATGGTCCATGTACATATTGAAAGTCACCCTTCAAAAAAAATGAAATCAACAATAAATAAAAAATAATGGAATCAATAATAAATAATGAAACACAACTTTAACATTTAATAATGAAATCAAGTTGAACCCAATAAATCAACATCAACCTTTTTTAATATTTAATCAACAATCCAGTAACTTTTTTAATATTTAAACAAGTTGAACCCAATAAATGGCAATTTGCCGACTGCCGTAATTTTACAACAGCAACCTTATCAACAACCCTATCAAAAACCTTATCAAAACTCTTGAAGAATAAAATCAAGGATTGGTACCTGGTCGGCTAGTCTGCACTCTGTCTACGGCGACTCGGCGAGATTTGTGGCTGATCGATCGAAGCCTGTCTGCAGGTTGAATGGTTGATCCTTCTGTTTCTTGGTCGCTGCAGCAAGGGGAGGGCGAGAGAGATGAAAGGTCGATTGGGTTTATTTGGGTAATTGGGTTATGTTTTGTTAATTGATTTAGTTATTTAGGTTGGGTTTTACCATAAACTTATTCAATTGGGCTTGATGTTGGGTTATAGGAATAAAAGTTTTATTTAAAGAGATTAGTGGGCTAACTTGTTTACATAATTGGGTCGGGTTTAAATCCGTGTTTACAATTTTTTTTATATAAATTCTAACATTTTTTTCTAAGGGGTGCGGTCAGAATTTTCCAAGGGGTGCGGTCGGGATTTTTCGCGAAAAATAACACTAACTTTTTTTTTCAAGGGGTGCGGCCGCCCACCTACGGGCTAATGTAGGTCCGCCCCTGTCAACACCACCAATCAGCACTAATCAAGATCCATAACCCAAATTTCAAAATAAAAACTTTATACTAACGGCATGTTTGGCTAAGCTTTTTCAAAACAACTTATTAACTTATTGGCTTTTTGAAAAAGTCAGTATGGAATGACTTTTTGGAAAAGTCACTTTTCCCCTCACATACAACCTCACTGCCAAACATCATTTTAGAGCTTATGACTTTTCAAAAAACCAATAAGTCAATAAGTTGTTTCAAAAAGCTTAGCCAAACATGCCCTAATAAAAAAAACTTACGCTTTAGTAACAGCATAAACAACATAAAGAGGATCAGAAGGAATAACAATAGCAGCACCAGATCCAATATTCACAATAGCACCTTTCTTCCTCTTCACCATAGCAGGCAACACAGCTTGTGTCACTCTAGTAGTCCCCTTAACGTTGACTTTAATCAAATTAGTCAACAACTCATCATCCACTTCATGAAAAAACCTAGCATAAGGATACAAAACCTCTGCATTATTTTATCAAAATCCCAATATCTAACCCATCAATTGCCTCACTAATCCTCTTGATCCCTTCATTCAAATCACCAGAAAGATCAAAAACCACTTCTTTGATCCGGGTTTTCACAAATTTCGACTTAATCTATACGCCTTTACCTATGCAGCGGCCTTCATGACCTTTCAATTTTCATCTCTAATCGCAGACAAGCACAAGCCCAATACATATAATATAATATAATATATATATATATATATATATTTTTTTAAATGGAAGCCCTATAGTTTTGGTGGCCCAAGGCCCAAGCCTCATTTGACTTGGGCTTGGGCCGGCCCTGGCGTTTGGCAAGCTGAAGCTTGTTAGAAGCGCTCGTGCATGGACTTCATCGTTGTAGCATGCGAATCAATTTTTTTTGTTAGTGTTTTTTGACATGAAATGCTATGTAATTTTGGGATTTCGGTTTAGTGAAGGTAGGAGTATTTGTAAATCTGATGTGTTTTCTGTATATCATGTATTAACGACTAACAAGTTGCTCACTAACGGAGAAGTCAATAGTACATGTAAAGACGAACAAATGAGAACGAAACATCACATAACAGAAGCTGAACTGAGAGTCTGAGACCGACTCTTAAAAAATACTGTATTACTATATTGTTTCACCCACCATATTCTTTCCGGTGTTAAAAGTTCTATTTCATATATGGCATGCAAGCAAGGAAAACTGATAGGAAGCCAAAACTGACGATGACCGAAACCACAATAATGCTAACTCCTTTCTTTTTCCAATCTACTTTATTGTACAACATAGAAATCATGGTTATATATTATTTTACAAACCTTTATGTCATGCAGTAAAACTAGACTATGTTTATGTCATATTTTGTCACATAATTGTAGGCATCAAAGGCTGTACACTATCCATTTAAAGTTGTACAGTGGTTTATATCAAACTATGGACTGATTTTCCCACTTTTTATCACACATGTCCTGCTAAGGCTTTTGGTGCAACCCATGTGTCGCACTTAATTCAGGAGCTATAAAACAAAAACAGTGACAAAAGAATGGTGTATAGTAATTAAAAAAACATACCATTCATCCTCCAGATCGTCACATGGCAATCATCTGCTTCTGACACAAAAAGAGGGAGGGTGGGATAGAATGAAGCCCAATTCACTTCTCGTTCATGACCTTTAAAAAAATACTTTACAACAACATCAACCCTACTAAAGAAAGTTGTATTCATCTGACCTAAACTTGCAAATTTTCTAATGAAATAATTAGTACAGTCTTGCATTTAGGTTAGTAGTTCCATTAGCCAATTTTACAAACACCTTGTGAGCATCACTATTTTTAATCTATTAAAAACATCATCTAAAAAGCAAAGAAAAATCAACACAGAATTACATAGATCTTGGAAATTCATCTGTATTTTTTTATTTTTTTTATTATTTTTTTTAACAAGAGTATGCTTGTGCAATAAGCTTGTAAATGTTGAAGTTTTTGTAAATTAATCATATTGTCCTGATCAGCTACAAGTACCAGGCCCAAAACGTAAATAGGATTTGGGCTCTCCAAACCGAGTTTCTATCATTTGTATACTAAGGCATTATGTACTTGTACATTTTAGTTCATACGTCGATTTACTTAGACAAAAATCGAAACGTAGACAAAATTTGAGCAGGTCGTCACGTTACCTTCGAATGTTTTTAAAACATTATAATTTGAAAGATATGATAGGTGGTGGGACATTTTGGTGGCTGCGGTCGCAATTGATGATGGTGGTGGAAGGTGATGGAGGGTGGTGGCAGACAAAAAGTTAACTGGGTTAGGGTCAAAGGACATAGCGTGTATGATTTTAAAACATTAAGTACAAAACTCGTCAATTTTAAAGACAAATATATCTAAAAAGCTACAGCTACTAGCTACCAGCTACAGCTTACAGCTTACAGCTACCAGCTTCCAGCCACCAGCTACCAGCTACTTTTGCCAAACATACCCTATATTGAAAGGTTAATCCAATAAGGTAATTTTTTTTTTAATTTAATATCGGCAATTTGGCTATCTCCCAGGACTTCAAAGTTCTTATAGTCAGTGGTGAAATTCCTAACTTAGATTTGTTAATTATTCGGCTTTCTAAAGAAAGAAGGATTTTATCGAATTGAATTTTGCTATTACAAAATTTTTTCTCAAGTTCATGCGCCAGCTTCAATGTTTTATTTCATACACATTGGTTCCTATTGGCCGATAATAATCTCATCTTTAAAAATTATCTCCAACGAACCGAACTTGTAAGAATTTAACCTCCATTGATCCTTTTCCATCATAGGTGCACTTAAATCATTTAAGGAGTCTTCAAGTGCAATTGAATCTATTGAGGATGCGAAATTCTTATATGTTATAAAAAGATTAATAGGGGCCAAATTCTTACAAGTTAGGATCGTTGGAGGAAATTTTTAAAGTTGAGATTATTATCGACCAACAGATAAAACTTAGGATTGTTAAAATCCAATAACCTTTTTTTATCGGCTGATTTCATTAACATTTGCTTTTAAAGGTCATTTTGGATGTTTTATTTCTTTGACGACTTTGTCAAATGAGAACTTCTTTGTTGCATCACACGAGGAACTTCCTAATTAACCCATTATAAATTAACAACATTGTGGTGCATAGTTAAGTTGTATTCTATATTTATGGAGGTTTTTAAAAAAAAGAGTTAAATGCCATTGTAGTCCCTGTGGTTTGGGCAATTTTGCCAGTTTAGTCCAAAGGTTTCATTTTTAACATGTGGGTCCAAAAAGGTTTCATAGTTGCCATTTTAGTCCACTAGGTTAACTTCATCCATTTTTTATGTTAACGAAAAGGCCAATTCGTTCATTTTATATGGCTGAATTGCCCTTTTAGTTAACAGAATTACATACAAAATGACCAAATTGGCCTTCTCGTTAACAGAAAAAATGGATAAAGTTAACCAAATGGACTAAAATGGCAACTGTGAAACCTTTTTGGACCCACAGGTTAAAAATGAAACCTTTGGACTAAACTGGAAAAATGGCCCAAACCACAGGGACTAAATTGGCATTTAACTCTAAAAAAATATATATAATTACACTTTTAACCCAAAGCTACTTTGGTTTTTTACTTTTAACCCAAAAGCTTTCTATCTTTGCCAATTTAGCCTCACAACTTTTTTAATTTCAACTTTGGTACCCTATACTTTTCATAATTCGCAAACTGTTTGTTTTACGTTTTGTTCTAAATTTTCAAGTTAACACGACGCAACGTTTGTGTGTGGTTCAACGTTTTTACGTTTTTTTACACTTCATTCTAAATTTTGCGAGTTAATATTACGCAACGTGCGTGTGTGGTTCAACGTTTTTATGGCTGTCTATTTTTCCCGTTTGATAGGTTCATCGCGACGCGCGGGGTCCTAATCGACTTAGTTATTATTTTCTATGTTTTATATTTCGTTCTAATTTCTTCGCATTAACACATTGCAACTTCATGTTGATGGTCGCAGGCAGTGCTGTGGCATTGGTGCTATTTGTCATGGTTTTATGCCCCCACCACGGGCGAAGTATTGTGGGTGCCCGGGGGTGCACCCGCCCACCCCAATGTTTTGGTTAGAAGTGTACAAGTTTCGATTTTTCGTCCGAAAATTTTAAAATTATATAGTATCGCCCCCCCGATTATTTTTCCTAAATTGTATATCCTAAATATTTATAAACTTTGTATATAAATGATGGGTAGTTTGGTAAATATACACTTTGTTTTATTTGGAACTATTTTTATTTGACCCGACTTGAATCGAATAGCCAACCCGACCCGAAACATAACGATATGAATTTTTTTTTTGGGTCCCATCACTTTATGCCCCCTCAAAACTTTTGGTGAAGCTCCGCCACTGGCCCCCACCACAACGTGGAGGGGCTTAATACTAGTTATATTAATTTTAGAATCTTTACACACATATACAATACTTGAATTCTTGGTGTAGATGCCAGATTGTTTGTTGAATTATTGGGAGTTTGTTTTTTTTGTTATATATGTAATGATGGTAACCGAGATAGATTTATTTCATTCAAATTATTCTATAGGTGGATCGTTCTATCGACCTTTCACTTTACTAAATAATATGTCGTAATTAAATTGCTACAATTTTTTTTTTTGATAAAGGGTTTAAATTATTCCTTGGTGCACAAAAGTTTTACACATAAAGAGCCGAAATTGAAAAATAGAAAATGATTACAATACAAAATGCTAATACTTGGTGTTGTAAGGATGTGAAACTAAAAGCAAGTTATTCTTCCGCTTTAAAGTAGCTCCAGAGGTCTCAGACATATCAAGTTTTTCATATGTTTGTCCATTTGGAAGTTCCCAATCGAAGTGGTACAATAGCATCGCGAGCGGAAGCTCCACATTAGCCAAGCCTAAAAGCATGGCCGGACACATTCTTCTTCCGGCCCCAAACGGGAGATATTCAAAATTTGTTCCCATCAAGTTAATGTTAGCAGCACTCTCACTAAACCTCTCAGGAATGAAACTTTGAGGCTCAATCCAATAATCTGGATCTCGTCCAATCATCCATGTGTTGATTAGAACTTTAGTTTTGACTGGAATACTGAATCCTCCAATCTCACAACTTTCCCGACACTCTCTAGGTATTAAAAAAGGAAGAGGAGGATGCAACCTTAAAGTTTCCTTAATGACAAGTTTAAGGTAGTCTAGTTCTTCAATATCTGATTCGTGGATTTTTGTCTTGCCTTTAAGTACATGTCTGAGTTCATCTTGTACTTTCTTCATCACCCTTGGATTCTTCATTAGCTCTGACATCGCCCATTCGATTGTCACGAAAGAAGTGTCGGAGCCTGCTACAAACATATTCTGTGCCATAGTTTTCAAGGTCATTGTAAGAACACATTCCCAACTCCCCAACTCATTGGCCCGTTTATATAAACGGGTTACATGAGTCATAGTTTGGTTTTTTAATATGTAAGTGTAAGTGATTAATTTTTTAAAATTTTACTTAATTTTGTTCCTAGAAATTCTACCTTCTTATATGTTTAACCATAAAAATGAACTTTGAGGAATTTACTAATGTCAGGAATTTAACCTTATTTATATTTAAACACAAGTACACTTTACTAATGTCAGGAATTTAACCTTATTTATATTTAAACACAAGTACACTTTTTAATTTAACTTAACCCATGGGAAAGAGACGTCTGCTCAAACCATTTAAAGCCTTATGTCAACTTTGGAAATGGTCTTTTTGGTAAAGTTTACATATTACGTACGATTTTCTTCTCTTTTTTGACTTATGTTTTTAGTGTTTTACGTACATATTTAAACTCATATTTCTAGAAATTGTTTTTATATATAGAGAAAGAAACATGATGAGATCTAAAATTGTTTTTATATTTAGTCAGTAGTCATTATATGTCAAGGGTAAAGATCCTGTACAAATAGTTTTATCGTACAAAACTTACGAAAGACATAAAAATGTATAAAAATGCGGTGTCATTTTCGTAATTATTTTACTCGTAATTACCCTACAGGATCAAAATTAACATACAAGATCAAAATTAGCCAACAAGATCATTTGTAGAGTAATTATAATACTCTACAAAATTACCCTACAAGATCAAAATTACCCTACAAGATCATTTGTTTGTAGGGTAATTTTGATAATTACTCTACAAGTAAATAATTACGAAAATGACACCGCGTTTTTTACCTTTTCATGTATTTCGTACGTTTTGTACGATAAGCCTATTTGTATTTGATCTTTTGCCTATATGTTAAAACTGTAAGGTAAGAAAAAAATTAAAAAAAAATAAACTGACCACGATGACAGCTTTGATGTTCTCAAAACTTAACGGAAACTCAAGACCACCTTCATCTTTGATCCTCAGTAGAACATCAACAAGATCTTCTTCATTCCCATGGTCACTAGCTCTATTGACACCACGTTCTCTGTGCTCCAATATGATGCTTTCCAAAATCACATCCATCTTATTATGTATATTCAATCTCTTTTTCCTTGAGCCAGCGATTAGAGGCAGTATTTTGATAGACGGAAAGAGATCAGAAACATCAAAACCACCAGACGACTCGACAGTCTGTTGAATCAAATCAATAAGCACGGCTTGATCCTTGCATCGGCTCCCAACACTAAGCCTAGTTACAATGGTGTTAATCATGGTAGAAAGCTTGACAGAGAGGTTGATTGTTTTTGAACTTTGTGTAGCAATGGAATCAACCAGGTCCCATGACTCTTGTTCACGGATAGATCGAAACGATTGAACTTTTCTTGCACTTAGAAGTTCTAAGACACATATCTTACGCATTTGTCGCCAGTATTCGCCGTAAGAAGTGAATGCTATGTCCTTGTAGTTGTACGTCACCATTTCAACAGTAAAAACCTTGGCCCTATTTGCAAAAGAGAGATCATGATTTTTCATAATCTCTTTTGCCAAAGTAGGAGATGAGATTATGATAGCGGAGACTTGGCCGAGTTGTAGATGAACAATCGGTCCTAGTTTTCGGGCTATGTTTCTTAGAGCTTCATGTGGTTGTGCTCCTAGGAGATGATGAATGTGGCCAACTAGAGGGAGCTTCCATGGCTGTGGAGGAAGGTTTTTGTTTGAATTAGGTGAGTTGAAGCTTTTGAACACACTGGTTATTATAAACAAGATGAGGAGGCCTATTGAGAAGAAAAGGGGAGAAAATGGAAACTGGATATCCATATATGCTAACAATTTGAATAGGCAACTCTTATTAATTTAGTACAAATCAATGCAATCTCTTAAGGTTTATATAATAAACTGACCCATATATGAACAAACAAAAGTTAGTTAGGCCAAATTAGAACCAAATTCAGATATTAGACAATGTAAAAATCAAATCAAAATAGAGTTTTTGCCGAAATAGGTGTTGGTGGAAATTTTATTTACCAAAATGGGTGATTGGAAAATTATTTACCAAAATGAGTGTTTAAAAAATATATTTTTTCTCACTCCTAATTCTTTTGGATAAGAAAATTATTATTTCCCACTCATAATTTCCTTAGATAAAAATATAATTAAATAATGAGTAATACAAATATCGTATTAACTTATTTAATGTTAATGCCATAAACTGATTTTTATGCTTTTTAGTTTTTTATTGTTCTTATTCCATTTGTAGGGGAGAATTCAAGCGAAAAGTACTTTTATTGTGAAAACTCGAAAACTAACTAAAAAAGCTTAAAAAACATACTAATTTTTTTTTACAATTTTTTTGTTATAAATTTTCGCAACTTTTTATATATAATTTTTTTTAAGAAACAAAAATTTGTAGTGCACATGTGTAGTACACATATAATACACATGTCTAGTACAAGTGTTTTTTTTTAAGTTTTTTTTATATATAAAAAAGTAGCGAAAATTTATAAAAAAAATTTGTATGTTTTTTTGGACTTTTTAGTTAGTTTTCAGGTTTTCACTCTAATTAGTGGTTTTTAATTGAACCATCTTCTCCATTCGTATCAATTTAAATCTAAGTTTATAAATTATCAATTATAGTTTTTAAGAACGCTATTCTATTTCCTGTCATTCTAATCCATTTTTGTTGGTATTTCTTGTCATTCTAATCCATTTTTATTGGTGTTTTTCATACTTCAATTTCGTCATAATTTAATTTCAATTTTTAAATCTTTTGAAGATTTTGTTTAAAAATTATAAATCAAACAATAATTTATTAACATTGTAATAAACAATTATTTTCTAACTTTGTAATTATATATCTTTTTATGCTAAATAAATTATTAGATAATCAACGACCAATGTGTTTAACTAATATACAAGGGTTTATCAAATATATTAGCTTTCCAGAAATGGATATCATATTCATGTTTTTTCAACTTAAAATAATTGTTTTTTTTAATTTATTATTATGTAAAGTACTAAAATTAAAAAAGCAGTTCAAAGTGTAACTTAAAAAATGTTTACAATAAAATATTTTTGAAGGGAACTAAAACAATACCTATTAAATAATAACATGTTAATAAAAGAATTAGAAAAAAACATTGAAAAAACTTGACATAAAATCTACGATCCAATTTCTTTTTTTAAATTTACTACAATTTTTTCTTAAAATTTAGTGAGTAAACATATTTATTAATAGCAATTCTTTTACCCAATAGAATTAAGAGTGGGAAAAACTAACTTAAAAAAAAAACATCCATTTTGATAAATACTTTTCAAATCCCTCATTTTGGTAAATAAGTTTTCCACCTACACCTATTTGGGAAAAAAACTCATCTATTATACATGAACCTATACCATACAAACAATTATTGAAACTGGTAATGATATTTGTTGTAATAATTTTTAATCGATGTTATCCTTTTGGCCATATCAAAGCTTTATTTTTTGAGTTTTCTCTTTCGGTTGCTTTACCAACGGTATTCTATTAGTACCGAACTCATATCGACTAAATTCCCACCGCTTAGCATGCGGGAATCTTGATTATTAAACTTTGACACACATAGAAAACAAACTATTTCAGTTATTGTCATGTGCATTTGATATTTAACTAGTTTTTTTTACGTCGCGTGTGGCGGCGAAACGAAGCAAATGATAATGTAAAACAAACGTGATTTGAAAATAAAATATGTTGTTTAGAAAGCCAGAGCATTAGAACTGTTTAATTTATCATTGTACCGTTTTATGATACAAAATAAATACTTTATTTTGAGTACAATTTCGTTTATAACAAAACTTATAACGGAATGTCGAGGGAAAAAATCAAGCACAACTACGTGCTTAAGGTTTTAGAATAAAGTTATACACGCAAGTTATTAAAGAAGTATCAAATTATTTGATAAATTAATATATGTTCTAAAAAAGAAAAAAAATTATTAAAAAATGGTAAAGAAAATATATGGTTTTAAAAAAGGAAAAAATATGTTATTAAAAGTAAATATAATAAGGGTAAATTACTTTTTGAGTCCCTGTGTTTTATGGGTTTTAACCACTTGAGTCCAAAAGCAAAAAGTTTAACGACCTGAGTCCCTATAAGCAATTTCTTTAACCATTTGAGTCCAAATTTCTAACTTTGTTAGAATTTCTTGGTTAAGTATTGTTAAATGACCAAAATACCCTTATATTAATAAAATAAAAAAATAAATGCCCATATATACATCACCACCACCAACTGCTACTCCTGATCCATCTCCTACAGTCTCTCTCTCTCTCTCTCCAAACAACCACCACCCTAACCATTCTCCGGCCACCGGTAAGTTTTCTCTCCGGTCGCCTCCGTCTGCTACTCCAAACAACCACCACTGAACCAAAAATCCCCAACCACCAAAAACCCTAGCCGCCTCCATCACGATTCCATCTCAAAATTCCCAGCAAGCAACTGAAATAATCAAACGCCATAAGAAACAAAAACGGACCGGATAAATCAACCTGTTCATGAAGATGTGGTTTGACTTGAAGCGGGTTTAGAACTGAGAGGGTTTTGTGCCAGATTTGTTTGGTATTATCGGAATACCAAAGTTCAGATCTGAATCACCGTCGAATATTAGATTGAATCACCTCGAATTACTAAGGTTATGAAGGCAGTGTGTCTTCTTATGACGGAAACAAGATTCAAAACCCTATAAGACATTGAATCGATCAAATTGAAGACAAATATGTGGATCGATTCAATCGAAGTGCTCAGATTTATCATACGAATAACCGATTAGGTAAGCATAAGCACCGATCGACGGAGATTCATCAGAACCCTAACCCTAAGTTGGAGAGAATAGAGCCGTTGAAGAAGGTTTGAGAACTTACAGATCAGCTAGAAAGAACGAGTGTCTCGAATCCTCACGGTAATTGTGTTAGTTCTGCTTTTTATTGTGCTTGTGTTGATGGTGGGGCAGTGGTGGGGATGGTGGCTGTGTGGTGGAGTTTAGAGAGAGAGAGAGAGAAGCGACTTGTACTGATGTGCATAAAAGACTTGTACTTTGTGTGTAAATGACCGAATTACCCTCATAGTTAACAGACTTGGTGGATGGAGTTAGAAATTTGGACTCAAATGGTTAAAGAAAATGCTTATGGGGACTCAGGTCGTTAAATTTTTTGCTTTTGTACTCAAGTGGTTAAAACCTATTAAACTATTATAATATATGAAATAAAAATAATAATAAAAAGCTATATATTATTTTAAAAATAAAGTTACTATTCATCGTGCTTCGCTAACTATATATATATATATATAATAGCCATCTTTAATTTTTGTCACTTACGTGCATTATATTATAGGGAGAAAGTATCCACTAATCCCTCAAAAGTATATGCACATCCTCAAATCCTATACTGTCCTCACTATACGCCTGAAAATGGGTCCACTCATACGCCCCTGATAGCCCTATCGGCTGGCTCAGGCCCACCTAATTAATGCCAATGATTGGCTGTGAGCCAATGATTGCTTAATGATTGGGATGTATCGTATGTAATTTTATTTAAATATCATAGATGTTTTAGAATGGGGAAGTTGTGAAATATTAATATAAGAAAATTCATAGATTTTTTATAAAATGTTATTATAAAAAATGTTTTAATATTATAAAATATCATGTTTTTATTTATTAAGCATATTATAAAATATCATCGTCTTTTAACAAAAAAATGTGCGTATGTTTTTTTTATTAAGTATTATTATTAAAAACTTCATATTTTTATGAAATGTTTTTATAGAAAATGTGTATATGTTATAAAATATCAAGTTTTTATTTATCAAGTATTATTATAAAAATTCATCACTTTTAATAAAAAATGTACATATGCTTTTTTTTTTAAATATTATTATAAAAAACTTCATATTTATTATAATATTTTTTTATAAAACAAATTGTATATATTATAAAATGTCAAACTTTTTATTTATTAAGTATTATTATGTCTTTAATTGTTTTTCACTCGTCATTTATTAACCATAACGCAACAAAGAAACGTAATTAAAAATGTAATTAAACATCAATTTATATTAATACAGTAGAAACTCTATAAAATAATACACTTGGGACCATCAAAATTTATTAATTAAAAGAGTTATTAATTAATCGATAAATTAATAATTATTAATTTATATTTTAATTAATATTTTATTAATTTATAGTAGAATACTTAGTTTACAAACACATTTCAAGCTTCCACTTAATTATTGTATACAATGCATGTATATCAAATGAACGGCCCAATTTGAAAGAAACCTTCAATCTCCCACCTTATTATGCTTCTTGTGTTCAATGTATCACTTTATGGACATTAAAAATATTTTCTATATAAATACAAGATCAAAATAGGTTAACACAAACAAATCATACACACAACATGGCTTCCCATCTTAAGATGTTCTGACTCACCCAGAAGAAAATGTAGTTGCACAGTTGTTGACTGATGAAGAAATTATTGAAAGCGTTATTGGAATTAATAAAGATGATATCGATGAAGAAGATGATGAAAGTTCTACAATGGAGCCCCCTTCGCGAAACAAAGCTATTAAAGCGGCAATCACATTGAACAATTTCTTGTTGAGCTATGAGAAAACAACACCAGAAGTTCTTACCATGCTAAGGAAAATTAGAGACGAGATTCAAGGGGAAATTGATTTCAACAAAAAACAAAAGACAATTGAGTCATTTTTCAAGAAACCTTCATAAATAATTCATGTAATATGCTATATATAAGGAATTATTAATTTATATTTTATATGGGGTCTAAAGAAATTATCAAAAATGTATTATCTTATAATTTTAGCGAATTATTAATTTAGCACCCTATCCCCGAGTCGGGACCGGCAAAAAATATTATCTTAGAGAGTTTATTAAATAATCGAGTATTAATTTATCAAGTTTCTACTGTACACAAAACATGTCACTTTCATACAAAATGTAATGACTAAGCCCTAAAAGCTAAACCATAAATCGCTAGTTGTTACATATTCTTAAATTCTTCCACAGGAAAACGATGGGTGTAACACCCAAATACCAAGACACGCCGACTATCTTGAAATTGGGTACTGGTACCCTAGCTTCCAACGGACTTTCCTCATTCCAACTACCACATCAAGAGGCACAAGGTAAGAGGCGGTTGGGGCAGTAGGTGTCGAGATTTCCTTTATTAACCACTGTCCATTCTGGCATGCCCTATCAGCGTGGTGTGTGTCATGGAATTCCCGTTGGTGGATACCTCATGAGAACACTAATGAACGACACTCTTGGAAGTACATGCAACGGGGCAAACAACATTGGATGACGTTACTAAGAGCTTAGCACAATGTGTCCACTCCGATCACACATTATCCTAGATCGACGTCCTAGTGCATGAATCTAAGATACGAACGCAGGTAAGCGTTTGAATCTGAAATATGAACGCAATGTACTTCTCCATAAGGATTACACTACCACCAACGTCAAAACAGCGACTTTCGACATCATGTTAATAAAACATACAATAATAGCGTTAGACTCGACATTCAAAAATATATTGTCAAAAGTAAAAAACAAATCCAGGCACCACCACCCACCACGGAACCACCATAGCTCACCACCACCCTCAACCACCTCATCCATCTCCACAGCCGACCCACCATCACCACCACCACCACCACAGCCGACCCACCACCCCAGCTGACCCCCCACCACTACCACCAACCCACCACCTCCACCACCACCATAATCCCCACCCACAACCCAACACCACAATATCCACCACCTCACCACCGTCAACCACCATAACCCACCACCACATATAACAACCACAACCCCAACACCACTGAAAACAACAACAACAACCACAACCCCAACACCACCACAAACGGCCAAAAAAAAAAAAAACATAAAGGATTGAAGATTAATCATCAAAATATGGAATACAAACTAACCTTGAATATTTCGACCGTATAGAGAGATACGAGAGCGAGAACTATACGAGAGACAAAGAATCCATGCGTGTGTGCAATTCTGGATCGTCATCGTGCGGTCCAGAGTTCATCTCTTGTGGTCCACAACCCCTTTTCGTATGTGCTTACGGATAGGAACTTGTTTGTGGCTATAAAAGGCAATAAATCTTCTATAAGTCGCTCATAGGTCAATGAGAGGTGTATAGAAATACACTTTCTGCCAACTTTCAGAAAAGGTAAGTATATACGACCCTCATCACCCTATACGCAGCGTATAACCTGAAAATGTGTCAGAATTCGTATACCTATACTCCTCTCATTGCCATATGAGCGGAGTATAGACGTTTTTTTAAAACTTGTAATACGTATGAGAAGTTGTGATAATATGCATCCATCTTCACATTCACTATGGGTTCTTTGCAAATGTGGTAGGCAAGCTGTACTAAAAACATCTTGGACTAAAACTAATCACGGACATCAATTTTACACTTGCTCTCAAATGGTATGCTTTTTAAGCACTATTTTTTACACTTTAAAACACAAATTCGTCTTCCGTTTCAGCGTTCTAGGTGCAAATTCGTTGTGTGGCACGTTCTTCCCTTGTGTAATCGGTCATGTGTGGTCACCAAAGGACTGATGGATTCGAAGGTTGTGCTTGAAGACCAAGTTAAGGATTTGAAAGAGGATGTTCGAATGTATAAATTGCAAGTCGTAGAATTGGAAGATAATCATTCAAGGGTAGTTCGCAAGAGGGAAACCTGTTTGATAATCAGTTGGATTTTTTTTTGTGTTGTTTGTCTTGGTATTTATCATTGGTAGTATTTAAGTTTATGCAAGATGTGTAATCGAATGTAGTGACTCTCGTATTTTCGGTGATCTAGTGAATGTTTACTTTTGAGATTATATTTGTTTCCGGTTGTTACCTTTAATTACAAAAAAAAAATTAAAGATTTTAAAAACATTGAATGTTGTTTTTTTAAACGTTATTATTAAAAATTAACAAGTTTATAACATATTGTTTTTCAATATTATTATAAATATTTAAACATAACAAAAAGAAATAAATATTTGTTCATACATGCCCAAAACATAACCAAAATAAATGAACATTAAGTTCCCACAAATGTTTAACAATAAAGTTCACCAAACGAAACATAGAAATACTATTCCAACACCATTTCGTCATCGTTGTCGTCAGAATCATCATCACCACCTGTCATAGGGATCTGCGTAGCGGGCGGGCCTGCTTGCGTCCCAGACGGGCCTGCCTCCATGCCGGTATCCGGTTACACTCGTGGACGTGGCGGAGTCGAACCGCTAACCCCGCCTGGTTACGTTTCTCGGCCTCACTAGCCATAATCCACTCCATCAAGTTCTCCATCCGGTCCATCCGCCGACCCTGCTGTGTCTAGCTCGCCATCATATCGGCCTGACCCGCCATAAGCCTCTCGAGGAGACGCTGGGTGGACTCAGGTAACCTCGCCGCATTAAAAAATGCGTTGAGGAATGTGTGGCGGCTCCGGCGGATGCCCCTGGTCAACCTCAGGCTCGATGTCTCCCTCTCCAATAGGCACGTCAGAAACATGAGGCAACTCCACCTCCCCGGCCTCCAGCAGTGCTTGGTGTACAAACGGTTAGCAGTCCAAACCAACAAACCTGTACCCAATATCCGGAAAGTTCACCGCTATGTGCATCCCTGTCATTGACCTAATACCCAAATGCTCGGAAGGTGCCGACTATGGCAACTCCCCGATGAATGGAAAATATCAGCCGCAATGTTGGGCAATACACGTGATGAATGCCCCTCCATACAAACGACTACGCATCTGCCGTTTGCTGTATGAGGCGAAATATTCCGCTAGACAGCGATGGCCGCACGACGGCCCCTTGAATAAACAGTAAAGATATAACATGCGTTCTTCGTGATCCACCCGTTGCTTTTGCAACGCGAAGAAATCGACGTGGCAATGCAGCGGTGTAGGTAATGAATGAGACGGTCAAGAATCAATGAGACTCGGGCCTTCTTACCGAAGGGTTTAGGACAGAGGGTGGGCCACCAAGCAAATAACTGATCATCAGGCATAGTCGTGATCGCGGTGGTATAAATGTCCTGAACCAACTTATCCTCGATATAGAATCCAGTGGAAACAGCAAACTGACATAGTGACATATTATGTCGTTGCCCGAATAAACAGAAATATACCCCATGAGGCGGTGGTTCTACGTTTGGATCATCCATATCCGAATTCGGCTGGTCAGCCGACCGTGGACGAAACAAGAACATGGAGATAATCTCCACCATCATAGTCCTATAAGACGGCACAGCCGCCTCCTAAACATGCGATCCCACGGGCTATTCTCCCTGATTAAACCTTGGGCCCTCACCTCTTCCCCGTATTCCCGTAACGAAAAACCATGACAACTCCCTCTGCTGTCCCACCCTCATCTGCTGGAACCTGTTAAAACGTCTACACTCCCTAGACCGATGTGGGTAGTCCATAAAGGGAAATCCCGAACAATCACCCCAGCCATCGGATCAAATCCAGGCACCGGTACCGCACCACCCCCGACAATAAACTCCTCCTAGTCTGACGACATATCTGCAACAATTAAAATATAATACATTTCAAATATTAATAAAATTATAACATATTTTATTAATCAACTTTTATAGAATTATAAAATATTTCGTTTCTGTTACGTGTCAAATATTAATAAACTTATAGCAATTTTTATTAACCAGATTTATATTAAAATATAATATGTGTCAAACATTAATTAAATTAAAAAAACTTTTTATTAACAATTTTATAGAATTATAAACTATTTCGTTTCGGTTTGTTTATAAATTATTTTGTTTCCATTCGTTTCGACCCATCACCACCATAGCCGACCCACCACCACCATAGCCAACCCCCACCACCTCCACCTCCACCATCATAGCCGACCCACCACCGGCGCCACCACCACCACCACTAACACAACCGACCCACCACCACCACCGCAACCGACCCACCACCATCACCACAGCCGACCCACCGCCACCACCACCACCACTAAAGCCGACCCACCACCACTACCACCCACCGTTTAACCCTAACCACCGTCAATCTCCACCACCTTCAAACCCTAACCACCGCAACCATAATCACTGTCAATCCCCACCGCCGTCAAACCCTAACACCATCAATCTCCACCACCATCAACCCTAACCACCGCAGCCCCACCGCCCAACCCTAACCTAGTCAAACACCCACCACCGTTGGAACCACCTCTACAGCCCACCCATCACAACCACCGCAGCCCCACCGTCAAAACCTAACCACCGCCAAACACCTAACCACCGTCAACATAACCACCGTCAAACACAACCACCATCAAACTCACCACCGTCCAACCCTAACCCCATCAAACACCACCACCTGCCAAAATTACCAAAAAAAAAGACACATAGGAAAGATGAAGGTGTTACTAACCTCTTGTGAAAATCTGAAGCGTATAGCTTGATATGAGAGAGAGACAGTGTAACGCCCCAAAATCTGAATGTTAATATTTGTTGTATGTTATTATGTGACACGTCAGGAAATAAATAACTACGCTATTTAACCTAGTTAAGGGTATGGACAAAAGTCTTAAATGATTAAGGTAGTGTCAGTTATGTTTTAAAAGTAAACCCGAGGGGCTAAAATGGAACAAATGAAAGTTAAGTTATAAAATAACTAAACACACACAAACACACACATACGTGTGTGTTCGAGAAAGATCAGGAGGCTCCCATGGAGCCTCAAACCCTAAATCGCCTTTAAGCTCAAATTGGAAGGCAAGATGAAGCTGAAATCCATAACCGAGCATGGATTAATGATCACCAACACGAGGGGATCATAAGGTATGTCTTAAATCTAAGATTGGTGATCATGGGTGAAGTGGGTTATGTTCTAATCCGTGAGTTAATATGAAATTGATCATGTACAAGGGTTAGAATCCTCGTGTAGAACATGGGTTATGAATGGTTTGCGTTAATTTGATGTTTAGAGGTGACACCCGTTAGTTAGGGTGAAGATGATGACTAGAATCACCTCCTATGTTCAAGTCTTGTTGAATGATTGATGTATTATGTGGGTATGATGAATTATTGTTAGATGAAAGTATAGGAATATGATGATGTTATGTTTAATGTTCATTTGGAATGATACATGATGATTAGTAGTTGGTTTTGATGGGTTATGTATGAGTTTAGAAGAATTGTGCATGAAATAGTTGTACGTTATGCTTAAAAGGTAGTACTCACATCAAGTGTATGATGAAATGTATATAGTGTCGTCCGTATAGTCGATTATGATGTTACGGGTATATGATAATAAGTCGATAGTTAAGTATGGTTAATAGTTGACTTTTGAAAGTCAACTAAGTATAAGAAACATGATTTGACTCGTTGTCGTAAATGTAGGTGAATGGGAAGTCGTATGGTACATGTTATAGCAATCCGTGTTAAATGTAATGACATGATGAGTTACATGAGTTTAACGTATACGGATATGATTATATGAAGTTGATTATGTATTTTAATGCTTGTTAGAAATGACTAAGGAAAGTTAAGTGTGAATTATGCGAGTGATATGATTGTTACATGTACAAAGGTGTATGCTAATAAGAGCGTGATTTCGATGAAATGAAAGTATAGGAATCACGTCGAGACGGACTCAAGCATGAGGTGTTAACGGGTCAAGAAGAGGCAAGGAATCGGATACGAGCACGGACGCATAAGGTAAGTGATTTCCGTAATCACTTCTTAGTTCAAGTAAGTAATAAAGTGTTGTAATTGATTAAACATGATGTTTGAGGTCAAATATGTGTTAAAGTCTTTCGTCGTAAATGATGTGATTAAAGTTGACCAAAATGCCCTTGATGGGTATTTTGGGGTAAACGATCTTAAAAGTAGTTTAGAAACAAGTTATTCGATTAGAGTAATGTTTTGGACAAGTATGGAAGTGGGGATGATGGTTTGGTTAGTCATAGACCAATTAATGCGCGAATACCCTTAACGGGTCAAAATAAGCATATGAACGATAATGTGTTAAGAGGATGCAAGACATCCAAGAATTTAGTAATTTATGATAGACGTCACTGATATTGTTAGATTTATAAGAGGTTATGGTAAAATGACCAAGTTATGTTGATGAATGCATGAACGGGTCGAATAAATCATAAACGAATAATAAGACGATAGCGTGTAAGTTAAGAATTTCCGTAATCCGGATGTGGGATTTTAAGTTTATATGATAGAATGTGAATTTACAAGCATGTAGGAAGAAACGGGAGGTTAAATGGGTAAACGGTTCGAAAGTTATGCGCGTTTTAGTGCGTTCGGACGATGAAACGAAACTGCAGAAAAAATGCACTTTAGAGAGGCCGTCGCCGACGGGCAAGGGAAAATCAGTTTTTCTCCGACGGGTTATCTTCCTGTCTACGGGGTTTTGGCTACGGGAAAAACTACGGGCCGTCGCCGACAGGCCCTAGGGCCGTCGCCGACGACCTCCCTAAGTCCAAAAGTCTGAAAATTGTTATTTAAGTCGATTTATGTATCGTAGGCTTCGGTTTGTTATCCGTGGACTACGGCGGACTTTCTAAACATGATTTTGATCGATCCTTAGATGTTTATGGGCTATAAATCAAAGTTTAAGTCTCATGTAAATAACGTATAAGTATGTGAGAGGTATGCAAGGTGTTGTACACGTATGTAGATGCGTAATTATGTATATATGTAATACTGTAAGAAAGGTATGTACGTATGCAGATGAGTATGTATGTATGTATAGAGATATGTATGAGTGTATGCATGTATGAAATGCTGTAGGAAGGGTATGTACGTATGCAGATGTGTATGTATGTATGTATAAAGATATGTATGAGTGTAGGCATGCACGTAAAGATGTAGAAAGGTATGTACGTAGGTAGTTGTGTATGTGTGTATGTATAAGGACATGTATAAGTGTATGCACGTATGTAAAGTTGTAGGAAGGGTATGTGCGTATGTAGACGTGTATGTAAGTAGGTATGCAAGTACGTATGTATGTATGACTTAGATATGTTGAGTGTTAACGTTATTGATGGTGTACCTTGAGAATGAAAAAGTGATGCAGGTACATTACTGAAGCCTCACCAGGAAATGGATACGCAGATGAAATGCTTAAAGTTTGAAAGATGACGAAATGTGAACGTATCTTGTTTATATAATGTGTGCTAATGTTTATGAATGTATGTGGTGAGTGCAGGTTGTATGGATAACGGGCGATTATAACAAGGATTAGAGATCGAAGATCGAGTCACAAGATAGATTGTACGGGAATAATTGAGTATGTACTATTAGGAAACAAGACTTATGCTTTATCTTTGTAGAAGATACATATCAAAACGAACTTTCAAGTAAGTCAAAACATTGGTAATGAAAGAAATTTTATGGTTCGTGTTTTCCGCTGCGACTTTTGTCATGTACGAATTAGGGTCTAACAAGTTGGTATCAGAGCCCTGGTTTGAGGGAATCAAGTACGAGAAGGTAAGTACTTGAACTCAAACTTGTGTGCTCTTGAGATAAGAAATCCGTACAATCTAAGACTCGATCAAGATCCAAAGGTAAAGGCTAATGTAAGTAGGTACCTATGTGTACGTATAAAGAAACTGACGGTTTTGTATGTGCAAGGTAAGCATAAGTGTTGGAAGAGGATGATCCGTGAATGCAGTTTAGGATGAATACTAAGGCAGGCAAAAAGGTAATAGACAAATAGGCAAATGAGCCCAGGTACGTAAATCTAATATGTGGGTGTAAGTAATGGTAAAGTTCACTAAGGGAAGGAAAAATATTTTTTTAAAATGAAAGACAATGACTGTATAGTAATGAAGTACTGGAAGTGATACACGCGCCGAAACCTAAGTCTACGGACATAAGGTGACAATTACATGAAGGCACGAAACTACTTTGTGGATTGTGTACCTGGCCAGTACACGAGAAACGTATGACGTTCGTGAGATCATGATAATTGCTACAGGTATGTCCGGCAGAGTTAGGTAGCAGGCGGGCGTGTGGGTGAAATGGGAAGTAAGACTCTCGGGGAATTGAGAGTACTATGAAAGTATGAAAAACATGCCTGATAAGAAAGAAGAATGTGGAATCCGTAATTTAGTACGGATTAATAAGATATGAATGATATGTTTGAATCCGTGAGACGGATTCAAGGATGAAAGGTATGAATGCAATGTTTGAATCCGTGAGACGGATTCAAGTGATGAAAGGTATGAATGCAATGTTTGAATCCGTGAGACGGATTCAAGTGATGAAAGGTATGGATGCAATGTTTGAATCCGTGAGACGGATTCAAGTGATGAAAGGCATGAATGCAATGTTTAAATCCGTGAGACGGATTCAAGTGATGAAAGGCATGAATGGAATGTTTGAACCCGTAAAACGGATTCAAGGAAAGGAAAGGTAGCAATGATATGTCTGAATCTGCGAAACGGATTCAACACATGTAAGGAATGAAAGATGTGAATGATATGATTGAATTCATTAGATGGGTTCAAATCATAGAAGGAAGAGAAGGTATGAATGATATGTTTGAATCCGTGAGACGGATTCAAGGAAGAAAGGCATGAATATAATGTTTGAATCCGTAAGGCGGATTCAATGAATGAAAAAGCATGAATGATGCATCTGAATCCGTGAGACGGATTCAAAAATATAAAAAAAAAGAATGAAATTAATCCGCCTAAGAAGATGTTGACAGTTTGACCATGATTGGGTCGAATGGGTCATAGAAATAAGCATAAAGTAAAAAGTGATAGTATAATAGACGAATTTTTGTATAAGTTACGTGTTAGATGTGTTAGTAATTGACTCTTAGAAGTCAGAATGATGACGGGCTGTGACCTGGACAATAACTTGAGTATGGGCGGGAATGGTAAGCTTAGTAAGAAATATTGAAACGATGTAATAAGGTCTTCGCAAGTAAGCATGAATGGAAGGAAGTACGAGCGTGTACTTCAGTTGGCGAAATGATAAATTGAATGAAAGGAGTGTATGTAAGAAATAGAATGTGTGGCACGTTATAGCAGGCACGTAGGAAATTGTAGAAGAGTTATAGGTGGGTAATTACCTAGTGTAATGAATGTTTGAATGACATATGTTAACCGCCGATGTTGTTGATGATAATGTTAGAACTATTGATGTGATGAAACCAATCGTGTTGATGAAAGGACGTGCACGAGCGGAAGCACATTTCACGAAGGAATGAAAGCTGGCCTATACGGTTAGTACTCGAGAAGAAGATGATCGATCTGGGTTGCGGATCGTGGTTTGGGAAAATGAAAAAGAGGTTAGTAAAATGTTTAACTCCTGATTGGAGAGATATGAACTATTTATACACGTGAATTAAGTAATGCATGAAGTGAAAGCAATAGTAATGTGAAATGAACGAAATGATTTAAAGATAATATAAAGGTATGCAAGGTATACGTAACTGTAGAAAACGTAGAGTAACGTTAACGTTAGAGTTAAGCACGTAGGTGTGACTATGAAATAGTAAGTTTTGTGGAGGTAATAAAACAAAAGTTAAATGTTATACAGAGTATGTAGAGAATGTAAATTTTTAGAGGTGAGATGGAGATATTAGATCCATTAAGAATGGATCATATTAAAGGACGGAAGAGTATGTGTATTGACCAGTTATTGACAGGTCAAGTAAATGAAATAGGAAAGAATGTTCAGGAAAGTATGGGCTAGTGGTCGTATGGATGGGCTGGAAGAAAAGATAATGTGTGTTCGATGAAAGTGAGAAAGGTTTCGGGGACGAAACCTTGTTTAAGGGTGGTAGACTTGTAACGCCCCAAAATCTGAATGTTAATATTTGTTGTATGTTATTATGTGACACGTCAGGAAATAAATAACTACGCTATTTAACCTAGTTAAGGGTATGGTCAAAAGTCTTAAATGATTAAGGTAGTGTCAGTTATGTTTTAAAAGTAAACCCGAGGGGCTAAAATGGAACAAATGAAAGTTAAGTTATAAAATAACTAAACACACACAAACACACACATACGTGTGTGTTCGAGAAAGATCAGGAGGCTCCCATGGAGCCTCAAACCCTAAATCGCCTTTAAGCTCAAATTGGAAGGCAAGATGAAGCTGAAATCCATAACCGAGCATGGATTAATGATCACCAACACGAGGGGATCATAAGGTATGTCTTAAATCTAAGATTGGTGATCATGGGTGAAGTGGGTTATGTTCTAATCCGTGAGTTAATATGAAATTGATCATGTACAAGGGTTAGAATCCTCGTGTAGAACATGGGTTATGAATGGTTTGCGTTAATTTGATGTTTAGAGGTGACACCCGTTAGTTAGGGTGAAGATGATGACTAGAATCACCTCCTATGTTCAAGTCTTGTTGAATGATTGATGTATTATGTGGGTATGATGAATTATTGTTAGATGAAAGTATAGGAATATGATGATGTTATGTTTAATGTTCATTTGGAATGATACATGATGATTAGTAGTTGGTTTTGATGGGTTATGTATGAGTTTAGAAGAATTGTGCATGAAATAGTTGTACGTTATGCTTAAAAGGTAGTACTCACATCAAGTGTATGATGAAATGTATATAGTGTCGTCCGTATAGTCGATTATGATGTTACGGGTATATGATAATAAGTCGATAGTTAAGTATGGTTAATAGTTGACTTTTGAAAGTCAACTAAGTATAAGAAACATGATTTGACTCGTTGTCGTAAATGTAGGTGAATGGGAAGTCGTATGGTACATGTTATAGCAATCCGTGTTAAATGTAATGACATGATGAGTTACATGAGTTTAACGTATACGGATATGATTATATGAAGTTGATTATGTATTTTAATGCTTGTTAGAAATGACTAAGGAAAGTTAAGTGTGAATTATGCGAGTGATATGATTGTTACATGTACAAAGGTGTATGCTAATAAGAGCGTGATTTCGATGAAATGAAAGTATAGGAATCACGTCGAGACGGACTCAAGCATGAGGTGTTAACGGGTCAAGAAGAGGCAAGGAATCGGATACGAGCACGGACGCATAAGGTAAGTGATTTCCGTAATCACTTCTTAGTTCAAGTAAGTAATAAAGTGTTGTAATTGATTAAACATGATGTTTGAGGTCAAATATGTGTTAAAGTCTTTCGTCGTAAATGATGTGATTAAAGTTGACCAAAATGCCCTTGATGGGTATTTTGGGGTAAACGATCTTAAAAGTAGTTTAGAAACAAGTTATTCGATTAGAGTAATGTTTTGGACAAGTATGGAAGTGGGGATGATGGTTTGGTTAGTCATAGACCAATTAATGCGCGAATACCCTTAACGGGTCAAAATAAGCATATGAACGATAATGTGTTAAGAGGATGCAAGACATCCAAGAATTTAGTAATTTATGATAGACGTCACTGATATTGTTAGATTTATAAGAGGTTATGGTAAAATGACCAAGTTATGTTGATGAATGCATGAACGGGTCGAATAAATCATAAACGAATAATAAGACGATAGCGTGTAAGTTAAGAATTTCCGTAATCCGGATGTGGGATTTTAAGTTTATATGATAGAATGTGAATTTACAAGCATGTAGGAAGAAACGGGAGGTTAAATGGGTAAACGGTTCGAAAGTTATGCGCGTTTTAGTGCGTTCGGACGATGAAACGAAACTGCAGAAAAAATGCACTTTAGAGAGGCCGTCGCCGACGGGCAAGGGAAAATCAGTTTTTCTCCGACGGGTTATCTTCCTGTCTACGGGGTTTTGGCTACGGGAAAAACTACGGGCCGTCGCCGACAGGCCCTAGGGCCGTCGCCGACGACCTCCCTAAGTCCAAAAGTCTGAAAATTGTTATTTAAGTCGATTTATGTATCGTAGGCTTCGGTTTGTTATCCGTGGACTACGGCGGACTTTCTAAACATGATTTTGATCGATCCTTAGATGTTTATGGGCTATAAATCAAAGTTTAAGTCTCATGTAAATAACGTATAAGTATGTGAGAGGTATGCAAGGTGTTGTACACGTATGTAGATGCGTAATTATGTATATATGTAATACTGTAAGAAAGGTATGTACGTATGCAGATGAATATGTATGTATGTATAGAGATATGTATGAGTGTATGCATGTATGAAATGCTGTAGGAAGGGTATGTACGTATGCAGATGTGTATGTATGTATGTATAAAGATATGTATGAGTGTAGGCATGCACGTAAAGATGTAGAAAGGTATGTACGTAGGTAGTTGTGTATGTGTGTATGTATAAGGACATGTATAAGTGTATGCACGTATGTAAAGTTGTAGGAAGGGTATGTGCGTATGTAGACGTGTATGTAAGTAGGTATGCAAGTACGTATGTATGTATGACTTAGATATGTTGAGTGTTAACGTTATTGATGGTGTACCTTGAGAATGAAAAAGTGATGCAGGTACATTACTGAAGCCTCACCAGGAAATGGATACGCAGATGAAATGCTTAAAGTTTGAAAGATGACGAAATGTGAACGTATCTTGTTTATATAATGTGTGCTAATGTTTATGAATGTATGTGGTGAGTGCAGGTTGTATGGATAACGGGCGATTATAACAAGGATTAGAGATCGAAGATCGAGTCACAAGATAGATTGTACGGGAATAATTGAGTATGTACTATTAGGAAACAAGACTTATGCTTTATCTTTGTAGAAGATACATATCAAAACGAACTTTCAAGTAAGTCAAAACATTGGTAATGAAAGAAATTTTATGGTTCGTGTTTTCCGCTGCGACTTTTGTCATGTACGAATTAGGGTCTAACAGACAGTATAAGGGAGAGAGTTTGTGTGTTTTTTTGGTGTTTGGTGTGTGTGTTTGAATTTCTTTTGATCTATTTCCCCCCTTTAGTGAAGATGAAAAGTTGTTTGTTTTGTATACACCTCTCATTGACATATACGCTGCATATAGACTGTCCACCAGGGGAGGCGTATTGGGCAATGAGCATCGTATAGGTGCTGGTATATGCATCTCATTGTCCTATACGCTGTGTATAGTGCCTTTTTAAAAAAAAAATATTCTGATGTAAATAAGGGTTTTTATATATAAAACAATCTAATTAACATTTATAAAAAAATTGTTGTGTACACTATATTTGAAAGATAATATAATGTAAATAACAAATTTTCTTAACATGTAATACTACGATTAAACATTTTTAAGTCTTACAACGAAAACCTATGACAAGTTAATAAATTCTCTTCGTTGACTTCTATTACTACCTAGTAATGTCATTCCCTGTGTAATACGAGTGACGTATGATAAAATACACATATTTGTCCCGTGTAAAGTGTATAATTTTTGTATAGTTTTTATTTGTTTTTTTTTTGTTTTTAGTGTTGTATTATATTATTTTGTGTTTTGCCAGGTCCTAGTGCAAATGGAGCGAAAACGAGTAATAAGAAAATAACCAGTCAGTTGATCAGAGTAGAACGCCAGTGACCAAATTAAATTGCAGCCATTTTTCTTGAGTGGGATGAACCCGCTATCTCTATGTTATAAAATGGGCAATATGAATTATATAATTCATAAATATAGACGCTGCTAGATATGAAGCCCATTTTATTAGTTTCTTTTGGTGGGCCAAGGAACGAATAGGAAAAAGAAAATAATGGCTGCCATATTATGTGATATACCCATACATACGAACACAATATATAATAAAGGCGGCTCTTATTCATGAGAAGGTGATTATACATTATACATATTAAAACAAGGGAAAATATCAAATAGGAAGATTAATTTCGCTAGGAAGGATAGGAAGCAATAAGAGGATGACATGTGGCAAAGATAAAAAACATAAGGAGAGGCATTTTGGTCAAAACTCACCATCTTCAAAATAAACCCAGCATCTGCAATTCATTTCTCTTACCCGTATACTCAAATCCACCATTTTCAAAACTATAAACTACCACATCACAACCACCACCTCCACCACCACCACCACCACCACCACCACCACCACCACCTCTACGACCTACGATCGCCACCATCTTGCCGGAAACTAGATCTGAAACCACCACCTTCAACCACCTGTTGGGTTTTTCAGATCTGACACCATCATTCCACCATCCACCGCCACCGCTCCACCGCCACCAGTTTCCCCACGGTGTATCAGAGTTCTTTTTCCGTCCACCGTCGTTAATCAGAGTTCTTTTGTAAGTTATGTTATATTTTATTTTCATTGCGTTTTAGTTATCAAACCTCAATTGCGTTTTTCACATCATTATATTTTAGTTAGAGTTCTTTTCATTTTGTTCTTCTGGAGTTTAAAATAGAGACATGACCATGCTAAAATAGAAGCATGATCATGTTGGAACAAAGGTATGACCACGTTAAAACTCATTGCGTTTTACAACCCGCAGTGCAAAGAACATGATGATGCTTGGACAGAGGCATGATCATGTTGGAACTAAGGCATACCCATGTTAAAACTACATTGCTTTTTAGAACCTATGTTAAAACTCCATTGCTTTTTAGAACCTGTAGTACAAAATATTAATTTTGGTTTCATTGCGTCTTACAACTTGGAGTGTAAAGAACATGTAGAAACATGGCCATGTTAAAACTTCATTGATATTGATTTTTAGTTTTATTGCGTTTTACAAGCAAATAACATGATCATGCTAAAATAGAATCATGGTCATGTTGGAACAAAAGCATGGCCATGTTAAAGCATAAACATGGCCATGTTAAAACTCCATTGCTTTTTAGAACCTACAGTGCAAAATATTGATTTTTGTTTTCATTGCGTTTTACAACTTGAGGTGCAAAGAACATGATCATGCCAAAACAGAAGCATGGTCATGTTGGAACAAAAGCATGACCATGTTAAAACATAAACATGGCCATGTTAAAAATTCATTGCTTTTTAGAACTACAGTGCAAAATATTGATTTTTGGTTTCATTGCGTTTTACAAGCAAAGAACATGATCATGCTAAAATAGAAGCATGGTCATGTTGGAACAAAAGCATGACCATGTTAAAACTTAAACATGGTCATGTTAAAAGTTCATTGTGCAAAATATTGATTTTTGGTTTCATTGCGTTTTACAATCTGGGGTGCAAAGAACATGATCATGCCAAAATAAAAGCATGGTCATGTTGGAACAAAAAAAGCATGACCATGTTAAAACTTCAATGCTTTTTAGAATATGTAGTGCAAAATATTGATTTTGGGTTTCATTGTGTTTTAGAACTGGAGTGTAAAATAACATCAAAGAACATGATCATGTTAAAAGGGAAGCATGATCATGTTGGAACAAATACATGACCATGTTAAAACATAAACATGACCATGTTAAAACCTATTGCGTTTTAGAACCTGAGTTATAGTGTGTTGTTCTATCAATTGCGTTTTACGCATCTGGGTTTTCGAATTTTTTTTTCAAAAGTATAGCAATAGTGTGCTCGTTTTAGAGATAAAAAACACTCGTTTTTATGGTGTAATTTTTATAAAAAAATATTGTCGTATGAAAAAGTTATTAACGATTTAAAAACGACAGGGAATTGGAGGAGAGAGAAACTATTGACTTGAATAGACTAGAATACCCTCAAACTAACTCACGCGCCTCTTTTTTCTTGTTCAATTTCACCCATTTAATCTCAGCCATTGATTAATCAAATTGATGGTCAAGATTACTTCCTAGCCTTCCTAGCAAAATAAACTTCCTATTGTATCTTCACCCATTAAAACAAACCTTTCATGAACAGTACACAAATATTTTTATAATATTATTTATACTTTCGATTATTTCATTATTTATTACTTAATCGATTTCATTAACTCTATAACATTTATGAAATTTGGTGAACAGTAGTTCACCTGCTTTAGGCCAAATTAAATTACGATTTTGTCCCCGCTTTAAAATTACGATTTTGTCATCAGTTTAAAATTACATTTTTACCTCCAGTTCAAAATACAATTATGCTTTTGCCCTAGTTAAAAATTACAATTTTGCCCTCGGTTCAAAATTACGATTTTGCCCCGTTTAAATTTACAGTTTCACCATTAGTTTTGTTTTGTTCCTCCCAGCTATTACTATTTTTGCCTCAATTTAAATTTACATTTTTGTCATCGTTTTTGTTTGTTTTCCTAGTAAAATTATGATTTTGCCCCCAGTGTATATCTACAGACACAAGATGGGGGAATAGTGTTAGGAAGCTGCCTGGCACTCCCCCATTGGCCCAACCAATTTACGATTTTATCCCCGCTTTAAAATTACGATTTTGCCATCAGTTCAAAATTACGTTTTACCCCTAGTTCAAAATCATTATGCTTTCGCCCCAACTAAAAATTACCATTTTGCCCTCGATTCAAAATTACGATTTGACCCGTTTAAATTTACAGTTTTGCCATTAGTTTTGTTTTTTCCCCACCCAGCCAAATTACAATTTTTCCCTCAATCTAAATTTACATTTTTGCCGTCGTTTTCTTTTGTTTTTCCAGTCAAATTATGATTTTGACCCCAGTGTAAACTTACAGTCATGCCATCGTTTTAGTGTGTGTTTTTTTTTGACAAAACTGTAGTAGTGCTTTGTTTTAATTGTTTGACTCGGTGTAATTTTTATTTTTCCCCCAGTTTAAAATTATTGTTTTTCTATCGTTTTTGTTGTTCTTAAGCAAAAGTATGATAGTGTTTTAATTTAATTGGTTTACTCAATGTATTTTTTTTTGAGATCGTGTATGAGTAGTATGTACAAGTAATCGAAACACAGACGGACATTTTACGAGAGAGAAATATTTGGCTTAGTGCCCCGTAACGCGGACGGTGGAAAATCTAGTTATTATTATTTTGAGAGGGTATCTTGGGGACCCCACACCATACTTGAGTAAGCAAACTAATATATATTTGAAAACGTTGCATATAAAGAAAAAGATAATACATCATTCGACTAAAAAAGGAGACACAAATCAGAAGGCGGCTGAAGGGGGATGCTTTTTGGACCCCACTTTCTTGGCTCTTTATATACATAGAAAGAAGCCATATATATTATTATTATTATTGTTGGGTGACAAAAGAAAAAAAAAAGAATTGGTTCGAGGGTTCAAGTCGTGATCAAGATTCAAGTCCGGGTTTGTAAATAGTTAGTGTTTAATTTTAATAACTTTATATTTTTTTTAAAAACTTGATACTATGGATTATTTATTATTTGAGACTTGTTTCCTTTTTCTTGGTTATTTTTCTTGCTAGTTCTTTTATACTACCTAGCTTATGATGAACACCATGTTTGACTAATTAATTTTTATTTGTTTATGGATTCTATTTTGTTGATTTAATAATTAAAGTAAAGACTAGGTTTTTATGGTTTGATGTGTATGCCTATTTAATCTAGTTCATTGAATGTTATTTACTCCACATGCTCCTTGTTGAATGTCTTTCAGTTATAGGTTCATGTTAGATCAACTACTTTGTATTTTTGATTAGTTTATAGTTGATTGGCCAAGATACCATAGGAGTGATGTTCATAATTTGAATAGGGTTAAGTGTTCTACCAATCTCGATAGCTGCGAGGTAAGAGGTTGCCGGTTTGTCTTTAGTGTTAGATTGCTAGGGTTAGATACTTTGTGAGAAGATCCCCCTAGTTTCCCTTTCACTATTTGCTTATCGAGTCTAATCATAAAACCATAGTTACCCTTGCTTTTGTGCTGCGAGGTAGATTGTCGAATAAGAGTACTTTATTATTACATTAGGAAAGCCTGCGAGGGAATCCTCTAAACCGGTATTAGAACGTCTTATTAGGTTGCCATAGGTGTCTTCTCGAGAAGGGTCGAGGGTCATGTTCGGTTATCCTTTAAGTTTAGCATCTTAAGATCCCGATTTCCACATTAGTTCCATAACGGATAGAACGTGTCAAACATGTGTAGGATTCTAGCCTAGGTAGTGTCTTTCCCGTCTTCTGAATTCGTCCTCAGTCTTAGTTTGTATCCCCCTCAGCTTTAGTTAATTTAGTTAATTTAGTAGTTTGTTAGAAAACCCTCCCCCCAAACAAGAAAACAATTTAGTACAGTTAGGTTAGAGTCAGTCCAGTCAGAGTTTAGTATACTTAGTCTGTAGAGTCTCGTAGGTTCGATACTCGAACTTACTTAGGCTATACTACATTGATCGGTACACTTGCCGGTTGTGTGGTCTAGGTTTTAGAGAGTCTTAGTTTATAAATTTAAAACTTAGAGTGTCTAGTTTCAGATTAAAAATTATTTAGTTTAATTCTACAACTTTTAGCACATCAAGTTTTTGGTGACATTGCCGGGGACTTTTGGCAATTGCATTTATTAACTTTTATTATACACATCTGCTAAATTTGTGCTACTTGCTTTTGTATATTGAGTCATAGGAGTCTAATTATCTGTGTCTTTTATTTTATTTTATTTTATTTATTTTGAGTCTACTAAATATGTGTGAGATTTATGGAGGACCCCATTTCACTATTCATTGTCCAAATTCGTCGTGGTACTCCACAAATTATTATGCTAACCCATTTGTGCAACCGTAACCATATTATTCACAGGGGTATCCTTCGTGTTATTATGATGATCCGTATCAGCAGCTGCAGCATAACGAGGGTTAGTATTATGATCAATATTCTGATAGCACATTTGTTAGGGGTTGTGATAGTGCTTGTTATTATGATGATCCGTATCAGCAGCTGCAGCATAACGAGGGTCAGTATTATGATCAATATTCTGATAGCAACTTTGTTGGGGGTAGTGATAGTGCTTGTAACACGATAGAGGAGTTGTTGGTTCAATTAGTTGCTAAGGATGCCGATACCCAGAAAACCCTAGCAGAGCACGATATCATCTTGAGAAATCTATAGTCTGCTCTGTTAGATCTTCAACGTCCATCGAAGATATTTCTAGGAGATTGAAAGAAGAGGAACAATAGCAAAAAGTCCAACCAGACAAACTAACGACTGGCTATACATATGGTGTGGAAGGTAACTACCTCGTTTACATGACTCCTGGAGTAAAATTAATCCCAACATTTCTAGATCTAGGGAAGGAGCTGTCGTATAGGGAATACGAAGATGAGTCAGATGAGGATATCATTCCAGTCACGGAGACGAAAATGGACGAAGAAGTCCCACCTCCGGTTCCACAGATTCCAATTATTAATTAATGGAGTGACTCTGATGATGAGATAGATGAAGAAGAATGGGCGGCGTATCAGAGGTCATTGGTAAAGAGAGAAGTGATTGAAGATGAGTTAGACTTAGGAGATTCCTTGGGGTTTATATTTGCTGAAGAGGTAGAAGATAAGAAATTAGAGAATGTCTTATCTTGGGAGGACGAGTTTTGTGGGGAGTTAGAAGGTTTACCAGATTACACGGAAGAAGGTGAGTTTGACCTAGAAGGTGATCTTGCATTCTTAGAAGCTTTTACATGAAGGTAACCTACCCCATGTGACCAAACTTGTTCTAGACCAAAAAGTTGAAGAAGAAGTGGTGGAAGAGGAAGAACACCATAGCTGGCCTGTGGTATTAATAATAGATGAAACTTCAGAATCGATAAAACATAAAGAGAGGGCAAAGAAAAGAAAAAGGTAAGATCGAAAACGAAAAAGGATTCAAGGCTGGTACAAGAAGAAGGGGAATGAGTCTTTAAAGCAAGACCAGTCTTCGTTTTACATGCAGCGCATCAGGCTCATTCCAGGTAAGTTTAAGTTTTGGTTGTCTGACCCGTTTCAAATTTATACATTATTTTATAATTCCGCTGTTAAATATTTATCTGTTTACGAGAACCGGGTGGAATTGAATGGGTTAGATATGGTCCAAGTCAAAGAGAAACCTCCTGATTAAGTTCAAGTGTGAGGAGGTTTTGTAGAGTTTGGTTTAAATCTTATTTTTTCGTTTTGTTTTTGGTAGATTTTCGGTTTGTAGTTTTTGTACTTTGAGTCTAAGTAATAGTTTTTTAGAGACGGTATTGCTTTGGGTTTTGTATTGCTGTGCTTGTGCAGGTTTGGATTGTACCACCCATACTCAATCTCCATTCGGGTGATTTCGAAGCTGCCATATTGGTACAACCCGAACAAACTAGGCAACGATCACGACCATAATGCTATACCATCGTTCGTTAGATTCAAGACTAGTACAACTAGCACTGATTTTTGTCCTAACCAGCTAAGTCTTTTCCAACTCTCTCTTTGTATTTTTATTTCTTATTTTATTTTTAGTTTCCGTCTCTGCATTGGGGACAATGCAAATCTTAAGTGCGGGGATGGGTAATTGCTTTTTAGGTTAGTTCGAGTCATAAAAAATAGAAAAGTTTAGTATAAATTAAAAAAAAATTGAAAATGTTCTCGAGAATAATTTTTGTAAATAAATGGAAAATGTTTGAAAAATTGGGACTGTTTGGTTTTCAAAATATTATACATATGATTGGTAGGCCCAGCCGACTTAGAGAGTTCCCTAGATTGTTTTAAGAATACCTTAATATTAAATCATGAAGTCTTGTGGGTTCTCATCTTAGGGGATATAGAAAAACGGAAACCGTTGAGGTATAAAAGGAGTCATTATAAGTAAATAACCTATAAGTATTTTAAATTAAATTGTCACACCTTATCCTTTATAGGAAACTAAATCCGGATTCTGGTGGCGTTGAGAAAAAAAATCCATCATCCATTCATACGAGCTGTTATAATGATATAAACGGAAGCCAATGGTATTAACCACTGGGATGGTGACTCGGGTGGGGTATACCCGCTAGGTGGAAGTAAAAAAATTGTTAGAGCTCATCATCATCCATCATTCCATCCAAAATTTAATTTTAAAATACATAAGGGTTATTTATATAAGATGGTAGATTTTTAATCTTTTCCTTATAAGCCTGAGATGAGATTACGTGGATCTTTGAACCTTTAGTGTGAGACCCTTAGATGAAATGTTAGTTTTTATAACTTTAGGTTTTTTTAAACTTGATACAATGGATTATTTATTACTTGAGACTTGTTTCTTTTTCTTGGTTATGTTTCTTGGCTAGTTCTTTTATACTGCATAGGTTATGATGAACACCATGTTTGATTAATTAATTTTTATTTGGTTTATGGATTCTATTTTGTGGATTTAATAATTAAAGTAAAGACAAGGTTTTTATAGTTTGATGTGTATGCATATTTAATCTAGTTCATTAAATGTTATTTACTACACATGCTCCTTGTTGGATGTCTTTCAGTTATAGGTTCATGCTAGATCAACTACTTTGTGTTTATGATTAGTTTATGGTTGATTGGCCAAGATACCATATGAGTGATTTTCATAAGTTGAATAGGGTTAAGTGTTCTACCAATCTTGATAGTTGCGAGGTGAGAGGTTGCCGGTTTGTCTTTAGTGTTAGTTTGCTAGGGTTAGATACTTTGTGAGAAGATCCCCCTAGTTTCCCTTTCACTATTTGCTTATCGAGTCTAATCATAAAACCATAGTTACCCTTGACTTTTGTGCTGCGACGTAGATTGTCGAATAAGGGTACTTTATTATTACATTAGGAAAGCCTGCAAGGGAATCCTCTAAATCGGTATTAGAACAACTTATTAGGTTACCATAGGTGTCTTCTCGAGAAGGGTCGAGGGTCCTGTTCGGTTATCCTTTAAGTTTAGCATCTTAAGATCCCGGTTTCCACATTAGTCCATTGCAGATAGAACGTGTCAAGCATGTGTAGGATTCTAGCCAAGGTAGTGTGTTTCCCATCATCTAAATTCGTCCTCAGTCTTAGTTTGTTTCCCCTTCAGCTTTAGTTAATTTAGATAATTTAGTTAATTTAGTAGTTTGTTAGAAAACTCTCCCCCCAAACAACAAAACAGTTTAGTACAGTAAGGTTGGAGTCAGTCTAATCAGAGTCTAGTATACGTAGTCAGTAGAGTCTCGTGGGTTCGATACTCGGACTTACTTAGGCTATACTGCATTGATCGGTACACTTTCCGGTTGTATAGTCTAGGTTTTAGAGAGTCTTAGTTTATAAATTTAAAACTTAGAGTGTCTAGTTTCAGGTTAAAAATTAGTTAGTTTAATTAGACCACTTTTAGCACATCAATTTTTTGGCGTCGTTGCCGGGGACTCTTGGCAATTGCGTTTATTAGCTTTGATTACACTTATCTGCTAAATTTGTGCTACTTGCTTTTGTATATTGAGTCATTGGAGTCTAATTGTCCGTGTCTTTTAGTTTTTATTTTATTTTATTTATTTTGTGTCTACTAAATATGTGTGAGAATTGTGGAGGGCCCCATTTCAATATTCATTGTCCAAATTCGTCGGGGTACTCCACAGATTATTATGCTAACCCATTTGTGCAGCCGCAACCATATTATTCACAGGGGTATCCTTCGTGTTATTATGATGATTCGTATCAGCAGCCGCAGCATAACGAGGGTCAGTATTATGGTCAGTCATACTTGGATTCACCACCAGTTTTACCTTTGACAACATACTTTTTAACACTATAGGTGGTTGTTCCTGTAGTTGTTGTGTGACTCTATCCATTTCCGCTTGAAGATTACAATCATCTTAATTAAGTATTTCTGTCAAAAAATCAAGTTTTGTCCAGAATTTGTCTATCGCAGCAAGAGAAATTTTGCAATCTGAATTTCAAAAATCATAGTTAGAACATGAAGTATAATGATGATTATATATTGTATGGTTCGAAGTATATGAATAAAATTATATACAAATTATAATGTTATTATTTATTTATAGAAAAAAACCTACATGTATGGAATGTATATTATAGTTGTTATATTACCTACTTTCCCACCACTCCATCTGACAAGCACAAGGCAACCCACAACCCATAAAAAGCTGGTGGCCACAAGTCCCCCTGTTGCCCGCAACGCACATAGCTTTTTCCTCTCGACAAGCAACAACTTTAAGGCTCTTCTTGGAAACATTACCGCGTAGGTTATCAAAAAATGGTATTTTGTGGTCCCCCATTCGCACGGACCTCCTATCCTGAAAACTAAGTTTTATTTGTATGTGTTGTGACTCTACAACTTTGTCAACAAGCCACACAAGTCTATGGAGCGAGTTGTTTGGACCTTTAAGGTATCTCTTAAACTTAGCATCCTAGCTTTCAACTCTGTTTTAGTCCAGGCTGAAACGAACCTTTCTTTATACTCTTTCAACCAGACATTATACAAATAGTCCAAAACTTCTGAAAAAAATAGAATATAGCGATTTGTAATGTTTGTATCTATATATGTATGGACGAATTTATGTAAACAAATATAATATGTACCTTATCGACCGTCGTCAGTCAGTCACGTGTAAAGCCGCTCAAAGTTATAATTGTATAATGTCGGAGTGGGAGAACTACACCGTCGAGACCAAGAAAACTTGAATATTTTCCAGTCTTCATCTGTAAATTTTGTCTGATTTTTCCCGACAGTGTTTTAGAATATTCTGTGAGATGTGGCACCTACATAGCAATTTGGAAGCTTCTGGGAATACTTTATCACAAGCATTCATCAAAGCTTGATCCCTATCTGTTACTATCACACGTGGCTCCATACAATCTACTAACAATTCTTTGAGTCTCTCGAGGACCCTTAAGAAGTTATCTTATTTTTCTTTAGAGACAAACGCATGAGCCACACAAAACGACTTGTGTGTCGATGTCACACCCACAACTTGAAAAAACGGAAGTTTATACTCATTCTGTGACATCTGTGCTTGTATTCATTGTATAAACTCTAAATAGTTCAATTATCAATAAAACAATGTGTTTTGACCCCAATGTTTGTTTATTTATGTTTGACATTTTGCACATTTTGATTTTATTCAATTTCAAACTCTATATCACTTTCTGGAAAGTTATACGCAAACTAATGCGTAATGTAATCAGTTTAACATGACAAACACTCCGAAACTTCAACATATGCTTAAAATACCTTAAATAACCTTTACATAACTTAGAAATAAGTTTTAAAGGGTTTGGTATAGCAAAATCAAGTTTATTCGATCATAGGGACTATTTGCGACAAACTGCGAAAGTCTGCCGATTCGTATAGTAACATACATTCCGGAACATGATCATAAGTTAAACATACCATAAATATCCTTTACATAGCTTAGAAATAGGCTTTGAGGGGTTCGGTGTGCAAAAATTAACTTATTTGATCAATAGGGACTAAAAGCGTCAAAAAGTGCATAAGTTTGCATTTACGCGCATATCTTATGTTTTGAACATATCCGGACATCCAAAATTTTTTTTAATCATTAAAATATTTTATTTTAGTGTTTGGAATGCTAAAATTTCATTCGTCGTGCAATTTGGATCGTTTTTCACGTCTGTTCGTGTTTCGTCGTAATTAACCAAACAACGAGGCCGTACGACCAAACGAACCAACATCTGAGATGTTTTCAAGCATATTTCATGTTCTCTATACTTTGACATCATTATTGAGCCTTGAAAATGGGTTAACGGGGCTTATACATGTCAAAAATGGGCTTAAATGCATGCAGGGACTGAAACTGCAACTTTTAAAACTGTTTCTGTTTTGCTGGTCGCTCGCGGGGTGCGTAAGACTTGTTAAGTCTTACGCGGGGGGTGACAGACCCCATCTGTTCAGAAAACCAGTTTTCAGCAATCAGCAGCTGTTCCTTGGGTTTTAGGCATGGTTTTAACACTCTATGGGCTTGTATTTGAGGTCCCATGGTATTCTAAACAGTGGGTAACACATGTATGGCTATGATCAAAGCTCAAAACACTTGGAACGATCATAACGGTTCTTGATTTTCTATATAAACCCACCAATTCTTCACTTTTCACTTGCTCACTTCAGAATTTCTTCTTCATATGCTCATTTGGAGCTATCCCTTCTGGTTGAAGGCTCATTTCTTCTAGTTTTCTTGTTCTTGATCCAAGCTTGGACCCTTTGTAAGTCATCTTCATGCTTGGTTATGCATTTTAAACATGAAAGTCAAACAGTGTTTTACTTTCTGCTTTGACCATGGGTTGGTCAACACAAAGTTCGTTTGAACTTTGCAACGTTAGCGTAATCACGATGGTTATAGTTCCTTGTAACTATACCTACTAATTACCACGTTGATTAGGCGTAGTGACGAGCCAAAAGTTTTGGTCAAAATACGTATTTATGCGTATTTTGCAACGAAGCTATTTTCGGGTATCAAAACACTTTGTTTTGATATAAAACTTGTTTTCTAACTTAGTTAAACATGTTTTAACATGTTTAGCTCGTCACTCTTAGTCTAGTGCTTATGTAGGGTCGTAAGATAAGCGGTCTAAACAACCGCTTAGACTTTCGAACCCAACCCGTTTGGTCGATCGTTAGGATCCGACCAAACATATTTTGTGACCACAGTTGTATAGGGAATAACCTTCCAAGGTTATACCTTATGGTCACCTCGTTTACTTAGTTGTATAATAGGTAGTTTATATGCCTTAGGAAAATGACCAAAATGCCCTTTTTGCGCATAATTTCATTTTAAGCATATGTAACTTAAATTTTGACATCTAAACTGATTATACAATGTTATTAGACATGTTAAGGCATATAATACTTGTCATAGGACTAGTTAGGCGGTCCGAACGCGTTTTGCGCGAACGACACGTTAAAGTAGCGTAAACTACCTTAACGAGTCGTAACGGGTTGTAAGCACTTAGGATAGGTTCCGATTTAGAATGTAGGCTTTGTTAAACCATATTATAAGAGTTCCAACGCTCATTTGGTTTACGAAACCTCATTCTATCCGATCTTCCGATTTAGGTCCGGTTTATTAACGTAGCTACCTATATTAGGTGCCGATTGATTCCGTGATCCTTCTAGCGTTAGTTGATTGTTATCTCAAGACTACTAAGCATTATCAAGTGAGTACATAGTCCCCTCTTTTACTATTTTCAAATATTTTGGGGTGATACACATGTGCCTACTTGTTACTTTCGTGCTTTTCATGCTTTCATGACATATAATTGCTATGTTCATTAGCGCATATAGTACATGATTTCATTTATGCTTTGCTATGTATGTTTACTTAGCATGCTAGCACATTGATTTCATAAAATTTTTGTTACATATGTTTACTTAGCATATGAACACACTGATTTACATTACATTTCTGCTATGCGTGTTTACTGAGCATGCTAGCACATTGATTTACATGACATTTCTGCTTCGTATGTTTACTTAGCATACTTAGTACATTATTTTCACATAAATGCTTACATTTGGTATGACATTTGGTTTTTTTAACGGGACAAAAGTACATTCATTAACACTGATCACGCCGCTCGGTAGTATGTAGTGGTACCATAGAAATTGACAACTCCCATTCATGGAATCCTAGGTTTGTTTGGACGTAAGGAATGACAGAATCCAAAAACATTTTTGATAAACCTTTGATTTGTTTATAGGTTTACTTGACAGTCTCAAGGCTTGAATGTATGCGATAAACAATACTGCATAATCGTTTGTATCAGTAAAACATTGATTTTGCAAAACATAACTTTTGACTTAAACTATGATTTATTCAAATACATTGTTTTGTACATATTACCTATGGGAGTGAGTAAATACTTTTTTTATTCACCATACATGGCATTTGATTACACATTGACATTATACATATGGTTTGAGTAGATACTTTTTACTTGCCATACATTATATTGATTATACATGACATTGTGACGCCCACTTGCTGAACATTCATATAGATTAAAAATAACACACTAATTTTTGACAAAATTTTGGCATGACCCATTCGTAATTTAAGCAATTCCCTGCTTTTGATAATTAACATTCAACTAAAAACTACAACGCTTTCAAAAGACATATATATCGTAACCGTACAAAATTTCATCAAAGCGTTATGTCCAAGCTACCAAAATAAAGTTTAAAAAATCTTAATTTACTTACGAAAACATCCTAAACATAAGTTCAACATTTACATTAAGAAAGTGGTTCGACCCATTTTCAAAAGATAACTTTAACCGGAAGCGTATAAAGGGCGATATGGTGTGTTCGGTTCGAGCTCGCCGACATCAAGCATGAGATTTACCTATCATTCATAACACCAAACATTTATTAGTTCGACATATATATGGGATAACAAATCTTTTATTTAACTACCATTATTCGACCCGTTAACAAAATTTGTTCTTTCGTCAACAACCATATTTCAATTCATTCTTTCCTTTCTAGCATAAATTTCTTTATGCTCTTCAACATTTCTTTTGGAAATTTTAAACATATAGTCTATCCGACCCATCCGTAATGGTTCGATACATACCATTCATTTAACATACTTTCATCATTTTGACCCATTATCAACAAGTCAATTTCTAACCATTTACCATTCTTCTTCCCAAACGATATATGACCCACTTGAGTGGTCGTTACACATCCAATACTATTAGGTTACTTATCCGTTTTCCAACATACAACATATCATAATTCTACCATAAACGAACATACAACTCAACGCTAAGATTTAATTAGCAAACCATCATTCGTAGATCTACATGAAAGGAGAATTAAGTTCATATGAACTTACCGTGATCTTGCGATGCTTGCGACTTCAAGTGACTTGCGCCTTCTTCTTTCTTCGTGCCTATACGTCACAACTTTATACTTTTAGCTTTCATAAACATTACTTCACATATGTATCTTGATTATTCATCATGACTTAACATAATCACACATACATCCATTTTCATTTATTTCACCATTAATTCAATAATTCATGTCAAATTTCAACTAAATCATTCTTAGGCATTTCATCGAACACATGGAGTGCGTACTATCTATAAAGCATGAAGTACAAGTATTTAAAGAATATTTTTCCATAGTTCATCAACTGATTAACATAAGTATTCCCATCTTCTCAATTTGTCACCCTAACCGAATACATGTTGTTCTAAATCATCTATTCATCAAAATTTCATCAACATTAAACTAATTAGCATATAAAATTTCACATATTTTTAATCATCTTTTGACATACAAGTGGGTTTTACCCTAACTCATCATTATAGAGAAATTTGAGCATAATTTCAAATCCTACATGTTCATATCATTCTGCATTCATGTTTGATTCCATAGAAATTCACAAATTCCACATAAACCATTTCATCAAACATTACCAAATCATAAAATTAAACTTACTTGATGTCAAGAACACTTAGATAATCAAAGTTCCTGGCTCATGCATTCGATTAATCTTTGATTTCCCCTTCAATTTGATGAATTTTAGGATGTTAGGGTTTTGAGGGGAAAGCTCCTCCTGGCCCCCTTCTCAATTGCACACACACACATGAAGCACTGGACATTTTTTTGTTAAGGGTTTTAATTACATATTTTTCATTTTGACCCCCTCCTCATTTAGAACATGTCACTTTTCTCATATTTACATACTAACTCAGTAAACTTTCATGCATATATATAAGATTTTAGATTTTCTAAGAGCTATAATTCTTAATAATGGTAAAAATTTATGTTTACCATTTCTTTTAGTCTAAGTATTGCGATTAAACATTATAATATGTCATACGAAATTTTGGGGTGTTACAAGTCTACCCCCCTTAAAGAATGTTTTGTCCCCGAAACCTGAATACATACATTCTGATGTATCCCTTCGCGATTACATACCTCGAACTTCGTTAACAAGCTTTCATTCGATCATCCCTCGTGATGAATCGGTCGTTACTACTCTAAACTTGTCTAATACATTTGGTAATTCAATCTTGTATGAATCTAAATGATCCTATTACATTATTTCATGATTATCATTCAATTGTTCAAGCTGATTTCTTAAAACTTATCTGTCAGATTATTCATTCCCGCATACCTCTAACATCTACTTAGGGGAAATAATTATCATAATATTCATACTTGTTCATTCCTATTCATTCATATTAATTTACAAATCAAACATCATTCAATAGTTTCTAACTATTTAGTTTCTAGATACTCCCCATCCTTCCAAGGCCAATATCAAGCAAAATTCCCTTCATGTCATTTGCATGATAGTTCTTTTCATACTTTTCTTGCAATATCCTCGTATAATCTTTACCCGAGACTAATATTTCTTCCACTGATAATCTATCATAACTGCATGGTTAACCACAACTTAATGTATACAAATCGTGTACATACTATCCTGCTCTAACCTCTTTACCATCTATCCCTAGGTTATAAGGGCCAACATAAGTCTTTAATCATACTATCAATATGATCGCGTAATCAATGCTTACATTTAAGCAACTCATGTTACACTCGAGGTGTCATACTCAGCTATACTTGTCATCACATTCCATAGCCGTCATAAATACGCCATTCCTTCTAGCAATTGTAATACCAAGGCAATTACCCAACATTGTACCTCAAAGGGTTAATTCTTATCGACCTAGGTTCCGCTACATACGAGATTATAAGCTTATTACATATGCCACTCCATTTCACGTATGAGTTACATAAAACTTGGCACAACCATTCATTCGACAATTGAGATTACACTCTACCACATAGGGTTGTTTTATAATACGAACCAAGAATCATGCGTATAAAAACTCTAACTCTCGAACATTTCTTTAGAGGTTTATCTTCTAATAATTCCTCACCTACGATGGGGAACTCGACAGAGGGTAAGATTTATTCAAATATTCATCATATTTTACATTCCACTCAACCCCTCTTTATGTAACATTCCTCCTCTAACAGTTACGTATTCTTATATTTTCATTCTAGCTTCCTTCGACGTTAACCTTTCAAATTTTCCACACAGTTCTTTCTAATTATTCTAAATTTGGCATACTAAGTGTGTACCTTGCTTTCTTAACAGTTCCTCACTTTTTTTTTTCTACTACCCATTTTCCGATATGCGGATCGACTCTTACTATCTTTCCATCATGACATTTCAAGACATCTAATAATCTTACCCTACAATAAACAAAAATTTAGAGCCGACATTATTTCCTATATTGATATGAAGATTATAATTTACTTACTAGCATTATGAGTCATTTACTTCTGCCTTCCAAGTCACTAACCATACATTGTTCCTTCACTATGCTGTTTGAATCAATAATGCCCACCATGAGCCTACTACTTAATTCCTCTATTATTAACATCATCATTCTTCCTAGTCACCTCCTAATGTGACGTTAAAACTTTGACTAGTAATGTATGTGTGTGTGTGTATATACATATACTGGCCTCAAACATTTAGGAACTCTGTTACTATTAATTGCTTATTAATCCATTCCTACAGTACGAACTAATTCGCACATTTGTACTTCCTTATTGATTTTAGACATACTTGTTATCACTTTACCATTTCTTACAAAATTTCTATCCTCGTCAGTACTTAAATAATCCATCTAGGTCTTAGCCCATTATTCATTTTAGTCTTCATAAGTCGATCATCACATGCTTAATACGCAACATGTTCGGAGCATACTTCTTTGATCATAATCTTATTACCTTAACATCTTTCTATGTATATATATATAATTACTTACACCATCATATGTTACCACATTTGTCATATGTTTTACTCTTACTCGTATATCCCGTTTAGGTCTACGACGATTAACTATCAACATATCCCTACTCATATTCCCACAACCAGCGGCAACATATCTCACATATGTTCACATACACATCACTTATATATATATATATATGTGTGTGTGTGTGTTCTTTTAGTCCTACATTATGCTTGACCAACCAGGCTATCTGTGCCATTTACTTGTTATATTTATTACTTATCTTTAGTTAGGTAGAGAAAAAGCATCTCCTCATTTGCTTTCGTGCTTTCCTTCCCACCTAACGACTCTAACTTTCATCCGTCTACGACCCTTTCTTAAGGCTCTATCTATGCTTACCACATAAATATCTTCCCTTAAAATCTTAATTCTACTAACATTTACTTTTTGTTTGACAAAATTTTTATCCTTAGGACCATACTATACTCGAAATTCTATCATCCCTTCATGTTCAATATTTTCTAAGCTTAACCGTAATTATCATTCCTACCTTTCATTACATTCTAGGACCATATCATCCTCTTCCGCAATCATTGATTTTATTCCTTCCCACCATGTCATTTATTATCGTTTGTGTTTCCTTCGTCCGTCATCTACAATAAGCATTTTCTACATTCATTACTTCATATACTTTCCATGTCATCTCAAGTTACATTGATGCATTCATAATCACATTTCAATAACTTTCATTCCACTTGTACATTATCATCTACGTCGGTTACGATAGGTCACATCACACATGCCTTTCGTTCATAGGGGAATAGAATCCCTAATCCTTCTTACCTACTTTCTCTCACCACCCGCTACTATGAACATATTTTATTAACAATTTTTTCGTTTTCATCAGCCATCTACTATATCATTCGAGATCATTATTAAAATTTATTCTTTGGTCACGTTCATTTCATTCTATCATTTTAAACTTTTTATACTTTCCTTTCTTTCATGCTAGGTGTTAACGGTCCTTTATGACTACACCACCTATCTCTCATTATAGGGTTGATAAACCCAACTAGAACTTCATTCACAACCTTCCAATCATATACGTTCTTACTTCTAAACATTTCAACATGACCCGGTTGACATTTAGAGGATCCTAATATCATAGGTTGCATTTTTGGAAACTTAACGTAACTATTGGATTTGACTTAAGAAATATTCTACCACATAGTTTAGGAAATATGTTAATATGCCTAACATATTTCAATGACTTTCATTCTCTTACTTATTAGACATTCATTAATTTTATATATAACTTTTCACTTCGTTATATGTTACTTCATGCCATCATGCTTACGTCTTATTGACCTTTGTCCTTTTTAATTATGGTTATCATGCTTTTATTTCATAATTCCGGGTGTTAATAGCCACTTAGTGACCATACCGCATTCCTGTCATAATCCTCGGTGTTAACGGCTACTTCGTGCCCACGCCGCATACTATTCATCATTTTTGGTGTTAACGGTCACTTCGTGACCTCACCGTATACCGTTCATCATTCATTTCTTTATCATTCAGGCATTATTTTGCTTTCAATGATTCATTTCCGCGGGTCATAAAACCATACTATCCTTCATTACGAACATTCTAGACATGTTAATCAAAACATACATTCATTCTTACACTTACTTCTTATTCCTTCGTTCTTTAACTAATTGCCTTCGTGTTAGTCAACTTATATTCATGGTTTCATTTCATTCACATTTACATTGTCCACCATCTACATAAACATTCATTTCATTCATTAAATTTCTTTTCATACTCTCCTTCATCATATTTAACTCATTTTATCATACTACAATAAATTTTACATTTCATACTTCATGCATTATCGTCATCGACGATCATGTCGTATCGTGTAGATCAAAATCTTTGATCGCAACGATTTACCTTTTCGCCCTTCGTATGTACTTTCCCTCATCACTCTTAATATAAAAATTATCTTAAACATTGATTATGATGCCTTAAAAACTAGTTAAAACAAGTTTCATGAGTCAAAACAACAAAATTCAAACAAATTTCGGAAATTAAGGGCGTCGACGTACGCGACGGGTATAAAGGGTGGGCGTCGCGCGATGCTACGCCCCGTTTTCGACAGAAGGTTTGCTTGTTTGCTGCTGCAGTTGCCCAGCTCCAATTTCAAACAAAAATCCAACTTAAAACTGTCATAACTTTTGTTTCGCAAGTCCGTTTTAGGTGATTCTTTTTCGTACACGTTCGTAATAAAAATACGCATCCATTTATCATATTTATTTTCATCGAAAATTTGGATTATAAGCTAATAGCCTATAAATCCTCTTTTATTTCTAACTGTAAACATAATCAAATTTACGATTTACTTACTTGCATAGCGCTTCGGAATGAACACACCTTCATACGAGTTTTCGGTTTGAGTTCAAGATTTTGGAATGAACACTCTAATACTTGAATCCCACTTACTGAACATTCATATAGATTAAAAATAACACACTAATTTTTGACAAAATTTTGGCATGACCCATTCGTAATTTAAGCAATTCCCTGCTTTTGATAATTAACATTCAACTAAAAACTACAACGCTTTCAAAAGACATATATATCGTAACCGTACAAAATTTCATCAAAGCGTTATGTCCAAGCTACCAAAATAAAGTTTTAAAAATCTTAATTTACTTACGAAAACATCCTAAACATAAGTTCAACATTTGCATTAAGAAAGTGGTTCGACCCATTTTCAAAAGATAACTTTAACCGGAAGCGTATAAAGGGCGATATGGTGTGTTCGGTCCGAGCTCGCCAACATCAAGCATGAGATTTACCTATCATTCATAACACCAAACATTTATTAGTTCGACATATATATGGGATAACAAATCTTTTATTTAACTACCATTATTCGACCCGTTAACAAAATTTATCCTTTCGTCAACAACCATATTTCAATTCATTCTTTCCTTTCTAACATAAATTTCTTTATGCTCTTCAACATTTCTTTTGGAAATGTTAAACATATAGTCTATCCGACCCACTCGTAATGGTTCGATACATACCATTCATTTAACATACTTTCATCATTTTGACCCGTTATCAACAAGTCAATTTCTAACCATTTACCATTCTTCTTCCCAAACGATATATGACCACTTGAGTGCTCGTTACACATCCAATACTATTAGGTTACTTATCCGTTTTCCAACATACAACATATCATAATTCTACCATAAACGAACATACAACTCAACACTAAGATTTAATTAGCAAACCATCATTCGTAGATCTACATGAAAGGAGAATTAAGTTCATATGAACTTACCGTGATCTTGCGATGCTTGCGACTTCAAGTGATTTGAGCCTTCTTCTTTCTTCGTGCCTATACGTCACAACTTTATACTTTTAGCTTTCATAAACATTACTTCACATATGTATCTTGATTATTCATCATGACTTAACATAATCACACATACATCCATTTTCATTTATATCACCATTAAATCAATAATTCATGTCAAATTTCAACTAAATCATTTCATCGAACACATGGAGTGCGTACTATCTATAAAGCATGAAGTACAAGTATTTAAAGCATATTTTTCCATAGTTCATCCACTGATTAACATAAGCATTCCCATCTTCTCAATTTGTCACCCTAACCGAATACATGTTGTTCTAAATCATCTATTCATCAAAATTTCATCAACATTAAACTAATTAGCGTATAAAATTTCACATATTTTTAATCATCTTTTGACATACAAGTGGGTTTTACCCTAACTCATCATTATAGAGAAATTTGAGCATAATTTCAAATCCTACATGTTCATATCATTTTGCATTCATGTTTGATTCCATAGAAATTCACAAATTCCACATAAACCATTTCATCAAACATTACCAAATCATAAAATTAAACTTACTTGATGTTAAGAACACTTAGATAATCAATGTTCCAGTCTCATGCATTCGATTAATCTTTGATTTTCCCTTCAATTTGATGAATTTTAGGATGTTAGGGTTTTGAGGGGAAAGCTCCTCCTGGCCCCCTTCTCAATTGCACACACACACATGAAGCACTGGACATTTTTTTGTTAAGGGTTTTAATTGCATATTTTTCATTTTGACCCCCTCATCATTTAGAACATGTCACTTTTCTCATATTTACATACTAACTTAGTAAACTTTCATGCATATATATAAGATTTTAGATTTGCTAAAAGCTATAATTCTGAATAATGGTAAAAATTTATGTTTACCGTTTCTTTTCATCTAAGTATTGCGATTAAACATTATAATATGTCATACGAAATTTTGGGGTGTTACAGACATGGTTTACATTTGACACTCGGACATTGTTTACACATAAACATCTTGACATTGGTTTAAACAAAACATTTTGGTGATTATTGATAAGTGGTTTATATTACGAGACATGTGTAATATGATAAAAGCATGGTGGATATGCCGCTGGTACTTCCTATATATAAGTGCTTTTATGATATTACATATTGTAGCGTTATCTAAATCATTTCGACAAAGACATAACTCATTTTATACAAATGACATATTTTCACAAGACTTTGTTTTACAAACGACATATTTTATACAAACTCATTTCTACTTGGTTATTTATTTAACCATGCATTATTCTTTTATATTATCTGATTTTCTTATCGATTTATAAAAAGAAAACATTTTTATAAGGTTCATGACTACTATTTGTTAAACATTTCTTTCAACTTACAAGTCATGAATCCTGCAACAACAAAACCTATGTATCTCACATGCATTTTTATGCTGACATACCTATTTTCACATGTGTTTTCAGGAGCTAATGCATGATATGGATCGTGATACACTTAGGCGGACTCGGGCCTTAGTAAGCAGCAAGAATAGTTTAACTTATGTTATATATATATATATTTTTTTTGTTTTAAGACAATGTAATCACTTTAATTTTAAATAAAACCAAACTTTTAATACCATGGTTGTGAAACAATAATTCTGTCGCTCCACTCCCCGATGTTTCCGTCGCGGTTTGTTGATTTACGCGGTCGGGGTGTGACACATTCGTTTTGTAGGTAGCATCAATCATCAACACATGTGGGAATGCACGCCACATGTTGTACGAGTACCGATGAGCGAAAAAAACCTCCTCGACCACATTTGGGGAGGGATTCACCCTGGTGAAATAAACGTACATTTATTCTTGCAACATGTTCTCCAGTATCTGAATTAGAGTTCGATCATCGTACATTTGGAGTTTAATCTTTTTTTATCATGTTTTGTACGTCTTGTAGAATGCACACGCTGTGTGTGTGTGTGTGTTTTGTTTTCTTAGGGTTAAATGTATATTCGTAGGCTCCATGTTTTGAAGATAAAGTCTCTCCACCAGTGATTCTTCGTCCGGGGTCTGCCTTCTCGCAAACGCGGGACCCTCGAGAAATTCTGCAGGCTGATGGTTATGATTGTTTTTCTTCTCCACTATGTTCCAATTGCCACTACTTGCGTCTAGTTTCCCTACGGGACTAAAAGGACAGCCAGCCTTTTTGCTACAAGAACGCCGAACTATTGCTTTACTTTTGGGTTCGCCTCCAAGATCTCATTGTAACCATATCTTCACTTTCCTTGCTTGACGAACCTTCGCCTTTTGTTATTGTTCATTGGGTCACAATGACGTAACATTTCACAACTTCTCTTTTGTAAATCCAATTCTTCAACTCTTCAAGTGACCCAAATACCTAAAACAACTTTACATTAGAATTATGTATGTTGGTTGAATTAAATAGAAATTCACATAAATAAAATTAATATATTAATTTGTGAAAAAAAAAACTCTGGTTGAACATCGGGTTCGGGTTAATATGTATGACACAATTTTCGGGTTTGTATGAAATTTTGGGTCGGGTCAGGTTCGGGTCAAACATTTTCTAGTTTTTTCATACCTAATAAACATTATGTATAAGGAATAAGTCACAATGTTATACACAATAAACATTATATATAACGAATAACACGTATACAAAATCATTTTTTCCCTGTAAAATTACATAAACATTATATATAACGAATAACATGTAAGTGACGGTTATGTCATACCTTTTTTGTTGTTTTCTGGTCATTAGCACCTTCCTCGTTAGCACCTTCGTCGTCGTCAACACCTTCCTCCTCGTCGTGATCACATTTCTCGAAGTTCATTACGCCTTCCTCGACTTAGTTATCATTTTCCTCAAAGTCCTTAGTACCTTCCTCGTACTCTAACTTGTGTTGCTTTTCCGTATACGAATGGTAAGTCCCGTATTCGTGTTGAGGATAACTTTGAGCCACGTAATGGTTCTGTCTCATCTACGAACACCTTGTTCAAATCAGGCAACACGGGATGCACACCCCCGTCATCACAACGAAGCACGGACACAACCTCCTCCTCACCTTGATCAACGCCGGATAACCAAATGCTTTCGAAGACGTATGACTGGTTCGAATCTTCTCCAAAAACATAACCAATGTCCCAAGATGACATCTTTATGCTTCACGGTTTGATCAGACATTTTTATTGGTGAATTTTCATCATTATTTTGTGAGTTTTCAACATTTGAATGAAATAGTTCCCGTATGCTTAGATTAATAACATTTTCTCGGACGGTAAGTCACATATTGGTCAATGAGCGCGTATATGGGTCACCTTTTTAGACTTTTTAGTCTGAGCTCACACTATGTCAGTATTTATGCCTTAAATTCTTCGCACATCGTACTCGTAGACCGCTTATAGAGCAATAAGAGGCGTATATGGTTTAATGCTTCAACTACCACCATCTTATACGCCGCTCATAAGGCAATGAGAGACGTATAGATTCACTTTTTTCTGACGCATTTAATACGCTGCTTCTAGAGGAGGGGGGATGTGCATCTAATTTTGGAGGATGTATTAATAATACCCTCACGCATATTATAATATGATGTTTAGGTGTATTATCACGACCCCATATAAAAATTTGGAATACTTAAATGAAAAAGAGGGTTACCAACTCCCATAATATGTTTAATATAAATCTAAAAAACACAAACGTAAACAAACCCACAAAAGATACCATACAAAACTTTGGAATATTTAAATGAAATAAGAGAATCACCAACTACCATAGTATGTCTAATATTAAATTTAAAACACAAACATCTACAAACCCACAAAAGATGTTTAGATATCCACAAAAGATGTTTAGATATATTATCACGACACCATACAAAAATTTGGAATACTTAAATGAAAAAGAGGATCATCAACTACCATAATATGTCTACTATACATTTTAAAACACAAACGTCAACAAACCCACAAAAGATGTTTAGGTATATATTGTAATATACGAAAACTTTAAAACCCTATAGTAAAAAGAAATTAAATAATTATGTCAGATCCTCTATGAAATTTGATCCATTAAATGTTTAGTGACAGTTTAACGAGCGTTTCACATAATGAATGTTCTTTAACAAAAATTCGAATAAAAAGAAAAAGAAAAGACAATTGATTAGTAAATAATGAAAATAATTATAGTTATAACAAAAATAAATTTGATTAATTTGTATTCAAAACTCTAGGGTTTATAAGAATTCATATTAAAACTAAATAGGGTTATTTCCTAATTAACTTAACATTATAGGGTGGTTTGTGAAACTTCTAAATTAAAGGAGATGGATGGGTTTTTTCTTTCATGAACTTCCAGAGCTTTTCAAAATTTGAAGCCATCACAAGATTAAATTTATATTAACTAATCCATCTTTATCCATATTATTAGGAATGAAACTAAATAGGGTTATTTCGCAATTAGCTTAACATTATAGGGTGGTTTGTGAAACTTCTAAATTAAAGGAGATGGATGGGTTATTTTTCATGAACTTCCAAAGCTTTTCAAAATTTGTAGCGGCGCAACTTGTTGCCCGTCTACCTATCATTAATCTGTAATCATCTCTGTTTTAACTAAGTTAATTTATATTAACCAATCCATCTTTATCCAAATTATTAGGAATGATAATTGGTATATTTCCAAGATAAATGAATACGTATACAATTACATCTATTCCTGATTGATTTTTATTTTGATAACTTTTCTCCTTCACATCAAAACATATAGATATCACCTTCCAAATTCAATCGCATTATCTACTTCAAACGAAACAACCGAAGATGACCGGCATGAGCTTTTCTTTCTGTTGTGATATGGGCATCACTAATAGAATAATTGGTTTTGTGCATCTAAAAGTTATATTTGATATCTAAAAAAAGGGTTCGACTGGAACTCTGGCTCTTGTGACTAAGTCAATCATGTAGATTAAGAATTGCATGTGCATGTGCATGTGATTTCAGTTTTACTAAAGTGGACCCCAACTTCTATACTTTTAGATATCCATGTACAATTCACATGGAGTTGTTGGAAAGTATACACATGTGTATTGTTTAATAAGATTATTGGAATGAAGTTTTCGTTCCTTAAAGATATTTATGAATCTTTCACACCTGACCCACAGCGGAATAGATGATCGAAGCATGATTAGTTGATTCAAAACTTATGACTTGCTATTAAATGGTAAATATTCATTAACTAGGTTAGAACCTCGTGTATTACACGGGTTAAATAAATGTAATTTTATATATTAAATAATTAGGTTATAACCCCGTGTATTACATGGGTTAAGTAAATAAATTTATATACTAAATAATAAAACATTATATCTTTAAAAACTTCATTTATTGCACGGGTTGAATAAATATAATTTTTTATATTAAATAATAAAAAGTTATATATATAAAAACCATATTGTACGGGTTGAATTAATGTAATTTTATATACAAAATAAAAAAATTATATCTTTAAAACCATATGTATTACACGGATTGAATAAATGTAATATTGTTTACCAAATAATAAAATAATACATTTTTAAAAAACCTCATTTATTACACCAGTTAAATAAATGTTATTTTATATAATAAATAATAAAAAAGTTAGTAAATGTAATTTTGTATAGTGAAAATAAAAATATTTAATATATTAATACAAAGTTTGGTTTTCGTGATAAATAATTTGTTTTATTTAAAATGTTTTAATTTAACAATTTACAATTTCGTACATTTGGATTAAAAATAGGTCTCCGTTTACCGATCTTTCGTGGAAAGATTGGGTTGGTTTCAATTTGTAAGTCTGTACTTTGTTTTTTCTAGCTAGTTTTTGTTCTATGATAGTTGTTGTTCAAAAAAAAAAAAAAAACAATTTACAATTTCGGATAATATTTTATTAGAAAAATAGAAGAATTGTATTCGAAATTTAAAGTAGGATAAAATTTAATATTAGCTCATTATTCATTTATTTATTTAATTAGTATAAGATAAGTTTGGAAGTGAGGCGAGAAAATCATAAAATAAATACCTACAATGAACGACATGTGTCACACCTTAATGTTTTATTATATAGTATAGTATAGATAAAAATTTAGATTGATATAAATAGATTATTTTGTTGTAGCAAAATTGGTTATCGAAGTCTCAATAAATTTAACCCATTATTTAAAACTCCGTAAATGTATAAATGATAAATAATATTAGTTAGAGTAAATTATGATTTTGGCCCCTGTGGTTATATCACTTTAACCCTTTTAGCCCAAAAAAGAATTTTTTAACATCTGAGCCCCAACGTCTTTTTTTCTAACCCTTTTGGCCCCTAACACTAACCTCATCCATTAAATGTTAGGGGCCAAAAGGGTTTGAAAAAAGACGTTAGGGGCCAAAAAGATTAGAAAAATAGGTTGGGGGCTCAGATGTTAAAAATTCTTTTTGGGCTAAAAGAGTAAAAGTGATATAACCACATGGGCCAAAATAGTAATTTACACTATTAGTAAATAAATAATATTATAAATGAGAAGGAGATTAAACTAAATAATAATTATCCATAAGAAATTAAACTAAATAATATTTAGTAGGAGGATTATCTATAATTAATTAGAAAAGATTAAACTTAAATAATACTTATCTATAAAACATGACCTAATATGATGATAAGTGTCCCCAAAATGGGTTTCTTTTATTATATAGTATAGATAAAAAGTTATATCTTTATGAAACTAGCATATTGTACGGGTTAAATAAATGTAAATTTATATATCAAATAATAAAAAAAGGTATATCTTTAAAAACCATGTGTATTACACAAATTAAATAAATGTAATTTTGTATACTAAATACTAAAAACGTCGTATCTTTAAAAAACCCGTGTATAATCGGGTTGAATAAATCTACCAAATGATAAAAAAATTACATCTTTAAAAACCCCGTATATTACACGTGTTGAATAGATCTAAATAAGAGTTATATCTTTAAAAACCATGTGTATTACACAGATTAAATAAATGTAATTTTGTATATTAAATATTAAAAACGCCGTATCTTTAAAAAACCCGTGTATGGGTTGAAAAATTTACCAAATAATAACAAAATTATATCCTTAAAAACCACGTGTATTACACGTGTTGAATAAATCTAATTTTACACAGCAAATGATAAAAAAATTATATCTTTAAAAACTTCGTGTGTTACACGAGTTATATAAATGTAACTTTGTATAGTAAACAATAAAAGTTAAATTTTTTAAAACCCCGCGTTTTACATGAGTTGAATAAATATAATTTTGTATACCAAATAATAAAAAGTTATATTTTTAATAAATTAGGATAACATTTAATATTAATTTATATATATATAATATAAGATAAGTAGGAAAGAGAGGTATTTGTTTTAAAAATATATTAAATTAACAATTTATATTTGAGGATAATATTTTATTAAATTAAAAACTATTTATTTAGTTAATATAAGATAAGTATATATTTGAGGATGCTTTCAATGAATGACACGTGTCCAAAAGTTGGTTTCTTTTATTATAGTATACTAGCGGTAAGACCCGTGTGCAAGTCGTTTCTTAGAAAACCATGCATAAAACATATTGACAGAGAGTAAAAAAATAATTAGTGCAGATTTACAAAATTGATATAAACTAATGGTCAATAGGTTTATTCAACAGCAATTCCATTATGTTGATAGCAAACCATTGTTATCTATTAACTGTTAAAAACCTTTGTTGCTTTCCAACAGACATTACTAGAAACTGTTATTCATTGTCTCCAACAGAGCTTGCCAGATGGATAGATAGTAAGTATCAGATGTAAAGTGGAAGCTTGCCAAAAAGACAATATAAACTGTTCATAGACATATGTACTTAATAGAATTTGAATACAACTTAAAGTTCAACAAACGTTAACTATAAACACACAATCACCTGCCTCAACAACTTTCAGCAAAACTAAATCAAGGAATCAGTAGACTTTAGAAATCAGCAGATCTTTATTCTCTCATCAACATTTCCCGGATTTGCCCTTTGAATTGGAGCTCAAAATCCAAGGCATCAGTATTATTTTTATCCCTATCAAGCTGAAGGTTAAAAAGATCTTGGAGGTCAACTGGATTCAGACCAAGTGCATTCTCCCTTGATATTTTTTTTCAACACTACCATCAGACTTGATCAAAGTCAATTCATGGGTCTGTTTGTCAGACTTCCACTTTACTATTTTTGGATCTGATGGGTTTCTTGGAAGAAGTTTTATTTGAGAGGAGTTTGGCGATTGAGGCCTGCTTGCCAACTTCTGAAGTGCTTGAGCAACTTGAGCTTGTAATTGCAACGAAGCATCATCCAATCCATATCGTAACTGATTTCCGATAGACTCTTTTCTGTACTCAGCATACCTATTTTCATCTTCCTCATCCATCAGTTGTTGTCTTTTTCTTTGGTTCAAGGCAGCGATGGATACATCTGTTGATGAGAACAACTTTTTAGATGTAATGGTCTGCCGACGTCTAACAGTGGTTTCATCTTTGTATACTGGCTTTTTAGGAAGAGATGGATATGTCTTTCTTCGCTCTTCTAACTTATTGTAAGCTCGATCAATATACTGCCTAGACCATTTTCCAATTTGTCTAGCAGTCCCAACCTTAGCTGCTACAAGTTCCGCCTTCATTCTCTTGTACTTCAACACTTCATCCACTTCATCTTTTCAATTCTATTAACTTTCTCATTAAGAGCTTCAAGGGGCCAGTCTTTGAAATTAGACCTGTAGGCTTCGTAGGCTTGGTATCCATGACAGTGTTCAAGAAATCATTCCTTAATGTCTTTTGTAGCTCAGCATTTGGTGATAGATTTGACATATTCTTACTCAGGTCTCTAACAAAATCTTCCAATTTCTTGACTTCACCAAGCCAATGTTGCATGCGAGCTGATAAGTTAATGTCTCCTAGCCCTTTACACTCTTCTTTTGCCTTATCTTCTGCTTGTTTGCCCTTTAGCTTCAGATATTCATAAATATTCTTTGGAGTTTCGAATCCACGAGGAGATGGGAAGGTTCTTTTGGATGGATCATCCTCTATGTAAAATTGGGTCATTTCATCTTGAACTACAAGCAGTTCCAGAGGGGAAGTTACTGCCAATGGGTTGATCTTTGTTGTTGGAGGTGGGACGAATGGTTTGGGTAAAATTTGAATGAATGGAGTAGCTGATAACGGAATTGGTGCGGGTATATCTTTTTCTTCCTTCTCTTCTTCATGCACCATGAATTTTCTCTTTCTTGTGTAAACATAATTTGGCGAAGGAGGAGTTAGGGAAGAAAAAGGTGCTATGAGTGTAAGGGTTGATTGTGATGGGAATTGAAATTGGGTAGAATCAGTAGATTGACTAACAACTGTTGAAACAACTGGTGTCTCAACCGCTGTTGTCTTAACATGTGTTGAAACATTTGTTATATCAACAATTGTTTCAGTGGAGATTGGCAGTGGTGATGAGGATTTTGTATTCTGCTTTTTGACAGGTGGTTTTTCTGGTGAGAGTTTTGTTTGAGGTATATCAGAATCTGGCTTCTTAGGTTCAGTAGTGCTTTTAAGTTTCGCGCAAGTGGTTGGTTTTTCTGGTGTAGGAAACATGACAATAGGAGCTTCGTTGTGTTTGTGTGATTTTCTTCTATTTTGACGTTCCAATGCTGAGCACTTCATCTTCCTCTTTTGTATGCTTCCTCTTTTGCTTTCGTTCAATCTCCTTATCTGTCTGTGTGTTAACAGTATCATCAATTCCATTTTTCTTACCAATATCAGATTTTCCAGGAGATTTTGCAGAAGTTTGCTTGGCAGGCTTTGGATTTTGTTTTGGCTGATTCCTTGGTGTTGGTTTCCCAAAGTTTTTTATGGAATCCTTTTCCCTCTTTTCAGCATCATCTTCATCATCTTTTTCAAACACAGGTGTAGGGGTAGTACCAGTTGTAACAACTTTCGCCAAAATTATTATTTCTTATTTTATTATGTCCAATAGGAAACCCTAATTGAGACCCCCAAGTAATATTGCATGGCCCCTAAAATTTGCAGAACAGTTGGAACCAGGATCAGGGCCCCCTAAAACTCAGGGGGGGGGGGTATCCCCTAGTGGATAATTATCCTCATAACTTGTTGTAGAAAACGAATTTCGTCGATCTTTCGACTCACACAAGCAAGTTGGACACGGGGCTACCCTACCCTAAAAAGGGCGCCGTCGCGCCACGCGACAGCCTGTCGCGCCACGCGACATGGACCAATTTTCAGTATAAATTCCAGGGGTTGGCACTTGCATGGCACAGTTGTTTCGACGTAAAAATTCGTTTCCTACACTGAGTTATACTCTATTTTGTTCAAAAACACACACAAACACGAACCTCTGCTATGAAAACAGGGTAATAACTCGATCACTGCTACGATACAATGTCCGATCGATTGAAACCGATCCGATGGATGTTTAAGTGCTGCCCAAATCAGGGCTATACTTTGTCATTCGTCGTGAGGGTTTTGATTTCGTGAGCTCATCGTAAATGTTGTATTAAGTTACTGACCTAGTTTCGTATGCATTGTTATTTAAATTAGGTTACGAGGCTAAATCAGTAGGCTAAACTCTGCCCGTCTAAATTTGCAATATGAGTCATTCTCTTTTTATCAAATTGTTTCCAATACCCTATTTACTTTCAAAGTTATAATTACAAGGATTAAGTCTTTGTAATCTTCAATTACTGCCGGTATGTGGGGTTTTGTATACATTACTTGATACTCGTCACCATTGGACAACGGGTTAGCCAATGGGTGATCTGACCATAGTCACAAATACTGTCAAGTGACAAATACCGATTTGGGGTAATTGGTTGATAAAAACATTGTAATCACCCTTAATACTGTATATTATAACAGTGTGTCATTTTGTGCAACTTGAATAACTAGCCAGTATTTCCCTGCTGATAAAACCTTTTTAAAACATGTTTCAGGTGATCTGCTGTGATCCAGGAAAAAGTGCTGTGTAGCACTACAAGCTTGAAGAAGTGGCTCAATAAAATAAATAAACATGTTTTTGTAAAACAGGGATTTCCCAGTGAAATCACCTTTATTGTAAATTATGGGCGTTATCCCTAAATTGTGAAATAAAATAATTGGGTATTTTCAAATTTTAAAAGATCCTGTTAAAATTCCGCTGCCAACGTAATAATTACCACGGGTTTCTGTCCCGCGGCTCTTGAAACGGGTAAAACCGGGCCAGGGGCCGTGACAGAAAACGGTGGTATCAGAGCCATTGATTTAAGCCAATTTAGTATTTAGAAATACTTAATTTTCCTAGCTGCCATTCTGTGATTTTGTGAAAATTTGATTTGCAATCAATAAAATTTTAACTTAAAATTGTATATTTCTTCATGTGTGCTAACAGCATGAATGAACTATCGGAGGCACTCCGAAACTTTACTATCCATAGCACAGATATGGATATCACAGGAAATCCGTCTGGCTATCAGGCTGATACTGAAGAGCCCATGGTATTCCAGGTCCAACCGCAGGAGAAACAAAAGCCGAAAAAGAGAAGAAGACTCGTAGGCTGGAGGCGTATGCGTAGGAAGAAACCAGCTGCACAGAAGGTTAAGAAGACTGAGGATCCAAGGGATAAAGGGAAAGGAAAGGAGATCAGAGAAAGTTCAGGGCTAGCCCAGGAAATGCCACCATGGGAGGAGCTGGATCGCAAACTGGCAAATAGCGATCTCATCGGACCTGCCGATGAAAACCTCTTCAATTACCCAGCTGAAGTACCACTTCCAGTTAATCTAGAGCCTGCTATCCCAGATCCTATTGTCAACCCTCGACCTCTACAAGGAGAGCTGGAATAATGGTGGACCACTGACTGGCAATTTCAGAATCTCTTGAATAACCCCAACACCTTTTTCCCCTAGTTTGACCCTGAGCCTGCACCAAACCCACCTATGAGCACTGAGAACTTGGCTGAGCTCTGTCACTACGGCGAGGAACTGATGGACGCAGGGAATTGAATCCGGGAAGTGGGAGAACAGATCTCCTGGAAATACGATGAGAGGGAACGTCGTTTCTAAGATGCCAGCTGACGGTGATGGTGTGATGGTGTGGTTATGTGTTTAATAAAATAATAAAAAATATATAATCATATAAAATAACCTAGAATAAAACTTTTGTAAGATAACTGGTGTGTACGAATGCATACTAAAATATATAAAATATGGAAGTCGCAAAGTCGACAATTTTGGCTATACATGTTGATGTGATTATGTGCGATTATTTTATTGTGTTTGGTTGATATTTATTTTGTACTAATAAATTATATATATTAATTAGCAGATGGAACACGCTGGTAATGAACCAGTTAACGAGGTTAACCAATCCGAGCAAAATAATGAGGATCACTTTCTTAACAGACAAGATATAGAAAATATTGTTGCTCAAGGAATAGCCAATGCTATTCCAGCAATCTTTGCTGCTGCCCGAAATCCAGTTGAACCTCCGCCGCCTACTCTCAGCAAACGTACTCGTGATGACAACTTCAGTAATAGTGTAAATGGAGGCGGTAACAATAATAATGATGATGTAATACAAGCCCCATTCCTTAAGAAAATGAAAGCTGCAACGCCTGGTTGCACTTACAAGGAATTTCTTGCCTGTAAACCTGTCGAATTTGCAGGCAATAAAGGGGCAACTGCCGGGCTACGTTGGTTGGAGAAAACCGAGGCAGTAATTAAAATAAGCAAATGTGCCGAAGAGGATAAGGTCATGTATGCTTCTCACCTTTTTAAGGAAGAGGCATTAGAATGGTGGAATACGGTGTTACATGCCAAAGGAAGTGATATGGCTTATGCCATAAGTTGGGAGGAATTTAAGCGATTGGTGGAAAGAAAATTCTGCCCTGAATACGAAAAAGAGCAAATGGCAAATAAGTTCCTGAGCCACCGAATGGTGGATGTTGATTGTCGAGGGTATACTTCGAAATTCTCCGAATATGCCAGAATTGTGCCAACTCTGGCCTCACTAGAACCGGTACTTATCTCTCGCTATATTTGGGGTTTAATTAGCGAGATCCGTGATATTGTCAAAGCTGCGAGACCCCGCACAATCGATGATGCGGTGGAATTAGCTAACACTTTGACTGACGGACTGCTGCGTACGCGAGAAGAAAATAGGAAGAAGGAATTGGCTCAGAAAATTTCCCAAGGATTCCGTGGAGGTAATACTAGTAGCAATTTCAAGAAAAGAGGAACTGGGCAATCTGCCACCCCGCCGTTCTGCAGGAACTGTAAAAAGAAACATTTTGGAAAATGTAATGAAACCTGCAACTTCTGCAAAGCTCTAGGACATCGTGAAGAAGAGTGCAGAAAGCAAACAAGGATCTGCTACAACTGTGGTGAAGCTGACCATTTTAGACCAGAATGTCCAAAGGTAGGTAAACCAGCTGACAACAAGGCCAAACCTGCCGAAGGGACTACGAAGAAAAACGCAAGAGCCTTCCAATTGACCACACAGAAAGTCGAACTGATTCCCGACGTAATAGCTGGTACGTTTCTGGTACGCAATGTTTATGCGAAAGTACTATTCGACTCTGGTGCAAACCAAAGTTTTATCAACACTTCATTCTGCCAAGCTCTTAAGCAACCTTTAACCAAACATAGGTAGATTTATACAGTAGAAACGACAGACGGGAACTCAGTTAACATAGATACGGTTTTGCAAAAAGAAAATATAGAACTTTCAGGTCATAAATTTTCTGCAAACCTATTACCCATGAATTTAGCTGGATTCGATGTCGTATTAGGAATGGATTGGTTAGTAGCCAACCATGCTCGAATTGTAACATCCCGAAAATATAAAACTTTATATTAGATTTATAAAGTATAAATAAACAAGAACTTATTTAACTAGGAAATTATAACCTAGTTAACTAGAAGTCTAGAAATAACCCCAATTAGGGTTAGAATGACCAAACTATATGTTAAACAAAAGTGGAGGGGCTCATGTTGTCAAAATTGAAACTTGTATTATCAAATTTAATTAAAAACAAAACCAAGCACTCCATTTAGGAGGTCTGGTCGATCAGAGCAAGAGAAGGGCGACCCCCCACTCTCAAAACCCTAGAAATCATAAAAACCACGAATTGAAGGCTCAAAGCAAGTTCAAATCAAAATCTGAATATAGATTAGTGGTCTCCTTGTTGTAGGGATCATAAGGTATGTAAATTTTGGTATTTTTGATTCTTCTCAAGTTCTAGACAAAACATGAAAAGTTGAAATTGAGCTTGATTGTGTCATGCATGAATGAAATTGGAAGTGATGTAAGGTTTAGGGACAAACCCTAGATAAATTCTTGTCAAAATCTTGCATGATGTTTGTAAGGTTCATAATCACCATAGTGGGTGATTAACAAGTTAGTAAAATTTGGTAAACACTAAGATTAAGGCTTTTGGTTTAGTGTAAACTGAAATTATGTGATAATCCCTGAAATATGGATGTTGAAAACATGTATATATTTGCCTAATTGAGGTTGATTTAGACAAGTTACAAGTCATGAACTTGGTAATAATCATGTGAAAATTTGACCCACTAGGTGTTTGTTGAAATGTCTAAGTGGGGAATTAATATGTTGAAAATCGGATAAAAACGCATAATTGACTAATGTGGCAATTTATGTTTTAATAATTACAAAAAGGGTTCTAAATGTAAGTTGAATTGAACTCTTTAGGCCAAGCATCCGGATCGTCAAGCGGACAAGCCGGAGGAGGAGATACGCGCTTGAAGGGTGTGCTCTAAAGGTGCGTGACTTCAGTCTCGTTACATTATGTAAATGTTTGGTTTTTGTGTAATAATGATGTCGTAGTGTAAAGGACGCGTTTGATGCGTCGTTAAAGTGGCGAAGTTCACTAGACCATCAAACGGGTTAAAATAAAGACTTGGAATTGGGTTGGCTTGTCAATAAAGTGATGGTCTTCACTAGATAGCCAAACGGGTCAAAATAAAGATTTGGAATTTGGGTTTGGCTTGTCAATAAAGTGATGGTCTTCACTAGATAGCCAAACGGGTCAAGATAAAGATTTTAAAGGAATCACGGGAGTAGTGACTTGAAAGTTTCATACCTCGCTAGGTGATGGATGCTACTGTTGATGCACTTTGTGTGGACGCGACTCGGCTCGGTTCGACTCGGTAGCGAGTGCGGAATCCAAGCTAGCATGCAACCGAGACTTTATACGAGAACAAGCACAAACACAACACGCAAGATTCACCGATTAACACCACTTGTATTAATACGAATGAAGGGTCCGGTTACAAGCTCAATGTTTACAGAAGTGTTCTATAAACTCTCAAGGTGTGTGTGTGCTCTCAACAGAATGCTCTCTCTATGTGTTCTCTCCCTTCTGTGTCTACTCTGCTGAACACAACACACTACATGGGTATTTATACCCGACACAGCTAACATGCTCGAAGGATAAGGTAATCTGGTCGAAGGATCATCTATCGACCAGAAGTCTACCGAAAGATCCATACATACCTCGAAGGATGATATCCTTCGAGGTCCATCTGCCAAGGGGGAGTTTGTTGGTGCACTTGTATCTGTGCTTTGTCTGTATTTCGTCATGATACAAAACGATGTCTTTAATGTAAGTTTGATGTAAGTTTGACCAAGTCAACCATCCTCCTGGTTAGACTTGGCCAACAGTTAGCACATTGTGAGTAACCTGCTTGTGTCGAAGGATGTCATCGAAGGATGGTTTGTATCCTTCGATGACCTCGAAAGATAAACATTCGATAGATACAGATGGACCTCGAAGGATATCATCCTTCGAGGTATGTATGGATCTTTCGGTAGACTTCTGGTCAATAGATGATCCTTCGACCAGATTACCTTATCCTTCGAGCATGTTAGCTGTGTCGGGTATAAATACCCATGTAGTGTGTTGTGTTCAGCAGAGTAGACACAGAAGGGAGAGAACACATAGAGAGAGCATTCTGTTGAGAGCACACACACACCTTGAGAGTTTATAGAACACTTCTGTAAACATTGAGCTTGTAACCGGACCCTTCATTCGTATTAATACAAGTGGTGTTAATCGGTGAATCTTGCGTGTTGTGTTTGTGCTTGTTCTCGTATAAAGTCTCGGTTGCATGCTAGCTTGGATTCCGCACTCGCTAGTGTGTTTGATATAACAAGGATAAGGTTTTATCTCATACTCGAGAGGGACCTACAAGTGGTATCAGAGCCTTGGCTCTTCTCCTTGTTAAAACCGAGAGTTTTCGGACTGTTTTTCGGGTTTTGAAAAGTTGTATTTTTCTGAAAAACTTTGTTTTATCGGGTTTAAATCTTGTTCGGAAGTTTGTAGTTTTACCGGAAAACCCTTTGTGTTCATAATATCTTCAAGTGTTCTTCAAAGTTTACATCTTTTGATCTTGTTTAGGTTATTTTCGAAAGTTGTTGGTGTATTGGAAAAGGGAACTGATTAAAATAATCATACAAAATCTGTTTTTGCAGAAAAGCATGGTCTGACCATACTTTCTGCCGAAAGATTTACCAACCCGTCAACTTTTTCACCAACTTGTCACCGATTGTCAACTGTGTCAGAACCTTTCGAAAGATATCCTTCGAACTCGAAAGACCATCTTTCGATCAGTGGAGGTTCGATAGATCATCATCCTTCGAACCAAGGAATCATTTCGAAACATTCATCTTTCGGTCTACTGTTCATTTTCGAAAGACAAGGATCCTTCGACTGGGGAGTCTTTCGAAGTCATCTTTCGAAATCATCTTTCGGTGTACAGTACTTTTTCGGAAGATAAGGATCCTTCGGTTGGAGAATCTTTCGAAAAACATTGTTCGAAATTCAACAGAGATCCTTCGAACCTTGTTGATCCTTCGAACAGGTATTGATCTTTCGATCATTAATCTGTTTGTGTTTAACAGTTTGTGTTTCAGGTCTTTCGATCAAGAATCTTTCGGCTGTTTGTTATCTCTCGATAAATTAACATAGTTTGTGAAAATTAAATTTTTAAAGAGAAAACTTGTTTTCATTTTTAAATCAATTTTCACTTAATATATTATTTTTATAAAATGGGAACAAACGGTCAGTGGGATCCAACCGCGTGGACTCTAACTCCACAATCATCAGCTACGCAATCATCAGCTACACAATCAGCGTCAGATTTCAGCAAAGCATGGATGCAGGCTATTGCTCCACCTCAAGCAGCAATGATAACTGCAAATCAATGGGCATTGGTCACAAATCAAAGCAACAGCATTCAATCTATGATGCAGAACGACAGTGAAACTGGTACAAGCACGAAACCACCAAAGCTAAATCATATCAATGATTGGGGATGGTGGAAAGAAAGGTTGAGAACTTATGTTCAGGGGCAAGGTCAAGATCTATGGATGTGCTTCTTCACCGCATTTGACCATGATTTGGAAGTTGCAGGATCTAATCCAGAAACTTACAGCACTATGTCTGATGATGATAAGAAGAAATTTGAGTTAGAAAAGAAGGCATTCATGATTCTCACACAAGCTCTTCACAAAGACATTTACCACCAGTTTGTTTACTGCACGACTACTAAAAGTTTGTGGGATATGCTCACGTTACGATGTGAAGGAAATGCTCAATCTAGAAAGATCAAGCAAGAATTACTGAAGAAAGAGTTTGAAGGTTTCACGTGTATGGAGAATGAGACTTTGGCAGAGTTATCTACAAGGTTCCATCACTTGTTGAGCGAGATGTTTGGTTTTAGAGTCACTGCCACTCCACAAGAAATGGTGAAGAGATTCGCTGATAGCTTACCAGCAAAGTGGAGCAGTTACCTTGAAATTCTCAAAGAAAATGGTGTTCTAGACACAATCAACGTTTATGAGTTGATTCAAAAACTGGAGAACAAGGATGTAGAAGAAAAGCTTAAGGCAAAACGAACACTAACTCCTCAAAATCCAGAAATGTACTTTGGGATTGCAGGAGGTATCAGTGGAGAAAGACCAGCTTCTCAACACGCGAAGCTTCAAACAGCTTTCGTTTCTAACACCGGACCTTCAACAACAGATCAGTTTGATCCTTCAGCTTACACGATGTTTTCAAGACCGAATGCACAACCGACAGCTCAGCAGCAACAACCGCAACAGCAAGGGTTTTATGGAAGCTCCTCAAACTTTCAAGCCACTTCCAATCCTAACACAGTCAGACTAGACACTTCCAACTTTTCCAAAGTCAGTGTCGAAGTAGCCAAGGAACATATGGAGATGTTGAACACCTTGGTTAGTGCTTATTGTGGATTAGTCGCAGGTCAGATTGGGAATATCAATCTAACCAATGAAGATTATCAGCAAGTGGATAAGGAAGAGTTTGAAATGATGGATATCAAATGGGCTCTTGCTAGTGCAATTCGAAGAGCAAAGGAGTTTATGGAAAGGACGGGAAGAACCAACTTGGAAAGCAAGAAAGACACCAAGTATGGGTTCGACAAGCAAGCTGTAACATGCTTTAACTGTGGTGAACGGGGTCATTTCAAAAAGGAATGCACAAGACCAGCTCAGCATGGAAACCAAAATCCCTTCAGAAATCAAGGCAACCAGCAGAACCAGAACAGGAACAATGTTCGTACGATGATTCCTGTCAACAACCAAAGTCAAGCAGGACCATCAAATGCCAACCGGGGGCTGGTGGTTCAAATAGATGAGGGTTGTGATTGGTCGCTTCAGCTTGGAGAAGGAGGAAATGGTGGAACAGCATGTTTTGCTGAAGTTGTAAAGGATTTAAAGCACGCCAGTGGTGGAGAATCTTCCACCAATGGTGTTGCATCTTCTGAAGATGAAGACAGTTCTGGTTATAGTGGAAGCTCAGATGAAGAATCCTCCACTTCAGGAAATGATCATGTGGATGAGACATCTAGTGCGTCAATCGATGCAGATATTGATGAACTTTTGGAAGAAGCTGCAGCAGGAACTGAAAGAAGATCTAATTTGGTGGATCAAGCTGCTTATTCTTCGTTTTCTCTCCATTCAGCCTTTATGGCTAATGTCGACAGTTCATCAGGTCAGGTATGTGTCGATGAACCCACTGTAGTTAGTTGTGATAACTGTGATAGTTTGCGTGTTAAAAATGCTGATTTAGAGGCAAACATGTCTGAGTTGCAAGGCAAACATGATGCCTTACAAGCTAGTTTGTTTGACTTGCAAGACAAACATGTTTCAAGGAATGATGAGTGTTGTGAATTGCAAAGCAAACACGAGGCTTTGCAAGAGAAATATGATATCACATGCAAAAACCATCAAGAATTGGTTGTAGATCTGTCTAAAGCAGCTGAAGCTAACGTATTTTTAACCAGAAATGAAAAGGAATTTAAAGCAACAATTGCGTCACTAAAACATGATGTTTCAGAATTGCAAAAGGCTGTTTTGCGAAAACAACATGCTAACAATAATCTTATTGACACAATTGAAAAGCAAATGGTAGAGTTAGCAACAGCTCGATGTGAATGTGAGACAATTAAGCAGAAACTGGAAAGCTATTCCAATTCCCGCTTTGTATTGGATCACATCATTGATGTTCAAGAGAGAAAGAAAAAGGGGGATAAACCGTGTATTGGATTCAAATCATGTCCTCCCCCAATGAATCACAATTACTCCAAATCGCCTGATGACGAGGATATGCCCCGTTTTGAACCTACTGTGCCACTCGGTCTAGATGACTTTGCAGCAGGCCTCGGGTTCACAACTGGTACATCATCCTCGGGTCAATCAGAATCTGAATCTAAAACTGTGACAGATTCATCATGTGTTAAGGAACAGAGTCCTCCCATCGTTGAGGATGCTGATTCTTTGGATGATGAATCTGAAGAAATTATGAAACAACAGTCTAACTCGGTTACACCAGATATTCCAATCGAGAATCACATCCTGTGTGATCCACCAGTGAAACCGAGTAAGACTGAAATGTCAAAAGCAATGGAGTCCCTTGTTTCTACAAGTGAAGAGAATAACTTGTTGTACACGCTCAAAGGAGATAACAAAATTTATTCTAACAAAGATTTTCCAATTAAAAATGTAAATCAAGATTTAATTGAGAAAATTTTTGAAGGATGTACTGACAAGTTTTTGGGAAACAAAAGTGGCCAAGTTACCGTCACTCAATGTGATCCAATTCCGTGTGACCAAATTAGAAAACAATACGGAAAACAAAAACCACCAGTTGAGCGAAAACAACAAGTCAACTCTGGAAAGGGTAAGGGATAGGGAAAGAAGGCTCAGAACAAGAATGTTCAAGCACCTAAGGTTCAACAACAATGGGTGCAAAACAAAAGAGCTCCTGTTAAGAAACGAGAACCGAAAATGAACTTTGTTGGATCCACGGGTTCAGACAAACTTGAAACATTTCAGGATAAATCTAACCTTGATTTTATAGAACAAGTTAGAATTTTAAAACGAAATGAACAGAATAATTACACCCAACACACCAACGGATGTGATTTAGGTCCAAGCACGTCTGGATCACAAAGTTCATGGTCTGGTTCTTCGCCTGTTCATAAACATGTTTCTCCGAGGTTTGTAGAGCGGAGAATGTGCTTTGAGTGTGGCACAATTGGGCATATTGTAAGATACTGCCCATACCTGCAAAAGTTGAAGGCAAAAACAAGTGCTCCCCAAGAAACCAATTACCAAAAACGATCACTTTCCCCGAAACAAGACCCACGTGTCTTGAAAGAAAGGGAAAAGAAGTTAAAACAAAAGAATCAAAAGGTAATTGAAAAGGCCTTAAAATCAGAGGTCAAAGAAGAAAAACCTGTTCAAGCAAAACCTAAAACTGTAAAACCAGTAAATGCTAAAACAATTAATGCAAATACTGGTAAAGAACAAACAGCTTGGAAACAAAAACAGGTAATTCAGTCTGGGGGAGCACCACAGGTTCTTTTTCCTAATCATCAAGTGATTGAAATCACTTTTCTTGATGATCAAGGACGACCCAAGTCCACAAAGGCTTGGGTCCCCCTCTCCAACTAATTTTTGAGTAAGCGTGTAGGATATTCCAGGAGGAACTTTCGATAGTCGTAAGATTGTTGATAGTGGAGCATCCTTGCACAAAATAGGCAACAGAAGAAATTGCTGCCTTTGATGGAGAGGAAGAGAAAAGGGAAACAGAAATGTCTGTTGAAAGAGATTGAAAAGCTTCGACAAAATGAAAATCATTTCAAAATGTGAATGTTCAAGGCTTTGATCGGGTCCCCGGGATAGATTCAAATGAAATGTATGCACCTGCAGCACGTCTGAAGTTCACAATCTACAAGATGAACGTGCAGTGGACATTTCTTTGTGGTGTGATTGAAGAAAATGTGTTTGTTGAACAAACCAACCAGGTGTGCGGACGCCTTGACATGGGTTGAACAACCGCACACTACTTCTGAAAGAGAAAGACAAAGACCTTCGCTGGTGCAATGTGGACGACCAGCCGGACCCAAAGGTTTCTGATCTTGTTGCTGTCAAGAGATTTCTAAGTAGCTACAAAGAATCGACTTTGAAATCCACACCGGGTGGATATTCAGTTTGGGAGAGCTCTCAGATTCCTTGCAATGCACGATGCAGTTGCAGGATACGGTTTTAAATTTCTAATCTCTCCTATACTTGTCGATATTTAAGCTGCTTTGTGAATTATTATCTCGTTAAGCACTCTTTGGCCAGACAATGTTGTCATGGTCCGCACCGCAAACCGACATGCCAACTGATTTTTCCAAAATTCGCTAAATCATTTCTGATTAAAAACTTAATTTTGGTTAACGGCATTGAGGTAAAACATGGGTTAACCAACATCGGAAAATCATTTTTGTAAATACCTGTGTGTTTTAAATTTATTTTAGTTTGTTGATTTTAGGGGGAGTAATCCAAAATCTGAAAATCCAAAAACATCGAAAAATTTCAAAAAAAAAAAAAAAAAAAAAAACACAAAAACAATAGAAAAGCAAAAATGAGTTTCCTGGCGAGAAAAAGAGAAAATGATAGTACATCAGTGGTCTGTCTAAACCTCTTTAAACCTTAAATGAAAAACGATAAGCAGCTCTATATAAGATGTATCGGTAGGCTCACAATCATTTTAAAGTGTGTAGGGTGATATAAACTTAAATTGACTGAAGACTGGGTGGGAACCATTCATTGGCATATGGTCTTAGTACCGAAATTTCGTTTGAGAGATTGCCGAGGTTCTGAGATATTCGGTCTTTATGCTGCTTATCATCTGGGTATCATGGTTGTATCTTTTACCGAAAAATAACGGGGACGCAAGTCTAGATCTTCCATGATACTATACATACGTGTACATACTGCATACGACCTCAATAAGTGATCAACAATCACATGTCCAAACAAATAAGTGATAATATATCACATTCTTTCCGGGAGTCAAGTTCGTCTCTCTGCTGTACGAAAGTACTGACCTGTTCACGGACTTGCTCCTGTGCCCTCATGCATCGAAAATCAAGTTCCTCATCAATAAGTGATTATATCACATAGGGCTTGTTTTCAATCAAAATAAGTGAGAATCTCACATCATATACGGTCAAACAGATGATAATCGGTATACTCACCGGTAAGATGAACCCTCGTGCATACCTTGATACGGGAATGTGTCGTGATGTGGATGAACACCGATCGGTAAGTATAAATTATACCTTAACGTATCCCTTCGCCATGATTACAAATGATAAGTTGAGCTTATGTGGACAACAATACCGATAATTGTTATAGGATGTTTATCTTAATGTTAACTAATAGAACAACAAGAGCGTTTTGGACATGACCGTGCACTGATATGATTCTCTTACCCTCGAAACTCGCAAAAAGAATGTCTGTAAATTTTTATTTAATGTTTCCTATTTATGTATCTTTGTATATATTTATTTATTGCTTTCCGTCTTTACATTTGAAAAATGAAAATTCCAAAAAGATTTTAGGTGTGTTTTAATATAAACTTTATAAAAGCCAAAAAGATTTTGCTTCTAGTTTATTTTTGATTGACTGATGTTGCAACTCGAGTCTATCCTACCCAAAATCCTGATCGTAAGCCGGAAAACAATTGCATCTTCATAAACAGTCGAAGTTAACGAGTTTTGAAAGTTAAAGGATTAAAATGAATATTTTTCTAAACTTTCAAACTGCTGTCGGTTGGTGTTTGATTGAGATTTGATCTCATATGTGTCGTTAGCTTAACTGTTAACTATATTCCAAGCGGTTGTTCTCATTATGCGTTTAGCTTTCTTGCATGTGCAGATACTAAAGGCGAGGAGAACATGTTCGATGAATAGCTTTGGAATGAAGACACGAAGTGGAGGCACTCGAAGGATAAAATGATCGAGTTGCCGCTGTCCCTTCATCAACACCACAAGGATCTGAAGAATTGTCAAGTCAAAAGATTCACGAGCATGACTCAATGGAGAGTTCAATCTAAGGGGGAGTTTGTCAACACACTTTCTACATGAAACGGGGAGTTTGTTGATACACTTTCTACTTATGACGCGTGAAGACTTTGAAGATCCTCCGACATGAATGTGACAGAAGACGAACCATCACGAGTAGCGTCCAAGGGGGAGTTTGTTGATGCACTTTGTGTGGACGCGACTCGGCTCGGTTCGACTCGGCCTTGAAGACTTGAAGACACGAAGATCGAGACAAAGCTACAGCCAAGGGGGAGTTTGTTGGTGCACTTGTATCTGTGCTTTGTCTGTATTTCGTCATGATACAAAACGATGTCTTTAATGTAAGTTTGATGTAAGTTTGACCAAGTCAACCATCCTCCTGGTTAGACTTGGCCAAACAGTTAGCACATTGTGAGTAACCTGCTTGTGTCGAAGGATGTCATCGAAGGATGGTTTGTATCCTTCGATGACCTCGAAAGATAAACATTCGATAGATACAGATGGACCTCGAAGGATATCATCCTTCGAGGTATGTATGGATCTTTCGGTAGACTTCTGGTCGATAGATGATCCTTCGACCAGATTACCTTATCCTTCGAGCATGTTAGCTGTGTCGGGTATAAATACCCATGTAGTGTGTTGTGTTCAGCAGAGTAGACACAGAAGGGAGAGAACACATAGAGAGAGCATTCTGTTGAGAGCACACACACACCTTGAGAGTTTATAGAACACTTCTGTAAACATTGAGCTTGTAACCGGACCCTTTATTCGTATTAATACAAGTGGTGTTAATCGGTGAATCTTGCGTGTTGTGTTTGTGCTTGTTCTCGTATAAAGTCTCGGTTGCATGCTAGCTTGGATTCCGTACTCGCTAGTGTGTTTGATATATAACAAGGATAAGGTTTTATCTCATACTCGAGAGGGACCTACAGCTACCACACCAATAAATGGGTTATGTTAATTTAAATCTATGAACCCGTGTTAACGGGTCAAACACTAAGGTCAATAAAATGTGTTGTTTGGAACGGAATGTTGAATTCCGAGGAAACGAGCTTTTAGTTCCAAGGCAACATAAAGCCACGAATAACGTAAACACATTAAGATGTACTAGCCCGGGAACTTGGGTAATGACATCTAAAAGGTTAGAATAAGAAAGTTGAAATATACACTTATAGTTAGAATGCATCGTGCAAATGCAAGTATAGTAACTTGTAACCGAATGATCAGCGAGACAAATATTGGTATGATAAACAAAACGAACATGTCCGTAATAAATTTACAGACATATAGTAAGGAAATAGCCTAAAACGGTATGCGGAGTAGAGCAAAATTCATAAAATAGTCAAAAGGCAAATTCCCAGCGTCCACCGTAAATTACGGTCTACACCGTAATTTACGGTGGAAATCAAAAATGTTACGGTGGGTTGTTCCTGTGTTATGGCAGAACAAGAAACATTCAGGGTCTACCGTAACTTACGGTAGACACCGTAAGTTACGGTGGAGCCCAGAAAAACTTATATTTCAATTCACTATTCGATGTCGGAATTTGTATACATATATGCTATACTAATGTCAAAACTAATGTCTTTAGTTGTTTGACCCTAGGTATGGATGAGATCCTCCCGGATGGTGATCAAGTACGTAGTCAAGAACCGAACACGCAATTTGAAGCTTCCGCACCAAACTTAATCTTGTCTAGACTTTAATCATGTTGTAAATGTTTTTGTTAATCGTGTTTTGAATCCTTTAAACTAGTGGTTAGTTTACTAGCAAGGGTTAACTTTAAACTTGTTATGCACTATCTTACATTGTTTTGGTATTACAATAAGTATGTATGGTCTTTAAACATTAAAAGTTTTTGTAAACTCTGATTTGTATTTAATTAATATAATTATTAATTAAATTCCGTCCAAATATTAAGCGTGTTACAAGTTGGTAATCAGAGCCCAAGGTTGTTAACAAGTGTGTTCGGTTCAAGCTTGATCAAACATCCGGTAAGAGTTAATTGTTCTAAAGTAGAGTTACTAAGTATAAAAAGGGAAATAATGAATGGAAATGCATGGGAAGAGCGTGTTAACACACTCAAACCCGGAAAGTGCATTAAATAAGAACGGTGAAAACAAGTTATGAACTTGAATAAACCGAAGTAAATAAACCATATGTCATAGATGAAATGTTTAACGCTTAATGTAAACATTTCAGTTAAAGATGACGGATAAAGGTAATGATGATGCGGTGCCAAGAGTCACCGAGCAAACGAGAGAAGTGATTGCTGAGGAGGTAGGAAAAGCAATCAAAAACAGTTTGTCGGGTTTCATCAACAAAATCCAACACACGGTATTATCAGTGGTGGAAGAAAGAATTAAGAAATTGGAGGATAATACCAATTTAGCAAAGGAGAAGTCGGGAGGACGAAAATCTTGTTCTTATAAAGAGTTCATGGCATGCAAACCGCCAATTTACAATGGGGAGGTTGACCCGATAATATGCCAGCGGTGGCTAAGCGATATGGATGGGGTATTCGAAAGGACTCATTGTGATCCAGACGACTACGTAGCCTATGGCACGGGTCAGTTAAGGGGTCAAGCGAAAGACTGGTGGGATAATAAGAAGAAAGAAATTGGAAGCGAAGCGGCTAAAGCTATGACATGGGATGAGTTTAAGACGCCGTTTCTTAAACATCACAGTCCCAAGGTAGTCATTAACAAGATCAAGGAAGAATTCATGCAGCTTCGACACAAGGGTGAATCTATTGATAAAATCACGGGAATGTTCATGGATAAGATGAAGTTTTGTGATGAATTGATAACGAGTGAGGAGCAGAAAGTATATTATTATTATAATATGTTGAGCGCCGAGTATAGGGAGTTCATGACTCCTTCAAAGTATGAGACTCTCACCGAGATTATAAACGTTGCTCGGGAACGGGAGATAGAGTTGAAGAAACAGATTGAAAGAGGTGAAAGAAGGGCGCAGATAGTCAATCCAAGCCCAACGAAAAAGGCGCGCACAACAGAATCCTCTAAGAAACAGGAAGGGAAAAGCGGGTCATCGAACTGCAAGATATGCGGGAAGGGGCACAAAGGTGAGTGCCGGTTCAAGGACAAACCGTGTCCTATATGCGGGAAAACGGGGCACACGGCTGCATTGTGCCCGGGAAAGGTGTCGGTGTGTTACAAATGCTACCAACCAGGTCACAAGAAATCTGAGTGCCCAGAGTTGATCGGAAAGAAAGATGACAAGAATACACACACCGAGACACCAAGAGCAAAGGCAAGATCTTTCCAGTTAACAGCAGTGGAGGCAAAAACAGAGCCCGATGTGGTCTCAGGTATATTTGCCATAAATTCAATTCCTGCACATGTGTTATTTGATACGGGTGAGAATAAATCCTTTGTTTCACATGGGTTTATTCGACATCCTTCTTTTATACTAATAAAATTGCCTATGCCATTAGAAGTAGAAATAGGTGATAACAAAAGTTTCCTTGTGTGTGATGTATGTCGAGACTGTAAGATAAACATTGACGATGAAGAATATTCAATAGACTTGATTCCTATGTCGATGGGGGAATTCCAAGTAGTAGTCGGGATGGATTGGCTATCCCGATACCATGCGAGAGTCGTATGTTTCCGCTAGGAGATAAAACTAACATCTCCAAGTGGAAAAGCTGTTACCATATACGGTGAAAAGAGGGGTAATCCCGTTATGTGTTCAATGCTAAAAGCTCGCAAGCTTATGAGGCACGGTTGTAGGGCATTCATGATATACGCGAACGAACCAGACAAGAAATCACTAGAGATTGAAGATGTACCGGTGGTACGCGATTATGCCGATGTATTTCTGGAGGACCTACCGGGAATACCGCCAGAACGGGAGGTAGAGTTCGGGATCGAATTGGTTCCAGGCGCGAAACCTGTGGCCAAGGCGCCGTATCGACTCGCGCCATCGGAATTACTAGAATTGATGTCACAAATTCAAGATCTGCTGGACAAAGGGTTTATCCGGCCTAGTGTGTCTCCATGGGGCGCACCGGTGCTATTCGTGAAAAAGAAGGATAGGAGCATGCACATGTGTATTGATTACAGGGAGTTGAATAAACTTACGGTGAAGAATCGATACCCACTCCCAAGATTCGACGATTTATTTGATCAATTGCAGGGCGCAAGTTGGTTCTCCAAGATCGACCTTAGATCGGGATACCATCAGTTGAAAGTCAAGGAGGAAGATATACCGAAGATGGCTTTCCGTACACGGTATGGACATTACGAGTTCCTTGTGATGTCCTTTGGGTTAACTAATGCACCCGCGGCTTTCATGGACCTTATGAACCGGGTCTGTAAGCCTATGCAAGATATGTCGGTAATAGTGTTCATTGATGACATCTTGATATATTCGAAGAATGAAGCGGAACACACAAATCATTTGCGTGAAGTATTAGAGACGCTCAGAAAAGAGAAATTGTATGCCAAGTTCTCGAAATGTGCTTTCTGGTTGCGAGAAGTACAATTCCTTGGGCACATCATTAGTGCAAACGGGGTGTTAGTAGACCCGTCAAAGATAGAAGCCGTGGCGAGATGGGATCCACCGAAGAATCCTTCGGAGATCAGAAGCTTTTTGGGGCTTGCTGGTTATTATCGAAGATTCATACAGGATTTCTCCAAAATTGCTATGCCATTAACCAAGTTAACCCGTAAGGATGAAAAGTTTAACTGGAGTAATGATCAAGAAAGGGCGATCCAAACGCTTAAGGAAAAACTGACCAGTGCACCAGTATTGTCATTACCGGATGGAACAGACGACATGGTAGTTTACTCAGATGCATCACATTCGGGGCTTGGCTGCGTTTTGATGCAACGAGGCAAGGTTATAGCCTATGCCTCGAGACAGCTAAAGACCCATGAGAAGAGATATCCTACCCATGACCTTGAGTTGGCGGCGGTGGTGTTCGCCTTGAAAATATGGAGGCATTATTTGTATGGGGTGAAATGCACTATCTTTACCGACCATAAAAGCTTGAAGTATTTCTATGATCTGAAGGAATTAAATATGAGGCAGAGGCAGTGGTTAGAAACCGTCAAAGACTTTGATTGTGAAATACATTACCACCCCGGGAAGGCTAATGTAGTGGCAGACGCGTTGAGCCGAAAGACAGATTATACGCCTATTCGAGTACGATCGATGCAACTAATTGTGACATCGGGTTTGCTTGAGCAAATCCGGAAATCTCAAACTGAAGCAATAAAGGAAGAAAATGTAAAAAGGGAAAGAATAGTTGGGCAGTTAACAGACCTGGCGGATGATAACCAAGGATTGAAAACCCTATTTGGGAGAATTTGGGTTCCAAACTCATGTGGGGCCAAGGCACTTCTACTTGACGAGGCCCATAAATCTCGTTATTCGATACATCCGGGGGCGACCAAGATGTATAACGATTTAAAAAAAAATTATTGGTGGCCCGAAATGAAAAGAGACATCGTGAAATATGTAGAGAAGTGTTTGACATGCTTGCAAGTCAAAGCGGAGCACCAAAAGCCATATGGTAGGTTGCAACCATTGGACATCCCAGTTTGGAAATGGGAACAAATCACCATGGATTTGTTGACCAAATTACCCAAAACCAACCGCGGGTTTGATGCTATATGGGTAGTCGTGGATAGATTGACGAAAGGTGCTCACTTCATTCCGATTCGTGAGACTTACACATCCGAGAAGATGTCTAAGGTGTACACCAATGAAATCATAGCACGTCATGTGGTACCGATATCCATTGTGTCAGACAGAGATACTAGGTTCACTTCGAATTTTTGGCGCGACTTCCAAGAACAAATGGGGACTAAACTGTTCATTAGCACCGCTTACCATCCACAAACGGATGGGCAGAGTGAAAGAACAATACAAACGTTGGAGGATATGCTGCGGGCTTGCATTATTGACTTCGGGGGTAGTTGGGATGTCTATCTACCCTTGGTCGAATTTTCATATAACAATAGCTATCAATCGAGCATTAAAATGGCCCCATATGAGATGTTATATGGTAGAAAGTGTCGAACCCCGGTATGTTGGGGAGTAGTGGGTCCACGAGGACTAGCGTCTATTGATATAATCCGAACTACGAATGAGAAGATCGACATGGTCCGAACTCACCTAAAAGCAGCTCAGGATCGACAAAAGTCGTACGCGGATAAGCGAAATAGGGCGATTGAGTTTCAAGTGGGCGATAAGGTAATGCTGAAAGTATCGCCGTGGAAAGGAATAATACGGTTCAAAAAATGAGGGAAGTTGAGCCCAAGATTTATTGGGCCGTTCAGAATCACCGAACGGGTTGGTAAAGTAGCATATCGTCTCGAACTACCCGAGGAGTTGAGTGGGATTCATAGCACATTCCACGTGTCACATCTCCGAAAATGTTTAGCAGACGAAACTGCTCATATCCACTACGATGATATCGAGGTGGATAACAGCCTCAACTATGCAGTGAAACCAATTGCGATTTTAGATCGTAAAGAGAAGAGTTTGAGGAACAAAGTGATTAACCAAGTAAAGGTTAAATGGGAACACAGGAAGGGTGCAGATACCACATGGGAATCCGAAGAAAAGATGCAACGGCTATACCCCATACTATTTGGTACGTAAAATTTGGTTTCGGGGACGAAACCCCTTTTAAGGGGGTGGACTTGTAACATCCCGAAAATATAAAACTTTATATTAGAGTTATAAAGTATAAATAAACAAGAATTTATTTAACTAGGAAATTATAACCTAGTTAACTAGAAGTCTAGAAATAACTCCAATTAGGGTTAGAATGACCAAACTATATGTTAAACAAAAGTGGAGGGGCTCATGTTGTCAAAATTGAAACATGTATTATCAAATTTAATTAAAAACAAAACCAAACACTCCATTTAAGAGGTCTGGTCGATCAGAGCAAGAGAAGGGCGACCCCCCACTCTCAAAACCCTATAAATCACAAAAACCACGAATTGAAGGCTCAAAGCAAGTTCAAATCAAAATCTGAATATAGATTAGTGGTCTCCTTGTTGTAGGGATCATAAGGTATGTAAATTTTGGTATTTTTGATTCTTCTTAAGTTCTAGACAAATCATGAAAAGTTGAAATTAAGCTTGATTGTGTCATGCATGAATGAAATTGGAAGTGATGTAAGGTTTAGGGACAGACCCTAGATGAATTCTTGTCAAAATCTTGCATGATGTTTGTAAGGTTCATAATCACCATAGTTGGTGATTAACAAGTTAGTAAAATTTGGTAAACACTAAGCTTAAGGCTTTTGGTTTAGTGTAAACTGAAATTATGTGATAATCCCTGAAATATGGATGTTGAAAATATGTATATATTTGCCTAATTTAGGTTGATTTAGACAAGTTAACAAGTCATGAACTTGGTAATAATCATGTGAAAATTTGACCCACTAGGTGTTTGTTGAAATGCCTAAGTGTGGAATTAATATGTTGAAAATCGGATAAAAACGCATAATTGACTAATGTGGCAATTTATGTGTTAATAATTACAAAAAGGGTTCTAAATGTAAGTTGAATTGAACTCTTTAGGCCAAGCATCCGGATCGTCAAGCGGACAAGCCGGAGGAGGAGATACGCGCTTGAAGGGTGTGCTCTAAAGGTGCGTGACTTCAGTCTCGTTACATTATGTAAATGTTTGGTTTTGTGTAATAATGATGTCGTAGTGTAAAGGACGCGTTTGATGCGTCGTTAAAGTGGCGAAGTTCACTAGACCATCAAACGGGTCAAAATAAAGACTTGGAATTGGGTTGGCTTGTCAATAAAGTGATGGTCTTCACTAGATAGCCAAACGGGTCAAAATAAAGATTTGGAATTTGGGTTTGGCTTGTCAATAAAATGATGGTCTTCACTAGATAGCCAAACGGGTTAAGATAAAGATTTTAAAGGAATCACGGGAGTAGTGACTTGAAAGTTTCATACCTCGCTAGGTGATGGATGCTACCACACCAATAAATTGGTAATGTTAATTTAAATCTACTAACCCGTGTTAACGGGTCAAACACTAAGGTCAATAAAATGTGTTGTTTGGAACGGAATGTTGAATTCCGAGGAAACGAGCTTTTAGTTCCAAGGCAACATAAAGCCACGAATAACATAAACACATTAAGATGTACTAGCCCGGGAACTTGGGTAATGACATCTAAAAGGTTAGAATAAGAAAGTTGACATATACACTTATAGTTAGAATGCATCGTGCAAATGCAAGTATAGTAACTTGTAACCGAATGATCGGCGAGACAAATATTGGTATGATAAACAAAACGAACATGTCCGTAATAAATTTACAGACATACAGTAAGGAAATAGCCTAAAACGGTATGCGAATTAGAGCAAAATTCATAAAATAGTCAAAAGGCAAATTCCCAGCGTCCACTGTAAATTACGGTCTACACCGTAATTTATGGTGGAAATCAAAAATGTTACGTTGGGTTGTTCCTGTGTTACGGCAGAACCAGAAACATTCAGGGTCTACCGTAACTTACGGTAGACACCGTAAGTTACGGTGGAGCCCATAAAAACTTATATTTCAATTCACTATTCGATGTCGGAATTTGTTTACATATATGCTATACTAATGTCAAAACTAATGTCTTTAGTTGTTTGACCCTAGGTATGGATGAGATCCTCCCGGATGGTGATCAAGTACGTAGTCAAGAACCAAACACACATTTTGAAGCTTCCGCACCAAACTTAATCTTGTCTAGACTTTAATCATGTTGTAAATGTTTTTGTTAATCGTGTTTTGAATCCTTTAAACTAGTGGTTAGTTTACTAGCAAGGGTTAACTTTAAACTTGTTATGCATTATCTTACATTGTTTTGGTATTAGAACAAGTATGTATGGTCTTTAAACATTAAAAGTTTTTGTAAACTCTGATTTGTATTTAATTAATATAATTATTAATTAAATTCCGTCCAAATATTAAGGGTGTTACACGAATCCTCTGTGATAAGAATTCCATAGAAATCCGTGCACCCCCAGGATAAGTAATTTTGATTATTGGGGATAAGCCGCGTAAACCAATGAAGTTCATTTCAGTGATGAAAGTTGCTGGTTATGAACGAAAGCAAGGAATAGTGTATATGATTTCGGTAATCATTAGCACTAAGGGTAAGGAACTTAAGGAAATTTCTGTAGTATCAGAATACTCGGATGTATTCCCAGAAGAACTACCAGGATTACCACCAGATAGGGAGGTAGAATTTAGAATTCATTTGATTCCTGGAACTACACCCGCAGCTAAAGCACCCTACCGGTTAGCACCCACTGAAATGTTAGAACTGAAAAAGCAATTAGATGAATTGCTCAATAAAGGATTTATACAACCTAGTTCATCCCCTTGGGGTGCACCAGTGTTGTTCGTAAAGAAGAAAGATGGTTACGCGAATGTGTATCAATTATAGGGAATTGAATAAGGTTACAATTAAGAATCGATATCCATTGCCTAGGATTGATGATCTTTTCGATCAACTTCAGGGGGCTAGATATTTTTCTAAGATAGATTTATGCTCCGGATATCATCAATTGAAGGTACAAGAAGAAGACATACCTAAAACCGCTTTCAGAACTAGGTATGGTCACTACGAGTTTACAGTTATGCCTTTTGGACTAACAAATGCTCCGACAGCATTTATGGACATGATGAATAGGATCTGTAAACCGTACTTGGATAAATTTGTAATTGTCTTCATCGACGATATACTTATTTATTCCAAAAGCCAGGAAGAGCATTGTGAGCACCTGCATGCACTCTTAACTTTGTTAAGAAAGGAAAAGCTTTACGCCAAATTCTCGAAGTGTGAATTTTGGCTACAGGAGGTGCAATTTTTGGGTCACATGGTGAATCACGAAGGTATTCACGTAGATCCGGCTAAGATAGAAGCAATCACCAAATGGAAAGTCCCGCAATCAGCTACGGAAGTTAGAAGTTTTCTAGGATTAGCTGGGTACTATAGACGATTCATTAAGGATTTTTCTAAGATAGTTGTGTCATTAACTAAGCTAACCTGTAAAACAGTTAAGTTTGAATGGGGACCTAGACAGGAAGAGGCCTTTAGGATTTTAAAGCAAAGGTTAACAAACACCCCAATTCTTGCCTTACCCGAAGGGACAAAAGATTTTGAAGTTTATTGTGACGCTTCTAAGCTAGGATTAGGATGTGTGCTAATGCAACGCAAAAAGGTAATTGAGTATGCCTCAAGGCAATTGAAAAAATCACGAGGAAAATTATACGACTCATGACTTAGAATTAGGAGCCATAATTTTTGCCCTTAAAATTTGGAGACACTATTTGTATAGCAGTAAGTTTACAGTCTATACAAATCATAAGAGTTTAAAATATATATTTGAGCAAAAGGAGTTAAACATGAGGCAAAGAAGATGGATGGAAATTCTAAGTGACTACGACTGTGATATTCAATATCACGAAGGAAAAGCAAATGTAGTCGCAGATGCCCTAAGTCGTAAGTATCATGAAAAGCAAAAGCGAGTTCGTGCTCTTAGATTAAATATACAGTTAGATTTAATGGAACAACTGAAAAATATCCAAGAAATAGCAATCAAGGATGATGCTGAAGGAATGAAAGGAAGAATAAAGGAATTGGAGCAAGGAACTGATGGAATTTGGAGATTCCACAAAAGAAGGATTTGGGTACCTAAGCAAGGAGACTTAAGAAATAAAATTTTAGAGGAAGCCCATAAATCTAGGTGTACCATGCATCCTGGTAATAATAAGATGTACCAAGATTTAAGAAATAATTTCTAATGGATAGGAATGAAAAAGGACATAGCTAGATATGTATCTAAGTGTCTAACTTGTTCACAAGTTAAGGCAGAACACCAGAAACCTTCTGGGTTACTCCAACAATTAGAAATGCCTGTTTGGAAATGCGATCTTGTCGGTGGTTTCTTGTACGACATGCTCAGGGCATGCGTAATAGATTTTGGAGGAAACTGGGATAATCATTTACCTTTAATTGAATTCTCCTATAATAATAGTTACCATTCAAGTATCGAAGCTGTCCCGTTCGAAGCACTGTATGGACGAAAGTGTAGAACTCCAGTTTGTTGGGCAGAAATAGGAGAAAGCCAGTTATCAGGCCCTGAAATCGTACAAGAAACCACCGACAAGATCACTCAAATCAAGGAAAGACTGAAGACGGCTCGAGATCGTCAGAAGAGTTATGCAAACAATAGACGCAAGCCGCTAGAATTTCAAGTTGGAGACAAGGTACTTTTAAAAGTTTCTCCTTGGAAAGGGGTAGTTCGGTTCGGTAAGAAGGGAAAACTAAGTCCAAGGTACGTAGGACCATTCCCAATAATCCAGCGAATAGGACCAGTTGCCTATCGCCTACAACTACCAGAAGAACTGGCTGGAGTACATGACGTGTTTCATGTATCCAACCTCAAGAAATGTTTATCTGACGAATCCCTGGTAGTACCTCTTCAAGATATAGAGGTAAATGAAAAGTTAAAATTTGTGGAGAAACCACTGCAAATAGAAAACAGAAAGGTCAAGTTTCTCAAACATAAAAGACTAGTACTAGTCAAGGTCAAGTGGGATTCAAAGAGAGGACCTGAGTACACTTGGGAACTGGAATCCGAAATGGAGCGAAAGTATCCCTACTTGTTCCAGTAAATCTCGAGGACAAGATTTTAATAAGGTGGGGAGGATGTAACAACTCTCGCCAAAATTATTATTTCTTATTTTATTATGTCCTATAGGAAACCCTAATTGAGACCCCCAAGTAATATTGCATGGCCCCTAAAATTTTCAGAACAGTTGGAACCTGGATCAGGGCCCCCTAAAACTCAGGGGGGGGGGGTATCCCCTAGTGGATAATTATCCTCATAACTTGCTGTAGAAAACGAATTTCGTCGATCTGTCGACTCACACAAGCTAGTTGGACACGGGGCTACCCTACCCTAAAAAGGGCGCCGTCGCGCCACGCGACAGGGACCAATTTTCAGTATAAATTCTAGGGGTTGGCACTTGCATGGCACAGTTGTTTCGATGTAAAAATTCGTTTCCTACACTGAGTTATACTCTATTTCGTTCAAAAACACACACAAACACGAACCTCTGCTACAACAACAGGGTAATAATTCGATCACTGCTACGATACAATGTCCGATCGATTGAAACCGATCCGATGGATGTTTAAGTGTTGCCCAAATCAGGGCTATACTTTGTCATTCGTCATGAGGGTTTTGATTTGGTGAGCTTATCGTAAATGGTGTATTAAGTTACTGACCTAGTTTCGTATGCATTGTTATTTAAATTAGGTTACGAGGCTAAATCAGTAGGCTAAACTCTGCCCGTCTAAATTTACAATGTGAGTCATTCTCTTTTTATCAAATTGTTTCCAAAACCCTATTTACTTTCAAAGTTATAATTACAGGGATTAAGTCTTTGTAATCTTCAATTACTGCCGGTATGTGGGGTTTTGTATACATTACTTAATACCCATCACCATTGGACAACGGGTTAGCCAATGGGTGATCTGACCATAGTCACAAATATTGTCAAGTGACAAGTACAGATTTGGGGTAATTGGTTGATAAAAACATTGTAATCACCCTTAATACTGTATATTATAACAGTGTGTCGTTTTGTGCAACTTGAATGACTCGCCAGTATTTCCCTGCTGATAAAACCTTTTTAAAACATGTTTCAGGTGATCTGCTGTGATCCAGGAAAAAGTGCCGTGTAGCACTATAAGCTTGAAGAAGTGGCTCAATAAAATAAATAAACATGTTTTTGTAAAACAGGGATTTCCCAGTGAAATCACCTTTATTGTAAATTATGGGCGTTATCCCTAAATTGTGAAATAAAATAATTGGGTATTTTCAAGTTTTAAAAGATCCTGTTAAAATTCCGCTGCCAACGTAATAATTACCACGGGTTTCTGTCCCGCGGCTCCTGAAACGGGTAAAACCGGGCTAGGGGCCGTGACAACAGTTAACTTTGCAATGCATTATTTTATGCCCTTGATGTCAGCCTGTGTGTCTTTGTATCTTGCTTCAACCATAACTCTAATTAGCTTCATGTGGGAATTAAGTTGAATCTCAGCCAGTTCCCTTTGTGCTGCAAGAATGAGTTGTACCGAATTCCAAAGTTCTTGGTATAACTGCTGATGAGAAGGTCGACTTTTGAAAGCATCCACCAACTGCTTCAATTGATCTTTCATATCAGCAATGGTTATTTTCAAGTTAGATATCATGTCCGTCAAATCATGGTATTTTAATCCATCACCTTATTTAATAGGATCATCTGAATTCCCACCAGAGGTGGTTGTATCTGCTTTTGAAAGAGGAGGTATCTCCAAATTTTCATTAGCAGATGCCCCTTGTTCTTGGTTATGGGGACTTCCCTCTGCATCAGTGGTTACCTTAGTGATCTCACCTGTGGTTAACTTGAACTCACCAGTGGATACCTTGATAGACACAGCAGTGGTTGCCTTCAAGGGATTCTGACTGATGAAACTACTGTCAAAATGTAAATCAGTGGATTTGACATTTGTAGTAGCTGCTCCACTTGAAATACCATCAAGAATTTGCCGAAATTCAAGAGGTGTAGCCTCCTCAACTATTTTTGGGTTAGGTAATTGAAAAGGTTCAGACCTAGCTATTGTTGAAGTTAAACTCTCAGTAAAGTGTTCATGGGAGGGATTGCTATCAGTCTGAATGTCAATAGCTTGAACCAGTGTTACAAACTTTGGTGGAATAGAAGATGAAGGAATTGCTGTCGAAAAAGACATTGCCCCGGGAGAAGGGCTTTTAAGTATACTCTCATATGAGGGTATGACATCATATTGTGGTGTCCCTGTGGATAAAACATGTTCCTTTTGTGAGGAATCATGAGGAGTTTGGTTTATGGGTTGAGATCTTTCCACATGTTGTGAGGAAGTAGCAACAGTGGTTTGTAGTGACATCTGTATTGTCACAGGGTTAACCTCTGGGATCTCATCTTCCAGAGGACCCGTTTTGCTGGTTTCGGTGGGCTTTTTGGATTTTGTTTTGGTCTTTTTGGGTTTTGTTGACAGCAGCGGTTGTAGTGCTATGATCACCAAGAGCAGTGGGCTCAACAACAGAGGTTTGAGGAGCAGTTGTGGACTCAACTAAAATTTCCTCATTCCCCTCTGCTTCAGTTTTGGAAACATCTGACTCTTTAGCCATAAGGCAAGTAAAAGTTTAAGATGTTAGACTATTCATTTTAATAGCTTTACATTTTTCAAAAGCTTTTTGAGAAACATGTTTTTGCAGGTAGTAGCTTAATAGTCTAGGAAACATAAGAAAACCAGCAGTTATCGCCTTTTTAATAACAACAGTTTTCCCCTTTTTAATAGCAACAGTTTTCCCCTTTTTAATGTTTTTTAAATTTGCAACCAAATCAACAAACAGTTCCTAGGAGTAGTTAAAATCAGTATTTGTCAAAATTACATACCCCAATGACTGAATTTTCAAAGGTATTTCATTAAAAGAAGTAGTTTTATTTCAGAGACAGATTAAGAGAGTATGGAACAAGAATTTCATTGCTGGTGGAAAATTACCTTTAAACATAGTTGCTTGATTCAACGGTCCATCATATCCCCTCCCAATCAAGTATGTTTGAATCTCATTTTTCGGCAAAGAGGTCTTACCTGCCAAGTCGTTTACCTCAAATGTTGTTGATATGGTACTGGGGGTAATAGCAACCGATTCACCTCCGACTTTTGAAGTTATACTTACGGCCACATTGTTTTGTTCTTCAAAATTCGCACTTGCCCAAAAATCGCAAAGCGTCTCTTGGTAAATGGGTGCGTCGGAGGTAAGAATGACCTTATATTTTGATGATGTAAGAACATTAATCATTGAATGATAGAGAGTATTGTTCTCGGTTTTCTCAAAAATAGCCAGATAGTTATGCGAATTTTTCATCATCAAAGCCATGATCGGAATTGAAAGTTTTGAGAGGTTGACGAAGAAGTGTTGAAGAAGAAGGTGGAAACCGCTCTGATGAATTTTAAACTTGAGACGAAAGTAAAACCTCTGTTTGGGGATGAAACAGGGGTTTATAAAGTGAAAAAGTGAATGCTCTGTCAGAAGTTACAAAGATCTGATGGCTAACATCTGTCCACGTCTGAACCTCTGCTCTGATAATGGATGACAGTTGTTTGAAAACCGCTGTTGGCCAACAACAGATATTAGGCAACATTAGTAACACAGCAGTCCTTAGATTAAATAGAACCTATGAGAACAGATAATACCCTTCAGCAGTGTTTGGAAACCACTGTTGGGCAACAACAGATCTTATGCAACAATAGTAAGTCAGCAGTCCTTACTCAAACACAGGTTTGGAAAACAGTTGTTTTCAACAGACTTTTTATATAAACAAATAAATTGATATTAAATATCAGCAGCCATTTAATGCAAAACATTTAAAAAATAAATTTTCATGGGAAAACTATAAAATTAAATATCAAGAAACTGAAAGCACAAATTTTAAACCTCTGCCATAAAAAAATTAAAAACAAAAAACCTCTTCATTTAAACACCAACAATAATCTACATGGCAAACAAAGGCTACTACCACTTCATCGGACACAAATGTTGTAAACAGTGGTAAATCAACAGTCGCTCGGATAAACAACACTTATTAAAACAGACAATACTTTTCAGTAGTGAATGAATTTTTATCCAAACAGAAGTTGATTCAAAACATCAACAAATACTATGAAAACACTGATAATCAGTTTTAAATTGATTTTATATATTAAGACTTATGATTATGATGCTATAATAACCTAAAAAAAGCATTGTTGATGGAGTTTTCCAATATTTAAAAAAATAGCTATTTTTGAGAGTTTTTTTCCAATATTTAAAAAATAGCTATTTTTTAAGAATGGAGTTTTCATGTTCTGAAGACATTTTACAAAGATCTGTTGAGCAATAACAGTTGCTCATAACTTCTATTGAGTTAATCGTTGACAACTATTTGAAAACTGCTGTTGGGAGTAATAGATGTTGGCAACAATAACAACTCAACAGTCGTTACAAAAAACAGAAATTATGAGAACAGACAATACCTTTAAACAGTGGATGAATCTTTTGCCAAACAAATGTTTTAAAAACAACTGTTTTCAACAGACTTTTAAATATTTTTGTCAAATTTTTTAAAAATACCTATTTTTAAAGAATGTTCAGAACTTCTATTGTGTTAATGGTTGACAATTCTTTGGAAACTGCTGGTTGACAGAGATCTGTTGAGCAATAACATAAGTTCAGAACTTCTATTGTGTTAATCGTTGACAATTCTGTTGGGAATAACAGATGTTGGCAACAGTAGAAACTCAACAGTCGTTACAAAAAACAGAAATTATGAGAACAGACAATACCTTTAAATAGTGGATGAATCTTTTTCCAAACAGATGTTTTAAAAACAGCTGTTTCCAACAGACTTTTAAAGATTTTTGTTAAATTTTTTAAAAATACCTATTTTTTAAGAATGTTCAGAACTTCTATTGTGTTAATGGTTGATTTATCCTTTGGAAACTACTGTTGGGAATAACAGATGTTGGCAACAGTAGCAACTCAACAGTCGTTACAAAAAACAGAAATTATGAGAACAGACAATACCTTTAAACAGTGGATGAATCTTTTGCCAAATAGATGTTTTACAAACAACTGTTTTCAACAGACTTTTAAAGATTTTTGTCATTTTTTTTTAAAAATACCTATTTTTAAGAATGTTAAGAACTTCTATTGTGTTAATGCTTGATTTCTCCTTTGGAAACTGCTGTTGGGAATAACAGATGTTGGCAACAGTAGCAACTCAACATATACAATAGCAGGTATCAACTCTAACAACTATTGATGCTCAAATTAGTAAAAATAAAATGCTCTACAAATATTAAAAGAATTAAAATTTACATATCACATATGACGATAGATCAACAATTACATTAAGAACTGAACAACGAAATTTAATAATCTTCAACTCTTGAACAGTAGCCTATCATCATATACTTGATCATAATCCTTGATTGATAAAGCGATACTTTAAATCATAAGAACCTACAGAAGGGTATGATGACATTTTTAACTTGTATATTTCTTCAAGTCTGATGTAAAAGAAGGTTTTAATGGTAGTAAAACGTGATGAAAAGATTCTGCACTATTTTTGAAGTCTGAAGTGCAGAAAGACATCACCATCAGGTTTCTGGACACTTGGTCTCTCGTAAACAGACCAAGATGCAGTCCATCAAAACACCTCTTCAGCTGTTGAACAGTAGCCCTCTCCTCATATACTTCATCCTCAAGTTGCTTGATAAAGCGATACTTTAAATCATAAGAACCTACAGAAGGGTATGATGACAGTTTTAACTTGTATATTTCTTCAAGTCTGATGTGAAAGAAGGATATAATGGTAGTAAAACGTGATGAAAAGCTTCTGAACTGACAATCATACTATATAGTGAAATAGCTAACAGGCTGATGATTAGGCTGATTGAAGAACTAATATATAAATTGGACATCATCAGTGATAATAAATGCAAGAAAACCTGGAACATCATCGACGCTTCATGAAGTACTCCACTTTCTGCACTTCAGACTTCAAAAACAGTGCAGAAGAACTCCCCACTGCTTGCTCAGAAAAAACAAAGCTGAAATATATCAACACCTTAAAATAAATATTATCAACATATATCAACAGTTTAAAAGAATCCACAAACCTAAAATAACCCGCAACTGATTGTTTGAATTTTAAACAACTCTGATTAGGCTGAAATATAAAGCTAGAATTAGAATAGACCAGTTCAAAATTTAAGATTCAAAATCAGAGAAAAAAACATACCCTCAACGATGTTGCAACAATGATGTTGGAAAAAAATACGTGAAGTTCAAAAAGCTGTAATCGCAGATGAACAGACTGAATGTCACACCCCTTTCGAAGGCGGAAGCACGAGGTGTGATCTTGAAAGGTTCTCATTGCATACGAAAGGTAAACTTACTACATGCTCATAAAATAACTCCAAATGCCATCATCATTGCATAATTAAAACATAACATAGGTTAAGTGTTTACATGACAAGACAGCATATTGTTTGAAAAGTTTACAACTTTATTTAAAAGACGAACATCGAGGACTTGATTCTTATATCCCACATAGGATGAAATATAATAACCAATTCCCACAAAAAACAGGCATCGGAGTCTTGGCACAAGATAGCTAAAAACATAAACAACATCCAAGAGCAAGAGTATGACCGCACGCACATCCACTTTAGTTACCTGAAATACATGTGAGTTTTTGGAAAATTATCAACATAATGTTGGTGTGAATTCATGCAGTTTTTTAATTGAACGTATGTATACTTGAATGAAAACATGGTATGTAATTTGTATGAAACAAGTATTTCTTTAAATATAAGGAAATCGAGATCGCTAATGGTTTGCAAGGCCATTACATGTGACACGACATAGGAAGTGTTTTGGTCAAAAATCAAGCAAAGATAATGCAACCAAATCTTTTGTTGTGAGGTGTGATGCTTGAATTAATGAACAATATTAAGGATCACTCAGAAATGTAATGAACAAGTGACACAATGATTTATACGAGGAAAAAGCCCTTGATCAAGAGTTGATCTCCGGCATAAAAAACCTCGGGTGATGGAAACTACCGATCACCAACTCAGATTAAACAGAAAATGTATTACAACTTTGGATTATAGCGACCTTGTTACAAGGATCACTAGAGTGTAATGTGCAAAAAAGTGTGTAATCGCCGAGCAAACTGTCGAGAGCTGATGAGAGCAGTTACGAGTGTGTGTGTTTAGCCAAAAATAGCCAAGTGTTCTAATCTAGCTTGCTATCCCCTTATAAATTTGGAAAATATCTAAGCTAACTAACTATCCGCATTTCGTGCAAGTCTTCCATGACCTCCATAACATCCATATTAGTCAAGCACGTGCGGAATAAAAAGGGAATATGCTCCAGGAATATCGCCAAGACCGAGTCCAAGCACGTACTCCTGCAAAACAACATCATATTCAAAGCAGACAATCGTTAGTGTAAGGTTCACTATGATGATCCTGGATCCTGATCCTACAATACTCTCTGAGGATCACTCATTCAAACAGAATTGAGGATCCCTAAGCCCGACAGTAATTGAGGATCACTGATATTTGGAAAATCCTCCCCTAACAATTGCCCCTAAAATATAAGGAGTAAAGTGTAAATAAACGAGTTATATTTTCTCGTTCTAATCCGTAACAAACCAACGGATATATAGCCGTTGCATCCTGACTAGCCATTGCCAATCTGACGTCATTGAAGTGACTATCCTGCAAAATCATGATTATAAATTGAAGTTAGAGATAAGGGTTAGGAAGCATTTAAATTCGTGCGTTTCATCCTTTAAATCCTCATTCGAAGATCTGATCAGGTACTTCTCTTTCCTTTCTCTCTTCATATTCTCATTCTGTTTCTTCTTCTTCACCATCATCATGACCAAGATGATGCTAAGATCTTCACCGGCTAAGGATCACAAAAAGGACAGTCCTTTGAAGAGCCAAGGGATCATCGAAGACTCTGCAAAGGAACGATGCTGCTTTACTGATCCGCAGATAGACATGATTCGCCATTGTTTTCCGGCGAGCACCGTTTTTAAAGCTTTTGACCCCACTGTCCTAAGTGACTTTGTTTCTGAAACCTGGGTAGCTTTTCCGGTTACCCCATTTACGATAGGATATTCGTATCCTTTTCCTGATTTCACCCAATCTTTCTTCTCTCTCACCGGCATCTCCTACATCCAAGTGATGCCAATGATGTGGATGGTCTTGTATACCTTCGAAAGAATCATTGAGCATGAAGGTATTGATCTGGGAATGTCAGAGTTAGCAGAAATGTACGACCTTGTGAGCCATGGATCTCATCGATATCTATTCAAACACAAACCCGGTGAAGAACACCCCATCTTTAAAACCACTAAGAATGACACCAACTGGAAAAGGCGATTCTTCTTTGTCAGAAGGGATTCCATCCCTGATGGGAAAGATCTTCCAGGAAAATGGGTTACTCATGGTAGGATAGAGGATCCTTATAGAAGGATCATAGGATACCCTGTCTCCATTGAGGATCACTGACCCCTTTGTTTCTATTTTGCAGCTATTACTGTTTCACACATTATTACAACACCTGCAACGAAGGAAAGGCTTGCTGCTTTCCGGAAGCTTGATCCTGCAATAAGATCATTTCAAGCAAATACCCAGGATTCTCAAGAAGTATCCTCAGGCTCTGTTACGATGTCAAGTAAGTATCCCATTTTGTGCATAACTAAATGTTTAAATTAAAACAAAATAAGGATACTTATCTGTTTTGGATGTGTAGGTGCTGGAAAATCATCGAAGTCTGCTACTCGTTTCAGTGTCACTGACCTTGATGCTATCCGATCCGCAAAGAAGAAGCCTGCTGCTAGTCCATCTGTCACGGTCTCCAAGGCAACCACTTCTAAGGGAAAGGGCGGAAAGAAAAGGAAGACTGCTGATACCCTTGAAGGCCTGCCTCTAATCCAGCATCAGTTCGAGGAATACGTTGCTGAGGTGAGAATAACTGATCCTTAAATGTGATTCTTGTACATGATCCTCTCATACTGAGGGTAAGGGATCCTGAATTGTATCCTTTCTTTTGCAGAAATTTGCTGAAATCCAAGATTACGTAGGGAGTCTTGAAGAGGTTGAGCAAAAGTGTTTGGACCTCCAAAAGATCATGCTGGCCAAGGATAAGAAGATTGCCTCCTTCGAAAACGATGTCAATCTGGTGAAGAAGGAACTTGTCCTGGCTCATATCATTGTTGATCAGGAGAAGTCTGAAATCACAAATGATGCTAAAGTCTCCGCTGCCATTGCTATGTACAAAACCAAGTTGCAGATGGCCCAAGAAGCTCAGGATCCTAACTTTGACAAGAGCAACTGGGACATAGAGGGCTGGAAGGCTAGGTTGGCTGAGCTGGATGACGAAGAAGAGGCTTGTGAGGTCTTAGCAATCGAGGCTGGCAGCAGTGGGGTTAAGGATCATGTGGGTGATGCCGGAGCTGGAGGAGCTGGTGAAGGTGATGGTGATGCAGCAAAGGTGTAAGCAGCAGGAATGGGCAATGATGGACATTTCTAGACGCGGCCGGAGCCCATTTTTTTAGGACTTGGTAGTAGTTTTTTGGTTATGGTGTTTTGAAACAATGTTGGGTTGTATTTGAACAATAGTTTCTAGGGTTATGGATCATGGATCCTTAGACAATAGGTAGGATAATGGGTGGTGGATGGATCCTCTGTTTGGGGGATGAAGCCGCTTGTTATCCTATCATCTTTTATTTCTTGCACTCTTAAGGCCCGTTAACAATGGACACCCTTTGCCAACCCATGTGGACGGGCCACGTTTTGCTGGTAGAAACGTGGGTTGGCAATTTTGACAACCTTGAAGGGTTTAACGTTTTGTGAATAAATAAAACCTTAACTTTTGGCTATTTCCCGTGTTGTTATCCTTGTGAATACTTTACTTTTCAATTGTTGTGACATACATTTTGTCTGAATTTATTAAGTAAAGAAGAAAAAATTTAATAAATATCCTCATAAAGTTTAGGATATGATCAAGGATCACATATCCTATAGTCGAAAAGTTCTGAAAAGTAGTGTAGTTTAAGGATCATAAGTTCAGTTGTCAAAGGATAAGGGTCACTCATGTAAATAATAAATAAAATCAAAAGTAATTAAGGATCATACTTGAGAATCCAAGTTAGGATCCTAACCTTTAACACTTATAATCAGGATAACCAAAAGACAAACCTTAGTAGAAGTTAAGGATCAAGGATCCTTGGTCGTTTAGCTTCAAAAACCTGAAATAGGATAAAACTTGGGACTAAGCCAATATAAGATAAAAGTTAGTAACTGGGGACAAGCCCAATATACTGGGGACAAGCCCAAAGGATAACTGGGGACAAGCCCAACAATTCTGGGGACAAGCCCAATATACTGGGGACAAGCCCAAAGGATAACTGGGGACAAGCCCAAAGGATCATGTGTAAACTGGAGTATGGCCCTCACTGGCGATTATCCAAACTTAGTGACATGAAAATGCCAAAACCTTAGCTAACGTGAAAACGTTAGAAACCTTAGGAACGGATGTATGGTACGTCTACCATTATACGTAGGATCCTTAATATAGCCAGTACAATGAAATTGTCAGCCCCTAAAGCGAGTACTGGTCCCATTGCCATGAACTGTACCAGGATCATCGTGCGCTGCTGGCGATACTGGGGACAGGCCCAAAAACTGGGGACTAGCCCAAATAACTGGGGTCAAGCCTAAATAACTGGGGTCAAGCACAAATAACTGGGGTTAAGCCCAAATAACTGGATACTTCTGTGGATACTCAATCCTTTGTTAAGGATACCTAAACCTTCTGCAAAACTCAGATTCAAGTGAAAAGATGATAAAGGATCCAGGATCCTTATCCTTATATATAGGATAATTAAAAAATGAAATAGTTTAAGATCAGATCATTACCAAAATGAGGATCTTCTGTCTTGTAAGGGTCCTACAAGGATACTTGTTAGCTAAGGATCATGGATCCTTGTTACATGAAGTATTTCTTCAAGTGGACAGCATTCCAAGCTCTTGGTAGCAAATCACCTTCCATTGTTAGCAATCGATATGCCCCCTTTCCTGCCTCAGCTTCGATCAAGTAAGGGCCTTCCCACTTTGGTGCCAACTTTCCATCAGCATGGTTGGTGGTATTCTGAAATGCTTTCCTTAACACCATATCACCAACTTGGAATTTCCTGATCCTGACATTTTTGTTGTAAGCTCTAGCCATCCTTTGTTGATAACTGGCCATCCTTATCCTTGCCAAATCCCTGAGTTCTTCTATAGTATCCAAATCTTGAACCAAGTTTTCAGCATTTTCTTCAGGATCACGAATGCTTGTTCTTGTAGTAGGAACCACCATCTCTGTAGGGATCACTGATTCTGCCCCAAATACCAAAGAAAATGGAGTTTGGCCAGTGGCATTCTTGGGAGTTGTCCTATCAGCCCATAGTACATAAGGTAGTTCTTCTACCCACTTTCCTTTCTTGGATCCAAGCTTCTTCTTCAAATTGTTGATGATGATCTTGTTGGATGATTCTGCCTGACCATTAGCTTGTGGGTGGACTGGTGTTGATGTTATCATCTTAATCCCCCAGCTGTCACAAAAGTTAGTAGTTCTATTCCCAATAAATTGGGATCCATTATCACAAACAATTTCAGAATGGATACCAAATCTAGTAATAATATTTCTCTTAATAAAGGATATCACTTCCTTTTCTCTGACTTGAGCAAAGGCTTCAGCCTCTATCCACTTGGAGAAGTAATCAGTCATACCAAGCATGAATACTTTTCCACCAGGTGCCTTAGGAAGCTTACCAACTATATCCATTCCCCATCTCATAAATGGCCAAGAGGAGGATATAGGATGCAAAAGTTCTGCTGGTTGGTGAAGGATATTACTATGTCTCTGACAAGGATCACACTTCTTGGCATATTCCATAACATCCTTCTTCATAGTAGGCCAATAGTATCCTGTCCTCAGGATCCTTGAGAATAATGCCCTGCCCCCAGTGTGGTTTCTACAATCTCCTTCATGGAAATCCTTTAGGACTTCTTGGATTTCAGGATCCTCAATGCATCTTAGATATGGTCCTGCAAGAGATCGTTTATACAACATATTATTCAATATTGTGAATTGAGATACCTTGATTTTGAAAGCCCTAGGGTTTCTCCTGTAGGAATCTCTCCATGTTGTATGTATCTCATGATTGGATCGATCCATGATCCTGAATGAGATTGAGTATCATCATTAGGGATGATTGCAGAATCCTCTCCTATCTCCATGGCTACATGATCCTCGATAGCAGGGGTCAGGACGTGGATAATAGGGATCTTGATATCATCCGGGATCTTCAAGGATGATCCTAGATTGGCTAATGCATCAGCCTCTGCATTCTCTTCCCTTGGTACAAGCTATGGAGTGGGGTATTATGTCCCCCTGTGGCGATTTTAGTAGTATTCCAAGTCCTGTTCCTTTGATATTAGAGGCTCCATCAGTGAAGAGTATCCAAGGATCCTTAGTTTCTTCAAGCTGGTGGACTTCTAACTCAGCTTCCTTTTGCAAGTCATTACTGAAATCTACCACAAAGTCAGCTAAGGCTTAGGATTTAATGACAGTTCTAGGCTCATATCTTATATCATAAGCACTAAGCCTCACTGCCCACTTAGCCATCCTTCCTGACATTTCAGGTTTCCTGAGAACATTCTTAATTGGAAAATTAGTCTTAACAATAATGGCATGAGTCTCAAAATAATGTCTTAATTTAGTAGATGCCATAATTAATGCAAGGATGAGTTTCTCTAAGTGTGAATACCTGGATTCAGCATCAAGTAAACTCTTACTTACATAATAAACAGGATGTTGTGTACCTTGGTGATCCTTAACAAGGACCGCACTTACTGCTTTTGAGGATACTGCTAGGTATAAGGATAATATATCCCCCTTTTCTGGTTTCATCAAGGCAGGGGCTGAGGATAGGTAATCCTTAAGAGCTTTGAGGGCACTTTCATGCTTCACGGTCCATTCAAATTTCTTGTTCTTCCTCAGGATGTCATAGAATTCCTTGCACTTTTATGAGGATTTGGATATGAACCTGTTCAAAGCTGCGATCCTGCCTGTCAATCTTTGCACATCCTTGGCATTGGCAGGAGATTTGATATTCACAATAGCCTTAATCTGCTCTGGACTTGCTTCAATGCCCCTCTTTGTCACCATATAGCCTAAGAATTTACCTGCTTTAACACCAAAATGACACTTGGAAGGATTTAGTTTCATATTAAATTTATCAAGGATATTGAATGCTTCCTCCAAGTCTTTATAGTGATCCTCAGCTTTCTTGGACTTAACCACCGTGTCATCTATATAGACTTCCATAGCGTGTCCAATTTGTTCCTTGAACATCATATTGACTAGCCTTTGATAAGCAGCACCTGCATTCCTTAGTCCAAATGGCATAGCAATATAACAATATATACTAGCTGGGGTCATAAAGGCTATATCCTCTTGATCAGATGGTTCCATCTGAATTTGTTGAAATCCAGATGAAGCATCCATAAAAGTCAACAACTCATGACCCGCGGTAGCATCCACCATGGAGTCAATGTGGGGTAATGGGAAAGGATCCTTGGGACATGCCTTGTTTAAATCTGTAAAATCGACACATACCCTCCACTTTCCATTTTTCTTTTGAATAACAACCACATTGGCTAGCCACCTTGGATACTTAACCTCTCTTATCATACCTGCCCGAAGTAGTTTATCTACCTCCTCCTGGATAATAGCATTCCTTTCAGGTGCAAACTTCCTTCTTTTTTGATGAATTGGCTTGAATGACCTGTCAATGCCGAGTTTATGAGTAATTATATCTTTAGATATACCTGTCATGTCTTCATGCTTCCAGGAAAAAGGTAGTTTTCCTTCTTTTAAGGAAGGATACTAGATCCTGTTCAATGTCGCTAAGGATCCCTGATCCTATAAAGATCTTGGATTCAGGATCATGAGGATCCATGAGGATTTCCTTTACATCCTGCTCTCTTGCCTCCAAGACATCTCTTGAAGGATACCTTAATTGCTATTGCTCCCTTGGTCTTGAGGCTGGCTTCATTGATGAGGTATAGCAATTCTTAGCTTCTTGTTGATCACTCTTAATTTTCACCACTCCCCATGGACTAGGAAGCTTTACGCATTGATGATATGTGGATGGGACTGCCTTCATGTCATGTATCCACAACCTGCCAAGGATAACATTACAACATGATAAGCAATCTATAACACAAAATTTTTGATAAGAATGAAGTCCTTCAATATAGATGGGAAGTTTGATGTCCCCCAATGTGTTCTTGGTTTCTCCACTGAATCCCACAAGGACTGAGGATCTTGGGACAATATCAGACTCCGGGATATTCATTTTCTTGAGGACATCAAGCTGAATGATGTTCACAGAGCTTCCTCCATCGATTAGGATCCTGCGAACAAAGTGGTTAGATATAAATAAGGTAATAACAAGACCATCATTGTTTTGGTCAAAAATCAAGCAATGACAATGCAACCAAACTTTCTGTTGTGATGTATGATGCTTGAATTGATGAACAACAATAAGGATCACTCATAAATGAAATGAACAAGTGACACAAAGATTTATACGAGGAAAAATCCCTTGATCAATGAATGATCTCCGGCATAAAAAACCTCGCGTGATGGAAACTACCGATCACCAACTCAAATTAAACAAGAAATATATTACAACTTCGGATGATAGCGAGCTAAGTACAAGGATCACTATAGTGTATTGTGTAAAAAGTGTGTAATCGCCAAGTGTTTTGTCGAGAACAGGTGAGAGCAGTTGTACGAGTGTGTGTGTTAGCCAAAAATAGCCAAGTGTTTTCTAATTAGCTCGCTACCCCTGTTTTGGTCAAAAAATCTGATGAGGATAATGCAACCAAACTCTTTGTTACGGGGAATGATGCTTTAAATGTAGAACAATAATAAGGATCACTCTAGTGTAAATTGCACAAACAACACAAGGATTTATACGGGGAAAAAGCCCTTCATCAAGAGTTGATCTCCGGCACAAAAAACCCCGGGTGATGGAAACTACCGATCACCAAGCTCAAATAAATCAATAAATGTTTACAACTTCGGATAGCAACGAGCTAGGTACAAGGATCACTATGGTGAAATGTGTAAAAGTGTATGGAAATTGTTAAGTGTTTTCGAGAGCTTCAAGAGTGCAACTGTATGAGAGTGTGTGTAGCTGAAAATGGCTAAGTGTTTTAATTCTAGCTCGTCACCCCTTTAAAAATAGAAGTTAACTACAATAACAAACTATCCGACTTTTGTGCTAAGCTCCCACGTTCTCCACAACGTCCATTTCCAGTCAAACGTGTGCGAAATACCCGTGGAATATTCCATAGTAACGTTGCCAAGACCAACTCAAGCTTATTACTCCTGCGAAATAATACGAAACATAAACAAACAATCGTTAGTATGAGGATCCTTAGAGTGATCCATGATCCTGATCCTGAAGCTCTTCTGAGGATCACTATCTGTCACAGAAGTAAGGATCATTAATTAGGATAACAAGTAAGGATCACTAATTGTTAAAAATCCTCCCCTAACAATTGCCCCCAAAATATAAGAAGTGATACATTAAATGAGCGAATTATATTTTCTTGATCTTATCCGCAACTAACTATCGTAAATATAGTCGTTATTGTAGAACTATCCGTTGCAACCATGACGTCACAGAAGTGACAACCCTGCAAAATCATGATTATAAATAGGAGATAAAGATAGGATCGATATGCATTTAAATTCGAAGAAACTCCCTTTAAATTCTTGGTCGAAGATCTATCAGGTATCTCTTCTCTTATCTCTCCTTCTTTTACTCTGTTTTTCTTACTTTACCATCATCTCTTCAAGAATGATGCTCCGGTCCTCCCCCGCCAAGGATCACCAGAAGGATAGTCCCTTGAAAAGTCAAAGGATCATCAAAGACTCAACGCATGAGAGGTGTTGCTTTAACGATGCTCAAATAGACAAGATTCGTCACTGCTTTCCGGCGAGTGCCTTTTTCAAACCCTTCGATCCTACTATTCTGTGCGACTATGTTTCAGAAACATGGGTTGCCTTTCCAGTTACTCCATTCGCCATAGGATACACCTATCCTTTCCCAGAATTTACACAATCCTTCTTTTCCCTTACCGGCATTTCTTACATCCAAGCCATGCCGATGATTTGGAGGGTTTTGTATACCCTGGAGAGGATCATCGAATAGGATGGCATTGATTTAGGAATGTCAGAGCTGACACAGATGTATGATCTTACTACCTTTGGTTCTCATCGTTATTTGTTCAAACGAAAACCCGGCGGAGAACACCCCCTTCTTAAAGTCACCAAGAATGACACAAATTGGAAACGTCGCTTCTTCTTTGTCAGGAGGGATACCATTCCAAACGGAAAGGATCTACCAAGGACATGGTCCACCCATGGTAGGCCAGAGGATCCTGAGAAGGATCACCAGGTAGTCTTGTTTTTGTATAAGGATCACTAACCCCTTTTTGTCTTGTGTTATGCAGCTATTTCTGTCTCACACATCATCACAACACCTGCAACCAAGGATAGGCTTGCTGCTTTTTGGAAACTTGATCCTGAAACAAGGACATTCAAGATAGACACCCAAGATTCACAAGAAGTATCCTCAGGTTCCATCACCATGTCAAGTAAGTATCCTGCCTTTTGCATAGTTTGAATATTAAAATAAATAAATTAATTGAAATAGGATAAGGATACTTATCTTGCTGTGTAGGTGCCGGTAAATCTGCCAAGCCTGTATCCCAGTTCAACACGGCTGACCTTGATGTTGTTCGATCCAGGAAGAAGAGGGCCACTACCAGTCCTAGCATCTCCATTCCCAAGGCACCCACTAAAGGAAAGGGTGGCAAGAAGAGGAAAACTTCTGACATTGAGGACCTTCAAGGCCTACCACTGATCCGCCACCAGTTCCTTGAATACTTCAATGAGGTAAGGATCACCAATTCTGCCTAGGTATCCTACTCGTATGAGGATCACCTGATCTTGAACTGCTTTGTCCTTTTCTTTGTAGAAATTTGCTGAGATTGAAGATTACGTGGGGAGTGTTGAGGAGCTGGATAAGAAGATTGCTGACCTCCAACAGGTTGCCGTGCTCAAGGATCTTAAGATCACTGACCTTGAAAAAGCCCTTAAAGATGCCAAGACTCAAACAGCTAAAATCCTGATCGACATTGACTATGAGAAGCATGATCTCATAGAAAATGCAAAGGTCTCTGCTGCCATCACAATGTATCAGACAAAATTAAAGATGGCCCAGGAAGCTCAAGATCCTAACTTCGACAGAAGCAGCTGGGATGTTGAGGGCTGGAAAGCAAGGTTGGCTGATCTTGAGGATGATGAGGAGGCTGAGGAGGTTTTGGCGATCGAGGCTGGAGGTAGTGGGAAGGATCTGGTGAAGGATACCGCAGCTGGAGGGGAAGAGGATGCATCAAAGGTGTAGGCTGCACAATTGGGCGATGATGGACATTCTTAGACGCAGCCGGAGCCCAATTTTTAAATTTGGTAGTAGTTTTTTGTGGTTGTGATGTTGAACAATTTGATGGTTTGTACTGAACAATAGTTTTTAGGATTAAGGATCATGTATGATCCTTTGGACAATAGGTAGGATTACAATTGGTGGAGGGATCCTCTGTTTGGGGGATGAAGCCATTGTGATCCTGCCGCCTTTATATTCCTGCACTACTTTTGAACCTATTATCATGGACACCCTTTACCTACCCCAGCGGACGGGCCACGTTTTGCTGGTAGATGCTCGGGGTAGGTAATTTTGACAACCTTTTAAGGGCTAGTCTTTTGTTAATAAATAAAACCTTAATCTTTTGTCGCTTATCTTGTGTTGTTATCCTTTTTGTCTTTTTAATTCTCAATTGTTTTGATGTACATTTATTGAATAAGCAATTTTGAATAAGTCAGATTGAAAATAGTTAGGATATGATCCATGACCAAATATCTTATAGTTGAAGAATCCCAAAAAGTAATATATTTTAAGGATCACAAGTTTAGTTGTCAAATTTTAAGGGTTATTCAAATAAAAAACGAATAGAATTAGAAATAGTTAAGGATCATACCTGAGGATCCAAGTTAGGATCCTAACCATAATAAGGATAACTATAAGATAAACTTTAGAGAGAAGCAAGGATCAAGGATCCCTAGTTGCTTATCTTCAAGGACCTGAAATAGAGCATAACTTGGGACTAAGCCAATATAAGATAAGAGTTAGCAACTGGGGACAAACCCGAGGATAACTAGGGACAAGCCCAAGGATAACTGGGGACAAGCCCAAGGATCGTATGTAAACTGGAGTATGGCCCTAACTGGCGACTATCCAAACTTAGTGACATGAAAATGCCAAAACCTTAGCCAACGTGAAAACGTTAGAAACCTTAGGAACGGATGTATGGTAAGTCTACCATTATACGTAGGATCCTAGGTATAGCCAGTACAATGGAATTATCAGCCCCTAAAGCGAGTACTGGTCCCACTGCCTTGAACTATACCAGGATCATCATGCGCTACAGGCGGAACTGGGGTCAAGCCCAAACAACTGGGGTTAAACCCAAGTAATGGATTGCTTTTGCAGATAACCAATATTTTGCTAAGGATACCTGAACTTTCAAAACTTAAAATCACGTGAGATATGGACAAAGGATACATGATCCTTATCCTTATATGAGAAAATAAAGAAATGAAATAGTTCAAGATTAGGATATTACCAAAGTAAGGATCACTGATACTTTAAGGATCCTTCAAGGATACTCCAAACGTAAGGATCATCTGTGCCATGAGGATCCTGCTCACATGAAATATTTCTTCAAGTGGACAGTATTCCAAGCTCTTGGTAGCAAATCACCTTCCATGGTTAGCAATCTGTATGCCCCCTTTCCTGCTCCAGCTTCAATCAAATAAGGGCCCTCCCATTTTGGAGCCAATTTTCCATCAGCAGGATTGGTGGTATTCTGAAATGCTTTCGTTAATACCATATCTCCAACTTGAAACTTCCTGATCCTGACATTTTTGTTGTAAGCACCAGCCATTCTTTGTTGGTAACTGGCCATCCTTATCCTAGCCAGATCCCTAATTTCTTCAATAGTATCCAGATCTTGAGCCAAGTTCTCATCATTTTCCTCAGGATCACGGGTACTTGTTCTAGCAGTTGGAACCACCATTTCTGTTGGGATCACTGATTCTGCCCCAAACACCAAAGAGAATGGTGTTTGACCAGTAGCATTCTTAGGGGTTGTCCTATCAGCCCAAAGCACATAAGGTAGTTCTTCTGCCCATTTCCCTTTCTTGGATCCAAGATTCTTCTTCAAATTGTTGATGATGATCTTGTTGGATGATTCTGCTTGACCATTAGCTTGTGGGTGGACTGGTGTTGATGTTATCATCTTAATCCCCCAGCTGTCACAAAAGTTAGTGGTTCTGCCCCCAATGAATTGGGAACCATTGTCACATATAACTTCAGAAGGAATTCCAAATCTAGCTATAATATTTCTTTTAATGAAGGATATAACTTCCTTTTCTCTGACTTGGGCAAAAGCTTCAGCCTCTATCCACTTGGAGAAGTAATCAGTCATAGCAAGCATGAATACTTTCCCACCAGGTGCCTTAGGAAGCTTACCAACTATATCCATACCCCATCTCATAAATGGCCAAGAGGAGGATATAGGATGTAGAAATTCAGCCGGCTGATGAAGGATATTGCTATGTCTCGGACAAGGATCGCATCTCTTAGCATACTCCACAGCATCTCTTTTCATAGTTGGCCAGTAGTATCCTGTCCTCAGGATCCTTGAAAATAATGCCCAGCCCCCAGTGTGGTTTCCACAATCTCCTTCATGGAAGTCTTTTAAAACTTCTTGGATTTCAGGATCCTCAATGCATCTTAAGTATGGTCCTGCAAGAGATCGCTTATACAACATATTATTTAAAATTGTGAATTGAGATACCTTAATTTTTAAAGCCCTAGGGTTTTCTCCTGTAGGAATTTCTCCATATTGTAAGTATCTCATAATTGGCGAGATCCATGATCCTGATCCTGAATGGGATTGAGTATCCTCACTAGGGATAATTGCAGAATCTTGCCCTATCTCCATGGCCGCATGATCCTTGATAGCCGGGGTCAGGATATGGATAATAGGGATCTTGATATCCTCCGGGATCTTCAAAGATGATCCTAAGTTAGCCAATGCATCAGCTTCTGTATTTTCTTCCCTTGGTACCTGTGTCAAACTAAAGGAAACAAAAGAGAGTGCAAATTCTTTGACTATCTCTAAATATTTGGTTAGCTTTTCACCTTTAACAGCATAGGATCCATTAAAGTGGTTTGTAATTAATAATGAATCTACATGTACCTCAAGATACCTGATCCCCATATGCTTAGCAATTTGCAAACCAGCAATTAAGGCTTCATATTCAGCCTCATTGTTAGTGGTTTGGAACTCACAAGCTATAGAGTGGGGTATTATGTCCCCTTGTGGCGATTTTAGTAGTATTCCAAGCCCTGTGCCTTTAACATTTGAGGATCCATCAGTATAGAGTATCCAAGGATCCTTGGTCTCCTCTAGCTGCTGGACTTCTAACTCAGCTTCTTTTTGTAAATCACTACTGAAATCAGCCACAAAGTCAGCTAATGCTTGGGATTTGATGGCTGTCCTAGGCTCATATCTTATATCATAGGCACCAAGCTTCACTGCCCACTTAGCCATCCTTCCTGACATCTCTGGTTTCCTGAGGACATTCTTAAATGGAAAATTAGTTTTAACAACAATAACATGAGTTTCAAAATAATGTCTCAACTTAGTAGATGCCATAATTAATGCAAGAATAAGCTTTTCAAGGTGTGAATACCTGGATTCGGCATCAAGTAAACTTTTACTTATATAATAGACAGGATGTTGTGTACCTTCATGATCCTTAACAAGGACCGCACTTACTGCTTTTGAGGATACTGCAAGATACAAGGATAGCACATCGCCTTTTTCTGGTTTCATCAAGGCCGGGGCTGAGGATAGATAATCTTTGAGAGCTCTTAAGGCATTCTCATGCTTCTCAGTCCACCCAAATTTCTTGTTCTTCCTTAGGATATCATAGAATTCTTTGCACTTCTCTGAGGATTTGGATATAAATCTGTTCAAAGCTGCTATCCTGCCTGTTAGCCTTTGAACATCTTTAGCATTGGCCGGAGATTTGATGTTCACTATTGCTTTGATTTGTTCCGGGCTAGCTTCAATGCCTCTCTTTGTCACCATATACCCTAAGAATTTACCTGCTTTAACACCAAAGTGACATTTTGAAGGATTAAGCTTCATATTATATTTATCAAGGATATTGAATGCTTCCTCCAAGTCTCTTAGGTGATCCTCAGCCTTTATTGATTTTACCACCATATCGTCTATGTAAACCTCCATAATTTGTCCAATCTGATCCTTGAACATCATATTCACCAGCCTTTGATATGTTGCACCTGCATTTCTTAATCCGAACGGCATAGCAATATAGCAATATATACCGGTTGGAGTCATGAAGGCTGTATCCTCTTGATCGGATGGTTCCATTTGGATTTGTTGAAATCCAGATGAAGCATCCATAAAAGTTAACAGTTCATGACCCGCAGTTGCATCCACCATGGAGTCAATGTGGGGTAATGGGAAAGGATCCTTGGGACATGCCTTATTTAAATCTGTAAAATCGACACATACCCTCCACTTTCCGTTTTTCTTTTGAACAACAACCACATTGGCCAACCATCTTGGATACTTGACCTCTCTAATCATACCTGCCCGGAGCAATTTCTCTACCTCTTCCTGGATAATGACATTTCTTTCCAGTGCGAACTTTCTTCTCCTTTGATGGATTGGTTTGAAGGACCTATCTTTAGATATGCCTGTCATGTCTTCATGTTTCCATGCAAAGGTAGTCTTTCTCCTTTTGAGGAAGGATATGAGGTTTTCCTTCATATCGCCAAGGATCCCTAATCCAATATAAATTTGGGATTCAGGATCACGAGGATCCATGAGGATTTCTATCACATCCTGCTCTCTTGCCTCCAAGACATCCCTTGGAGGATACTTTGATTGCTATTGCTCCCTTGACTTCGAGGCTGGTTTCATCGATGAAGTATAGCAATTCTTAGCCTCCTGCTGATCACTATCAATCTTGACTATTCCCCAAGGACTAGGGAGCTTCACACATTGATGGTAAGTTGATGGGACTGCCTTCATATCGTGTATCCAGGGCCTGCCAAGGATAACATTACAACAAGATAAACAGTCAATAACACAAAACTTTTGATAAGAATGTAGGCCTTCGATGTATATTGGGAGCTTAATGTCCCCCAGGGTATTCTTAGTTTCGCCACTAAATCCCACGAGCACGGAGGATCTTGGTATGATATCTGTTTCAGGGATACCCATCTTCTTTAGAACATCAAGCTGGATAATGTTCACTGAGCTTACTCCGTCTATAAGGATCCTGCGGACAAAATGGTTAGAAATGAAAAGAGTAATAACTAAACCATCATGATGAGGATCCTGGATATCAACACGATCATCCTCATCAAAGGTTATGACTTTTCCTTCGGAGACACTTGATGTTCGAACGGGTCTTTCTCCATTATCCATTTTAGTTTCCTTTGCATGCCTCTTAGCTGCTGAGAAGGATGTGCCGCAAATGTCTGATCCTCCAGAAATAAAGTTTATTACTTATGCATCTGCTGGAGGGGCTGGAGCCTTCTCAGGGATCCTTTCAGGATCCTGAGTCCTTGACTTTTTTCTTCCCAACAATTCTTTCAGATGCCCCTTGCTCAACAAGTATCCAATTTCCTTTCTTAGTGCAATGCATTCTTCTGTGAGATGCCCAAAATCTTCATGGTATGCACACCACTTTGATTTATCTTTGGTTGCAGCTGGTCTGTCATTTTTTCTGGGCCATCTGGCTTTATCACCTAGATTCTGCATCACAAGGATTAGTTCATTGTTATCAACAGAAAAACAATATTCAGAAACTGGAGGATAATCTTCATCATCCTCTTCCTGATCAACAGCATGCACGTTCTGGTTATCAGATCTGTTATAGGATCTGAACTTGTTGTTCTTGAACGAGGATCCTTGCTTATCTTGCTTTGAGGATCCTGCTAATCTCTCCTGGATCCTTTTGTCATCCTCTAGCCGGATGAACCTAAGTGCCCGGGGTTCTTACCTCATCTAGGTTCCTGCATGGTGTCATAACAAGATCATCATAGAACAATGAATCCCTAAGCAATCCCATCTTAAAGGCCTCAACAGTCGTGGCTATATCCAAGTTGGGAATGTCTAAGGATTCTTTACTGAATTTGGTAATGTAATCTCTTAATGATTCATTATGACCCTGGGTTATCCTATATAGATCACTAGTTAATCGTTCGAATTTTCTACTACAAGAAAACTGATTATTAAATAGGTTAACTAGATTAGCAAATGAGGTAATAGAGTAGGGGGGAAGACTTAGCAGCCATTTGAGAGCTGATCCAGTAAGAGTGGATCCGAATCCCTTGCACAGGCATGCTTCCTTTAACCTTTCTGGGATGGGATTGATCTCCATCCTCTCCCTGTATTGTGCTATGTGTTCTTCAGGATCCGTCGAACCATCATACAGCTTCATGGTTGGCACATGGAACCTCTTGGGTATCTCAGCATCACAGATTGGTGGTGCAAAACGAGATATCTTGTGGCTCCCATCTGCAATCTCTGGGATAGGTTTGACCACTCCTGGAACACTTGATATCATATCCTTCAACTTTTGCAATTCTCTGGCCATGGCATGATTGATACCTGGATCCTGCACAAGGCCATGGTTAGTAGTATAAGAATTATTAAAAGTGTTACCTCCCATTGGATTCAAATTAGGAAGAATGGATGTTAATCCATATTGTTGGGGCTCTGGAATGATCGAAGGACCGGTAGAAGCATTGGTCTGCATTGGAATAAAATCTCCCTGATGGACATCTGAACTTCCTGTTTGCAAACTCCTCAAGGATCCTGGCATCTGGAAGGATCCATGAAACTGGGAGGATCCTGGAACAAAGGAGGATCCTTGAACCTGGGATGATCCTGGAACAATGGAGGATCCTTGAACCTGGGATGATCCTGGAACAAAGGAGGATCCTTGAACCTGGGATGATCCTGGAACAAAGGAGGATCCTTGAACCTGGGATGATCCTGGAGCAATGGAGGATCCTTGAACCTGGGATGATCCTGGAACAAAGGAGGATCCTTGAACCTGGGATGATCCTAGAACAAAGGAGGATCCTTGAATCTGCTGCGCTCCTGAGTATCCTCCTGAATTCATGAAGGATCCCATATGCTGAGGATAGGATCCTGCTGGCTGGAAGTATGGACCTAATGCCTGGGTCACTGTTGTTGTTCCGTAGTGCACTCCTTTTGGTCCACCCACATATTGAACATCTGGAGCCACTGATGGCTGAGAAGTAATCACCGGAGTATCAAAATTCAAAGATCTGGGCATCAGTGGAGAATGATCCTCTGCCGTTTTCTTTTGTTTCTTGAGATCTCCAATTTCTTTGAGAATCCTTTCATTAGTCTTATCCTGTTGCTGTATGTGATCCTTCATCTGCAAAATTAAAGTAAACATGTCACTAGTAGTGAGAGTGTAAGAAGCAGAAGAAGTTGGGGGTTTGGAGAAAATGGGAGTTGGTTTCTTCTCGGCATTTTTCTGAGGTCCAGAAGGTGGTGGAGGCAAAGGTGGAATGCCCTGAGATGAATTGACCGCAGACATTGCAGTAGAGGTATTCTTCAATGATGAAGCCATGTATTCGTATACAATGAACCGGAATGATCGCCAACAGAAAAACTTCTTAAAAATGAAGCACCAATTGCCCCACGGTGGGCGCCAAACTGTTTAGGTCAAAAAATCTGATGAGGATAATGCAACCAAACTCTTTGTTACGGGGAATGATGCTTTAAATGTAAAACAATAATAAGGATCACTCTAGTGTAAATTGCACAAACAACACAAGGATTTATACGGGGAAAAAGCCCTTGATCAAGAGTTGATCTCCGGCACAAAAAACCCCGGGTGATGGAAACTACCGATCACCAAGCTCAAATAAATCAATAAATGTTTACAACTTCGGATAGCAACGAGCTAGGTACAAGGATCACTATGGTGAAATGTGTAAAAGTGTATGGAAATTGTTAAGTGTTTTCGAGAGCTTCAAGAGTGCAACTGTATGAGAGTGTGTGTAGCTGAAAATGGCTAAGTGTTTTAATTCTAGCTCGTCACCCCTTTAAAAATAGAAGTTAACTACAATAACAAACTATCCGACTTTTGTGCTAAGCTCCCACGTTCTCCACAACGTCCATTTCCAGTCAAACGTGTGCGAAATACCCGTGGAATATTCCATAGTAACGTTGCCAAGACCAAGTCAAGCTTATTACTCCTGCGAAATAATACGAAACATAAACAAACAATCGTTAGTATGAGGATCCTTAGAGTGATCCATGATCCTGATCCTGAAGATCTTCTGAGGATCACTATCTGTCGCCAAGACCAAGTCCAAGCTAGTACTTCTGTAAAACAATACCATATTCAAAGTAGACAATCGTTAGTATAAGGATCCTTAAGATGATCCATGATCCTGATCCTGAAGCACTTCTGAGGATCACTATGTCAAACAGAAGTAAGGATCACCAATCCCAACAGTAATTAAGGATCACAGGTCGTTAAGAAATCCTCCCCTAACAATTGCCCCCAAAATATAAGGAGTAATCTATTATATATAATAAATGAAAGTTATTTGGGCCACGTGTCACTTGATTAGGGCATCCTCAGTTCTCTTTTCCCGCCCAACAGTGCCATCCTCTTTTCCTTATATAACCTCTCTTCTCACTTTTGATCTTTCTTTACAAACGCCTAGGGTTCTTTCTCTCTCTATATTCAGGCGATTCAAATTCAAATTTCACAAACCTTAATCTTCTTCCAGACGCCACCATAAAATCATCTTTTGTTCATCGATTACTTAATCAAAAGGTTTGTTCTTCTTTTTTTTAGTTGAAATACTTTCATGATTTCCTGTTATTTATACTAATCCTTTGTGTTTTGTGTCTTTTCATGTAACCATTGTTAGGGTTGTTGTCATAAGCTGGTATGTTTGAATATGTTTTGAAATTAGAGTTTTTTTCTAGATGGTGATGATATGAGTATAACATCTGTTGATTATTGATGTTTGAGTATGTTCAGCCATTATTCTTTCTAAAATTAGAGTTTCATTTCCAGTTCTCGAGGTATTATCTGTTTGTAACAGCAGTGGTTCAGCATCTACAGTGGATTCAACATCAGGTGTTTGCTATTATTGTTTGATGTTGTTTGCTATTATTGTCTGATGTTGTTTGCTATTGTTGTTTGATGTTGTTTGCTATTGTTGTTTGATGTTGTTTGCTATTGTTGTTTGCAGTTGAAGATATCTTAATTAAGGTAATAATTGTATTACATCCTGTTGAAAATTAGATTTGATGAATTTAGGGAAAGTGAGGTTGAAAGTTAATAACCCAACAGTGGAGCATTTCATTCTACAGGTTCCATAAATTAAGGGTATTCTCATACAATGATGATGATTGTTCCACGGTAGTTTTCCAGTATTATTGTTCCAACATCGTTTAAAGTATGTGTTTTTTGCTACTCTGATTTTCAATTTTGAGTTTTTTATTTTGAAGTGATATACTCTAATTCTCGGTTTATATTTCAGTCTAATCACAGTTGTTTGAAATTCATACAATCTGCTGTGGGTTATTATAGGTTTGTGTTCAAAGAAGCATAAAGTTTAATTAAACACAAAGAAAGATTATTAAATTTATAGTTAAAATAATTTTTGCTTATGTCTAAATAATGATGATGATTATAATTGACTTGTGCAGAAGATGATGATGTAGAACCCACAGTAGTTCCTACTAAACGCAAGAAAGGATCTGCTATTGTTGTAAGATAAGATTTTATGTTACTAGAGAGTCTAGAGTAATGGTGTTTCCCACGTTTTTTGTATTAAAAGAAGCATAAAGTTTGTTTTAAAGGAGCTCTTTATGAACAAAGACTGATGAGGCCTATCCACTGTTGAAGACAAGGTCCTGTTAAAGACAAGCACTTTATGTACCTAGAGTTTGATTAATCAAAGGAAAACGACTGTTTAGTATCAGCAGTGGTTCAACATCTACAACGGATTCAAATTTAGTATTTAATTATCAGTGGTTCTTATGTAACTTTAGTATTTCATTATGAGTTTGTTTCATGTTGTAAGAATCAATGAATTCTCAGATAATAGATTGCTTTGCCGGATTAGATTATGTGTTAAATTATAGTTCTTTAAGTGATTGTTTCGTTTTCTTGAATTCTATGTAATTTTGTAAAGAAGTACAATAACAAACAGTGGTTTTAACATCTGTTTGCAATTTGGTCAATAGTTAATGGAAACCCCTGTTAGGTTGAACAGTAGATGTTATTAACTTAAACATCTGTTCAGGAAAACGACTGTTTGCACTTTATGTACCTAGAGTTTGATTAATCAAAGGAAAATGACTGTTTAGTATCAGCAGTGGTTCAGCATCTACAACGGATTCAAATTTAGTATTTAATTATCAGTGGTTCTTATGTAACTTTAGTATTTCATTATGAGTTTGTTTCATGTTGTAAGAATCAGTGAATTCTCAGATAATAGATTGCTTTGCCGGATTAGATTATGTGTTAAATTATAGTTCTTTAAGTGATTGTTTCATTTTCTTGAATTCTATGTAATTTTGTAAAGAAGTACAATAACAAACAGTGGTTTTAACATCTGTTTGCAATTTGGTCAATAGTTAATGGAAACCCCTGTTAGGTTGAACAGTAGATGATATTAACTTAAACATTTGTTCAGGAAAACGACTGTTTGCACTTTATGTACCTAAAGTTTGATTAATCAAAGGAAAACGACTGTTTAGTATCAGCAGTGGTTCAGCATCTACAATGGATTCAAATTTAGTATTTAATTATCAGTGGTTCTTATGTAACTTTAGTATTTCATTATGAGTTTGTTTCATGTTGTAAGAATCAGTGAATTCTCAGATAATAGATTGCTTTGCCGGATTAGATTATGTGTTAAATTATAGTTCTTTAAGTGATTGTTTCGTTTTCTTGAATTCTATGTAATTTTGTAAAGAAGTACAATAACAAACAGTGGTTTTAACATCTGTTTGCAATTTGGTCAATAGTTAATGGAAACCCCTGTTAGGTTGAACAGTAGATGTTATTAACTTAAACATCTGTTCAGGGTTAAACAGATGTTTGGGGTTTAACAGATGTTTGGCTCTAAACCAAACATCTGTTTAAGGTCAACATCTATTTGAGTATTGGTCCTGTTGTGAAATTTGTTTGACCCAACAGTGGTTTTAAACCACCAGATAAACATCTCTTTATGTGCAAACACCTGTTTATGGTCAAACTTCTGTTTATGGGCAAACTTGTGTTTAAGGCGAAACATATGTTTCTTCAAAATCTGTTGACCATTGACTGACCAAACATCAGTGTTTAAAAAACTGTTGGGTATCCACTGATAGGAAAAATAGCCACTGCTCACTTTTTTTATTGTTGGCATCTATTGATATTGACCATCAGTTGTTTTCCTAAAAAACAGCCACTGCTCACTTTTTTGTTATTGATGGTGTTAATTAGTGATAGATTGAAATTATCAAATAAAAACTAGAATTACAATGAAATTACCATTTTACCTCGTCTTTACATACCAATGAGGTAAGATTTCCTCCAACATTATTTTGATCATACAATTTAAAAAATTCTTTATAACTATTTGTTGGAAATCAAATCAGTAATTAATGCTAATTTCTTGAGCTTTGGACATTTAAAACATGCAAAATGTGAATTTCAAACTCACGGTTTAAAAATTAGAAAAGTCATCATGACAATGACAGTTGCTTTCAAATCATCATCAGTAATTACTGATAATATCAGTAATTACAGAAAAGTCATAATGACAATTGACGTTCGGTATCTACTGATAGGAAAAAATAGCCACTGGTCACTTTTTTATTCTTGACATCCATTGATATTTACCATCCATGGTGTTAATTAGTGATATATTAAAATTATCAAATAAAAACTACAATTAAAATGAAATTACAATTTTACCTAATCGTTACATTGCAATGAGATAAGAGTTCCTCCAATATTGTTTTCCTGATGAAATTTAATGTTAAATTAAAAAATAAAAAAAATACTTGATGGGTATTTGTTGCAAATCAAATCACTAATTAATGGTAATTTCTTCAGCTTTGGACTTTTAAAATATGCAAAATATGAATTTCAAACTGACGGTTATTATCTCTTAATTAAAGTTAAAATAAAAATTAGAAAAGTCAACATCACAATTGCTTTCAAATCAGATCACTGATAATATCAGTAATTTTGAAATTTTGAAATTAAATTTATGCAAGATGGTAATTTAGAATTGACGTTCTCTTTTTTTTTCCTACTTTGCATATCATTACTAATATTTATTTACTTTAATAAGGAGGGATATAAAGATATACACTATTTACCTTTCAGTTCCCAATAAACATCAGTTCCCAATAAACATCATCACAATTGCGGTCAAATCAAATCAGTAATTACTAATAATATCAGTAATTTTGAAATTCAAAATTCAAACCATATATATTTTTATCCTTAATGTTAAATTAAAAAATAAAAAAAATACTTTTTGACTATTTGTTGCAAATCTAATCAATAATAATTAATTGTAATTTCTTGAGCTTTGGACTTTTAAAATATGCAAAACTAGAATTTCAAACTGACGGTTATCTCCGATTACACTTCTTTGTTTAAAAAACTGCCACTGCTAGGAAAAATAGCCACTGCTCACTTTTTGTTTACCATTGACTGACCAAACATCAGTGTTTAAAAAACTGTGGGGTATCCACTGATAGGAAAAATAGCCACTGCTCACTTTTTTATTGTTGAGATCGATTGATATTGACCATCAGTGGTTTTCCTAAAAAACGGCCATTGCTCACTTTTTTGTTATTGATTGTTTTAGTTTAGTGATAGATTGAAATTATCAAATAAAAAGTAGAATTACAATAAAATTACCATTTTACCTCATCTTTACATACCAATGAGGTAAGATTTCAAACAACATTGTTTTGATCATAAAATTTAAAATTAAATAAAAAAATAAAAAAATTTCTTTATAACTATTTGTTGCAAATCAAATAAGTAATTAATGTTAATTTCTTGAGCCTTGGAAATTTAAAACATGCAAAAAGTGAATTTCAAACTCACGGTTATTATGTTTTTCAAAATTAGAAAAGTCATCATGACAATGACAGTTGCTTTCAAATCATCATCAGTAACTACAGAAAAGTCATCATGAAAATTGACCTTCTCTCTTTTTTTTTCCTACTTTGCATAACAATTCAAATATTTAATATTTTAATAAAGAGAGGATAATGATATATACTACTGTGGATTACGTATAAACATCAGTTCCCAATAAATAAGATAATTTAATAATTATCAGTTCCCACATTCAAAATTGAAAATTCAAACCGTATATTCTAATCCTATAAATAAGATATAATTATCTACTATCAGATTCAAATCTCGCTCGCTCATATATGTGTGCGTATATCTCTTTACACTTCTTTCTTCGAATGCTTGTTGAACATGTTATCGTTCCAGTATCATTGTTCCAACATCGTCGTTTCAACGAAGATTCCCATCACAAGTCAACCTTTCAATATGGATGTTGCAGTATCATTGTTGCAACATCGTGAAAAGTTGCGTTGTTCGATTTTCGTTAAATCGAAAGTCAGGTTTTCTTGTGTCAGGTTTGTCATTGGGATTTCTTCTTTTATAGAAAGTATGGATAGATTCTTGCAATATCTTGAAAACTTAGATGTGCTACAACAGTTGAGAAGAGACCTTTGCATTTTAGGTTTGTTTCTTGTTTGTGTTGTCAGTAATATAGAGTGCGGTGATAGAGACTTGCAGTTCTTGGCGATGCTGAAGTACATACATCTAGAGGTTCAGCAATGGATGGAGTTGAAACTAAAGTTTCTTAATTCTTGCTGTTATTCTTAGATTTGAACTTTAATACTGTTTAGTATGTCATGTAATTATTGGACTTTTAGTTTTAAGGTCATGAATAAATTAATAAATTTTATTTTATGAATCTATGTTGTATTTGTTTTTTATTATTTACTGTTTTAGTAAGATTTAAATTATGTTGATGTTGAATTGTGTCTGAACATCTGTTTGGTAAGACAACAGAGGTTTAATAGTGTCAATGCTTCTTCTCAAAGGGTTATGTTGCGGTTATAACAGCTGATCATGCTAAGGATTGTTATAGTTAACAACTGCTCTTTATAAAGACTGATGTTCTTAATGGTTGATGAGGCCTATCCACTGTTGAAGACAAAGCCATGTTAAAGACAATGTAGCTAAAGCCTGATCAACCAAAGGAAAACCACTGCTCAGTAGCAGCAGTGCTTCAGCATCTATAGTGGATTCAACTTTAGTATTGATGTACCAGTGTTTCTATGTTGTGTTATATTTTTATTTATTATTTAGTGTTTAAGTACGATTTAAATTATGTTGATGTTGAATTGTGTCTGAACATCTGTTTCATAAGACAATAGAGATTTAATAGTTTCAATGCTTCCTCTCAAAGGGTTATGTTGTGGTTATAACAGCTGATCATGCTAAGGACTGTTATAATTAACCACTGCTCCTTATAAATACTGATGTTCTTAAAGGCTGATGAGGCCTATCCACTGTTGAAGACAAAGCCATGTTAAAGACAAGCACTTATGTACCTAAAGCCTGATCAACGAAAGGAAAACCACTGCTCAGTAACAGCAGTGCTTCAGCATCTATAGTGGATTCAACTTTAGTATTTATGTACCAGTGTTTCTATGTTGTATTCTATTTTTATTTATTATTTAGTATTTGAGTACGATTTAAATTATGTTGATGTTGAATTGTGTCTGAACATCTGTTTGATAAGACAACAGAGGTTTAATACTTTCAATGCTTCCTCTCAAAGAGGTTTTTGAGTCGTTATAACAGCTGATCATGCTAAGGACTGTTATAATTAACCACTGCTCCTTATAAATACTGATGTTCTTAAAGATTGATGAGGCCTATCCAGTGTTGAAGACAAGCCATGTTAAAGACAAGCACTTATGTTCCTAAAGCCTGATCAACGAAAGGAAAAACATTGCTCAGTAGCAGCAGTGCTTTAGCATCTATAGTGGATTCAACATCAGTATTTTATACTCTGTTAGATTGTTAAATTTCATATCATAGGGTTTTTTATATGTAACGGTATTTATCACATCACCACAGCATGCTAACTGATTATATGTAATACTTTATTTAAAAAATCTCAAAATTCATCTTAAAAATAGTTAAAATGATTTTTTCTTATGAATTATAAGCATTAAAATGTTTTAAGGCTATCCACTGATAACTTAAAGTCTCCCACTGTTTTTCAGTGTAATCATTGCAACCACTGTTATTATTCCATCAGTGTCTTCATAAACCAACTGTGTTCCATTACTCATCAGGGGTTGGCTCGTGGACAGTTCATAGCTGTCAGATCTTTTGTAACCGCTGCCACGTCAGCATTCACTTTTCCTGCTATAAAACCCTGATTAAAACCCCCAATCAGGGTTTTAACTGTCGAATCGAATGATTTTTCCTTTTTCAAAGCAGTTATCCTCCATTTCTCTCAAAATTCCTCATCGTCCTTCTTCCTCAAATGGCAAAATCACGGTCTTCATCAGTTAAAAGGAAATCCAGTCAAAAGGTCATACAAATTCGATACAAAGCTCCCCATAACTACTTGGGTCTCTTGACAAAACCAAGTAACACTGAAACGTTCAATTCCGTCATAGATGCCTTTTCGTCTTCAAAATACAAAACTTTGTTGACTTCTGATGCTCCGATTTATTTGGCAACCCAGAGGGAATTTTGGAAAAATACAAAACTTGAATATCAAGATAAAACACCCATAGCTATCAATTCCTCGATAAAGGGTGTTGATGTTAAAATCACACCACAAACCATTTCTGAGGTGTTTGAACTCAATGATCTTGAAGGTAAGACTTTTTTCCCTAAAATAGAGTATCAAACAGATTTTTTAGAAAGAGGGTATGCAAAGCAAATGAAAAAAAACACTTTGCAAAAAGGCAGTTTTCCCCCTGCCCCAAGGTTTTTGTATCATACCCTCTTAATGTGTGTTTCTAATAAGACCACTGCTTTCAATGAAATTCCATTAAAGATCCAATACCTGGCATATGCTATCTTGCATGGGGAAAACTTTAACTATTCACAGGAGATCTTTAATGACTTGGTAAAAAATGTTGATAGCAAATCATTTTTACTATTTCCAAGGTTCCTAAGCTTTTATTTTCAAAAGAAATTTGGAAAGGATGATGCTCATGTACTCATCCAGGGTGAACCTTTTCAAATAAATGGCCTTACACCGTTAACATTTACAAGGCTATCAAAAGTGTCCAAAACACAAGCACAGGCTCCTGAGCAGACTTTAGCAGCTACCACTGCTCCTCAGGCACCTGCTGCTGAGCCCACTGCTCAAGGTGATCACAGCAGCAAAACAACTACTGTGAAACCGACACCTAAATCCACCAAAAGACCAAGACAAAAGAAAACACAAAAGCCCCTCAAACCTAAAACAAAGGCAACTCTGGAAGATGAGATCCCAGAGCCACTGCCGGTGAAAACACAAAAGTCACCAGAAACCACTGCTGCTACTTCCTCACAGCAGATGGTAGAAATATCTCAACCTGAGCCTCAAACTCCTCCTGTTTCTTTTCAAAAAGAACAGGTTGTAAGAATAGGGACATCAAATTATGTTGCTTTGGACTCACTTGAATCCATCATCCCCAGCCCACTGCCCGGGGCAAATCCTCTTTCCACTCCCGTACTCACTGTTACAATTCCATCACAAACAAAACTTTTGTTGGATGCAGTTGATATAAATCAGATAGCAATCAGTTCCTCTCAACCCCCTATCACTGACAGCATGCCACAGAAAGTGACTATGTCTGAGCTCCCTATCATTGCTAACCCACCAACAACACCTGAGGAGGTTACACTGCAGGATGTACAAGTACTTCTTATTAGTAGTTCAAGTGAAGCAGCTACTACAAGTGTTGAACCCACTGGTTTACACTTGGACAGTAGTTTCATTAATCAGACTTCCTCGAAGGCAATTTCTTCTAGGGGAACCTTTCTAAATACTGGTGTGTATCCTGTATACACTGGTGAGCTTAGATTGGTAACCTCTGCTGAGGAAAGAAGTCCCCAGTTCCAAGAAAAAGGGGCAACAGGGGATGACTTTTGGGAAAGTCTCCCTCAGTCAACCACTGTTACAACCACCTCTGGTGGGAAATCAGATGATCCCATTAAATTGGATGATGGTTTAATGTACCGAGAATTGAGGGAGAGGCTTAACAAACTGGATACATCTATTACAGAAATCAAAACCATACTGCAACAGTTATTACAAAAACAGCAGGCACCACCTGCTCCAACTGACCTTTGGGCATTATTTCAATCTCTGCTTCACCAACAAAGAGCAAATGCTGATCAGAAACATGAAATTCAGCTTCAAAATATCAGAAATATAATGGAAGCCAGGTTCAAAGACACTCAGGTAGATATAAAAACCCTGAAGGCTCAATTTATGAACACCACTGGCACTGCTCCTCCCTCTATCATCTTTGTGGACAGCCCACCACCAAATAATGCCAAAAAGGCGGAGAAAATGAGGCAGTTGAAGAAAAAGGGATATGAAGATGGTCTGTACATTGCACTAGATAATTCAACAATGCTTGCACACATCCCTTTGCCAGATGGTTCCAAAAAGGTTGATGTAACCTTAAATGCCATTGCTGATGCAAAAGCAAGGGTGAAAAAGGATATGGAGGCAAAGGATAAAGGAAGGTTTGAACAGGAGAAGAGAGTTTTTATGGAGATGAATGAACAGGGTACTTCTGAGGCAAAGGATCAAGAAAATTCTCAGCCCATGAGAAAGTCTACTAGAAAAGTCATACAACCCAAAACCACACCTCCCAAATCCACAAAACAAACTCCCAAACCTTCCAAAAGCTCCACACATCAATCTTCGAAACCAACAGATGTTAAAACACCTGTTGTATCAACAATTGTTGCTTCTTCAGTAATTTCAACATCTGTTATCCAAACTTTCACCACTACCACTTCAACACACACTACATCCACTGTCTTATCTCCATTAGGAAAAATCCCTTCACCACCACCAATACCACCTGCTAAAAGGCAGAAGACAACAGTTGACACATCATCCGTGGTAATGGCAACAGTGGTTGAAACACCAGTTGTTTCAACAGCTGTTAGTCAAATACACACCATCACTACTCAAACACCCCAAACAAAACCATCATCACAAAACTCACCACCTGCCTTAAAGCAAAAGACAACTGTTGATACATCAACAGTGGTTGAGACACCAGTTGTTTCGACAACTGTTAGTCAATTACCTACCACTTTTAACAATCCTTCCCAAGCCATAATTCTGTTTGCTCCAAAACCTCAAATAGAAACACCTCCTCCTGAAAATGTGTATACTAGAAGAAAAAAATATTCAAGTGCATGATGATGATATACCAGCACCTGATCTTGTTTCATCTGTACCTTACAAAATCACCAAACCTGAATCTTTCATTCCTCCAAAATTGGTCAATCCAATCAATGATCCAATATCTCTTCAAGGATATGAGTCTGCAGATGGTACCCCAGCAGCTGCCAGTTATCCACTGGAACTCCATGCAGTAAAGAATGAAATGAGGCAGTTCTACACAGTTGATGATCCTTCAAAAAGGAAATTCCCTTCTCTGGTTGGTTTTAGAAATCCAAAAAACATGGATGAATATCTAAAACTAAAAGCTAGACAAGCTCAAATAATAGCTAGGGTTGAATGCGAAGGAGAAAATGACAATGTGTATTCAAGTCATTATCAGTTTTTACTCACCAAAGTCAAGCTCATGGAAGACTATGCTAGAGATTTGAGTAAAGAAATGTCAAATTTACCACCAGAACCTGGCCTGCAAAAAGATGTGAGAAAAGACATTCTGGCATTGATCATGAGTGAGAAGTTCTACCCTGCCAAGGAAGAGCAATTCCAAGATTGGCCACTTGTTGGTCTCAAAGCAGAACTCAATAGAATTGAAAGAGTAAAAAGAGATCCAAGCATGAAAAGGTCAGCACCAAATTGGCGTAAATACAAAAAGGCTATTGATGATCTTACCTTGGAGTATAAAAGAAAGAAACAAGAGTTGGTTGATGCAAAGGTTGCAACTGCCAAGGCCATAGCAAAATGGACAAGGCAGTACACTGATGAAGCTTATGAAAGGCTTAGAAAAAAAGAGAGAAACAGATCCTAGCCTTCCAAAGAAGCCTGATTACAAAACTATTAACATGTCAAAGAAGCAGCTCCACAATTCTGAACCACTGTTCACATCATCAGATACCTCTGTCATTATGTTAAACCAAAGAAAGAGGCAAAAGTTAACTGATGCAGAAGAGAAAGAGCAAGAAGCTGTATATTTTAAACAGGCTATCAAGACAATGGCATTTGAAGATGACAACTCAGCAAAGCTTCTACATACATTGGAATCCAACCACTGATGAAGCATAAAAATTGAACCTCAAACATCAGTGCTTAGATTACAACAGTGGAATGAAGAATCAATGTTTATGTATCAGTAGTTTGAATATAATCAGTGTCTGTAGTGTCTATTGTTATAGATTCAGTGTTTATGTTGAACATCTGATCTGATTTACTTTTGGTCAACATTTGTTTGAATTTTGGTCAACATCTTATTTTGTTAAGAAGTAAAAGAACAAACATTTTTACAAAATCCCAAATCACCCGATCATTTAAGTGCATTGAAGTAAAATTGGAAATGAGGATGGTTTGCGCATGTGAAGCGGAGGCAAACGACGGCACCAGTTAGAATAGTGGAAACTCTTACTATGGAGGGGAGGAGAGGAAGAGGCAGACCCAAACTGACATGGGATGAGCAGATTAGGCATGATTTACTAGAGTTGCATCTTTCTGAGGACATGGTCCAAGATAGGACTTCGTGGAGGCGTAGGATTAGGGTTAAGGACTTCTAGAGGATTTTACAGTAAGGTATTGGGTGTGTTTTAGGGACGTAGGTTTTCCTATCCTTTAAGTGACTTTACCGGTGATTGCGTTCTTGTGTTCATGCCCAAATGATGTTACATGCTATTATACATGATCTACATTATATTGTGTCACACTGTTCATTTTCTTGGGTTTGGTGATTTCTTTTTTCTATTCTTCGACGTGGTGTATTGGTATGCTGTTCGTTTTGGAGCCGAGGGTCTCTCTGGAAGCAGCCTCTCTATCCCTAGGGATAGAGGAAAGGTCTGTCTACATCCCACCCTCCCAGACCCTATAAGTAGCTTTGCTATTTGTGGGATTTACTGGGTATGGTTGTTGTTGTTGTTGTTGAAGTAAAATTGGAAATAATGTTATTCATGTGGTCCTGTTGTTGAATAGATCTAATTCCGTGATTTTAAGACAATGTCGTTGAATAGAATAAGATGGTTGATGTAATGTGGTCGTATTAATAACAAATTGTAATTAATTAATCTAAATAACTTTCCCGAGCCCGGGAAGCAATCCTGGGTAAAAACCTAGTTATGTAAATAAACGAGTTGTATTTTGTTCTTATCCGCAATCAATCAACGGAAAACTAGCCGTTGTAATCAGACTAGCCGTTACGAACATGACGTCACTGAAGTGACTATCCTGCAAAATCATCATTATAAATAGGAGTTAGAGATAGGGATCAATCCGCATTTAAATTAAGAGAAACTCCCTTTAAATTCATATCCGAAGATCAAGCAGGTATCTCTCTTCCTCTTCTTCCTTTACGTTTTCTTTCTCTGCTCCTTCTTTCTTCACCTTCTTCATAATCAAGATGATGTTAAGATCCTCTTCTGCTAAGGATCACAAGAAGGATAGTCCTCTTAAGAGCCAGGGGATCATCAAAGATTCAGCGAATGAAAGGTGCTGCTTCACTGATCCACAAATAGACAGAATCCGGCATTGCTTTCCGGCGAACACCTATTGCAAACCGTTTGATCCTACCGTTCTAAGTGATTACATTTCTGAAACTTGGGTAGCTTTCCCGGTCACTCCTTTCACAATAGGATACTCGTATCCTTTCCCTGAATTCACCCAGTCTTTCTTCTCCCTCACCGGCATCTCCTATATTCAAGCTATGCCAATGATCTGGATGGTCTTATATACCCTTGAGAGGATCATTGAGCAGGAAGGAATTGTTCTAGGGATGTCGGAATTGGCAGAGATGTATGACCTCACAACATTTGGATCCCACCGATATCTATTCAAGCGTAAACCCGGTGAAGAACATCCCATCTTCAAAGCCACTAAGAATGATACAAACTGGAAACGACGATTCTTCTTTGTCAGAAGGGATTCTATCCCAGATGGAAAGAATCTGCCAAGGAAGTGGAGCACCCATGGTAGGATAGAGGATCCTGAGAAGGATCACCAGATAACCTTGTTTTTATATAAGGATCACTAACACCCTTTTGTTTCTGTTGTACAGCTATCTCTGTTTCGCACCTTATACCATCACCTACCACCAAGGAAAGGCTCGCTGCTTTTAGAAGACTTGATCCTGCAACAAGGTCATTCAAAACAAACACCCAGGATTCTCAAGAAGTATCCTCAGGCTCTGTCACTATGTCAAGTAAGTATCCTGTTTTTTGTATAGTTAAAGGTTTAAATAAATAGTTAAATAGAAATAGAATAAGGATACTTATTTGTTTTGAATGTGTAGGCGCCGGTAAATCCTCAAAATCTGCTTCCAAGTTCAGTGTCACTAATCTTGACAATGTCCGATCCTCCAAGAAAAAGTCTGCTGCTAGCCCCTCCCTCGTAATCCCCAAGGCTACCACTTCAAAGGGAAGAGGTGGAAAGAAAAGAAAGACCTCTGAAGCTGACAACCTTCAAGGCTTACCTCTGATCCGTCATCAATTCCTCGAGTACTTTAATGATGTAAGGATCACTGACTTAACTTGATTATCCTGCCCATTTGAGGATCACTTGATCCTAATCTTTGCATTGTCTTCTTTGTAGAAATTTGCGGAGATCGAGGACTATGTTGGGAATGTTGAAGAGCTTGAGGAGAAACACTCTGACCTCCAAAAAGTGGCAATGCTCAAGGACCTCAAGATCGCTTCCCTTGAAAAGGATCTCAATGATGCCAAAGCTCAGATAGTTGCGACTCAGATCAATGCTGATTATGAGAAGCACGAGATCACACAGGGGGAGGGATCCTCTGTTTGGGGGATGAAGCCATTGTGATCCTGCCGTCTTTTGATTCCTGCACTTTCTAGACCAATGAACAATGGACACCCTTTGCCAACCCATGTGGACGGGCCACGTTTTGCTGGTAGAAACGTGGGTTGGCAATTTTGACAACCTTAAAGGGTTTAATCTTTTGTGAATAAAATAACTTTAACTTTTTGGCTTATCCTATGTTGATATCCTTGTTAATATTTTACTTTCCAACTGTTGTGATGTTCATTTTGTCTAAACTTATCAAGTAAAAGAAAAAAAATTAAGAAATATCCCCAAAAAGTTTAGGATATGATCAAGGATCACATATCCCATAATCGATAAGTTCTGAAAAGTAATATAGTTTAGGGATCATAAGTTCAGTTGTCAAAGGGTAAGGGTTAATTAGATAAATAATGAATGAAATCAAAATAGTTAAGGATCATACCTGAGAATCCAAGTTAGGATCCTAACCTTTAACACTTATAATCAGGATAACCAAAATACAAACCTTAGTTGAAGATAAGGATCAAGGATCCTTAGTCATTTATCTCCACAAACCTGAAATAAAATATAACTTGGGACTAAGCCAATATAAGATGAAGGTTAGTAACTGGGGGCAAGCCCAACAATTTTGGGGACAAGCCCAATATACTGGGGACAAGCCCAAAGGATAACTGGGGACAAGCCCAAAGGATCGTGTGTAAACTGGAGTATGGCCCTTACTGGCGACTATCCAAACTTAGTGACATGAAAATGCCAAAACCTTAGCTAACGTGAAAACGTTAGAAACCTTAGGAACGAATGTATGGTACGTCTACCATTATACGTAGGATCCTGAATATAGCCAGTACAATGAAATTGTTAGCCCCTAAAGCAAGTACTGGTCCCATTGCCATGAACTATACCAGGATCATCGTGCGCTACTGGCGAAACTGGGGACAGGCCCAAATTGGGGTCAAGCCCAAATAACTGGGGTTAAGCCCAAATAACTGGGGCCAAGCCCAAATAACTGGGGTCAAGCCCAAATAACTGGATACTTCTGTGGATACTCAATCTTTAGTTAAGGATACCTGAACCTTCAAAACTCAGAATCAAGTGAAAGGAGGATAAAGGATACAGGATCCTTATCCTTATATAGGATAATTAGAAAATGAAAGAGTTAGAGATCAGAATATTACCAGAATGTGGATCATCTGCCTTATCAGGATCCTTCAAGGATACTTGTCATGTTAGGATCATGGATTCTGATTACATGAAATATTTCTTCAAATGGACAGCATTCCAAGCTCTTGGTAGCAAATCACCTTCCATTGTTAGCAATCGATATGCCCCCTTTCCTGCTTCAGCTTCAATCAAATAGGGGCCTTCCCACTTTGGTGCTAGCTTTCCATCAGCCGGATTGGTTGTATTTTGAAATGCTTTCCTTAATATTGTTTTGGTCAGAAAATCTGATGATGATATTGCAACCAAACTCTTTGTTTAGGGGAATGATGCTTAAAATGTGTAACAACAATGAGGATCACTTCAATGTGGAATGCACAAACAACACAAGGATTTATACGGGGAAAAAGCCCTTGATCAAGAGTTGATCTCCGGCACAAAAAACCCCGGGTGATGGAAACTACCGATCACCAAGCTCAAATAAATGAATAAACGTTTACAACTTCGGATAGTAACGAGCTAGGTACAAGGATCACTACGGTGAAGTGTGTAAAAAGTGTACGAAATCGCTAAGTGTTTGAACGAGAGCTTGTATGAGCGTATTTGCGAGTGTGTGTAACTGCCAAAATGACTAAGTGTCACTAACTAGCTCGTTACCCCTTTAAAATAAGAAAAATATCTAGATAACAAACTCTCCGACTTTCGGGCCAAGCCTCCACGTTCTCCATAACGTCTAGTTTTGATTTAGCACGTGCAGAATACTTCGGGAATATTCTCCAAGAATGCCGCTAAGACTTGGTCAAGCTTGTTATACCTGCGAGATGTTATAAAACATAAGTAAACAATCGTCAGTATGAGGATCCTTGAAGTGATCCATGATCCTGATCCTAAAGCCCTTCTGAGAATCACCACCTGTCACAGAAGTAAGGATCACTAGTTAGGATAATGAATAAGGATCACTAATTGTTAGAAAATCCTCCCCTAACAATTGCCCCCAAAATATAAGGAGTAAAATTGTAAAATTAGCGAGTTATGTTTTCTTGATCTTATCCGTAACAAACTAACGGATATATAGCCGTTAATTTTGAACTAGCCGTTGCGATGATGATGTCACGGAAGTGACAACCTGCAAGATCATGATTATAAATAGAGATATAGATAGGATCACTATGCATTTAAATTCGAAAGAAACTCCCTTTATAATCTCAGTTGAAGATCGATCAGGTATCTCTTTCTCCTCTCTCTTCCTTTCTTACTCTGTTCTTCTTTCTTCGTCAGTACGAAAATGTTGCTTCGAAGTTCACCAGCCAAGGATCATCCGAAGAATAGTCCTCCGAAAAGCCAAGGGATCATTGAAGATTCCATTAAAGAACGTTGCTGCTTCAATGATGCTCAGATAGATAGGATTCGCTATTGCTTTCCGGCAAACACCGAATTCAGGCCTTTTGACCCCAATGCCTTGAGCGATCATATATCCGATAAGTGGGTTGCTTTCCCCGTCACTCCGTTCACCATAGGTTATTCTTATCCTTTTCCAGCCTTCACCCAATCTTTCTTCTCCCTAACCGGCATCTCTTATATCCAAGCCATGCCGATGATTTGGAGGGTTTTGCATACCCTTGAAAGGATCATTGATGAGGAGGGAATAGATCTAGGAATGTCAGAACTAGCGGAGTTGTATGATCTTACTACCTTCGGATCCCACCGTTACTTGTTTAAACGGAAACCCGGTGCAGATCACCCTCTTCTCAAAGTCACCAAAAACGACAAAGATTGGAAGCGTCGCTTCTTCTTTGTAAGGAGGGATACCATTTCAGATGGAGAGCACTTACCAAGAACATGGTCCACCCATGGTAGGCTGGAGGATCCTGGGAAGGATCACCAGATGGTCATGTTTTTGTAATAGGATCACTAACCCCTTCTTTGTCTTGTGTCATGCAGCCATCTCCTTTTCACGTCTCATCACAACACCCGCAACCAGGGAAAGACTTGCTACTTTCTGGGGACTTGACCCTGAAACTAGAACTTTTAAGACAACAACCCAAGACTCACAGGAGGTATCCTCAGGCTCTGTCACAATGTCGAGTAAGTATCCTTGTTTATAATTTAAATAAATAATTAAATGTATATTAAGAAAAGATACTTATCTTATTTTGGTTGTGTAGGCGCTGGAAAATCTATCAAGCCTGTTTCCCAATTCAACACCGCTGACCTTGATCTCGTACGACCCAGAAGGAAGAGATCCACCAACAGTCCCAGCATTTCCATTCCAAAGGCACCCACTAAAGGAAAGGGTATCAAGAAGAGGAAAATTTCTGATGCTGAGGATCTTCAAGGGCTGCCACTGATCCGCCACCAATTCCTTGAGTACTTCAATGAAGTAAGGATCCTTAACTTTGCCTAGGTATCCAGCTCTTATGAGGATCACTTGACCTTGAACTACCTTATCTTCTTTCTGCAGAAATTTGCTGAGATCGAGGATTATGTGGGCAATATTGAGGAGCTGGACAAGAAAATAGCTGATCTTCAACAGGTTGCCGTGCTCAAAGATCTTGCACTTGCTGATGCTCGGAAGGAACTCCAGGATACCAAGCAGGCAATGGCCAAGGTGCTGGTTAACTTTGATTATGAAAAGCATGACCTCATCGAAAATGCCAAGCTCTCTGCTGCCATCACAATGTATCAGACTAAGTTGAAGATGGCCCAAGAAGCTCAAGATCCTAGCTTTGATAAGAACAGCTGGGATATTGAGGGTTGGAAGGAAAGGTTGGCTGAGCTTGAGGATGAGGAAGAGGAGGCTACTGAAGTCTTGGCGATTGAAGCAAGTGGCAGTGGGAAGGATCAGGTGAAGGATACCGCAGCTGGAGGAGAAGAGGATGCAGCAAAGATGTAGGCTGCACAATTGGGCGATGATGGATATATGTGCTAAGGCCGGAGCCCAATTTTTTTAGTTTGGTGGTTGTTTTTTGTGGTTGTGATGTTTAAGACAATTTCATGGGTTGTACTTTGAACAATAGGTTTTTAGGATTAAGGATCATGTATGATCCTTCGAACAATAGGCAGGATTGCAATTGGTGGAGGGATCCTCTGTTTGGGGGATGAAGCCATTGTGATCCTGCTGCCTTTATATTCCTGCACTACTTTTGAACTCATTATCATGGACACCCTTTACCTACCCCAGCGGACGGGCCACGTTTTGCTGGTAGAAGCTCGGGTAGGTAATTTTGACAACCTTTAAAGGGTTAGTCTTATGTTAATAAATAAAAACTTAACCTTTTGTCGCTTATCTTGTGTTGTTATCCTTCTTAGTATGTTATTTTCCAACTGTTATAATGTTCAATTTGTTTATACTTATCAAGCCTTGAAAAATTAGAAAAGATATCTTAAAAGTTTAAGATATGAACAAGGATCACATATCTCATAACCGATAAGTTTTAAAAATGATATAGTTTAAGAAACACAAGTTCAGTTGTCAAGTATAAGGGTTATTCAAATGAGTAATTAATAAAACCAAAAAAGTTAAGGATAATACCTGAGGATCCTAGTTAGAATCCTAACCATAATAAGGATAACTATAAGATAAACCTTAGAGTGAAATAAGGATCAAGGATCCCTAGCTGCCTATCTTCAAGGACCTGAAATAGAGCATAACTTGGGACTAAGCCGATATAAGAAAAGAGTTAGCAACTGGGGACAAGCCCAAGGATAACTGGGGACAAGCCCAAGGATAACTGGGGACAAGCCCAAGGATAACTGGGGACAAGCCCAAGGATCGTATGTAAACTGGAGTATGGCCCTAACTGGCGACTATCCAAACTTAGTGACATGAAGATGCCAAAACCTTAGCTAACGTGAAAACGTTAGAAACCTTAGCTAACGTGAAAACGTTAGAAACCTTATGAACGGATGTATGGTACGTCTACCATTATACGTAGGATCCTAAGCATAGCCAGAACAATGGAATTATCAGCCCCTATAATGAGTACTGGTCCCAAAGCCTTGAACTATACCAGGATCATCGTGCGCTACAGGCGGAATCTGGGGACAAGCCCAAATAACTGGGGTTAAACCCAAAGGACGGATTGCTTCTGTGGATAACCAATGTTGTGCTGAAGATACCTGAGCTTTCAAAACTTGAACTCACGTGAGAGATGGATAAAGGATACATGATCCTTATCCTTATATGAGAAAATAAAGAAATGAAATAGTTCAAGATTAGGATATTACCTGAGTAAGGATCACCGATATTTTGAGGATCCTATAAGGATATCCCTATCGTGAGGACTACTTATGCCATAAGGATCCTGCTTACATGAAATATTTCTTCAGGTGGACAGCATTCCAAGCTCTTGGTAGCAAATCACCTTCCATGGTTAGCAATCTATATGCCCCCTTTCCTGCTTCAGCTTCAATCAAATAAGGGCCTTCCCATTTTGGAGCCAATTTTCCATCAGCAGGATTGGTGGTATTCTGAAATGCTTTCCTTAACACCATATCTCCAACTTGAAACCTCCTGATCCTGACATTTTTATTGTAAGCACCAGCCATTCTTTGTTGATAACTGGCCATCCTGATCCTAGCCATATCCCTGATTTCTTCAATAGTATCCAGGTCTTGAGCCAAGTTTTCATCATTTTCCTCAGGATCACGGGTACTTGTTCTAGCAGTAGGAACCACCATTTCTGTTGGGATCACTGATTCTGCCCCAAACACCAAAGAGAATGGTGTTTGACCAGTAGCATTCTTAGGGGTTGTCCTGTCAGCCCAGAGCACATAGGGTAGCTCTTCTGCCCATTTTCCTTTCTTGGATCCAAGCTTCTTCTTCAAGTTGTTGATGATGATCTTGTTGGATGATTCTGCTTGACCATTAGCTTGTGGGTGGACTGGTGTTGATGTTATCATCTTAATCCCCCAGCTGTCACAAAAATTAGTGGTTCTGCCCCCAATAAATTGGGAACCATTATCACATATAATCTCAGAAGGAATTCCAAATCTAGTTATAATATTTCTTTTAATGAAGGATATAACTTCCTTTTCTCTAACTTGAGCAAAAGCTTCAGCCTCTATCCACTTGGAGAAGTAATCAGTCATAGCTAGCATGAATACTTTTCCACCAGGTGCCTTAGGGAGCTTGCCAACTATATCCATACCCCATCTCATAAATGGCCAAGAGGAGGATATAGGATGCAATAGTTCGGCTGGTTGATGACGGATATTGCTGTGTCTCTGGCAAGGATCACATCTTCTGGCATACTCCACAGCATCTTTCTTCATGGTTGGCCAGTAGTATCCTGTCCTCAGGATCCTTGAGAATAAAGCCCTGCCCCCAGTGTGATTTCCACAATCTCCTTCATGGAAGTCTTTTAAAACTTCTTGAACTTCAGGATCCTCAATGCATCTCAAGTATGGTCCTGCAAGAGATCGCCTATACAACATATTATTCATAATTGTGAATTGAGATACCTTAGATTTGAAAGCCCTAGGGTTTTCTCCTGTAGGAATCTCTACATGTTGTAAGTATCTCATAATTGGTGAGATCCATGATCCGGATCCTGAATAGGATTGAGTATCCTCACTAGGGATCATTGCAGAATTATTCCCTATCTCCATAGCCACATGATCCTCAATAGCTGGGGTCAGGATATGGATAATAGGGATCTTGATATCCTCTGGGATCTTCAAAGATGATCCTAAGTTAGCCAATGCATCAGCTTCTGTATTTTCTTCCCTTGGTACCTGTGACAAACTAAAAGAGACAAAAGAGAGTGCCAAACTTTTGACTATCTCCAAATATTTGGTTAGCTTTTCACCTTTAACAGCATATGATCCATTAAAGTGATTTGTAATTAACAAATAATCTACGTGTACCTCAAGATACCTGATCCCCATATGCTTTGCGATTTGCAAACCAGCAATTAAGGCTTCATATTCAGCCTCATTATTAGTGGTTTGGAACTCACAAGCTATAGAATGGGGTATTATGTCCCCCTGTGGCGATTTTAGTAGTATTCCAAGCCCTGTGCCTTTGACATTTGAGGATCCATCAGTGTGAAGTATCCAAGGATCCTTGGTCTCTTCTAGCTGCTGGACTTCTAACTCAGCTTCTTCTTGTAAATCACTACTGAAATCAGCCACAAAGTCAGCTAATGCTTGGGATTTGATAGCTGTCCTAGGCTCATATCTTATATCATATGCACTCAATTTCACTGCCCACTTAGCCATCCTTCCTGACATCTCTGGTTTCCTGAGGACATTCTTAATTGGAAAATTAGTTTTAACAATGATAACATGAGTTTCAAAATAATGTCTTAACTTGGTAGATGCCATTATTAATGCAAGGATAAGCTTTTCAAGGTGTGAGTACCTGGATTCGGCATCAAGTAAACTTTTACTTACATAATAAACGGGATGTTGTGTACCTTGATGATCCTTAACAAGGACCGCACTTACTGCTTTTGAGGATACTGCGAGATACAAGGATAACACTTCACCTTTTTCTGGTTTCATTAAAGCCGGGGCCGAGGATAGGTAATCTTTGAGGGCTTTTAGAGCATTTTCATGCTTCTCCGTCCACTCAAATTTCTTGTTCTTCCTTAGGATATCATAGAATTCTTTACATTTCTCGGAGGACTTGGATATGAATCTGTTCAAGGCCGCTATCCTTCCTGTTAACCTTTGAACATCCTTAGCATTGGCCGGAGATTTGATGTTCACTATTGCTTTGATTTGTTCCGGGCTAGCTTCGATGCCTCTCTTAGTCACCATGTATCCTAAGAATTTACCTGCTTTAACACCAAAATGACATTTTGAAGGATTAAGCTTCATATTATATTTGTCAAGGATATCAAATGCTTCCTCCAAGTCTCGTAGGTGATCCTCAGCTTTTAAGGATTTCACCACCATATCATCTATGTAAACCTCCATAGTTTGTCCAATCTGATCCTTGAACATCATATTCACCAGCCTTTGGTACGTTGCACCTGCATTTCTCAATCCAAACGGCATAGCAATATAGCAATATATACCAGTTGGAGTCATGAAGGCTGTATCCTCTTGGTCGGATGGTTCCATTTGGATTTGTTGAAATCCAGATGAAGCATCCATAAAAGTTAACAGTTCATGACCCGCAGTTGCATCCACCATGGAGTCAATGTGGGGTAAAGGGAAAGGATCCTTGGGACATGCCTTATTTAAATCGGTAAAATCGACACATACCCTCCACTTTCCGTTTTTCTTTTGAACAACAACCACATTGGCCAGCCATCTTGGATACTTGACCTCTCTAATCATACCTGCCCGGAGCAATTTCTCTACCTCTTCCTGGATAATGGCATTCCTTTCTGGTGCAAACTTCCTTCTCCTTTGATGGATTGGCTTGAAAGATCTGTCGATGCCGAGTTTATGGGTGATAACATCTTTGGATATACCAGTCATGTCTTCATGTTTCCATGCAAAGGTAGTCTTTCTCCTTTTGAGGAAGGATATGAGGTCCTCTTTCATTTCGCCAAGGATCCCTGACCCGATATAGATTTTGGATTCAGGATCATCAGGATCCATGAGGATTTCTACCACATCCTGCTCTCTGGCCTCCAAGACACTCCTTGGAGGATACCTTGATTGCTATTGCTCCCTTGACTTCGAAGCTGGTTTCATCGATGAAGTGTAGCAATCCTTAGCTTCCTGCTGATCGCTATCAATCTTTACTATTCCCCAAGGACTAGGGAGCTTCACACATTGATGATAAGTAGATGGGACTGCTTTCATATCGTGTATCCAGGGCCTGCCAAGGATAACATTACAACAAGATAAACAGTCAATAACACAAAACTTTTGATAAGAGTGTAAGCCTTCAATATATATTGGGAGTTTAATGTCCCCCAGGGTGTTCTTGGTCTCGCCACTAAATCCCACGAGCACGGAGGATCTTGGTATGATCTCTGATTCAGGGATACCCATCTTCTTTAGAACATCGAGCTGGATAATGTTCACTGAACTTCCTCCGTCTATTAGGATCATGCGGACAAAATAGTTAGATATAAAAAGAGTAATAACTAAACCATTGTTAGGGCATGAATTTTATGCTAAGGATCATCTATCCTGAGACTAGGCATGGATCACGGATGCTTAATGGCTGATGCAGAGAGTCTGAGGATCCAGAGTCTGAGGATCCAGAGTCTGAGGATCACGCGTCTGAGGATCACGAGTCTGAGGATCAGGATCCTTTATGTTTTGCACGTTTTTAATGTGTAAATGCAGGTAATGGACGTAGTGGACCACTCCTTTGCTGGAATCTCGTGGAATATGCTTTTAGGCACGTGCATATTGAAGAAATAACCGTTAGTGGTGGTCATGGGGTGACTTCCACCTTTATCGGGAAGTTAGTTACTTGATTTTTCTTATCATTTTAAGGGGAAAACGAGCTCAATGAAGGCACAAGTCGTACACACCACACAACACTCGAATTCTCTGCAAACACTTAGCAAAAAACACACACTTTCACTAGAAATTCATTGTATTGAGCTTGTTTTCTTCCGAAGTTGTACAAGGATCACTGCTGTTTTTGCAATATAGTTGGTGATCGGTAGTTTCCATCACCCGAGGTTTTTTATGCCGGAGATCTTCTAAAGATCAAGGGCTTTTTCCTCGTATAAATCTCGGTGTTCATCGTTGATTTCATATACTTGTTGTTCATACAATTAACCAAGCATCATTCCTCACAAAATCAGATTTGGTTGCATTATCCTTGTGTGATTTTTGACCAAAACAGTTTGGCGCCCACCGTGGGGCAATTGGTGCTTCAATTCTGAGAAATTTTGTTCATTTCATTCATTTCGGTTCATTACCTTCAACCGCATGGCTTCTCAGGGAAAACTACTCCAAGTTCTATGTCGGCGGTCACTTTTTCACAGGGCATTCCGCCTTTGGATCATCTCCCCCTTGCATTCTAGAAGAATGCTGAGAATTCTCCGAAGAAGACAACCCCCGTTTTCACAAAACCAACTGTTGTTTCTTCCTCTACACTTACTAACAGTGATTTTTATGCTTTGATTGTGCAGATGAAGGATCACATGCAACAGCAGGTCAAAACTAATGGCAGGATCCTTCCCGAAATTGATAAATCAGCAGAGGATCACTACCCTTTGATGTCGAGGTCTTTGAATTTCGACACTCCAGTCATAACTTCCCAGCACTTTGCAGCTCCAGATGTCCAATACCAGGGTGCATCAATAGGAATACGTTCTGGATCATCGGCAATGTCTCAGGCCAGAGGATCCTCTTTCCAGCCTTCAGGATCCTCATTTCAGCATCAGGGATTCTTCACTAGTTTAGGAGGATGCATGGGGACGCAGCCGATTCAAGGATCCTCTCAGGTTCAAGGATCCTCGCAGGTTTAAGGATCCTCTCAGGTTCAAGGATCCTCACAGGTTCAAGGATCCTCTCAGGTTCAAGGATCCTCTCAGGTTCAAGGATCCTCACAGGTTCAAGGATCCTCTCAGGTTCAAGGATCCTCTTAGGTTCAAGGATCCTCTCAGGTTCAAGGATCCTCGCAGGTTCAAGGATCCTCCCAGTTACAAGGACCCTCTCAGGTTCAAGGATCCTCTCAGGTTCAAGGATCCTCCTTCCAAGTTCAAGGATCCTCATCTCAGGTTTCCGGATCCATGGATTATCCTCCAAGACCCCCATTCACAGCACTTCAAGGATCCAACATCTTCCAGGATCTAGGATACTTAAGGAGTGTGCAACCCAGAAGTTCAGATGTTTATCTAGGAGACTTCATACCAATGCAGACCATTGCTTCCTCTGGTCCCTCGGTTATGCCAGAATCCCGCCAACATGGATTCACATCTGGAATTCCAAACTTGAATCATTCAGGAGAGATACCGAAGAGGTTTCAGACACCAAATCTGGTTGCTTGTACAAGGGCTTTGGATCCACACTTACCGGATCAACATTAAAATGGCTGCTAAGTCTTCCTCCTTACTCTATTACTTCATTTGCTAATCTAGTTAATTTGTTTAATAGCCAATTCTCATGCAGTAGGAGATTTGAACGATTAACTAGTGACTTATATAGGATCACCCAAGGTCATAATGAATCATCAAGGGGTTACATAACTAAATTTAGTAGAGAATCCTTAGAAACCCCTAACTTAGATATTGCTACTGCTATTGAAGCTTTTAAACCGGGTTTACTTAAGGATTCTCAGTTCTATGATGATCTTGTTATGACACCTTGCAGGAACTTAGATGAGGAAAGAAACAGGGCCCTTAGGTTCATCCGTTTAGAGGATGACAAAAGGATCCACGAGAGATTGTCAGGATCCTCAAAGCAAGATAAATAAGGATCCTATCTCAAGTATAACTGATCCAAGCAATACTCCAAGCATGACAACCAGAGTGTGCATGATGTGGAACAAGAGGAAGATGATCAGGATTATCCTCCTATTTCTGAATATTGTTTTTCTGCTGATAATAATGAACTAATCCTTTCTATGCAGAGTTTAGGTGACAAGGTTAGGTGGCCAAGGAAGAATGACAAACCGCCTACCACCAAAGACGAATCAAAATGGTGTGCTTACTATGGGGATTCTGGTCATCTCACAGATGAGTGCATAGCATTAAGGAAGGAGATAGGTTATCTTTTGAGCAAAGGATACTTGAAGGAATTGCTTGGAAGGAAAAAGTCAAGGATCAAGTATCCTGAAAAAGTCAAGCTCCTCTTCCACCATCCGATGCTCAAATCATCCATTTCATCTCCGGAGGTTCTCAGCAGCTAAGAGACGTGCAAAGGAAACAAAGATGGAGAATAGGGGCAGACCTGTTCGGACCTCCATCCTTACCTAGCAGAAAGTGATATCATATAATGAGGATAACTGTGCGGACATTCAGGATCCTCATCACGACGGTGTAGTTATTACATTATTTATATCTAACCATTTTGTTCGCAGGATTCTCATTGATGGGAAAAGCTCAGTGAACATAATCCAGTTGGATGTCCTCAATAGAATGGACATCCTTGAATCCGATACTGTCCAAAGATCATCTGTCCTTGTGGGATTCAGTGGAAAGACAAAGATTACATTGGGGGACACCAAACTTCCTATCTACATAGAGGGAGTGAATTATGTTAAGAAAATTCTACGTTATTGATTACTTATCTTGCTGTAATGTTATCTTTGGCAGGCCATGGATACACGATATGAAGGCAGTCCCCCTCAACATATCATCAATGTGTCAAGCTCCTAACTCTATGAGATATGGTGAAGATAGAAAGTGATCAGCAGGAGGCAAAGAACTGTTACACTTCTTCAATGAAGCCAGCCTCTAAGGAGCAAGACGTCATGGAGGCAAAAGAGCAAGACGTCAAGGATATTCTGTTGAACCCAGAGGATCCTGAATCCAAAATTTTTATAGGATCCGGGATCCTAGACAGTATTGAGCAGGATTTAGTATCCTTCTTGGAAAGAAGAAAATCTACCTTTGCTTGGAAACATGAAGATATGACAGGTATATCTAAGAATGTTATTACTCACAAACTTGGTATTGACAGGTCTTTCAAGCCAATACCCCAAAAAAGGAGAAAGTTTGCACTTGAAAGGAATGTCATTGTCCAAGAAGAGGTAGACAAATTGCTCAAGGCAAGTTTGAGTGGACTGATAAGCATGAAGCTGCACTCAAGGTTCTTAAGGATTATCTATCCTCAGCACCAGCCCTGATGAAACCAGAAAATGGAGAATCGTTATCCTTATACTTAGCTATTTCAGTTAAAGCAGTAAGGGTGATCCTAGTTAAGGATCATGAAGGCTCTCAACATCCGGTATACTATGTAAGTAAAATTCTACTTGATGCTGAGGCCAGGTATTCTCATTTAGAGAAATTAATTCTTGATTTAATTATGGCTTCTGCTAAACATAGACATTATTTAGAAACTCACACTATTATTATGAAAGCTAACTTTCCTATTAAGAATGTTCCCAGAAAAACTGAAATGGCAGGTAGAATGGCAAAGTGGATAGTCAAGCATTGAGTATGAACCCAAGACTGCCATCAAGTCCCAAGCCTTAGCTGACTTTGTGGCTGATTTCAGTAGTGATCTACAAAGGAAAGCTGAATTAGAAGTTCAACAACTTGAGAAGACAAAGGATCCTTGGACACTCTTCACGGATGGAGCTTCAAATGTTAAAGGAACTTGACAAGGCACACTACTAAAATCGCCACAGGGGGACATTATACCCCAATCCATTGCATGTGAATTCCAAACCACTAATCATGAGGCAGAGTAGGAGGCCTTGATAGCAGGTTTGCAATTAGCTAACAATATGAGGATCAGGTATCTTCAAGTATTCGTAGATTCCCTATTAATTACTAACTACTTTAATGGTTCTTATGCTATTAAAGGTGAAATACTAATCGAGTACTTAGAAATAGTCAAGAAATTGGCAGATTCTTTTGCTTTTTTCAGTCTAACACAGGTATCCAGAGAAGAGAATGCAGAAGCAGATGCTTTAACTAACCTTGGATCATTCCTAAAGATGCCAGAAGATGTGAAAAATACTCATCACCCATGTTTTAACTCCTGCAATTGAGGATCACGTAGCCATGGAGATAGTGGAGGATTCTGCAATCATACCTGGTGATCCTGCACAGTCGAATTCAGGATCTTGGATCCTTCCAATCCTAAGATATATACAACATGGAGAGATCCCTACAGGACAAAATGCTAAAGCTTTCAAAGTCAAGGAGACTGTGGAAACTACACTGGGGGCAGAGCACTATTCTCAAGGATCCTTAGAACAACATACTATAGGCCTATCATGAAGATGTATGCTGTGGAATACACAAAGAAATGTGATGCTTGTCAAAGACACAGTAATATTCTATACCAACCAACATAACATCTGCATCCTAAGAAGAAGCTTTTACTCAAAGTCAGAAAAAAGGAAATGGCCAGTTATCAACAAAGAATGGTTGGAGCATACAACAAGAATGTCAGGATTAGAAGATTTCAAGTTGGTGATTTTGTGCCAAGAAAAGCATTCCAGAACACTACAAATCCTTCTAATGGCAAGCTAGCACCAAAGTGGGAAGACCCCTATCTAATTGAAGCTGAATCAGGAAAGGGGTCATATCACTTGTTAACAATGGATGATGATCTCCTACCAAGAGCTTGGAATGCTGTTCATCTCAAAAAATACTTTAAGTAAGAAGGATCAGGGATCCTCAGCGATACCGGTATTCTGATTAAGGATCCAGGATCCTCAAAGGATATATGATTCTACATTTGGTAACACATTACTTTCATTTTCATTCATTTTATACTTATTACTTATCATAAGTTAAAGATGTTAATCAGTTAACATCTATTTTCACAAAGTTTAAGCTTTTGCAGAGTTGTTATCATTTTACAGAAGATCAAAGTGGTTGGCCAACCCTCCAAAGTTTCGGGCTTGTCCCCAGTTTGGGCATGTCCCCAGTTTCGCCTGTAGCGCATGATGATCCTGGTATAGTTCAAGGCTTTGGGACCAGTACTCGTTCTAGGGGCTGATAATTCCATTGTTCTGGCTATGCTTAGGATCCTACGTATAATGGTAGACGTACCATACATCCGTTCATAAGGTTTCTAACGTTTTCACGTTAGCTAAGGTTTCTAACGTTTTCACGTTAGCTAAGGTTTTGGCATCTTCATGTCACTAAGTTTGGATAGTCGCCAGTTAGGGCCATACTCCAGTTTACATCCGTCTATATGGGCTTGACCCCAGTTTACATCCGTCTATATGGGCTTGACCCCAGTTTACATCCGTTTATTTGGGCTTGTCCCCAGTTTATTTGGGCTTGTCCCCAGTTTGTTGGGCTTGTCCCCAGTTACTAACTCTTATCTTATATTGGCTTAGTCCCAAGTTGTATCCTATTTCAGGTTTTTGGGAGACAAACGACCAAGGATCCTTGATCCTTACCTTCCATTAAGGTTTGTCTTATGGTTATTCTGTTTATAATGATAAAGGTTAGGATCCTAACTTGGATTCTCAGGTATGATCCTTAACTATTTTGATTTTATTCATTATTCATTTGAATAGCCCTTATACTTTGACAACTGAACTTATGATCCTTAAAATATACTACTTTTCGGAACTTTTCCACTATAGGATATTTGATCCTGGATCATATCCTAAAATTCTTAAACTTAATTTGTTTAACTTTTCTTATTCAAACAAATGTATATCACAACAATTGAAAACTAAAGGATACATAAGGATAGCAACACGGGAGATAGCCAAAAAGTTAAAGTTATTTTATTCACAAAACATTAAACCTTTTAAGGTTGTCAAAATTGCCAACCCACGTTTCTACCAGCAAAACGTGGCCCGTCCACATGGGTTGGCAAAGGGTGTCCATTGTTTACGGGTCTTTGTAGTGCAGAAAATAAAAGATGGAAGGATAACGAGTGGCTTCATCCCCCAAACAGAGGATCCATCCACCACCCATTATCCTGCCTATTGTTCAAGGATCCATGATTCTTCACCCTAGAAACTACTGTCTAAAGTTATACAAGTTCTGACGATAAGGATCCTTGATCCTAGAAGCTTTACTTTTCATAGTTTGCTTATTCAGCAATAATTTACAAGGATATAGAATCCTAACTTGGATTCTCTGGTATGTTATATTCTAACTTTCTCTAAGCTGTAAGTTGTCTCTTATCCTTTTTGGTTAGGGATCATTGATCCACATTTGTTCGAACACTTCAAGTTTTCTGTTAAAAGTTTTACATTATCATCAGATTTTCAATAACTTTCCAGTTGTTTGGTGATGATATTTTTGAAAATAGAAAGCATACATGAAAAATAAAAAGGGAAGAAACAACTATAGATGTAGCTAAAAAAGTTTAATGTTATTACCTATTCATTATGTATCAAAATCATCTGGCCTGGATTTCACCAGCAAAATCGTGGACCGTCCACCCAGGCCAGATAAGGCTATCTAACAGTTAAAGTGTCTATGCAGAAATTAAAGTGCAGGAAGGTTAATAGCAAACTGTGTAGAAGGATTCATTCTCCACGAACGGAAGGATCTTCTGATCTGTAAAGGCACTTGAGGAGTTATCTCTAACTCTATATTCTGCAATGATGATTATAGCAGGTCTTATCAGTGACGACAGGCAGTGTAACAACTAGTTACCAGTAGCAACGGCTAGTCCGCTTCTGGCGGAAATATGACAGCTGTGAATCCTTATCACAACTGCCATATTGGGGGCAATTGTTAGGGCATGAATTTTATGCTAAGGATCATCTATCCTGAGACTAGGCATGGATCACGGATGCTTAATGGCTGATGCAGAGAGTCTGAGGATCCAGAGTCTGAGGATCCAGAGTCTGAGGATCACGCGTCTGAGGATCACGAGTCTGAGGATCAGGATCCTTTATGTTTTGCACGTTTTTAATGTGTAAATGCAGGTAATGGACGTAGTGGACCACTCCTTTGCTGGAATCTCGTGGAATATGCTTTTAGGCACGTGCATATTGAAGAAATAACCGTTAGTGGTGGTCATGGGGTGACTTCCACCTTTATCGGGAAGTTAGTTACTTGATTTTTCTTATCATTTTAAGGGGAAAACGAGCTCAATGAAGGCACAAGTCGTACACACCACACAACACTCGAATTCTCTGCAAACACTTAGCAAAAAACACACACTTTCACTAGAAATTCATTGTATTGAGCTTGTTTTCTTCCGAAGTTGTACAAGGATCACTGCTGTTTTTGCAATATAGTTGGTGATCGGTAGTTTCCATCACCCGAGGTTTTTTATGCCGGAGATCTTCTAAAGATCAAGGGCTTTTTCCTCGTATAAATCTCGGTGTTCATCGTTGATTTCATATACTTGTTGTTCATACAATTAACCAAGCATCATTCCTCACAAAATCAGATTTGGTTGCATTATCCTTGTGTGATTTTTGACCAAAACAACCATCGTGATGAGGATCCTGGATATCAATACGATCCTCTTCATCAAAGGTTATGACTTTTCCTTCGGAGACACTCGATGTTCGAACTGGCCTTTCTCCGTTATCCATTTTAGTTTCCTTCGCATGCCTCTTAGCTGCTGAGAAGGATGTGCCACATATGTCGGATCCCCCAGAAATAAAGTTTATCACTTGTGCATCTGCTGGAGGGGCTGGAGCCTTCTCAGGGATCCTTTCAGGATCCTGAGTCCTTGACTTTTTCCTACCCAACAACTCTTTTAGATGCCCTTTGCTCAACAAGTATCCAATCTCCTTTCTTAATGCGATGCATTCTTCTGTGAGGTGCCCAAAATCTTCATGATATGCACACCACTTTGATTTATCCTTAGTTGCAGCTGGCCTGTCATTCTTTCTTGGCCATCTAGCTTTATCACCTAGGTTCTGCATGGCAAGGATTAGTTCATTGTTGTCAACACTAAAGCAATATTCAGAAATTGGAGGATAATCCTCATCATCCTCTTCTTGATCAATAGAATGCACGTTCTGATTATCAGATTTGTTGTAGGATCTGAACTTGTTGTTTCTGAATGAGGATCCTTGCTTATCCTGCTTTGAGGATCCTGTTATCCTCTCCTGAATCCTCTTATCATCCTCTAGCCGGATGAACCTGAGGGCCCGGGTTCTTACCTCATCTAGGTTCCTGCACGGTGTCATAACAAGATCATCATAAAATAAGGAATCCCTAAGTAATCCCATTTTGAAGGCTTCAACAGCCGTGGCTATATCTAAGTTGGGAATGTCTAAGGATTCTTTACTAAATTTGGTAATGTAATCCCTTAATGATTCATTATGACCCTGGGTTATCCTATATAAATCACTAGTTAGTCGTTCAAATTTTCTACTACAGGAAAACTGAGTATTAAACAAGTTAACTAGGTTTGCAAATGAGGTAATAGAATAGGGAGGAAGACTTAGCAGCCATTTGAGAGCTGATCCAGTAAGAGTGGATCCGAATCCTTTGCATAGGCATGCTTCCTTTAACTTTTCTGGGATTGGATTGATCTCCATCCTCTCCCTATATTGTGCTATGTGTTCTTCAGGATCCGTCGAACCATCATACAGTTTCATTGTCGGCACATGGAACCTCTTGGGTATCTCAGCATCACAGATTGGCGGTGCAAAGCGAGATATCTTGTGGCTCCCATCTGCAATCTCTGGAATAGGTTTGACTACTCCCGGAACACTCGAGATCATATCCTTTAGCTTTTGCAATTCTCTGGCCATGGCATGATTGATACCTGGATCCTGCATAAAACCATGGTTAATAGTATGAGAATTATTAAAAGTGTTACCTCCCATTGGATTCAAGTTAGGAAATATGGAGGTTAATCCATATTGTTGAGATTCTGGAATGATCGAGGGGCCAGCAGAGGCATTGGTCTGCATTGGAATAAAATCTCCTTGATGGACATCTAAACTTCCTGTTTGCAAACTCCTCAAGGATCCTGGCATCTGGAAGGATCCCTGAAACTGGGATGATCCTGGAACGAAGGAGGATCCTTGAACCTGGGATGATCCTGGAACGAAGGAGGATCCTTGAACCTGGGATGATCCTGGAACGAAGGAGGATCCTTGAACCTGGGATGATCCTGGAACGAAGGAGGATCCTTGAACTTGGTGCATTCCTGAATATCCTCCTGTACTCGTGAGGGATCCCATATGCTGGGGATAGGATCCTGCTGGCTGGAAATATGAACCTAGTGCCTGGGTCATAGCTGTTGTTCCGTAGTGCACTCCCTTTGGTCCACCCGCATATTGAATGTTTGGAACCACTGACGGCTGAGAAGTAACCACCGGAGTGTCAAAATTCAAAGATCTGGGCATCAGTGGAGAATGATCCTCTGCCGTTTTCTTCTGTTTCTTAATTTCATCAATCTCCCGGAGGATCCTTTCGTTGGTCTTATCCTGCTCTTGTGCATGATTCCTCATCTTCAAAATCAAGGTATAGAGATCATTAGTAGTAGGATTAGTTGAAACAGAAGAAGTAGGTGGTTTTGAGAAAATGGGAGTCGGTTTCTTCGCAGCATTTTCTGTATTCTTCTGGGATCCAGAAGGTGGTGGAGGCAAAGGAGGAACGCCTTGTGAGGAAGTGAATGAGGGCATCAAGTTTGAAGCATTCTTCGCCGAGGAAGCCATTTGCTTGGTTGTAGTGAACCGGAATGAGCACAGAAATGCGAATTCTTCTAAGGCAAAGCACCAATTGCCCCACGGTGGGCGCCAAACTATTTTGGTCAGAAAATCTGATGATGATATTGCAACCAAACTCTTTGTTTAGGGGAATGATGCTTAAAATGTGTAACAACAATGAGGATCACTTCAATGTGGAATGCACAAACAACACAAGGATTTATACGGGGAAAAAGCCCTTGATCAAGAGTTGATCTCCGGCACAAAAAACCCCGGGTGATGGAAACTACCGATCACCAAGCTCAAATAAATGAATAAACGTTTACAACTTCGGATAGTAACGAGCTAGGTACAAGGATCACTACGGTGAAGTGTGTAAAAAGTGTACGAAATCGCTAAGTGTTTGAACGAGAGCTTGTATGAGCGTATTTGCGAGTGTGTGTAACTGCCAAAATGACTAAGTGTCACTAACTAGCTCGTTACCCCTTTAAAATAAGAAAAATATCTAGATAACAAACTCTCCGACTTTCGGGCCAAGCCTCCACGTTCTCCATAACGTCTAGTTTTGATTTAGCACGTGCAGAATACTTCGGGAATATTCTCCAAGAATGCCGCTAAGACTTGGTCAAGCTTGTTATACCTGCGAGATGTTATAAAACATAAGTAAACAATCGTCAGTATGAGGATCCTTGAAGTGATCCATGATCCTGATCCTAAAGCCCTTCTGAGGATCACCACCTGTCACAGAAGTAAGGATCACTAGTTAGGATAATGAATAAGGATCACTAATTGTTAGAAAATCCTCCCCTAACAAATACCATATCACAAACTTGGAATTTCCTGATCCTGACATTTTTGTTGTAAGCTCCAGCCATCCTTTGTTGATAACTGGCCATCCTTATTCTTGCCAAGTCCCGGATTTCCTCTATAGTATCCAGGTCTTGAACGAAGTTTTCAGCATTTTCTTCAGGATCACGAATGCTTGTTCTTGCAGTTGGAACCACCATCTCTGTAGGGATCACTGATTCTGCCCCAAACACCAAATAAAATGGAGTTTGGCCTGTAGCATTCTTAGGAGTTGTCCTATCAGCCCAAAGCACATAAGGTAGTTCTTCTGCCCATTTTCCTTTCTTGGATCCAAGCTTCTTCTTCAGATTGTTGATGATGATCTTGTTGGATGATTCTGCCTGACCATTAGCTTGTGGGTGGACTGGTGTTGATGTTATCATCTTAATCCCCCAGCTGTCACAAAAGTTAGTAGTTCTATTCCCAATAAATTGGGATCCATTATCACAAATAATTTCAGAAGGGATACCAAATCTAGTAATAATGTTTCTTTTAATAAAGGATATAACTTCCTTTTCTCTGACTTGAGCAAAGGCTTCAGCCTCTATCCACTTAGAGAAGTAATCAGTCATAGCAAGCATGAATACTTTTCCACCAGGTGCCTTAGGAAGCTTTCCAACTATATCCATTCCCCATCTCATGAATGGCCAGAAAGAGGATATAGGATGCAAGAGTTCTGCTGGTTGATGAAGGATGTTACTATGCCTCTGACAAGGATCACACTTCTTGGCATACTCCACAGCATCCTTCTTCATAGTGGGCCAATAGTATCCTGTCCTCAGGATCCTTGAGAATAATGCCCTGCCCCCAGTGTGGTTTCCACAATCTCCTTCATGGAAATCCTTTAGGACTTCTTGGATTTCAGGATCCTCAATGCATCTTAGATATGGTCCTGCAAGAGATCGTTTATACAACATATTATTCAATATTGTAAATTGAAATACCTTAGTTTTGAAAGCCCTTGGGTTTTCTCCTGTAGGAATTTCTCCATGTTGTATGTATCTTTTGATTGGGAGGATCCATGATCCTGAATGAGATTGAGTATCATCACTAGGGATGACTGCAGAATCTTCTCCTATCTCCATGGCTACCTGATCCTCGATAGCAGGGGCCAGGATATGGATAATAGGGATCTTGACATCCTCAGGGATCTTCAAAGATGATCCTAGATTGGCTAATGCATCAGCTTCTGCATTCTCTTCCCTTGGTACCTGTGTCAAACTAAAGGATACAAAAGAGAGTGCCAATTCTTTGACTATCTCCAAATATTTGATTAGCTTCTCACCTTTAACATCATAGGATCCATTAAAGTGATTAGTGATTAATAAAGAATCTATGTGTACCTCAAGATACCTTATCCTCATATGCTTAGCGATTTGCAAACCAGCTATCAAGGCTTCATACTCAGCCTCATTGTTGGTAGTTTGAAATTTACAAGCTATGGAGTGGGGTATTATGTCCCCCTGTGGCGATTTTAGTAGTATTCCAAGTCCTGTTCCTTTTACATTGGAGGCTCCATCAGTGAATAGTATCCAAGGATCCTTGGTTTCTTCAAGCTGTTGGACCTCTAACTCAGCTTCCTTTTGCAAATCACTACTAAAATCTGCCACAAAGTCAGCTAAGGCTTGGGATTTGATGGCAGTCCTTGGTTCATATCTTATATCGTATGCACTAAGCTTCACTACCCACTTAGCCATCCTTCCTGACATTTCAGGTTTCCTGAGAACATTCTTAATTGGAAAATTAGTCTTAACAATAATGGCATGAGTCTCAAAATAATGTCTCAATTTAGTAGATGCCATAATTAATGCAAGGATAAGTTTTTCTAAGTGTGAATACCTGGATTCAGCATCAAGTAAACTCTTACTTACATAATAAACAGGATGTTGTGTACCTTGGTGATCCTTAACAAGGACCGCACTTACTGCTTTTGAGGATACTGCTAGATACAAGGATAATACATCTCCTTTTTCTGGTTTCGTCAAGGCTGGGGCTGAGGATAGGTAATCCTTAAGAGCTTTAAGGGCACTTTCATGCTTCTCAGTCCATTCAAACTTCTTGTTCTTCCTCAGGATATCATAGAATTCCTTGCACTTTTCTGAGGATTTGGATATGAATCTATTCAAGGCTGCGATCCTGCTCATCAATCTTTGCACATCCTTAGCATTGGCAGGAGATTTGATATTCACAATAGCCTTAATTTGCTCTGGACTTGCTTCAATGCCCCTCTTTGTCACCATATAGCCTAAGAATTTACCTGCCTTTACACCAAAATGACACTTGGAAGGATTAAGTTTCATATTAAACTTATCAAGGATATTGAATGCCTCCTCCAAGTCTTTAAGGTGATCCTTAGCTTTCTTGGACTTAACCACCATGTCATCAATATAAACTTCCATAGTGAGCCCAATTTGTTTCTTGAACATCATATTGACTAGCCTTTGATAAGTAGCACCTGCATTCCTTAGTCCAAACGGCATAGCAATATAACAGTATATACCAGTTGGGGTCATAAAGGTTGTATCCTCTTGATCAGATGGTTCCATCTGAATTTGTTGAAATCCAGAGGAAGCATCCATAAAAGTCAACAACTCATGACCCGCGGTAGCATCCACCATGGAGTCAATGTGGGGTAAAGGGAAAGGATCCTTGGGACATGCCTTGTTCAAATCAGTAAAATCGACACATACCCTCCACTTTCCATTTTTCTTTTGAACAACAACCACATTGGCTAACCATCTTGGATACTTAACCTCTCTTATCATACCTGCTCGAAGTAGCTTATCTACCTCTTCCTGGATAATAGCATTCCTTTCAGGTGCAAACTTCCTCCTCTTTTGATGAATTGGCTTGAATGACCTGTCAATGCCAAGTTTGTGAGTAATTATATCCTTAGATATACCTGTCATGTCTTCATGTTTCCAGGCAAAGGTGGATTTCCTTCTCTTAAGGAAGGATACTAGCTCTTGTTCGATGTCGCTAAGGATCCCTGATCCTATAAAGATCTTGGATTCAGGATCCATGAGGATTTCTTTCAAATCCTGTTCTCTTGCCTCCAAGACATCTCTTGAAGGGTACTTTAATTGCTATTGCTCCCTTGGTCTTGAGGCTGGCTTCATTGAGGATGTATAACAATTCTTAGCCTCTTGTTGATCACTCTCAATTTTCACCACTCCCCATGGACTTGGAAGCTTTACACATTGATGATAGGTGGATGGAACTGCCATCATATCATGTATCCATGGCCTGCCAAGGATAACATTGCAACATGATAAGCAATCTATAACACAAAATTTTTGATAAGAATGCAATCCTTCAATATAGATTGGGAGTTTGATGTCCCCCAATGTATTCTTAGTTTCTCCACTGAATCCCACAAGTACTGAGGATCTTGGGATAATATCAGACTCCGGGATATTCATCTTCTTGAGGACATTAAGCTGAATGATGTTCACAGAACTTCCTCCATCTATAAGGATCCGGCGAACAAAGTGGTTAGAAATAAATAATGTAATTACAAGACCATCATGATGAGGATCCTGGACATCAACACGATCATCGTCATCAAAAGTTATGACTTTATCCTGGGTGACAACGGAGGTCCGGACGGGTCTGTCTCCATTATCCATCTTGGTTTCCTTAGCGTGTCTTTTTGCTGCTGAAAAGGATGTACCACAGATGTCTGATCCACCGGATATGAAATTTATGACTTGTGCATCTGCTGGAGGAGCAGGAGCCCTTTCCGGGATCCTTTCAGGATCCTGGATTCTTGACTTCTTCCGACCCAAGAGTTACTTCAAATGCCCCTTGCTCAACAAGTAACCAATTTCCTTTCTCAGTGCAATACACTCTTCAGTGAGATGCCCGAAATCCTCATGATATGCACACCACTTGGACTTATCCTTTGTAGCAGCTGGTTTATCACTTTTCCTTGGCCACCTAGCTTTCTCACCTAGATTCTGCATTGCAAGGATTAGTTCATTTTTATCAACAGAAAAACAGTATTAAAAAATAGGAGGATAATCCTCATCATCCTCTTCTTGTTCCACTGAATGCACGTTCTCATTGTCAGACTTATTATAGAACTTGGATTTGTTGTTCCTGATGTAGGATCCTTGTTTCTCCTGTTTTGAGGATCCTGTCAATCTATCCTGGATCCTTTTGTCATCCTCTAGGCGGATGAACCTAAGGGCCCTAGTTCTTACTTCATCAAGATTCCTGCAAGGTGTCATAACAAGATCATCATAGAATAATGAATCCCTAAGTAATCCCATTTTAAAGGCTTCTACAGCCGTAGCAATATCCAAGTTAGGAATATCCAAGGATTCTTTACTAAACTTAGTGATGTAATCTCTAAGTGATTCATTTTGACCTTGTGTTACCCTATATAGATCACTAGTTAATCATTCCAATTTTCTACTACAAGAGAATTGACTATTGAACAAGTTAACTAAATTAGCAAATGAAGTAATAGAGTAAGGGGGAAGACTTAGCAGCTATTTAAGAGCAGATCCTGTGAGTGTGGATCCAAATCCCTTGCATAGACATGCTTCTTTTAACCTTTCAGGAATTGGATTGATCTCCATCCTCTCCCTGTACTGAGCTACATGCTCCTCTGGATCCGTTGAACCATCATACAGCTTCATGGATGGTATCTGGAATCTTTTGGGTATCTCAGCATCACATAAGGGTGGTGCAAAACGAGATATCCTATGGCTACCATCTGCAATTTCAGGAATGGGTTTAACCACTCCTGGAACACTGGATATCATATCCTTGAGCTTCTGTAACTCCCTGGCCATAGCCTGATTGATACCTGTATCCTGCATTAAGCCATGGTTAGTGTTATGTGAATTATTGAAAGTGTTACCTCCCACGGGATTCATGTTTGGAATTGCGGATGTGAATCCATATTGGCGGGACTCTGGTATGATCGAAGGACCAGATGAAGCAATGGTTTGCATTGGTATGGAGTCTCCTTGATGAACGTCCGAGCTCTGAGGCTGCATACTTCTCAAGAATCCTTGATCCTGAAGGACGTTGGATCCTTGAACTTGAGATGATCCTTGAACCTGAAAGGATCCTAGAACCAGAGAGGATCCTGGGACCAAAGAGGATCCTGGGACCAGAGAGGATCCTGTGACAAGGGAGGATCCTTGGACCGGGAAGGATCCTTGAACCTGGGAGGATCCTTGGACCTGGGAGGATCCTTGGACCTGGGAGGATCCTTGGACCTGAGAGGATCCTTGGACTGCATGCATTCCCAAATATCCTCCTGACGTGAAGTATCCCTGATGCTGAGAAGAGGATCCTTGAGGCTGGAAGTGAGAGCCAAATGCCTGACTCATGGCTGTTGTTCCATAATGCCTTCCTGGTAATTCACCCAAGTATTGCACGTCCGGAACTGCTGAGTGTTGGGAAGTTATGACTGGAGTGTCGAAGTTCAGCGACCTTGGCATCAGAGGAGAGTGATCCTCCACTGATTTCTTCTGTTTCTTGATCTCAGCGATCTCCCGGAGGATCCTTTCGTTGGTTTTGTCCTGCTCTTGTGCATGATTCCTCATCTGCAAAATCAGAGCATAAAGATCATTAGTAGTAGGATTAGTTGAAACAGAAGAAGTTGGTGGTTTTGTGAAAATGGGGGTTTGTTTCTTCGCAGCATTCTCAGCATTCTTCTGGGATCCAGAAGGTGGTGGAGGCAAAGGAGGAACGCCTTGTGAAGAAGTGAATGATGACATTAAGTTTGAAGTATTCTTCGCTGAAGAAGCCATCTGCCTGGTTGTCGTGAACCGAAATGACCACAAAGGTATGAATCCTCTTAGGAATGAAGCACCAATCACCCCAAGGTGGGCGCCAAACTGTTTTGGTCAAAAATCAAGCAATGACAATGCAACCAAACTTTTTGTTGTGAGGTATGATGCTTGAATTGATGAACAACAATAAGGATCACTCAGAAATGAAATGAACAAGTGACACAAAGATTTATACGAGGAAAAAACCCTTGATCAATGAATGATCTCCGGCATAAAAAACCTCGGGTGATGGAAACTACCGATCACCAACTCAAATTAAACAAGAAATATATTACAACTTCGGATGATAGCGAGCTAAGTGCAAGGATCAGTATAGTGTATTGTGTAAAAAGTGTGTAATCGCCAAGTGTTTTGTCGAGAACAGGTGAGAGGAGTTGTACGAGTGTGTGTGTTAGCCAAAAATAGCCAAGTGTTTTCTAATTAGCTCGCTACCCCTTTAAAATTGGAAAATATCTACACTAACTAACATTCCGCAAATGGTGCAAGTCCTCCACGACTCCATAACGTCCACTTTTAGCTAGGCACGTGCGGAATAAACATGGAATATGCTCCAGGAATGTCCCCAAGACCAAGTCCAAGCTGGTACTCCTGTAAAACAATACCATATTCAAAGTAGACAATCGTTAGTATAAGGATCCTTAAGATGATCCATGATCCTGATCCTGAAGCACTTCTGAGGATCACTAAGTCAAACAGAAGTAAGGATCACCAATCCCAACAGTAATTGAGGATCACAGGTCGTTAAGAAATCCTCCCCTAACAATCATGATGAGGATCCTGGACATCAACTCGATCATCCACATCAAAGGTTATGACTTTATCCTGGGTAACAATGGAGGTCCGGATGGGTCTGTCTCCATTATCCATCTTGGTTTCCTTGGCATGTCTTTTGGCTGCTGAAAAGGAAGTACCACAAATGTCTGATCCACCGGATATGAAGTTTATAACTTGTGCATCTGCTGGAGGAGCAGAAGCCCTTTCTGGGATCCTTTCAGGATCCTGGATCCTTGACTTCTTTCATCCCAAAAGCTCCTTCAAATGCCCCTTGCTTAACAAGTAACCAATTTCCTTTCTAAGTGCAATGCACTCTTCAGTGAGATGCCCGAAATCCTCATAATATGCACACCACTTGGACTTATCCTTTGTAGCAGCTGGTTTATCACTTTTTCTCGGCCACCTAGCTTTTTCACCTAGATTCTGCATTGCAAGAATTAGTTCATTGTTATCAACAGAAAAACAGTATTCAGAAATGGGAGGATAATCCTCATCATACTCTTCCTGTTCCACTGCATGCACGTTCTGGTTATCAGATTTGTTGTAGGACTTTGATTTGTTGTTCCTGAAGTAGGATCCTTGCTTTTCCTGTTTTGAGGATCCTGTCAGTCTTTCCTGGATCCTTTTATCATCCTCTAATCGGATGAATCTAAGGGCCCTGGTTCTTACTTCATCAAGATTCCTACAAGGGGTCATGACAAGATCATCATAGAATAAGGAATCCTTAAGCAATCCCATTTTAAAGGCTTCTACAGCCGTAGCAATATCCAGGTTAGGAATGTCTAAGGATTCTTTACTAAACTTAGTGATGTAATCTCTACGTGATTCATTTTGTCCTTGTGTTACCCTATATAGGTCGCTAGTTAATCGTTCAAATTTTCTACTACAAGAGAATTGACTATTAAACAGATTAACTAGATTAGCAAATGAAGTAATAGAGTAAGGGGGAAGACTTAGCAGCCATTTAAGAGCAGATCCTGTGAGTGTGGATCCAAATCCCTTGCATAGATATGCTTCTTTTAACCTTTCAGGAATTGGATTGATCTCCATCCTCTCCCTGTATTGAGCTACATGCTCCTCTGGATCCGTTGAACCATCATACAGCTTCATGGATGGTATCTGGAATCGTTTGGGTATCTCAGCATCACATAAGGGTGGTGCAAAATGAGATATCCTATGGCTACCGTCTGCGATCTCAGGAATGGGCTTGACCACTCCTGGAACACTGGATATCATATCCTTAAGCTTCTGTAATTCCCTAGCCATAGCTTGATTGATACCTGTATCCTGCATGGAGCCATGGTTAGTGTTATAAGAATTATTGAAAGTGTTACCTCCCAGAGGATTCATGTTTGGAATTCCAGATGTGAACCCATATTGACGGGACTCTGGTATGATTGAAGGACCAGAGGAAGCAATGGTCTGCATTGGTATGAAGTCTCCTTGATGAACATCCGAGCTTGGAGGCGACATACTTCTTAAGAATCCTTGATCCTGAAAGATGTTGGATCCTTGAAGCTGAGAGGATCCTTGAACCTGAAAGGATCCTGGAACCATAGAGGATCCTTGGACCTGGGAGGATCCTTGGACCTGGGAGGATCCTTGGACTATGTGCATTCCCAAATATCCTCCTGAGCTGATGAATGATCCCTGATGCTGAAAAGAGGATCCCGATGGCTGAGAACAGGATCCTTGAGGCTGGAAGTGAGAGCCAAATGCCTGACTCATAGTTGTTGTTCCATAACGCCTTTCTGATGGACCACTTTGATACTGGATGCCTGGAACTGCCGATTGTAGGGTAGTTACAACTGGAGTGTCAAAATTCAATGACCTCGGTATCAGAGGAGAGTGATCCTCCACTGATTTCTTCTGTTTCTTGATATCACCAATCTCCTGGAGGATCCTTTCATTGGTTTTGTCCTGCTCTTGCATGCGATCTCTCATCTATAAAATCAGAGTAAAAAGATCATTAGTAGTAGGATTAGAGGAAACAGAAGAAGTTGGTGGTTTTGGAAAAATGGGGGTTGTCTCCTCGCAGCATTTTCAGCATTCTTCTGGGATCCAGAAGGTGGTGGAGGCAAAGGTGGAACACCTTGTGAAGAACTGATTGCCGGCATTGAACTTGAAGTGTTCTTCGCTGAGGAAGCCATCCGCTTGACGAACCGAAATGACCACAAAAATATGAATCTTCTTAGGAATGAAGCACCAATCACCCCAAGGTGGGCGCCAAACTGTTTTGGTCAAAAATCAAGCAAAGATAATGAAACCAAATCTTTTGTTGTGAGGTGTGATGCTTGAATCAATGAACAATATTAAGGATCACTCAGAAATGTAATGAACAAGTGACACAATGATTTATACGAGGAAAAAGCCCTTGATCAAGAGTTGATCTCCGGCATAAAAAACCTCGGGTGATGGAAACTACCGATCACCAACTCAGATTAAACATAAAATGTATTACAACTTTGGATGATAGCGAGCTTGTTACAACGATCACTAGAGTGTAATGTGCAAAAAAGTGTGTAATCGCCGAGCAAACTGTCGAGAGCTTATGAGAGCAGTTACGAGTGTGTGTGTTTAGCCAAAAATAGCCAAGTGTTCTAATCTAGCTTGCTATCCACTTATAAATTTGGAAAATATCTAAGCTAACTAACTATCCGCATTTCGTGCAAGTCTTCCACGACCTCCATAACGTCCATATTAGTCAAGCACGTGCGGAATAAAAAGGGAATATGCTCCAGGAATATCGCCAAGACCGAGTCCAAACACGTACTCCTGCAAAACAACATCATATTCAAAGCAGACAATCGTTAGTGTAAGGATCACTATGATGATCCTGGATCCTGATCCTACAATACTCTCTGAGGATCACTCATTCAAACAGAATTGAGGATCCCTAAGCCCGACAGTAATTGAGGATCACTGATCTTTGGAAAATCCTCCCCTAACAGGAAGCATCCAAACCATAGGCATTTTTAGCTGTCGAATCCACGACTAGAGACACAAAAGCACTACTTGGAAAAAGAATGGCCAAGAGTGTGGTTGCGTGAAACCCATTAGATCTAACCTTTTGTTCCGCGGTCTTGGTATGTAACTGATTAATGGTTCTTATTGCACCCTATTCGTGACATGATCTAAAGTATCATTCCTTAGTTTTTGTATTCAACATACCATAACACATGTATTTTTCCCAAGTTTAGAAAACAAGTAAAAGTTTAAAAGTGGGGACATGAACTCACAACTTTGCGTATCCTGCGCCGTAAACTTCACCGGTTGGTTTTATAGCGTCGTGACCTATACGTGTTTTATTAACGTTAGTCACTAGACTTGTATCGCACAATTACAAGTCACCATCTTTTATGTATGTGTTCTTTGTTGTTAAAAATAATTTATATTTTTTACTATGTATCTTACCTATGTTATTTCCCAAAAAATAAATATAAGTATCTTGTATTTTTCACCCGAGTTATATATTTTCGTCCAAAAATACATTTTAAGTTCATAACTTGTCCAAGTTACATAATCTATTAAGAAATATATTTTCATAAATATATTTTCTTGTATTTGTCTGTGCATGTTGTATGTGTATTTTTGTATTTTTACTCCTTAGGAGTATTTAGTGTATTTTCAAGTTCTAATACACTATTACATATAATACATGTTACATACACTTAGCACAAAATTAGATGTCCAATAAATATATATATTTTCCTAAAAAATATACATACTTAGTATCAATTTTTATCTTGAAGAAATCATCATTCCTTAACTTTGAAATTTACCAAAAAATTAGGGAAACCTTGGTAAATATTTTTAGGTGAATTTTTTTAAGGAATAAGTTTCACCAAAACTTATATTTTTTCTAAGTGTCAAAATTTTACGTGGTTTCCCCTAAAATTGGAGGTTTCCCATGTTTTCAAAACATGTGTTTATTTTCTTTTAAAACAAATTTGCAACAACAATCAACAATGAAATCAACACTTACCAAGTGCCAAAATTATGTAATTTACCTAACAACATGAACTTGAACTTTAATAAAAACGTGTAGTAATTTGGTAGTGTGTTTAGTAGGTTTAGTTACCCTTTAAAGTGTGTTTACTTCTTTAAAACTTTCATTCTTGAAAGATTTAGGTGTTTACAACTTGTAAACATGTTTTACAAAAACATTTCTTTATGAAATCTTCTTGCTTCCCAAGTGTGTCTACACTAGTTTAACCCTTAAAAATAGTGTTTGTTTATGTAAAAACCAAGTCTATGTAAATCTTGTTATTTAACTTAGTTTCTTTGGAAAAATATTTTTGGAAATCATCCACTGACAAGACTTGTATTTTGTTTAAATCATCTTTACATATGAAAACAAATTTCACCGTTCAAGTTCATGTATTCAAAGTGTGATCATCTTGGTCTTTCACAAGACCATCACCTTAACTTACTAGATTATGTGTTAAATCACAATTTAGTAGGTTTCATATGATGTCTAACATCACTAACACAAATCATCAATCATCAAGAAGCAAATCAACACTAATCAACATGTATTCTTATGTTATTAAGCCTATGTTAAGGTTTCATCTTCTTGTTCATTAGTGTTCTTGTGATTAACATCTTACATAACATCTTTTAACCAACTAAATATGAAGTAAAATCAAGTAACAAGAAGCTTACTACTAGCACAAGGGCTAGGGAAGAACACTAGAAGATGAAGGTGACAAATGTAATGGATAAAAGCAAATGAGAAAGGTCCTTCAAGATCCACAAGCTCCACACTTCCTTAGATACCTTCTATTACCTTGTGATGAACTTGGAATGGATGAAGATTGGATGAAAGTGGTGGTGGTGTTGTGGGAGTTTTCGGCCGAGAATGGGAGAGGAGGAAAGAGAAAGATGATGGTGTGAAGTGTGTGTAAAAATGAGAGTTCAAGATCATCTTATAACCATGTTTATGTATTGTCCATTGGATATCATGTTCCTTAAGTACAAGACCAAATCTCTAGCAAATCAAAGTGACTCAAGGGAAGATCAAGTAAAATCTTGGTGGTGGGGTCACCTTGTGACCGTTAACATGAAGGGGGGGGGGGGGGGTCTAGTTGTGGTTTAATGGATAGTTAAGTTAAATGGTTAGATTTCAAGTGTAATGTTTAGGTGTTATGCATATATAGTGTGTTAGGGTGTTCAGGGATCATAACTAGCTCAGAAACATTAAAACAACGCTTCTAGTATAATTTTAGTGCTTCGGGTAGTGTCCGGTTGTTCGGTTAGATACCGGTTCGTTAAAGTGCTAAATTGCGCCGTTTAGTGTCCTTTATGTGCCCTTTGTGACACTTTCAATTCCCGACACTTTGTAAGTTAATTTGGACCATAAAACATAAATTCTTCATGATATTTCAGTGTTAAAATGCTGATTAGAGCTGAATTATTGTTGAAATATTTAAAATTCAGCATTTAGAGTGTGTTTCGGGTGCTTTTTAATGCATAGTTTAGCTTCCGGAAAGTTTATATGTTAACCCTTGTATCCATACTTGGGTTTTAATGTATTTTAGACGTTGGACCTACTCCTAGGCCCTGATTCCATTATCTGACTGCTTTTTGCAGAGTCGCTGACACAGTGTGTCTTACCGGTGAGTTTACTAGTCTTTCTGACGCAACGCTAACAGTAATGCATAAAACAATATTTGAAGTATAAAACGTGCATTAATTCACATGTATAGCATGTAATCAGACAATGTTGACATTTAAGCACATAATTGCAGATATTAAGTAATAATTAAATTGTACAAAAATTACCGGTTTTGTGCCAGTTGTCACACTGAATATGCAAATTCTGCATCCTTTAACAATCTATCTATCTATACTTTCTATAAAAAGAGAAAACCAAGTGACATAAGAAAAGCTGAGGTGAAACGTTGGTGTGTGAAATAGAGCTTCAAGTAAAACAACGATGTTGGAACAATGATAATGTGTAAACAGAGTCAACAAATGTTAGAACAAAGAACTACAATCAAAGATTAACCGGATCAATCATGAGAGCTATGCATTTGAGTGAGTGAGATATGATCGCAAATATGAGTGACAGAGATAAATTGAAATTTGAATGTGGAGCCAAATTCATATATGTTATTTATAGGGAGACAGATTCATATGTAGTTTGAATTTTGAATTTGGAGCCAGGATTTTAAATTTTGAATATGGGCAGAGGTTTGAGGCGTTTAGGTTCAACAGCAGCAGACCTTTTGTATGTGGGCAGATGTTTAAATTGATTTTAAAGTGATTTTGTATATGTGGGCCAGACCTTTGAAAATTAAAGTGATTTTATATATTAAGGATTATGATGCGATAATGACATAAGAAAAGCCTTGTTGGACAGTCTCTATGGGTGCCACCTCAGCTTTTCTTATGTCACTCAGATTTGTCATTTTATAGAAAGTATAGATAGATATAGATTCCATGTTAAAGGTTTCACATAACAAATAATCCAAATGAAACAAATACCTAAAAAACATTATACAAAGTAGATAACAAACTATAAGTCCATTTCTTGTTACTAAGGCCCAATCCTATGTTGATCTCCTCTTCATTCCTGTTCACTTGTATCATGTGTAAAAAATAGTTTTGGGGTCAACAAAGGTTGGTGAGTGAATCGTATTGTTTTTGTGAAAAATGATAACTTTATTTTTGTATATACAAAATGTGCATGTAACCAAATGTAATTGAATGTGTTGTATGTAAATGTACCAAACCTCAAGCAAACAATCAGCAAATAATGTAATGATTCAAATGAATGTATGTATGTTGCACTGGATTACGATGCGCCATCTCAAACACTAATCAAGTCAACTGTATGTGAATGTGCACGGTATTATGGTGTGTTGGTTCGTATTGCAAGATTTGAGCTCAATCAAACAGAGCTAATCTCGTGTGTTGACAACGTCAGATTCCGCTCATGGTAATGGGGAACGGACGAGCCAATGGATCCATATGTAACTGTCTCATGAATGTAATGCACCAAATGATGAACAAACAATTAACACATAACACATAACACATAAACTACACAAGTTGGTATTTGCACGTATTAAATCACGAAAATGTGATAATTGTAATGTGACACATGATACACCCTAAAACATGTATTAAAAAGAGGATATGAAAGATCCACTCATAATTTTGCGTTCCGTAAATCCGTTCGCTAAAAACCGTACAAGTGTCTAAAATGAAATGATCCAAGCGAAACAATTAACCTAAGTAATATGACACCAAGATGTACTTTAAATAAACTCTCTTAAAATATATAAAATCATTTACAACCTAATACTTGGTTAATGTTATGATAAATTTAATTATGATTCGTGCGTATACAAATAGGGATTAATCTAAAGAAATAAAAATCATTGTTTATATAAAAAAATAACCTATACATAATATTCATGTTAATGGCACTCTGTTGATTTATATACTAGACTATAACTCATTTCGAATAATGGTGTATTTTAACAATACATGTTGTACTCAGTTTACAAAGTAATCTATATGATAATAATTATATATATATTGTTATCGAAGGTTCATGAATAGTAACTTTATTTTTATAATAATATATAGCTTTTTAATATTTTATTATTTAATATTATAATGATTTATTATTATTATATTTACTTTTAAGTTTTAACATATTTTTATTATTTTTTACTTTTTTGAAACCATATTTTTTATCAATTATTTTTTGTTTTTAATAATTCTTTTTTATTTTTTTAAATCATATTTCCTATATCACATAATTTGAAATTTTTCTAATAACTTATGTTCGTTATTTTTTTTCTAATAACTTATGTTAGTTATTTTTTTTCTAAAAACTTATGTACGTGGTTGTGTTTAATTTTTTTACTCTCAACATTCCAAGTTTTGTTAAAATGAAGTTGTATTCAAAATAGACTGTTTATTTGGTGTCGTAAAACGACATGATGATAAATTATATTGATTCTAACGGTTTGGCTTTCCAAACATGTTTCATTTTCAAATAACGTTTGTTTTACATTATCATTCCTCTGTTTCGCCGCAACGCGCGACATCAACAAATCAAGTTACATTTATTAACAAAGCTAAAATTTTGGGTTGTCAATGAAAAAATAAAAATAAATAATGAATAAATAAGTATAAATTATAGTGGGATCACCTTCTTCTTTAATAACAAAGCAGGTGACTCAAAATTATGGTTCACCAATTGATTTATTTTTCTAGAATTTTGACAAAGCTAACGACATTTATTTACAGTTATAATTAAAACACTTAGTTGTCATGTTATATAAATAAAAATGCATACTCTATGTTAGTTCGGGTCTCAAAATTAACATTGAAAAGTCCAATCTATATGGTATTGGTGTGAGTTCGGAGGACACGAGTTATTTGGCAGACTTGATAGGTTGTAGGTCGGGGGCTTTGGCGTTTAAATATCTTGGCCTTAATGTGGGAGCTAATATGAACCGGGTGGCTAATTGGCAACCTATTTTTGATACTTTTCAAAATCGATTAGCTTCGTGGAAGTCCCATCTTCTCTCGATTGGGGGAGAGTTGTGATTATCAAATCTATTATGGAGAGTTTACCCACATTCTACTTCTCGTTATATGTAACACCTCGTAAAATCACGTCCAATGATGTATTGACACGTGTAATAAACCCTAATAAAATCAAACATTGAATTTAAGGGACTAATTTTTTTTCGAAAAATCGAAAACTTTGATTATGAAAGGACTGGAAGTGATAGCATACCTAAAATAAGTTTCTAAATAATCTCTTACGATGTTTATATTCACAAATGAGCCACTTGATGATTAAGTGTAGCCGTTTGCGTAATTAATTGAAAGTTTGCGCGATGAAGGGTTAAAAGCGTCAACATGTTAATTCTTACCTCTGAGTGACCTTTTAATAAACCGGGAGCTTCATGATATTTTATTATACTCTCGGTAATGCCAAGTAATGGCCGTCTAAGGTTTTTATGCCTATAAGTAAAGTTACGCGCAACTTTGCAAGTAAGAGGGACTAAAAGTGTCAATATGTTTAATTATACCTCTGAATGACCTTTTAGCGAACCCGAAGTATCATGATGTTTAATAATACTTTCAAGAATGCCTAATATGGATTAGATAAGGTTTCAAAGCTATTAAATGATGAGATGCGCAAGTTTGCGCAATAGAGGGACCTAAAGCGTCAACTTTTGAATCTACGCCTTTCGGTGACCATCTAAGCGAACGAGAGCGTAGTAACATTTAAGTATATGCTTGGGAATGATCAATATGGGCCATGGAAGGCTTGGATATCATTAAACAGCATTTCACGCTACTTTGCGCAATTAAAGGACTATTTGCGTCAAACTGCAAAAGTATGTCGATTCGTAGGGTATCGGACCTTCCGGAATATGATCGTAAGTTAAACATACCCTAAATATCCCTTACCTAGCTTAGATATAGGTTTGGAGGTGTTTGATGCGCAAACATAAACTTTTAAGTCATGCAGGGACTAAAAGTGTCAAAAAGTGCACAAGTTTGCATTTTCGCGCATATCTCACATTCTGAATATGCCCGGGCACCCAAAAATTTATGTAAGCACTAAAATATTTTATTTTAGTGTATGGCTTGATAAAATTACATTCGTCGCGTAGTTTCGATCGTTTTTCACGTCCGTCCGTGTTTCGTCGTAATTAGACGAACAACGTGACCGTACGGCCAAACGAACTGACATCCCACATGTTTTTGAGCATGTTTCATGTCCCCTATGTTTAGACATCATTTTAGAGCCTTGAAATGAGGTTAACATGCCTTAGATGTGTCAGAAACACATTATTATGCAAGCAGGGACCAAAACTGCACTTTTGAAAGTTTGTTTGAGCTGTGCAGGCCGTAGGCTACGCCCCCTGCAGCGTAGCCTACGCCCAAGTCTGGGCAGATTCATATTTTCAGCATTTTTTTCATTTCTCAAGGGCTTTTAGGTAAAATTCTCAATACCATGAGTTGGTTTTCAACACCCATTGTATTTAGAAACCATGGGCACACATGGAGGGCCAAGATTTAAGCACGGTTATCGAGGAACGATCCTAACGGTTCTCAAAATCCTATATAAACCCACTTGATTCTTGCTCTCATTTCACCCATGATCTGAATTGTTCTAAGTTGGGGCCTTTGTGCTTTATACCTGAACATCCTAGATCAATTTCATCCTTGCTTGGACCCTTTGTAAGTGTCCTTTCGTGCTTAGTTTAATTATTTAGCGTTTTAAACCGAAAAGTCAATCGTTTTTTATAAACGCTTTGACTTTTAAACGGTTGAGCCATTGTTCGTAATGAACATGGCTAAGTGACCGTAATTAGGTAGGTGTTAAACCCTCAAAAGGGCACCTCCTAATTACCACGTTTAATTAGTTAAATTGTCGGGTCAAATAAAAGTCAATCGGGTTAGTTTTAAATAAAATTAATAACTATTAATATAAAAACCATAAAATCAGTTTCTCTCTTTAATAAATTGGTAAATATTAGTTGAACATGTCTAAGCATGATTCAACCCGACAATTCTAAGTATAGGCTCGGTTCGGAACCGAAAGTCGCAAAAGTTGACTTTTGCTTTGACTTTCAGTTCTGACCTGATTTAGCTTAGTTTAGATATGCCTTAGGATTCCTTTAGGACCAGGTTATAGGTTAGTATAACCCTCCGAGGTTATACAACTTGGTTCCATAGAAATCCTAGTTCATGCTTGTTTCCGTTAAATGCCTAAATGTTGACCGTTATGCCCTTTTGACCCTAAAATGAGAATTTTGAAAATGTGAGAGGACGATAATCTTTATTACTGATTTATAAACTTGTCCCTAAAATTTTACATCAGTTTGAGGTCTAGATTAGGAGTTATGCTCAATAGCGTAATTAGAAAGCCTTTTATTAATTAAACGGCGTAATTAGCATATATCCTAACTAAACCCAATTTTTTGATACCAAAATTTTTACCTACTGATATAAAATAATATTTGGGATTTTTAAATATTTTTATTTATTTTTAGGCTGAGCATAACATAGGGTTCTAGGCTTGATTCGGTAATTGCCGGTTTTGCCCTTTTGGGCTATAAAATGAGTTTACAAATCCTTTTGACCCCAAACCTTTTTCTACTGATCTAATATGATAAATAAAATATTTTGAGCCTTCTGGAATAATAAAAATATCAGCTTTCTATACAAAACCCGGAAATGGCTCCAAATCGCCTTTTTAAGCGTTTTTAACGCATAGTATGTATCGAAACTAGTTTAAATATATAAGGGTTGATGCCTACTAATATTTTCAGTAAATTTCTATATTTTAACAGTAAGCAAAAGTTTTAAACTCAGATTCTCTGTTTTGCCTTTTTTAAGCCTATGTGGAATTACCAAAATGCCCCTACGGTGCATAGTATGGTTATAAATAATAAATTTCACATATATATGATACCCTACTGATATGAATTATTAAATTAAGTATAATTACTGATTTAATCAGACCAGTAACTCAGAATGATATTTAAACTCTCTTATAACCTTTAAAATGACCAAAATACCCCTACGGGGCATAAATTGGTCTTAAACTCGTTTTGGGCATGATGGAAGGTATCCTACTGATATCACAACATATTTAGGGCATATTAACTTAGGAAACTTGTATATGACTCATTTGGTTACTCGTTACGCACTTTTCGCGTTCGGATCGGCGTATGTAACTAGTTTGCATATATTAGCCGAAACGGGTCAAACCATATCGTTTTTGTCTCAAAAGTCAGAATGTGTTTAAGTTACCCATATTAAACAAGCATACAAGCTTGTTGGGTCAAAACCACATTCTAAACCGGTCTTCGCTTTATCATGCGTTTAAACCGTGTCTTCCTTTTTAAAACTAACCGGTCTATGCTTAGGCTTAATTAAAGACCCGTTATGAATCTAATAGGTTATTAAAAAACCTTCGTTTCAGATTTAGGAGCCCAGTAAATGCTATCTGTACTTGCTTGGTGGTATACGGCTGGGATAAATTGTATAAATTTGCTCAGGTAAATACTCTTAACTTATTTTCCCTATACGGGCTTGGGATACGGTACTATAAAAGTACCGCTTGGTCGGGTATGTAGTCATTTAAATCGGATTCTGATTAATGTATTTACATAACTCGCTTTATTCTGTATTATTTGGTGTATGGCCCTTGGGGGTTAAATGACCATGTCCCGGATATCCTTGGCATCATTCGAAGAAATGGCCAGGACCTAAGCACGGGGTGTAGGCATACACCTGACAGTTGCATATGTAAAAACTGGTAGCCCACTTAAAGGAATCAGCCTTGTGGGTATTATACCTGTGGCATGTCAATTAATCTAGACCGGCCCTACAAACCGGCACTGACGGACGACAAATAAGTAAAACTGTATTCAAGTTTATTTTTGAATAATTGTCCCAAGTTATAAAAGATATTTTTGCCTAAGTGCATTCAAATTAATTTTTAAACTCTTTTCAAAATGAGCCAGTTAAGTTGTATTTACCAGTGTAAACTGACGTATTTTCCAAAAAGGCTAAGTGCAGGTACTAGACGGAATAGGCTGGCTACTCCAGGCATCACTACTCAAGTCTCGCAAGCTTTAGATGCCTTTAAAGTCTGTTGAACAATTTCCTTTTTATTTGATCCGCCTGTGGATCTGTTTCAACTATTTTGTGATACTCAATATTACAATTTTATTTAGTTGAAATGAATCTATCTTTTGCTTCCGCTGTGTATTTAAATTTGTGTTGTTTGACTATGATGATATCAACTACGTCACGATACTCCCCATCGGGCCCACCGGCAGTACGTGAAAATATCGGGGTGTGACAGGTTGGTATCAGAGCCAACATTGAGTGAATTAAATACTAGTCTTTTTGTGTTTAATCTCAATGACACAGTAGCGCATTCCTTGACCTTCTGAGTCTAGACTTAACATAGGAATACTCTCAGCTCTATTCGGAGAATTATTGCTTTCAATTCCATATATTTTAAATACGTCGCCAAGCAAAGAAGCCATAATGAAAATTCTCCCCATTCGAAGCCTAGGGAAGGCCGAGCTTCGTACTGCGATCAGGATTAACGTGCAACCAAGGAGAAAACATTCAGAAATAAAGTAAAGAATAAAACTCCTTTTGCTGAAGATCGTTTCCTTAATAGTCCTCATAAGAACATATTTATCTTCCAGTTCCTTCGAGGACAACATGTTCCTTTCAAGTCCCGTTTATGGCAATTCTGAACCTCTTTTAAAAAAAAATCATTGGAATGTTTTATCTAAATGTTATATACATCATTATATATGAACATAAAATATGAATAATAACATTCCTTTTATAAGATCTACCATTATAATAAAAATGGCAAAATCTAAAAAGGACAAGACCTAGCCCATATGTCATTTTAAGAACAGGGCCTAGATGGCAGTTCCTCAATTAGATTCAGATCCCTATTAACATCTCAATTTAGGATTGTTCTGTGTTAAAAATGAAAAAAGAATCTTAAAGGTAAACCTAGCCTATATGACAAGGCCAAGATGGTAGAACCTATTCAAAAGATTCAAATCCTTGTTAACATCAGTAACATGTTAACATTCCTGGCAGACGTGGTTCGATAAAATTGCATAAATCATCCTTATACGGGATTCTCCCGAAATCCCTTCTTATTTTGTGAATTAAGCATCCGTTAGGGATGTAATGCTTACAGGCCATATTCATTGTCATATAAGACAAACGACAGTCATAGCCTACAACTCCCTGTCAAGAAAAGGCTATGAACAACGTTCAAGCCTAAATACCTTGATTCTACAAAATCATGGTTTATAATTTAAAGTTGCCCTTATGACTTGGATTTTTATGCCATAGTTATATTTAATTAAATCTAGGATAAATATAATGAAAATCCTGAATAAAATAAATATCATTTCTTTCCTGCCAGTATACATGTTAAAAGAAAATCTTAAAAGGTATAACCTAGCTTGAATGTCATTAAAGACCTAGCTAAGATGGTAAGACCTGTTTGAAAGAAATTCAGGTCCTTGTTAACATCTGAAAATATGTTAACACTCCTGACAACAGTGATGCGATAAAATCACACTTGTCATCTTCATATTAGGAATTTCCAAACCCCTTATTTAGCGTAAATGATCAATAGGAGTCATGGCTAATAAACGTCGAACATGATGTACACATCTAAACATCCATCTGGGATGTATACCTACGGGCAAAGATGTATACATGAAAAAGATAGTTTTATTTCATAACTTCTTGTCAAAGACAATGAACTATGAAATTTTTTCCGATCCAAAGGAATCATTGATTATGTTTTAAAAATTTCCCTAGTGACAAGGCATCTGTGCCATCAAAAGTCCTTTGGAACAAGCCCTTGTGCTATATAAAATGTCGGTACAACATTGACAGCCGTGATTTATGACCCTGTCTAATAAACATAAAGGATTATATTCCATTTAAATGCCAAAGATGGTTTATTTAAAAACCTAGGCAAAGCATAATCAAATAAATTAAGTACTATCTACTGGCCTATATGGTTTAATCGCACCATGGCTATTTAATTATCAAGTTCGACAATTCACTACATAATTAAATAGATTATTACTGCTTGGTTTGTAGCCTTCAAAGCTTCATCATGGCTGACCCCTCTGAAGCTCGCAATCATCCAGTTGATCAGAATAATGATGCAAGACTGAACTTAACGGGCACCGAGCTACAGGATATGATGGATACAGCCGTAAACAACGTTGTGGACCGTGTATTAAAGGATCATAAGCGAAAGTGCGATAATACCCCAAATAAGGGTTATAAAAAGGGTAAGATCGGTTCAAACTATGACCAGTCCAAGCCAAAGGAGGCAAAACCCGAATGTAAAATCTGCGGGAAGAAGAAGCACTTCGGAAAATGTATATATGAACATACCAGGGGATGTGGCATCTGTAAAGAGATGGATCACAAGACCCATGAATGCAAGGAATTGAAGGACAACCAGCAGTCAAGTGAAAAGACCAGATGCAAAACCTATAGGAAATACCACCTCGGGAAATGCAGATTTGAATTTCATCCTTCACCTTGTGGAATCTGCAAGTCCAAGGAGCATAAGACCTTGGATTGCAAAAAGTTGGAAGATGCGACCTGTCATGGTTGTGGCGAGAAAGGGCACATAAAGACCCGCTGCCCAAAGAAGGCGACTAAAGGAAAAGGCACTTTAAATTCACAAGCTAAGCCTTGTGGAATTTGTAATAAGGAAGGGCACAAGACTTTGGAGTGCCAAGACATAAAGGACGCAACCTGCTATGGTTGCAATGAAATAGGGCCCGTCAAGACAAATTGCCCAAATAAAACCAAGAAGCCTGGCAAGGCTAAGAAGACCAAAGCTGGAAGCTCCCAGATGAATGCTCAAGAGGCTATTCGGGATGACAATGTCACAATAGGTACTTTCTTTATCAATAACGCTCATGCTAGAGTATTATTTAATTCAGGTTCAGATAAGTCTTTCGTAGACAATGGATTTTGTAAATCTTTAAATCTCCATGTTGAAACTCTAAGCGTTAAGTATAAAGTTGGATTGGCCAATGGTACCTCAGAGACTGCTTCAGCAATATTAGATGGATGTTTTATATCCATTAGGAACCATTCTTTTCCACTGTCCTTGTTTTCGTTGAAATAGAGGGACTCGATATAGTGATAGGAATGGATTGGTCATCTTATAGCTAAGCCCATATTGTGGGTGATAAGAAGCAAGTAGTTAACAAGACTCCTTATGTTGAGCCTTTGACAATTCAAGGAGACACATGGTATGGATTGCCTATGTACCTGCAGAATTTAGTATTTAATACCAAAGCTATGAGTATGGAAACTCAGAAGGGACAAAAAAAGTCACGATGCTAGAAATGTGACAAATGTTAATGGTGCATCAAATATGAACCTCAATGTTAAGGGGGTTAATCGCCAAAACTGTGAATAATGCAGCTGTTAGAAAAGCTATAAGAAAATTCATGAAAAGGTTCAACAAGCCAAATGTTGTTTGCTCTAAAACACATGTCGCTGCTCATGAGAAGAGCTTCATACATACTTCAAATGCGAAGAATAAACCCAACAAAGGTATATATGGCAAGGAGCCCATTATTTTTGGGTATACTTAAAAGTACTTCGTCTCTTGGAAGTCAAGAGACTTCAATAGTAAAAAAGGACCATCGATTGCAGGAAATTGTTGGATGAAGTAGAAACCATTAGGTGTATCAGCGGTTACGCTGAAAAGAACGCGGTGAGATATGCATCACAGCCATACGATGGCAACACCCTTAATTAGTGAGGACATTAATGAAGTCCACAAGAAAGATCCCCTTATACAGTGTGGGATGGTCCAGGTTTTAAGGACCTTATTAGAAAAACCTATTACCCGTTTCATGAAATGGAAAAAGATGGGATAAGAATTTTCGGACTCTCACCATAAAAGTTTTAGATTGTCGACAGTATGTGGCAAATTTTTATTCATTGGCTGAGATAGTGCCCTATTCCACTTACCCAAAATCTAAGCGTAATGCAATAGTTATTGGTGGTTAGCACCGGCAATAAGAGGGCACGTTATAATTTCAAAGCCTGTTTGTTATAAATCCATTATGGATTTACCTCAGCCACTCACGTTTTATAGATTAAGAAATAACCAGTCAAAGCTGAGACCGCCCTAAAATTTGTCAAGGATTTTATAGCTAAGTAAGAGGATTAAGAATGGAGGCGTTTAACCCTCCTGATGAATGATTAGAGGTAGTTCACCTTAATAATGACACCAGATAAATCCCTTATTGTGATTTTATTGCTAAGAGTTACGTTTGGTTTCAGGTACTGCTAAGTCTCTCATAAAACCATAAGCTTAGCAAACTTTTAGAAATTATCCCGTAAGAACCCCAGATGTTAAGTGTAAGGTAAAACTTACAGGCGAAATCATAAGAACCATTTCTTTTATTCTTGTCAGAAACCTTCAGTCGTAAAATTTTAGAAGTATCCTTTCTCTAGAGGAAGTGCGTCAGCATATATAGTTGATATCTCTTGATCTCTATCGATTGCGAATACCAGATGGTATGATAAAAGCACCGTATGAGGATTGGTGTATCTTTAATATGTTCCATAGATTGCTTCCATGCCTAATCAGTATGGAGGTTTAATGCATGGAACTTCAAAGATATCCCGATGGGCATATGGTACTAAAGTCAGCTAAAGGTATTCAAAGAAGATATCCAGAATGGAATTGACCAAGTAAAGGTCTTCGATTAAGGAATTCGTGGACTCGTAACATAAATGTGTCACTTATCCGACACAGTATATGATAGATGAACTAGAGCCTGAGATTTGGAAAATCTCTGTAACATCCTTGTATCTTGATTATCTTCTCCTAGGACTACCCTGTTTACCTCTTGTAAGGTAAGTAGAGTTAAGATTTATATCCCATTTAGGGATGTATTATTAGGAAATCTCCAAGACGGCTAGTGCCATCATTAGAAGAATCGAAACCCTGATTAAGTAAGTTTTAAAATAAGAGGATTCATTTAGCCTAACTCAATATTCTGAGCATTCGGTATTGTTAATTAAGAAAGATGGTTCATTTTGTTTATGCATTGATTACCGCAACTCTGATTAGACAACAATTAAGAATTTCCATCAGCTGCCCAGGATCGTCGATTTGCTCGACTAACGGCAAGGGTTAGCCATCCCTTAAGATTAGTTTTAAGTAGTGATTGGAATAACCATCTCACCTTGAGATAAGCTTTTCTATAATAATTGATGTATAAGTATTAAGGCTGCTCCTTGGGAGACCTTGTATAGATGGAATGTTAAACATCTAATGTTGGACAAAAGATTGGTAAGTCCAATTATCAGGATCTGAAAAGTTGCCTTGGAAACAACGAATAAGATCAAACAAATCCATAATCATCTGTAAGTTGCCAGTATTTGGCAGAAAATCAAGGATTTATGAATATAGCAACCCTCCTAAGTTTTTGTTAAGGAATAAGGTTCAACAAAAGATATCACCCTAGAAGGGTGTGCCAATTTGTTAATTATCAGACTAGTTAAGCTCTGAATATATAAAATCATTCGAAGGAATCGAATGTATCAAGATCAAATAGCTTATGAGCTAAACCCCATTTAAGGAGCTTGGTGAAACTCGCAATGAAACCCACACTAATGGTTTAAGGATATGTTTCCCTAATAAGTCACGAAGCACTATCATCTAATGATATGCAGATTAATGAAGATTTTTGGTTTGATGAGAAACCCGTATTAATTAAAGATCGGCAAGTTAAGAAGCCCCAAAAGTATACATATACCTATTATAGAGGTCAACTTGGGAGCTTGGAGAGGCTCCAGATATGCTATAGAAATTAGGTCCATTATGTGACAAAAAGTACTTCCAGCATTTTAGCAAATCTCGAGGTCGAGATTTCTTTTAAGGGGTGAGGATGTAACACCTCGTAAAATCACGTCCAATGATGTATTGACACGTGTAATAAACCCTAATAAAGTCAAACATTGAATTTAAGGGACTAATTTTTTTCAAAAAATCAAAAACTTTGATTATGAAAGGACTGGAAGTGATAGCATACCTAAAATAAGTTTCTAAATAATCTTTTACGATGTTTATATTCACAAATGAGCCACTTGATGATTAAGTGTAGCAGTTTGCGTAATTAATCGAAAGTTTGCGCGATGAGGGGCTAAAAGCGTCAACATGTTAATTCTTACCTCTGAGTGACCTTTTAACAAACCGGGAGCTTCATGATATTTTATTATACTCTCGGGAATGCCAAGTAATGGCCGTCTAAGGTTTTTATGTCTATAAGTAAAGCTACGCGCAACTTTGCAAGTTAGAGGGACTAAAAGTGTGAATATGTTTAATTATACCTCTCAATGACCTTTTAGCAAACCCGAAGTATCGTGATGTTTAATAATACTTTCAAGAATGCCTAATATGGATTAGATAAGGTTTCAATGCTATTAAATGATGAGATGCGCAAGTTTGCGCAATAGAGGGACCTAAAGCGTCAACTTTTGAATCTACGCCTTTCGGTGACCATCTAAGCGAACGAGAGCATAGTAACATTTAAGTATATGCTTGGGAATGATCAATATGGGCCATTGAAGGCTTGGATATCGATTCGTAGGGTATCGGACCTTCCGGAATATGATCGTAAGTTAAACATACCCTAAATATCCCTTACCTAGCTTAGATATAGGTTTGGAGGTGTTTGATGCGCAAAAATAAATTTTAAGTCATGTAGGGACTAAAAGTGTCAAAAAGTGCACAAGTTTGCATTTTCGCGCATATCTCACATTCTGAATATACCCGAGCACCCAAAAATTTATGTAAGCACTAAAATATTTTATTTTAGTGTATGGCTTGATAAAATTCCATTCGTCGCGTAGTTTGGATCGTTTTTCGCGTACGTCTGTGTTTCGTCGTAATTAGACGAACAACGTGACCGTACGGCCAAACGAACCGACATCCGACATGTTTTTGAGCATGTTTCATGTCCCCTATATTTAGGCATCATGTTAGAGCCTTGAAATGAGGTTAACATGCCTTAGATGTGTCAGAAACACATTATTATGCAAGCAGGGACCAAAACTGCACTTTTGAAAGTTTGTTTGAGCTGTGCAGGCCGTAGGCTACGCCCCCTGCAGCGTAGCCTACGCCCAGGTCTGGGCAGATTCATATTTTCAGCATCTTTGTCATTTCTCAAGGGCTTTTAGGTAAAATTCTCAATACCATGAGCTGGTTTTCAACACCCATTGTATTTAGAAACCACGGGCACACATGGAAGGCCAAGATTTAAGCACGGTTATCGAGGAACGATCCTAACGGTTCTCAAAATCCTATATAAACCCACTTGATTCTTGCTCTCATTTCACCCATGATCTGAATTGTTCTAAGTTGGGGCCTTTGTGCTTCATACCTGAACATCCTAGATCAATTCCATCCTTGCTTGGACCCTTTGTAAGTGTCCTTTCGTGCTTAGTTTAATTATTTAGCGTTTTAAACTGAAAAGTCAATCGTTTTCGATAAACGCTTTGACTTTTAAACGGTTGAGCCATTGTTCGTAACGAACATGGCTACGTGACCGTAATTAGGTAGGTGTTAAACCCTCAAAAGGGCACCTCCTAATTACCACGTTTACTTAGTTAAATTGTCGGGTCAAATAAAAGTCAATCGGGTTAGTTTTAAATAAAATTAATAACTATTAATATAAAAACCATAAAATCAGTTTTCTCTCTTTAATAAATTGGTAAATATTAGTTGAACATGTCTAAGCATGATTCAACCCGACAATTCTAAGTATAGGCTCGGTTCGGAACCGAAAGTCGCAAAAGTTGACTTTTGCTTTGACTTTCAGTTCTGACCCAATTTAGCTTAGTTTAGATATGCCTTAGGATTCCTTTAGGACCAGGTTATAGGTTAGTATAACCCTCCGAGGTTATACAACTTGGTTCCATAGAAATCCTAGTTCATGCTTGTTTCCGTTAAATGCCTAAATGTTGACCGTTATGCCCTTTTGACCCTAAAACGAGAATTTTGAAAATGTGAGAGAATGATAATCTTTATTACTGATTTATAAACTTGTCCCTAAAATTTTACATCAGTTTGAGGTCTAGATTAGGAGTTATGCTCAATAGCGTAATTAGAAAGCCTTTTATTAATTAAACGACGTAATTAGCATATATCATATCTAAACCCAATTTTTGATACCAAACTTTTTACCTACTGATATAAAATAATATTTTGGGATTTTTAAAGATTTTTATTTATTTTTAGGCTGAGCATAACATAGGGTTCTAGGCTTGATTCGGTAATTGCCGGTTTTGCCCTTTTGGGCTATAAAATGAGTTTTACAAATCCTTTTGACCCCAAACCTTTTTCTACTGATCTAATATGATAAATAAAATATTTTGAGCCTTCTGGAATAATAAAAATATCAGCTTTCTATACAAAACCCGGAAATGGCTCCAAATCGCCTTTTTAAGCGTTTTTAACGCAAAGTATGTATCGAAACTAGTTTAAATATATAAGGGTTGATGCCTACTGATATTTTCATCAAATTTCTATATTTTAACAGTAAGCAAAAGTTTTAAACTCAGATTCTCTGTTTTGCCTTTTTTTAAGCCTGTGGAATTACCAAAATGCCCATACGGTGCATAGTATGGTTATAATTAATAAGTTTTACATATATATCATACCCTACTGATATGACTTATTAAATTAAGTATAATTACTGATTTAATCAGACCTGTAACTCAGAATGATATTTAAACTCTCTTATAACCTTTAAAATGACCAAAATACCCCTACGTGGCATAAATTGGTCTTAAACTCGTTTTGGGCATAATGGAAGGTATCCTACTGATATCACAACATATTTAGGGCATATTAACTTAGGAAACTTGTATATGACTCATTTGGTTACTCGTTACGCACTTTTCGCGTTCGGATCGACGTATGTAACTAGTTTGCATATATTAGCCGAAACGGGTCAAACCATATCGTTTTTGTCTCAAAATTCAGAATGTGTTTAAGTTACCCTTATTAAACAAGCATACAAGCTTGTCGGGTCAAAACCACATTCTAAACCGGTCTTCGCTTTATCATGCGTTTGAACCGTGTCTTCCTTTTTAAAACTAACCGGTCTAAGCTTAGGCTTAATTAAAGACCCGTTAGGAATCTAATAGGTTATTAAAAACCTTCGTTCCAGATTTAGGAGCCCAGTAAAAGCTATCTGTACTTGCTTGGTGGTATACGGCTGGGATAAATTGTATAAATTTGCTCAGGTAAATACTCTTAACTTATTTTCCCTATACGGGCTTGGGATACGGTACTATAAAAGTACCGCTTGGTCGGGTATGTAGTCATTTAAATCGGATTGTGATTAATGTATTTACATAACTCGCTTTATTCTGTATTATTTGGTGTATGGCCCTTGGGGGTTAAATGACCATGTCCCGGATATCCTTGGCATCATTCGAAGAAATGGCCACGACCTAAGCACGGGGTGTAGGCGTACACCTGACAGTTGCATATGTAAAAACTGGTAGCCCACTTAAAGGAATCAGCCTTGTGGGTATTATACCTGTGGCGTGTCAATTAATCTAGACCGGCCCTACAAACAGGCACTGACGGACGACAAATAAGTAAAACTGTATACAAGATTATTTTTGAATAATTGTCCCAAGTTATAAAAGATATTTTTGCCTAAGTGCATTCAAATTAATTTTTAAACACTTTTCAAAATGAGTCAGTTAAGTTGTATTTACCAGTGTAAACTGGCGTATTTTCCAAAAAGGCTAAGTGCAGGTACTAGACGGAATAGACTGGCTACTCCAGGCATCACTACTCAAGTCTCGCAAGCTTTAGATGCCTTTAAAGTCTGTTGAACAATTTCCTTTTTATTTGATCCGCCTGTGGATCTGTTTCAACTATTTTGATATACTCAATATTACAATTTTATTTAGTTGAAATGAATCTATCTTTTGCTTACGCTGTGTATTTAAATTTGTGTTGTTTGACTATGATGATATCAACTACGTCGCGATACTCCCCACCGGTAGTACGTGGAAATATCGGGGTGTGACATTATACAAGGCGCCTAAGAAGGTGATTATGAGTTTAGAAGCTATGATAAATTTTTTTTATGGGGTGGATCTATTGAAGAAAGGAAAATGCACTGGGTGGCATGGGAGCGGGTTTCTCGTCACAAAAAAGACGGGGGTTTGAGTTTATCTAAACTTGCGGATGTTAATGTTTCATTGTTGTCAAAATGGGTATGGCGGTACAAGACGGAAAAAGATAATTTGTGGAAGATGCTTGTGGATGCTATTCATCAAAGCAGGAACGGTTGGGAGTCCATCCCTTATAAAAAAAACCTTTAGTGGAACTTGGAGTAACATCGCCAAAGTTACTTCTTATATTAAGGTGGATGGTAGGCCTCTTCGGTATTCGTTCAAAGGTATAGTTGGAGATGGTAAGGATATTTCGTTCTGGCTCGATTCGTGGGCCTGCAATGAGCCGTTAAAGCTGCGTTTTCCAGACCTTTTCAGCCTAGAGACGGATAAATAATGTAAGGTAGCTGATCGTGTGGTCATGAATGAGTCCGGCATCGGCTTCCAGTGGAGTTGGAGGTCCCACCTGTTCTCGGAGGAGTCTGACAACAGCCTTCTGCAGCTCACTTCGATTCTTGAGGGTGTGCGGATCTGTGACAGAAATGACAAGTGGATTTGGCGGGATAGCTCCTCGGGAGATTTCAGTGTTAAGGCTGTTAAGAAAGCTATTAAGGAGGATCAGGTGGCTGGGGACAGATTTGTGTTGGACTGGTGTCGTTGGGTGCCGGCGAAATGTTACATTCATGTCTGGAGAGCTGAGATGGATAGGCTTCCGACCTGTGAGGCTCTTGCTAAAAGGAACGTTGCGATCGAGGATGGTTCGTGTCATTTATGTGGTTCGGATCTCGAGTCGGCCGAGCATGTGTTCATTTCCTGCAATATTGCTGCTGTTATATGGCAAGGTGTGTCTTCATGGTGCAAAATTCCAAATATTTATGCTTTCTCCATTTCGGATCTCCTTCACATCTATAGGCATTTAAGAGTGTCGGAGAAAAAGAAAGAAGCCAACCAGGGTATTATTATGATCACGTGTTGGAGTATTTGGCGTGCTAGGAACAACCTTCGGTTCTCAAACATTCCGGTCAAGATTGATGGTATTTTAAGCGAAATTAAGGCATTAGGTTTCCTTTGGTTCTCTAAAAGATCTAGATTTAAAGATATCGAGTAGGGAGAGTGGTGTTCTTTTGTAAATATGTAATTGTTTGTTTGTTCGTTCTTTGTCGGCCCGTCTTGGGCCGGCGGTTTCTAATGAAAGTCACGTTTCAAAAAAAAAAATACAAATGGTTCAATTTCCTGCGACAAAACCTCTAGTTAATGATTCGCTAACTTTTATTCGTATAACAAATTTCACCAATTACATTCTAAAGCTATGAACAAATTTCTAAAAGAATTTTATGGATAAGGATCAATGACATATTAGCATAAAGGGTTCTAAATTCTTAATTGGAATAATGGATTTTAATAACCCTAACTATCAGTCGTTGGCCTGCAACGGTACCAACTTAAAAAATAACTAGTGGTGGTCCCACCTTTTCTTATATTGTAAACTAATGTGCCTTTACTAAACCGAATAGGATAAGGAGACAAAAAGAAATTAAGATTTTTTGGTAAAAGTCCATTAGTTTACAAGGGAAAAGATCAAATAGGAAGATTAATTTCGCTAGGAAGGATAGGAAGCAATAAGAGGATGACATGTGGCAACATTTAAAATAAAGAAAAATGGTATTTTAGTCAATCCAACCCTTTCTTCTTCCTTTTTTCAAAACCCAGTAACTTCAAAACCCACCATTTTCAAAACCCACCATCTTCAACCATTTCTTCACTTTCTATCTCAATAATCACTACATTATAGTGCGATTTTCATCACCAATCAATGATTCAAACCCCGATCAACGTGTTCTTCGGTTTTTTTGAAGAAAACCCAGTTTAATTTCATACAAAATCTCGTTTTTTTCCGGTGATTTTGAAGATAATCACTCGATTTGTTCGATTCAATCGCTGATAAGTGTTTCTATCATTTCAAATTTCGTCAATTGATGAAGAAACCGGCTTCGATCCATGTAAGAAATTCTTTAATTTCATTTTCACGATCTGGGTTTTTATTTAGTCATTGCGTTTTACGATCTTGGTGGGGGTCCGGGGGCGGCAGCCCCCGGTAGCGGGGTCCCAGGGGCGGCAGCCCCTGGCTGGGTCCAAGGGGCAGAGCCCCTAGCTGGGGTTGAATCAGCTCGGAAATTTTTTTTTTCGATTAAATTGTTGTACTAAAAACGCATCAGAAAAATTAATTTTCCAGAAATTGGCTCATTTCGAAGACAATAATTCGTAGACAATTCAGACAGTTCACAGACAATTCACAAACAGTTCAGAAACAGTTTTATGTGTCCATTGCGTTTTAGAAATAAGAGAGTTTTATGTGTTTTCTGGCTATTGCGTTTTAGAAAAAACACATTTTTAAGTATCTTTAGTGATTGCGTTTTAGGTAAAACACATTTTTGAAGTGTTTTTAGTCATTGCGTTTTAGGTAAAACACATTTTTAGGTGTTTTCAGTCCATTGCGTTTTACAGAGAACACTTTCTTTTGTTTTTTTAGGTCATTACGTTTTAGAAATGAGACATTTTTAAGTGTTTTCTGGCCATTGCGTTTTACAAATAAAACATTTCTTTGTATTTTCTGGCCATTGCGTTTTACAAATAAGACATTTCTTTGTGTTTTTTGTGCATTGCGTTTTAGGTAAAACACCTTTTTATGTGTTTTCAGTCTATTGCGTTTTAGAAATAAGACATTTCTTTGTGTTTTCTGGCCATTGCATTTTACAAATAAGTCATTTCTTTGTGTTTTTTGTGCATTGCGTTTTAGAAAAATGTCATTTTTAGGTTTTTTTTCGTTGCGTTTTACGTAACTGGTTGTTTTTCTGTTGCGTTTTACACAACTGAGTTTAATTTTTTTTTTAAATATAGCAATAGTATACTCGTTTTAAAGATAAAAAAACGCTCGTTTTTTTGGTGCAATTTTTATAAAAAAATAATGTCGTATGAAAGAGTTATTAACGTTTAAAAAATGGGGGGGGGGGGGGGAATTGGAGGAGATTGACTAAAATGCCCTTGAACAAACTCACGCGCCACTTTTCTTCTTTTCAATTTCCCTGATTTAATCTTATCCCTTGATTAACTAAATGGATGGTCAAAATCACTTCCTAGCCTTCCTAGCCAAATTAACTTCCTATTGTATCTCCATCCTAGTTTACAATATGTGAAAAGATGGTACCACCACTGGTTATTTTTTAAGTTCGGACCGTTGTCGGCCAATGGCTAATAGTTTGGATTATTAAAATCCATTATTCCTTCTTAATTAGATAATCTCATTCACACTTTCTGTTTCTTTCTCCTTTATATGTATACTAAGAATAAGAATAATATATTTTTGGTATTATTCCATATATAAACAATCAAACTTTTTGTGCATAACCACTTGTAACTTGTGTTTTGAGAGTTTTTCAAAAAAAATTTGATTTTTTTAATTTTAACCTAAAGGTTTTTACCTTTAGCAATTTTAACCCTACATAATTTGTTTTTTTAACTTTAACCCAAACTTTTCTTTACTTTTAACCCAAAGGTTTTTACTTTTTGCAATTTTAGCCCTACATAATTTGTTTTTTTTTTTAACTTTAACCCAAAACTTTTCATTATTTGCAATTTAACTTCACAACTTTTGTCACTTATACTTTTCATCTTTGGCAAATTTTCGGTTTACGTATAGTTCTTAATTTTTCGAGTTAATACGACGCAAGGTACAAGTGTGGTTCAACTTTTTATGTTTTGTTTCAAAATTTGCAAGTTAATACGACGCAACGTACATGTGTGGTTCAACGTTTTTACCTCTATTTTTCATGTTTGACAGGTTCGTCGTAACACGCAGATCCTAGGTCGAGTCAGTGTTGGTGGTCGATAACGGTTGTGTGACATTAGTACTATTTGACAGCGTTTTACGCCCCGCCGCAACACGGAGTGTGCTTTGGGGGTTTTCCAAAGAAAAAATGGTTATGCATATGGTTGTCGTAACCTTGGTTTTGGGGGTTTCCAAACAAAAATGATTTTTTTTTGCTTTTCACCCAAAAGTATTTCATAAATTACTTTTAACCCAAAACTTTTTATCTTTTGCAATCTGTCCTCACAACTTTTTTTTTTACTTTCAACTTTGATCCTTTATAGTTTTCATTTTCCGCAAATTTTTCGCTTTATGCTTGGTTCTAAATTTTGTGACTTAACACATTGCAACGTGCGTCTTTGTTTTAACTTTTTTAAGTTTCGTTCTAAATTTTGCGAGTTAACATAACGCAACGTGCGTGTGTGAGTGAACGTTTTTACATCGTATATTTTTCCCGTTTGACAGGTTTAACATAACGTGCGGGTCCTAGATCGACTTAGTTATAACTAAAGAATCCCCGCCGCATTGCGGCGGGTCTCAATTCTAGTTAATTAAAATAAGCAAAATCCTATATTGAATATTTCCACAGTAAAGTTAATTTATATGACAAAAATGGTTTAGCATGGTGTATATTTAATTCCATATGTGTATATTTAATTCCATATGTGTAAGATAGTTTACAAACCATAATTTGAATAGAAACGTTGTTTCGGATTTATAAGTAAAATAAAGAAGTTATATTTATAAGAAAAGGAAAACTAGTGTAGGTATATTATAATCTACATGTTTTCAAAGGAGGCTGTATACTGGAAACACATTCTGACCAGTGAGTAAATAAAAGTGATCATATTCTCCGGTAAAAAAAGTGTTACTACTTACTAGAACAAGTCCGTCCAGGTTGTTTATTTCAGTGTATAGCAGAAATAATAATGTAAGAAAATTATAATATTTACGTTGACATGCGACGATAGTTGATGCACCGAACGAAGACACTTAACCAGGATTAGCTACGTACAACAGTGATGGTTTGTCTCGAAAACGTTTTACCGGATTGAACGCTACTATATTTCGCGACTGATGCTTGGAGGTTGTGTATCAACTCAGAAAAAGGAACCAAAAAGAAAAGGATAGACGGATAGGATGTTTAAAGGGTTCGTATGGATGTTGCAAGGCTTGTTTATAAACTCAGTTAGACCGACACAACGCTATGGTAAGATTCACGATTGAGGAAAAGAATATCTGATTCCTTTGAGTTGATTTGGTATTGTATAGTTATAAAAAAATCGTTATATAAGAAGGAGAAATTAGAGGATTGATTCAAGATTAATCGGAGCCAAAATAAATAAATAAATAAAAAGAAAAAAAAAAGAATAAACGCGTGATTTATCCAATCTTTTTGGTTTGGAAACCCGCTGGATCTTCCGGGATTTCCCGGAAGACTACGTACAGAAGATGGGGTTTTTTTTCTGGCTCGCATGTGGTTTAAACAAGTTTCTATACTTTGGCACAAAAGGCCAATGTGGTTCTGGTCTTGATTCAAAAGTTAATTTGGTTTTTTTTTTCTAATCATATATCACCATACTAGATTATTAGACCCGTGTACTACACGGGTTTAAAGATATAAATTATTTAATTTTATATTATCTTCATAAATTTACATAAGTGATTTATTTTACTATAAATGCCACAACAATTGGTCATTAGTAAAAACCGATTCTTTTATAAACATACCAACTTTACATGGCAAAACATAGAGTGAGAGGAAACTGTTTTCTTATCAATTTAGACGGAATACTTATATTTGGTGGTATTAAACGAAATCTAGGGATAAACATTCGAGTGCCAATATTACTTCCTGATAATATGATATGATGCCTTAATAACCTGATCAAACAGTAATAGGACCTGAAGTCGAGTTCCATTACATAAACCTTTATTTCCATCAGTATTTCTTGATAACGTCACTGAAACACTGACCTTTAGTAATTATCAATAGTTTGGCAAGTCTAAAAATATAACTCCATTTAGGACATCTGATGAGTATAGACTTGTATTAAATTATTACTGATTATAAGCCTGTGTATACACAGAACTAAATATAGAAATCATGTAAATTTACAATATCTGCACAAATTTACACAAGTCATTTATTTTTATACGTGCACCAATTTACTTAACTTAGTTATTCTTTTTCTCTGTCGGGAAGCAATGAAAGTAGGTAATCATTTACTTTTTGTACAACTTCGTTCATAGCAAGTATGACTTTGTTATGAAAATATTCGTATTTTGTTTTTTTCTTTTTTTTTTTTGAAATATTGAAGAATAATAGGGGTAGTATGGTATTTTATGTTAATAGAAATGGTAAACCTCTATGCTTTGGTAAAGTTAAAACTGTTATTAGCGGTGATGTTTATAGATTGCAATTTAGATGAACATGGATAGCTTAAGATTAACTATTTTTTTAAATTTTTAAATCCTGATATGCAGTTTGATAATAGATCTGGAAATTAGAATCATAAATGCAAAGCTAGAGATGTTCTCTGATTGGATTGATCGAACCCGTTGAGAACCTAATTATTTTTACATCATTTAAATATTGAAGCTTTTTACAATACAATATATTAATGATAATAAAATTAGATATTAATATAATAAATAATATATTAATGATACTATTAGTAAAATTAATATAATTCCTAGCACATTTAAAAAAAAATGAACTACGGTTATTAATTATAATATTAAATACCCATTAGAATTATTGTAGAACTAATTATTATATTAATTATATTAAATTAAAGGAGAGAATGCTATTCGCATAAATATTTGAAAGAAAAACTATATAGTTAATATTTATAATGTTTAAATATATCACATTTGCAATAATATAATTTATATTAATGTTTTATAGCTAATACTAATTTAGAATATTTTGTTATTCGTTCACCGCGAAAATCTAAAATATTTTGGGTATCCAAATAAAACTAATCAATAATATATATCTAATATAATAAAAGAATACTTTTAATGCCACATCTAATAATAAAAGAATTAAATTAAAAATATAAATAAAAATTGTAAGATTGAAGTAGCAAATGACATGTGGCATTACTATTACTAAATCAATGAAAAGAATACCATGTGGTATTAAAAGTATTCTTTTATTAATATTAGATTAGATTATTAAATTTATTATTAATATTTTTAACCTAACATATATTAGGTTAACTAAGTTTTATACCTGCCAATAAGATAATAAGATGAACCATAAACAGAAATAAAAATTCTCATTTTATTTATTTCAAATAATATCCATTTTACAATACGAGTTGAGTTTCGGGCACCCGATTTGGGCGGATGTTACATAACTAAAGCTATTTGAGAGAAGAAAAATTTGCTTAGATGTCTTTGATAACGTTTATTAGAAGGTGATACATTTGGGATTTTTATATAATAATGACAATTAACTTGATTTTAAAATTGAGGGACTACTAAACGGTGTCTAAGATAATTTTTTTATAGAATGATAACTGTTCTGATTTATTATTATTGGCAGTTTATCAGTCTCCGTGCCGATTTATGTATTGAGTTCAGTATCAGTCTAGCCTCTGTCTGACTTCTGTTTTATATCATTTCCGTATTAGTTTTCAGATCAGTTTCACTAGTTGTCTCGTGTCTAAAGTTACTTTCAGTATCCATACCAGTACCTGTCTCAGTTCAGAATACTTGTTGGTTCAACATTTTTTGTCAGTTCAGTACAACTGTAGGTGTTTATATTGGTTTAGTTTCAAATGTAGTTTCAAAGTCGGTCTCAGTTCATTCCGTTATGTGATGTTTCAGTCTCATTTGTTGTCTTTACATGTACTATTGATTTCTCCATTATTGGGCAACTTTTTAGCTCAACCGTAGTTTTCTTTTTGTGTTTTGCTTATTTGTTTATAGGGTAATCTGGGATACTTGGGGAATCGGTGAGGAGCGTTAAAATAAGTTGGAGTTGTTTATTTCTGTAATTAATAAAATGTAATTAAGACCTTTTTTTCCTTTTTAACGTTATGGATTGGTTTTACTTTTGATATCTATAAGAGTGACACGTTAGTCTCTTCCAGGTTGGGGTGTTACATATATTATCACGACACCATATAAAAATTTGGAATGCTTAAATGAAATAAGAGGATCACCAACTACCATAATATATCTAATACAAATTAAAAAAAAAAACACAACATGATAAAACAAGTTTGAAAAACGGTTTCAAAATGTTAGAAATCAGTGTTTTGTTAATCATGGGGGTGTGTTGTGTGCTAAACATAGTATGTGAAGCAGAAATGGATGGCGAGATACAGTTGTCTGCATCAGTTTGTCAAATTTTCATTAAAATGTTTTGGATTTTAGGGGGAGTAAAAATTTAAAAAATACAAAAACATTTGAAAATTTGAAAATGACAAAAACATGATAAATTCAAAAGAGTTTTGCGTAAAAGAGAAAATGATAGTACATCATAGACGATCACAACATGCTAAAGAATTGGAAAGTCAAAATGTGATAAATGATTTCACTGATGATATGCCAGTAGGTTTTTACACATTTAGTAGATTGATTTCAAGATATAAACATAAAATCAATAACTTTCTTATCTTGTGGGGAACATCTCTCGGATATATGGACTTAGTACCCCGAAATTTTGTTTGAGAGATTGTCTGATTCTGAGATATTAGGTCTTTATACTTTTTGATATATGGGGTATTATACCTGGTCTTCTGATTTTGCGTCAGCAATGGCCTAGACCTTGTATAATGTTTTTGCGCTTAAAACTTTCCCTCTGCATAAAAATTGAGAAAATATCGAAATATATATATATCAAGTGCAGTTGTAAAGAAGATTCCTAAATGGAACACACCTTAAGTCGAGCCTTCATTTCTTTGACTGAACGAAAGTTCTAACCTGAGCTCTCAAGGCCTCACACTAACCCAGAGACAGATATCATATAGGTATATTCACCTGTAAGACTGAATCTAGGGAATCTTGATACGAGAGTATATTCTGAGGTGGGACACGCGATTAAGATAAGTTCTTAAAACACTAATCTCGTATCTTGAAACAATTGAACTTTGTGTGAGAATTTAAGTGGACAAGTATATTGACAATCTAAGTGAATCGTTTAAAGCTTAAAATTTATATAGATCAACGTTGTTTGTGATGTGTCATAAACTGATATGATCCTCTGATATAAACTCAAAAAAAATATGTCTGTGAATATTTCGTTATTGTAGTTCATTACATTCAAAATCACAAAAAGATTTTAAGTGTGTTTTAGCATAAACTTTGTAAAATTCAAAAATATTTTGTTTCACTTTATGTTTCAAAAAACGATGTTGGAAAGCTGATTTTCAAAATCTAAGTATGCTGAACATGTATCAGAAAAATAAACCAGTTCATTAATTTGAAACTTGAGGTTTTTAATTGAAAAATATTCATAAACAGTTTGTAATTATCTCCAAGGTCATTAATTTAGACTTGGTTGATAATCAGATAAATCAAGGTCACTAAGTTGAACTTGATTATCTTTGAGGGTTTGAGAGATTGGATGCTTTAATGTCAAATATAAAGTTATTTGATAGGGGGAATTGACTCAGGTTATGATCTGTTTTAATTGTCATATATTTGTGTTTAGAGCCAGACAAGAAACCTGGATAGTTTTAATATGTCAAATGAAGCTTGTAAAGAGCTAGGTTTCTGGTTTTGCAATTGATAGAAATTCTTACAAGTGCTTTGAATTGTCAAATTATCAGATATTGAGTCGGGTACATATCCTGGAAGCTCAAAGCAAGGGGGAGTTTGAAGATAGAGAGTCTGATGAAAGGGGGAGCTGATGAATCAAGATGTAAAGGGGAGTCTACGGTTCTAAAGTGTCAAAGATTTGTGAAGACTCAGAGAGTTGATGAAGATTAGCTACGAGATTGACTGCAGCAATATCCAAGGGGGGAATCTGTGAGTGCACTATGTCTATCGCTTCCATCAATCACGTGTTTCAAATGTCAAATATATTGAATCGTAGTTAGTAAGATAGAACAAGACTAGGTTATGTAATGTATGTATGCATGATAGGTCCGCACGGATGGACTCTTATACATCCGCAAGAACTAGGTGCACATTTAGGGTTTTGGTTGATCCACATCTGCGCATACATGTTATGATTAGTTGATCCGTGCATAGATGCTAAGTCCGTCTGCACCTACAGATCCGCATTAGTTGTCCATCCCCACATACATGTCCATTCGTGTTTAGTGTACTTGCGGATCTAGGACTAGTATAAATAGGAGTCTTTTCATTGTCATTTAGACACATCTTTGGCTAGAGAGGGGAAACTCTGTCAAAGTGGTTTCGTGGTTTTGTAATTTCATACAATCAATAGAAACCGGTTATAATTAGCTTGTTCTTGTTCAATCCACTCCCGTACTTGGATTCCGCACAAGATACGAGATCTACACAATCAATTGTACATTCAAGTGCATCGGAATAGGGCAAAACACGTTCCCACAAACGTCAACAAACCCACGGAAGGGTGGACCTCGGGGTGTAAATTTTTGACTGGACACGAACCTAACAGAAAATTTACGAGTTTGGGTTTAGCCTAAACAGGTTCAGGTCAATTTTTGGTTAAACCCATGAACCCGTTTAGCTAAACGGGTAAGGTAAACCTAGTCGGGTCCGTAGGTTGACCTATTTAACCAATTTATATTATAATATATTTCTTTTTTACGATATGTTTTATGCCATAAATTATATTGGGTGTGTGTTTTATGCCATAATTATAAGTTAAAAAGAGAAATTGATATATGATTTTATAATTTAATTGTAATTGTGTTATATACATTTGTGTTCCTTTTAGTAAATTTAAATTAATATATATTAATTTGTCGAAAAACCATTAAAAATAAAAAATTCGGGTTGAACATGTTGTGTCGGGGTTCATATGTATGACATGATTTTTGGGTTCGGATCATGTTCAGTTCGTCTAAAATTTTTGGGTTCGGGTCGGATTGAACTTGCCAATCCACTAACATGACACATTTAGCAAATATAATTTATTACCCACCAATAATTTTTTTTCATTTGCTTTAAATAAAGTTATATCTAAAAGATAAATAATCACAAAAATAATGTTATTTATATACATTGGAGCATCCAGAACGATAAACTTGGTCCAAACTCCAGACAGTCTAGTAAGCATGTCACATCATTCCAAACAACCACTATACAAAACCCTACATTTTCCTCCAACAATAAACCATTCCAAACCACCACCTCATTATCCACATCATCACCCACTTTTCATTTTGTTTAAACTATCCAATTTATATAATTTATTTAATTAATATTTATAACTAATTTTATTACTAAATTATCTAAAAATATGAAAAAATAAAATTCCTAATAAAATTATTTAATTAAAAAACACACTTACAACATGTAACACCTCGTAAAATCACGACCAATATTATGAAGACACGTGTCATGGACTTTAAAAGTGTAAAGAATTATTTCTGAGGGACTGAAGTTGTCAAACAATGTAAATATGTGAATAAAGGGATTCAAAGTGTCAACATGCCATTCTTGTGCCTCTGATTGACCTCACACGACGTTCGTATTCTATAAAGAATAATTTATCGAACTTGAAAAGTCGTTTGTGCTCGAAATAAGGATCTTGTGAAACATAGGGGTTAAAAGTGTCAACATGTTGAAAGTAACCTCTGAATGACCTTTTAACGATCCCAAAAACATTGTAACAATTATATTTTGCCCGCAAGAAAATTGGATATTAATTCGTGGAGTTTCGACGCACATAAATAATTAAAGTGTTAATTCCAAGAAATAAGGGTCAAAAGCGTCAACGTTGAAATTCAGGACTTTTCGGATGATCGTATAACTAATCGGGAGCTTAACGGAGTTTGTTTATGACTTAGAGTCCTTAAAAGTCAAGTTTGGGGGTTAAAAGTGTAATAAAAATAAGTTAAAACAAGTTTAGAAGGACCAGGGACCAAAGTTGCAATTAGCTGAAACTTGGTGACCGGATCAGACCTCTACGCGGGCCGCGTAGACCCTCGGCCATGTTTTACGCGGGCCGCCTAAACCATCAGATGCAGAAATTTTGGACAGTTGCCTGTACAGCAGGTTGCACCGCCTTTGCATGGAGGTTTTCGAATCCAGGAGCTCAGCCAACAGATTTTCATGCATAGGGACACTTGGGATTCTTCAGGGATCAGTTGTAGACCTTGGTGGAATGATCTTATGCGTTCTAATTTCCTATATAAGCTTCTTGTTTTCTAGTTCTTGGTGCTCATTCACAAATTTATTCAAAACACACTCTCTGGAGCTCTCTGGACTTAAAGCAAGTTTCCTTCAACTCCTAATTCGTGCTAAGAGCCTTTGTAAGCATTCTTAGCCTTCCTAATTCATGTTTTATTAGTCTAATGACCAAAAGTCAAAGTCGTCGTAATTAAGCTTTGACTTAGTGATTAATCACTAATGGTCCAGTCATTTTTCGAATTGAAAGTGGCTATGAGTTGGTAATTATGTGGGTAATAAACCCTTAAAAGGGCACCCTCTGATTTCCACTCTAACTAGCTCAATTGTCGGGTCAAACTTAATATTAAAAAGTCAACAGAAAGCTATTTTGCAAATAAACTCATAATTAACAATGTAGAAGCTATGAAACCTGTTTTAACACTTATATAACTTGGTAATTAATGTAAGAATGTGTCTAAGCATGTTCAACCCGACAATTTTGAGTTTAGGCTCGGTTCGGAACCGAAAGTCGCAAAAGTAGACTTTTGCTTTGACTTTTAGTTCTGACCTGATTTAGCTTAGTTTAGATATTCCTTAGAGTTCCTTTAGGACCAGGTTATAGGTTAGTATAACCCTCTGAGGTTATACAACTTGGTTCCTAATTAATCTGATTCATTTCCATGTTTCCGTTAATTGCTTAAATGTTGACCATTATGCCCTTTTGACCTTAAAACGAGATTTTTGAAAAGGTGAGAGAACAAAAACCTATATTACTGATTTATAAACATGTCCTAAAAATTTGACATCAGTTTGAGGTCTAAATTAGGAGTTATGCTCAATATCGTAATTTGAAAGCTTTTTATTAATTAAACGGTATAATTAGCATAAAGCCTATCTAAACCCAAATTTTGACACCAAACTTTTTACCCACTGATGTAATATAATATTTCGGGATTTTTGAAGATTTTTATTTATTTTTAAACTGATCATGGCATAGGGTTCTTGCTTTGATTCGGTAATTGTCGGTTATACCATTTTTACTAATAAAATGAGTTTTACATAACATTTGGGTACCAAACTTTTTGCTACTGATTTTATATGATAAATAAAATATTTTGAACTTTATAAATGGATCAAAAACTCAGATTTCCTTATATAACCTGAAAATCGCTTAAAACCGACTTTTTACGCGTTTTAAACGCATAGTATGGGTTAAAACTATTTTTGGCATATAAGACTTAATATCTAATGATGTTTTAAGTAAATTTCTATAATTTAACAGTAAGAAAAAGTTTTGAACTCAGATTTCCAATTTTGACCTTTTAAGCTATGTGAAATGACGAAAATGCCCCTACGGTGCATAGTTTGGTTATAAATGATAAATTTCACATATATGCAATACCTTACTGATATGACTTGCAAAAATAAATATTTTTACTGATCATTTAAGACCAGAACCTCAGATTAATATTTAACCTCTTTTATAATCCTTATAATGACCAAAATACCCATACGGGGCTTAAATTGATTTTAAATCCGTTTTGGGCATAATGGAAGGTATCCTACTGATCTCACAACATATTTAAGGCATATTAACTTAGGAAAACTGCTCATGACTCATTTGGTTACCCGTTATCCATTTATCGCATTCGGTACGGTTTATGTAACTAGTTTGCATAAACTAGCCGAAACGGGTCAAACCTTATCATTTTCTTTTCAAAATCCAGAATGTGTTTAGTTTACCCATATTATACAAGTCTTCATACTTGTCGGGTCTAAACCACATTCTAATCTAATCTTCGCTTAATCTTGCGTTTTGAACCGTAAACCTTTCTTTAAAACTAATCGGTCTAAGTATAAACTTAAGTAAGACCCGTTAGAATCTAATAGGTTATTAAAACATTCGTTCCAGATTTAGGAGCCCAATAAAAGATATTTGCACTTGCTGATTGTACACGGCTGGGATAAATTTGTATAATTTGCTCAGGTAAATACTTTTAACTTATTTTCCCTTATACGGGCTTGGGATACGGTATATAAAATACCGCTTGGTCGGGTATTTAATTTTTAATCGTATGAAGGTTAAATCATTGAGATAACCCGTTTAATCTGTTTTGTTTATTTTAAGCCTTTGGGGGGGTTAATAACCATGTCCTGGATATCATCGGCTCATTCATTGAAATGGCCACGACTTAAGCACGGGGTGTAGGCATACACCTGCCGGTGCGTATGTAAAATAATGTACCCACCTGTTCGAGAATAACTCGCCGTGGGATATATTATGTGGTGTGTCTATTAATCTTTAACCTGGTTTTCAACTCGGGCTACTGAACGTATAATAAACATATAATTCTTTAACAAGATTATTTTTAAATAATTATCCCAAGTTATAAAAGATTATTTGTGCCTTGTGCATTCAAATCAATTTTCTTAAACATTTTCAAAATGAGTCGGTTAATTGTATTTACCAGTGTAAACTGGCGTATTTTCCGAAAGGCTAAGTGCATGTACTAGGCGGAATAGGCTGGCTACTCCTGAGTGAATAAATAAAAGTATTGTAAGTCCCGTAGAACGGATCTTTCAATGATATCAAACAACACCAAGTTTGTGCGGAATCCAAACTTGATGTGATTCAAGAATAAACCGAAAAATATGAAAATACGAAGAACACAATACCGAATCACTTTCAACACTTGCACACGATTCTATTACTTGAAAAGCAAAACCGTCTACTACAAGTGCTCACAACCAAATCGCCTCTCTCTCTAGCTCTCTAGAAGATGTAACCATAAAGTTCCAACCCTAAAACAAGTTAGAAACTTGTTTATATACCTACTAAAGCCCACTTCCCTACATGGGCTCCCCTCGGGCCTGCTTGGCCCACATGACCTAAAGCTTAGCCCAAGTGACCTATAAAGGTCCACAACCTAATATAAACTAACCCGGTATGGCCCAGCTCGTAACCATAACCCATTGTGTTAATTTGATGCGTCAGTCTCACACTTTAGGGCCTAACAATCTCCCCCTAGACTGATGCCATCAAATTGTCTTCATACCATGAATTCAGCAACGTCTTCAACGAAGTCTATGGTTGTCTCTATGCTGCAGATGTTGTGGAAGTTCTTGACTTCTGAACTCTCAGCACTGGGTCTCTTTCTTCAGCTTTTGTGGTTAGCTTCATATCAGGATCTCGATCAGCTTTGCTTGAAAATCTTGTTAAAAAGAATGTGAGAGGAGGATTCTCAACAGCTCTTTTCTTCTACAGTCTTTTTCTTTCAAGCAAGTTCACGATACTTCTTCAAATGTACTTTCACTGTCAGACGGCGTTTCGTATCCGATTCTTTTGACTCAGGTACATCTTGTTGTTGAGCTGCTTCAGGTTTCTTCAGCAACTAACAGCATCTCAGTCTTTATCAACCCCAGTTCTTGATTGAAATCAAGTTCTGCACATGCTTACAAACTCATAAGCAAACATTTCTTATGCAACAGGGAGAGTACCATATGAACACTAGGTACGTCCAAGTACTAATACTCGGATTTCACAATTTAAATTGTTTCAACTTTTATGATCAGTCAAATCTTCAAGAACGGTTACATTTTTTATTTTAAGAAAAACAAATAAACACTCTATTTTTGGATTTTTAGTTTTATAGAAAAGCAAGACACTATTTTTGTATTTTTGATTTTTTTTTTATTTTTTTAATATTAAGAACTAGAAACAAATAAAAACTCAAAATATAAATAACTACCATAATATACAATTACAATTGCAATGGGATCAAAATTCGTTCTCAGGCAGACTAAGGAACACTTTTCAGTACGAGCCTAATCAAACTGGTCTATGCGATTGCCAATATGTTTGTCCACTTAAACTTTAACGCTCAACTTTCAATTTTTCAACTTCGTGATATGCTTTAGGTAATATTATACTATTATACTCGTGTGTCCCATTCCAAGGCATACCCCCGCGATCAAGGTAAGCACAACGATACATCGTAGCAGGTGAGTATATTGATGTCATCCTTTTTGATTTACAACGTTAGACCATTGGTGACAGGTCAGTACTTTCGTACAGCAGAGTGACTAATGATTTTGTCCAACGAGGGTGAGGCAAATACCATTTTGGTACGAATTTGGCTCTTTGAGCATTTGGAATATTCTCATTTTGAGATTTTGATTCCTTAGGGCTTTTTTTTGTCCTCTTGGGATCTTTTAAGATATCCTAACTGCGTCTAGGAAATCAAATCACGAGGTTTCGGGCTTGACTTCACTTATCAACACTGATCTTTTACCGAATGATCTAAACGATTGCCAGTATATTTGTCCACCTAAACTCATCTCCCTAGACCTTTCCCATATAACTGCCTGTAACAAATTTTATCATGTTTTGATTTCTTAACAATGAACACCCAAACAAATACTAATCAAATCCCGGAAATATAAACAACACACTCTATCATGCAAGTAGCTTCCCTACCACATATTTCACAAGTCCAATCCAAATCTCTGAAATCTTAACTGGGAATAGATTGAGAAGAGAACAGAATAGATCTTAAGCAGAGATGGTATAATATACAGATCAAATGAGTTTTTCTCAGTTTGATATAGGTTTCTTGGATTTCTTTTGGGCACTTGAGGGCCTCTTTCGGGTGTATTAGATCTATAGCGCGACAACGTACAGCTAGGTCAGCATGTATCTGGATGCAGAAAAAGCTGTCGTTGCCTAGCACCTCCAGGTCAGCATATATCTGGATGCAGCAGAGGAGGTACACGACTTTTTCAGAGAAGATTTCAGAATCAGATCAAAATTGTGTGTATCGGGACAACATACAGACATTCAAATAGAAATGAGCTAATTCCAAGTTACTTTCTTTCCTGGGGTCATGAACAATTTTAGTTCTGAACAGAAGGACATCCAAGATATCCCCGGATGATTCAACAATATAAAGACCCGAAACCTCAGATGTTGGCTATCTATCAACGCAATATTTAAGACCATAAAATCATACGCCGTTGGTATGTTACCCACATGGTACATAGTTCATTATGTTTATATCACTTAGTATCTTTTATCATTTTGAGCGTCAAGCCTATCGACATATCGCAGTAGATCCTAGTCTTTTCAGCTATGGCACCTTACATGTGTTAGTCAAACCCTTTAACACGAACATTTATTTCACTTCCCATATCATGCAATCTTTCTTTTTCGCTTTTTCATTTTCTAATGTTTTTGTATTTTTCTCATTTTCTCCCCCTAAAACAATGCATATATATACAGCAAACTCTTTTTGTATTTTTTTCTTTTCTGAGTTTTCTCCCCCTAAACTCTATATCTATCTATATGTTCCCCCCCTAAATTTGTGCATAAATCTTGTATTTTTGCGCAAATTTACCATTTACAAGAGAAAGGACAATTTATATACAAAGTAATGAACTAAGAAAGAGAAAAAAAATATTTTTGCTTAACCGTTCTGTCATCAGATTGAAGACTAATCAAAATTCAAATTAAAGTACTGAATTTAAACAGTACCTTTTGCTGATCTTATCTTACTTCTCTAATCTCCTCCAAAGGAAACATATCATCTGTAAAAAAAATTGAACTTTTTGCAACAGTGAAATGTTACCCGTTTTTATCTCTGGAACAACCGCTATCAACATTCCAGAGATTGTCAACAGCTCCTCCTTAGTTGTTCCTGAAAAAGTAAGGAGATTAGTAAGAAATGGGTACCCAGGCCATCGTAGTCCTGGGATTTCCTGAAGCATCAAAATAAGATACTTCCTTTAAACATAAGTCCCCTTTAGTTTCAAGGATTGGAGACATTGCTGCTTTGGATTTGGGTTTCCAAATCTGTTTTGGTCTAGCAAACGCGTTTGTTGTCTTCGGTTGAGCAACTTTAGCTGTTTCTGGTTTATTAGTTTTAGAAACACATTTTTCTTCCTGAACAGCCTTGCGTTTGTTTTTAGCAGCGTTCCAATCCCCATCAGAAGGTTTAACCTTGGGATTCACATTCTTCATTGCCTTAGGTGAAGATACCTTCATTGGCTTAGAATGGTAGTTTTCCTTTGGTGTAACCCTCTGATTTTGCATATAATATGGTACGTAGGGACGATGTGTGCAGTTTCTTGCAATGTGACCAACAATGCCGCAATTGAAGCATGTTTGTCTCTTCACGTAGAAGGCATTCTGATCAGCTGGATTTGCTCTTGCAGGCCCTGAAGGACGAACCGGTCCTTTCTGTGCTTGATTTTTTTGCACATTTCTTGCAGACGACGATGAATTTGGATGTCTATACTTATCGTTTGCAGGGGCCTTCTGTGGTTGAGATTTCTTTTGATTCTTCTTGTTTTGATTAGACTGCAGGTCTTGCTCAGAAATCTCACCAGTCTTTCTGAAACCCTTGTTAGCACAGTCAAATGCGTATTTCTCACATTTGCCATTACAGACTGGCTTAACAAAAGTATTTTTCACATTACGAGCCTTTTGCGGACTATTCCTGCCCGTTGAGGACTGTGGAGAGCCTGCTTGTCTTTGATGTTTAGGCTTCTTCTTTTCGCGTCCTTTACTTGCTCGCTTCAGCTCTTGTTGCTTGATCTGAACCTTTTCATCACTGACAGAAGGTTCAGACTGTTCAGTTTGCGCACTTGGAGCCTTGTTCACGTCAGTCTTCACTTCATCAGCTTTAGTAGGATCCGAGAGTTCTGGTTTATCAGATGAAACACCAGAAATTTCAGCAGAAACTTCAGCAGAATCATTAGACGAGTTATCAGCACATGAACCATGTGTGTTCAAGAATGGTTCACTGGCAGCTTCGTTTTTCAAAGAAGTCTCCTTATCCTGATCCTTTTGAGAATGTGTTTCAGTGGTCCCACTAGATACATCATTAGGAACCTCCCTTGTCACACTAGCAGTAGCATTCATAGTCTTGCCCAAAACATCAGGCCCACTAGATGACACATAACTAAGAAACGAGTTAAGAAAAGCTTGTCCAAACACACAACCAGAATCATATTCATTTATTGAGTTTCTAGAAAAATCAGAATTCGAATCTGGTTCATCCATAAGAACATCTCCAAACTTTACATCATTTACTTCATCTGCACATGTAGACGAAGCATTAGGATCAATTGAGCCTTTAGAAACAAAATCTATTGGAGTAGATTTCTGTTTCTCAACTGGTTTGCCATTAAATGATGACTTATTGTTTTTGGGACCATAAGTCATTTTACTTTCATTCATCATCTCCTCCTCAGTCATAGGTAAATAAGTATAATTGTCATTATAAGGAGGAGGAGCCTGATTAAAACCCAATCCCAACCCTTTCTTTTTCTGGTATGCTAGCTGTTGATCACACAGGTTTTTGACTAATTTACTGGAAGAATCAAATTTTTTAATATTTAGCTCATTTATTTGATATCTATCTCTGATATCCTCCAGTTCTTTAGTCACATTGCATAGTTTTTCTTTAACCATGAAGAGTTGGGCTGTTGTTACACTAACATCATCCTTGAGTTGGATAATGTCTTTTCGCTGAGCTTCGATTTTCTCTTTAAAAAGTTTTTCATTATTAGCCAAAGTGAAATTTTTATTCTTTATATCATTGTAATCTAGAATTAGCTCAGCGTTATGTAACCGATATGCCTCATTTCTTTCTCTACACTCAGGAGTGCAAAAGACAGAAAGTATCTCTTCACGTTCTTTAGTAATTCCTTGAGCCAGGGGTTTGTTAAACATAAATGCTGAATTTTGTGTGGATGAGCAAGCAGCAGCGGATGTGTTGCCTTGAGTAGACTGCTTGTCAGCATTGTCATATGATTTGATTAGTGAGATCAGCTCATCTGACTTCATTTTGTAACAGTAGCAATCGGTTGTCAATATTATCTGATTAACATTGCTAAACCAACTACAGTTTGCCTGATCTGGAATCCCTTTTATAGCATCCAGAAGCTTTCTATTGCTCATGTGAGTAGACACCACCATCTCTGCCTTCTCCATTTTAGAGATCAGTTCAGCAAACCGACCTGTAAGTGCTTCTATAGATTCACCATATGAGTATCTGAATCCTTGGAGTTCCTGCTCAAGCACCTCTCTCTTAGAAGACATTTTTAAGAAGTGATTCCCCCAAAAATGTGATCTTTTAACTATTTTCTCAACACAAGCCCAAAGTGAGAACCTGTGTACTCGCTAACTCAACCTTTATAGGCGAATGAACCCACTTTCTGAACTGCACTTCAAAACCTGTCAAAACTTGTCACAAACCAAACAAACAAACCTTTTTTTTTATTTAATATTTCCCCTTTTTTTTAAAGAATATATATACTTTTTATTATAAAAGAATAATGATTATTATTAATATTTATTATTATTATTATAATTATTATAAAAACAATGATTAGACAATGATCACTAACAGATTTGATGATTATTTTTATTATAATTAATACTAAAGATTAATTATTATTAAACTAAATCAAACGTCACTGTCTGTCGATGAAGATGATATTTGCCGGAGTACACGATACGGTGACGACGGTTGTCTGTGAAGATGGAGAATGGTGAAGGTGATACGAAGGTTACAGGTTTTACAAAGATGATATGACTCGGAGACGTTGGTGGATGTAGGGGTAACGGTAACAGTGTGATGATGAAGGTGAACGGATAGGCGGTCGGAGAAGGTGACCGGAGTTGAACAAGATGATGAAGTGGGAACTAGAGAGGATGAAGTTGCAGGTTTCCGGCGACGGTTATCGAACAAGAAGATGATGATGAAGGTAATCAATGGTTGTGACTCGTAAACGTTGGACTCGAAACCAGTGTGAGTGACTCGAGACCAATGTGAAATGAGAGTGACTCGAGACTGTGAAAGAGGTCGAGACCTTTGTGAAGGTTAATAAGTCGAGACTGTTTGAAAGATGTGAAGTCGAAACCGTGATTGCGACTCGGAATCTAGGTTGCGACTCGAGAAGATGATGACTCGAAACCGTTGTGAGTCGGAACGGTGATCTCGTCGTTGTCAGCCGGAGTTGTTGATACGTTGTTGATGAATGAGGTGACTTTGGTGATGAGTCGAGACCTTGGTGGAGATGACTCGAGACCTCCTGAAGATAGATGATGACTCGAAACCACGAAAGCTTGAAGATGACAACACACGTTTCTATTATTAGCCGGAAAGTGATGATATTTAAAAAAATAGAATCAATGTAGCTGTCAACAAATCTCCGAAAACTTAGGAACTTTTTCAAATCAAGATATTTCCAAAATTTTTAAAAGATTACGTTTAATCTTTTTAACAACCTTTTCAACAATTGAAACACCAAAATACACTGATTTTTGATAAAATATTGATGAACACTACGAAGAACACTAAGAACGCGATGAACAAAAATTCAAAATCTTGAATATTTGATATCAAACCGAGCCTAGAAACAGGTTGTAATGGCTCTGATACCACTTGTAAGTCCCGTAGAACGGATCTTTCAATGATATCAAACAACACCAAGTTTGTGCGGAATCCAAACTTGATGTGATTCAAGAATAAACCGAAAATATGAAAATACGAAGAACACAATACCGAATCACTTTCAACACTTGCACACGATTCTATTACTTGAAAAGCAAAACCGTCTAGTACAAGTGCTCACAACCAAATCGCCTCTCTCTCTAGCTCTCTAGAAGATGTAACCATAAAGTTCCAACCCTAAAACAAGTTAGAAACTTGTTTATATACCTACTAAAGCCCACTTCCCTACATGGGCTCCCCTCGGGCCTGCTTGGCCCACATGGCCTAAAGCTTAGCCCAAGTGACCTATAAAGGTCCACAACCTAATATAAACTAACCCGGTATGGCCCAGCTCGTAACCATAACCCGTTGTGTTAATTTGATGCGTCAGTCTCACACTTTAGGGCCTAACAAGTATTGCAAGCTTTGTCACTTAAAAATCTGTTGAACAATTATCTTCTTTTGTTTGATCCGCCTGTGGATCCTTTTACATTCCGTTTCTTATACTCTTGATACTTTCATTCGGTTTGAAATATTATTACTTTTAAACTTCCGCTGTGCATTAAACTGTGATTATTGACTATGATGATATCAACTACATCACGATACTCCCCACCGGGCCCACCGGTAATACGTGGAAATATCGGGGTGTGACAGGTTGGTATCAGAGCCAACATTGAGTGAATTAAACACTAGCCTTTTGTGTTTAATCTCAATGACACAATTTGCACATTCCTCGACTTCCGAGTCTAGACGAAGAACTTAGGACTAATCCAAATTCATTTTATTTTGTCCTTTATTGTTTTTCCTTTGTTGTTTCTTTTGTTTGTTTTGACAGGATCAACAAAATGCCGCCAAGGTTCCGAAGAGGAGGAAGAGGCAAGGAGCCATTCAACGCCCCCAACGATCACGAGGCCGGACCTTCCCACCGGCGAACTCCATCTGTTACAATGAGCACCAGTCCTTAAGAAGACTGGAGGACTTACTTAGAGCCTGCGAGGCGTTCTGTCTCGCTTAGCTCCTCACCTTCCCACCATGATTCCTTCGGGCTCCATCATGGCAACGAGTCCGACCATTCACGCCATTCCTACCTACCACTGCAGCGGTCGGGGTCGCACCGCGCATTTCAGGACCCGACCCCGTATTTCCAGAGTCGATTTAACCCGACAAATCAGATTGAAGAACCAATGGGTCATAACCCATTGGGCCCCGAAGACCATTTTCCTGAAGCTCAGGACATGGATATGGATGATGACCCAGATCCTGCCGAACCACCATCTGGGACACCCACTCACCCCATCGAGATTTTGGATGGGTCGTCTGTTCATGGATCACCTTATCGTGGTCCAGACAGCTATGAGGCAAGGTTTGCCCAATACAACTGGGAGTTTACTCCCTCTTTCAACCCATCTCAGCAGCAGCAGCAGGACCCCTCTGAGGATTCACGTTTTGTAGCGGTCACTCCACCGCCACCACCGCCGCCAGAGTAGCAACGACCTCCAGAGCCACCGAGGCATAGGAGATCAGGAGCACGGATGTCCGTGCGAGGGGGATTCCATTTCAGCACCCCTCAGCATTCAAGTGGCAGTCATTACGCGCCACTATATGAAGACCCACAGATGGGTGGGCCTTCAAACCCCGTTTCTGAGGTGGACTCTACGCCAGTCGCACCGCCACCAGTGGGTTATGATAACCCAATTCCTTCATACGCCGGTGCAGCGGCGTACAACCCTTTTGAGCAGCCTGCCTACCCGGGGTACAACTACTATAATGCCCCCGATGTTGACCCATACCTCGTAGTAGCCAACTACAATGCTCTTCACCCCGAAGGGCCCTATGCAGCTTCGTACTAATCAGGGTACCAAGCTTTTGGGTATCCATACCCGCCACCTCCTGAACCTCCACAGCAGCAGCCGCCGCAGCCGCCACTGATACCGCCACCGCAGCAACAGGAGATTCTTCAGAGGTTGAGCTAGGCGGAGCGGGAGGTTCAAGAAGAGCGTAGGAGCCACCGAGGATTTCTCAAAGGTCTGGCGAATCTAATCAAGGGAAAGAAGAAAAGGGATTTTTGGAGATTCCTTATTTATTTGTATTGTAATTTCCTTATTTCAATCAAGTCCCTGCGTGGACATCTATTTATGTATTTAGTCCCTGCGAGGACTTGTATTTTCAGTTTAGCCCCTTTGTGGGCAAGTTATTTCTGTTAAAGTCCCGTTTAGGGCAAACATGTACTCCCTTTTTAAATTTTAGTGGAATGTTTTAATTTAAAATTTCATTTTGTCATTATATGTATGAATATGATATATGAAATAAAACAAAATATCATTCCAATTTAGAATTAATCTGCCATTATATATAAAAGAAAATCTTGAAGGCAAAACCTAGCCACGTGTCATTTTAAGACAGGGCCATGATGGTAGTTCCTTGTAAGATTCAAAATCCTTGTTAACATCTAAAAACATGTTAACACTCCTGGCAAATGTGATTCGATAAAATCACATAAGTCATCCTTATATTGGATCCTTCCAATTCCTTTCTTATTAATTTAAACATCCATTAGTGATGTAATGCCTACGGGCCATAATCATTCTCAATTTGTCATATAAGACAAAAGACAGTTGTAGTCTATGACACCCTGTCAAGAAAGGTAATGAACTATGATTCAATGCCTTAAACGCCTCGATCCTATAAGATCATGGCTTATAAATTAAATTATCCCTGTGACTTGGCCTTTTGTGCCATTGTAATATACTAATAAATTATAACTGAGGAAAATTATAATAAAAATCCTGAAGGAAGATGCTTAATAAATTAACCAACATGGTTTATTAATACCATGGTTAATAAAATTATCAAGGTGACAATTATGTTATAGACTTCTGAATGAATTATTATCATTATCTTATGTAGCAATCAAGCTACATGGCAGAATCTGAAGAAATCAACAGTCACTCTATAGAGAATCATGATACTACCAGAATCAACGTAACTGGTGCGGAACTTCAAGCATTAATTGATAATGTTGTTTCTAAAGCCATGGACAGGCAATTTAGAGAGTCTAGTGGAACTCGCTCAAAGACTCCCTCTATAGCTCACAGTAAGCCACCTTCTAAATCTCATGAGTCAAAGAAGGATGATGCCCAACACTCATCAAATCAGCACAGTATCCCGTCTAAGAAGATTATATTCGATCAAGAGCCACGTACAAAGGCCTGTTCATATAAGTATTTCGTCTCCTGCAAGCCCAGAGATTTCACTGGGGAAAAAGGCGCCATTGATTGCATGACGTGGCTAGACGAGATGGATACGGTGGTCGATATTAGTGGATGTGCCGAGAAAGATATTGTGAAGTATGTTTCACAGTCGTTCAAAGGAGAAGCCTTAGCTTGGTGGAGGTCCTTGATCCAAGCTACTGCAAAGATTCCGTTATACAATTTATCATGGGCTCAGTTTGTTGCTTTGATCAAAGAGAATTTCTATCCTCAACATGAAGTTGAGAAGATTGAGAGTGACTTTCTGACATTGGTTATAAAGAACTTAGACTGTCAGGCATATCTCACGAGTTTTAACACCATGTCTCGATTGGTTCCTTACTTGGTGACACCGGAACCAAAACGTATAGCCCGTTTCATTGGGGGTTTAGCCCCGGAGATCAAAGCTAGTGTGAAAGCATCTCGACCTACTACCTTTAGGTCAGTAGCTGATTTGTCATTATCTCTTACCCTTGATGCGGTCAGGCAGAGATCGTTTAGGAATTCTGATGCTGGGAAGAGAAAACGTGAGGATGTAACTCACACCTTTCAGACAAGAAGCATAAAGGGAACTCTGATCACAAGAAGAGTTCAGGGTTTAAGAAGGATGACCAACAGTCGGGTGAGAAGCCCAAATGCAAGACCTGCAAGAAGCGTCATCTGGGAAAGTGTAGGTATGAAACAAAGTCCCAATCACAGCCAAGAGCTTGTGGGATCTGTAAATCTAATGAGCATAAGACGTTGGATTGTAAGAAGATTAAGGATGCAACTTGTTACAACTGTAACGAGAAGGGGCATATCAAGTCCAACTGCCCAAAGTATGGGAAGAAGCCTGAAGAAGGCAAAAAGACCAATGCCCGAGTCTTCCAAATGAATGCTCAAGAAGCGATCCAGAATGACAACGTGATATCAGGTACCTTTCTTATCAATGATGTTTATGCAAGGGTATTGTTTGATTCGGGTGCAGATAAGTCATTCGTAGATAATAAGTTTTGTAAGTTATTAAATCTGCCTGTTAAAACCCTGAGCATAAAGTATGAAGTAGAATTGGCCGATGGTACCATAGAAACCGCTTTAACCGTATTAGATGGATGCTTTATATCCATTAGGAACCACTCTTTTCCATTGTCTTTACTTCCTTTGAAATTAGCTAGATTCGACATAGTAATAGGCATGGACTGGTTATCTCATAACCAAGCTCAGATCGTTTGTGATAAGAAGCAAGTGGTTATTAAAACACCTTATGGTGAGCCGTTGATAATTCAGGGAGACACTTAGTACGGGTTGCCTAAGCAAGTGTCTATGCTTAAGGCATCAAGGTGTATGAAGAAAGGTTGTGTCATTTATATGGCACAAGTGACTATTGATGAACCAAAGCCCAAGATTGAAGACATCCCTATCATTTCTGAATACCCTGATGTATTCCCTGAAGAACTACCTGGTTTACCCCCAGATAGGCAAGCGGAGTTCAGAATCGACATCATTCCTAGAGCCGCACCTGTTGCAAGAGCACTTTACCGGTTGGCCCCAACTGAGATGAAAGAATTAAGAACTCAACTGGATGATTTGTTGGCCAAAGGATTTATTAGACCTAGCTCATCTCCTTGGGGAGCACCGATTATGTTTGTGAAGAAAAAGGATGGATCAATGCATTTATGCATTGATTATCGAGAGCTGAACAAGGTTACAATCAAGAACATATATCCATTGCCCAGGATCGACGATCTATTCGATCAGCTTCAAGGAGCAAGCTATTTGTAGGATCGAGAATCGATCTGAATGAGTCTTCAGAAAAGCTCTAAACTGATTCAAAGGAGGAATTCGAAGAATCAGAGATTGTATCAGCTTGATATTCACTATTAATTGTCTCTTGTATTGATTAGAACACGTTTACAAGGCTGGAGACACTTCGGCAGAGCTTCGCTACCGGAATCTAAAAGTTACAAATGAAAACAACAAGTCCACTATTTATACTAAATCCATTTCGTTTGAACAAGCATCTCCAGTTCGTATGAACTAGTCCAGTTCGTTTGAACTGACCACTTCGTTTGAACTGGCTTGTTCACCTCTGTATCCTGATAATCTCGAACTGTGTGACTTGTTTCATCTATTCTATTACACGACTCGATACAAGACGAAGTCGACAGACGTAATGCACTAACAGACTCCCCCTCGGATGTTGACGAGTCTGAAGTATCAAGTCTTCTCATTCTTCAGTCTTTATCGGTCTTCGGGCTCTTTCACAATCTGAGACTCGAACGAATATGAAGTCGACAGACAACTGCACCAACAGACTCCCCCTTGAATGTTGACGGAATCTTCAGTGAGAGTCTTCAACATAACGACTCTTCAATCTTGATCGGTCTCCTTTCTTTCTTAGCATGTACCAGGATTTTCTCTTTGGCTCTAACCTCGTCAGACTCCCCCTTTCATCATGCTGGGATCGCTGTCTGGAATTAGCTATCACCTTGAGATTAATTCCTGGCTTTAACTCTTGTTCAACACATCTCCTGCACACTTCTCACCAAAACATAAGTTTTTACTTAAATCAATAAGAAAAACTTACTAGAAATAGTTACACCAAGTTCAAATTAATGACCCTGATTAACTAATCTCAACTTCTTTCTTAATTCAAAATTTTTCAATTCAGCACTCAAACCCAAACATGTTCATCATGTTCAACACTTGAAATTTTGAAAACCCGTTCTTCAACATCAGTTGTCGAAAATCTTTTTGAATTTTTCAAAATTTATGCTAAAACACACTAAAATCTTTTTGGATTTTTGAATGTAAAGAAATGCATTAAAGAAATATTTACAAACACTATTTTTGTGAGCTTGTGTAAGAGGATCATATCAGTTTTTGAGACAAATCACTAGCACCGTTAAGCTTTAAACATTTTCAGTTCTAAACGATTCACGTAGATTGACGATATTGTTGTCCACTTAAACTCAATCTAAAAACTTTCGAAATGCTTACTGATACGTTAAGGTACATTAATATTGCACTAAGTTCTTATGGACCCCACGATCTCAGCATATCCCCTCATCATGCAATACACTGACCCAAATAATGCCTTTAAACTTTTATCAACTGTGATTTGTGCAAAAACAAAGCAGAATGTTTAAACATTAACAATCAGGTCGATACTTCCGTATACGCAGAGAAAGTCCAATGTTTAAACAAAATAAGAAAAATAAAACAAGTTGAAGTTGTTTAGGCTTTAACCACCAGGTTGATACTCACGTATACGCAGAGGTGATCCAAAGCTTAAACGAAACACCAAAGAAAATAAAGCAGAACGTTTAAGCAATAACATCCAGGTCGATACTCACGTATACGCAGAGGATGTCCAATGCTTAAACAAAATAAAGAAATAAAACAAGTTTAAATCTTTGCAAAATAAAATGCACAATCACAGCAACTTTTCAGCAAAGTTGTGAAAGTTCACAAACTTAACCAGTTTTATGTCTTTCGACAATCAGCGATTACTGAGTAGGCACACAATCAAGAAGGACAAAACTAAGTACTATGTTTTTGACCATGTTTCCCACTAGAACTAGGCTTTTTCATTTAGGTTTGTATCGTTATAGCAAATCTACTAGTCTAGCTGAGCCTATCGTCATATCTTTAGTGAGACCGTTTATCACATTTTATCTTTTCAATTCTTTAGCATGCTATGACAGTCCAACTGATCTACTATCATTTCCTCTTTTTCATAACAAAACTCATTTTTTTGCATTTTTCAATGTTTTTGACTTTTCAAATTTTCTAATTTTTTAAAATTTTTACTCCCCCTAAAATCAAAATATGTCTCAATTTTGATTTTCTGGGAAAATTTGAAAACAAGCTGTACAAGAAATGACAACATGATGAGAATTACTTCAATTCTCCATTCACTTGGCATAAACAATCAGAACTCCCCCTGACACCAAAACATTTTCCCATAGTGATTTCAAAACACTTAAGTTTGTTTTAATCAAAATGGTTTTTCCGGAAAATAAGTTTTGTGAATCATTTCTCAAACATGGGGATCATTTATCACCTTGTTCTCTTCAATCACTTGTAGAAACTAACATTTTTAAGAATAAACTACAAACATCATTTGTAGAAAATCAAGTACAACTTAATGTCTCTGATTTACCACTTTTAAGTCGAAATATCACTTTCGTGAATTTCTCAAGAAATGTGCCGAGACCTGCTCCACACTTACCAACCTGGAAGCTCCGGCAAGTCAGTTTTTTCATTTAAACAGATTCACCCAAGCCTGACTGTCCTTGGGTGATTTTAAATTCTTGTTCAACAATGGTGGAAAATTTGCATCATCCATTGTTAGACCAGAATTCTCAACTTTTATCTCAACACATGGCTCTTCTGGCTTTACCACACTAGATTCATCGCCTGAGCGTGGCTTGTCTGACTTTAACGAGTCAGATTCATTGCCAACAACTGGCTCCTTTGTTTCCGGAGAAACAAATTCATCACCAGGAAGTGGATTCTCCACTTTCTTTTGTTTCCCTTTCGTCCTCATATTTGTATCTGATGAATCCGTTTTGCTAGACTTGTCATTCTTTGGAGAACAAGACGATTTATCAGAACTGTTATTCGCTTTGACGGCTAAATCCGAGGACAAAATCCTTTCGAGATACTCTCTCGCCTTCTTCCTCTTCTTCCTCAGTCTGTCTTTCTGCCCTTGCGAAAGCTTCACTTTCTGTTCATGAACTTTCTGTTTTTGAACTTTAGGTTCTTGAACTTTTGGTTCTTTGGGCTTGACATTGACTGATTTCTTTGCCATTTTCTGAGATTCAGCCCTCGATCTTCCCTTTGATCTCATTGGGCAATCTCTAGCAATGTGTCCTTTGATTTGACAGTTATAGCATCTTCTCGTCCCATAACTCCAATTCTGGCAGTTAACAGCAATGTGTCCTCTCACACCACAAGTATAACACACTCTGTTATCGTACCAATCACCACCTGCAGCCCAAACATTCAAGTCATAGCACTGTTTGGCTTTGTGGTAATCATCATTCCTCTTGAAAGTTGGATTTGTCTTTTGAGCACTGTGGTCAAACCTGCACCACTTATTACCAACAGTTTTTTATTTTTCGATTTTTGTGGTTTTTTTATCATGATTGGATGATTGAACTGATGAGCTTTTATTTTCTTTTTGAAGATTTTTCGGCTTTTTATCCTTTTGTTTTTGTTCCACATTCTTCTTTACAGATTTTTACGTTGAGCATTCACCTTTCTCAGTAGAATGTAGAACGGTTTCTTGAAATTTTTCTTTTAATTTCAAAAATATTTTTCTTTTCTCAACTTCATCATCAGTTTTCTCATCACAATCTACAATTTTGACTTTGTCAAAATTTGTGACATTGTCACTTATTGGAACAGAATTGATCGGTTTTGGACATGGATAATCTGGTGTTGATGACGAAGTCTCAAAACCTTTCAATTTCTCTTCAAGCTCTTTGATTTTAATCCGAGCTTTTTCAGCTTCATTTTCAAGCCGAATGATTTTCTGAAGATGAGAGTTTATTTCAATCTGTTTTCAAGATTATTTTTAAAAATAGCAGATTTCTCATCTTCTAAAATCTTCATTTGACTTTGAAAATCTTTTTCAAATTTTAATTTTTCATTTTCAAATTCTTTTTCCTTTTCTTTCAAAATCTTGTTTTTCAATGTCAAACTGTTCAAATCACTTAACAGTTTAACATTTTCAGATTTCAGCTTCTCACAATTTTCCTTCATTTCAAGAATCTGTTTATCCTCATATTTCTTCTCGTCTTTCAAAACTGAAATTTCTTCGGTCTGTTCCTCTCCCACTTGGACACCTTTATTCCTGCTTCTTTTTAGTATTGATTTTCCATTTTGACTTTTCTTTTTCTCAGCATTTCTCTCCATCTGTTCTTCAAGTTTCTCAATGAATTGACAAATTGTCAATCTAGAGTATTCTCCAGTTCTTTTTAAATCCAAAAGATATGTACCCCACTCTTGTTGAGGTATGGCATTGGCTAATTTATTATCCCATTCATTTGGACTTTTCTGAATACCCTTCTCAGACATTGAGCGAACAAGATGGCTATACCTCTCAATGATACCATTTGTACTTTCTCCTGGACAACCTGAAAATGAGTCAAACTCTTTCTTTAATACATTTATTCTATTAACTGTTTCACTATTCATATTAAAGAAATTTATATCCATGATTCGTAAACACGTTTATCAAGACAGTCACTTTAAACGAAATATCAAGTTCAAGCTATATCCTCTTTCAAACGAACTGAGTTCAAAACGAACTGAAATCTCCAAACGAAATTTAGATCAAACTTCAGACGAACTGAAAGTTCACTTCGTGTGAACTGTGTGTAATTCCAAACGAACTGAACTGATCTCTCACACGAACTAATGGTTCAAATGAACTAGTTCAGACGGACTAACAACCTTTCAAACGGACTGAACCTTTCAAACGATCTGACCTCTTCAAACGAACTGGAACCACTCAAACAAACTGAGATCTTCACACAAACTGAGGTTCAGACTTTACTTCGTGTGAAATGAACTCTCAAACGAACTGAAATTGATGCGAACATTCAAGCGAACTGGATTTTACGCGAACAGGAGGTTCAAACGAACTGGACAAACACCAATCAAGTTCACTTCATATGATCTTTCAAGCGACCTGGGGTTCTCAAACGAACCTGAATGAAAAACCCAAACGATCTGATCAAGTTCAATTCAAACGAACTGAACTGTTCAATTCTCAAATTCCAATTTCTGATAAAAATTGAAACTCTAGGCTTGTTCTACATCAAATTTCGATCATACTGATGTGTTTATCGTTCAAAATCGTCCACTAAATCGTCGTAGATCTGAGTTTGAAGTTCCTGTTCGTGTGAATCAGACAAGTCTCAAACGAACTGATCGTTTTTTTATAAAATTGATTGAGTTTTACTTTAGGTATTAAACTTTCACAGATTATCTAAAACATAGTTTCGCACACAATACTTGAAAATCAAATCATTTTATCCAGAAAATCTAGGTTAATTTTGAAAAACGTGACATAATGGAGTAGAAATCAGAATTCTTGATGAAATCGAGCTGAAATTGCAAGAGCTCTTCCTCCTGAGCTCTGATACCACTTGTAGGATCGAGAATCGATCTGAACGATTCTTCAGAAAAGCTCTAAACTGATTCAAAGGTGGAATTCGATGAATTGGAGATTGTATCAGCTTGATATTCACTATTAATTGTCTCTTGTATTGATTAGAACACGTTTACAAGGCTGGAGACACTTTGGCAGAGCTTCGCTACCGGAATCTAAAAGTTACAAATGAAAACAACAAGTCCACTATTTATACTAAATCCAGTTCGTTTGAACAAGCATCTCCAGTTCGTACGAACTAGTCCAGTTCGTTTGAACTGACCACTTCGTTTGAACTGGCTTGTTCACCTCTGTATCCTGTTAATCTCGAACTGTGTGACTTGTTTCATCTATTCTATTACACGACTCGATACAAGACGAAGTCGACAGACATAATGCACTAACAGACTCCTCCTCGGATGTTGACAAGTCTGAAGTATCAAGTCTTCTCATTCTTCAGTCTTTATCGGTCTTCGAGCTCTTTCACAATCTGAGACTCGAACGAATATGAAGTCGACAGACAACTGCACCAACACTATTTCTCCAAGATTGATCTAAGGTCAGGTTACCATCAGCTGAAGGTTAGAGATGAAGATGTGCACAAGACTGCATTCAGAACTCGCTATGGTCACTACGAGTTCTTAGTGATGCCGTTCGGGCTCACTAATGCACCAACAACGTTCATGGACCTCATGAATCGCGTTTGCAAACCCTACTTGGACAAGTTTGTCATTGTCTTTATTGATGACATTCTTATTTATTCAAAGAATCAGGCTGATCATGAGAGGCACCTTCGATGTATTCTTAAACTTCTTCAGCAAGAAAAGCTTTACACCAAGTTTTCAAAATGTGAGTTTTGGCTTCGGGAAGTCCAATTTCTTGGACATATGGTTAGAGAGTGTAGTATCCAGGTGGATCCCGCTAAGAATGAAGCCATCACGAATTGGCAAGAACCGAAGACGCCCACAGAGATTCGCTGCTTCTTGGGTCTGGCTGGATACTACAGACGTTTTATTGAAAATTTCTCAAGGATTGCAGCACCCGTAATGTAACGCCCCGAAATTAAAAAAAAGCTTTATATTAGCATTATATAAAGTACAAAGTAAACGAGAATGAGCTAACTAGGAAATAAATAACCCAGTTAGTTAGTTATCTTGTTTTAAAGCATGAATGAATATAAAATTCGTCAAAGATATAAACTAAATAAAAGTGGAGGGGCCTATGTTGTTAAAATTGAAACTTTAATACATAAAACAAATTAAAACACACCGAACACACTCAAATGATGTGTCTGGTCGATCAAGAAGCAGGGGGCGACAAAGGTTCTTCACCAAACCCTAATTCTCACAAAAACTACAAATTAAGGGCTTAAATCAAGTCAAAATCGAAATCTAAACATAGATCCGTGATCACCTAGTCAAAGGGATCATAAGGTATGCCAATTTAGGTTGTTTTGATTCAACTCAAATCCCTAGCATATGATGAAAATTGAATGTTTAGCTTGATTTTGTGTTGTAATGATGAAATTAGAAGATATATGATGTCTAGGGATAAACCCTAGGTGAATTCTTGTTAAAACCTTGCATGTAAATTATGGGTTCATAATCACCATTTTAGGTGATTAATGTGTTAGTAGAAACTTGATAAACACTAGAATTATGATTCTTGTTCTAGTGAAACCTGAGTTTTAGGAGGTAATCTCTAAAATATGAATGTAAAATTTGTGTAAATTTGCATGATTGAAGTTGAATTAGATGAGGATTTCAAGTCATGAACTTGGTTTTGTCTATATGAAAATCTAACCCGCTACGTGTTTGTTGAAATGCCTAAGTGGGGACTAATATGTTAAAAATCGGATGAAAACGCATAATTGACTAGTGTGCCAATTTATGTGTTAATAATTACAAAAAGGGTTCTAAATTGAAGTTGAATTGAACTCTTTAGGCAAAGAATCCGGATCGTCAAGTGGACAAGCCGGAGGAGGAGATACGCGTTTGAAGGGTGTGCTCTAAAGGTACGTAACTACGGTTTCGTTAAGTTATGTTCGATTATGTGATTTCGTTAGTAGATTTTAAAATTAGCATAATACATGAAGTTGATATTAGTCGAAGTGACGAAGATCACTAGATTAAATAAACGGGTCAAATATCGGTTGAAATTGTAGTGTTGAAGTGACTAAAACGTCACTCGTTAAAAAAAATTGAGTTATAAAAGCGTAAACCACGGAACGGACGTGATACGGTAGGTTAACGAGCCCGGGAATGGGTAATTATGGTTAGAGACCAATGTTGATGATTTATGCAAGTATGTAACTTGATTCGTTACATTGAGTAATTTTGATAATTAGCATATGTATAGTTGCGTTGTAGAATAAAGGTTGTGTTGATTTAAGCGACAATGTTCGTCATTTGAAATAATAGGTTAAGAATTGGTTAGAAGTCGTTTGGTAGTCATCATAATGGAGGATTCCGTAGATGAGCCAAACGGGTTGAATAATGGTGTAATAGTACCGTTAGAGTTATTAAATAGTTAACTTAGGCGGTTACAATCATACGAGCATGAAGCCATAAGATTGGTAATGAAATGCAGGTGATAATAAGCCCCGGAAGTTGGGTAACAAGCGCCTTATGTTTACTATTAAAAAGGTAGTAAAATTAGCGTAACTTGAATGGGTCGAATAAATGCATAGTGATTTTTAGTTATTCGGTCTGTAAACTAAATTTTCGGTATGATAATCATTATAGACGCGTCGGTAATGAATTTACAGACGTATAGGAAAAAGAATCACCTAAAACGGACTTACGAGTCAAAAGTTATGGACAATTGAAGTTAAAATTTAGAATTTCCGGAGCTGGCAGCAAATGCAGGTTATAAACCTGCATCTGCTGGAAAATCGTTTCCCCCGCGCCATGCGACAGGATCACCTGGATCCGCCGTGGCACGCGAGAGCCGCCGCGGCACGCGACAGAACGAGCGGAACCTGCCGCGACACGCGGCAAGACAAATCTTGAAATTTTGTTTTGTTTTTCATGTTTTGATGCTAGAACTTGTTTATACGCACTATATTAACGTCAAAACTAATACTTTAAGTGGTTTTGACCATTAGGTGACATTGGGGACTTTCCGGATGGCGTTCAAGCATGTTATCAAGAATCGAACACGAACTTTTGAAGCTTCCGCGTTAATTTAACCTGTCTAGACAATGTTTTTGAAGTAAATGATTTGCAAATTATGTTATGAATATTTAAGCTAGTTGGTAGTTGACTAGTATGCGGTTACATTAGAACTTTGAATTGGTAACTTAAGTTTTAATTAAAGCATTTTTTTATAAAATCCAGTATATTATTATTAAATTCGAGTAGTAATTAGACGGGTGTTACAAGTTGGTAATCAGAGCTTAAGGTTATCAAGAAAGTGTTCGGTTCAAGCTTGATCGATCGTCCAGTAAGGATTAATTATTTATTTTAGTAGATTTTATTATATGTGAGAAAAAGAGAGGTAAATTGGCGTGCATGGGAAGAGCGTGTTAACACACTCAAACCCGGAAAGTGCACTAAATGAGAACGGTTACAGCAAGTTATGAACTTGGCTAAACCAATGCAAATAAGGTACATGTTATAGATGAAATGTTTAACAATTCGTATAAACATTTCAGTTTCAAGATGACGGAAATATGGGAGGAGTGTATAAATACGCACGGACCCGGGAAAATACACTAAGTAAGAAAGGTAAGACAAGATATATACTTGACCAAACCGAAAAAGAATAACACATTACTTATGATTAAGTGAGAATGATATAAATTTCCGTATAATAAGATGGAAACGAATTAAATAATTATTGATTAACCATTATGGATGTTTCAGTTAAAGAAATGTCTAGAGTAATCAGAGATGATTCGACATCTCAATTGACTGAACAAATGAAAGCTAAGATTTACGAGGCAGTCGGAAAGGCTCTAGAAAATAGTCTATCACAGTATATTGATAGATTACAAACCACAATCGTGCCGGTGGTGGACGGTATGATGGCTGAATTGAAAGACATCATATTACAAGAAATAGAAGAAAGGAGTGTGTTGGATATGAATCCAAGTTCCGTAAAGAAATCCAAGTCTAATAAAGCTCCCAAGAAAGGAGTTACAAAAAGTGTGTTACATCAGTGTAAATTTTGTGGAAAAATTCACAAGGGCACATGTGGTAAGCCAAGACATAAGAAGTCTAAATGTCCAGAGAGGCTTGGAACCAAAGACACAACCGACACAAAGTCTGATGCCCAGAAATCAAGGACAAAGTTGTTTTACATAACAGCCGCAGAGGCTAAAGCCGAACCTGATGTCGTTTCAGGTATACTCTTGTAAACTAAATTTCAGAATGAATTTTTAATTATTACGAGTGCAAATAAATCGTTTGTTTCATATCGATTTATTCAACATCCTACATTCGCGTTAACGAAATTACCTATGCTTTGAAAAATAGAAATAGGAAATAATAAAAGTTCTATTGTTTATAAGAGGTGTTGAAACTGTACATTGAGCATTGAGGTAAAAGTAATATCGATAGATATTGCAATGGGAAGGAGTGCATGTACACTCGAACCCGGAGATGCAATGAAAGACAAGTGTCATAATGGGAAGGAGTGCGTGTACACTCGAACCCGGGAAGTTAATGAAGTGAATAAATTTTGTATTGGGAAGGAGTGTAATTACACTCGAACCCGGAAATTGCAATAATAATAAATAGCGAAGACAAGGTTATAGACTTGGCCAAACTAAATAAAACGTGTAGAAGCGTCAATTACATCAACAAACGATGTAGATAAAGTTCATGCAACAATAAGGAATAATAAAATTAAATGAATTAATTCTGTTATTGTTTCAATGGGATTAAGGTTAAAGATGAGAAATTAAGACTCGGACTGAGAATATCCGCGAAAAAGAAGTTAAATGAATGATATGTATTATTCGCTACTAAGAATAATAAAGTATCAATAAATGCAAATTTAGAAACTTGGGTATGGGTAACCATCCAAGTAATACATTATCAATCAAATCCTCATGAGGAAGAACGATGATCGCAGTGATGAATGTGATTATATAAAAGCCTAGTAAAATAAACTTTATGAAAGTGTTAGAATAAGAACGGGAAACCCCAAAAGCCGTATAACCATAACAGTGGTTTACTGAATAAGACTTTAGAAATGGGCTTTCGAAACATTAGTAAAAGAAACAGACCTAAGGGTCGCTAACAACAGAAAGGTGGTGTTCGCATCAAATAAGCAAAATGCTTGATAATAAAGGTAAACGGAAGCCGGATGACGGGAGCGTGTTACATTAAGGTAATAAGCCCAAGGGAAGGGATAAGAATCAAGGTAAATAAAAATATAAACCAATAAACAAGAATGTTAGGGAATAGGGGTAAAGTTTGACTATCATAAGCGATGAAGTACAAACGAACAAGTCAAACAAGACGAATGAAAGAATAAAAGACTTGGTGGAATAAGGGCGACGGAATACACTAATACTACTGAATAAATCAAAACGAAGTCTTAATACATGCCGGAATGGCTGCTTTAATAGTGACTTCGGTAAAATACCCGATAGATGGGTAGGAATACGGATCTATACGTAAACCGAGAGACGGTGGCGCAGATTAAAAGTCAAAAGACTTGGATTAAGAGTTATGACTAAAGGACAATAAAATTTCACAAAAAAACAGAAATTTCGATAGTTATGTTCAACTATTTTAATATTGGACGGGCCGAATAAAGTATAATAGTTGATATTCCATGTAAGCGTAACCCGAATAATGAAAGTGCGAAATATTACCGAACCAATGTCAAAGGTCGTAAAAGAGTATGGAAAGGAAAACGCAAACCAATAAAACCGGGGTGTTAAAAACATCAAGATAACGAACCCGGTAACGGGTTGAAAGAAAATAGGGGCATAAAGCAAATAACGGTATGAGTAAAATAAACCGACGCGAAGGTGACATAAGAAGTCATAGAGTCGGAAAGATAATCCGAAAGAAAATGAGTGTAGCCTTAGACTACGGTCAAGGTCAAACGAATAGAAGATGATCCATGGGATCACCATAACCTCCAGATTATAAACAATGTAAAGGTCTACGAGACCAAAATGACCATTGGGTCGCAAATACAAAGAAACAAACTATGGGGTCTCACCCTAAAAAGGTGAAGACCTAATAGAATAGTCTACAAGGCTAAGTAAAGGAACCTGCGGGTCGATAATATAAGGCGTGGGAACCAATTATGATTTCTCGCGTAAAATGACAACGCAGAAGAATAATCCTTGTCGTCAATTCCTTGATATGATTAATCGACGTATGTTAAAGAGAAAAACATTAAACTAAAAATTCAGTTTTAGTAAAGAAACAACGTTCTAACAAATATAAATATTATGAGAGAAGTTAGAAAATGGTTAATACTAAAGAACATAAGCCTTAACGCCGATAGGTGTAAGACGATGCGTTCAAAAGAAGATTCATAATAATGAAAACTAACGAAAATCTAACCATGACGTGATGTGATCAAGGACCCAAGAGTGGTACAGAATACAGCCATGCTATAATATAAGTTACTAGATATGAAATGATAAACACGCAAAGGGCCGATGACGGCAATATAGCATACCCGAATGACGCGGTAAGAGGTAAAATGGTGACCAATTAGTCTAGGCAATAAAACAAGTTGTAGTCAAAATAATGTTGTGACTTATGTAGAGCGCTTGTCAATATAAGACTAGCGCGAAGTAAATATGCTGATGGACTCAGCGATTGGATGGTCAAAAGACAACCCGGTCAAAAAGGCGACAAAGATAGGAAATAAGTGATAAAAGGTTACGGTCCAATAGGACATGTGCTTAAAAGGCACACATGTCAATACGAATAAAAACCTTTTGCCAGAAAAGAAAGAATGCCTTGGAAAACGAAACAAAGATAGTTAGGTCTAAACCAAAGGACTACTTAAAGAAGGTTTCGGGAACGAAACCCTTTTTAAGGGGGGTGGACTTGTAACGCCCCGAAATTTAAAAAAAAAGCTTTATATTAGCATTATATAAAGTACAAAATAAACGAGAATGAGCTAACTAGGAAATAAATAACCCAGTTAGTTAGTTATCTTGTTTTAAAGCATGAATGAATTTAAAATTCGCCAAAGATATAAACTAAATAAAAGTGGAGGGGCCTATGTTGTTAAAATTGAAACTTTAATACATAAAACAAATTAAAACACACCAAACACACTCAAATGGTGTGTCTGGTCGATCAAGAAGAAGGGGGCGACAAGGGTTCTTCACCAAACCCAAATTCTCACAAAAACTACAAATTGAGGGCTTAAATCAAGTCAAAATCGAAATCTAAATATAGATTCGTGATCACCTAGTCAAAGGGATCATAAGGTATGCCAATTTAGGTTGTTTTGATTCAACTCAAATCCCCAGCATATGATGAAAATTGAATGTTTAGCTTGATATTGTGTTGTAATGATGAAATTAGAAGAGATATGATGTCCAGGGATAAACCCTAGGTGAATTCTTGTTAAAACTTTGCATGTTAATTGTGGGTTCATAATCACCATTTTAGGTGATTAATGTGTTAGTAGAAACTTGATAAACACTAGAATTATGATTCTTGTTCTAGTGAAACCTGAGTTTTAGGAGGTAATCTCTAAAATATGAATGTAAAATTTGGTAAATTTGCATGATTGAAGTTGAATTAGATGAGGATTTCAAGTCATGAACTTGGTTTTGTCTATATGAAAATCTAACCCGCTACGTGTTTGTTGAAATGCCTAAGTGGGGACTAATATGTTAAAAATCGGATGAAAACGCATAATTGACTAGTGTGGCAATTTATGTGTTAATAATTAAAAAAAGGGTTCTAAATTGAAGTTGAATTGAACTCTTTAGGCAAAGAATCCGGATCGTCAAGTGGACAAGCCGGAGGAGGAGATACGCGTTTGAAGGGTGTGCTCTAAAGGTACGTAACTACGGTTTTGTTAAGTTATGTTCGATTATGTGATTTCGTTAGTAGATTTTAAAATTAGCATAATACATGAAGTTGATATTAGTCGAAGTGACGAAGATCACTAGATTAAATAAACGGGTCAAATATCGGTTGAAATTGTAGTGTTGAAGGAACTAAAACGTCACTCGTTAAAAAAATTGAGTTATAAAAGCGTAAACCACGGAACGGACGTGATATGCTGAGGTTAACGAGCCCGGGAATGGGTAATTATGGTTAGAGACCAATGTTGATGATTTATGCAAGTATGTAACTTGATTCGTTACATTGAGTAATTTTGATAATTAGCATATGTATAGTTGCGTTGTAGAATAAAGGTTGTGTTGATTTAAGCGACAATGTTCGTCATTTGAAATAATTGGTTAAGAATTGGTTAGAAGTTGTTTGGTAGTCATCATAATGGAGGATTCCGTAGATGAGCCAAACGGGTTGAATAATGGTGTAATTGTAGCTTTAGAGTTATTAAATAGTTAACTTAGGCGGTTACAATCATACGATCATGAAGCCATAAGATTTGTAATCAAATGCCGGTAATAATAAGCCCCGGAAGTTGGGTAACAAGCGCCTTATGGTTACTATTAAAAAGGTAGTAAAATTAGCATAACTTGAATGGGTCGAATAAATGCATAGTGATTTTTAGTTATTCAGTCCGTAAACTAAATTTTCGGTATGATAATCATTATAGACGCGTCGGTAATGAATTTACAGACGTATAGGAAAAAGAATCACCTAAAACGGACTTACGAGTCAAAAGTTATGGACAATTGAAGTTAAAATTTAGAATTTCCGGAGCTGGCAGCAAATGCAGGTTACAAACCTGCATCTGCTGGAAAATCGTTTCCCCCGCGCCACGTGACAGGATCACCTGGATCCGCCGCGACACGCGAGAGCCGCCGCGGCACGCGACAGAACGAGCGGAACCTGCCGCGACACGCGGCAGGACAAATCTTGAAATTTTGTTTTGTTTTTCATGTTTTGATGCTAGAACTTGTTTATACACACTATATTAACATCAAAACTAATACTTTAAGTGGTTTTGACCATTAGGTGACATTGGGGACTTTCCGGATGGCGATCAAGCATGTTGTCAAGAATCGAACACGAACTTTTGAAGCTTCCGCGTTAATTTAACTTGTCTAGACAATGTTTTTGAAGTAAACGATTTGCAAATTATGTTTTGAACATTTAAGCTAGTCAGTAGTTGACTAGTATGCGGTTACTTTAGAACTTTGAATTGGTAACTTAAGTTTTAATTAAAGCATTTTTTATAAAATCCAGTATATTATTATTAAATTCAAGTAGTAATTAGACGGGTGTTACACGTAACTTCATTGACTCGCAAGAACATCAAGTTTGATTGGGGTCCTAAGCAACAAGAATCCTTTGAGATTCTTAAGCAAAAGTTGAGCAATGCACCTGTGTTGACATTGCCTGTCGAAGAATTTGTGGTTTACTGCGACGCATCGCACACTGGCATGGGATGTGTGCTTATGCAGAAGGGCAAAGTTATTGCTTATGCTTCCCGTCAATTAAAGGTGCACGAAAAGAATTACACCACCCACGATTTGGAGTTGGGTGTCGTTGTAATTGCACTAAAACTTTGGAGGCATTATTTATATGGTACCAAGTGTGTGATCTATTCTGATCATAAAAGTGTTCAACACTTGTTCAACCAGAAGGATCTAAACATGAGACAGCGCAGGTGGATGGAGACACTGAATGATTATGATTGTGAAATCCGATACCATCCAGGCAAGAAGGCGAACGTAGTCGCCGATGCTTTGAGCAGGAAGGAAAGAGTTAAGCCCATTAGAATCAATGGCAAGAGCATTGAATTGAAGAACGGCTTGAATGAAAGATTGTTAGCCGCTCAGAAGGAAGCTGTACTAGAAGCTAACTATCCGAATGAAAAGTTAGGCGTAACTGCTGATCAGTTATCGTATGCCAAGGATGGAATCCTAAGATTAAATGGACGAATATGGGTTCCAATTTATGGAGGACTTAGGGATGTGATTTTTCAAGAAGCCCATAGCTTCAAGTATTCTGTTCATCCTGGCTGTGATAAGTTGTACCAGGATTTAAAGGCAAATTATTGGTGGATAGGTTTGAAGAAATCTATAGCCACTTATGTGGCCAAATGTTTGACGTGCTCGCAAGTTAAAGTCGAACACCAGAAGCCGTCAGGTTTGCTGCAAAAGCCTGAACTTCCCACCTGGAAGTGGGAAATGGTAACTATCGATTTCATCACTAAGTTACCAAAGACAAAGCGAGGAAATGATACTATTTGGGTTATAGTAGACAGATTGACTAAGTCAGCCCACTTCTTACCTATTAAGGAAACACACAGTTCATATAAGTTAGCTTAGCTGTACGTGGACGAGATTGTATCTCTTCATGGAGTGCCAGTGTCTATCATCTCTGATAGGGATACAAGGTACACATCGCATTTTTGGAAAAGCTTTCAGCAATCCCTAGGCACTCGATTAAACTTCAGCACAGCATATCATTCTCAGACGGATGGTCAGAGCGAGCGTACAATTCAAACTCTGGAGGATATGTTAAAAGCTTGTGTTATTGATTTAGGTGGAAGTTGGGATGATCATCTTCTGTTGATCGAATTTTCATACAATAATAGCTATCACTCGAGTATTCAAGCAGCACCTTTTGAAGCTTTGTATGGAAGAAAGTGAAGGACGCCAATTGTCCACACCCCAACCCGCAGCGGAATGGTACGGGGCATGATGATTGCCCAAAGCTTATGGCACTATTAAACTTTCATAATTAAACATATCATGATTAATGTCACACTTTTCATATAAGTTTCAAATATTCAAATAATACATCAACTTGTCCTTTTAATTACTAAGGCAAAGTTCCTACGTGATCCTGATCCAGTCCAGTCTTCAATTCTCTACACCTGTATCATGTGTAAAATAGTATTTTTGGGTCAGCTACAAGAGCTGGCGAGTAAACCCTGGTTAAGTAAACTAGGTTTACCATTTAAAATTTAGAAATAAAAGTAATATGTTTTACCTTTTTAATTTCAAATACTAATTAAATATTAAACATGCAATCAATCATGTGGAAGCAATGCACAAGTACTATGAACATAAAATAGTAACTAAGTAATGATTAAGACTAAGACCGACACCGACACCAAAACCAAGCGACACCTTGCGTCCCACACCCATAAAAGGTGTGACTATGGCGATACCAACGTCCCATAGTTAGGAGGAAAGGTAAGCCCAAGACTAATGGGGCGATACCGACATCTCCAGGTCATGAGGAAAGGTCAGCCGTGGATCCACTGAATGAATGACTATTGACTATGATGACCAACACAACAACAACAACAATAACTTCAACAAACAAACTCAACAGATTGACTTGACCAACCCAGAATATCATAATATTCGACGATTCCATTCCTGGGTGGTTGGTTTGGCCCTAGTTCCTGTAACTCGAATCTTGGCCATGACGTTGACATTCAGTAAAGTATTATCTGTTTTATCTTAAAACTGTGAACTACGGATTAACTTGACCAACCCAGAATATCACAATATTCGCCAACCCAGAATATCACAATATTCGACGATTCCATTCCTGGGTGGTTGGTTTGGCCCTAGTTCCTGTAACTCGAATCAACAACAAGTAATGCATATGCGATATACAAGACTTTGCATGCTCGGTTTTAGATAAAAACAATTGAACGAGACACATTGATACACCCCAAAAAGTTAATGACAAAAAGGGGAGAGAGTTTACTCACAGGTTGCGAAGAGTTAATCCACGAGAATGCACCGCACGAAAAGAACGATTTATATCTAAATAATAATCGCAAAGCAAATAGATGAAATACTATACGAAAGGATAACCAATTGATTTTAGGAAATTGGGTTCTCCTATTTGGGGACTTGGAAATATATAAAATTATATTCGTTTAACAAAGGAATAACCAAAGCAATAATTATATATGTTTTAGAATGTATTAATATGTCAAAAATCATAGAATTGTCATTTTAATAGTTTTAAGTGTTTGATAATGCCAAATGATTAAAAAAGTTCATCAAGCTCATCTAAAAAACTATATAGATTCAATTTAATATTCATCCCCAATTTTATTTTAAAATAATAATTTCGTAACTAGATTTATTTGTCTAAATAATTCCACCAATTCTTTACTTATATAATCATTAAAAAATATATAGAAAATCCATAATAACTTTATAACCATCATATAATTTGTAAAAATCAGTAAGATTATTTAACAAAATTATTAATGATAAACTTGTATATATTTTTAAAGGATTAAAATATATAAACACAAATGATGCAAATTAGATCTAAGAATTCCCAAGAATTAATGAAAGTTTATATAAAAATTACTTAGTGTTTATATAATCTGAAATAATCAATAAAAATATTTATTGATTTTATTTAAGACTATCTTGTATTTTTATTTGATTTAACTAGCAATTAAAACATAAATAATTCACCAAAATTCCAATTGATATCTAGAAATTCCCAAAATTTACACAAAATATACTAGTATGATATATAAAGATAATATACTTTCAATTTCATCAAAACACATGTCTAAATCTAAAAGCCCCAAATTCTATCCATGAAGAACCCTAATTTCAACTAAAATTAAATTCTGATAAATTAGCCTTCTATCACTGAAATTGATAGAGGGATTTTGTAGAGCACGAAAAAGTAAGCAAGTTGGGCTTTGGAATCACCTAAAAAGGTTGACAATTGAAGGAGATATCGTCCGTGGAAGATACGAGCCCTAGATTGTTCTTCGATTAAATTCGCGAGATGTGGTTGATGAAATGAAGAAATTTCAGTGGGGTTTTACATGGTTTGATCAGGAGAATGAAATAGTATGAGGTTTGGGGTTCAATTTTACGAGGATGATAAAACCCAAAAGATGAACATGAAGCTTCCAAGGTAATATTGTTTTGATTTAATCCACATGGTTACGAGATGATTAAGGTGGTGTTTGGTTTTTGGCCAGAAGCACTTCTAGCCACTTATGTCTGCACCGCGCAGACGTGCGCAGATGTTTGAAGTATGCAGCTTGTTTGTTTTCCGGAAGATCTGCAGACCAAAAACGTCTGCCTCACCTCTTCCCCACGCAGACATGGCCTTAAGTCTGCGTACCTCTTCTCACCTCTTCTCCTGCCCACAGACCTGCATCACCTCCACCACCACATCTCCGCCACCGTCTCTGCCACTACCTCCACCACCACGTCTCCGCCACTACCTCCACCACCACCGCCACCACATGCACCCCCACAAAACAAACACCACCCAAAACCCCTAAATCGAAACCACCACGTCTCCACCACCACCTCCACCATCTCCGCCACCACATCTCTGCCACCACCTCTACCGTCTTCCCTGCCATCGCCACCGGTGCGGCTCCCAAAACCCCCAAATCGAAACCCAAATCGATCGCTAACAAAAACCCCAAATCGAAACCATCATCTGTTATCTTCATCATCACCATCATCTTCATCGCATACCTGAGCTTAGTTCCAGTGGGTGTTCGATGGAGGAGATGGAAGTGAGATGGTGGTGGTGAGTGTTTGGTGGTGGTGGTGGTGGTTGCGACGGGGGTGGTGCTGGTTGCGACGGTGGTAGATGATGGAGGAGGTGGAAGTGAGATGGTGGTCCTGAGTGTTAGGTGGTGGTGGTGGTGGTTGCGACAGGGGTGATGGTGGGTGCGACGGTGGACGGTCGATGGTTGTGGTGGTGGTGGATGGTTGTGGTGGTGGTGGTGGTGGGGAGATGAAGGCAGAGAGAGAGAAGTTCTATGGTGTGTGTTGTGTGTGTGTATTGTGTGTGTAGAAGATGTTTTTATAGAAGTAAAAAAAACAAACCCTCTTCTCCTTGCAGACTGCAGACTTTTGGTCCACCTCTTCTCCTGCAGATTCCTGCAGATGTGGTCCGCAGACTGCAGACCTTTTCCCGCAGAAAAAACAAACACCACCTAAGAGTCACAACATATAATACTCAAAGTTAATTGATGATTAAAGTCATTATTTGCATTCAATTAGTCATTAAAAATGACGTTTCAGTAGGTTTGGTTACTCACATTTTCGGTTTCGTGATACAGACAAAGAAGAAAGGAAACATCTCCTTCCAGTGAGTGTGTAAAATCAAAATGGCACCTGGATATATTACCTTAAGGGCTGTAGACCAGTGGTTGGTCGTGTTAAGTGGTACACGAGGTAACCGGGTTCGAAACCCGCTTGTTCCTTCTTTTTTTTCTTTTCTCCAAGTTCCAGCATATATACAATTCGCGATGGTTTTATTCGTAGTTGAGCTGGTAGCTCATTTGGTTACTGCTTCAACAGTTTTCTAGAAGGAACCCGAGTTCGAGTCTAAGCTGAGCCCCGTTCTATGTTTTTAATTTCCTTTTTATAACAAGACAACTTTCAGACATGACACAACGGCCCCTCATAATTAAAGGTCTTGCCAACTTGATTAACCCACATTACTAACCTAGTTAACTCCTTTCATATATAAAACGAACTTAGTTTAGTTAATGAACATTCATATATATGTAATAATTTCTAACTTAACCGAGAAACAGTAAAGTGACGGTAACGGCGTTTGGAAAACCTAAACACACACATTGTAGCCGACACCTCTCACCCTTTGCCTCCTCTCTCGAGCTCCGGCAACCGGAGCCGTATTTCCGGTGACGGTCCGGCCAACTGCGGTTTCTTCTCCGGCCGCACACCAACCTCTAACCTCCTGTCCTTCTTCTACCCCCTCGCACCGCCCACACAACACCCCCTCTTCTCGGGTAAACGGTCGGCCACCACCCTCGGGTGGTGGCGCACGACGACAAGAATACGACAGCAAGGGAGGGAATGAGATGAGAGAGAGAGAGATCGGCGAGAGAAAGGGGAGGCCGACCACCTCCCCCATGGCGGCGAATCCTCCTCCGGCGGCCCAGATTTCGGCAATCGACGGCTGGGGTGCGGGAATTCCGCATCAGATTTAGATGCACAAGGTTTCCGGTGGAATTCCGGCGACAAAGCGTGGAGACACGGTGGTACGGGGTGGTTTCGACGACTCAACAACGAGGATTTAGTAAGTTTCTTTCATTTACTTTTCTCTCGGGTAAACTTGTCAGCTTTACAAGTGCTAACCTAGCTTCCCCTGCATTTTAGTTTTGTTGTTGGCGCGGGTGGCTGACAACGGCGGTGACCCGAGGTCGACGACGACATATAACTGCCGGAATTTAATGGCAGTGATAGTGGTGGCTATACCTGTTAATAGTTTACTTAACCCCGACGCGAAGCGACGGGTAATAACACTAGTTATATAATAAATACTAACTTAACTAGGTTTACTAACCTAGTTAGTTAACTTGTTTTTAATATATAGTTTCCACTAATTACAAAAAAAACAACCCCTTTAACTTCTAACTTTATTTGACTAGCTAATCTAACTTCGTTAATGCTTCACTTATATAAATCCAACTGAATTTTAAATCAAAAGTTTATTGCAAATCTTTACCCAATGAATCTGGCAGGATTTGATATTTTATTAGGAATGGATTGGTTAATAACCAATAAAGCCAGTATTCTATGTGATCAAAAGTCAATACAAGTAAATTCACGTAAATGTGAAAAGATCACAATTAAAGGAGATAAGCCAACTAGATCCACGAAATTCATCTCTCTGATGAAAATTGCAAGCTGTGCAAGAAAAGTGTGACAACCGGTGATTTACGGCTCTTAATTACATGATTAACAGGTGATTAACGCGATAATAAATAGTTTTTACAGCACAAATTAACTTAATTAGGCCTTTGGAGTGCCTAGGAATGTTTATCCGACTTTACAGTACGCGTATGTAGATTCGCGTGGAATCTGCGGAACATCAAACGACAACGAACTGACACCGTACAAAATACTGACAACGCCGACAAGTATGAATGTTACACGAAAATTTTATACTTATGAAATAAATTTTATGAATTTATTGGGCTTCCGTGCGACACAAATGCAAACGTGAACTAAAAACGCGTTGGTAGGAAACGCGTCGACAACGAAACGGAAAGCGACGGAGACGCCTGTCACCTTCGAAATTTACATTTTACGCTATATTTAGCTCCGTAATAAAATTTTAGTAACTACAGTCGAAACCGGATCGAAAAACGGATTAAAGACGGCAACGATATAATTTTTCGCGATTATTACGTAATCGACAAACGAACGCGTCACACGACAAACGCCACTATTATACGCCTTTTAATTTTAAAATTTTATTCTTTTGACACTTATGGAGTTTGGGTTGCGATATCGGGTCTCGTAAAAATTACGGGTCACTTAAACTTGGGGATTGGGTTTGTGGGCCTTGGGCCCAAGTCCAAAGCCCACTAACTAAAACTATATATATATATATATATATATATATATATATATATATATATATATATATATATATATATATATATCTTAGTGTACCATATCCCTCATTTGGGAAAACCACAGACAAACATACATACATACATACAACCAAACTGTATATTTTGGTTTGCTTGAAGATCTATACAAGATCTCTTCTACAAGATTTTCCCTCAAAATCTTTTACTGGAAAATCTTGTCAAAATCTCTACAAGATCTTGTAGAGATTCTTGTCTCAAAAGTTGTATTCTTTTATATAAGGTGTCTGTACTATAGCTTACAGTAATATCTTATGATCAAATTCTCTTGTCTGCAACTCAATATCCACACACAAGACTTATACTTCATCTTCTATAAATAAACACACTTATACCTCAACCCACACATGAAAACACTCTGCCTCTCCTCTCTCGCTCCCTCCCTCATCTTAAAACCCTAAACCTTCTAATCTCTCTCTCGATGTCATCTAGCAACCAATCAACCCACACCATTCGATTGCTCACCGGCAGCCAAGGAGGAGCCGGCTGCCGGTGATCTGGTTCTGGTGGATCTCTCCGAGCTTCGCGGTTCCAACAACACCCCACCCCACTCCCTCTTCTTCTTCGGTGAGACCACCGGCGGCGGTGGTTTCTCTCGCTGATCCTTACGCCTTATTTTTACTAGACTAAGAATGCTTAGTCTAGTAGACTAATAAAACATGAATTAGTTTTACTGAATCTTACAACGAACTACCATTGTATACGCATAGTTGTAAAGAATTAGGAAGGTAAAGATTTGCAATAAACTTTTGATTTAAAAATTCTATTCTTGCTCCCTGCAAGATTTCGGTAATCTTAATTGATTCACAATGGTGTAAGCATTCTTAGCCTTGAATTAGGAAGGCTAAGGAATTAGTTTTACACCTAATTCGTCCTAAAATTTCACTGGGTGTCCCGTTCCCCAAACGCAGACCAACCTAGTCCCAATATTAGGAACTACCGGTAATCCTTGAGAGAAAAAAAGGCGTAAGGTTCACAATGGTGTAAAACTAAAATGGGATAAACTGAGCTAAGATTCGAGTTACAGGAACTAGGGCCAAACCAACCACCCAGGAATGGAATCGTCGAATATTGTGATATTCTGGGTTGGTCAAGTCAATCTGTAGTTCACAGATTGAAAATTTCTCAAGGATTGCAGCACCCGTAACTGAAAAGTCATTTTAGGACCTTTGGAAAACTTATGTGAATTACATACCATGTTTTATACAAATTCAAAGCATAGGATTATGCGGGCATGGAATCAAAGTCAGGGTGGGCATTGACGGTTATACAAACTTTACAAATACAAGAGTTTACAAATACATGGTTCTACGAACATAATGCGTTACAAATACAAAGTTTCCATATAACTTGACAAGAAAATGATTTTTAAATTCGTTTTCTCAATAATAATTCACAAACCGTTTATCAAAAAGATTTATTTCAAATCTTTTCCAAAACAAACTATGCACTCGCTCAACTTTATGTTGATTTTTCGCATGTTTCTTTCTCAGGTTACTTTTCAAAGTTATGGCACGGTTGGAATAGGAGAACCATTGGAGAGTCGAGTGCTTAGTGGGCGTTCGATTTCTAGAAGTCTTAGCATATTTGCTTCTGCTGTGCAATGAAGATACCAGTCCAGTCACGCCAGCTCTGATATTTTCGGGGTGTGAGAGATTGGTATCAGAGCTATAGGTTACAGCGAATAAGGTTTTCTGTAGGAATACCTAGGCTCTAACCTCACTTTTCTCTGGGACTTAGACTATTGAGACTTTGAATACGTACAGAACGCCTAAGACTCGAATATGGTCTCCAACCGTTGTCGAAATACAGAGAGTCGAAATTTTTTTTTTAAACATACGCTATTGTGGTGTTTCATACACGGTACATAAAACAATTACATACAGTGCACAAAACTTGGAGAGTTAGAAAACATGCATTTAGGACCTTTGGAAAACTTATGTGAAATTCATTAAAGGTCATCACGTAGGAACCGCGATTGTTAACTCGGGCACACACTATTATCCATATTGTCTATGATATTTTGACTTCCCAAGCAGGAAGCCTACGCATAACGAAACTCTAGTGCACAAGTATACGTGAAACTTAATCTATACATCAACGGAGGTTGAAGTACAACACTTACGACTCACGAGGAACGGTCTTTGAGAAGACAAGATGGAGCATTTCAGTGACGATATTAATCCTGTCAGCACGAAAACTATCGATCAAGAAGCGGCGGTTTGGCACACGGTCCTGCAACGACACGAGTCATGCCAAGGAGAAGACGTATGTCTCCGCATCCCCCCTATCTTATTAACGATGAGTACGCTATGTTCGACATTCCATGGTAATGTCACCTAACAACTGGTCATCACATGAAACCCCAGGTAAAGTCCTTAAAATTTCTTTTAATTGAAATTCTGACTTTTTCATCTAGTGAGTAGATTTTCACATCCCTACTCCTCTTAATGGTCATTGTGTCCCGATCATTTCTTTCGTTATAGCGAATATTCGTTTGCTTCATTTCTTGAGAATTCATATGTTACACATGCATCGTTTGTTACGCATGTGGTTTCGTTTCAAATAAGCGTTTCATCAAAGTTTAAATATTATTTCGCTAAATCTAATTACTGATTTGTGATTCGAATGACCCGCATTATTATAATTGTTGGCTCCTTTGTTATCAAGTCAACACATTTTCTTGAAATTTCTTTTCTTTTCAAGTTACATACATGGTTTTTCGTCGTAACCATGCCGAAATTTCCTTATTGATATATATATATATATATATATATATATATATATATATATTTATTATCGGATTGCGCTGAAACCGAGTTCAATTGTTTGAACTTGTCCATTACACATATTCAATTCAAAGCATCATATGATGTATTAGGAGCATCATATTCAAATAAATTTTTAACGAGAACTTCATTTGTTCCGAGTCGTAGTAAACTTGTTTGGCATTCGGCTTCATCAAATTGTTTGTTGATTTCGACACCTTGTGGTGGTGCTTTCACTAATTTGAAGCTTGCGCTAATCTCGTTTACGCATCTCATGCACGGATTTAATTATTTATTTATTGATTTGTTTTAAATCCGCATTGATTTATCATATTAAATCAGTCTTAACGCAATCGTGTGTTAAGACGATGGTACACAAATTCATTTTATATTCCGGTGTACCTACTAACGTTTTTTTCATTATCGATCGAATGTTTTGCGGTACTCATTGCTTCTTCATCTTCGATTGAAAACGTTATTTCTTTGATGCTCCATATTCAATTGAAAATCTTATGATGTCGTTTGAAAAAAAAATTCAGATTCACTTCATTGCACTTTCATTTGATTGCAAACATGGTGAACTTGTTCGGTCACCACTATTATAGAGTTATCTCGATCACTACGACACCTTGTGGCGTCGGTATAACATGCAGCTTGTGCTAATCACGATCGAGGGTTTCATGCAAAACTATTACATTTGAGTTTGTTGATTTTAAGTTCATTTAGTGGATGTTATTGTTTCTAGAACTCATTTACATATTGTGAACGTTCATTTGGAATTCGATTGGTCGAAATTCCTGTTCTTGGTTGAATACATGTTAACTTAGTCACACTGGTGACTGTATCAGTACGCCTCGTTTACCTTGACACCAAATTTTGAAACACATTCCTTTTAAACCGTTGGGTTCTTATTGTCGAGGAATGTCCTTGAATTCACATGATTCGAATAAGTCTTGATCCGATTTCATGGTCATCCACTTTGATACTATTCGTATTTACCTACAAATAACGTAACTCTAAGGAGTTAACGTAATCTAAATTTCGAGGACGAAATTTCATTAACAGGGGGAGAATGTGACAACCGGTGATTTATGGCTCTTAATTATGTGATTAACAGGTGATTAACGCCATAATAAATAGTGTTTACAGCACAAATTAACTTAATTAGGCCTTTGGAGTGCCTAGGAATGTTTATCCGACTTTACAGTACGCGTATGTAGATTTGCGTGGAATCAGCGGAACATCAAACGACAACGAACTGAAACCGTACAAAATACTGAAAACGCCAACAAGTATGAATGTTACACAAAAAATTATGCTTATGAAATTAATTTTATGAATTTATTGGGCTTCCGTGCGACACAAATGCAAACGTGAACTAAAAACGCGATGGTAGGAAACGCATCGACAACGAAACGGAAAGAGACGGAGACGTCTGTCACCTTCGAAACTTACATTTTACGCTATATTTAGCTCCGTAATAAAATTTTAGTAACTATAGTCGAAACCGGATCGAAAAACAGATTAAAGACGACAACGATATAATTTTTCGCGATTATTACCGTAATTGACAAACGAACGCGTCAAACGACAAACGCCACTATTATATGCCTTTTAATTTTAAAATTTTATTCTTTTGACACTTATGGAGTTTGGGTTGCGATATCGGGTCTCGTAAAAATAACGGGTCACTTAAACTCGGGGATTGGGTTTGTGGGCCTTGGCCCAAAGCCCACTAACTAAAACTCTAAGTACCCTATCCCTCATTTGGGAAAACCTCAGACAAACATACATACATACAACCAAATTGTATATTTTGGTTTGTTTGAAGATCTATACAAGATCTCTTCGACAAGATTTTCCCTCAAAATCTTTTACTTGAAAATCTTGTCAAAATCTCTACAAGATCTTGTAGAGATTCTTGTCTCAAAAGTTGTATTTTTTTATATAAGGTGTCTGTACAGTAATATCTTATGATCAAATTCTCTTGTCTGCAACTCAATATCCACACACAAGACTTATACTTCATCTTCTATAAATAAACACACTTATACCTCAACCCACACACATGAAAACACTCTGCCTCTCCACTCTCGCTCCCTCCCTCATCTCAAAACCCTAAATCATCTAATCTCTCTCTCGATGTCATCTAGCAACCAATCAACCCACACCATTCGATTGCTCACCGGCAGCCAAGGAGGAGCCGGCGTCCGGTCATCTGGTTCTGGTGGATCTCTCCGAGCTTCGTGGTTCCGACAACACCCCACCCCCTCTTCTTCTTCGGTGAGACCACCGGCGGCGGTGGTTTCTCTCGATGATCCGATGTCACACAACACCCCCCCTCATGCCTTCGTTTCAGGCGACGAAGATCAGACAGAACGAGAAAGAGATGAGTGAGAGAGAGAGAGAGAGAGGTTCAGTGAAGGAGACGACGGCGGCTGTAGCCGCCGGTGATGTTGACGGCAGCGGCGGTACTGGTCGTTTTTCCGGCGACCCAACGGAGACGACGCTATGTTGGTGGTGATAATACTTCCGGTAAAACCTTTCTTCACTTTTTTTTTCTTTTGTTAGATCCGACTCAAGTTCATGTTTTATTTTCTTTTTCCGGTTAAAAAACCGTGTTGGTGATGATGACGGTGATTTTGATGGTGAGGTGGGTTCGTGGTCAAGATGGCAGTGACGGTGGTGGCGGACCGACGTTGCAGCAGTGGTGGTGGTGTTATTTGGTTGCTTCGGGTTCATGCTCGGTTCGGGTCAGCTGTTACGGGTCTGACTCGGCTTCGGGTCAACTGGTCAACAACTTCGGCTCGCAGTTCGGTCAGACGGTCAGCTTCAGTTTTGGCTCGGTCGACTCGGTCAAGACTCGTCAACTCAGCAAGTCAAGCCTGGGCAACTCGGTCGACCCGGTTGACTCGGTCGACTCAGTTAGCATTCCGACACAAGAAGATGGTAAAGGTTTTTACGACACGATTGTTTTGTTATTTTTATAGTTTTATATACGCGAAAACGAGCTTGAACAGAATAAAATCGACGAAATCATTAGTTAAAAATACTCGAATTATTATTTAGCTTGTTTATATAAATTGATTACATACATATACATTGTTGAAGCTTGATTGAATTCTGAGAAATAACGACAACTTGTGTTGTCGGGGGCGTCAAAAAACAGAGAAAACTCTGCCCGTTTTTCGAGAAAATCCGTAAATATAAAGTGGTTTATCATAAAATAAAACTATCGGATTCAAATAACTTTTCTTGACGGCACTTTACAACTTACAAAAACGACGATTCAGATATTATTTACGACAATAAATATCGTTGTTATATTCATTCTAAACTTCGAAATTAGACAAATCTTTTATAAAAACAATATACTTATTTATATGGTTTCAAACGCCGATAATCCGATTTCATTATTACAAACAAATATAGTTTCTATATTTCTTTCAAACAATCAAACGACACGACGATTGTTTTACTAAAATAAATATAGTTTATATATTTATTTGATATACTAAACGACACGAATTCGTTTTATAAAAATAAATATAGCTTATATATTTATTTTAAATATTGTACAACACGAATTCTTTTATAAAATAGATATAGTTTATATATTTATTTCAAACGTTCAACAACTCGATGATGATTTTATAAAATAAATATAACTTTTTTTATATTTATTTCAAACGCCTAAACGGCATATTCGTACATTTGGATAATTTTCATACGGCACGATATATAATACGAGTTGTTATATAATATTCTTTACGTACGCATACGACGTCTCGGGACGACTAACGCGATTGTAACAATATATTTATATGTTCTTATGTAAATATGCATATATTTTAATAATCTCCTGATAACTATGTCCTCCAAGACTTATTAATTACCGACATTGAACAAGACTTAACATGTATAACTTAATCGTTTTCATTAAGTTAACCATACACCGTCGAATCGTTCGGTCAATGATTCGGTAGAGCTTGGTGACACGTAGTTTAGTTACCACTTTTGTTTAGAAACTTAGAAAATATTCCGTGTTAGGAATATTGTAGAATGCACGCTAGCGAGTCTTATCTTGGAAACGACATCACGAAGTCGTAATTAGTTAGCTTTGCACAAGGCAATTCAGGTGAGTTCATAACCCCACCTTTTTACGGTTTTACATTTTTATAAATGTTTTCGGGGTGGAAAGACATGCACGTTTTGTAGAAACATACAAAGTTTTCGATGAACAAAGATTCCATATTTTAGACAAAGCACGTTTTGCAAGAACATACAAGGTTTTCGAATGAACGAAAACTCATATTTCTAAATCATGTTACGAATGGATTTCAAGGAACTCAAATGGTTTACAAATGAATCATACTAAATATACTGGTTTTTACAAAACAAATGCGTATTATCGAAATGTGAATGATTTTCATGACTTTGGATGGGATCCTCTAGTTAAAATATTGGGACTGGGTTAGTCTGCGTTTGGGCAACGGGACACCCAGTGAGTTCATGTAACAACTCTCATTAAAAGTATTAATTCTTATCTTAATTTGTCCAATAGGAAACCCTAATTGAGACCCCCAAGAAATATTGCGTAACCCCTAAAATTTTCAGAACAATCGGAATCAGGATCAGGGCCCCTAAAACTCAGGGGGGGGGGGGGTATTCCCCATTGACGATTATCCTCACAGTTCGCTGTAAAATTCGAATTTTTTCGTTCCGTCGACTCGCCTGAGCTACAAACAGATGTGGCTACCCTATGCTAAAAGGGGACCCGTCGTGTGGCGCGACAGCGCCGTATTTCCAGTATAAGTAGGGGAGTTTGGCACTTGAATTCTGGCGTTGGTTGGACGTAAAAATTCGTTTCGTACACTGAAATATCCTCTGTTTACTTCAAAACAATCAAAATCCCGAAATTATGCCGCGATAACAGGGTAATAACTCGATCACTGCTACGATTTAATGTCCGATCGATAAAAACCAATCCGATGGATGTTTAAGTGGTGCCCAACCTCGGGCTATACTTTGTCATTCGTCGTGAATTCGATGGATGTTTAAGTATTGCACTTTGTCATTCATTGTGAAGGTTTTGATCTCGTGAGTTGTCGTAAAAGTTGGATTAAAGTTACTAACCTAGTTTTCGTGTGCATTGTTATTTGAATTAGGTTAACAGGCTTATCGGTGGGCTAAACTCTGCCCGTTTAAATCTGCAATGTGAGTCATTCTCTTTTTATCAATTGCTTTCCAAAACCCTATTTATTTCAAAGTTATAATTACAGGGATTAAGTCTTTGTAATCTTCAATTACTGCCGGTATGTGGGGTTTTGTATACATTACTTGTTTCCCATCACCATTGGACAACGAGTTAGCCAATGGGTGATCTGACCATAGTCACAGATATAGTCTAGTGACAAATACCGATTTGGGGTAATTGGTTGATAAAAACAATGTAATCACCCTTAATACTGTATATTATAACAAGGTGTCGTTTTGTGCAACATGAATGACTCGCCAGTATTTCCCTGCTGATAAAACCTTTTTAAAACATGTTTCAGGTGATCTGCTGTGATCCAGGAAAAAGTGTCGTGTAGCACTACAAGCTTGAAGAAGTGGCTTAAATAAATAAAGAAACATGTTTTTGTAAAAACAGGGATTTCCCAGTGAAATCACCTTTATCGTAAATTATGGATGTTATCCCTAATTATGAAATAAGATAATCAGGCATTTTCATTTTTTAAACGATCCTGTTAAAATTCCGCTACCAACATAATAATCACCATGGATTTCTGTCCCGTGGCTCCTGGAACGGGTAAACCCGGGCCGGGGGCCGTGACAGAAAAAGGTGGTATCAGAGCCACTGATTTAAGCTAATTAAGTATTTAGAAATACTTAATTTTTCTGATTGCCATTCTGTGATTCTGTGAAAATTTAATTTATAAAATTTTAACCTAGAATTCTGTGTGTTTTCTCTATATATCTGCTAAACAGCATGAATGAGTTGCCTGAAGCTCTTCAGAATCTCAATCTCTACTCTGTGAATGTGGAAGTTTGCAGAGAGTTTACCAGTTATTTGACCGACGTTGATGAACCTATGGAATTTCAACCCCAACCTCCAGAGAAACCCAAACCGAAAAAGAAGAGAAGATTCGTGGGCTGGAGACGTGTGCGCAGGAAGAAACCAGCAACACTGAAAGTTATAAAGACGGAGGATCCCAAAGATAAAGGTAAGGGAATAGAGATCGGAGAAAGTTCCAGGCAAGACCAGGAAATGCCATCTTGGGAGGAGCTGGATCTTAAACTAGCACTTAGTGACCTCATCGGACATGCCGATGCAAACCTCTTCAATTACCCAGCAGAAGCACAACTTCCAGTTGATCTAGAGCCTGAGATCCCAGATCATATTATCCACTCCCAACCTCTACCAGCATAGCTAGAAGAGTGGTGGACCACCGACTGGGAGTTTCAGAATCTCCTAAATAACCCTAATACCTTTTTCCCCCAGTTTGACCCGGAGCCTCCACTACACCCACCTATGAGCTCCGAAAACTTGGCTGAACTCCGCCATTATGGCCAGGAGCTGGTGGACGCTGGGAATAGGATCCGAGAAGTAGGGGAGAGGATATCCTGGAAATACGACGAGAGGGAACGTCGTTTCTGAAATGCCAGCTGACGAGATCATATATGGTGGTGGGAATGTGTGTTTAATACTAATAATATAATATAATCGTGTAAAATAACTAAAATAAAACTTTTGTAAGATAACGGGTGTGTACGGAAGCACACTATAATATATAAAAACGGAAGTCGAAAAATCGACAATTTTGGCTAAATGTGTTGATGTGATTATGTGCGATTGTTTTATTATGTTTGGTTATTAATTAAGTTGGTGCTAATAACTTATATATATTAATTACCAGATGGAACACGCTGGTAATGTACAAGTTAACGAAGGTAACCAATCCACGCAAAACCATGAAGATCAATTTCTGAATAGACAAGATATAGAAAACATCATTGCCCAGGGAATAGCAAATGCTATTCCAGCAATTATTGCTGCTGCCCGAAATCCAGTTGAGCCTCAACAAATTATTCCTAGCAAACGTACTCATGAAAATAACTTCAGTAATAGTGTAAATGGAGGCGGTAACATTAATAATAATGATAATGATGTACTGCAAGCCCCAATTCTCAAAAGAATGAAAGATGCAACGCCTGGTTGCACTTACAAGGAGTTTCTTGCCTGTAAACCTGTTGAATTTGCAGGCAATGAAGGGGCGACTGCGGCACTGCGTTGGTTGGAGAAAACCGAGGCAGTAATTAAAATAAGTAAATGTGCCGAGGGGATAAGGTCATGTACGCTTCTCACCTTTTCAAGGAAGAAGCATTAGAATGGTGGAATACAGTGTTGCAAGCCAAGGGAATCGACATGGCTTATGCCATGGGGTGGGAAGAATTTGAGCATCTGGTGGAAAGACAATTCTGCCCGGAATATGAAAAAGAACAAATGACAAATAAATTCCTGCGCCACCGAATGGTGGATGATGACTGCCGAGGGTATACTTCGAAGTTTTTCGAATATGCTCGAATTGTGCCTACTCTGGCCTCGCCAGAACCGGTACTTATTTCTCGCTACATTTGGGATTTAATTAGCGAGATCCGTGATATTATCAAAGCTGCGAGACCCCGCATGATCGATGATGCGGTGGAATTAGCTAACACTTTGACTGACGGACTGGTGCGTACGCGAGAAGAAAATAGGAAGAAGGAATTGGCTCAGAAAATTACCCAAGGATTCCGTGTGGGTAATAATAGCAATTTCAAGAAAAGAGGAACCGGGCAATCTTCCACTTCGCCGTTCTGCAGGAACTGTAAAAAGAAACATTTTGGAAAATGTAATGAAACCTGCAACTTCTGCAAAGCTATAGGACATCGTGAAGAAGAATGCAGAAGGAAAACAAAGATCTGCTTCAACTGTGGAGAAGCTGGGCATTTTAGACCAGAATGACCTAAATTGGTCAAACCAGCAGATAACAAAACTAAACATGCCGAAGGGGCTACGAAGAAAAACGCAGGAGCCTTCCAATTGACTACGCAGGAAGCCGAACTGATTCCTGAAGTAATAGCTGGTACATTTCTGGTACACAACGTTTATGCGAAAGTATTATTCGACTCTGGTGCAAACCAAAGTTTTATTAATACTTCATTATGCCAAGCTCTTAAACTACCCTTAACAAAACTTAGGCAAGTTTTTACAGTAGAAACGGCAGATGGGAACTCTGTTAACATAGATACGGTTTTGCAAAAAGAAAATATAGAACCTTCAGGTCATAAATTTTCTGCAAACCTATTACCCATGAATTTAGCTGGATTCGATGTCGTATTAGGAATGGATTGGTTAGTAGCCAACCATGCTCAAATCCTTTGTGATAAGAACTCCATAGAAATTCGTGCACCCACCGGAAAAGTAATTATGATTACAGGGGATAAGCCGCGTAAACCCATGAAGTTCATTTCAGTAATGAAACTTTCTAGTTATGAACGAAAGCAAGGAGTAGTGTATATGATTTCGGTAATCATTAGCACTAAGGGTAATGAACTTAAGGAAATTCCTGTAGTCTCATAATACTCGGATGTATTCCCAGAAGAGTTACCAGGATTACCACCAGATAGGGAGGTAGAATTTAGAATTCATTTGATTCCTAGAACTACACACGTAGCAAAAGCACCTTATCGGTTAGCACCCACCGATGTTAGAACTAAAACAACAATTAGATGAATTACTCAGTAAAGGATTTATACAACCTAGTTCATCCCCTTGGGGAGCACCAGTGTTGTTTGTGAAAAAGAAAGATGGTTCGATGCGAATGTGTTTCGATTATAGGGAACTGAATAAGGTTACAATTAAGAATCGATACCCATTACCTAGGATTGATGATCTCTTTGATCAGCTTCAAGGAGCTAGATATTTTTCTAAGATCGACTTGCGCTCCGGATATCATCAATTGAAGGTACAAGAAGAAGACATACCTAAAACTACTTTTAGAACTAGGTATGGTCACTATGAGTTTACACTCATGCCCTTTGGATTAACAAGTGCTCCTGCAGCATTTATGGACATGATGAATAGGATCTGTAAACCATATTTGGATAAATTTGTAATTGTCTTCATCGACGATATACTTATTTATTCCAAAAGCCAGGAAGAACATTGTGAGCACCTGCATACACCCTTAACTTTGTTAAGAAAGGAGAAGCTTTACGCCAAATTCTCAAAGTGTGAATTTTGGCTACAGGAGGTGCAATTTTTAGGACACATGGTGAATCACGAAGGTATTCATGTAGATCCCTCCAAAATAGAAGCAATCACCAAATGGAAGGTCCCGCAATCAGCTACAGAAGTCAGAAGTTTTCTAGGATTAGCTGGATACTATAGGCGCTTTATTGAGGATTTTTCTAAGATAGATGTGCCATTAACTAAGCTAACCTGTAAAAGAGTTAAGTTTGAATGGGGACCTAAGCAAGAAGAGGCTTTTAGGACTTTGAAACAAAGATTAACCAACACCTCGATTCTTGCCTTTCCAGAAGGGACAGAAGATTTTGAAGTTTATTGTGATGCTTCTAAGCTAGGATTAGGATGTGTGCTAATGCAACGCAAAAAGGTAATTGCGTATGCCTCAAGGCAATTGAAAAAGCACGAGGAAAACTATACGACGCATGATTTAGAATTAGGGTCGATAATTTTTGCCCTTAAGATTTGGAGGCACTATCTGTATGGAAGTAAGTTTACAGTCTATACAGATCATAAGAGTTTAAAATACATATTTGGGCAGAAAGAATTGAACATGAGGCAAAGAAGATGGATGGAAATTTTAAGTGACTACGACTGTGATATTCAATATCACGAAGGAAAGGAAAACGTAGTTGCAGATGCTTTAAGTCATAAGTATCATGAAAAGCAAAAGCGAGTCCGTGCTCTTAGATTAAGTTTACAATTAGACTTAATGGAACAACTGAAAAATATTCAAGAAATAGCAATCAAGGATGATGCTGAAGGAATGAAAGGAAGAATAAAGGAATTAGAGCAAGGAGTTGATGGAATTTGGAGATTCCATAAGAAAAGGATTTGGGTACCTAAGCAAGGAGAATTAAGAAATAAGATTTTAGAGGAAGCCCATAAATCTAGGTATACCATGCACCCGGGAAACAATAAAATGTACCAAGATTTAAGGAATAATTTCTGGTGGATTGGTATGAAAAAGGACATAGCTAGATATGTTTCTAAGTGTCGTACTTGTTCACAAGTTAAGGCAGAACACCAGAAACCTTCAGGGTTACTTCAACAATTAGAAATGCCTGTTTGGAAATAGGAACTAATAACCATGGACTTTGTTACTAAGTTGCCTAAAACCAGAAAAGGTAATGATGCGATTTGGGTAATTGTGGATCGATTAACCAAATCAGCTCATTTTCTACCCATGAAGGAAACCTTTAGCATGGAAAGGTTAGCAAAATTATATGTAGACGAAGTAGTATCCTTACATGGAGTTCCAGTCTCCATTGAATCGGATAGAGATAGTCGTTTCACTTCGCATTTTTGGACAAGTTTCCAAGAAGCCATGGGGACTAAACTGAACTTGAGCACTGCATATCATCCCCAAACAGACGGACAAAGTGAAAGGACGATCCAAACCCTAGAAGACATGCTCAGGGCATGTGTGATAGATTTTGGTGGAAATTAGGATGACCACCTACCCTTAATTGAATTCTTCTATAACAATAGTTATCATGCAAGCATTGAAGCTGTCCCATTCGAAGCACTGTATGGGCGAAAGTGTAGAACTCCAGTCTGTTGGGCAGAAATAGGAGAAAGCCAATTATCAGGTCCCGAGATTGTACAAGAAACTACCGACAAGATCACTCAAATCAAGGGAAGACTGAAAACGGATCGAGATCGGCAGAAGAGTTATGCAGACAATAGACGCAAGCCGCTAGAATTTCAAGTCGGAGATAAGGTACTCTTGAAAGTTTCTCGTTGGAAAGGAGTAGTTCGGTTTGGTAAAAAGGGAAAACTAAGTCCAAGGTACGTAGGACCATTCCCAGTAATCCAGCGAATAGGACCATTCGCCTATCACTTACAACTACCAGAAGAGTTAGCGGGAGTACATGACGTATTTCATGTATCCAATCTCAAGAAATGTCTATCTGACGAATCCCTGGTAGTACCTCTTCAAGATGTAGAGGTAAATGAAAAGTTAAAATTTGTTGAGAAGCCACTGCAAATAGAAGACAGAAAGATCAAGTTTCTCAAACACAAACGACTAGTGCTGGTCAAAGTCAAGTGGGATTCAAAGAGAGGACCTGAGTATACTTGGGAGCTGGAATCAGAGATGAAGCGGAAATATCCCTACTTGTTCCAGTAAATCTCGAGGACAAGATTTTAATAAGGTGGGGAGGATGTAACAACTCTCATTAAAAGTATTAATTCTTATCTTAGTTTGTCCAATAGGAAACCCTAATTGAGACCCCCAAGAAATATTGCATAACCCCTAAAATTTTCAGAACAATCGGAATCAGGATCAGGGCCCCTAAAACTCAGGGGGGGGGGGGTATTCCCCATTGACGATTATCCTTACAGTTCGCTGTAAAATTCGAATTTTTCCGTTCCGTCGACTCACCTGAGCTGCAAACAGACGTGGCTGCCCTATGCTAAAAGGGGACCCGTTGCGTGGCGTGACAGCGCCGTTTTTCCAGTATAAGTAGGGGAGTTTGGCACTTGAATTATGGCGTTGGTTCGACATAAAATTTCGTTTTGTACACTGAAATATCCTCTGTTTACTTCAAAACAATCAAAATCCCGAAATTCTGCCGCGATAACAGGGTAATAACTCGATCACTACTATGATTTAATGTCCGATCGATAAAAACCAATCCGATGGATGTTTAAGTGTTGCCCAAACTTGGGCTATACTTTGTCATTCGTCGTGGATTCGATGGATGTTTAAGTATTGCACTTTGTCATTCATTGTGAAGGTTTTGATCTCGTGAGTTGTCGTAAAAGTTGGATTAAAGTTACTAACCTAGTTTTCGTGTGCATTGTTATTTGAATTAGATTAACAGGCTTATCGGTGGGCTAAACTCTGCCCGTTTAAATCTGCAATGTGAGTCATTCTCTTTTTATCAAATTGCTTTCCAAAACCCTATTTATTTCAAAGTTATAATTACAGGGATTAAGTCTTTGTAATCTTCAATTACTGCCGGTATGTGGGGTTTTGTATACATTACTTGTTTCCCGTCACCATTGGACAACGAGTTAGCCAATGGGTGATCTGACCATAGTCACAGATATAGTCAAGTGACAAATACCGATTTGGGGTAATTGGATGATAAAAACAATGTAATCACCCTTAATACTGTATATCTCTGCTGATAAAACCTTTTTAAAACATGTTTCAGGTGATCTGCTGTGATCCAGGAAAAAGTGTCGTGTAGCACTACAAGCTTGAAGAAGTGGCTTAAATAAATAAAGAAACATGTTTTTGTAAAAGCAGGGATTTCCCAGTGAAATCACCTTTATCATAAATTATGAGTGTTATCCCTAATTATGAAATAAGATAATCGGGCATTTTCAAGTTTTAAACGATCTTGTTAAAATTCCGCTGCCAACATAATAATCACCACGGATTTCTGTCCTGCGGCTCCTGGAACGGGTAAAACTGGGCTGAGGGCCATGACACGGATTACCGAGAATTGAATAAAGTCACGATTAAAAATTGGTACCCATTACCAAGAATCGATGATTTGTTTGATCAGCTACAAGGAGCTCGATTCTTTACTAAAATCGATTTACGCTCAGGATATCATCAATTAAAGGTACAGGAAGAGGACATTCCTAAGACCGCTTTCAGAACAAGGTATATCCATTATAAATTTGCTGTCATGCCATTTGGTTTAACCAATGCCCCAGCCGTATTTATGGACATGATGAACCGAATATGTAAGCCATATTTGGATAAATTCATAATTGTCTTTATAGATGATATTCTCATTTACTCTAAAAGTAAAGAGGAACATGCAGCACATCTACATGCTCTCCTAAATTTGCTGAGAAAAAAAGCTTTACGCTAAATTTTCGAAATGCGAATTTTGGTTAGAAAAAGTGCAATTTCTTGGACATTTAGTTAATCATGACGGAATTCATATGGATCCCACAAAGATTAAGGCAATTACTAAATGGAAAACCCCTGAATCACCAACGGAGGTTAGAAGTTTTCTAGGATTGGCTGGTTATTATAGACGATTTATCCAAGATTTTTCTAGAATAGCCATCCCCTTAACCAAACTGACTTGTAAATCTGTTAAGTTTGAATGGGGACCAAAACAAGAAGAAGCCTTTAGAATTCTTAAGCAAAGATTAACCAACGCACCCATATTAGCATTACCAGAAGGAACAGAAGACTTTGTAGTCTATTGGGACGCTTCTAAGTTAGGTTATGGATGTGTGTTGATGCAACGTCAAAAGGTTATAGCCTATGCCTCTAGATAACTTAAGAATCATGAAGAGAATTATATAACCCATGATCTAGAATAAGGAGCCATAATTATTGCCCTTAAAATTTGGAGACATTACCGTTATGGTAGTAAGTTTACCATTTTCACCGATCATAAGAGGTTAAGATATGTTTTCGGGCAAAAGGAATTGAATATGAGACAAAGACGCTGGATGGAAATTCTTAGTGATTACGATTGTAGTATCCAGTATCATGCAGGAAAAGCTAACGTAGTAGCCGATGCTTTAAGTCAAAAATATCACGAAAAGCCAAAAAGTATACGTTCTTTTAAATTAAATCTGCAGATAGATGTAAACGAGCAAGTTAGAGATGTACAAGAATCAGCAATCAAAGACGATACTGAAAAACTGAAAGGAATGATTAAGGAATTAGAACAAGGAACAGATGGAATGTGGAGATTCCATAAGAAAAGGATTTGGATACCTAAACTAGGAAACCTACACCATCGAATATTAGAATAAGCCAATAAGTATAAATATACGATACATACTGGAAGTGATAAAATGTACCAAGACTTACGAAAGAATTTCTGGTGGATAGGAATGAAAAAGGATATAGCAGCTTATGTTGCCAAGTGTCTAACATGTTCACATGTTAAAGCTGAACACCAGAAACCCTCAGGTTTATTGCAGCAGTTAGAAATGCCGGTATGGAAATGGGAATTGATAACAATGGATTTTGTTACCAAATTACCCAAGACATGAAAAGGTAATGATACAATCTGGGTGATTGTAGATAGATTAACTAAATCTGCTCATTTCCTACCAATGAAGGAAACTTTCCGTATGGAACAATTAGCCAAGTTGTATATAAATGAAATAGTTTCATTACATGGAATTCCTTTATCTATTGTTTCTGATAGAGATAGCCGTTTTACTTCTCATTTTTGGACATGTTTCCAAAAAGCAATTGGAACCAAGCTAAATCTAAGAACCGCTTATCATCCTCAAACGGATGGACAAAGTGAAAGGACGATTCAGGCAATGGAAGATATGCTTAGAGCTTGTGTAATTGATTTCGGAGGAAATTGGGACGATGCTGCACCATTCGAAGCACTTTATGGACGAAAGTGCTGAACCCCAGTCTGTTGGGCAGAAATTGGAGAAAAGCAATTATCTGGACCAGAGATAGTACAAGAAACAACATACAAGATTATTCAAGTCAAGGAACGACTAAAAGCAGCACGTGATCGACAAAAGAGTTATGCTAATGACAGGCGAAAGCCATTGGAATTTCAGGTAGGAGACAAGGTGTTATTAAAGGTTTCTCCTTGGAAATGAGTGGTAAGATTCATCAAGAAGGGAAAGCTAAGCCCAAGGTATGTTGGACCTTTTAAAATTATCAAAAGAATAGGACCAGTAGCTTGTCATCTACAACTGCCAGAAGAAATGGCAGGAATACATGATGTATTTCATGTATGTAATCTCAAAAAGTGTTTTGCCGATGAAACATTAATGGTACCTCTTAAGGACATAGAGGTAAATGAGAAGCTAAAGTTTGTAGAGAAGCCTCTACAAATTAAAGATAGAAAAGTCAAGAATCTCAAACACAAGAGATTGGTCCAAGTTAAAGTAAAATGGGATTCCAGGAGAGGACCAGAATACACATGGGAGCTTGAATCAGAAATGCAGAGAAAGTATCCACACCTATTCCTGTAGACCTCGAGGACGAGTTCTAAAACAAGGTGGGGAGGATATAACAACCCTCCTAAAATATTTATAACACCCCTATACGCCCTAAAATACACCCAGTATATGTAAAATGGACCTAAATACCTTTATTTTTATAAAAATTAATGTTGGGATTGAACCCTACAAGAGGAACAGATAATGAAAGCCAAAACCGGATCACGACAGTGGATTCACAATAAGCAGCATATTACACTAAGTCTTCTCCCTTGAAAGTGATTATAACATCTGATGATCTTACATCCACTGCCCGGATACAACTGTTGCTGTTCTTCTAACTACTGATGAAGCCAGAAAACTGCTGAGAAGAAAACACTGCTGGTACAATCTACTGATGACAAAGCACTGCCCAATCAAGAACTGATCAACCTTGATGAAAGCACTGATGTAAAGAGAAAGCAGTAGTTTAGTATGTCATCTGTTTTATGTATAGTCAGTGGTTAGGTTTAGCAGTGTTTGTATAAGAACAGTAGATACATGTTGTTAGGCTGTTAGACGTCGCTTTCATGGTGACGTCAGCTGAGATGCCTCAGTAGTTTGGATTGTCTATAAATGGAACATTACTCTGTACTGTTACATTTGATCGCTTTGAGTGAGTTCTTCTCCTCAATTCAATCCTTTCATCTTGTGCAACCAACCACTGTAGTATCAGGCTGAGGGGGAGCTTAGTTTGTAATCTTGCAATGTAATCTTTTGCTTTGAATTGTAATCTTTCGAATCTATGAAAAGCAAATGTTTATCAAACTATTTTCTCCTTTGTTTGTGTTTACAAAGTTTGTTATTCATTTCCGCTGCACTTTACATTGTTTCATATTCATTCATTGTTCAAATCATACAAACAAACACAATCATTAGAGCCTCCGATCCTAACAATTGGTATCAGAGCATGGACAGTCAAATTCGATCTAACAATCAATTTGACATAACAGTTCAGCTCAAAATTCATTGATACTAAGGTTGGGTGCATTTAGTTAAAAAACAGAGTGCCGAGAAAACCATGCTCAAAGTGGTTATTCAAAAACTCTGTAAATCAACCAAGATGTCATATGACACACAAATCTCACACAACAAGTGATTTCATGCACAAGACACTCATGGTTTTTAGATCTGAAAACATATCTGTTAAACTATGGGATTAGCTCTTATTTTCAAAATTGATTTCAACTGTTGTTATGAAACGTGTGATGTCACTATATTAGATGATAAAGTATGACCCTCAGATTAACAAAAGCCTATGTTCATAAAACATTAGTGTTATTGCTAACGTATAAAGAGGGAAATTAAAACTTTAGTCATTAGATCTTATGTGTTGAAAACAGGTTGAGATCCTTATAAGGAACACATCAACTCTGTTGAAATACATTAAGAAAACAGGGGTCAAGATAGTCCGTATCATATGTAATGTGAGATTGGTCAAAAATTTGTATAAATATGGCTAAACCTCTTAAAGCATTACTGCAAAATGATTCTGGATTAAGTATTCCTTCAATAAAAACCTCCCAGTAAGTATTTCATCACTTATAAATGGGAAGGGTAAAAAGGGAAGAAGATAATAATAAAAGCTCAGAAGTGTGTTTATCTCAAAACTTTTGAAGTCAAAAGAAAAGAGTATAAACATAAAACACTTAAGAGTCAAAGGTTGGGGTAACTGTGGTCATTAAGCAACCTTGTGTAAGATTTGGTTCAGGGAAGTTCAGGTAACAATAGTATTCCCAGTTAATGAATTTAAAAAGAGGACTAGACAAATTTTTCAGAATCATCACATGGTAACAAAGTCTATAATGGGATTTTGAAAAACTCATGTGAACATGTGTCCTCATTTTTCTATTGTAAATCAATCAACAAGAGAATGGTACCAAACAGTGGTCAAAATGTATTTAAAATTCATGCCACTGTTGTCAATCACTGACCATTCTCATAAACTTGAGTATGAGATGATCATGTGCTTTAGTAAGGTTTTACCAGGTTCTTTTGGTGCTGTTTTCAGAAAATCCTTTAATTATTTTTCTTAAACAGGGTTTTCTCAAATAAAGCAGGATATATTATTCCTTATTTTTTTAGGAATGATATATTTTGAACTTTTTACTGGTTTTTGATAGTAAAAGTTTCAATCTCCTGTGAGGATATATGATCTTATTTTTGTTGGTGATACTATCCTCAAAATAGATCAAAAGGAATTGGTATTTTTGTCAAGGTCATGTCAAACTCAAGTTTGTTCTTACTCTATGAAAAGGATTGATTGTCAACAGATCTTAAAATACTTGGGCACTCATGTTTTAATTCAAATATTATAACAAGAAGAGAAAAATGCCCAGATAGTCCCTGTGGTTTCGCCTTTTTTCACCTATAGTCCCCAACTTTCTAAAACTACCTGAATAGTCCCCAACTTTTCATTTTTTGTTCCCGGATAGTCCCTGGGTCTAACTTCAGTTTGTTTTCTCTGTTAAATGGGTGTGAAATTACAAAAATACCCATAATAATTAATAAAAACAACCTAACCTTTTACCCACCCCCACCCCTTTCCCTTTCCCCTTTTCTTCTCTCCGACCGAATCACCATCACCAGTTTTCCCTTTCTCTCTCTCCCTGGTACCACCATCACCTCCACCGCAGCCATCACCACCGACCACCACCACCATCGTCACAACTACCCCTGCCTTTTCCAACTAACCACTTTATTTTCTCTATCCCAGTTTCCACCATCACCACCTGCCACCGTGAAACTGATCACCATTAACGTCGCATGTTGCCTTCCGTCTCATTCTCCGTTAAACAGCTGTGCATATTCCGCTTGTACCATAAGCAAAATGCAAGAAAGTGACGCCGATAGCTTCCGTCTCCTTCTCCGGTCATCCAGGTTTGCTCCGATGTATCTCTGGCAGTAATAGCACGAAACAACTATATTCCGTTTGTACGGGGGGCGGAATACCCACAAACTAAAAGTTTTTCAAACCCACACCAGATAGAAAAATGACATGACAAGGTCCTGCATTTTGCCAAAAAAATCTCTTTGGAGTTATTGCTAAATATGAGAGGGTCTTGAATAAAACCAAATATGTATACCTTTTCTAGTGTTCTTGAAGCTTGCTTTAGATTAGGTCTTCAAGATTTAGATCAATAGTTTCACTCCATTTTGATAAAGCCAGATATAAATTAGATACATTTTTGTGTTGTGTGCTCGTAGACATATATTCTAAACGTGGTGGAATGGAAGATGCTACATGGGCATATAACAGGATGCCAACAAAAGAATTGATTGTATTTAATGCACTGTTGTAAATGTAAAGGACCATACATATGGCATAGGATTGAATGAGAGGTGAGTGGTTGTGGTGGCAGGTGGTTGGGTCGTGATGGTGGTGATGGCGACAACTTGGATAAAGAGGGGAATTGGGTGGCAAATGATCTAGGGGTTGGGTGGGTTATTTAATTTGGAGGTGATGGTGGTACCAGGGAGAAAGAGTAGGGAGAGAGAGGGAAAACCGGTGATAGGTGATTCGGTCGAAGAGAAGAAAAGGGGAAAGGGAAAGGGGTGGGGGTGGGTAAAAGGTTAGGTTTTTTTTATTAATTATTAAGTGTATTTTTGTAATTTCACACTCATTTAACAGAGAAAACAAACTGAAGTTAGACCCAGGGACTATCCGGGAACAAAAAATGAAAAGTTGGGGACTATTCAGGTAGTTTTAGAAAGTTGGGGACTATAGGTGAAAAAAGGCGAAACCACAGGGACTATCCGGGCATTTTTCTCTAACAAGAATGAGTTGCCTTGGTAAAAAGTCTTCATCATCTGGGGTACTAAACCACTGTCAGAAATTTGTATAAGCATCAAAATGTGTAATTGACATGTGGCAAAACCTTGAATGGAAAATTCTCAAAACGGTTGCTGATATATCCATCTCTCAAATCTTTACCATTTACCCTAATCACTGTTTTGTTCAAACATCTGCCTTCTAAATATTGTCCACTGCTAAAAGTCAGCCACTGATCGTTCATTTTGCTTGGCAAGCACTGATGCTCAAAATCAGTGTCTTATCCACTGATATGCTATCTACTGATAGTAAAAATCATCCACTGTTATCACATTATTACCGTTGTAACTACTGATGCTTGGTACATCAGTGGCTCTCTAAACAACTGTCCTCCATTCTTCATCCATATCATCAGAGGTTGACACGTGGTCAGTTTTTAGCCATCAGATCTTAATAACCGCTGCCACATCAGCGATCATTTTTTTCTTAATAAAACCCTGATCAAAACCCCCAAACAGGGTTTTACACTGTCGAATTGAATTCTAAAATTCTCTTCTCAAAGCAGTTTCTAACCCTTCATCCCAAATCATTCTCTGTTCTTCTTCTTCCTTTTCAAAATGACGAAATCAAAGTCAAAATCAAAATCAAAACCAAAATCACCATCATCTTCCAAAAAGGTCGATCAAACGGCCGTTGAATCCGTTGAACTACCATACAAATCTCCTCATAACTATGTGGGTCTACTCACAAAACCCACAAACAACCACACCTTCGATTCCATCATTGACACCTTGTCTGAATCAAAGTACAAAACTTTGATAACGGCAGACGCTCCCATTTACCTACAAACCCAGAGAGAGTTTTGGAAAAAGGCGACGCTTGAAAAACAAGACGATAAAGTCATAGCCATTAACTCCTCGATACAGGGTAAAGTGATTCAAATCACTCCACAATCAATCTCAGAAGTCTTTAAACTCGATGATCAGAAAGGTAAAACTTCTTTTGATAAAACCGAGTTGAAAACTGATTTTCTGAAAAAAGGGTATGCAGAACAATCAAAGGTAGATACCTTACAAAAAGGTTACTTCCCGTCTGCATCTAGGTTTTTATTTCACACACTTTTGGTGTGTGTTTCAAATAAAACAACAGCGTTTAACGAAATACCATTGAAGATTCAATGTCTGGGTTATGCTATTTTAAATAATGAAAATTACAATTATTCCTAGAAAATCTTCAATGACTTGGTAAAAAACGTTGACAGCAAAGCATTTTTACTTTTTCCAAGATTTCTAAGCTACTATTTTAAATAAAAATTTGAAAAAGAAAATGAAAATTTGCTCAAACAAGGTGTTTATTTTCAAATAAAAAGTTTAACACCTGAAACATTCACTAGAATGTTGGCACCAATAAAAACAAAAGCAGAGGTGTCTGAGCAGAATTTAGCAGTTACCACTGCTCCTCAGACATCTGCTGCTGAGCCCACTGCTCTAGGTGATCATAGCAGCACTACCACTGCTTTGAAACCCACACCTGCCACTACCAAAAAGACCAAAAAGAAAACATCCAGAAAACCCACCAAACCCAAAACAAAGGCAACTCTGGAAGATGAGATCCCAGAGCAACTGCCAGTGACAAAACAAATGTCACCAAAAACCACTGCTGCTACTTCCTCACAGCAGTTGGTAGAAAGATCTCCACCATTGCCTCTAACTCCTCCTGCATCCTCACAAAAGGATCAGGTTGTAAGCACAGGGACCCCACAATATGAAGCTCTGGACCCAATCGGATCCATCTTCCTCAGTCCTGATCCCAAGGACATGGCTCTTTCAACTCCCATACCCTCACCAATCATACTACCACAATCCATGCTACCTTTGTTGCATGCAGTTGATATAGCTCAGACACAAACCAGTTCCTCTCAATCACTCATCAAAGAGAGTACACTCCAACAAGTGTCTGGGTCTGATGCCTATACCTCTGCTATTCCAGCAACAACTGAGGTGGTTACACTGCAGGAGTTACAAGTAACTCCTGTCAGTAGTTCAAGTGGAGCAGCAACTACAAATGTTGGATCAACAGATCTACATATGGACAGTTGTTTCATTAATAAGTCTCCCTTGAAGGCAATTTCTTCTATAGCACCTTCGATAACCACCAGTGAGTTTGTTTTAACCACTGGTACCATCAAAGGATTATCAAGTGCTGAAGAAAGAAGTCCCTAGTACCAAGAACAAGGGGCATCAATGGGTGATTTTTGGGACTCAGTTCCTAAGTCACACATTGATACAACCACTGCTGGTGGGGATTCAGATGATCCCATTAAAGTGGGTGACGATTCAAAGTATCAGGAATTGACGGGCTGAGTTGAAAAACTTGAAACATCAGTTGCTGAGATAAAGGATATGGTGCAGCAGCTGCTAAAAGCTTAAAAAGCACAATCCACTGTTGTTCCAGCTCAAACATCTGCACAACCTGCACCTGTTGCAAATGAGCTGTGGAATATTTTCCAGCCCTTACTTGAAAAACAAAAACAGATGGTTGATCAGCAGCATGAAATACATGTGAAAATGCTGACAAACATGGTGGAGTCGAGATTTAAAGATACTCAAGCAGACATCAAAGCTATCAAGGCTCATCTCCAAAGCACTTCTGGAAAAGTTCCCTCTACCATCCTTTTCATGGATAACCCCCTTGCAGATAATGCCAAAAAGGGGGAGAATATCAAACAGTTGAAGAAAAAAGGAATTGAAGATGGTCTGTATGTTGAACCAGAACAAGGAAAACAGCCATCTAAACTCTCAAAAGATTTAAAATCTCAAACTTCCATCCAAACAACTGATACATCAGTAGTTACAAAAACCGCTAGCAGTAGCCAAACAGCTGTTATCTCATCAACACACACAACTTCACCACACACCACCAAAACCACTGCCCTACCACCATTACCTCCTGTCATAAAACAGAAGACAACAGATGTTACAACATCTGTTGTAATGACAACAGCGGTTGAAGCACCAGTTGTTTCAACAGCTATTAGTCAATCACAAACCACTGCCATTAAATCTCAAACCACTGAGCCACCCAAGACATCATCAGCCTCTCCTACAATAAAAAGGAGAAGGATTTTCATATCTAATGATTCACCACCACCACCACCATCACCACCATCAAAAACTACCTCCTCCCCTGCTCAAAAGCAGAAGACATCTACTGACACATCAGTAGTTGTAATGACAACAGAGGTTGAAACACCAGTTGTTTCAACAACTGTTTGTCAACCATCCACCACTGCTCTCATCATTTCTACATCAAAACCAAAACCCTCTTCATCCGTAAAGCTTCACAAAAGAAAAAGAGAAACAACTCAAGCCACTGATGAAAAATATGATCCTTTTGCTGCAAAATATCCACTGGAACTAGATGCTGTGAAAAATGAGATGAGACAATTTTACACCGAGGAAGATACTTCAAAAAGAAGATTTCCTTCTCTCATTGGCTTCATAGTCCCAGAAGACATGGATGAATATCTCGAAATGAAAGCAAGGCAAGCAAGGATTAGAGCTAAGCTTGAATGCAAAGATGCAGGTGATGAAGCCATTGCAGAAAGAATGGTACTCTTCCTCACAAAGGTCAAGCTAATGGAAGACTATGCACAAGATCTGATCAAAGAAAAGACAGATCAACGAAAAGCAATGAGAAAAGAGTATCTTGCATATATAATGAAAGAAAAATTCTATCAAGCTGAAGAAAACCCATTTGAAGAGTGGCCACTGGTTGCCTTGAAGCATGAAGCAAACAGGATTGAAAGGGTTAAAAATGATCCAAGTAAGAAGAAGACAGCTCCAAATTGGAATAAGTACAAAAAGCTTATTGCTGATCTTACTTCTGAATATAAAAAGAAAAAGCAGGAACTGATAGATGCTAAGGTGGATACTGCTAAAGCCATAGCAAAATGGACAAAGCAGTATACCGATGAGGCTTATGAACGGCTGAAGAAAAGAAAGATAACAGTCTCAGGCACTTCTAAAAAGCCAGACTACAACAAGATAGAACAACAGCTGGATGCTCTTAAAACACTGATCACATCAACAGTTGACCCGAGTCTTGTGATAAACCAAGAGAAAGGAAAACTGATGACCAGTGAAGAAGAAAAAGGAAAGGAAGCTGGGTACTTCACAGAAGCCATCAAGAAAATGGGTCTAAAAGAAGATAGTTCAGTGAGCCTTCAAAACCTTTTCAAAAAGGTACTAACCAAACCTGCATCATCAAACATTTCAGCAGATATCTCAGACAGTGAGCTTGATCAACAAAAGACACAAGAGCAAATTGACAAAGAAGTTGCAGAAGATATAGCTGCAGCAAATGAAGTCATAGAAGAAGCTTTCAAAAGAATGTCTGAAGCTCAGGATACTCCTTTAAAATTTTTCTCAAGGCCAAAATCTCAAAGCTCATCAGGAAATAAATCTCTCCCAAGAAACCCATTGGGTTCAAAAATACTAAAGTGGCTCTCTGATCAAAAGACCCATGTATTGACCCTGGTCAGATCCAATAGTGAGATGAAGTACATATCATGGAAAGAAGCACTAGGCCTTAGTGTTGAAGATTTGCAGGATCTCCTTGAACTTTCATTGTGCAGGGATGAGGATGACCTAAGTTCCAAAGACTTTGAAGCAGAATTTAAAAGACAAGCTAAGGAACTTCTGATGAGGAATAAAGATCCAGAATAATGAAGGGTTTTGGCATTATCTGTTCCAAGGGGAGATTGTTGGGATTGAACCCTACCAGAGGAACAGATAATGAAAGCCAAAACCGGATCACAACAGTGGATTCACAATAAGCAGCAGTTTACACTAAGTCTTCTCCCTTGAAAGTGATTATAACATCTGATGATCTTAGATCCACTGCCCGGATACAACTGCTGCTGTTCTTCTAACTACTGATGAAGCCAGAAAACTGCTAAGAAGAAAACACTGCTGGTATAATCTACTGATGACAAAGCACTGCCCAATCAAGAAGTGATCAACCTTGATGAAAGCACTGATGTAAAGAAAAAGCAGTAGTTTAGTATGTCATCTGTTTTATGTATAGTCAGTGGTTAGGTTTAGCAGTGTTTGTATAACAGTAGATACAGGTTGTTAGGCTGTTAGACATCGCTTTCCTGGTGACGTCAGCTGAGATGCCTCAGTAGTTTGGATTGTCTATAAATGGAACAGTACTCTGTACTGGTACATTCGATCGCTTTGAGTGAGTTCTTCTCCTCAATTCAATCCTTTCATCTTGTGCAACCAACCACTGTAGTATCAGGCTGAGGGGGAGCTTAGTTTGTAAGCTTGCAATGTAATCTTTTGCTTTGAATTGTAATCTTTCGACTCTATGAAAAGCAAATGTTTATCAAACTATTTTCTCCTTTGATTGTGTTTACAAAGTTTGTTATTCATTTCCGCTGCACTTTACATTGTTTCATATTCATTCATTGTTCAAATCATACAAACAAACACAATCATTAGAGCCTCCGATCCTAACAATTAAATAAAAATCAATTTTAATGGTCTCTGGCGGGCCGCGAAGACCTAGTCTTCGGCTTACGCGGGGCGGGAGCGAGAGGACAAGCGGCGGAGCCCGGTCCCGCCACATGGCACAGGCGTGTCGAAGCTAGGCCGCTGAGTGGGAAAGGCTAGGGCCTACACCCCCTAGCTCGCGGGGCGCGTAAGCCCCTTGTGAATCCTTCGTGGGGCGCGAGGGACTGCCGAAGTAGCCCTATAAATTGGGAGCTTAGGCAGTTCATTTTCGTCGTTCAATTCTCGTGATTCTCTCTCAATTTCTCTATAGTATAACTAATACCCGGGCATTATACCCATTAAATAACGAAGTTCTGCCTCAATGGAAGTATCATAACCCCCGGTTACATATTAGATATGTTGCCCGATTGATCTAGTGCTCCGTAACAGCTGTTGAGACTCTTCCCGACGTAGTCGTTGGAGTTCTGTCTCGGGGAGGGTATAACTAATGGAAAATTGGGTTATTATACTAACGCGTGTGCATTATTTAAAATTTATAGATTATAATCAGGAAGCCATAAGAAATTACCTAAGATAGCAATGTGAGTAATCTCCTTTTTGTAAACCTTTTTGCAAACTGTTTTTACGAAACCTCAATTGTTTTAAATTATATTTAACAGTGATTGAGTATTTGTAATTCTACAATTATCGTCGGTATGTTGGGGTTTTGTATACAAAATTTGTTACTACACTATGAGTAGTAACATGACCACAAGTTGGGTTGACAGTACCGTGGGTGGTAATTAAGGTAGAATGGTAAACAAATGTAATTGCTGGATTGCCCTCAATACTGTACCATGATAAAACCTGTTTTGATTTAATTGGGATTCACTCACCAGTATTTCCCACTGACAAAATGTTTTTAAACGCGTTTTAGGTAACAAAATGTGAAAGCCAATTAGAAGCCAGTTGGACAGCACTGAAGGCTTGGAAAAAATGTGGCTATAAAAGTTACCTAAATAAAGAAAGATGTTTTATTCAATAAATTAGGGTTTATCCCTATAAACATGTTTGTAATGGAAACTTGGGAATTTCCCATGTGTTTATTAATATAAAAATGTGGTATTTTATTCTGATAAAATATTTTCTAACTACGGTCCTGATGTAAATTCCACTGCCAATTGATTAATGGTATGCATTTATGCATACAAGTTGCATATTGATTAATGGTATGCATTTATGCATACAAGTTGTTTCGTATACAATATGTTTTATATTTACAGTTGCATATATATTAATGGTATGCATTTATTCATATTTATTAATGGTATGCATTTATGCATAAAGGTTTTTTTGAATATACAATATGTTTACATGTACATTTACATATAGATTAATTGTATGCATTTATGCATACAGGTTGTTGTATATACAATATGTTTACATTTACATTTGCATATAGATTAATGGTATGATTTTAAGCACATACATTAATGGTATGCATTTATGCATATATGTTGATGCATATACAATATTTGTACATGTACAGTTGCATATATCTTAATGGTATGCATTTATGCATATAAATTAATGGTAAAAAATATGTAAACATACATGTTATCAGTTTTAGTATATTAACATTGTTTAATTGCATGTTTGTACAACAGGTGATGAAAAGGAACAAAGGAAAGTGACATTTAGAGCCGATGTTAAGAAAACTGATGCAAATCCAACACATATTAGAAAAAGGAAACACAAAGATGATATAGAAGATAATGAACCAATTGTGTCGATGATAAGGAAAACAAAAAAAAACAACGTTAACAATAAAGATGTGGAGAATGTAAAAAACACAACAACAGTTGAACAACCAAGCAAAGGTACGACATACTTGTTTAATATAATGATATTAAGTGTGTATGTAACATATGGATCCCATGTAACATAAACGTATAATGAATATCTTATTGGTTTGAATGCAGAAAAAGATGAAGGTGTTAGGTTGAACAGACGGATAAAGAATGTGGCAAAGAAAAAAGCAAATGCAAAAACAAAAAAAGAGAACATTTTAATGGCATTGCAATGTAGGATATCACCACACCAGTTGAGCTATGTGGTAAAAATGTTGTCAAAAGCACAAAGAGAAACGGTGGTTAACATGGGTTTTGGAAGGATGCTGACAATTAATACAGATTCAATACCATCAAAGCTTGAGTATTTCATAATGGATAGTTTTGATGAATCAACAATGGAGATTAAAATGCAAAATGGAAGCATAAAGGTCAATGAGACTAAGGTGAGCAATCTTTTAGGATTAAAGAATGTCGGTATAGTATTGGATGACAAGGAAAAAAAGAAAGATGCTAAAGTTTTGAAAAAAAAAAGGAATGGGAAGCATTGTACAAAGGGAAGTTGATAACACCAGCAAACATTGTAAAACGGATTGAAGAGAATAGGGATGATATCAGCTGGAAATTCAAATACGATTTTTTTACAGTAGTTATGAATACTCTTGTTGGGGTGAATATGGATGGACGGTGCATAACAGATTATTTCAACAAATTTGATGAGAGTACAGAAGTGGAGGACGTAAACTGGTGTGCATACATATGCAATAAGATAATGTGTTGCAAAAACGGTTGGAAAAAGGGAAGAAACAAAAGTTCATACAACGGGCCAATTCCAATATTGACTGTAAGTTTGTTTTTATAATAAATGATTGTATATTTGTATATGTTTGTGAATGAAATCGGTTGTTTTGGATTATTAGTATGTCGTTTAATGTGTGTAGATGTTATATGTGGATATGACGGTATGTGGAGAATTGAATAAAGAAAGAATGAATGGTCCATTACCGTTTTAGACAAAAGATATGCTGAGTAGGAGGGAAAAATATGAGATTGCGAATGGCGGGTTTGGAAGGGCAATATTGAGGGACAGCTTTAAACAAGATGAATACAAAAATGACGAAATGGAAGATACAAAGAAGGATGCGAATGAAGTTATATGGAATTAAGGAAGCCCGTTTGAGGTATGTAAATATTGTGTGATGAAAAATGTATATTTTCCATATATAATATGCTAAATTGTTATATGATGCATTTGTTTGATGTAATGTAGAAATACGCTGATAAGAGAGGAGATGTTAAAAAGAAAGGTGATATTGATGCAAAGGTGTCGGGGAAAAAAAGGTATTTATGCATATAATGTTTGAAATGGTATCTATGCATATGCATATGATGGTATAAACAAATGTGTATATTAAGTTAAGTATGAATATAAATGTATGAATATTAGTTGGTATTGGTATAAACAGAGGAGAATAGTAGGTATGTAATTAATATGCATATATGCATATGAGTATATGAAATGTAAATGCATAAATGAATAAATACGGTTAAATTAATAAAATATTTGAATGTATTGGGAATGTATATGTAGTAAATGAATATAAAAATGTGTAAAAAAATATGTTATTAGTATTATTATTATTATTAGTAGTAGTAGTAGTAGTAGTAGTAGTAGTAGTAGTAGTAGTAGTAGTAGTAGTATTATTTTCTTAAATATAATAAGGTGAGTGTAAAATCACATATGCATATGCGCATAATCGGTTGATTATGTGTATGTGCATATGCATATGAGGGTATAAAATGTATATGCATATGTGCATAAACAAAATTAGAGTATATGCATATAATGATGTATAATTTGAATAATGATGTGTAATTCATAGGAAGATGTTAAAAGTGTAATAATGGTAATATTGTATAATATATGTAATAAATTTGTTATTGGAATACTAAAAAAGGAATGAAAAATAATAAATGCAGACACATATGGATGATATAGAAGATACGGTAATCGCATTGAAGCATCAGATGAATGACATAAAGGAAGAGTTGGAAAGACAGTTTTTACTTAATCCAGACGATGAACAACTGTTGAAGGTGATTGGGATGTTTAATGAGTCTTTCAAGGAAGGTGTAAAGATGGAAAAGGTTAAACAGAACGTGGATGAAATTGTAGATGATGTTATTAGTATGTTGAAGAAAAACGTAATGACGGATGATACAAAGGAAGTGGAGGAATGTGGGAAGAAAAATGATGAAAGCGAGGGTACTAATGATGTACAGACAGATGATAAATCGGTAGCACAAAAAAAGGTGGCGAATAAGTATCGTAAGAAAGGGGAGAAGGTAGTTGATAAGTCAATGCCATCATTTGTATTATTGACCCCAAGTTCGCAAGAAACAGATGATGATGAGTGCGAGGAGGTAGTACCGATGAATAAACCGTTGGAGGAGACAGAAAAATTGTTATGGAATTTTGTGATGGTCATTGGGATGGAAAAAAAAGGTAATTATTGTTTGTTGTGCGTGTGTGTGTATAGTTATAAATAAATATGTATATGAATTCATATATGTATATATTTAGGTAGCGTGTTGTAGATTTCATTTGTATTGATTTGTAAAAAAAACAAAAAAATATATTGTAGGATGGAGAGAAAGAAGAAGGATGACGAAGATGGGAAAGGCGTACATGACGAAGATGGGAAAGGCGAAGTTGACACAGAAAAGAAAAAGGGAAAATACGGATTAAGCTTTATGTAAGTTGTATATATATAATTATGTATGTAATTTATATGCATGTATGTTAAAACAATTTAATTATTATTGGATAATTGAAAAAATATATGTGCATGCAGGTTGAAGATGTTTGAAACACAACATGGATTGTATGCTTTGGGGCATACAATGAACACGCTAGATTTCGGGAAGGAGGTATCAACGAATCTGATAGATTGTTGGGCAGCAATGTTAAATGATAAGGAGAAAAGGATGGTGGTTAGCGGGAAAAGACGGTTGTTTTGTTATACATCAAACTTCGTAAGTGGATAGTATGTTTATATATTAATATAAATACATATGTATAATATGCAAATGTAAACATGTGTTGGATAATAAGTTAATATGTGAATATGCATATATGCATATATAGGATAATGTAATATGTCAAGTTAACAGATAGTATGTATATATGTATATAAAGAAAATTATGTTATGCATATGAATTAAATTATAATATGCATATAGGATTGTTATTAACAAAGTGATTGGATATGTATATATGTATACAGAATAAAATTTAATATATATATATATATATATATATATATTTATATTTTTATATAAAACAAGTGATATGCAATAATACATATGGATTGAAGTATGATATGCATGTATGCATATGAATGAAAGTATAATATGCATATATATGCATATGGGTTATATTATAATATGCAGATATGCATATGGGTTATATTATGTGTTATTCTATATGCATATATGCATAAAATTAACAATATATAAAATAATATGTTTATAAAAAAAATAAAAAAAATAGAAATAAAAATAAAATAGATATAAAAATATTATTTTTATTGTTACAGTTTTTACATATATATATATATATATATATAATTGATGTGACAAAAAACAAATTGCAGCCGGAATATATGTTGAAGAAAAAGCAAGATGAGGAGTTGGCTTTGAGAACTGTGAAAAAGTATTTGAGAGAAATATTTGAAAGGGACGACACGCTGTTGGATTTGAGAGCTTTTAATATAATAGTGGTACAAATGATCGAGAAGGCACATTTTTATCTTATTTGTATGGATTTGGATACAGGAGATGTGCAGATGATAGATAACATGGATTCAAACAGAGATGCGGTGCATGTAAAGACATCATCAGATTTTAGATACATGGGGACACCATGCAAAGTGGTATGTAAAATTAATGTAATATTTATGTATATTGTCAACTGATGTTAATTTTTTATTTTTTGTTTAGGCGTTTATTATGCAGAAAAATTACATGTGTACATACATGAAGTCAGTAAACCACCCGGATACAGAAAAGCTTAGAAAAGGTGTAATAAAGAGATTGAAGATTACGTGGGGAACAAAGGATAATGTGAAAGATTGTGGGGTATTTGCAATGCGCCATATGGAATGTTACAAGGGGAGTACAAAGGAGTTTGATTGTGGATTCAGTGATTTGAAGGATGTGAAGCAACATCAATTGAATAACATGCAAATGCGAATGCGAATAGCAACAACATTGAAGTTATCACCGTCAAACATTTATAGAAAAAGGGTGTTAGAGATAGCGAAGGTAGCGGTTGAGAATGTGAAGAATGTTGAGAAAAAGGGTAAATTGAAAACAGTAGCAAAATTGCAGGAGGAGTGCTGGAGAGGATTATCGAAACAGTATGGTGGTTGGAAGTTATATGGTTTATTGAACGGGGTTAGAAAATGGTAAATAGACTGATGATATGGTTTGTTAAGTGATTGGATAGGTATTCTAACAATTGGAAAATGGTATGATATTATGAATATTGTTGGATTGATGGTGAAATGATATATGATATTATATATATATTTATATTTTGGTGGTTGTTATGTTATGATGTTACTGGAGTTTTATATGTAGTATGTAAAGTATGCATATGTTATGAAAGGATACTATATGCAATTTTTAAAATGGATTGTTAATTATTATTATTATTATTATTATTATTATTATTATTATTATTATTATTATTATTATTATTATTATTATTATTATTATTATTAGTTTTTTTTATTGATTGATATTAAAGGATGTTGGTGAATGTTGTTGTATTTATAATGTTGTATGTATATTGTAAATTGAACAGGGTAAATGCGAACAAATAGATATGGAAAGTAGTATGATGTACATGTATGTATATATGCATATAAAATTAATTTGCTACATACGTATTGACATATATATGTATGCATTATGAATATGGTAATTAGAATAATATAAATGAATGCATATAACAAACATGTTGATACATACGGAATGAATGCACATATATATAAAATTATATAGATAGGATGTAACAAGATACGGTTGTATATGCATATATGCATATGATGTGTAATAATGTAGTATGTTGTAATATAAATGGTTTTAGTTATGTAAATAGAAATAATATAATGTAAAATGGATGTAAATTTGATAACAATATAGAAATATGTAATAATTTATATGTACATATGTATATCAATATGTACATACGGGTTTATGCATATATGCATATATAGATATGGAACGATTAGATGTAGGGTTGTAATGGTGGATGTGATGTTGCAATAGTTATATAAATATGACAGAAGGTAGCATGTGATAAAAATGTGTTAATATGCATATATGCATATTATATATATATATATATATATATATATATATATATATATATATATATATATATATATATATATATATATATATATATATATATGAGTAGGGTTCGCACGGAAAGTGTGTTTTTCCTAGAAAGTCTAGGAAGCGATCTGGTCCATCAGATTGGTGTGTTTAAGGGTTGAGATTAAATCAATGGCAATCTTGTAATATTTGAGTTATATAATTAGAGACTTTTAATATAGTGAGGGTATTTTGGTAATTGGAAGTGTTTTAAATAAGTCAACAAACTGCCATATCAATAACCAATCCCTAAATTCATGCAATTTCCCCTCTTTCTCTCTCTCTTTCTCTCTCTCCCTCTCTAAACCAGGCGATGCAAAACAAGACCCCAAGAGCATTCAGATTTCAGTTCCAAGGCTTGTTCATACCCCTTTTCTTCACTAGGTATTCATATCTTGTGTTGTGATTAAAGTTCTTGAAGTGCATATACGTTTTCGGTCTTAATCTGCTTGTAACTTGGCTGCGTTTTTTCTGTTTTAATTGATGATTGTAGAGAGGATTGTACCGCTGTTTCTGAATCGTTCTTGATAAATGGAAGGATTACCAGCATGGATGGTAAAACACGGCGTCAAGAAATCTGCTTGCAGTTAAAACACAGCGTCAAGAATCTGCTTGCTGTTAAAACACAATGGCAAGAATCCTCCAGCAATCTGCTTGCTGTTAAAACACAGCGTCAATAAATCTGCTTGCTGTTAAAACACAATGTCCAGATTCCTCCAGCAATCTGCTTGCTGTTAAAACACAGCGTCAAGAATCTGCTTGCTGTTAAAACACAGCGTCAAGAAATCTGCTTGCTGTTAGAACACAGCGTCAAGCATCTGCTTGCTGTTAAAACACACTGGCCTGCTTGCTGTTAAAAAACAATGTCAAGAACACAATGTCAAGAAATCTGCTTGCTGTTAAAACACACTGGCCTGCTTGCTATTAAAACACAGCGTCAAGAAACCTGCTTGCTGTTAAAACACAGCGTCAAGAATCTGCTTGCTGTTAAAACACACTGGCCTGCTTGCTGTTAAAACACAATGTCAAGAACACAATGTCAAGAAATCTGCTTGCTGTTAAAACACACTGGCCTGCTTGCTGTTAAAACACAGCGTCAAGAATCTGCTTGCTGTTAAAACACACTGGCCTGTTTGCTGTTAAAACACACTGACTTCAGATTTGAATTTAGTTAATGAAAAATAAATTCGATTTGAATTTGACTCCATATAAACACATTGACCTCCAAATTTTAATTTGAATTCGAAAACAACAAAAATTCCGAAAATCATGGAATGTTAGTTAATGAAAAATAAATTCCAAAAATAAAATTAAAATGTGAAATTACCTAGTTGCCCTTTTAGTTAAAATAACTCAATGCCACATGTCCAATTCTCATTGCTTCCTAGACTTTCTAGGAAAAATAGACTTTCCACCCAACTCCTACTCATATATATATATATATATATATATATATATATACTTGATTTATTCATATATGCATATTTAAACAGGTAAACATAGATTGTAACGATATGCATGTTAAAAGGTGAATGAAACTGAAAAGATAAACACAACAGAATGTAAAACATGATAAACGATATGTTTAATATAGTTGAGACGAATAAAAAGATGATCAAATGTTAATAATAAAAATGAAAAGGTCAAACAGGGGAAAAACATATCAAACATCGTCTTCTGATTCAGTATTGTAAACATAGTTGGGGTCACGACGGGTTCTGGACGAACGTCTAATGGGTTGGTTAGATGTTTTTGAAGGTGCCAGGTCGACTTGTTGAGTATTTGTTGCAATCGTATCGTCCACTATATCAATAGGTTTGTCGTTGTAGAACTCTTCATCAGAATCGGAAGATGCATATGTAGGTTCAAAATCGAATTCATTGTCCGATACATCATAACGGGGAGGAGGAAGGTTGGCAGCAGCCGCAACATCGCATTTGGCCTTGTAAGCAGCCCGTTTTGCCTCTTTGACTTTTATACAATTGCGACTGTCATGATCAAATAAGTATTTGTTACAATGGTTGCATAAACGCGCAGGACGTTTACGACGTTTAACAATTTTTTCACCCGGAACGACCCGTCTTTTCTTGGTGCCCGAACCTTTGTTTCGTATGCCCATAGGGGGCTGGATTGTTGAAGCTGAATGAATTGGAAGGTTGAGGATATCACTGATGTTAGCAGCCTTTGGGTTATGTTCTGGTTCATCAGGTAAATCTTTATATATTTCATTTCTGATGGATCGTATTTGTGTAGATAGTGAACGAAGTCGATCAGGGTTTTTTCCAATCCGATTCATGCATTGGGTAAGTAAATCAAGTATCTCAGTTTTTAGTGTACCAGTCTCACTCATCTCTGTTGAATACATGTGTGATAAGTTGTACACGCTGGATGGGACTGCATCACGTTTCCATCGCCCACTTATGTATTGGATGGGAATACGATCAATTGATTTGAACCAAAATACTCAAAATATATGACGGCACAAATAACCAATACGTGTAAATCCCATGCAGGAACAAGTATAAGTGTGTGATGGGATATCAGCTTAAACCTGCATGAATATGAATGGTGTAAGTTAAATAACTATATAAGTAAAGTGGATGTGTATAAATATGAATGATGTATTGTTTGTATTTAATAACATAATAAAGTGGTATATATGCATATAACATAATATAATAAAAAAATATGTAAACAATTTATGGGAGGATGTATGATTACGTATGGAGTACGACTTCCATACGACGTATGTTCGGGCTTGATGATGGATAGTTATAAAAATATGTAATAAATGTGTGTTGTACATTATTATAATATAGATATCATAAAGCGGTATATTAAAATATGAATATGTACATACAGTGTACATGTTGTCGAATGTTATGAATATGAGTATGTATGCATATGGTATTGTAGGCATATATGCATGTTGTAGTGTTAGTTACATGTATGCATAATAAAATAGGAATATATGCAAGTATGAATAAGTTGGGATGAAGTAAATAATAAGTAATCAGATGATGTATGCGTATATGCATACAATGTAAATTATAATAAATATGCAGCACATATATTATGCACATATGCATATATACATATATTTAAGGTAAATAAAAAAAAAGAAAAAAAAAGAAAAAGAAATAATTAATAGTTAACAAGATAGGTACCTCGAACGTGTTGACAGTAACTCTGTGTTTGTTAAGATGTCTAACATTATAAATAGAGTCGACAGACATGGTGGGACGCTCAGAAATGATACAATGCAACATTCCTCGATGAATCTCTTTTTGAACTTCCAAAAATATATTCCAGGAGTATATCTCAGATGCTTGAATTTCAATGGGAAGGGTTGTTAAAAATTTTGGTGTGCGTGTGTCACTATCAAACTCATTCTAACGTTGTTTGTTACGATTGGAATCAACAGCAGTATCATAGCACATTAAGAATTAGACAAGGGAGTTTGTTTCTCTAGAGTTAGTTTTGAAACGTGCATTAGAACTCTCGCACCTGGATGTCGTTTTCATCAAATAGCATAACGGAATATCTCTGAAGTAACATGGTGCCCAACGTGTGCGAATGTTGTACATATCCGTCAACCATTTGTGGTTTTCAAGTTTATACTCCTTCATTAAAAGTTGCCATTGTGCTTCAAATGTTTCAACTGTTATGAACAAGTTCCAAACAAGTTTGTGTATTGATTTTCTCAGATTCCCATTGGCAAGTATATCACCAGATATCTGTAAGTGGTTGACAATTTATAAATAAAAAATGTTAAATTATAATATTAGTAAAAGAATGATTATATATACGTACATTGATATAGTGAATAGGATAAAGTTAATATTATCGTTACCTTAGCGGGCAGTTTATCCGTTATGTGCCACATACATAAACGGTGGGTGGATTCGGTGAATACATTTAACACAGCTTGTTTCATAGAAGCATCCTGGTCAGTAAGTATAAGTGAAGGTTGTTTTTTGTGGGCTTTAAGGAACATTTATAGCAGCCAAGTGTATGATTCAATTGTTTCATCATATAGTAATCCAGCACCGAAAAGTACACAACGTTTGTGGTGATCAACACCAGTAAATGGAACAAAAATCATCTTGTATCTGCAACATATGTATTGTAATATGTATTAATAATACAAATCATAAAATAAAGTTACGACATGTAGGTAAAAAAATGTGTGTTGTGGTATGTAGGCGTGAATAAACAGAATTTATGTGTATGATGATAAAATGGAATATAGTGTTATATTAACATATGCACATATGCATATGATGTAATGTAATGTATGTGTAAGGATATGAATACAAACATGTATGCAGATGATATTGTATGCATATATGCATGTGGTTAATGTTATATATGTATATTTTAAATAGCATAATAGGATAGGATTATATGCAGTTATGCATAAGTTGATATGCGAAAAATAATAAATGAATATATGGTGTATGCATAAGTGCATAACATGCAAATTATAATAAATTTGAAGTAAATGTGTTATGCATATATGTATACATATTTATATACAAAATGAATATACAACTTATGCATATGTGCATGAATTACACATAAACATGTGATCATAAATATGTTGTTATTTAATAATATTGAAAGTTGACATACTTGTTTGTATCATATGTAGCATCAAATCCACACACGTCTCCAAAAGCTTCGTAATTACGTAAGGATACAAAGTCAGCCCAAAAAGCAGAACGAAGCTCGTTGTTTGTAACAACATATTCAAAGATGAAATCTTGACGGTTTTGGCTTCTTGCTTGTAAGGTGTCAACAAGAAGGTTTGCATCGCGGTCACCAATGAATATTCGAAAGTCTCTACTTACATTTTTAAAATCCACTGTAGTACCCTGCACATTTTGTGGTCCACCTTTTAAGGAAACTTGAATATTGTGGGCAATGCTTGGCCCTATTTTGTTTAACCCGACCTGATGTATAAATTGTTGATTTTCAAAAGTTACTTGTCTATTTTGTCTGAGAAGATCAGCATTTTCACTACTGATCATGCAATGATTATGTTGCTCATCAATGCTATATAATTGAAATTGATTTGTTGTTTCCAAATATCGAAAACGGGCACATGCACCACAATTAGAGACGGTGTATCGGCTACGTCGTTTGTTGTTTGTAGGTGGTAGTGAAGAATCGAAAATGTTATGTTTTGGCTTGCCATTTTTTTGAACATAAAAGATACCGATGTGTAGGAATTCTTATGTTGGGATTGGATGGGTCTGGTTTTGATTTCAAAGTGCCAATACGGACAGAAAATCCAGCCTTGGAAGCGTATTATTTATACATCATGATAGCATCATCCCAATGTTGGAAGACACTTCCAATGGACGGCATGTATTGAATGTCAACGTCGGGAGTCCAAAATTTGGTACCATCGGGTAACGAATAAACTGAACTTATAAATGTACCTGTTGAATGAGTAATGAATATAAGGTTCATAATGAATATTATAAAAAAATAATATAATTATGTTGTAACCTAATGTATGAATAGTGCAAGTATTAATGGATTGGGAATAAGATGTTGAAATGTCAGATTTTGTGATTGAATGTATGTAATGATATAGTAGTATATGAATGTGTTTATATATGCATATTATAATGTATGTATGAATAAAAATGGTCATGTATGTATAAGTGTGTAATGAACATAATTCATATGCATATATGCATATTGAATATGGTATGCATATAATTGTGTAAAATTAATTATAATGGACATATGGTAGTATAACAGTTTGTTTATAGATTAGATTGTTGTGAAAAGATGATATTAGAATATTGTTATAAGTATTATAACAGAACGTGTATAATAATGGAATCAGGTGTTGATATTAAATGAATGGTATATATGTAAATTGTTTTTAAACAAAGGATGATGGAGTAATGTAATACCTTTCTGTTCTTTATGTAGGAATTGTAGTCGTTTTGGTGTTTTTGATGAAGTTGACACATAAGAAGACGAACCAGAATCAGAATATGACTGTGTGTTAGACGGGATTTCAAAATTATCATATATCACAATGTCATCTATGGGGTAGATAGCTGCAACAACACAAGATGAATCAATTATAGGAATTAACCCTTTATCAGATTGCATTGGTGTTGGACAATGTTGATCATTTCGAATAATATTGATTGGGGCGTTTACTGAAGACGAATCAGATGATGCCATAATATCTGCAATTAAGGTGAGTAACATTTGTTGTTATTATATTGATCACATGTTGTATATTATGTATGAAAGTGTATAAAAAAACATAGTATGATGTAACAATAGGTAGAATGACAAACAGTGTAACATTTGTAAATGTTTGTAAACAAATGTGATCGTATTAGAAGGAACATAGATGCAAAAAGTAATGTATATGCATATATGCATATGTAATAAATAAGATAAAATAATAGTTAAATGTTAACAAATCAGTTTAATGTTTATGAAACAAGTGTAAATTTAATGTATGTATTAACATAAAATAAAACATTTCAGTTATGATTATGTATATAGACAGAAGCCGATAGTGTGGATCCGGGAGAATGAGGAAATCGTTCGTAATTTTGTCATCCTCGCTCAAAATGAAACGATTACGGAAGATCAAGAGTTCAAGCAAAAGGTTAGTTCTTGTAATCTGGCCTGTAAAAGGGGGTTTTGTTCTATTGAGTTCCCCTTCAAAAATGTCAACTGATTTTGTTTTGTTTTCTATCTATTGCACTAGGAGACCTAAATTAGGGCGGGAAAGGTCTGCCAGCCGTAGTGTTCTTATTATATCCGATGATTCCAAGCAAGTTCCTCCCAAGCAACAATCTCGCTTTGGTCCGACCCAGAGGGCTATAGGTTAGTATTGATGTGCGTATAAACCGTGAACGTAGTTTTAGGTGATGTATAGTGTGTTGAATTAGGCTCTGTTCATAACATACTTTTGTTTGGCTGCATTTGCAGTGTATGAAGATACTGACATTGGGTCAACATCCACTGGGAAACGACGGTTAAATGGTAAGTACCTTTGGTTACAATAGTTAGTAATTGCGTATCAATGTGAACTTGTATAACATGTGTTAAATGGTAGGGAAAAAAATGTTATACTAGTATCAATGGTAAGTGCCTTTTGGTTACAATAGTTGGAAATTGCGTATCAATGTGAACTGGTATAACATGTGTTAAATGGTTATGAAAAAAAAACGTTGCCTTGTATAGTTCTGGCTGTGGAAGTACATTAATTTTTGGGTAGTTAATTTTAGAGGTTTGCATAACATGTGTTAAATAATTAATGGACGGACCAAAGATCATTGCCTTTGATTTGTTTGACTGCCAAATAATTAGTGGGAGTTTGAAGTTTGCCTAACAGTTTGAAAATTATGTTAAGGTTATTGGATTAATGGTACAATCAGTTAAGATTATTAGATTAGGTGTTTGAAAAATGTGCCACATTTTGTTAGTGTATGAATGTGAACTTCTATAACGTGGTTAGGTAATTTCCGAAGTTTGCCTAACATGTGTTAAACAATTAATGGACAGACCAAAGATCATTGGGTTTGATTTGTTTGTCTGCCAAAGAATTAATGGTCTGATTACAGTTCATTGCCTAACATGTGTTAATTGGTAGAGAAAAAAAACATTGCGGATGATAATTCTGGCAAAGGAAGGCAAAGAACCCGTGGTTAGTTATTTTTTATTTACTTTCATTTTGTTTGATGTTCAAATGATTAATTGTTGGATGTTTGATCTTATAACTGTAATGTTACCGTTTGTGTTAGAAAGATTTGACATAGAGGGTTATAAAGTCGACTAATTATTTTATGGTTGTTTTTGTTTTGTATAAAACGTTATACCAGTACATAGGGCAGATGTAACAGCTACATCAAGCGGGAGAACCTTACGGTCAGGGACAAAGAAAGTTTCAGAGGAGAGTGTGAAAGTTCAAAAACGGAAGCAAAAAGAAGTTCTTAACGAACAAGCAAACGTTCCCAAAGCCCGTAAGCGAGCAAAGAAGGATGAATTTCTGGGAATAAGGACGCAATCCGCACCACTGCAATTTTATAAGTGTGTACGAGCATTGACAGACCAACAACGTGAGGCAGTCAGGGGAATGGGATTTGGTCGTTTACTTACTTTCAGCGTTGATGGGTTACCAGCTAAGTTAGGTTATTTTGTTGTCGACAATTTTAATCCCGATAAGATGGTGATATGTACACCTGCTGGTAATATCAAGGTAAACAGGAAAGTGATACATCAGTTACTTGGGATCCCGACCGGTGGGAAAAAGTTTAGTTCGATTGATAAGCTGCCTATCTTGGTTGATGCCATTGCGGATTGGAGGGCGAGATACCCGGGTGTAATGGTACCACCAACCAAGATGGTGAAAATGATAGATGAGTCCGACGGCGAAGACAGTTTTGATTTCCGCATGGATTTTGTAATGTGTTTTGTGGCAGTGCTCGTTGACTGTCATAAACAAAGTTGTTTACGGGAAGAAATCTTAGAGTATCTAGATGACGAAATGGATTTTGCAAAGTTAGACTAGTGTGACCTGGTGGTAGAGAAGTTGAAAACTTGCAAAGATACCTGGGATCGGCTTGACCCACAAAGCATCTTTGTTGGGCCTCTTTCGATTCTGATAGTAAGTGAAATTTTTTTTGACGTCCTGAATTAACATGTGTTAAATATACTTGCTTGTTTTTCGGACTGAACTGATCGGTGTTACTTGTAGCTGTTGTACGTTAATAGCGTTAAGTGCACAGGGATGAAGGTTGACAAGGCGGTGTGTCCTTTGGCTTTCTGGAACTTGAAGAGATTGCGAGAGAGAGAAAGGCTGGAAATACTTGCTGGTGGGTGTGGTCTGGGAGGGTTTAAAGGGTTAACACTTCCAAGTAACTATAACGTGGAACACTGGGCAAGTAAGGAGGTATAGTTATATACACTAACATGTGTTTTTTACAATTAGCATATAATTTTTGTATGAAACTGTTGCTTTAACCTTTTGAAACAGGAGAGGCTGTTGATGGTACGACAGCTAATTAATGTGACAAACAAGAACAAAATCAAAATAGAAGGTATGTTGGAATCTATGTGTGTGGAGAGCCCTGATGACGAGGAAGTATAGACGTTGAAGGCAATGTATGAAAGGTTGTTTGAACAGAGAGCGTATGCAAGTACAGATCACGATCAAGCGGTAGATTTATCGTCGCACTGTATCAATGAGGTGTTGGAAGATTTGAAAAATGATGAAAGTATTCACGTTGACGAGGGACAGAACGCTGGTTAGTCACTGTTATTGTTTGTAAAAATTGACTTGATTAATGTGGCACGTATTTATTGATGTGCAACGTTTTCGTAGGGGATGGTGTGGTTGACGATTTCTCGGATGGTTCGCCAATAGCTAGTTTGTACAGGAAGTCACTTAATCGGCTTAACAAAAGGATCAGTAAAAGGAGATTGAAAGAAGTAGGATCTTCAGCCATAGACTTTGATGGCATAGAAGGTGTGATTATTATCTTTCTGACTTGTACACTGTAACACATGTTAATGTGTTACCGATCTTATTGATTAACATCTGTTGTGGTTGCAGGTGATGTTGCGGGGCAATCAAGCGTAGCTGTTGATGGAAAAGAGTTTGCTGAAACGATGGAAGATGGTGGGAAGTCGTTACAGGTGAGGCGATCTGCTCGACTGGAGATGTTAAAGGATGTTCCTGAGGCGCAAGACAAATATAAAGTGTGATGGGCCAAACACGGTTGGTGGTAACGAAACAGGTAAAGTGTTACATGTGTTACCATTTTTAGTGTACGTTTATAGTTAAGTGTATAGATGGCAGCCTAGGAAGAAAACATAAGTACACATTGATGGTGACGCGTTGATTAGTGCTCGAGAAAGTTTATGTCCCTGTAATGTTTATACGGGACTGAAATGTATGGTGTAACACATGTTAATGTGTTGTTTAACATCTGTTGTGGTTGAAATGTATTGTCTAACATATGTTATGTCCCTGTAATATGCGTAGGGGACTGAAATGTATTGTTTAACATCTGTTGTCGTTGCAGTTGATGTTGCGGGCCAAGCAAGCATACCACATGATGGCAAAGAGTGTGCTGAGACGCTGCAAGATGTTGGGAATTCGTTGCGGGTGAGGAGATCTCCTCGAATGAAAAAGTTAAAGGATGCTCCTGAGCCAGAAGTAGGCTATGTGACCCCAAGAAGGCGTAAGACAAATAGGATGTTTGATGGGCCAAGCACGGATGGGGGTAAAGAAACAGGTAAAGTGTTACATGTGTTACCAGATACATTGTACGTTTGCCGCTAGGTGTATAGGTGGCAACCTAGGAAGAAAACATAAGTACACATTGATGGTGATGCGTTGTCTGAACCCATTTAATATTAATGTGATGTTATAGGGTGCAACGAGACTGAGAAGCAACACGGTGATAAGAGTGTTCATGAGCCTGGTATTTCAACTGGGGGTGACTGTAGTATGGGTGGGGCGGAACATATTGAAGGACAATGGAGCGAGGATAAAAGTGATGTTGAACAAGTCCACAAGCCGTTCGGTTTAATGCGTGCGATACTGCGTTTAAAAGCAGCAGCGGCCCAGGGTGTACCTGGTAGTTCTTCGTACAATTTCAGATTGTTAGTTTTTTATAATGTGCTTTATTGTTTAATTCTGTTTTAACATGTGTGATCTTGCTTTGACAGTTGACGGTGGCTCAGGCATGCGGTTGGTTGGTCAAGATGCATATAGTGTGGAGGCAGCAGGACATGAACCTCCACCTGAAAAAAATGTGGATGAGAAGGTCGATGATCAGCAGATCCCCGATTTAGACGCGACTGCTTTCAAGGAAGATAAGATTACTGATCAGGTAGACAAAAGTGATGGGATGGGTGTTAAGCTTACTAATGAGGTTGAAGGGAATGACAATGAAGGTAATCTTTAGAAAGCATCTTATTTGTAGGGGTCGACAAAACTCTAGACGCACCACGTTAAGCCATTTCTAATTTTTTCGAGAATGTTTATGCAGCATCAAATAGTAAGACTGAGCATGAAGTGGTCGATGCAACTGATGCAAGTACGTTAGAATGTGGTGGAGTCGTATTTGGACCCTTGGAAGGTGATGTTAGCGACAAGGATGAACAGGTGGTTTCGGACTGCAAAGGCAGGGCGGCTGTAGATAAGAGTCACCGTGATTGTAAGGGTTAAATGTTTAGGCAGGTTCAAAATAGTAACCTATGCATGAGATGTGATAAGAATGTTTTATGCAGGTTCATATAGTAAGACTGAGCATGACGTACTCCATTCAACCTTCGTACCTAATGAAGAGTGTGTTGGCGTGGTGGTTGGCTCTGTGAAAGGAGATACTTTCGGTGAATTTGAGGAGGTGGTTATGGATGGTAAAGGCAAAGCGGCGGTAGAGGAGGGGCAGCCGGATTTTAAAGGTAAAAGCTTTTTATGCTATAACATGTGTTAGCTATTAGGTACATTTATTGGGGTTAACGTGTGTTAATCGTAAGAACATTGGACGGGGGCGATGCATCGATTGATGAACGTGGTTTCGATGGGCCTAATTGGAGTCTTGGAATGACACAAATTGGTGGTGAATTTGACGAGTCACAGCAAACCGGTACACTCACCAAAAAAATGATTAGGATTGCTGGTTTAGTTGAGTCATTTCAATATACTTATTTGCATCGAACATGTAGGTTGCAAAAGTTCAAAGGTGGATGACATGGCTGGGACAGAAACAGCGCCCGAATGTTCCGGTAAGCTTGACTATTTTTGTTTACTGTGAAAGTGTAAAAATTGGTTACAAAGTAACCTGAATTGTTTTTTTTTTTAATACGTGTTTAGGCGATGTGGAGACCACCCCAAACTTGAGTATGGTTATAATGGTAGAACCGGTGAGCTCATATGACCCCGCAATTGCTATCCACAAGGAGCAAGCTGGGGTGGAATTATTGGGTGGTGATACGAATGAGGTGGAGGACAATTTGCCGCTAGCAAACCATGTACGTATGTTAGCTGAATTGGGGGCCCAAAAAAGGAAGCTGCCTTTTAGAGAGAAAGTGGCAGCGGAACCAAATAGATCACCTTACTATATAAGGTCTGTTGACATGGGTCAGCCAATCACTAAGAAGGAGGCAAATCTGTGGGATTACATATACGCTGATGAATCCCCAACGCACTTCCTAAATGGGCATTCTCGTAGGAAGCGGGCAATGCAGGCAAACATGTAAGTAGAACTACCACGGGGTTTATTGTTGTATAATAGGGGTGTAAGGCCTGAACCCAATGGATCTAGTTAATTGTTAATTTTTTTATTTTTGCCACAGGAAGGAACAGGGTACGTCGTCAGTTGATGATGTAGATAGCCCGATACACATGGCTGTGTAAGTAGGGGGAGACTGTTAAAAAATGAGTTAAATTACATTAACATGTGTTAAGGTATGGAAGTTAATTTTTTTTCTGTATGTATGAAACCAGGGAGTTGCTGTTTCGAAGCCCTTCCCATGTAGAAGCGTCTCGGGCTATGTTCAAGAGTTTAAACGCTGGCAATGAGGTATCGGGTGGTATTATCGACTGTTGGGCGGAGGTGCTAAACTTCCAAGAGAAACGGAAATCAAGGGAGGCTTACAGTAGGCAATTCTTTGGTACTAAAGTTGTGGTGAGTGATTTGAATATAGACATTATTTGTGTAGATTGATGTTTTCTGTAGAAAAGTAGTTACGGTGTGCCGAGTGCTTATCCTTATTAATTTCTCTTTTGTGAAAGTTTCCGTGGATGTTAACAACTGAGAAAGGTGGAGTCGAGGCGCGGATGCACAAGTTCCGGGTTGGAATAAAAGGTGGGGTTAACAGCGCTGAAAAAGATCCTGATTTTAGAAAGAACGACATTGTTTTCTTCCCGATCTTGGTGCACAAACATTTTTACTTGCTAGTGTTTGAGTTACGGGACCCCGGAATTTATGTTGTTGATAATGACAAAGCCAGACAAGGACAGCCGATAGAAGATAGTGTATACTACCTCCACAAGGACACACCGTATAAGTTTGTAAGTTATTAAAATGACCCATGTTGTAACGTAAGTGTGATTGTATTCAAGATGTGTTTTTTTATAATGAGCATGGCTTGTATATGTATATGCAGAAAGATATGTTTGTGCAATACCTTCGGGAGGTTGGGAATCCGCGAGCCGATGACATTGACTACTGCAACATCCAGCGTATGCCGGTTAGTTGGGCGACCACATCAAACAAAACTGATTGCGGGGTCTTCTTAATGCGTCACATGGAGTGCTACATGGGGAAAAACAAAAGTTTTAACTGTGGGTTCAGCATGAGTGGGGCGAAGAAGATGGAGGAGGTGCGGAAGTTGAGAAAGAGGTATGCTGCGCACATCTTATGTTCGGAGGTGAATGTGCTGCTGCCTAAAATCCAGCAGGATTGCCGGTTAGAGTAACGTGTGTTAGGGGGTGAATGGTATTTACTGTAGTATAGGTGTAGCGTTAAATGTTCCAGCTTTGTTTTGGGTGTGTCATGTACTTTGCTTTTTGGATGTTGCTTTAAACTTATTGTGGGATAGGTGTTTTGTGGGTGTGGCATGTACCAGGTCTTTTGGCGATAGACTGTCTATGCGAATTTTGTCTAACTAAAACTGATGTCTATTAACTTGGTTATTTTATACTCTGAAGAATATTGATGTATTCTTGCATGTGTTAGAATGTTATTGATGTAGTTGATAATGTTTTTAATGAGGCTGTTTTCAATTCCATTTCACACTCGTTTGTTTCATTTTGGATTGTACCCAATGGTTGCTTGGAAAGCACATTGATCTTGAAATCCCGGAGTTGGGCAACCAATTTTGACAACGAATCCTCGTCGGTTCTGGCCACATCAACGCATTCAGTAACGAAGTTGAGGATTTCATTACGCATAACGGACGGTGCGTGTGGGTTGACGCCGTATCGGCTGGAAAGTGAAAAAACCTCTTTTGGGAGGGCATCTCGGCGCCACCTATCGTTTATGTATTGGGGTGGTATCTTTGCAACATTTTTCAATCGATATACGCAAAAGACATGGCGACACAGATATCCGATACGTGTGAAATTCCTACATGAGCAACTGGCGGAGTGGTCTACAGTGTTATATGTAACCTGTTAGGAACAGAAGGAGCATATAAAAAGGCTTTAGATCTAACATATGTTAGTGGAGTGGTAATAATGAAGTTGCCTAACATGTGTTACCTGATAGACGTTTGTGATGTTGTTCCTTTTGTCCAAATGAGTGACGTCTAGCAAAAGAGTGGTATTGCTGGAATCGGTTTGGTTTGTGATGTAGCATAAAAACTTCCCTTTAATTATCTCCTTTTGAACTTGCGCGAAAACAACGTTTGTGTAAATGGCGAACGCGTGCTGCTCTATCGCTAATTCAGTAGTGCCCTTAAACACCGTGGATGAGGTTTTGTACTCGGATACACGTTGCCGATGGCGTTGGCTATCTACCCTATTTTCAAAGCACATCATAAATTGTACAAGGGTGTTTACGCTTGTTGAGTTGACCTTGAAGGCAGCGTTAGAGCTTTCGCAGCGTGAAGTGGTCTTCATCAAGCAACACATTGGCAGTTCCCTGAAGTAGGCTGGTACCCAAAGATGTTTGATGTTGTACATGTCGTTCAACCAAGTGTGGTCTTGTAGGCCAAATGTTTCTAGGAGGTCATTCCAGCGGGACTCAAACGTTTCTGGTTTGATATAAACATTCCAAACCAACCGGTGAATGCAGGACCGAACATTAGTGTTGTCAAGAAGGTCCGCAGAGATCTGGTAGATTAAAGAGTTACTAACACATGTTAGATTAAACAGTTTAAAAACACATATAAGTCTGTGATGTTGAATAACACATGTTAAAGGCTAACAATTTAACCTAACCTTGGAGGGTAGTTTTTTCATTATATGCCATATGCATAGACGGTGGCGTGATTCGGTAAAGACCATAGGAACAGCTTGAAGCATGGATGGGTCTTGATCACTCAGCACGAGAGTTGGTTGAGTACCGTGTGCCTTCAAGAAAGCCTTAAGCAACCACACATAAGATTCAATGGACTCGGTTGATATCAAACCCGCACCAAATGTAACACATTGGAAATGATGATCCACACCTGTGAATGGCACAGAAACCATCTTGTACCTATTAATAAAAATGGATTTGAGGTTAAGAAAATGTAACACTTTTTTGGTTTGGTTTGTATACTTGGATATCAGGCCTAACACATGTTAAAGGGGGAACTAACCTGTTAGTGCTGTAAGTCGCGTAAAAGGCGAGGACATCGCCAAAAGCTTTGTAGTTTAGCTTTGAAATATCATCAGCCCATAATGCAGAAGACAATTTTCCATTTGATACAGTGTAATCAAAATAGAAGTTGGGTAGGTTGTCAAAGCGCTCACGCAAGCGTTCAAGGAAAACTTGTGCGTCGCGTTCACCAATAAAAATTCGCAACTGGTGGCTAAAATTTTTAAAATCCACCGGAGTCCCATTGACATTGTGATGCCCCCCTTTTAAAGCTACAAGACATCTATAAGCTCTCATGGGTCCGATACGGTTTAGACTCATATTGTGAATGAATTGTTTGGTGGAGAATGACAGCTTCCGTGATATCTTGCTAAGATCACGGTTGTAATTCTCAACAAGTTCATGATTATGAATATCATTGAAACTCATAACTGTGTATGTATCATTAGAGATTGAGACTAGAATGCTTGCCTTACAGTCACACCATGTGAAGTTGGTTCTCCTAGACTTTACAGAAGATTCATCTAGTGTGTCAAAAGTCCTCTTGGGTTGTGGTTTCCCGTATTTTGAGCATCGAAGATACTTGTGTGTGGGAATTCCATTCCAGACTTTAGTTTGGCCTTTTTTAACAGAAAAACCAGCTTCAAACGCATAAAGTTCATACATGGAAATAACAGCCTCAAATGTTGGATAAGATTTCCCACACACTGGTATGAACTTATCAGCGACGGTAGGAATCCAGTAACGGGTTCCCTGAGGGGTATCAAAAACGAAGTATGGATGCGCTGGACCTGCATCAGAAAACGAAAAGGTTAGAACTCTGGTATATGAGTATAAAGTGTGCTCCCATGGAAAATAAACAACCGTCTAAAGGGCCGCGAGATAATTCAGCAAACACAGAAGGGCCCTGAGATGATCCAGAACCAGCACCCGGCATGTTAGCGTAGCCAGAATCTTGGTATGCTACATGTGAACATTATGCAATATGTTTGAACTATGCCATATCTGGGGAAGAAAAATCAAAACGAGTGTATAGAAAAACAAACCTTGATCATTATCCATAACCTCGTCAGAATGGAAAGCGCTGTTCATGAACTTGTTGGAGATCAGAACATCCGGTGATCTAACAGGGTCTTCAGATGATCGAGAACCATCAACATGCATGTAAGTATATACAGAAGCTTCGAATGGAACAGGTGAACATTGCCATGCAGTATATTTGGATTATTCCATCAGAAAATTGTCAAATAACAAAAAAAAAACATACATTCGAGATAGTTAAGTTAGATACAGAGACAAACCTTGAGCATTTAATTCCTCATCAGTATGGAAGTCACTGCTAAGGAACCTGTTGGGGAAACTATGGACCGGCGACATTAACTCGGAGGTTGGTGGATTTGTCTCCATGGACATTAATGGAGAAAGGATAATTTTGAGGAGAAGATGATAATGGTTTCTCTGTTAAAGAAGATATAAAATAAAATGAAATATTGTAAAAGAAATATGGGGGTGGGTGATTTGTACAAATGAGTTGATGGGCATTAAATGATCATGTCAAATCTAATTGGGAAAATAACTTGGGTTGGGGAAATTACTAATATAACCTTGAAAGCAAAAAGGAAGAGGAGATGACTATGGGCAACGTGGATAAATGTAGTCCACAAGTAGAGTTTGCTAAGTTTTCTAAAAAAATGGGATTTCTTGTAGAGCATTGCCCTATATATATATATAGTTAGCCATGGTCTCATTCGACCATAGGGCTATAAGGTTTGGACATATGTCCTCCACCACTTTGGTCAGTGTGCTTCCGCATTGTCACACTGCCAGTAATAATTGCCAATAATGTAAGCTTTGCCATATGGCTATTAAACCTTTAAGAAGTTTTTTTTTATTTCAGGCAGATCGATAAAGTTTGAATTAAATGTCGAGACGAGCGTTTGAACAAATGTGAAAGGAAAAATAATTCAAACTTCTCATAAAATAATGAAATTACAATACTAGTCTGAATATGGACTTTTTGAAAAGGAAAATACAATACTATGTCCAACATGGACTTTTGAAATTTAAAATTTCAATAAAAGATAAAATTTAAAGTCCTCATTCATATTTCTTTCCTTTGATGATTTTGGAAAGTTTCTTGAATATTTTGCTCGTCCTTCTTTCATTCTTTTCATCCTGACGCTGGATTTGTTCCACTCGTTACAAAGCTTGATTGATAGCCTCGATTTGTTGCGGAGGTTGTGGTTGTGGAACGACCGGGTATGGATATCTGGGGTTTGTACTACCCGGATGTTGGTATGTATAAGGATATGCAGGAGGAAAAGGTGATGGATAAAGAGAATTATGAACAACCGCCTGTAAATAGGGGTTGTAGGACGGAGCCGAATAATTATAATCCATATGGGCAGCTGTGTAAGAAGTGTCATATCCAGTCATATCTGGATACGTAGGAAAAGGGTTGTCAAAACCCATAGGTGTTTGTTGAGGTGGCTCAACAACAGGTTCAGGATTAGAGGGTCCACCCATTTGTGGGTCCTCTGGTATAGTTGGGTAAGTTGGGGTAAAGATGGGAGTGATTGATGTGCTAAAAGTGGTCTAATTAAATTAACTAAAACTAAACCCTAAACTAGATATCCTAAGCTTTAAATTTATAAACTAAGACTCTTTTAAACCTAGACCACACAACCGGCAAGTGTACCGATCAATGCAGTCCAAATATCGAACCCACGAGACTCTACTGACTACGAATACTAGACTCGACAAACTTATCTAAGACTGACTCGATTTAATTGTTTTGTTGTTTTTTTTTGGGGGGGGGGGGGGGGAGGGGGGTTTCTATTAACCTAATAAATTAACTAAAATTAACTAAATTAACTAAAGCCGAACTGGAAACAAACTAAGACTGAGGACTTATGAAATGATCAGAGATGAGAAGTACACTACCTAGGTCAGAATCCTACACATGTATGACAATTTCTATCGGCTTTGGCACTATTGTGGAATCGGGATCTTAAAATACTACCTTAATAGGAGACCGAACAAGACCCTCGACCCTTCTCAAGGAGACACTTATGGCAACCTAATAAGCCGTTAAACTACCGGTTTAGAGGATTCACTCGTTGGCTTTCCTATTGTAATAATAAAGTACCATCTAGACAATCTACCTCACAACATGAAAGTCACAAGTAACTATGGTTTTATTGATCAAACTCGATAGGCAAATAGTGAAAGGGCAACTAAGGGGATCTTCTCACATAGTATCTAACCCTAGCAATCTAACACTAAAGACAAACCGACAATCTCTCACCTCCCAGCTATCGAGATTGGTAGAATACTTAACCCTATTCTAATTATAATTATACCCTATGGATCACCACGTCTAACAAACCATCTAATAGTCAAAGACACAGTAATTGACCTAGCATGCAAGTATTTTTTGAAATACATTCAACTAGCCACATGAGGGATAATAACCATTCAAAGAACAAGATTAAATACGCATATACATGAAACCATAAAAAGCAAAGTTGTTTACTTTAATTATTAAATCCACAAACAATATCCAAAACCAAATAAAAATAATTAATCAAACATGGTGTTCATCACAAACCTAGGCAGCATATAGAGTTTAGCCTAGAAACATAACCACTAAAAAGCAACAAGTCTCAAATAATAAATAATCCATAGTATCAAGTGAAAAAAAACACAAAGTTATTAAAACTGAACACTAACTATTTACAAATCCGGACTTGAATCTTGATCGTGGTTTGAACTCTCGAACCGATCGCCTTCTTTTCTTCTCTATATTCTCTAATTCCTCCTCCCTAGAAAGTGATATTCGATGTATATTATAAGATTCATTAAGGCATGGTGTTATAAATTAAATCCAACACAACGTGGGCCTGTTGGCAGACAAGTTATGAAAGGCGTGTGGGCTAAGGCTCCATAATGCTAATATTCCGATTCTTTTATTAAATAACTAAAGATTCCTCTTCGTCCACTCCCAACAATAATAGTAGCCGCCTTTGTCTCCTAATTGGTGAAATAATATGCAAGTCTCCAACTATAATAATATATATCAGCAGCTTTTTTGTCTGATGTGTCTTAAAATATATTATATTATGAACGCCCTTTTTCCATTCAAGAGAAAACAAATAGCCGCCACCTTTCTATTCTGCCTTTCCTTCTTTTATATGCGTCCTCCAAGAATCCCCAAAATTCCATCTCTTGCGTTACTTTTACTTTTATAATCATCCACGTCCAAAATCACCTAGGGTGTGGGGTGCTATCCTCACCACGTCACACTCTATAACGCTTCCGGGTAAGATTTAGGGGTAAGGTTCGACGGTTCCGGTCGGGTAAGGTTTAGGGGCGGCTCAATCATTTTGAGAGCCTAAGGCAAATTAAAAATCTAAGGCCCTCGATTTATGAACATAAAAGAAGCCAAAATTTTCGCATGCAAAATTAACAGACATGATCTTCGATTCACAGTGTAAACAAAAATTAAATTAAACATGCAAAATCTTCACACATTTAGGCATATTATCATAAGCTCAAATGATGAAAAATTACAATTTAGGCAGGTATCAAATGATATATACACGCGATTCATATTAGTACAGTGAAACAAAGGCCTAGTATGCCTTTAGATTACAATTGCTTCAGTTTTGATGCTTTCTATCTGTAATTTACACCTACTTCAGCGATGCAATAACCAAGCATTAAAAATCACCATATACTTTAACAAACAATACAAAAGATGAATCCCTCTAATGTTTAACATCTTCAATGATCAAATATATAAGTATAAAATAAACAAACAGCTAATTCATTTAAATCTGCAGCTAAGGGGACAGGGGGCGTAGCGTTAATTTAACGCGTGATACATATATAACGCGTGGAAAATCACAAATTCCCACCGCCACTCCTCACATCACGCGTGATAGTACCACGGTAAACCCATTTCGTTATTTTTTTAACGGCGTGATGGTTTTTTTGTGAGGGTAATTGTTGGTTGGGGGGAAATTGTTGGGTGTGGTGGTGAGTGATGACCACCGCCACTAAAAAAGGTTGTGAGTGATGGAAAAATGGTTGCTGACATGGTGGAACATGATTGGATATTGTGAGTGATGGAATTCTATCACTAGTGACCACCCCCACCCCATAATATGACTCCCAAATTCTAACTTCACTAGCTCCTCCTATAACACAAATATGAATTACAGAAACAGAAACCTGAACCACATCAATTAAAAGTCAAAGACTTGATTAAACTCAATTCTCAAAGTCAAACAAAATACATATTATGTTATACTTGATTTAGTTAAAGGATTCATTTAGAAACCAAACAACATATAGATGTAAAAGATAAAAATCAACTTGATTCAAAATAAAGATACCACAAAAAAGAAAAAAAATGTAACATAAACATCTTCAAAGAATCAAGAAGGCTTAAAAATTGAAGTCGAGTTGTTGTTTCAGAATAAATAAATGTGAGGTATCTATTTTCATGGGATATGAGAGATTTGAGAGTGACGAAAGCTTGAAGGGAATAGGGCTCAAATTTAGGAGTTTTAGAAATGGGTCATGGGGAGGAAAAAACTTTCAAAAAAGTAACTACAGGAGGAGTCGAACCCATGACATCAAACATGGAAGGGAATGACTTAACCAGACAGCAATCTTTCAATTTCATTAATGGTTCATCCCAACTTTCTTTTATGGGTTCATCTAAAAATTTCTATTAACACGTCTACTAAAATTTTGAAACCGAGTGGGTTCGGGTGAACCCGTCATTTTGAACGTAGATCCGCCCCTGGCCATTGATGGGGCAACATCATGGTAACGAACTTGAAGGGCTTTATCAGGTGAGGCCCATGTCATTTCACCCAATGAAATCTTTTTTTTATATTTTTTAATAGGGGCCTTCATCCACACCATGGAAGTTAAAGAGGGGCGTGATAAAGCCCCATGGCTGAGGTGGATCTTAGGTGGCGCCTACGTGGCCTGATAAAGCCCCTAGGGGGCTCCAACCACACCCTCCAGCCTTACCATGGCAGGGAATAGTATCCCTCTGCCATTGGTTTAAATGGGCGGCCGACCCTTCCCATTTGACCAACTAGTCTGTTATTTTATAAACATTTTAAAATTACGGTTTTGCCCCTAAATAGTGTTTCTTTGCCATTGGTTCAAATGGGTGAAGTGGCAGGGAATAGTATCTCCCTACCATTGGTTTAAATGAGCGGCCGACCCTTCCCATTTGACCAACTAGTTATTTATTTCATAAACATTTTAAAATTACGGTTTTGCCCCTAAATAGTGTTTATTTGCCATTGGTTCAAATGAGTGGAGTGGTAGGGAATAGTATCTCCCTACCATTGGTTTAAATGGGCGGCCGACCCTTCCCATTTGACCAACTAGTTTATTATTTCATAAACATTTTAAAATTACGGTTTTGCCTCTGAATAGTGTTTTTTTGCCATTGGTTCAAATGGGTGGAGTGGCAGGGAATAGTATCTCTCTGCTATTGGTTTAAATGGGCGGCCGACCCTTCCCATTTAACCAACTAGTTTATTATTTTATAAACACTTTAAAATTATGGTTTTGCTCCTGAATAGTGTTTCTCTGCCATTGGTTCAAATGGGTGGAGAGCAATACCCATTGAACCAACCAATTTATTATTTTAATCCACCTTAAAATTACGTTTTTGCCCACGGTTAAAAAATACGGTTATGCCCCAACTTCAAATACATTTACCCTTTTGCCCCGAGCTAAAAAATACGATTTCACCATCGGTAAAAAAATTACGCTTTTACCCTTAGCCAAAATTACGTTTTCGCCCCAGTTCAAAATAAAATTTTGTCGCCCCCCCCCCCCCCCCCCGCCTCAAAATTACGATTTTACACCAGTTTATTATTTTATACCCACTTAAAAATTACGGCTTTGCCCCCAGTTCAAAATAAAATTATATTTTTGCCCCTAGGTAAAATTTACGATTTTCCCCTTGGTTCAAAATTACGATATCACCCTCAATTCAAAATTACGTATTTGCCCCTAGTGTAAAATAAAAATATGATTTTCCTCTAGCTAAAAATTAGGATTTTACCATCGGGAAAAAAATTTGATTTTTCCTCCAAGTAAAAATAAAAATATGACTTTGCCTCCAGCTAAAAATCGTATCAAGGAGGTGCCTAACACTCTTTTTACTTTTTATTTCAAGCAAAACTATACTACGGCTTTTTTAATTAGTTGATAATTATTCGGTGATCGCCCCGCAACGTGGGCTGGGCATCACCTAGTTCGAAATAAATGTTATCCTCTCCAAAATTAATAGTAGCCGTCAACTAACAATAATAATCTATGTCATCGTTATCTAAAAATATAATATATGAACTGTTCTCTACACCAATCTGAATTGGATTCAAATATAATTTTACGTATTGGGCTTTTTATCTTAATGGGACAATAAGGTGCATAGGCTTCATGTGAATTGTTAAGGGCTTAAGAAAAAATTAATAATATTCGTTCCACACTAATTAGGCTCGGTCAATATGATGCTTTTTATGAGATGGAATTAATTCCAACTTTTGGCATATTGCCATAATAGTTCCTCAGGCTTATAAAATAGAGATAGTGGACTCGGCCCACTCAAGGAAAATAGCGACAATTTTAATTCGGTCACTGGCATTCTACTCTACTCAACTGGCTGTTATTTCCTTATTACTCGTTTTCGCTCCATTTGCACCAGGAACTAGCAAAACACAAAATAATACAATACAACACTAAAAACTATAAAAAAAACAAATAAAAACCATATAAAAAGTATCCACTTTACACCAGACAAATATGTGTTTTACCACACATCAGTGATCCCGACCATTGCCTAACATGCACTGACATTCGCGCGCCGATGTGAGGTTTCCTTGGTTGAGGTGGAGGTTGTTGTTGCTCCACTGGCTCCATTGGCTCATCCTCTTGTGGAGGTGGCAGTGTTTAGGATGTGGATAAGGTGTGTGGGGGTTATGTTCAGGAGTATTGTAGGAAGTAAACTGGTTAAAATATTGATCTCATTCATCAGGATCTTGATAAGGTGAACCTGCATAAGACGAAGTATCGCTTGACAACTCGATAGGATGTAAGTTGGTTCCAGATAGTGGCATCTTAGGATCAGAGTCATCATCCAGTTGGTTTTGGCTCGGAGAAGGTGAATTTATGTATTGGTTCTGGACAAAAGAATCATGTGAGAATGGGAATGAGAATGATGTGAACGTGAATGGTGTGATACTGAACGTATCAATGGTTGAGAAGAATGTGATTCACTCGAGTGTTAAGGAGATCCCGAGTTATCTGAGGATGATGGTAACAAGCGAGACGGTCCTCCCTGCATGGGACCCTTTCCTCGTCCTCTTTGTCTTGGCGGCATAATTACCTGTTATATATCAAAATCAATAATTAAATAGATATGAGTTGCCTTAGGTTAATGCCTAGACATGAAGAAGTCTAAGGAATATGCTAATGTGATATTTGAGCTTAGACACAAAAGGCTAGTGTCTAATTCGCTCAAATGTTGGCTCTGATACCAACATGTCACACCCTAACCCGGTGGGCCCGGACTTAGGGTTTATGCGTGACAAATTGATATAGATATTCACATTAACACAACGGAAGTCATGGGAGTAGAAAATAATTATTACAAAGTACAAATGTCCAAAAGTTTAAAATAATATACAGACGTGAGTGTACTAAAAGATCCACAGGGGAATCGAATAACAAATGATTACATAAAAGACTACTAGGCTTTTTGCTTGGAGTCGCAAATTCCAATAAGCAATTACCGGGCACCACTTTATCCCCATATTGGGTAAGAAAATATTTTATCATAGCATGAGCATCTGTTAGGTGTATGCCTACACCCTGTGCTTAGGTCGTGGCCACTTGCAATTAAGTGAGCCGTGGATATACAGGACACAATCGTATTAACCCCCAATGTTTAAGTTATCAAGCATAATGGATTAAAACGGGTTATTTGGATTTTGGACACATTGTTCATTGATCCCATACCCAACCAAGCGGTAATAATTTACCATATCCCAAGCCCGTATAGGGAAAATAGATTAAGAGTATTTACCTGAGCTTATCTTTAAAATCCATAGATATATAAGCACAACCGTTTAATCAAGACAACTAACACAAGTGCAATTTACTGGAGGCTCTTAGTCTGGAATGGACGGAACTATGATCCGTTAGAATATTAACGGGTCTTATTCAAGTCATATGACTTGGACCGGTTAACTTATAATAAATAGATACGGCTCGCTAGATTAAGCGAAGACCGTATAGAATGTGGTTTGAACCCTCACAAGTACTATGACTTGTATAATATGGGACAAACAATCATACATTTTGATTAGAACTAATTTGGAAAGGTTTTGACCCAATTTGACTAACTTATACAAACTAAGCTATATAAGTCAACCGTGCGCGCATAGGCGGCATCGGGTGATCGGATAGGTCTATATCAAGTCCAATATGCCAAAACATGTTTAATATAATGTTACATCAGTTTCAAACTCAGTTTACATGTTCATTATGTTTCAAAATCATTCTATGCGCAAAAAGGGCGTTTTTATCATTATTTAGGCATATTATGTGGACTTGCATAAAAACCCGAAAACGATATGATCAAACAGTATAACCTCAAAAGGTTATTTACATAAACGGGTCATAATCGAAAATCAAAGCAGAAGTCAAATTGTTTGACTTTCTGTTACGAATCGAGCTCTAAGAAGGAAATGACGGTTTGGACATGATCTAACATGTCCGAATATGTTATACAAGCTGATATAATGTCAAAAATTATTGTTTCGATACTTGGAAGTTCTTTTTACATTCATTACGAAAAACTTTGTTTTGTCTTTTTATTTAATAAAACTTTGACCCGTTATTTGACCAACTTAACGTGATCTTCAGCAGGTGCCCTCATAGGGGATTAACACCATCATTATTATGAAATGGTCATAACCGAAAGTCAAAGCAAAAGTCAATCTGCTTAACTTTCAGCCATTATCTAGCATATGAATGAAATAAGACTAAGAGCGAACACTTATAAGTGTTCAAGGCAGAGATTAAACTCCAGAGAGGGGGCCTCTATAGATCAGAAGGACTCCAAGATGATTAGAGAGAAAGAAAATGAGAGGTGCAAGTCTTTAAAGCTCAAGAAGACCTCTATTTATAGTTACACAAGAGTTATAGGATGATGCCACATGTCCCAGATGCTTTGAGATGCTTAAGAGTGTCCTAGCATGTGGAAGAAGCAGAGGCGAAGTGGCAAATTCGTGAATTAAGGTGGCAGGGAACAACTATAGAACCGCCAGCTGCATTCTGCCAGTGCACCCAATGCGGATCGCATGAGGTGTGCCATGCGCTCCACATGGGTTTTGTGGTGCGCACAGAATTTAAATGCCATGCGGACCGTATGGACTGAATCTTGCAATCCGCATGAGGTGTCTTGAAATAAAAAAATGAATGTCTTTCGGACTGTAAGGCATATGCCTTGCGGTCCGTTTTGGACCATCAGAGCCAAAAGTTTGGCATTTTGTCACAAATGACCCCTGCACATCCAAACTTCCATATTTTTTCATATATAGTCCCTCTCGTCCAAATAATTTGGCATATTTGAGAGTTGATTGGACACGTGTTGCCATATTATTCGTTATAAATTTCCAAGGTGTTACACAAATGCATACAGTTTATGCTATCAAGCATTCCTGGTAAGCCGTGTCAGCTTTGATGAGTCTCTAATAACTGTTGGATGTCGGTTGCATTAGGCTTTCTCAAGTACTCTTTAGAATATGTTTCAATAATATACTTGCAAAAATACCTTAAAAAATCCATGGTCGTAGTTTCATCGATCTGTACGTACACATCGGCTGCATCAGTACCAATATGTATGCTAGCTGACGTATGGCAGAAGTGCATTTCTGAATATGAGATAGCCCCGTTTTGCCAGCTGCATCCGTACATTGTGTGAAGTACAGATACTCTACAGATAGGTCATTTACAGTTCTAAGAAAAAGTGCAGGTTTCAGTGCAAAGTAGTCGTTCCATAAACGTGAGTCTCCTTCCACTTAACCCCTATTTATTTCTTTGCAGTGCATGTTCTCCTCATGCAATGCTTCGACCTGAGCAGTACGGATTTGATCAGGAAGGTTGGAATGAATGGTGAGTTGTAATGCTCGAACTCGTTTGGGTTTGGTTACTTTTTGGCTGATGGCATCAGCTACTACATTAGCCTTACCTGGGTGGTATTGGATAGCATAGTCATAATCATTTAGGAGTTCAACCCAACGACGTTATCGCATGTTTAGCTCCTTCTGTTCAAAGATGTACTGGAGATTCTTGTGATTGGTGTAAATCGTACATTTGGTACCGTACATGTAATGTCTCCAGATTTAGAGAGCAAAGACCACGACACTTAATACTAGATCATGGGTAGTGTAGTTTTTCTCGTGAATTTTAAGTTGACGAGACGCGTACGCGATTACTTTCTCACGTTGCATTACAACGCAACTGAGACCCTAAATACATGCATAACAGTAAACAATGAAATCATCGGTACCTTCCGGTAAAGACAAGATAGGTGTGCTAGAGAGTTTCTTTTTCACCCCACTTGTAAGTGGTACCCTTTTGCATCAGAGCTGTGTGAGGTTGAGCGATTTTTGAAAATCCCTCAATGTACCTTCGATAGTAACCAGCAAGACCAAGGAATTGGTGTCTTTCGGTGGGAGTTTTTGGTGCAGGCCAATTCTTAATGGAGCCAGTCTTGGCTGGATAGACATGTATTCCAGCTTCGTTGACTACATGTCCAAGGAAATGGACTTCACGAATCCAAAAGTCACATTTCTGGAATTTAGCATAGAGTAGTTCCCTTATTAGAAGCTCTAAAATGAGGTGTAAATGCTCTTCGTGTTCCTCCTTACTCTTAGAGTAAATCAGGATGTCATCAATGAAAACGATAATGAATTTGTCGAGGTAGGGTTTGCACACTTGGTTCATGAGGTCCATGAAAACCGCAGGTGCATTGGTTAACCCGAATGGCATAACTAGGAACTCGTAATGGTCGTACCAAGTTCGGAAAGCAGTCTTAGAAACATCTTCGTCTCGAATCTCAACTGATGATAGCCTGATCTCAGTTCGATTTTACCAACTTAGACCTACCAATAATCTCACACCTCTCAGCTATTGAGATTAGTAGAACACATAGACCTACTAAATTATCACATAATGCTTCTAAGGTATATCGGCCGATTAACCAAACAAATCACAACACAAGTTTATGATCTAGCATGACCCTATTATGCGAATGACATTCACCAAAGATCACACGAAGCAATAATCGACAATTAAACAATTCTAAGTATAGGTATACAACGAATCAATAAGCAAGTCGGCTACTTTAACATAAATAATCCATAAATAAACAAGCATCCATCATAAAAATTAGAGCTTTAACATCCCATTCATCCTAGTCTAGGCAGTACAAAGGTTTTAGCCAGACATAATGTTCATTAAACACAAAACGAGAGTATTATCAAGAAAGCAAAACATGATCAATAATCAAAACTGAAGAACAAGTAAACCCAGATGATAATATCATGATCTAAGCAATCCGAGCACTTATAACCTTCAACCGATGTTTCTTCAACCTTGAAAATGCTCCAAGATCTTCATAAATTTCGCCCAAGATGTCTCTAATTCGTGATTAAGGTTGGACATGTTTATTATGATGTTTATATATGTTTCCATGTAGATACCCAGCTCCAACCCCGTAATTCTCTGTTAAAATAGCCCCTTCCCATCACGCGAAGGGGACCTCATGTTAGGGTCGCGTGACGCCCTATTATTTTTTATTTGTTTTAATTCATGTCGTCACGTGAAGGCTATATATCTTCGTGGTCGCGCGACGCGGCGGGCCTTTTTTCCAGATTTCTTCCTTTCTTCATGTCACATCCCGATAATTCCATATAAATCCGGTGGGCCCGATGGGGAGTATCGTGACGTAGTTGATATCATCATAGACAATTAAACACAGATATAGCACAGCGGAAGGCTTGGAAGTTTAATTACTATTACAACCCTAAATATTCAAAGTACGAAATGAAAGAATATACAGGCGGTTGTAAAGAGATTGATGTGCGTGAAGTGTGTTACGGTTTTAATGTTTATTTTAAGCTCTTTTACACTTTCTTTAGCCAAGTTTTAAATTTATAAAACACGATATTTACTAACACTAAACACACATATGGGCAAGTGCACCCATCGTGAGCGTAGTATAGTGTTGGTAAGATACCGAGGTCGTCCAAGGACACAAGAGCTTTTAGTACCGGTTTATCCTCAACGTCTAATCAAATCAAAAATTTAGAAAAAGGTTTAAACTAGAAAAATAAAAACTAAAAATGCTGAAAATAAAATAAAAGTAAAAACAGATAGACAAGATGAATCACTTGGCTCCGACTCGTGTATAGTGTAACCTTTGATTATTTCCGCACTTTTGCACTTTTTAAGAGATTATCTTACTTATTGTAGTAGGCCCCTCTTTTGAAGGTGACGTTACCCTCAACCCAGTAGTTTGAGTCAGCAAGGATACAATCCTAAAGGGTCGGATTATTGAAAGATAATTAATTAAGTTATTAATGCATATTATGGTAGGCCCCTATTTTGAAGGTGACGTTACCCTCGGCTATGTAGTCTGAGTCAGCAGGGATACAATCCTAAATAGCCGGGTTAAAATATTAATAGTAGCTTACATATGAGGGGATCAAAGAGTTTGGACCCCTACCATCCAATACCGTTAAGTATTGAAGGAGGTCCTACTAAATTTGACCCAGGTCCTTGCAGGATCTATACACTGAACAAGGCAAAACTTTTACCAAACCGTTCCCTTAACCCCCGACCAGGTAGCCAACATACCTCCATATAGACCGTGGAGATATGAATGGTGAAAATCTTTTATTTTATATAGACAGTAAAATAATGCCAAGACACCACGGACAAACGATAAGGAAAAATCACCTTCAACATAAGAAACTAGTTATTAAAGTCATTAATACATAACCAAGTCAAAAGTGCGAAAAGATTAAAAATAAAAAGTATTACACTAGACACTTTGTCTTCACCAAGTGATGTAAGAGACTTAGGCAAACATGGCCTTGATTGTCAAGAACTCTTACGATCAATCTTGGATCCCGAGACGACTCACACACTCTATGATGGACAATGGATGATGGTGGTGGATGATGGTGTTGTGATGGTGGTGGGTGCAGTGTAAGAGAGGTGGTGTGCCAAGGGATGGTTTAAACTTGAGCCAAGCACTCCTATTTATAGGCTGAACAGAAGCTCGGGCATGGCCCCGTGTCCATTGGGCACGGCCCCATGTCCATCCTCTTCTCTGTCTTCATTAATTGCAGTTTGTCTACATTAGTTGACCACGCCCCCGTGTGCAGAAGCATATCTGTACTATCAAGATTTGCCTGGATTCTGCGAATCTTATAGTTGACCACGGCCCCGTGTCCGCTGAGCACGGCCCCGTGGTGGGCGATAGAAGCTTCTATAGCTTTGTCTTTTATGCTGGCACTTGGGCACGCCCCCGTGTTCACTGAGCACGGGGCGTGTTCATCCTTCTGTTTTCTTGTTTTGCTTGGGAAGATGCTGTCGTGGGGTCGGGCATGTCTCTTTTGTTCCTTTTCTTGTATTTATGTTAGATTTAGCTGTCTTTTTGCTTCTTTTGTTAATTTGAGCTCATTTAATCCTGAAAATACAAAAGGAAGACAAAAGCACACTTTTTCCAACATTAGTACTAAAAAAGGGTTAGTTTTATGCCACAATTGATGTAATTTATATGTTGCATTTTGCACACATCAAATACCCCCACACTTGAATCTTTGCTTGTCCTCAAGCAAAACTCTTTATAATGTGGGCTTTACACTCCCAAATGGAATGGGTAGAAGAGAAGGTTTTTGGGCTTGTCATAGAGTGTCGGGATTTCCAAGATTCTTTATTAAGTTTTATTTCTATTTATTTACAATCCTATTCGTCATGATTTATTTAAAACTTTTCATAAGATAAATTATTTATTAGGGCATAACATGCCTCTTTAAAATTCTATTTATATACAAGTTCACATACCTCACGGGGGATCACTCAACACTCGGCCGAAGATGTATTTTAGTGAATCACTCGAGAGCGGCATGAAACTTACTCCTACCATAGGCTTCCCAAGCAATCAACCCTCCTCCTTTTTAACTATATACCTTTGTAAATATCAAGAAGACTTTTTGGGTGAAGGGTTAGGCTTGGGTTAAAGGTAGGTGGTTGGGTTAGTGGTTAGTAGAAAAAAGGCGAAAAGCGTAAAAAGCGTCGGTTTTCGAAAGACTTTTTATAATTTTTATTTTTTTTATTTTGATGAAGCCATGATTCAAACAAAGTTATTTTTAATGAACTTGCTTGTTTATTTCTTTTGTTTCATCATCAACACACATATTTTTTTTCGAAAGTCATGCGAAGAACCGAGCTTTTTACTAAAACAAAAGGTTAAAAATAAAAAGGGTTTTGGTGGGTGAAAGGGGTGTTTGGTTTGGGTTATGAAATGAAAAGGTTTAGGCTCAAAGGGGCTAACTAGGGGAATTTTGGGTAGGTGGTAAAAAAAATAAAAATAATGGTGTTGAAATAAAAAGGGTTAGTCCTAATGCCTCCATCATTTACTTACTCGGGTTTAAGTTGGTAAGGACCGGGAATGTATCGTCGTGGCAAGTTCTAGAGTTGTAAGAACCAAGCGGCTATTCACACAAGAAACGAAAAATGAGCATTTAGTTTAAAGATATGTATTTGTATACTCAATAAAGGCTCAAAACTCACATTTGTGAGAATGGGTTTTTATGTGATCAAGTATATAATCAAATTTTAACTAAGCTTGTCATGCCGTTTCATAATTTTCTTATGTTGGTTCTTTTTATCACGATGCTATCGGTTGCAAATTTGTAAAAATATAACATTTTTTAGAACTTGAATTTCCCGAGTTAAACCTAGACAAGTAGAAAAAATGAAAAAAAAATTGGGGTGATTAGCGGTTCCAATAGAGTTTTGTGTAAGGCTTGTTATTAGGACTTGCAAGATTCAAGGTTTTAGCATCCCGCCACACTTAAATTACACATTTTCCTCAATGTGTCCCAAAAAATAAGTTTTTAGGTTGATTGAATGTGTAAAAAGGTGTTAAAAAGCAAAAATTGTGTTACTGGGGGTCTGGACACGGCCCCGTGTTGTCCGGGCACGGCCCTGTGTTCAGTCGCCAGTAACAAAATTGAAAAAGAGAAACAGAAGCCTGGACACAGGGGCGTGTTGGGTGAACACGGCCCGTGTCCAGTTTACCTGAATTGGGCATTTTCTGCAGACTGTGCAGCACGGGGCCGTGTTGGGCGGACATGGCCCATGCTGAACTTGCTGTAAAGAAGAAAGTTTTGTCGGATGGCCCTGTTTTCCTGCATGGGGTGCTGGTTCAAGTTTCCCTTGTTTCCTTTGCCATCCCGAGCGTGTTTTATTTGTTTCAACACCATCCAAACACCAAGTTAACTAAAACCATCATTCATTAAGTCATAGAGAGAAAAAGTCCTAAAAAGTAAAAAAAAAAAACAAAGCAGAAAATAAAATTAAAGAGTCCTAAATTAGATAGGTCAAGTGATAAGTAAAATCATCTTATGGAGCTCCACGAGTACAATAAGAACCAAAAAAAATCTGGAAATGGTTTTCCGGTATCTAAAAGCTTTGTAGAACTCCGAGCCGAGGGGCGTTAAAGCCATTCTTCTATCTCTCTTGGGAGGAAGAAGGCGGCGTCATTCTCTTCAACATCTTGTGGAGGAGGAGCGACACCAACCGGAACCCCTTGTAGTACTTCCCGAGGGGGCTCCGGATGTATGGCGTACCATTCGGCCGGTATGATGACTTCAGGAACCACATTTCATGCCCTTTGGGTAATGATTGGTACCAAAGGAGGAGAAGCGAGAATGTTCAACCTTTGGTGCAAAAACAACCCCCGATCCCTGATCCCCGGGAACGGGCGGATGTGATCACAGATTTTGGTGGTATCAGTTTATTTAGTCTCGCAGCGGAATTTACATCAGGACCGTAGTTAGGAAATGTTTATCAGAGTAAAACCACCATACTTGATATTAATAAATACATGGACAAAACCCAAGTTTCTTATTACAATACATTTATAGGGACAAACCCTATTTTATTGAATTTAAAACATCGTTTATTAGGTAACTTTTATAGCCACATTTTCCCAAGCCTTCAGTGCTCTCCAGCTGGCTTTTCATTAATTGGCTGTTCACATTGTGTTACCTGTAACGCGTTTTAAAAACATTTGTCAGTCGGAAATACTGGTGAGTGAATCCCAGTTTAATCAAGAAACATTTTATCAATTAAAACAGTATTGAGAGCGATCACATTGTTTATTTCTACACAATTACTCATTCAGTATTTGCCACTCGACCGTATCTATGGCTATGGTCAAATTACCCATTGGCTAACTCGTTGTCCAATGGTAATGCACTGTCATTCAGACTTACTACTACTCGTAGTAAATTTTGTATACAAAACCCCATAATACCGGCAGTAATTGAAGAACTACAAAGACTCAATCACCGCTTAATTTCATTGTAAAATAATTAAGGTTTTGTAAAACATTCCAAAAACATTAACAAAAAGAGGATAAACTCACATTGCTGTCTTAGGCTTTTCGTAAGGGTTTCCTGGCTATAATCTATAATTTACACAAATGTACATTGATTAGTACCATAACCCTTTGAAATTATTAATGATACCCTCCCCGAGACGGCATTCCAACAACTACGTCGGGCAGAACCACGACAGTTGTTACGGAACCCTAAATCAATCGGGCAGCGTAACTGTTATGAAACCGGGGTTATAATACTTACAATGGAGCAGAACCTCGCTAATTAGGGGTATAATACCCAAAATATTATGTCTATGCTTTCAGAATTCGAGATTGAGAATAAGAAATGAGCGACGGAAACTGAAAACTGATGCCTGCTATTTATACTTGTGAAATTGGGTTTCCACGCGGCCCGCGTCAAAGATAAGGAACATGTACGCGGCCCGCGTCAACATGAGTCAACGCAGTAGCTTAGTCCGGTCATCACTAGGCTTGACACGATTACGACACGTGTCGGCTTCTGGTGCGATCGCGTGTTATGAGTCCTCGCGGCCCGCGTTACTATACTCTTAAGTTAAAGCGGCCCGCATGAACTAAAGAAGTCAGCGGAGTCCACATCTGGTCTTAATACGGCCCGCGTTAGCTTGAGGTGGGATCCTACGCGGCCCGCCTCAGCTCTAATTTCATATTTTTATTTTATTTTTATAAACTATAACATAATACGAGTTCGGTTTTCGCATACGGGGTGTAATAATAAACATATTAAGACATTTTATAGTATATCAGAGAGTCGGAAATTTTATAAGGGTATTGATTTTACCGAGGGTTGTTACATTCTCCCCACCTTGTTTTAGAGCTCGTCCTTGAGTTCTACTTAAACAAGTGCGGATATTTCCTCTTCATTTCTGACTCGAGTTCCCATGTGTACTCAGGTCCTCTTTTGGATTCGCACTTCACTTTGACTAGAACTAGTCTTTTATGTTTGAGATTCTTGATTTTCTTGTCTTCAATTTGTAGAGGTCTTTCTACAAACTTGAGTTGTTCATTTACCTCTATATCTTTAAGAGGCACTATCAGTGATTCATCAGCTAAACACTTTTTAAGATTAGATACATGAAACACATCATGTATTCCTGCCATTTCCTCTGGCAATTGTAGCTGATAGGCTACAGGTCCTATTCTTCTAATAATCTTAAAAGGTCCAACATACCTGGGACTTAACTTTCCCCGTTTGATGAATCTTACCACTCCTTTCCAAGGAGAGACTTTCAACAACACTTTATCTCCTACTTGAAATTCTAACGGCTTGCATCGGTTATCAGCATAACTCTTTTGTCGATCACGTGCTGCTTTCAGTCGTTCTTTGACTTGAATAATCTTATCAGTTATTTCCTGCACTATTTCAGGTCCAGATAGTTGCTGTTCCCCAATTTATGCCCAACAGACTGGGGTTCGACACTTTCGTCCATAAAGTGCTTCGAATGGTGCAGCATTGATACTTGTGTGATAACTGTTATTATAAGAAAATTCTATTAAAGGTAAGTGATCGTCCCAATTACCTCCAAAGTCAATTACACAAGCTCTAAGCATGTCTTCCATTGTCTGAATTGTTCTTTCACTTTGTCCATCCGTTTGTGGGTGATAAGCCGTGCTTAATTTTAACTTGGTTCCCATTGCTTTTTGGAAACTTGACCAAAAATGAGATGTAAATCGACTATCTCTGTCAGAAACAATTGATAAAGGAATGCCATGTAAAGAAACAATTTCATTTACATACAATTTAGATAATTGTTCCATACTAATTGTTTCCTTCATTGGTAAGAAATGAGCTGACTTGGTTAATCTATCTACAATCACCCAGATTGTATCATTTCCTTTCCTTGTTTTGGGTAATTTAGTAACAAAATCCATTGTTATTAATTCCCATTTCCATACTGGCATTTCTAATTGATGTAACAAACCTGAGGGTTTTTTATGTTCAGCTTTAACTTGTGAGCAAGTTAAACATTTAGAAACATAAATTGCTATGTCCTTCTTCATTCCTATCCACCAGAAATTTTTCCTTAAATCCTGGTACATTTTATCACTTCCTGGATGCATCGTATATTTAGACTTATGAGCTTATTCTAATATACGATTACGCAGGTTTCCTAATTTAGGTATCCACATTCTCTTTTTATGGAACCTCCAAATTCCATCTGTTCCTTGTTCCAATTCTTTTAGCATACCTTTTAATTTTTCAGAATCATCCTTAATTACTGATTCTTGTGCTTCTCTTATCTGATCATTTAAATCTACTTGCAGATTTAATTTAAGAGAACGTACCCTTTTTGGCTTTTAATGATACTTTCGACTTAAAGCATCTGCCACTACATTTGCTTTTCCTTCATGATACTGGATATTACAATCATAGTCACTAAGAAATTCCATCCAGCGTCTTTGTCTCATATTCAACTCCTTCTGTCCGAAAACATACCTTAAACTCTTATGATCAGTAAATATGGTAAACTTACTACCGTAAAGGTAATGTCTCCAAATTTTAAGAGCAAAAATTATAGCTCCTAATTCTAAATCATGGGTTGAATAATTCTCTTCATGATTCTTAAGTTGTCTAGATGCATAAGCTATAACCTTTTGACGTTGCATCAACACACATCCATAACCTAATCTAGAAGCATCACAATAGACTACGAAGTCTTCAGTTCCTTCTGGTAATGCTAGTATAGGTGTATGAGTTAATCTTTGCTTAAGAATTCTAAAGGCTTCTTCTTGTTTTATTCCCCATTCAAACTTAATAGCTTTACAAGTTAGTTTAGTTAAGGGAATGGCTATTCTAGAAAAATCTTTAATAAATCTTCTATAATAACCTGCCAATCCTAAGAAACTTCTAACCTCGGTTGGTGACTCAGGGGTTTTCCATTTCATAATCGCCTCGATTTTTGTTGGATCTACATGAATTCCTTCATGATTGACTAAGTGTCCAAGGAATTGTACCTGTTCTAACCAAAATTCGCACTTTGAAAACTTAGCATAAAGTTTTTCCTTTCTTAACAGACTTAAAAGTGCGTGCAAATGTCTTGCATGATCCTCTTTATTCTTAGAATAAATTAGAATATCATCTATAAAAACAATTATGAATTTATCCAAATATGGCTTACATATTCGGTTCATCATGTCCATAAATGCAGCTGGGGCATTGGTTAAACCAAATGGCATGACAGTGAATTCATAATGACCATACCTTGTCCTAAAAGCAGTTTTAGGAATATCCTCTTCCTGTACTTTTAATTGATGATATCCTGACCTTAAATCGATTTTTGAGAAAAATCGAGCTCCTTGTAGCTGATCAAACAGATCATCGATTCTCGGTAATGGGTACCGATTCTTAATCGTGACTTTGTTTAATTCACGGTAATCAATGCACATACGCATTGAGTCGTCCTTCTTTTTAACGAATAGTATTGGCGCTCCCCATGGCGACGAACTTGGCTGTATGAATCCTTTTTCCAATAATTCATCTAATTGTTTCTTCAATTCTTGCATTTCTGCAGGCGCTAAACGGTAAGGTGCTTTGGCAATTGGTGATGTTCCTGGTATTAAGTGAATTCTGAATTCAACTTCTCTGTCCGGAGGTAGTCCTGGTAATTCTTCTGGAAAAATATCTGAAAACTGAGATACTACTGGAATATCTTTTAGTTCTTTTCCTTTAGTGTTAGTGATTATAGAAATCAAATACACTACAGAACCTTTTCTTATACAACTTGCAGTTTTCATCACAAATATGAATTTTGTAGATCTAGAGAGCTTATCTCCTTTAATTGTGATCTTTTTACCTTTTGGTGAATTTATTTGGATTAACTTTTGATCACATAAAATACTAGCTTTATTGGCTATTAACCAGTCCATTCCTAAAACAACATCGAATCCTACCAGATTCATGGGATAAAGATTTGCAATAAATTTCTGATTTAAAATTTCTATGCTTGCTCCCTGCAAGATTTCAGAAATCCTAATGGTTTCTCCATTTGCTGTCTCTACTATACATTCATGTGGTAGTTTAGTTAATGAATGATTTAAAATTTTGCAAAACGATGTATTAATAAAACTTTGGTTTGCACCAGAGTCAAATAATACTTTAGCAAAGATATCATTAACTAAAAACATACCAGCTATGACATCTGGAATCATTTTGGCTTCTTCTGCAGTCAGAACAAATGCTCTAGCATTTTTAGTATTCTTGTTATCTGGAGCTGGAGCTAATTTTGGGCAATTCAGCTTGATATGACCTGTTTCTCCGCAATTGTAGCATACCCTGCTATTAGTTTTCTTCCTGCAGTTTTCTTCCTTGTGTCCCGACATTTTGCAAAAGTTACAGTATATAGAACATCTCCCAGAATGTTTTCTTTTGCAGTACCTACAGTAAGGTGCAGAGGTAGAACCTAGATTTTTCCCATGGTTAGAATTTCCAGAACGAAATTCTTGAGTCAATTTCTGGGTTAGGCTCCTTCTTTGATCCTCTTCTTGGGTACGGACTAACTCATCAGTCAATGTATTGGCTAGTTCTACAGCTTCCTCTATGGTTTGTGGTCTAGCTGCCTTAACTACATGTCTAATTTCCCCAATTAATCCCCAAATATAACGGGAGATTAACACTGGTTCTGGTGATGCAAGAGTTGGCACTATCCTAGCATATTCAAAGAATAACTTAGTGTACCCTTTGCTATCTACACCAGTCATTCTAAGATTTAGGAATTTGTTTGCTATCTGTTCTTTCTCATTAGGTGGGCAGAATTTTCTTTCTACCTTGTCCTTAAACTCTTCCCATTCCATATTATAGGTTCTATCACTTCCTTTTGTTTGGAGGATAGTATTCCACCATTCTAGTGCTGCATTCTTAAACAGATTAGAAGCAAACAGTATTCTATCTTCTTCAGCACACTTACTAATCCTTAAGACTTCCTCAGTCTTCTCTATCCAGCGTAAAGTTGCAATGGCCCCTTCATTGCCCGAGAATTCCATTGGTTTACAAGACCAGAATTCTTTATAAGAGCAACCATAAGGCATGGTTCTTCTTCTTTTGGGAATAGGCATTTGAAGTACCAGTCCATTGTTCACACTGTTTTCTGGTTCAACAGGTCGTTTACTGCCATGCTTACTTTTATTATCAGCATCCTTAACAGTTTGAAGTATAAATGGCATAGCATCTATATATCCCTGTGCCACTATATGTTGGATAGCACTATTGTCCACTTGATTTCCATTGTTATTGTTGTTTGGGTTCTCATTATTCAGATTATTATCGTTCTGAATATTATCATTCTGGATTTCCGGGTTATTATCCAGATTGACTTGATTTTCTTGGTCGGCCATCTGAATTTTAAACATTTATCCCATATTAATATCACGAATAATATATTAATATAATTAATCACGTGCCACGCAGTTTTGTCAAAAGCGTAGATCATTGCTACTTTTACTCTTTTCATATACTTATGCGTCTATTACACACTAGTACAGAAATGAAATTACAATACCAACAGAAATAAAATAATAATATGCATCCGTACACACATATCTTATTTTATTATATTATTATTACTACTGCTTCCTCCATTCTAACATTCATGGATATGGATTTATCCAGAAATCCATATTGCGCTCATCGTATTTCCATACGAGACGCTCTCCCACCTGACGCATCCTCTCACTGCTTTCTAAGATCTCCTCCCCGAAAGTCCTAAGTTCTTGCATGTTTTCTGCACTCATTGGGGGTGCAGGTTCTCGGACTGGGTTTGGAATCTGAGGTACATTTTCCTGATATGGGGGTGACAGTTCATGAAATTGGTAAGGATCCTCTAATATTTCCCTAATATAATCATTTTGGTAATAGGGATCTAAAGGGTCCATACCTGGGTAAGCTTCTATGTTCTGTATGGGTGGATAATCCTGGATAGGGTAACGTTGCACAAAGTCCCTATTATCGTCCCACCAGGGGTCGTAATTCGGGTCTAGTGGGTTTGGTGCAGGTACCCGGGGGATTTCTTCTGGGTTAAAGTCGTGCATTTCTACTTGGTTTTCCTGGTTTTCTATTTCCATGGGTTGTTCTGGGTTTTGCGGTTGTGGGGCTACTAATTGTTCCAGACCTGGGTCAGCAGCAGTTGTAGCTAAGATATGGAAATTTGCTAGGCTTCTATTTAGCATATCTTGAGTATGAGCATCTGTCTCTCTCTTAATAGCTGCTAAAGCCCTTTGCTGTTTCAATTTCCTCATTCTCTTCCTACGAGCAAAAGCTTCTTTACTGAACCATCCTCATTTCTTAGTAGGGAATGGTTCTTCAGATTGAGCTCTAAAAGCAAATATTCCGTCTTCCTGATCAGCAACATACCCTGAGAGGGCAGACTGTGATGATGTACTTTCACTCTTAGGTGAATCAGATAACTGACGATTCACATCTGATGGTCCTTGATCACTCATACTGAAAACTAACAAATAGTCAAATAATACATAATACCTAATTACAGCTATGCAGGTATTTTCATAATTTATTTCCTAACACAAAATTTTTATAATTTAAGTGTCAGCAGAACACTTCTTTGGCTTGAACCAGTGGCTAGGCTCTGATACCACCTTCTGTCACAACCCCCGATCCCTGATCCCCGGGAACGGGCAGATGTGATCACAGATTTTGGTGGTATCAGTTTATTTAGTCTCGCAGCGGAATTTACATCAGGACCGTAGTTAGGAAATGTTTATCAGAGTAAAACCACCATACTTGATATTAATAAATACATGGGCAAAACCCAAGTTTCTTATTACAATACATTTATAGGGACAAACCCTATTTTATTGAATTTAAAACATCGTTTATTAGGTAAATTTATAGCCACATTTTCCCAAGCCTTCAGTGCTCTCCAGCTGGCTTTTCATTAATTGGCTGTCCACATTGTGTTACCTGTAACGCGTTTTAAAAACATTTGTCAGTTGGAAATACTGGTGAGTGAATCCCAGTTTAATCAAGAAACATTTTATCAATTAAAACAGTATTGAGAGCGATCACATTGTTTATTTCTACACAATTACTCATTCAGTATTTGCCACTCGACCGTATCTATGGCTATGGTCAAATTACCCATTGGCTAACTCGTTGTCCAATGGTAATGCACTGCCATTCAGACTTACTACTACTCGTAGTAAATTTTGTATACAAAACCCCATAATACCGGCAGTAATTGAAGAACTACAAAGACTCAATCACCGCTTAATTTCATTGTAAAATAATTAAGGTTTTGTAAAACATTCCAAAAACATTAACAAAAAGAGGATAAACTCACATTGCTGTCTTAGGCTTTTCGTAAGGGTTTCCTGGCTATAATCTATAATTTACACAAATGTACATTGATTAGTACCATAACCCTTTGAAATTATTAATGATACCCTCCCCGAGACGGCATTCCAACAACTACGTCGGGCAGAACCACGACAGTTGTTACGGAACCCTAAATCAATCGGGCAGCGTAACTGTTATGAAACCGGGGTTATAATACTTACAATGGAGCAGAACCTCGCTAATTAGGGGTATAATACCCAAAATATTATGTCTATGCTTTCAGAATTCGAGATTGAGAATAAGAAATGAGCGACGGAAACTGAAAACTGATGCCTGCTATTTATACTTGTGAAATTGGGTTTCCACGCGGCCCGCGTGACGGGTGGTCCGTAGGACAACCCTTAAATGAGCTAAATACGTGCATATCCCATATTTTACACGGTTATTTATTGCGAATGTGATAACTATGCGAGATTGTTATTTTACAGGTTAATCGCTTAATTCGGTTAAATTGGAACACGTAAGCTACGGTGACATAAAAAGAAGCGCACATGGGAATGGGACTTTTTGATTGGACCATGATATAAAAAAACATCATCATTTTCACTACACAGGTGGCGGCTAACATTGGAGGGGAATCATGTGACAATTGGATGATAATTATCACCAAACATCATCATCACGTGGCTTTGCCATTCACTAAAGTCAAAGCACCCTTGGACTTGGAGGAATGTTGTTGGTTTTTAAATAATCATCATCATCAGCACATATATTGGGGGATAACAAGAAAAAGTCAACAAGCACACCATTGGGCCGATCATGTGAAGGGGGGCTGCACATGTTCTTGGAGTTGTGGGCCGCACATGGACTCCTATAATTGGGCCGCCAAACAACAGCAAACATCATCTGCAATTATATCAAATCATCATCATGGCTGACTTTGGAGTTGCAACATCATGTGGGATTATTTTTCTTGGGCGGCAGCCTAAGACGATTGGACAGCATCTTTGGGGGCGGCACATGCTTGGACCCTTTTGGCGGCACATCTAAGGAAGAAGAGTAGGAACATGTGAGTATGTGAGGCACAAGAATAGTGGCAGTGACAACATCATCAGTCAACACACATGGGCCGAGGTTGAAAGAACAACACTTAGGTTGTCACCTACCGTAATTTACAGTGGACTTGAATTGGACCAATTTCTCACCGTAAAGCAGACAAACAGCACCGTAACATTTTTTATGTGCACCGTAACTTACGGTAGAACCGTAAGTTACGGTGGAAGCTGCGGAACAACATGTAACCGCCTCATTTATTCAGTTTTTATGGTGTCTTTTGGGGTGTTCTCATCATTGGACGGTTTTGGGACTCACTAGGGGCGAATTTTGGCTGTCTTGCTTGGTTCAAAACAATTCCTAACATTCGGTTTGTGTTTTTGATTTGTATGAACATTGAATTGCTTGTTATGATGATTCACCAAGCTATGTGTGGCTAAACTTTTCGGTGATCATCTTAGGTGAAGGTTTCTCTTGAACTTTTGTGTGTTTATTTCCGAATTTCTAGAATGATAACTTGCGTTGCTTGAATATCATGGTGTATGTTTAATTGCTTGTAACTTGTTAATTGATATTGCAATTTCTAGTCTCAATCGTACGTTCTTGGTGCCGTTGGCAATCGAGATATCACGGGAAGGGTTAGGGTTGGTTATTGATTAATTGATCATCGGGAAACAACCTCGCGTTTATATAATCCGAGTACTTTGTTCCCTTTTATCACTTCAATTATCTATACACGAGTTATGTCTATGTAACTCTTTCTAGTTGGAATTACACACAATTGTTTAAAGAAACTGAAACCTAAGATGGTCATTGTTCTCTCCTAATCTGTTTTACAACCAACATTTGATTTGAAATTAGTTTTTAATTTAGTTTTCTAAAACAACAATCCAAAGTATTGATATTTATTTTTCTGCAAATTAGGTTAATTGTAGTTAATTGCAAAGCTGAAAAATCAACACACTTTCCACATACTCCCTGAGTTCGATACCTTATTACCGCTATCTATAGTTGTTTTTGGGATTAAATTTGCGTGACCCACGACAATCACGTCAAATTTTGGCGCCGTTGTCGGGGAGTAGTGCGCAACGTGTGTCAGTTGGTTAGTTTTGCTTTGTTATTTTCGGGTTTACACTGGTGTGTTTAGTGTGCAGGTTCTACAGGTGCATGCATACTAGAGGCTCTCACAAAGCGTCACCATTGTCATTTGATCCGGAAATTGAAAGAACGTTAAGGCAAAACCGAGTGTTACTACGAGAAAACAGAATCATTGGTTCACCCACTTCACCCATCACACCAAGAAACATCATGGACGAAACACAAGTACCACCCACAACGGGTCAAACGACCTCAACTTTTATACCTACTTCCACACAACCATCACCAAACACAACCATGCCTAATTCTACTACAATGCCTACTCCACTTCATGATACTACACCAATCAACACCACACAACCGACTACTACTCAAAATGAACCCAATCTTACCTTTAACCCTTCAGCCACAATCCCACCATTATCACACTTCTTTCCTCCATCTACAGGTCAATCATCTTCTCATTATTCAATACCACCAAATACAACCATTGTCCATACTACCTCTACGTTTAGACCATCAAACCAGTCGGGTTTTCAATACTCGACCATTCCATTTGGGCAAACTTCGGGTATAGGGGGAGATGGATATGAGGAAGGATACGAAGATTTTGAGGGCTATGATGAAGATGGGTACGCTTATGAAGGTTATGGTGATCAAGGAGAGTTCGGGTATGTGCAAAGTCAATCTCAAGGGATGACAAGTGCTGGTGGAATGCCACAACAACAACTTATACCGCAACATATTCGGCCAAGACCACAAGGGCCACCAATGCAACGCCCTATCCCATTGCAACAAGTTCGGCCACAACATGTACAACCACAATTTCAAAGGCCGATTCAATACCCACCGATGCCCCAACAACCAATTGCACCACAAGGGCCTATACCAAGACCAATGGGTCCTATTTGTCCAAGGGGTCGATTGGGTGTTCCAAGAAGGCATCTTAGGGAACAAGCAAGGGGAATAAAGGCACATTTCAGGCCGATCATTACTCAAAACCCTTCACCGGTGGTTATCCCTCACAACAACCAAGGGAGAACTTTTGAAGTAAGAACCAATTCGTTGCAAAGTTTACCGAAGTACAAAGGGCTAGCAACGGAGGAGCCGTATTTCCATTTAGAGGCCTATGACTCAATTTGCAATACTTTTGGGAGTCAAGGTTTTTCGGCCGATGATGTCAAGTTGGTCCTATTTCAGTTTTCTTTGGAGGATAGGGCAAAGAAGTGGTTCTACACTTTGCCTTCAGCATCTATTTATACTTGGGCGGAAATGCAGCAAATTTTCTTAGACGAATTCTATACCGCCCAAAAGACCAATGATGCTAGAAAGGGGTTGAGGAGCTTCCAACAACAACATGGTGAGATGTTCCATGAAGCGTTTGAACGATTCAATATGATGATAAAGAATTGCCCTCACCATGGGATTGAGCTTTGGGAGTTGATGAATGCCTTCCAAGAGGGGTTATGTGCCGAGGATGCACGTGATCTAATGTCCATCACAAATGGGACTTTTGGCACAAATTATGAAGATGAGGATTGGGAGTTCTTGGAACAAATGGCCATTACCTCAAAGAGGAAAGCTCAAGCATCAAGGAGAGCACGACCGGCTGTCACGAGACCTCAAGTGCACGCAATAGATGATGGTATTGTTCAAACTACTAACCAAATTTATGATGTGTGTGCTTTGTGTAATGAAATAGGTCATGCGGCTGAAAATTGCCAAGGGATGGTGGAAGGGCAATATGAAGAGGTGCATGCGGTTCAAGGTCAAGGTCAAGGAGGGGGTGGTAGAAACTACAACAACATGAACTCTAATACTTACCACCCCGGGTTGAGGAACCACCCAAATTTTCGGTATGGGAACCCTTCAAATCAAGCTAACCCGAATTTCCAAGGAAACCAAGGATTTCAAAGGCAATATCAAACGGGTCAAAGCTCTTCGGGTGGAAATGAGATGATGGAGATGTTGAAGGCGATGCAAAGTGAAATGCAACGAATGAACCAACGTGATGAGGTTCGGATGCAAAAGGACGAGGTTCGTGACAAAAGCATCCAATCGTTGACCACTCAAATGGGTCAACTTGCAAGTGAAGTGGCGATATTGAAGAAAGCGAAAGGCCAGCTACCGAGTGATACGGTGCCAAATCCCAAGAACATAAAAAGCATTAATATCAATGTGGTAAGCACCGTTCCAAATACTAAATTTAATGAAACATTACTAACTTTTTCGTGTCAATTGAATGCAGGTTTGGAAAAAGATGCCGAAGTCGAGAATGATAAAGAGTATGGAGTGCCAATCGTGTCTATCCGTGTGGGAAAATTAAAAGTCCCTCACGCATTGTTGGACTACGGGGCAAGCATGAGTGTGCTACCGAGCGATTTATACGATATGTACGACTTTGGTCCACTTGAAGATATAGACACCATGGTGAGCTTGGCGGATGGAAGTTGGAGGCGTCCATAGGGAATGGTTAGGAATGTTAAGATTCAGTTGTGAGAGTTTGAATACCCGGTGGATTTCCTAGTTTTGGACTATGCTTCTACCAACATGGCATCACAACAAAGGGTAATTTTAGGTCGACCGTTTCTATACACGGCAAATGCTCAAATTAATTGTAGAGACGAGATTATTACCATGACCGAAAAGAACCGTAAGTTGTCTTTTGATGTTCAAACTAGAGTGATTAGTTATGAGTCCATTGAGGGGAAGGGTGGTGAGTCTAGTGATTGTATGAAAAACGTGTTTCAAAGAATGAGAAAAAAGCACCCACCGGACCGTGAAGAAACACATATGGGGTCAAGCAAGAGCGTATTTGATTACCCACCGAGTCAGAACAAGATGGATGCATTTTGCTCAATGGCACAAGGAAGTGATGGAAGTGATAGGAACCGGTTCTTTGAGCCACCATAAATGGGGGTGGTACGGTCTGGCTGAAGACCTGAAAACTTAGCGCTGCTCGGGAGGCAACCCGAGGTTTTTCGCTGATCTTGTTATTTCTTTAGTTTTTTTTTATGTTTCAGGGCCATGGCAACATTCAAGTGTGGGGAAGATGTGCGGATATTTGTGTAAAGGTGGTGAAAGGAAATTGGATCATTTACAATATCTGTTGTGCCAAACTTTACCAGGTCAATGTACTTTTTCCTTAGACTTGTCATGTTCTTTAGCTTTGAAATATTGTTAGTCTATTAGTTTGCTTTTGTTTATTGAAAAAAAAATCCAAAAAGAAATTTGGGGTTTGAGAGTTTAAGCAAAGGCTGATGTTGTGGGTTAAAAGCGATCATTCCCTCAAAGCCATACATTGGGACAATGTATCCTAAGTGTGGGGATGGGGGAAATTTTTGGGAGTTTTAAAAATTTTGTAAATTCGAGCGAAAATTGTTAAAATTTGAAAACTTGATATTATACCATTTGACACACCGATACCCATTCCTAGTCTTTTCTTGGTGAGGATTTGAGCCACACATGATTGTTATTGATATTTCATTGTTTGAGTGGCGGTGTGCGTTGTGTGTTAATAGAATTTGTGTGTGAATACTTGTTAAATCCTAGAATTAGCATGCTTTTGAAAATGATAGGGGGACTTTTAAGAAGCCTTGTCTAGATGTGTGAGAGTGTGGGATTGGTGGGTTGGACCTCATACGTTACATATATGAGCTTGGTATTGTGAGGGGTGGAGGTTTGGTCCTTAGAAAGCCATGTTGAGCCTTAGACCATTCGATTGTGACCCGAGCCTACTTCCTACAAAATTTTTACCTTTTGAGATGACCCGGTTTAGGAGATTTAGTATGTAGTATTGATGTTCTTGTATATATTGTTGAAGTTCGATATGAGACAAAAAAAAAATGAAAAAAAAAATGATGAAAAAGAAAAAAAAAAAGAGAAAGAGAAAAATATGAAAAAAAAAAAGTATTTAGTTGCAATAGTAGTTGAGAATGTTGAAGAAGTTGTGTATATATTTGATGGTTGCTTTGTTTAGTGGTAGAAATAAAAACCGGGTCAAATCAATTAGCTCTCGCATATATATTCCACCATTTTCCTACCTTTACACCTAGCCCCGTTGCAACCCGCAAGTCCCTTTGATTCTAAAGCATGTTAGATATTTGTTAGGAGGAAACTTGATTTGTATACAAGCTTATTGTCGCGCGCACACACACACACGCGTTGAGTGGTTTAGCATTATGCTAATAATTTTTGTTACCGAGAGATTTTTGTGAGGGGTGTGTCTTGTGGTATGATTGAAAGTAATGTAGCTTGGTTTGCATGTTGATGGCTTGTGGTTTTGAAATAGTTTTTGAATCGGTTGCTTGGGACAAGCAATAGGTAAGTGTGGGGATATGACGGGTGGTCCGTAGGACAACCCTTAAATGAGCTAAATACGTGCATATCCCATATTTTACACGGTTATTTATTGCGAATGTGATAACTATGCGAGATTGTTATTTTACAGGTTAATCGCTTAATTCGGTTAAATTGGAACACGTAAGCTACGGTGACATAAAAAGAAGCGCACATGGGAATGGGACTTTTTGATTGGACCATGATATAAAAAAAACATCATCATTTTCACTACACAGGTGGCGGCTAACATTGGAGGGGAATCATGTGACAATTGGATGATAATTATCACCAAACATCATCATCACGTGGCTTTGCCATTCACTAAAGTCAAAGCACCCTTGGACTTGGAGGAATGTTGTTGGTTTTTAAATAATCATCATCATCAGCACATATATTGGGGGATAACAAGAAAAAGTCAACAAGCACACCATTGGGCCGATCATGTGAAGGGGGGCTGCACATGTTCTTGGAGTTGTGGGCCGCACATGGACTCCTATAATTGGGCCGCCAAACAACAGCAAACATCATCTGCAATTATATCAAATCATCATCATGGCTGACTTTGGAGTTGCAACATCATGTGGGATTATTTTTCTTGGGCGGCAGCCTAAGACGATTGGACAGCATCTTTGGGGGCGGCACATGCTTGGACCCTTTTGGCGGCACATCTAAGGAAGAAGAGTAGGAACATGTGAGTATGTGAGGCACAAGAGTAGTGGCAGCGACAACATCATCAGTCAACACACATGGGCCGAGGTTGAAAGAACAACACTTAGGTTGTCACCGTAAATTACGGTCCTACCGTAATTTACGGTGGACTTGAATTGGACCAATTTCTCACCGTAAAGCAGACAAACAGCACCGTAACATTTTTTATGTGCACCGTAACTTACGGTAGAACCGTAAGTTACGATGGAAGCTGCGGAACAACATGTAACCGCCTCATTTATTCAGTTTTTATGGTGTCTTTTGGGGTGTTCTCATCATTGGACGGTTTTGGGACTCACTAGGGGCGAATTTTGGCTGTCTTGCTTGGTTCAAAACAATTCCTAACATTCGGTTTGTGTTTTTGATTTGTATGAACATTGAATTGCTTGTTATGATGATTCACCAAGCTATGTGTGGCTAAACTTTTCGGTGATCATCTTAGGTGAAGGTTTCTCTTGAACTTTTGTGTGTTTTTTTCCGAATTTCTAGAATGATAACTTGCGTTGCTTGAATATCATGGTGTATGTTTAATTGCTTGTAACTTGTTAATTGATATTGCAATTTCTAGTCTCAATCGTACGTTCTTGGTGCCGTTGGCAATCGAGATATCACGGGAAGGGTTAGGGTTGGTTATTGATTAATTGATCATCGGGAAACAACCTCGCGTTTATATAATCCGAGTACTTTGTTCCCTTTTATCACTTCAATTATCTATACACGAGTTATGTCTATGTAACTCTTTCTAGTTGGAATTACACACAATTGTTTAAAGAAACTGAAACCTAAGATGGTCATTGTTCTCTCCTAATCTGTTTTACAACCAACATTTGATTTGAAATTAGTTTTTAATTTAGTTTTCTAAAACAACAATCCAAAGTATTGATCTTTATTTTTCTGCAAATTAGGTTAATTGTAGTTAATTGCAAAGCTGAAAAATCAACACACTTTCCACATACTCCCTGAGTTCGATACCCTATTACCGCTATCTATAGTTGTTTTTGGGATTAAATTTGCGTGACCCACGACAATCACGTCAAATTTTGGCGTCAAAGATAAGGAACATGTACGCGGCCCACGTCAACATGAGTCAACGCAGTAGCTTAGTCCGGTCATCACTAGGCTTGACACGATTACGACACGTGTCGGCTTCTGGTGCGATCGCGTGTTATGAGTCCTCGCGGCCCGCGTTACTATACGCTTAAGTTAAAGCGGCCCGCATGAACTAAAGAAGTCAGCGGAGTCCACATCTGGTCTTAATACGGCCCGCGTTAGCTTGAGGTGGGATCCTACGCGGCCCGCCTCAGCTCTAATTTCAGATTTTTATTTTATTTTTATAAACTATAACATAATACGAGTTCAGTTTTCGCATACGGGGTGTAGTAATAAACATATTAAGACATTTTATAGTATATCAGAGAGTCGGAAATTTTATAAGGGTATTGATTTTACCGAGGGTTGTTACAGTTGACCTCTCGAAGACATCCCTCTAGCCCTACCGTCAAATGATTAATACGGTCAACCAATGCCTCTTCCACCCCTGTCATCTCATCAAGGGCCCCTCTTAAGGCGTAAACATAGTTTACAAGAGAATCTTCAATCGTTGATGATTTTCTCCCTTGTCGGTTGTTTCTGGAGTGTGATGAAGATGTTCCGCTAGTTCTGCTCGCCATTCTGAGAAAACATACCGAGAAGAGTTCAACTTTATGGAATCAGTACTTCGGACACGGCCCCGTGTTCAACGAACACGGCCCGTGTCCAAATGTTTGCAGATTTTTAGGACAAGGGATCATGGAGTTTTAATTTGTTTTTATGATGTTTAAAACGTTTTTAAGCAGAAACAACTTAAAACATTGTTGTAGAACTTATTTTTAACAAGATCCCATGAATAAAAATCTAACAAACATCTCAATAAAGCTTGAAATTATGGAGATTTCAAGTTTTAATGGAAGCATGAAGGAAAATTGAAGAAGATGAAAGTGGATAAAAGAGGAAAGGACAAGAAGGTTGTTGAGAAACTTCTTTTAGAAAATACCTAGGATGGTATATGAGAATATTCCCCAAATTTCTGTCCCTTGAATGGTTCAAATGTGCAGGATTCTTGGCTGCATTTATAGAAAACGATAGTACGCTGCACACGGCCCCGTGTCGGCTGGACACAACCCCGTGTTCAGGGGGAATCCTGACCCATTTTGTCCGTATTCTGACACAAAATCAGACTGGAATCTTTGAGTGGACACGGGGGCGTGTTGACCTGGACACGGCCCCGTGTTTAGAGGCTGTCTTATGGAGTTTGTCTATTTTTAAGGAACTTTTCCGGATCGGGCGGTTCCTTACTGGATGGAACAACCCCAAAGTGCCTAAGATACCTTAATTGCTCTAGATTAAGACGAGAATGCAAGAGGTTGTCGGTGAGGGTGATTCCTATGCTATATGTAGGTGGACAAGTCCAACCCTTTCCCGGGCTCTCGTTAAAGAAGGTGTATGCCGAATCACTCAGGTCTATGTATGCATCGAACGAAGTCGATGGGGAGTCCTTCACGGCACAATCGACACAGGGACGACTATCGCTCAAGTCCTCACTAGAGTTAGAAGTATCGTCGGGAACAACGGAGTTGTTTAAATGCGATCCCAACACTTCTTCTTGGTTATTGTCTTGAGATAAATTATTGAAATCTATCCTAAGTTCTTTTAACCAATTAAGAATTAGATATTCTAATTGAAAAAGTTCAACAAGAAGCATTTCTCCTAGAAAATCTGGTTGAGAGCATTCGAGGGAGAGATAGGGATTATTTTTACTTTCGCCCCTCTTAAGGATACAGGAAAACGATGGGTCCATATAGTGGGGCTTATAATTTAGAAAATAACATTCTAATTCCTTATGGGAACCACCACATATTTGACACCACGTACCATAAGAGTGCCGAAAGTAAAAAATATCAGTATCACTCATATTTGTGTCAGAAATTACCAACCGTCGGGATCTCACGGTTCTGTTTTCAGTAACTGAATCTTGGGCACGGGGCGTGTTGAGTGGGCACGGCCCCGTGTTCAGCTTACTGTCTGACTTAAAACAGGATTGCCAGTTCCAATGATTCGGCACGGGGCGTGTTCAGCGGGCACGACCCGTGCTGAGTTCTGCAGAAGCTGAAAAATTAAGAAAAATACTAAAAAAATAGAAAAATAAGAAAAAACGATTAGGCCGTTGATTCCTAACTTTCTTAAAATCCTTGTGTCCCCGGCAACGGCGCCAAAAACTTGATGTGCGTGAAGTGTGTTATGGTTTTAATGTTTATTTTAAGCTCTTTTACACTTTCTTTAGCCAAGTTTTAAATTTATAAAACACGATATTTACTAACACTAAACACACATATGGGCAAGTGCACCCATCGTGAGCGTAGTATAGTGTTGGTAAGATACCGAGGTCGTCCAATGACACAAGAGCTTTTAGTACCGGTTTATCCTCAACGTCTAATCAAATCAAAAATTTAGAAAAAAGGTTTTAAACTAGAAAAATAAAAACTAAAAATGTTGAAAATAAAATAAAAGTAAAAACAGATAGACAAGATGAATCACTTGGCTCCGACTCGTGTATAGTGTAACCTTTGATTATTTCCACACTTTTGCACTTTTTAAGAGATTATCTTAGTTATTGTAGTAGGCCCCTCTTTTGAAGGTGACTTTACCCTCAACCTAGTAGTTTGAGTCAGCAAGGATACAATCCTAAAGGGTCGGATTATTGAAAGATAATTAATTAAGTTATTAATGCATATTATGGTAGGCCCCTCTTTTGAAGGTGATGTTACCCTCGGCTAAGTAGTCTGAGTCAGCAGGGATACATTCCTAAATAGCCGGGTTAAAGTATTAATAGTAGCTTACATATGAGGGGATCAAAGAGTTTGGAACCCCGCCATCCAATACCGTTAAGTATTGTAGGAGGTCCTACTAAATTTGACCCAGGTCCTTGCAGGATCTATACACTGAACAAGGCAAGACTCTTACCAAACCGTTCCCTTAACCCCCGACCAGGTAGCCAACATACCTCCATATAGACTGTGGAGATATGAATGGTGAAAATCTTTTATTTTATATAGACAGTAAAATAATGCCAAGACACCATGGACAAACGATAAGGAAAAATCACCTTCAACATTAGAAACTAGTTATTAAAGTCATTAATACATAACCAAGTAAAAGTGCGAAAAGATTAAAAATAAAAAGTATTAGACTAGACACTTTGTCTTCACCAAGTGATGTAAGAGACTTAGGCAAACATGGCCTTGATTGTCAAGAACTCTTACGATCAATCTTGGATCCCGAGACGACTCACACACTCTATGATGGACAATGGATGATGGTGGTGGATGATGGTGTTGTGATGGTAGTGGGTGCAGTGTGAGAGAGGTGGTGTGCCAAGGGATGGTTTGAACTTGAGCTAAGCACTCCTATTTATAGGCTGAATAGAAGCTCGGGCACGGCCCCGTGTCCATCATCTTCTATGTCTTCATTAATTGCAGTTTGTCTGCATTAGTTGAGCACGCCCCCGTGTCCGCTGGGCACGCCCCCGTGTGCAGAAGCATATCTGTACTATCAAGATTTGCCTGGATTCTGCGAATCTTATAGTTGACCACGGCCCCGTGTCCGCTGAGCACGGCCCTGTGGTGGGCGATAGAAGCTTCTATAGCTTTATCTTTTATACTGGCACTTGGGCACGCCCCCATGTTCACTTAGCACGGGGCGTATTCAGCCTTCTGTTTTCTTGTTTTGATTGGGAAGATGTTGTCGTGGGGTCGGGCATGTCTCTTTTGTTCCTTTTCTTGTATTTATGTTAGATTTAGCTGTCTTTTTTGCTTCTTTTGTTAATTTGAGCTCATTTAATCCTGAAAATACAAAAGGAAGACAAAAGCACACTTTTTCCAACATTAGTACTAAAAAAGAGTTAGTTTTATGCCACAGTTGATGTAATTTATATGTTGCATTTTGCACACATCAAGATCCACGGGCGGACCATTAAACAAATACATAAAACAGAGTTTGACAAACTTTAGGCATCTAGGGATTTGCAAGATCCTCTTATTTAATGCCATGTAACTCCATCCTATTTCGTGAGGTACCTGTCACTTAGTCTTTGGAAAATACGTCAATTTTCACTGGTAAATACAATTAACTGTCTCATTTGAAAACATTTATGAAAATTGGTTTAAGCGCACAAGGCACGAAAATTCATTTATAACTTGGGACAATCTTTTGTAGAATGATTCCTTTTTTCACAAAAGTCACAAAACAGGTGTTTAATCTTTTCTCTTCTCTTCCCCTTTTCAGTTTCCTTTTTAACAAATTTTCTAACCTCTATTGGGATGTCTTTAAGATGAATAACCATAGCCTTGGGTGCTTTGACACCCTCAATAGTGGAAAAATCCATTGGCAGTTTTTAAGGATGTCACATTCATCCAGACCAGGTGGGTTTGAATTGATATTTTTCTATCTCTTCAAAGGTTGATGACCCCTCTGGTTTTTCCAATATGATTTTGTTACCACTTTTATCAGTGACTTTTATTTCTTGACCATCCTTGTTTGTGGGAATTACTTCAACTAAGCCAGAATCAATTTTAGCAGTGTTTTCAGTTTGGTCATTTTTTCTAAAGCCTATGCCAAACTTTACATTGCTTTTGACCTTCTTCTCTAACATCAGCTCATAACCTTTACAATACTCCACCCATATTTCACAAGTGATTTGGGTGGATTCAAGCTCCCTCTTACATACCTGGTATTTTTCTACCATAGTTTGGAGTTGGTCTTTGGTTATGTTGTGTTCATGTTTCAGACTGCTGATTTCAGAATCTTTTTCAAACAATGTGTTTTTCAACTCTTTAAAAATGTTCTCAAATTTTATTTCATCTTTTAAAATCTTGTCTCTAAGGTTTTCATTTACCTCTTTTATGTTAGCAAAAGCAATAATGCATTTATCTGAACATAGATCTTTTAAGATCCGAGGTGATACCTTAGCGGTAGCCATCATGGCACAGTCACATTCATCCTCACACACTCTAGCATCCCATGGATCAGCAAGAGGTTCCAACAGTGGTTCAGGTTCTTTCTTCTCTAACATCTGTTCACCATCACCAACAACAACAGTAACCACTGCTTCAACAACTTCATCCACTGTTTCAGATCTGGATTCCACTTCATCAGATTCCTGCCCTTCTGGTATTGACTCTAATGCCATAAAACCAAATTCATCATTAGAAACATCAGGATTAGCAAATAGAGCAAAATTTTCATCAGTTAAATCATCAGGCATACTTCTCCAATCAACAAAGCCCTAAGTAAAGAAACTCTGTTGACTGGCCTCTGCTGGAACATATGTATGTGCAGTTTGTTGTGGTGTAGGTTGTTGCTCTTGGACCTGAGAGACAGGGGCTTGGACATATTGGATTTGTGGAACCGTGGTTTGAACATATTGCACTGGAACAGTGTTTACAGGATGTGCAAAATGGGCGGTGTTTTGCATATGAGGAGTAGGGGTATATTGGGAATAGTGCACAGTGCTTTGTGTATTTTGAGGTCCTGGGCTAGGATGAGTAATGATTAGACCACTGTTTTCACTTCTACATTCCCTAGCAAAGTGGCCAAGCCTGTTACACTTGTAGCACTTAATTTTGGACTTATCCAACCCCACTTTTAAATTCCCATGCATTCCTGGAAACTTTTTACCTGTTCTTTTGTAAAACTTGCTGGTTCTTACACTCAACAAAGCCAATTGGTGCAAAATGTCAATCTCTTCCAGATCAGTGGGATCAAAATGTTGGAGGTCATTGAGTTCAAAGGATAAGTTATCAGAGATCTAGTTTTCCCCATTAGCTGTGAAAGCATAACTGGGTGAGTAAGGCTCGGAGTTGAAGGCTCCACCTACAGTTATGTCAATGTAATGATCATAACTCTGGTCCTTACTACCACCAGACTCTTCTTCACCCGAAAGTGCTGTGTTATCAAAATTGTAATCACCAGCAACTTTTCCAGATTCCTGCAACTTCTTTTTCTGGTTCAGTTCTCTCTCATAGCTGAGAAGCCTACCATGAAGTTGGGTCAGACTTAACTCTTTGAACCCCACAGAATTTCTGGTCACAACAACTATTGTGTCCCACTTATCTGGTAATGATCTAAGAAACCTACTATTTAAAGTGGTTTTTGCAAATTCAACATTAACCAGTTTAAGTTCACTAATGAGATAACTAAATCATTCAAACTGTTGGGTTAGTGACTCTCCTTTAACATGACAGAACGTTTCGTATTATTGGTTTAAAACCTCCCTGTTGTTTTCAATAACCTCTGCTGTCCCACCAAACTGTTCTTTCAGTGCATCCCAAAGCTCTTTAGCACTATTACAATGTAACAGGCCAGCATATATGTCATTTGGAAGAGCTGAGACCACAATATTAAAAGCCTTTGCATCTAATTCAATTTTTTTGAAAATCCTGATCTGAGTAATTTTCAAGGCTTTTAGGTAATTGGACCTTGGGATCTTCTGTGCTTGGCACCATTGAAACATGAGATCCAAAGATGACAGACTTCTAGCAGCCAGTGTTTGGTTGTGCTAACACATGGCCCATCCTACGTTGCCAGATATTGTATTCAGATCTGACAAGCATAGGTGGCTTGAAGAGTGTTCCGGTGTTGTGAGGGTCCTGTGATTGTGAAGACATCTTGGTTGTTTTACAGAAGTTTTTGAATAATCAACTTTAAACATGATTACACTTGTACTCTGTTTTTCAACTGATACGGACAACTTAGTATCAATGAAATTGAGCTGAACTTTTATGTCAAATTGATTGTTAGATCGAATTTGACTGTCCTATGCTCTGATACCAATTGTTAGGATTCGAGTTTGACTTGATTGTTTTGTTTTAATAAGATGATTAATGGAAGAACATAAAACAGAGAATAATTGCAGCGGAAATGAATGTAAAACTTTGTAACACAATCAAGAAAATATTAGCTTTCATCATACGATGCTTTCATTGATCATAAGATTGAATACACGATGATCGACTTATGAATGCATGAACAGTAACTCCCCCTCAGCCTGAGCTCACTATGGTTGTACGTACAAGATGAGTGTGTGTGCAAAAGAGCTAAATAGAACAGTACAGGCACTATCTATTTATAGTACAAATCCTAACCACTGAGCATCTTTGCTGACGTCACCTAGACAGTGACATCTAACTATCATAACAAACTCTAAACACTGATGTAATACAAACACTGTTTCATTGAAATACTAATAAACAAACACTGATGCTTCTATCTGCTGTTGATGCTTAAACACTGATGATGCTGAGCAGTGGTTTCTTCGTAGGTTGACCAGGCCTTTGATTCCAGTAGTACTTTGTCTTCAACAGCACTTTGACAATCAGCAGTTGATAGGCCTTAACAATCTTTGTAATCAGCAGAGCTTTCATAGAATAGTCTTTGGGATTATAAGTTGTTAGAAGCCATTGCCTTTGGAGGGAATTAAGTTCAAACACTGCTTATTATGGATCAACTGTTGAGAACCAATTTTGGCTTTTGTATCATCTGTTCTTCAAGTAAGGATTTCATGGGCCAACACACACAAACACCTACATATCGAATCAGATTGATCCTCAAATCAATGTAAATTACCTTGGCTCTTTCTCTCTAGTCCTTCCTCTATGGTTGTATATTATTAAAGGAGAAGAGTTGATACCCTATATTGTGTATAGGTGGGTCATACTCTATATTGTGTTTCATGTACATTGAGCTACAAGGTTAATTAAAACTCAAAAAAAATAATAATAATGATAACAGCCGTGCTTATGCATAACACATGAAATAAGTTGTGTTTCACCGGCCTTAAACACAAAATAGAATAAATCGATCTAGGAGGCAAATTATTCATATTAGTGATAAGGATTAGTTGTTTGAATTCGTTTATCTCATCTTAATATTAGTGATAATTATTATTATTATTATTATTATTATTATTATTATTATTATTATTATTATAATAATAATAAGTGAAAAGTCAAATTCTGCTTTTCAACAACTTTAGCATGTTTCCTTTGAATTTACCTATATGACCCTTTAGAAAATAACATAACCCAAACTGACTCTTTCATAACAGATGTGTCGATATGCTTCATCTTTTTACTTTCATGCCACGGAACCTGGGTCTGTTGGAAATCAGGCCCTTGATCGAATACACAAACACCGGATGAACAAACTTGTTCGACTCTTTTATAAATTTATCAATGAAAAGCACACTAATAACAATAGACCTAACCATCTATTTATACTAAACCTATTCTAGTCCTAACCCAACTCGAACTCTATAAATACAAATAAATAAACCAACTAGATAAACTTATCTAATTCGAACTAACAATTATCCCTATAAAGACTCTATAAATAATTCAACACAATTATCTATAACCCGTCTTTTATCCTTATCTCTTTAATTCAAGATTAACGTCTTCATTCTCCCCCTTAATCTTGAATTCGGTTCATTCTACTTGCTTCGTTTCCTGCTTGCATTTGTTCTTTCTTTTCTTGCTTTAACCGGAATCGGTTTTCTTTCTAAAACGTGCTTTCTTGCTTGATTCGAAGTTGTTCTTGCTTGCTTCGAATCAACTTTCTTTCTAACTTGCTATTCGAACCATACGGTTCGGTCTTTCTCGTTCTTTACGAACCACACAAGTCCGCTTCTTTCTTTCTTTCGGTTATCGATTATCTTTCTTCTTTCTGATTGACTCCCGTTCTTTCTTTCTTGTGGCTTGCTACTTTCTTACTTTCTTGCAACACCATCGTTCTTTCTTTCTTTCTTACGAGGCCATCTTACTTTCTCCTGAAGCGACGCCGGCCTCTTTCTTCTTTCTTCTTTCTTATGGCGCCTCATCTATCTATCTATCTATCTATCTATCTATCTTTCTTTCTTTCTTTCTTTCTTTCTTTCTTTCTTTCATAATACAACAGCTAGCATTGTTGCTTGCTTAAATAATTAATTATCACATGCTTGCTTTGATCTTTAGAAAAAAAATCCACCGACCCACTTTAATTGATTTTCACCAATCACCAAAAACAAAAATCAATCCACACGATCACACTTCCTTTTCTTTTAATTCTTATCATGCTTCATTCTTTCTACTTGTTCACAAAATCGAAATCATCCCTTTCTGCGACATTCTTTCTTTCTCTCAACGACAATCACCTGGTTCGGTCATCTTGATGCAAACCTTCGGTCCTGGTTTACACTGTCTCGGTCTAGCTGTTAGTCGCTAGTCTTTATTACAGCTTATGGATCTTTCTTTCTCAGGCAAACCGCCAGTCTCGGTTACCTACTTCGGTCTTCAGCCTTGCAACCTATAGGCTGCTACTCTTCCCGCCGCCACCGACTCTCAAAACGGCCCTCCAATCTCACCTTGCTCTGATACCAATTGTTGGAAATCAGGCCCTTGATCGAATACACAAACACCGGATGAACAAACTTGTTCGACTCTTTTATAAATTTATCAATGAAAAGCACACTAATAACAATAGACCTAACCATCTATTTATACTAAACCTATTCTAGTCCTAACCCAACTCGAACTCTATAAATACAAATAAATAAACCAACTAGATAAACTTATCTAATTCGAACTAACAATTATCCCTATAAAGACTCTATAAATAATTCAACACAATTATCTATAACCCGTCTTTTATCCTTATCTCTTTAATTCAAGATTAACGTCTTCAGGGTCGGGTTGAACTAGAAATATTATATGTGTATCAATAATAATTCAATTATCATCGTCATTAGTGTGCATCTAATCCCATAATGTAATGTATCATCTCAACCTAGAACCTTTTAGTCGTGAAAGTTTATGGCCAAATAAGTAACTATGTTATAAGTTATAATGTGCCACCATGTACATTTGGATGCAACTTTTTAAATAATAGTTGCATCTAACTTCTAACATTGCAACATTTAATAAAAGGAGTTACATTTTAACTTTTGACAATGCAACCTTTTAAAACAAGAGTTGCAAATTTTAATAAAATTTGCAACATTTCAAAAAAAGGTTGCAATTTTTAGTAAAATTCGTAAGCTTTAAGTAAAAAGGTTGCATATTCAATATGAATTTGCAACTTTTTATGAGAAAGGTTGCATTAGAAGATCTAATGCAACATTTATGTTCAACGGAGCTGCATTAGAGTCAAATGCAACTAATTTAAAATAGGTTGCTTCTAAAAAGTTGCATTAGTCTTATTTTCTAGTAGTAAGTTTTTACAGATTGACACCAACCCTTAACCTGAATATTATTTTGTTATATATATATATATATATATATATATATATATATATATATATATATATATAGGGGAAGGTTTAAATGAGAACGCTAAATATTGTGAGAACCGTGAGAACAAATGAAAAAACCGCGAGAACTTTGTCAAAAACAATTCAAATTCAAAAAAAAATTTCTACACTTTTCATTATTATTCGAATACAATGTTAGAAATTTAATTTACACGTTTAAATTTACGTGAATTCGCAAACAAAGAAAATTTACGCATGTGTAAGTTTGCCATTTACACATGTGTAAATCTGTTATATTTACACATGTGTAAAAAATCTAAAAAGAGTGATTTTGAAAGGAGAAATAAATTATTTGATGTTGTAAATTCTTTTTTTGATGTTGTATCCTAATTACAATGAAGTTTGTATTAAAAAAATGGTTTTGATTGGTTTTTCATTCGTTCTCACGGTTCTCGCAATATTTAGCGTTCTCAAGATAACCCTCCCTTATATATATATATATATATATATATATATATATATATATATATATATATATATATATATATAAATACTTAAAATTTACAGATTTACAACTAAATATACAAACATTTATACGATGATTGCATTTAATCTATAGAATCTTACACTCATTTTTCTTAGATCTTCTAAATTATGCATAAAACGGTCAACCACTTGATGTTAGATATAACTCTTTTTTTAAGTGTATAAAAATAAACAGGTCAACCCACAAAACCTATTTAGGTCAACCCAAACAAGACTCTAAATTGCATCCTTACTCAAAGTTGAAGACTCAAGTGGAGGACATTTTCAAAGCAAAATTTATTCAAGCTGAAGATCGACTGCAGTACTCAAGATCTAATGAATCTCATAAGCAAATTTGCTATTATAAATTGTAGTGTGTTCTCTCATAAGCATTAATTAGGATCTTTACTATGAATCTTATAGTTCTATGAGAGTTTAAATCCATTGATAATATTAACCTCGTTACCTATGCTCTAAAGTACTTTACTTAAAAACAAATTGACTTTTTACTAGTGTGTTCGTCTATAGAGAGTTTATTTCCCAATGATTAGTTATCCGAGAATTCACAAGAAGTTGAAAAGTTCCACACTTTTTATGGAATCCATTACATGATTGCTTTTCTTGATGACAAATGCATGCCACCATTGTTGTTGTTGATCTTCTGTTCTTTACACATTAGGGCTTCAGAACTTGAATCTTCTTCGATGTCATGGTGTCCGGAAACTAGGGTTTCAGAGTGTGGAGGCTTATGAAGAACTATTTTTGATCCACCGAACTTGAAAATAATATTTCCAACTGTTTGAGGTTTGTAGATCATAACAGATAATTCCCTTTCTTGAATCTCAAGCAGTTTCATGCTCATGATCTTGATGGTTGTTTAAAGATCATCATCATGATAATTCATTCCAACCAAGAAGTTTTTCATGTGTCGTCTGCCTTTTTGTTGTTTCAAGTACTCAGTTTCAGTCACTTCCGCCATTGATGGAGCAATTCAAATGAAGAATTAAAGATGTAGATGAACAACTTGGAAGTCAAGTAAAAGTTAGAGATAAATATAAATAATAATAATAATAATAATAGGGTCAACCTATTTGGACACCCTGCTTGCCTATTTGGACACCTTTAAGCCCTAGACGCCTCGTATAGGCCTATACGAGGCGTATAGGGTTACATCAAAATCAGTGTCTGACTCATGTCACTTCTGGTTTGACTGCTTCAAGGCGCCTCGTATAGGCCTATACTAGGCGTATAGGACCCCTCGTATAGGTCTCATATATGACCCTTTGCCCCTTATATGCCTCGTATAGGCCTATACTGGGCGTCTTGAAGGGTTTTTTTTTTTTTTTTTTTTTAACAAACATTTTATACCATATTAATCGTTTTAGCAAACTTTTATACAAAAACAAGTTTTTTTATTTTAAATAATTAATATTAGGACCCCTCGTTGGTTTTTTTTTAGTTGAAAAATGGATGTTTTGGTAGGGTAATTTGATTGTTTTTGGAGGGTGATGTTTTTTGAGTAAAAAAATGGGTGTTTTGGTGGGGTAATTTGAGTTGTTTTTTAATAAAAGTTTTATTTTTTTATAAAAATATTTTACCGTTTTCAAGATCGGCCTTTAAAAATATTCGATCGTAGAAATATTACATTGTTTTTAACATATAGTGTAGTATAGGTCTCGTATAGGTCCCTTATAGGTCTTGTATAGGCCTATCGACGTATACGGGCGTTGTATCATATCCTATAGTATCGTATCGTATTGTATTGTATCGTATATTGTAGTATAAGTCTCGTATAGGTCTCGTATAGACCTATATGGGACCTATACGAGACTTATACTATACACTATACGATACAATACGATACGATACAATACGATACTATCGTATCATATAGTGTAGTTTCGTATCGTATCGTATAGTGTATAGTATAAGTCTAGCATAGGTCCCCTATAGGTCTTGTATAAGCCAATAGGCCTAAACGGGACCTAAATCACACCTATAGTATCGTATCGTTTAGTATAGTATAAGTGTAGTATAAATCTCGTATAGGTCTCGTATAAGCATTGTATGGGACTATGGATGTAGTATCGTATCCTATAGTATCGTGTTGTATCGCATCGTATCGTATATTATAGTGTAGTATAAGTCTCGTATAGGTCTTGTATAAGCCTATCGTGTTGTATCGTATCGTATAGTATAGTATAAGTCTCGTATAGGTCTCGTATAGGCATCGTATAATTAATATTAGTGTTATTATAATTAATATGAGTTTTTTTATAATTAATATTACGATACAATACGATACGATACGATACAATACGATACTATCGTATCATATAGTGTAGTTTCGTATCGTATCGTATAGTGTATAGTATAAGTCTAGCATAGGTCCCCTATAGGTCTTGTATAAGCCAATAGGCCTAAACGGGACCTAAATCACACCTATAGTATCGTATCGTTTAGTATAGTATAAGTGTAGTATAAATCTCGTATAGGTCTCGTATAAGCATTGTATGGGACTATGGATGTAGTATCGTATCCTATAGTATCGTGTTGTATCGCATCGTATCGTATATTATAGTGTAGTATAAGTCTCGTATAGGTCTTGTATAAGCCTATCGTGTTGTATCGTATCGTATAGTAGAGTATAAGTCTCGTATAGGTCTCGTATAGGCATCGTATAATTAATATTAGTGTTATTATAATTAATATGAGTTTTTTATAATTAATATTAGTGTTATTGATATTAATATGAGTTTTTTATAATTAATATTAGTGTTATTGATATTAATATGAGTTTTTTATAATTAATATTAGTGTTATTATAATTAATATGAGTTATTATAATTAATATGAGTGTTATTATAATTAATATGAGTTTTTTATAGTTAATATTAGTGTTATTGATATTTAAAAAGAGAAAACAAAAAAAAAATAAAAATAGACGCCCAGTATAGGGCTATACTGGGCGTCTATGTGGACCAAAAGACCATTATAACCTTGAATTTGGCCTATACTGGGGGCAAAACAGGGCTATAATGGTCTTTTAGACCCCTCGTATACGCTCAGTATAGCCCTATACTGGGCGTATACTGGTGTCCAAAATACCATTATAGCCCTGAATTAGGCCTATACTGGGGGCAAAACAGGGCTATAATGGTCTTTTTTGCCTCTCTTATATGCCTCGTATAGGCCTATACTGGGCGTCTTGAAGGGGGTTTTTTTTTTTTTAAACAAACATTTTATACAATATTAATCGTTTTAGCAAACTTTTATACAAAAAGAAGTTTTTTTTTATTTTAAATAATTAATATTAGGACCCCTCGTTGGTTTTTTTTGAGTTGAAAAATGGATGTTTTGGTAGGGTAATTTGATTGTTTTTGGAGGGTGATGTTTTTTGAGTAAAAAAATGGGTGTTTTGGTGGGGTAATTTGAGTTGTTTTTCAAGAAAAGTTTTATTTTCTTAAAAAACAACTCAAATTACCCCCACCAAAACACCCATTTTTTTACTCAAAAAAATATCACCCTAAAAAACAATCAAATTACCCTACCAAAACATCAATTTTCAACTCAAAAAAACACCAACGAAGGGTCTTAATATTAATTATTTAAAATAAAAAACTTGTTTTTGTATAAAAGTTTGCTAAAACGATTAATATTGTATAAAATGTTTGTTAAAAAAAAAACCCTTTATATACGCATAGTATAGGCCTATACTAGGCATATAAGAGAGGCAAAAAATACCAATTTACCCCCAGTATAGGCCTAAATCAGGGGCTAAATGGTCTTTTTTCGTCTAGACGCCCAGTATAGGCGTATACGAGGCAAATAAGACAAAATATGACATAATCAGAGATTCTCTTGGAAATTGAAAAAGGTTATACGCCTCGTATAGGTCTATACGAGACGTCTTGAAGGGTGTCCAAATAGGCGGCAATAAGGTGTGTAAATATGTAGACCATAATAATAATAATAATAATAATAATAATAATAATAATAATAATAATAATAATAATAATAATAATAATAATAATAATAATAATAATAATAATAAATAGGAGAGGATTTAGATGATCATGATTTGAGTTTTATTGTATAGCTTTCATTAGGCTATAGGGTGTGGTCATGAACCCCATGACTACCATGATCCTCCACATAGGCACCATGTCATCCGTCTTTAATTCACCATTTAAAACCACTACTCTAAGGGTATGGTCATGACCCAAACCACTATCCCCTTTATTTTTTTTTAATTTATTTTTGTCTTAAAATTTTCAAATGGGAGGGTCGTGGCAATTGTGGTTTAATCCATGGGAACCACCATCAATCAAGGAGGGGGATGGTATACCATTTAATTAATGGTCCTATGTGGAAATAATGTTCCAATCCATGACCCCCACACCCCATAGCCTTATCAGCGGTCACAAATCCATTCCGTAAAACTTGGGGATTTTGCATTAATTTTCAGATTTTCTATACCATTTTCTTCGTAAATCAATAATATAATTTTACTTTTAACCATTAATTTCCAAATTAAATATATAACCTCTATGGGTAGGGTAGTGTACAAAATGTCTAAAGTGTGAGAAGTGTTTTAAACCATTAGATCTTTGATCTAATGGTTTAGATCATTAGAGACCAAATTATAAATTGTATTTTAATTATTTGGACTGATTTCAAAATTATTGGGGTAATAGTGTCTTTGTATATGTTTTAAATTAGGTAACCTCTCCTAAATTCTAGCGATTCACTCCTAAATTCTAGCGATTCAATTTTAAAATTATTCTAAAATCCGGACATTCTAAAAAATCCAGAAATATGTAACTGTTACAAGAAATATATAAAACTATACATCCATCATATAACACTATATAACACCGTATAACACTATGTAACACCATATAACACTATGTAACACTATATAACACCATATAACACTATGTAACACTATATAACACCATGGTTGTAAAACAAGGTTTCCAAGGCCGAGTACTCCCCGAGTAGTCGCTACAAGGTATGCTGCCGATGCAACTTTCTCTGACTCCGCCTAATTACTCGGAATCGGTCAAACGCGGTCAACCTCAGCCAAAATCGTATCTAGGAGGTCAACTCGGGCCGAGTTTGACTTAAAAAACAGCAAAACATAATTTCTATGCTTATCATATTAAAGAATGAATATCATTTTCACGTATTTTTTATAGATATTAGTAAATTTATGTTATTTGACATATATTTAATTTCAAAAAACTAATTTCTTTATAATTTAATATGTCCGAGTACTCACCGAGTACTCTCCGCCTAGGCCGAGTACTCTCAACTCCCCGGTCGACTGACTAGGGAGCGCCTAGCGACTTTTGCAACCATGTATAACACTATACATCTATCATAGACATGCTATTAGAAAAATATAACACGATAACACTATATAACACTATATAACTCTAAATAACACTGTATAACACCATATAATACCATATAACACTATATAACACTACACATCCATCATATAACACTATATAACACCAAAAAACACTATATAACACCATATAACACTATGTAACAATATATAAAAATATTTAACACTATACAATTCTGAACGAGATGACACAAATTCGTAGATTAATTCTTAATTCGTATTCCTATAATTAAGGGTGACGGTTATGGAAGGTTATCAATTAATTAAATCAATAAAAAATTACTTGTTTACCCTTTTGAATTAATTTAGATTGAGAACACATGTAATCTCCACAATATTTCTCACATTTATTACACTTTTGAATTAATGTACATGATCTTCAATCTAACCTCTATAATCCAACTTTATTTAACAACCAACTATTATAAAAATCTCGTCTCATTAACTAAAGTGAATTTCGAATTAATTAATGTGTACCTGTGAGTTAAAAATGATTATATAATTTATTTTTCTTGTTTAGATATACGTTGAAACAGTGGGTAACTTGGTCTTTAAATTTTCCAGACTGATTGTTGTATTGAGTCAAGAGGGTATCGTTTTGTTGACTTTTCGAATAATAAATTTGTAACTTCAAGTTTTTTTTATATATTTAAACGTGTGCTAGCGCATTTGACAAAAACGTATGTCTTTTAGATGAGAGGTCTCATGTTCAAGCATAAGCAAGGAGAGTATTTTAGTATAATTCGTGTAAAGTAAAAGTAGGGATATCATTTGTGGTTAAACAAAGTAATTTTTATATATATACTTTACTATTTAAATAATTTCATTATAAAATCTATAAATTTTTTCTCTTTAATATAGGTATAGTTTTGTTAAGTGTTTTAAAAAACAACATTAAGTTAAAAATTGTAATGCATTGTGAGATAAATGATGCGTTACATTTACATCATGTGTTTATGCCTTATTTTATATGGTGTGATTCATGTAACACAACTACACAACAGGTTTAGATTACGCACTAAATGGCAGGTCTACCCCATTTACAAGACGTGACTACGCAAAAAAAAAAATATACGTGTGTAATGTGTAAATGGAGAAAAACTCAGTAGTCAGTTGCTTATAAAACCCAAATGCACATGTGTTGGGCTGAAGTGCATGGGCTTATGGATGTATGGATTTGGGTCTGGATATCTACTATATCATGCATAAAAGTTTGTCCCTAACAAGGAAGCGCAAATAATGATTAATGCCACTAAAAGTTCAACTTAATGTACATGTCGTCACTGGTCTCATTAAATGGTTAATTGAGCCAATCATAAGGCTGGAGGGTGTGGGGCGCCACCCCCGCCATGTCACCGTCTATAGCGCCCCCCGGCGCTATCACACCACATCCACCAATTCAATTCGGGGCGCCATTGATGGGGCTCCATCATGGTAACGAGCTCGAAGGGCTTTATCAGGTGGGGCCCATGTCATTTCACCCAATGAAAACTTTTTTTTTTTATTTTTTTTAATAGGGGGCTCCATCCACAACATGCAAGTTAAAGAGGGGCGTGATAAAGCCCCATGGCTGAGGTGGATCCTAGGTGGCGCTGACGTGGAGCTTAGGTGGCATGATAAAGCCCAATGGGGCTCCATCCACACCTCATAGCCTAATAATCCAAAATTTTCACACGCACACATATATGTTTAAACTAGCAGGTAACCCGTGCATTGCGACGGCGGTGACAATTTACGATGTGGTACTCGTTTTTTGTTACTTTATGAATCCACTCGTGATATATTGGTGTGGTATTGTATGTCATGAGCCTTGCATAACTCAATTAAACATTGAATAGGTAGATTGTTTTACCAAGTCAATTGGAAATTACAAAATGAAAATACATTGAGTGAAAGATTATGATATATAAAGTAGGAGTTCTGCGGAAAGTGTGTTTTTCCTAGAAAGTCTAGGAAGCGATCTGGGCCATCCGATTGGTGTTTTTAATGGCTTAGATCAAATGGATGGCATTTTCGTAATATCTGAGTTATATAATTAGAGACTTTTAATATAGTGAGGGTATTTTGGTAATTGGAAGTGTTTTAAATCAGTCAAGAAACTACCATATCAATAACCAATCCCTAAAATCATGGGATTTCCCCTCTTTCTCTCTCTCTCTCTCTCTCTCTCTCTCTCTCTCCCTAACCGCAACCAAAGAAGAACCAGCCATATTTCCTGCAAATATTCTTCTCCGATTGGTCATATATCGGTTCCTTCGAGGTATAAGCCGATCATGACGTCATCAGGCACGCCTTCTGTTTGACAGTTGATCAGTGTTGTTGATGTTGCTGACGGTTGTCGTTCAAACAATAGTCGGAATCGTTGGTCGGCCGGTGATGTTTCCCTATCGGTTGTTGTTTTTCATACTTGTTTCAATTTTTTTTATCTAACATTGAATCGGGTTCTTATTTTTAGTCAATGGACCTCAATGCTTGACATCTTAGAGTGGGCTCTAGATGTAATTGGGGTTACCTACAAACGTCTTGATGGCAGTACCTACAGATGTAATTGTGTTTTAAAATGACATCTGAATATGTTGATGATGGCAGTGTGTTTTAAGGTTTATGTGTTTTACCATTTTAATGTTGATGATGACAGTGTGTTGAATACGAAGACACTGGGTTGTGTTGAAGACGAAGACACTGACAGTGTGTCCAGCAATCTGCTTGCTGTTAAAACACAATGTCAAGAAATATGCTTGCTGTTAAAACACAGTGTCAAGAATCCTCCAGCAATCTGCTTGCTGTTAAAACACAACGTCAAGAAATCTGCTTGCTGTTAAAACAACAGTGTCAAGGAAATTTGCTTGATGTTAAAACACAGTGTCAAGAATCCTCCAGCAATCTGCTTGCTGTTAAAACACAGTGTCAAGAATCCTCCAGCAATCTGCTTGCTGTTAAAACACATTGTCAAGAAACACAGCGTCTTGTATGATTTAAATTGAAACTGTCAATTTGATTTAAATGGAATATTTAGTTTCCATAATTTTCTGGTTAGTTAGTTATCCTAATATAATAATCCATAATTAAAAATATCAATTTTATATATGGTTATAAGTTATATACAATGTAATCAAAGAATTTACATCGAGATAATTAAAATAATATTCAAATTACACAATTTCCCTTTTAGTTAAAATCCTTCAATGCCACATGTCACGTTCTTATTGCTTCCAAGACTTTCTAGGAAAAACACACTTTCCGTAGGAACCCTACTCATGATATATATATATATATTCAGAACCATAAATATTTACAGAACTCACAGAACTCCTAATAAACAATCTTTTTATTTATATATTTTTATGTTTAGGATAATTTTATCATTTATTATGTGTATTTTTATGATTACACACATGTTAAGAGTAATTTTATTATTTTTTATTTGTAAATTTATAATTACACATATGTGAACTAGTTTTTTTACATATATGTAATTAGTTATTACACATTTATATAATTTGGCTATTAAACATACATAAACTACTTTTAACATGTATGTAATCATAAAAATTCATATAATAGATGATAAAAAGATCCCAAATACAAAAAAAATATATATAAAATGATTGTTTATTAGGAGTTCTGAAAGTTCTGCGATTATTTAGAGTTCTGAAATGAACCCAACCCTATATATATATATATATATATATATATATATATATATATATATATACATAGTAACAATTGAGAGTTACTTGGGTACATCAAAGGCTTGAACAAAATACTTAAACAGTACAAAAACACTGCAGTATCAAAGTAATTTTTCATGATTAATGTAAAGATCAACACCAAATCTGATAATATGAAGAATAACTATAAAGATTAAACAAACACCTAATAAATTGATAGGAAAGAAATCAATCTACTTAAGTGAGGATCATTCCTGCAGCTGCAAGGTCATCTTCTGCAACAAATTAAATAAATAAAGTTTTAAGATATGTGTTTGAAAGCAACACTAAAACGAATTAAGCAATTTACCAGATTTTCACTACGAGCAAGGTATTCTTCTATATCAAATTATCTCTTTTATATTTGGAGGTTCTGTAAAGTCTGGTGTCTTTCTTAGTTTGTGACCATGACTAAGAGCATTCACATTCAATCCATCAAATTATACATACATTCCACTAAAAAACAACTCCTATATCAATATATTTCCACTAAAAACAAATACTTTTTCTCTTTCCTTTCAATTAAATAATATTATCATTACATTTTTTCTCTCACTTCCACTCACAACCACTTTCAAAATATATTAAAAAATTATAACGGGTGAACAGTGTCCCCCCAAATATACAGATGAATAGTAACATTTTCTCTCTCCTCTACTCACAACCACTTTTTATACCCTTTATAATATAAAAACCCCTCCTCACATAATTTGATGGATTGAATGTGAATGCTCTAAGGCTTAATAATGCCAACCTTACAGTTTATAAAGATAAAAAAGAAATGAGTGGAAACACAATTACAAATGGGTGGTTGATTAGGAACCGTGGGAAGAAGCCATATAGTTTCTTAGATACTTATAGATTAAGATGGCGAAATGATTGGGCTGGCGGATTGGGATACCGGTCAAAACACATACTTTACATGTGGGCCAAATATGGGTAAAGTCAGATTAGCTACAAAACATTATTTTGGGATAGTTGCATGTAGTTGACACTTAAGGCGTCTTTCACCATTTTGACCCGCTTCCTTTATAGCTAATGTTTTTCTATCTTACAATACAGAACCATTATGAATAAACTAAGAACCAAATTGACCATTTCCAAAGCTTTTCTTCAAGCCTATGAAAGAAAGATTTATCATCACAAACATTCAGGTGTATCATTGACGCAAAATACATACACATTAAAACTTAGTTAGACTCGAACAAAGATCAAGTCAACATAAACTACCTTCGAGCTCAAATATTGCATTTTTTTTAAAACTTGTTAGGCTAATGTTCATATGACTAACAAGCTTGCATCTTGTGAACTAAGTTCAATAGCTGCAACTTTTGTCAGTGACTGCCATTGCCTATATCATACTTTATTATTGTTATTTCAAAATTACGAATGTAAGAATAAGTAGGGGCCTTTAGGAGTAGAAACACAAGTTTCCTGATTAGTATATTGTTACAGTGGCAGCTTGTTGCTCGGATAGATAACCCATGTTGGCAGTCAGTTTTAAGGGTTAATGTAAAGATTCCACGTTCGTACAAAACTACCAACATGATAAAGATTCAGTTACTGCTTCTTCACTATCAGAAGCTGATAGTTGGAATCTTACGAGCTTTCGATCCCACCCATGAATCTGGTTACAGTTGGAGACCCGCCGCCCAAAGCCCCAAACTGCTTGCCCAACCGCCCAAGTTGCAAGCGGAATGAAAGGTTGTATGTTCCCCCCACGAACAGGAACTCCACCTCTACAGCAACTTCAAACCACCACGTTTGCTGCAAAGAGGCCACAAAACTAAACCTAAATTCAAAACATTAACAAAAAAATTAATGTTTCATACATACAAACACTAAATTTTGAAACACTGATCTAATATCAAGAAACCTATCATTTTGTTTTACCTTGATTCTTCGATACGGCCACACAAAAAAAGTGTGACCATATGCCTTTTGCCACACTTTTTATTTTCAACTCAAGTGTGACCAAAGGTCGAGTCATCGTAGGTATCATACAACCACACTAACATTTAGTGGCCTTAGCAACTTAAAAGTGTGGCTAAAGGGTAACACTATTTCTTGCTAGAATCAGACAAAACTGTGTCTAAAAGGTAGCAACGGTCACATGAGTTTATTTTACATGTGACGATTTCTATTATCTGGTCACATATATATACTAAAAAGTTTGTTTTAGCCATATCAATTAAAAAAAGTGAGGCAAAAAGGGTTGTTATAATCAAGCATTTTGCCCATTAAGTGTGGCTAAGGTGCAACAACGGCCACATGAATTTATTGCAAGTGTGACCAGTTCTATTATGTGGTCACATGAATTTATTGTAAGTGTGTCTAAAAACCTTAACTAGACACACAAAACACTTTTGTAATTTTAAGTGTGACTATTGTCTAACATTTGGTCACACGTATTTGTTTTTCCCATGACGTTTGGTACCATTCTATCACACAAAGAAAAAACGATGATGATGGTGTGACGATTGTCTAACATTTGGTTACACATATTTGTTTTTCTCATGATATTTGCTACAATTCCGTCACACAAACAAAAAACAAAGTGATGAAAATGTGGCTAATGGTTATATATAGCCTCATAAAATTTTGTAAATTTAAGTGTAGCTATTGTCTAACCTTTGGTCACACATAATTTTCTTTTCCAAAGGCATTTGGTATCATTTCGACACACAACAAAAAACAAAGTAACTATGGCGTGGCTAATGGTTATTTATAGCTACACCGAATTTTGTAATTTTAGGTATGGCTATCACCCAACATTTGATCACACATATTCAATAGGGTTCTATGTGACCATTTTCATGTAATTACCCATTTTGTTTTCAATTTTTATAAAATAAAAACTGCACTAAAACACGAGCAAGTCTAAAAACAAATGATATTAATAACCATAACTGAAAATCCATACATAATTTTTCAACTCGAATACTAATGAAAGACAAACTTCTAATTAATACCTATCTACAAAGTTGGAAAAAGAAATGACTGTACAAATAAACTAAAAACTATTTCTAGTATGTTTTCTTCAAGTCCATAAACTCACCTTTTTTGAACGTGAAAGTGCTGCAAACTTGCATCCATAGGAATGGTGGTCATCTTGTTACTGTTGTGGTGGAGAGTGAACTTGTAACTAGCGGCCTTCGATGCTTCTTAACCCATCCATAATAGCTTGTCGTTGACGTTCATTACCCAAACCAGAGAGGTATTTGGACTCAGCCTCACCCTTAGCTCTCTCTTGATTTGTAGAATTTTCCCAACCTCAACTTTTGATTTGTAGAATTCTTCCAGCCTCAACATTCTCAGTAGCAGCCACCGATAGCCTTGCAGCTGCAAAAAGGTCAGGTCAGACGGGTTCCTTCAATTGAAATTGAAGTAAGAACATACCTGATAATTCAACTTGAAGTTAGAACAATCTTATTCATTCAAACCGTGGTTCCTCGAGGTAATTTTAATGATGTTGGAGTGGGCCCAGGATAATGAGACTGCACATAAAATGTAATATAAGCTAGCTTTTGGAGAATGACTATCAATTAAGTTTCAAGTGCCATATAAATAATTAACATCACGTTGTTTAACGACATTACCTTCACATATTTTCAATTTTCATAATGGGTGCAAAAACTCTAAAAGAATTAGGTGACAGCGCATACCATCTTCAAATTAAAATTTATCATTTTGAAAGCATGAACAAAAACCCTAAATATCTTCAACAAAACCAAAAAATAGTCAAATACAAGTGAACAAAAGCGTACCTGTGAGAGCATATGTTCCTTCTTGTACAACTATGCTTAAATCTATAGCAACCAGTGCTCTGCCCCTTGCCAGTACTTTTGTATCACCTGCATTACATCATATAAAAAACTGAATAAAAATATCTGCAACTATAACAAAATAAATACCTATATAGTTCGGAAAAGGCCACAAGTTCTGTTTTAGTACAATAATTGTTGTCTGTTTGAAAGGCAAGTTACCTATGTTTTAGATCCGTAACAACCATGTCCAGATAGACCAACTGAAAGGTGCCTATAATGTATAATATGATTTTAATTCACTGCCTTTAAGAAGTCGTTCAATGGAATATGATGGATCACTTCTAACATTGGCACCAACCACAAAATTCACACCTACCTCAGCCATCATGTCAACCTATCTTTGAACCAAGTCGTTTTGTCAAGCTTCAAATTAGGAACCCCATACAACATGAGTCCTCTGTTTCAGTCAGCGCGCTAAAAGACGATGACTGTATGGCCTATCCTATTTAGTTGATCGGCAGCTACTAACCCAGCATGACCACTTCCAACAACAACTACTTTTTAATCTGTAGAAAAATGGAATAGTCAGAAAAAATAAATGAAAAAATGCAAAATTAAACAAGTCAATGCAAAGAAATTGAAAATTACCCAGTTCTCTTGAGGGATGGTCGAGGCACCATCCATCCTCAGAATCCTTGTTTATGATCGATTAATCGATGCGACTGGATTTTCGATTATACCGAGCACACAAGAGCCTTCACATGGAGTAAGGCAGACACAAACCGTGAACTCTGGGAATTTAGTTGTCTCAAGAAGTCGGTCTAATGCCTCACACCATCTGTTCCGATAAATCAGCTGGTTGAATTCAGGAAGTTTGCTAGCTTTTAATAAACAAAACAAAATGAAGGTTATTGTATTACAACGAAGCATAAGGAATTAACTATAATGACTAATTATAAAATTATGAAAAAAAAAATATATATAAAAATACTTTACACGTTTGCTATGGGTGCAAATTAGGTGAACACAGGTATGAAAAACAATGTGTCAACAATGGGTCCAAATTGTTGATGTTGTTTATCAAGTTCATGCAGATTACGAATTATTAAAATGAGTAAACTGCCAAAATGGTCCTTGAGGTTTGGCCACTTTTGCCACTTTAGTGTAAAACTCAAACATTTTGAATCTGGATCCCTGTGGTTTCAATTTTGTTGCCATTTTCATCCAAAATCAAAATCTTGTCAGATTTTTCAGTTAACATCTAGTTTTTTCTTGTCCTTTTCCTCCCTTTTAATGAAGGGCAAAATGGTCAAATTTTTAATTTGTTATAATAAAACGTTAAAAAACCATATTGTCTTTCACTAAAAAAGAGGAAAGAGACAAAAAAGCTGAATGTTAACTGAGAAATCTGACTAGATTTTGATTTTGGATGAAAATGGCAACAAAATTGAAACCACAGGGACCCAGATTCAAAAGGTTTGAGTTTTAGACTAAAGTGGTAAAAAGTGACCAAACCTCAGGGACCATTTTGGCAGTTTAGTCCATTAAAATTGTTGGGGTCCTCCTAAAAATTGTGTCGATGTCATAACCGATTTGGTTTTATTGCTGCTATGGATTAACTTAAAGATTTGGCAAGAGTTTTGATCTCACGTCATGCATATTGGTGTTGAGATTTTTAGATTTGGATAATAATTTCTCAAATTAAAATAAGATTTTGGCTTTGAGTCAAAATGGACTTGTTTACCTATTCTTTTGATGCAGCAACACAATGAATCAAAGTTTTCACCCTTATAAAATTAGATTTTTTTTTTAACTTTTGACATGTTACTAAATCAAAATACCTTCTTAGACACAAAGCTCGAAGCTAATCGAGCTCAGACTCGGCTTGGCATGTTTGCACCCCTAGTTCCATCCGACAGATAAGTGGGTTATATTGAGGTTATTTAGAACTTCTACCGATTTTGGTCCTAAGTTATTAACTAGATCTCCATGACCAAGTTGCCTAGTTGTGCCTCTTCCCCAAGTCAGCACCTTTTTACCTGCAAATGAAAAGAACACCTAGATATATACAAAATGTTAGTGCACGGAATGTCTGTTGACTACGTCTACATTAAGTCTTAGGTCAAGATAGGTCAACATAGGAGCTTGATAGTTAGAATTAGGGTTTTATGTTGAGGTTTCGCTTATACGAACATAACTAGTTTCGCTCATACGGACAAACTAGGGTTTCACTCAAAAGGACATTCAACCTGATTTCGCTTTTAGGAACATATAGCTGATTTCGCTTATCAAGTCATTGACTGATTTCGTTTATTGTGACAAAATAAGTGATTTCGCTTGTATTTCAGATTACTTGATATTGTTTAAACTGATTGAGTTTGTTTGTTTGCTCTTAGGTGTTTGAAGATGTCGAGCAGCAGTACAGAAGTTTTTGATCATGATAAATGGTGGAGAAGAGATTATGCGAGATGGGAAATTGATAAATACAGAGAACCATTCAAAGAAGCCCAGAGAGCTAAAAGATGGAATGATGAATTGGAATGTTACATGGATCCACGGGGAAATCCAATTGTTGACCCATCAAAGGTGGATTTTGAAGCTGTAACAAATTTGCTTCCAAGGCAGGCTACTTTCAACACACGAAGGTTATCTGATAAAACATATATGCCTGATTTGGAGAAAAAGATAAGAGAGGTTTGTGAAGCAAGTCTACCGAAGGTGGTAGAAATGAAGAAGCGAAAAGAAGAAGAATTGAAAAAGATAGTTGAAGATTTGAAGAAGAAAGCTTTAGAGGAAGTCAAAGTGGAAGCAGTAAAAACTGAGAAAGAGAAAGAAGCTGTTACTGAAAAACAGCAGGTTTTTGAAGAAGTAATTTCAAAGAAAGAAGAATATGAAAAACCTGTATCTGAGAAATCTGAACCAGTGATTAAGAAAGAAGTTGCAGAAGACACACCAGTCTTTGAGATTATTCAGAAGGAGAAGAAACAGACTGAAGATATTCAAACTTTGAAAGATGAGAAGAAAGCTGATGATGAACAGATTTTGGAGTTGCGTTTGAACTGCGAAAAACTAAAATCTGAAAACAACAAACTTTTGAAGAACATTGAGAGTTTGTCATTAGAAAACAAAAATTTTAAAGAAAAAGAAAATGTTTTTGAAAATGAAAAATTAAAGATTGAAAAAGATTTTCAAAGTCAAATGAAGGTTTTAGAAGATGAAAAATCTGTTATTTTTAAAAATAATCTTGAAAAACAGATTGAAATAAATTCTCATCTTCAGAAAATCATTCGGCTTGAAAATGAAGCTGAAATTGCTCGAAATAAAATTAACGAACTTGAAAACAAATTGAAAGGTTTTGTGACTTCTGCACCATATGTGTGTCTAAAACCAATCAATGCTGTTCCAATAAGTGACAAAGCCACAAATTTTGATAAAGTCAAAATTGAAAATTGTGATGAAATATCTGATGATGAAAAAGAAAAGAAAAGAAAAGAAAAATATTTTTAGATTTACAAGAAAAATTTCAAAATACTGTTTTGCAATCTACTGAAATAGGTGAATGCTCTAAGCAAAAACCTTTTAAGAAGATTGTAGAACAGAAACAAAAAGTTAAAAATTTGAAAAATTTTCAAAATGAAAATAAAAGCTCATCAGTTCAGTCATCCAATCATTTTGAAAAACCACAAAAATCTAAAAATGAAAACTCACAAAATGTTGGTAATAAGTGGTGCAGGTTTGACCACAGTGCTCAAAAGCTAAATCCAGCATTGAAGAGGAGAAATGAATATAACCAAGCCAAACAATGTTATGATCTGAAGGTTTGGACTGACAGAAGTGGATGGTACGATAACAGAGTGTGCTACACCTGTGGTGTGAGAGGACACATTGCTGTTAACTGCCAGAATTGGAATTATGAAACAAGAAGATGCTATAATTGTCATATCAGAGGACATATTGCCAGAGATTGCCCAAGGAGATCAATGGGAAGATCGAGGGTTGAATCTCAAAGAATGGCAAAGAAACCAGTCAACGTCAAGCCCAAAGAACAGAAGGTTCAAGAACCTAAAGTTCAAGAAAAGAAAGTGAAGCTTTCTCAGGGGCAGAAAGACAGACTAAGGAAGAAGAGGAAGAAGGCAAGAGAATATCTGGAGAAAATTTTGTCTTCGGGTTCACCGGACAGATTGAATAAGAGTTCTGATGAATCAACTAACTCGATTGCAAAGTCAAGCAAGATGAATTCATCGGATACAAATCTGAGGACGAAAGAAGAAAAGAAGAAGAAGAAAATGGCCGGCGATGAATCTGATGTGTCAAAGTCAGACAAGCCACCATCAGGCAATGAATCTGACAGGTCAAAGTCAGACAAGCCATGCGCAGGCAATGATTCTGGTTCATCAAAGCCAGAGGAGCCTAGTGTTGAGGTAAAATCTGAGAATTCAGGTTTAACAATGGATGATGCAAATTTTCCATCATTGTTGAACAAGAATTCAAAATCACCCAAGGCTGGTCAGGCTTGGGTGAATCTTTTCAAATAGAAAAATCTGACTTGCCGGATTTCCCAGGTTGGTAAGCGTGGAACATGAATCGGCATCTTTCTTGAGAAATTTCACTCTGGTGATTTTTCTCCTTACATGTGGTAAATCAGGGACATTAAGTTGTACTTGATTTCCTATAAGTGTTTGTGTTGATAGAATCTTGAACTGTTAAAATTTTCAAAATGGTTAAAGGAGAACAAAGTGATGAAGTAATCCCCTAATCAACAAGCGGTTTGTTAATTCAACAAAACTAATTTTCCGAAAGAAACATTTGATTAAAACAAACTTAAGTGTTTTGAAATCACAATGAGAAAAATAGTTTGTTGTCAGGTGGAGTTCTGATTGTTTATGCCAAGTGGATGGTGAATTGAAGTAATTCGATATCGGTTGTCAGTTTGGTTTCAAATTTTCCCAGAAAATCAAAATTGAAACATATTTTGATTTTAGGGGGAGAAAATTAAAAAAAAATAGAAAATTTGAAAATGTCAAAAACATTGAAAAAGAAAAAATGAGTTTTGGTGTATAAAAGAGGAAATGATAGTAAATCAGTGAACTATCACAGCATGCTAAAGATATGAAATGTCAAATGTGATAAACGGTCTCACTGATGATATGCCAGTAGGTTTTTGCACATTCAGTAGATTGTGACGAGATATAAACCTAAATTCAAACTTGCTTATATCGTGGGTAACATCTCTCGGATATATGGGTAACCCCCGAAATCTCGTTTGAAAGGTTCATTTTTCTGATATACTAGGTCTTTATACTCAGTGATATCTGGGGTATTATTCCGGGACTTCTGCTGAACGGTAGTTCTGACCTAGTCCTCGAATAATACTTTCTGCAAATGCTTGAAACATAGCATCACCCCTAGCATAAATGATAAGACAATAAAATTGCTTAGCAATGCTGTTGTAAAAAAGATCCTCTAAAGGGGACACACCCAAGTTGAGTCATGATCTCTCTGCTGAACGGTAGTTCTGACCTGAGCTCTCATGATTCTTCATAAATTATTAACCCCTTACAGATATCATTTGTGTTATAATTGCCTGTAAGACTGAATATTGGGATCTGGATACGAGAGTATATTCTGAGGTGGGATACGCGATTAAGTTTAAGTATCTAAGACATTAAACTCGTATCTCGAAGAAGTTGAACTTTGTGTGAAAATTTAAGTGGACCAGTATACTGACAATCTAAGTGAATCGTTTAGAACTTAAAATGATTAAAGCTTAACGGTGCTTGTGATTTGTCTCATAAACTGATATGATCCTCTTACACAAACTCACAAAAATATTGTTTGTATATATTTGTTTACTGCATTTCATTCAAAAACTCAAAATCCAAAAAAGATTTTAGTGTGTGTTAGCATAAATCTTTTGAAAATTCAAAAAGATTTTCGACAACTGATGTTGAAGAGCTGATATTCAAAATTCGAGTGCTAAACATGATGAACAGGATTGGGAGAATATGTTGAAAACTTTGAATGTCATATACAAATGTTTTGTAAGATTGTGTGGTTAGTTAATCAAGGTCATTCATTTGAACTTGATGAAACTAGTATGTTTGTTGAAAAAAATGATGTCTTCCAGTAAGTTTCTTAAATTCAACTGTTATAAATTTGTGAAACTTATGTTGAGATAGAGGAAGTGCAGGTTAAACAAGTTTTGGACTTTATCATTCCCACGGAAGCTAAATGTTAAAGCTTGAACCAGATTAAGATCTCAGATTCTAGCATATTGAGAGGGGGAGTCTGTGAAAGAGGAGTCTGGATCAACGGTCAAAGGGAAGTCTGAAGATGGAGCTAGGACAAGATTGTGAATCATGTGAAGATAGAGTTGTTTATAATGAAAATACAAAGTTGGAGAAAAGACCAAGACTGAAGACTTGGAGCTGAAGACTTCGTCAACATCCAAGGGGGAGTCTGTTGGTGCACGTAATGTCTGTTGACTACGTCTACATTAAGTCTTAGGTCAAGATAGGTCAACATAGGAGCTTGATAGTTAGAATTAGGGTTTTATGTTGAGGTTTCGCTTATATGAACAATTAATGTTAGGTTTCGCTTATTAGGACAACTTGAGGTTTCGCTTATAGGGTCACTAGGGAGGTTTCGCTTATGTGTCAACATGGGGTTTTGTAGGACCAGTTTTGACTCCGAAACGATTGCGAAACGATCGTATAACACACGTGACGTAATATAAACGTGATTCTATTAGAAATCTGAAATCGTACAGCACCTTGAATCACTTTCTCTCTCTAGATTCTCTCTCTAGATCTAGAAAGCTCCAAATGACAAATGTAGCAAAAGTCCCTAATCTAAACATAAAGCTCCTATTTATAGGCCTTGACTTTTAATGAGATTTCTCATTATTACAATTATGCCACCTTGCCTTTTTGTCTAGCTATCACTAATATAACGACTCGTTTTCTTCTGTTTCTTGCTACGGCTCGGATTGACGAAGGCTATAGACATAAATGCACTAACAGACTCCCCCTTGGATATTGCCGCAGTCAATCTCGATCATTGAGTCAAATTCGTAGCATCTTCTTTTTCTCTCTCTCTTTGAATCTTCTCGAACAGAATCCCGGTGGATCTGTCTTCAGCTTCAGCTTATCTTTTTTTGTAGACTCTTTTCTTCATCAGGCTCCCCCTTTCGTCAAGCTTTCGTGCTATAGGGATCGACACATGGCTTTCCGTATACAAGCTCCTTTAGGATAGTTACATGGCTCCTTGAATCCACGCTTCCTCTTGCGTTGAGCTCGGCTTCAGACTCCCCCTTAGACTCGGCTCTCGGGATCGTAGTCTGGACTTTTACCTGCAATCACTCATACATTCATAAGTAACAACATTTTAAACTTCCAGTAACGTTAACCTGGCAATTCAATTTTCTAGAACACTTCTCATGAATTTGGCAGTTTCATCGAATCGGATCGAAAACTAGCTCTATAACAATATAAGCATCCAAATCCCCCATAGTTAATCATCCAAGTCCAAACTAATGACCTTGGAGATATCACAAACTGTTTTTGAAATTTTTGATTTTAATTCAAGTTTCAAATTAATGAACTTGTTTTATTTTCAGAAACATAATCAGCTTACTTAGATTTTGAAACTCAACATCTCAGACATCGGTTGTCGAAAATAAAGCAGAATCAAAAATCTTTTTGGATTTTTCTGAAAATATAAAGCAGTAAAGAAATATGTACAAACATATTTACAGACAATATTTTTGTTTGAGTATGCGTCAGAGGATCATATCAGTTTTTGACAAATCACAAGTACCGTTGAGCTTAGTTACACAGTAAGAATTAAACAATTCACTTAGATTGTCGATATACTGGTCCACTTTAAATTCTTACACAATTTTCAATTTGTCCAGGATACGAATTAGATGTATTAGAACTTAAACTCATTCATGTGTCCCACCTCTTGAATATACTCCCGTATCCAGATCCCAATATTCAGTCTTACAGGTGATTATAACACAATTGATATCTGTAAGGGGTTAATAAATTATGAAGAATCATGAGAGCTCAGGTCAGAACTACCGTTCAGCAGAGAGATCATGACTCAACTTGTGGGTGTGTCCCCTTTAGAGGATCTTTTTTACAACAGCATTGCTAAGCAATTTTATTGTCTTATCATATATGCTGAGGGTGATGCTATGTTTCAAGCATTTGCGGAAAGTATTATTCGAGGACTAGATCAGAACTTCCATTCAGCAGAAGTCCCGGAATAATACCCCAGATATCACTGAGTATAAAGACCTAGTATATCAGAAAAAGGAATCTTTCAAACAAGATTTCAGGGGTTACCTATATATCCAAGTAGTGTTCCCCACGAAATAAGTAAGTAAAGATTTAGATTTATATCCCGAACAAACCTACTAAATGTGCAAAAACCTACCGACACATCCACGGTGAGATCGTTTAACACATTTAAACTTTCCAATTCTTTAGCGTACTGTAACTGTCTACTGATGTACTATCATTTCCTCTTTTTACACAAAAACTCAATTTTCATTTTTTAATGTTTTTGTCTTTTTGCCAATAGGTTTTATCATGTTTTTGTCATTTTCAAATTTTCAAATGTTTTTGTATTTTCTGAAAACAATATATCCCCCTAAAATGCAAAACCATTTAAAGAAAATTTGACAACCAATACTGATAGCTTTGTCTCACCATCCATTTTCTGCTTAAAGTGCTCTGATTTGCAGAAAATATACATACCCCCATGATTTACAACACATTGATATTTACACTTTGAAAACCGTTTTTCAAACTTGTGAAATTAATCATGTTTGTTCAGCCGTGAGGGTTTCGGCGTATTCAATCAACACATATTTTTGTAATTTTCTATTTTTGCAAATATAAAAACAAACATATTTTTGATTTTTCAAAATTTTCAATTTTTAGGGTTTTTGAAAATATTGTTTATTTATTTACAGAAAAACATATAAATTCCCTGTTCAACCAAACCAGGGTCCAGCAGCAGCCTCTTCTTCCTCTCCATGTGCCAGGCTGCTCCAACTTCCAATCTCACAATCTTTGGTATTCTTGAGCACCTGCACATTCAACTAACTGAATTACTTGAACAATTTAGCCCAGGTCTGTTGAACCTTAGGCATTTCAACACAATAATTTTCATTCAATGCTGGAAATTCTTTGTCATTTTTCACAAAAACTTTCTCAATTTTAACTTCAACTTTCTCATCTTTTACTAAATCAACATGTTTCTTAACAAACCATGTCTGACCTTTTGGTGTACCTCGTTTGTAAAAATGAGACTCTTTTTGAACATTTTGTTTTTGAACAACTTTTGGTTTCCAAAATTCTTGTGATTTTGTCATATCAACAGTTGTTTTCCAACTTTGTGTTGTTCTGAATCTGGGTGTGTGAAAATTCCAGGTCTGTCTTGAATCAAACCTGTTCTGGTTTGATTTCCAATTTTGATTTGAAGCAAACTTGTTTGTATTGTACCTCCAAGTTTGTTTCGAATCAAATTTGGTTGACCTTTGTCTCACATTCTCAGATTTTTGTTTCTCAGCATCAATCTTCTTTATATCAACATCCACAGGTTTTAGATTAGGACACTTGCGAGCAAGATGTCCTTTTTGATCACATTTAAAACATGTTCTCATGGAAACATCTTTGACCTGTGGTTGTTGCTTTTTCTTTTGAGCTAAGAACTCTTCAATAGACTGTTGTCCAATTTTAAGTTCTTTTTCTTCAGCTAAACTCTTTCCTTGAACAAAACTCATTTTTGCCTGATAATTTGGCATCTCATTTTTGTTTCGATTCTGTTTCTTCTTATAACCCAAACCAGCCTTCATGTTCTTCTTTTTGAAACCAGGTTTGTTATACGAACCTTTACGACTCTTACCAGCAAACTTTGAAATCTCAGACTTCTCAATCTCAACCATTTTGAAAACTTTATCAACCTTTTCTGAAATCACATTCTGAATCGGGAATACAACATCTAAGAACAATTTGTCTGATCCAATCATGGTATAAACCAATCCTTTTGAATCATCATTCAAATTTTTCTCAGATTTTATGTTTTTCAGATATTCATCATGAAGATTTCCTTCATCTTCATCCTGTGATTCAGATTTACCTGTATCAACTGACTCTTCTTTCAACACACTTTCAACGACTTTACCTACCACCTCTGAATCATGAGACTCATCAGATTTGGAATAGGTTATGTCAATGTTGTCTGGAAATTGTTCTACCATGTTGAAAGCTTTTTCGACCTTTTCCTCATCATAAAATGCAAATTTTCCCGGTGGTGGAACTTGATGAAACTCTGAGCCAATGCCTTTCTTGTTCTGCTCAGACTCACCATCACCCAGTTTTATATTGAAAATTCGTTCAAGCACATATGACGACACGTGGTAACTTTTTAACTTGTTGTTATCCTGTTCTAAATCAGCAATCTGTCGCTTTAACTTAGCAACATCCTCAATATAGGAATTAACAACATCTTGTTTTATAGAATACATTCGTTTAAGCTCTTTGGTTGTTTCAGACATATAATTCATTCTTGATTGAGCATATTTCATTTCATCTTTTATTTTATCATATGACTCTTTTGTAATATGATATGATAATTTCATTGAACCATATTCCTTTTTCATTTCTTGACAAGCAATTTCTTTTTGTTCACATTCATTTGTCATTTTCAAAACATTTTCTTTCAAAACTTCATTTTCTTTCTCTAATTTGTTACATTTTTCTGAAAGTTTTTCATCATTTTCTTTAAAAACTTTTTCTTTTTCTAGTATTTCTTTGCATTTTTCTTTGAAAATCTTTTCAATTTTTGTAAACTCAATATCTCTTGTTCTAAATTGCTCATCTTTTTCAGTACAAGCTCTGCACGGTTCCATGCATTTCTTGCACTGTTCAACAGTTTTCAAGATTTCAGAGTTAGAATTTACCTCAGTGATTGGCACTTCGGTGTTTTCAGCTGCCTCTGTCTGCTTAGCATCATTCTTCTTTCCTTCAACACCAACTTCTTCACCAACATCACTAGTTTCCAAATTCTTATTCTTCACTTCTTCTTTCTTCTTAGTTTCTTCAACTTGCTGCTCTTCAGTAACAGCTTTCTCAACTTCTACATTCACCACAACTTCAACAGCTTCTGCTTTAACCTCTTCAGCATCTTTCTTCAGATTGTTCACCATCTCTTCAACACTCTTCTTCATTCTCTCTTCATCCCTTTTTCTCAGACACGATAACATGGCATATCTGATCTCCTTTTCATGCCTTTTAGCATATGTGTCATCTTTCATCACCTTGCTATAATACTCTGCTCTCAACGGGACTATGAGAAGAACATCATCAAATATTATGTCTTTCATTGGAACAACCGGTTCTCCTTCTCTGTTGTAGTAACACTCTCTCTTCTTATCCCATCTTTTGCTGCAGACAGCCATCTCATATTCTTCCTGCATATCATCCATTCTGTTGTAGACCACATTTCTTTCTCTGTACGTCTTCTCACTTAAGATCTCTTCTCGAGTTTTCTCTTTGATTTCAACTTTTTCTTCATTGATTTCAGCAGTGTCTTTGTCTTTGTTTTCATCTTGAATCTCAGCAACAAAAACAAACTTTCTTTCTTCTGTCATAGCTCTCCCATGAGCTGTTTTACGAACATTCTCTAAACGATCTTCTTCTGGACAAACTTCAGACCAATCATAACCTTCATCCTCGTAAATAACAGCATAAGCTCTTGATTTCTCTTTCGGTTTATCTTCAATCAACTTTGGCTCTTCTCTGCTTCAATGATAGATCGCCTTTCGATAATAATCATCATTGAAAGGACGTTCATTTCCTTCAGCAACTTCAGAGTGTCTGCATTCTCTTTTGAAATGACCCTTTTGCTTGCATCTGAAGCAGGTCACTTTGGATTTGTCGAATCCAAGCTTTGTTGATGCACCTCCAAGAGATTGTTTCCCGGTAATCTCTATATACCTCTGAGCTCTTCGAATACAACTAGCTAAACACCAACGAATGTCAATGAGCTCCATCTCTTCCGGATCAATCTGGTCGTAGTCTTCTTTGGTCAATTCAGAGTTTCCAATTTTGCCAGCTACTAGACCTTCATATGACTCCAGAACAGATGCAAGAAAACTCATTTGCTGCTTCGCTGCATTGATGCTCATTGCGGGAGAATTCTTCAATTTGAGAGCAATGTTGCACATAATTTCTTCAGCTTCATCAGAATTTGACTTTGAAGATGAATGATATCCAGAATGATGACTTGTTGACGTTGTTGGAGGTTCTATCATCTTCTCACCACTAAATGCTGTTTTTGGTGAACCAACGCCTTTATCAGAAGGTACACTGCCTTTGTAGTACAAACCAACATTCTGTTGATGTGATGAACTCGTCATCTTGTTTTGTTTCTGCAACTCCAAATCATGACTTTCAATCTTTTCAAACAAAGCATCAAGAGCAATATTGTCATATGAAGCATCATTTTTTAGAATAAAAACAAATGTTTGCCACTGATCAGCTCGTGGTAACGCTTCAATGACTTTATCAATAAGTTCCTCTCTTGTTTTATCAATTTTAAAACGTTCAAGTTCGATTTTAAGGTGACAGAATCTCTCTATCATTTGTCTCACTGTCTCTCCTTTTATATTATCAAACAAATCAAATTCTTTTTTAAGTAAGGCAATTTTATTCTTTCTAATCTGTTTTCCCCCCTCAGCTTTAACTCGTAAAGCTTCCCAAACCGATTTTGATGATCCATCATGTTTAAGCAGTGCAAATATATCATTTCTAATTGCTGATTGGATCAATGCAATCATTCTTTGTTCGGCAGCAAACTCGGATTTATCTTCTCTTGTAAATCTCTTGAATGGTAATACTTCGCCTTTATCATCTTTTGGCTTTTCGTATCCAAATTCTAAACAGAACCAGCTTTCATGGGCATATGCTTTCGCCCAGTTGATGAAACGTTCTTTCCATCAGGTATAATCTTCAATGCTTTCCAGAGTTGGTGGCTTTGAGTGAGTTCCGTAAAAGTTATCATGCTTGATGTTCTCATTGAACGCCTTAGTGATGGTTTTTGGTGTAACATTTGCAACCTCGGACGATTCGGATGTGAATGCGTTGAAAAACGTATTGTAGAATTCTTCAGCCATGGTTTGATCTTCGAATAACCTTGAATCAACAAACAAACAAACGCTTATCAGTTTAAACACTATCAAATAACTGAATCAAAATAATATTCGAACTGGTGAATATTCTGTGCGAACTGAAGGTTGACAAACTGTGCAGATTGCTATGACTCAGATCTAATTCAAACGACCTTGTTCACAAAAACAAAACTTGGACCACTTCTAAACGGACTGGTTCACTTCGTATGGACTGATGAACTTTTCAAAGGACTGAATTAATTCCAAATGACCTTTACCAATATCAAGCGACCAAATTGGTTCAATTTCACATGCAACCTGTTTGTATGCACTATTTTGGAATTTGAAAACAACAGCCGACAACAATTATGCCATCACATGAACTGATTCTAGTTTCTCGTAAATCTATGTCTACAACATTAATCAACAACACATGCAATTTTCAATCAATTTGGCCGCTACTTTCATATGTTGTAAATCTTGGGCCGAGAAATGGACAGTATTATGTATATTAATTGTGCCGACAAACAATACAATCTAATTGGACCTCAAAGTTCACTTAGTCGACAACAGCAATTGTTCAAATCAATCTGATTGGACCCTTTATAAATGTGGCCTACTCTATATCTCGAGATTCTGAAAAAAAAAACAATTCACGTGAACTTTTGATATTCTCAATTAATATGGTCGGTTCCTTTAATTGTTGCACATGCAATTCTTGATAACAACACACGTATTAAGTGGCCGTCCAATATCCCCTTAATCGATAAAACAACTTTCAATTTCCAATTAATTGTTCAATTAAAACTAGTCGACAACATTAATTTTCAATTCTGATTTCTCGTGACCCGATAACCACTTTCAAACGGGAATCGTGTTTCAAACTGTACCCTCAAACGGTCACACCTTCAAACAATCACACCTACAAACGGTCACACCCTCAAACTGTCACACTCTCAAACGGTCACACCCTCAAACTGTCACACCTTCAAACGGTCAGTCATTTTCAAACTGTAAGGTGCTCGCTTCAAACTGTCAGTTCAAACGGGAACCCCCATTTCAAACGGGATGTGTCAATTTCAAACGGGAAGGTGTCAGTTTCAAACAGGAAGTGTTATTTTCAAACGGGAAGGTGTCAGTTTCAAACGGTCAGGCAAGCCTCGTTAAAACGGTCACCAATTTTTCAGACGAAATCGGACACAAAAACTCAGATTTCTCCTAAACGGCTAGGAATTAGGATCTGAAACTTGGTAGGGTTATATATCAGGTGTTTTCGCACAACATATCAAAAAATCAACTAATTCGAACCGTAAAAACCTGTTCAATTTGACGAAAATCAGTGAAAAACGTGAAAAATATGAAAAAGATGAAGAAGTAGATGAAATTCGGATCTGAATCTGATAATTTTCTGCTCGGAAATGTGTGATAGATCAGTGCAATCGAGCTCCTGCTCTGATACCACTTGTATTAGAAATCTGAAATCGTACAGCACCTTGAATCACTTTCTCTCTATAGATTCTCTCTCTAGATCTAGAAAGCTCCAAATGACAAATGTAGCAAAAGTCCCTAATCTAAACATAAAGCTCCTATTTATAGGCCTTGACTTTTAATGAGATTTCTCATTATTACAATTATGCCACCTTGCCTTTTTGTCTAGATATCACTAATATAACGACTCGTTTTCTTCTGTTTCTTGCTACGGCTCGGATTGACGAAGGCAATAGACATAAATGCACTAACAGGTTTCGCTTATATGGACATGCCATATAAGCGAAATCAGTCACCTATAAATACCCATCATGTATTCTCATTCTGTAACCATTGGAGCGAAACTAGGTCATGCTTGTGGTGACGAAACTCTGTCAAATTGTAATCAGAAAGCATCAATAGAGAAGGATTTGAAAGAGAAAAGCCGTTGTTACTTTGTATACACTGATTCCGCCTTTGTACACAAAGATGAACTGCCTTGACTGACTTTTCAGGGTCGCAAAACGGTCCAACACAAAACCATGTGTATATAGGCACCATTACATATACGGCTGTGCAACGGTTCAGAACCGGACTGAACCGAACCAGAACCATTTAATGTTAAATATAAGAAACAAAACTGGGCCGTATTTTAAAGGTTCTGGTTTGGTTTGGTTTGGAACTGGACTAAACGGTTCTTGTCGAAACCGGTTGTCAATTAAATCCTAATACCAATGTTTATAAAGTTCCCAATTACACCATCATTACCCCAATCCATATCACAAGTCGCCTCTCTGCCACTTAAATGATCACAAGTTTATGCATACATAATAAACCATTTAAAATTCACAATTAACTTCTTTGCCATAAAATATAGAAAGTTGTCTTAGTTACTGATGTATTTATGACTTTATATCTAGCAAATCACAAAATGGACCCAAAGTAAACACATAGCATCAGTACAGGCATACATTTTTACCCGGCATCCGTTTTCCGGCTAAACAACTCCAAACACCGGCGACCCACCAACAAGCACCAGTCGTTTTACTTCTCTGTTTTGCTTCCAGGAATTCTTCAACTCCTTTCTGCATCTTTTCACCTTTTGAATCCCAAATCAACTTCGCACCTTGATAAATCTGCATGTTTAGAATTTAATGAGTAACAAATGATACGACCAACGATCTATACCTACACACATACATACATACATGCTTGCCCATGCGCCTAACAGCAACACCACCAAATCTCCAATCGACAACATGAGCAGCGGTTTAGGTTTACGTTTGGATCCGAGATCTATTACATGGAGAAAGAAAGATGTTGTACAACAGATGGAGTCGATTTTTGCAGATTGAAACCCTAACACCAGTGTAGATTACGAAATTATGCATAGGTTTCAATCGAAGAACAAGACTAACAAATAGAATTCAAGAGAGGGTTCTTACCGCTTGAGCAACACCGCCGCTTGAAGCTGTAGGTCACGGAGATCTCGAATGATCAATGCTTATTGTTGGTGATTGATAGTGAGACAGAGAGAGGGATGTTGAGGGGGATGCTCAATTCAGGTTTTGAGGTATAGGGGGAATTTGGGTTTTTGAGAAAATTAGGAAAATTTGGACGGGGATGATTTTGGTGAGTGTGGGAAACTTGAATATTTTTGGACGAAATTGAAAGTTTATTGAAATTGGATCAGGGATGAGCAAACCCGATCCCGTCCCGATCCTGAATTTCGCCAAAACTAGCTACTGATACCGAAATATGTTGGTACGGTATGGTATCGGTATCTGAAGATTAAATTCGGTATTCTGCGGGTACCGTACCGTATCGAACTGGTATCGATCCCAAAAATACCGATACCGAAAATGCCAAAAAGTGGATGCCGTTTCCGGTACCGAAAAAATTCGGTACGGTATTTTCGGGATCGGGACGGTATCAGGACGGCCAGACGGGATTGGGATTTGATACCAAATGCTCATCTCTAAATTCGATAAGTAATAGATAATCTAAGTAAAATAAAAAAAAATCTCAAGAGAATTGGGCATTAACAATTATTATGGTTGTTTATACTTCGGTTTGAAACCATAAAATCATCTAAACTGGTTAACGGATTAGTTACGCAGATGATTTTTTATTAAGTTCCAATCCGTAAATTTAGAAATTTCCAACCGTATAGTAAGGTTTGGTTTATGATTTCGACCAAAAATTGGTTAACGGATTAGTTACGCATACGCTTTTTTATAAAGTTCAAGTAGGTAATTTTAGAATTTTCGATCTGTACAATATGGTTTGGTTTATGGTTTCGACCAAAAATTGGCCATAAAAAAACAAACCAGGCTATTAAGAAAATGGGTATGATTAAATGCGAAGAAGAATGCAAAGTTACAGTACAGTTTGCATCAGGCCCAACATGATCCATTAAGACATGTATGATCCTACTGTTAGACATTGTGGTCCATTAAGGTCCAATATGGTCCATTAATACATGTATGATCTACCAGTGCCAATTATGATCCATTAAGGCCCAATATGATCCATTAAGACATACATGATCAACTATTATCCATTTAGGACCACATGGTCCACTAAAATATCCATGATATACTGTTGTCCATTGTGATCCATTAAGGCCCAATAAGTCCATCAAGACATGTATGATATATTCTTGTACAATGTGACCCATTAAGGCCGAATATTGTTCATTAAGACATGTATGGTCTACTATTAACCACTGTGATCCATTAAGGCCCATTTTTTTGTTTACAACTTCATTTTTGGGTTTATAAACATGAACTTTAGTAACATGATACTTTAATTTAACAAGATTACATGTTACGAGGAACTAGAATAATGAAAGTGCATACATTCCTAAAACCCAATATCGGGTATTCGTAAAACAAGGTGCGGGTATTCCTAAAACCCGGTTATAAATCGGGTATAAAAAACCCGGGTTTGGGTTCAGGACTTAGCTGAAATACCATACCCGGACCCTACCCTACCGGTTGGGTCGGGTTTAAAATACCCAGTTTTTTTTAATACTCGGTCCGAGTTTTTTTCCCGGGTTCGGGTTTTCTGTGCACCTCTAACTGGCTTAGAGTTGTAAACGAGACCAGTCGATTGAACCAAACCAGAGTGGAGCTTGGCTCATTTGAAAACCAATTCGATTCGAGCCGGCTTGTTTCTTAGCAGGTCATGGCACATCGAGCCGGCTTGTTTATTTTAAAATAAATTATATTTTGATATTTTTTTACACATAATGATAAACAAAAAACCAAAAAACAATTAACAGTATGGTATTTAGGGTGATAGAAAACTAACATTGTGCAAACTAAAAAAAGATCAAGAGAAGAAAGTAGATTATCTTAATCTATTTTTTTTAAATCATCATTACAAATTAAAACTATAGCTTAACAATCTATTTCTTTTAATTAAAAAATAACCATATTACTATTTTTTTTAATGGCAACCGTATTATTAATTAAACACCATTGCTTAATAATATATTAAAGTTTAAGGTTATAAGTTATATATATGGGGTTTAATTTAAACGAGCCAAACGAACTAAACGAGCGAGCCACGAATCAAACCTACCTTGGTTGGGGCTCGACTAATTTACAAACCGAGCTGAGCGGCTCGGATCATTTAAACCGAGTTGATTTTGAGCTTTTTCGAGCAAACTTCGAACAAGGCCCAAGTCGAGCGAACTTCGAGCAAGCCCAAGCATGGCGTTTTTGAACAACCCTACTCTCGCATGTCGACCCAACATGTACAGACTGAAAATTCATATGTGGGGATATCTAACATCATTAACTTCTGTTATATTTGATTTCATATTCAAAAGTATTATATTTGACTTCTAATAAAGTCAATGAAAATTGATGCCACCCACCAAATTTATACAAACATTATGAGCAGATCAAAACACCAGTAACACCAAAGTTTGTCGAAGTTATAATATTCTTATCTTTTCAACGTCAATTGCATTCTACTACCTTGAATGCACATTATTGACTTTTTAAAGTCAACTGGACTATTGTACACCTTTTGAATTGATTGAAATCTTACCTTGAATGCACATTATTGACTTTTTAAAGTCAACTGGACTATTGTACACCTTTTGAATTGATTAAGATCTTAAAATAATTCACGGTGCACAAAGAATCCATGTGAACCGTTGGAGAAATAATAACCCAAACCAACCCATTCATAAAGTACAAAGAATACATTTGAACCGTTAGAGAAAAAATAACCTAAATCGACCCATTCATAAAAAATTGGTCCATATGCGACATTCCTTTTACCTTACAAGAGGGGTAGGACCAGAACCATTAACCTCTTAAAAGAAACCAAACAAAGAAACAATAATCAAAAAATAAACCGAACTCATAAAAACAAAACATTAATCTTCTCTTCAGCTTCCTAGTCGTCTTGGCCTCTATTCTCCCCATAGCAGCCCAATCAGCAACCTATTAGCACATCCAACCTACAACAAAATACAACTAACCATACCCACTAGGGGTGTTTATGGTTTATTCCAAAACTAAACCATTGGAAACTAAAACCAAACCAAACCGAACCCATGCTTAAAAGATTCATACTAACCAGCAACTTCATACCAATAATCCTACCCCTCCCTCAACATATTTAACTCACAAGCCGTAACCCCACCCCATGTCGCTGAAATAAAGTTATAATTTTCAGCTTCTTCAAATGATTATTGCATGTAAAAAAACCTACTTTTAGTAAAAAAAAAAATTGTTTCGTCTAATACAAAATACCAACCTGATTTAAAAGTTTGTTTCTTAAAAAAGTATTGGACTGAAACTATACTTTCAAACACATTTTCACCATTTCACACCCATATTGAACATCAAAGATATCTTGAAGTTATGGTTAGGATTTGGTTACATTTTTGTTCGGTAAAGGGGACGATAGAGCCAACATTAAAACAACAAAAACATTCTAGATTAAACTTGAATTCGGGACCTGCATGATATGTTTAATCCGGTCAAGACGGACAATAATTGTTTTGGCAGCAAGAATTGAACATTTATAAAATCAAGTAGTTGCTCCATCTGTTCATTAGCCCAACACCATATGCATGCTTTTTGTAATTATTCATATCAAAGCAACCATCACATTTGACTTCAACCGTCACTTTCCTATCCCTTCCCCTTTTAACAGTTGACTTCGGATGTCAACACTTGACCTAAAACCTAATATAGTTCCAACTGTTTTCCACTAAACAAACATTTCAACTAGCAAGACATCAGGATAGCATAATCGTTTACGCACATGATAGTTGACTTAATCAGACTTATCTTTTGACTGCATTTATCTATTAACTGTAACCAAATGTTGACCATTTTTGAAATCCAGCCGTGACTCCAAAATGATCGGCTAACCATCATTTTTCAACAAAAGAAGTGTTTTGGGTCAACTCGACCTAATCAATTTTGTCCTGAACCAAAGAACTGCTCGGATAACCCGGACCCGTTTAGATTTGTTACCCAACACGCCACCAACCACCCGAAAATCCCTTTATCTACAGAATAAGTTATTTACCATCAAATCCCTCCAACAGCATAGACGTCTAAGTGTCTAACAAGAACCTGAAGCTACATGAAAATAAAAAACAACACAATATTAATTCTCCAATTTTATATAGCATATAGGTAACAACGAAATTGAAAATTTCATGCTGATATGAGTTGATTCGGATTTTATATAAAAGTATAGCACTCATAATGAATACACAGTAATAATTGGCTTGTTTTCTAAAGTGCGTGTGTACAAGAAGGGCACATGAAGGAAATGGAACTTGAGTGGAACAAGTAAAAACAACAAACACATATACAAGTAAAAAGGAGCCAAATTGCCAGAAAAAAAAACATCAACCTGCAACTTTCGAGTTCTTCAATTGTTTCTGCCTTGACAGCTCGTCTGCTTGACTGCCAACAAATTTTCCCTAAAGAATTCCACCTCTTCATCTTTCTGAACATCACAAAGATAGCACACGCACAGAACAGTAAGCCAGGGGCATAATTCTCAATATGGCACACGTAATTATCAAAATAGGCATTTGTTTTACTTACAAGTTCTTTAAATAATGGCACAGGGGTTCCAATTATGTAGCAAGTACCATCTCCCACGGTCTTATAGCCTTCTTTATATCTTCTTTCTCATCAGAGAGAGAAAGTAGATTTGAAGGGGCAAAGAAAGCTGCTTGAGTGCCTCAATGGAGAATGATGGCATAAATGGCTGAAAGGGCAAAGCAGGAAGTATCAATAAATAACATGGTATACATAAAATTACATAACTTTCTGTAGTCTTAAACAAATAAGATCATATCAACAGTTAGCCAAATCAAGCCCTAATTTTCAAACTTCAAAGTAATTCGACCAGGCCAAACTAAATTCAGAAAAACCGACATAACCACATACGAACAGAACTAAATTCATAACCATAAATTTTTGTTATAAGATTTCTATAACCTAATTTTCTCAAAATTTTGGTGTAAATCACCTACCAAACCAAGACGATCTTCAATCGAGGTTGATGAACTATGGAAATTGGATATTATCAAAATTTTCTCACAGTTGGATAAGCGCTAAAGGTGAACGTATGGCAACAGATGATGGATTAGGGTTGCAAGAGGGAGGTGGAGGGTCACGAAGCTATGATCATATGCCAGTAATAGTAATATGTTTTATTTCGAGACCATTTGTAACTTTTAGCAACACATAAAACTTATAAGTGGCTAACAAAAACTACTCTCTTTGATCACACAAGTGGTCATATGTATTGTATTTTAGCCACATCATTAAAAACCTACTATAGCAGTTGGTAATATTTGGTTACATTTTTTTATTGTGACTAGCTATTGTCATGTTTTTTATTGAAAATGTAACTAAAGGTTTTGAAAAGATGTGTTTTCGTCACATGAATTAAAAAAATTACACAAATACCGTGGCAGTAGGTCATATTTAGCCACATTTTTCAAGTTGTGGCTAAACTGACTAGTAACTGTCACATTTTTTTCGAAAAGCGTGGCTAAAGGTTTTGAAGTGTTATACAATAGTCACATTAATAGTAAAATGTGTGACTAAAGGTGTTTTAAAATATAATAAATGACTTTTAGCCACACATTTTTTCAAATGTGTGGCAGACCGGTTTTGGAAAAAGTGTGGCTGTAGGTTGTTTTTTACGTAGTGCCTATCTCGGTCATCAATGCCAGTTATTGATAAACCGTTAAAAGATATCAACACACAAGGTTTTCATGTGCCCTTATGCAACCAAACTGTCTGCAAAAATTGAACTTTTATCAGTAAACCACATAGCCATAGCCAAGGTTTAAAATACGAAATGGTATCTCATGGTGTTGCCCGCACGTTGCAGCGGGTGCCCAAACTTATATTAGATTCAATTATGAATTTGTGATGTCTATTACTAACTACAACCTATTACGGGTTTCTAACACTTTTTTCTCATTCAACGAAAAATAGTGCATACAAGTGTATTTCTAGTATGTAAATTGGACATTGACATAATGATCATAATCTATGTTTCGTGTGTGGAGTTAAAGGTCGGGCAGAAAAAATTTTATGAGTAGCAAAGTAATACATACCATTAGGGTTGGTGGTTCAATGGAAACAATAAAGTCTCTAGGAGCACCTAAGGTTTTGAAGGTTACGGGTTTAAGTTTCACATAGAAATTTTCCGTACTAAAAAAATAGTAAAGTGATACATCTTCAAGGTCAAAATTTTACTTTAAATGTTCAAACTTAGCAATTTCCAAGCTCAAATTTAACATAGACTACACAAGTTCTTCATCCCCAAAAAATTTCTGAATTTAGAAGACGTGCATCTACTAATTACGTTGTATTACATGCGTTGAGTAAGTGCTTTTTTTAATATGTTGTAGAATAGATATGTTAAAATCATAATATGCATGTTTATAAAAAAATTTAATAAATCTAGAAACCGAATTTAAAAGAATTTATGCCGTTAAAACACTTATACATATTTAATAGTTTAATAGGTTATAATAACTATAATATATAACTATTTAAGTTTTGAAAATTAATGATTGATGTAAATAGCTTATGGGGAAGGTTTATTTGAGAAGAAATTTAATGTGAGAAGAAAAAGAATAAAATGACATATTATTAAAATACTATTTCATTTATAACTCATATCATTAATTTTTCTCTCTTTAATTAATTAGTCAACTAATCATTAATTATCCAACATATAATCTACAAACCTACATATAACAAAATTTTCCTACATATACCCTACACATTATAGAATTTTATCCTACACAGTCGAAATTTATCCTACACACCTCGAAATATATCATAGACAACTTGTAATTTATCCTACACAACTAGTAATTAATTCTACACTTTAAATTAAGTTGTTTTTTTAATTTGGAAAAAATATATATTTTAAAAAGGAGTTACAAATTTAATTTAGTAATGTCTAAGTATGCTAAATTTATTATTTAGTACTTAATATAAAAAAAGAAAATACAAGATTGAACAATATAAAATTGTCTTTTTTGAAGAGTAGTATACAGCAATTTCGCTAAAAAACACATTTTAGGCCCCAAGCAAAGATGCTTTAGGAACCAAAATACACAACAGTTTAAAATCAATACATAGCAAAACTAATGTGCACAATTTAAAACATTACACTACATTTGCACAATTTCTTTGGCTGCTCCAAAATCCATTTAATTCGAATGATGTATCCTTCACGTACTGCACAAGTTTGAAGACCGACGGGTCTACATATTTAAAGACCATTGTATCCGTGCTTGCCATAGTACCAAACATGTGAGAAGGAAGACTGAGTGGATAAACTATTTCCTTTGAGCCTGTAGTCCAAGACCATTCGCCAACTACATGACTTCATTAACCGTCTCAGGCTCAGCCATAAGAACACCCGACTCCACACTATACCAGCCACTGGACATATGACAAGAATATGATATGATGTTTCATTTTCCCCTCCTAACACCGGGCAAGATAACAATTGGAAACTCATGTCCCTGCCTGCCATGCAACTGCCAACTGCGAATCGGCCTTGGTGGGGGTATTTTACCTTTTACAGCCCTCCATACTAAGAGATTCCCCTTCAAAGTTGCTATGCTATTCCAAAAACTCATCAGCAGGTTGATTAAGATCAATTTCTTTAGATAATTCCTCTCTAACACTTCTAACTTTAAAGGATTTATCCCGATAATTAGCCTAATACCATACGTCTTCCTCGCTAGAAAGGTTTTGTTGAGTCAATATGCTAGTAAAATGTTTCAAAACTAAAAAAATAAAAAATAAAACCCGAAATTAAATCATTTTTTTTTTCTAAACTGATTTAGATCTGGGTTTGTCCCAAACAGAACCATAGATAGGATTGGGTTATCAACAATGAATGAAAATTTCTACTATCAACAAAATAAACAAGAAGAAAAGCAAATAAATATATATATAGGGTTGTTTGTTTTACAATTATAAACTTCAATTCAAAGTGACATATTAGTTTTACATCAGTGATAGATATCCGATTTTACAAAAGAAGATAGTTTAAATGAAGCGTACTAAGACCAACCTTTCCGGTGAAAATGTCTAATATTGCCTTTGGATTAGTAGATGGAGGTACATAGGTTGTCCAAACCCTCAACTTATCATTTATCAACATGACTTCTTTGCCTTCATTTTATATATGGTTAACGCGTTCAATATGATAAATAAACTATGTTATTACAATAATCTAGTGGGATACCCCTGGGCGATGCAGGCTTGCAGCAGGAATTCGGTTTCTTGCGTTACCTGTTCGGTTCCCTAAACGGGCCATATTCTTGAAGTTATTTGTGAATGGAACCACCAGAGACATGTTCCAAATAAACGGATAAGGTTTACTCTCCCTAAAAAATCTACAAAAGTTTTTGACTTTTTAGTTGTTAAAATCAGAATAATCACTTTGAACATGCACATTGAAACATCTCTATAGCTATTTGAGCATAAAAAGTTCAGAATATAATATCATAGCTTGAAAAGAACGGGTTAAATCCCATTTATGTGAAACATGACAATATATATACACACAGTTACACATATGTGTGTAAAAGGAAGAACAGACCGGATTCAGTTACCTGTTAAGCAACATTACACCTAATTAGAAGATCTGGTCTAATAGTGGATTTAGGGCAAGGGAAGTCCTGCAGAAAGATAGATTGTCAATCAAGTTACACTACTACAGTAGCACAAAACATTATGTAATATTGTTCTATTTACATACCCGAATTCCACCAATTTCTAAATTGATTGGTCGCTTGTTTATTTTATTTCGAGCCGGGGATCTCACTGGGAGCAGCCTCTCTATTCCTACGTGGTAGAGGTAAGGCTGTCTACATCTTACCCTCCTTAGTCCCTACCTTTAGTTTGCTATTGGTGGAATTTACTGAGTATGATGATGATGATGTTTGTTTATTTTATTATTTATGTATTTGATCGTTGAAGATGTTAAACACAATCTATTTTGTTGTTTTATTCAAGTATAGGTTGATTTTTAATGTTTGGCTGCTGCATCACTACAGTATGTGTAAATTGAAGCAAATGCAATCTAAGGGAAGCTAATATGAACTGGACTATATATCATTTGATACATGCTAAAATTGTTATTTTTTTTTATCATTTGAGTTAATACATAGTTAATCTGCTCCAAGGCTATTTGATGTGAAAGACATCGAAAAATATTTTCTATCACTATTACCCGAAACCTGACCCAAATCCGAAGCCACACGAATCCAAACTAGAGAATACCGAAAAACCCAAACCCGACCTCACACTTGGACCCGAAATAACATTTGGTTCCGTTTATTACATTAATTCCCTATTTACTTAGGCTTTTGGATATTATGATCATAGTGTATTTAATATAAGTTGCCTGAATGATTATATCATAGTGGTTGGTTTTTTATTCAAGTGGAAAATAATCCTTTGAATCAAGACAGTGAACTGTAGAAGCATGTAGCTTAACACAAATTACTTTTAATGTATTGATCATAATAATGGTGTTAGAAGTTTTGAATCAAATTCAGGTGATGAGGGTTTAGTTGGTTTTAATGTATTAATCATGATGATGGTGTTAAAGTTTTTTGTTCCTGAGTTTCAATCTCGGTTGCTATTTAGGGGATATTAGAGATGAAATCATTCGAGAGTAACCCGGGTCCACCACCAATTCCGGGAAAACCCGGTAACCCACCCACCCGTAGGCACGACAGTGAAATTACCGGTAAAACCCGTTTGGCTCAAGGATCCAACCCAGGTTTCCCTGCGTCTTCTATCATTGCCCACCGGTGCATCACTCTGCACCAGGTAGGAGTTGAACATGCATCTCTCAGAAGAAATGCAAGCCCTCCACCATCTGATATAGAGATCATTGACTGATTCTTCCCATACTGAATAAACAACACTATAATAGATATTTAAATACCTACTGTTGAAATCCACTTATTTTTATTCCATTGTTATTTGAGTTTGGACATACGTTAAATTATGATACAAGATATCTATTATATTTATGATATTGTGTTCATGTAATTGAGATACTATTGCGTATTAATTAAAGTTTTAGTACTTCAAACAGTTATGCGATAGAGTTGCATTTGATACCAAAAAAGGTTGCATTTGTTCTAACTAAAAAAAGGAAACTCAGGTAAGTTCTTTTTTATAAACATATGTATAAGAACATATTTCATTTAGCTCCTTAATGCCTATTATAACTAGTTATTTTGGTTTTCTACTAACGGCTTTAACTATAGCTAATACAACCTTTTCAAGGCCTAATGCAACATTTTATGGGGTTACATTAGCATCATTTTCTTGTAACTTCATAATTATATTAATTATAGAATATAGAATCTTTACATCCATATGCAATACTAGAATTATTCGTGTAGATGCCAGATCATGGTTTGTTTAATTTAACCAGATATAATGTCCCAAAATAATGGATATACGGAGTTTGTTTTTTTGTTATATCTGTAATGATGGTAACCGACATGGATTTATTTCATTCAAATTTTCCTATCGGTGCATCGTTCGGTCGAAAATGTCCCCATAATATTAATATTTTCTTCCATGCAAACTTTAATTCTCCAAAAATTCAACGTACACATGGTTCATCCATACCCCATTATCTTTTTACTTGGTCTTCTCAACGTCTATTTTACCGTGACCGATAACGTGTCGACCCATGACCCGTAAACAAACCCGATTAACCCAACAATCACCCCCTTAATCGGTTTGTTCACACCACTCGTTCGCGACACCCGAATCACTGTCTCCTCTCGAACCATCTTGACTTCTACCGGACAACCGACCTCAACCACGGTCACGCCCAAAGCCTTCCAATAACTCGACCTATCCTGGACACCCCGGTCTTCACCTCGACCACGTCCAAAGTCGCCTTTGATCGTGATTTTACTATTCTGTCAAACCCTTCCTTGATAAGCACCCTTTGCGTATCAACCACCAACTAGACACCAGCCACCTGCTGCACTGTCTTCGAGTCGCTAAACGAATATCTCAGCCACCCCGCTGTTTCGTTTCTACCGCCCCACACCTGTTGGTTTTTCTGCCGTAAGAATTCGACGCCTCCTTGCGATTCTTCTCCTCGGCGAGAAAGAGTATCCGACAAATAAAATACACGATCTCTTCTTCGTTCTTCGATCAACAAATTGGGTTGACAAGCCCGCTGATTTGGCCCGAATCTCGACTCGTCTCCGCTACCCTCTTGACCCGCTAGAACGGTAACCCTCGAAACCACCGACCTACGATCACCTAGTTGTTCTCTCCGATCACTGCTGATCTATCACCTCCGATCACTGCACACCGGTAACCTCTGATCGCTACAGCCTTTTCTTCCACTTTAATCACAACTAACAGCCACGAGACACACCGATGTTAACCCGTCATCCAAACCGGTACTCTCTGCACGACAACGACTGACACGAACACCACAACGTCTCCGTCTTCCGCTGTATAAACAACCCCGAAACAATGCCTTCTTTTACGCCTGCCCGCCACCGACTGACACACCCGCCGGCGGCGGAGGCTTCCTCTGATCTTCAAACCCGCTTCTCGAGCCCTAGGCTCTGATACCAAATGTTGGTTCAGGCCCCAATAAACACACTCAACACAAACTCATAATTGTGTAAACTTGAATGTGAATATACAGAATGAAAAGCTTCTCTTACTATATTATCGAAGAAAGGAGGGGTGTACATTTAATAAACTACAAAACTCCCTATTTATAATAAACAAACAAATAATTAACACATGGTAAATAAAGCCTCTACCCACTACTAGTTGCTAAATTTTAGAACTACTTCAAGCTCACACGATCACATGCGACAAACCCCGTCAACCTTCACCAGTTTCCTTATTCGAAAATGCCCCCATAATATTAATATTTTCTTCCATGCAAACTTTAATTCTCCAAGAATTCAACGTACACGTGATTCATCCATATCCCAATTATCTTTTTACTTGGTCTTCTCAACGTCTATTTTACCGTGACCGATAACGTGTCGACCCATGACCCGTAAACAAACCCGATTAACCCAACAGAGCTTTCAATGTAATGAAAACATGCCGTAATTAAATTGCTACAAAAATTTGATAGAAGTTTTAAATTATTCCTTGATGCACAAAAGTTTTACACATAAAGAGCCGAAATTGAAAAGTAAAAAATGATTACAATACAAAATGCTAATATTTGGTGTTGTAAGGATGTGAAACTAAAAGCAAGTCATTCTTCCACTTTAAAGTAGCTCCAGAGGACTCGAGCATATCAAAATTTTCATATGTTTGTCCATCTGGAAGTTCCCAATCGAAGTGGTACAATAGCATCGCGAGCGGAAGCTCCACATTAGCCAAGCCTAAGAGCATGGCCGGACACATTCTTCTTCCGGCCCCAAACGGGAGATATTCAAAATTTGTTCCCATCATGTTAACAGAACTCTCTCTAAACCTCTCAGGATTGAAACTTTGAGGGTCAATCCAATAATCTGGATCTTGTCCAATCATCCATGTGTTGATTAGAACTTTAGTTTTGGCTGGTATATGGAATCCTCCGATCTCACAACTTTCCCGACCCTCTCTAGGTAACAAAAAAGGAAGAGGAGGATGCAACCTTAAAGTTTCCTTAACGACTAGTTTAAGGTAGTCTAGTTCTTCAATATCTGATTCGTGGATTTTAGTCTTTCCTTTAAGTACGTGTCTGAGTTCATCTTGTGCTTTCTTCATCACCCTTGGATTCTTTATTAGCTCTGACATTGCCCATTCGATTGTCACGGAAGAAGTGTCAGAGCCTGCTACAAACATATTCTGTGCCATAGTTTTCAAGGTCATTGCAAGAACACATTCCCAACTCCCTAACTTGTTGGCCCGTTTATATAAACGGGTTACACGAGTCATAGTTCGGTTTTTATTCATATGTAAGTGATTAATTCTTTAAAATGTTACTCAATTTTGATCCTAGAAATTCTACCTTCTTATATGTTTAACCATAAAAATGAACTTTGAGGAATTTACTAATGTCAGGAATTTAACCTTATTCATTTTGTAAAGTTTACATGCTACGATTTTCTTCTTTTTTATGACATATGTTTTTGGTTTTTTAACGTGCATATTTAAAATCATATTTCTAGAAATTGTTTTTATATATAGAGAAAGAAACATGATGAGATCTAAAATAACAAGTCAGTAGTCATTATATGTTAAAACTGTAAAGTAAGAAAAAAAATAAACTGACCAGGATGACGCCTTTGATGTTGTCAAAACTTAATGGAAACTCAAGACCACCTTCATCTTTGAGCCTCAATAGAACATCAACAAGATCTTCTTCGTTCGCATGGTCACTAGCTCTATTGACACGACTTTCTCTGTGCTCCGATATGATGCTTTCTAAAATCACATCCATCTTGTTGTGTATATTCAATATCTTTTTCTTTGTGCCAGTTATTAGAGGCAGTATTTTGATAGACGGAAAGAGATCAGAAACATCAAAGCCACCAGACAACTCGATAGCCTCTTGAATCAATGCAAGAAGCACGGCTTGATCCTTGAATCGGCTCCCAACACTAAGCCTAGTTACAATGGTGTTAATCATGGTAAAAATCTTGTCAGAGAGGTTGATTGTTTTAAATCTTTGTGTAGCAATGGAATCAACCAGGTCCCATGACTCTTGTTCACGGATAGATCGAAACGATTGAACTTTTCTTGCACTTAGAAGTTCTAAGACACATATCTTACGCATTTGTCTCCAGTAATCACCATAAGGAGTGAATGCTATGTCCTTGTAGTTGTACGACACGATCTCAACAGTAAAAACCTTGGCCCTATTTGCAAAAGAGATATCATGAATTTTCAAAATCTCTTTTGCCAAAGTAGGAGATGAGATTATGACAGCAGAGACTTGGCCGAGTTGTAGACGAACAATTGGTCCTAGTTTTTGGGCTATGTTTCTTAGAGCTTGATGTGGTGGTGCTCCTAGGAGATGATGAATGTGGCCAACTAGAGGGAGCTTCCATGGCTGTGGAGGAAGGTTTTTGTTTGAATCAAGTGAGTTGAAGCTTTTGAACACAATGTTTATTACAAACAAGAGGAGGAGGCCAGTTAAGAAGAAAAGAGGAGAAAATGGAAAGTGGATATCCATAACTTTTTATGAATTCAAGGCCAACTCTTAAGGTTTATATAAACTGACCCATATATAAACAGCCAAAATAGTTACTTTGACCAAATTCAAATATTAGACATTGTCAAAGCCAAATCAAAATAGTATACTAATTATTACTCCTATATATTATTATTATTACTATATATTACTATATATTAATAAACGAATTGAAATGAATATGGATTTTAATATTATAATAATATACTTTAATACTTTTATTATTTTAATATTATAATAATAGTTATTTTCTTTACTTTTTAACTTTAATCTTTTTTTTTATAACCTTGATGTTAAACAGTATCGAACCAGTACTAGTATCGAAAATACCGGGACGGTCCTGTTCGGTATCAGTACATGAAGGTAAAAACCGACACTAATACAGAAAAAGCCAAAAGTTGGTGCCGGATTGATATTGAAAATCTTTTGGTTCAGGAAATTCAGCGCTGCTACCTGGTATCATTGGCTCATCCCTGATCACGGTTACCGTACGAACAACGATATCATCCAACTTTTTTTTTGTTGATTTTCTTCACCTTTTAATTTTTTCTTTTTTTATTTTCAAGGGTGGGGATGAGCTCGGTGCCAACCGATACAGAATCGGTATTGATACCGAAAATACCGGTTACGGTACCAGTATATGAAGGTAAAAAACGGTAGTGAACCGGTACCAGGAACGCCAAAAGTCGGTACCGAATTGGTACTTAAGATCTTCGATTCGACAAATTTGGTACCGGTACCTAGAATAATTTGCTCATCTCTGACCACGGGTTTCATACGAACAACATCGTTACCATACAACTTTTTTGGTTGATTTTATTTTGGTTATCTTTTAGTGTTTTTTTCTACATTTTCTTTTTATTCTTGTCAGCAGTTCCATTCGTAACACACTCGTAGTGACTTCAAAACACATGTAAACACAGACTAAATAACAAAAATAAATTCGCCGCAACGAGATGGACTTTTTTAAACCTAGTTTAAAACTAAACGAAATCAACATCGAACAATTTAAAACAAACAATTCTTGGTACCGGTAATGATATTTGTTTTAATAATTTAATCGATGTAAAATTCGTGTCCATATCCTTTTGGTGATATCAAAGCTTTATTTTTTGAGTTTTTTCTTTCGGTTGCTTTTAACAAGTATCTTTTTTCTATCAGTACCGAACTCATACCAACTAAATTTCCACCATGTAGCATGAGGGAATCTTGATTATTAAGATTGGATACAAATATAAAACATACTATTTCAGTTATCTGTAACACCCCAAAAATACGAAATTTGGTTATCATGTTTATAATGATATTTAACATGATGTGTTATAACTAGGAATGTTCTATTCTAGTTAAAGCTTTGTTATTTACTAATGGAAGTAATTGGGTTTAAACCAAATAACATAAGTGTGGCAACTAGAAATATTTAACCTAGTTAATTACATGTAATATGTTGATAAAAGAGTGAATGGTGCCTTAGTCTTAAAATAAAAACCCAAACTTGAGGGGCCAAAAGGGGAAATTAGAATTTACATGAATTATATGAAAATAAAAACACTACACACACATAGTGTGTGTGCGCGTCGATCAGAGGAAGAGAAAAGGGGGCAACCCCTCTTTGATATTAGATCACCAAATTGAAGGAAAATTCGAGCCTCAAATTCGTGCGTGAGCATAAATTATCGATCACCTAAACTAGGGGATCATAAAGTATGTTTAAAAACCTAGATTGCTGAAAGTCATAACTTGAGACAAGTAGAATACTTGTAATTAAATTGTTGGATTATGATCCAAAGATGAAATTGAGTGTATATGTATGCTTAATTTCGTTAGACATAATGAAATTATGAAAATATTTGATGAAAGATTTCTTGTAAGTTATTAACAAGTAGTTTATGAAGTGGGTCTTGATAACATGATGAAGTTGATGATATACTTATGTTTATAATCATCATGAACGATAGTAATAGGAAAATACTTGAACAATCTATGAGTTTGAGTACATTTTCATACTTGCCATGAAATGGGTTTTGTAAGATATGATGAATTTGATGTTATATCCATGTTAAAAGATGCTTGAAATCATCATGTATATATGGAGGTTTAAAGTCTTTGGCTAAGTTCGATGTTTGGGTAAATTCCATACATGGGATGCAATGGGTTGTTTCATGGTGATGAAACAATCTCAAGTTCTTGTATAATGATTGATATATTAGCATATAATGATTGAAACTATGTTAACTTGATGTTAACAATTGCATGAACTTAGTTGAGGAATTTAGTTAAAATGGTGGCCCAAAAAAAACGTCTACCGGGTATTTCATAAAATGCTTAAATGAGTTTGTTGTACTTATTAGTGCATTTGCATAGTTAATAGGCAATTGACTTTTAAAAGTCAAACTGACCTATAATAGGATCAAATAGTAATTTTGATATAAAGTTCGTAAGGTGAGTTAAAATGGTGGCCCAAAAAAAACGTCTACCGGGTATTTCATAAAATGCTTAAATGAGTTTGTTGTACTTATTAGTGCATTTGCATAGTTAATAGGCAATTGACTTTTAAAAGTCAAACTGACCTATAATAGGATCAAATAGTAATTTTGATATAAAGTTCGTAAGGTGGGATGAAGCTTGGGATGGAACGAGTCAAACGGATCAAAATACGCAGGAAAAGCATAATCAGACGCAAGGTAAGTAAAGTTTACATCTTTTAAATGGTACATCTATTCATGTATTGGTTAAGAACAAGGAGACCTAGCATTGGAAGAAGTCTTGAAATATGACGTTCCGACGTTAATCGATACGGATCGGGACGAGTAAAAATGGTAAGAAACCATATTTGGTGATAAACAATAAGTTTTAGAAAGATACCATATGGTGTAAGCCATAGGGGGTAAAAAGAGTAAAATGGTAATTTGGTCACATGTTGACGAATAAACAATGTGTTTTGAAAAGACACCGTATGGCATAAGCCATAATGGGTCAAACGAATAAAGAAACTACCTTTAAGAAATATGACCACATGGTGTAAACCTTAATGGGTCAAATAGGCGAGAAGGTAAATAAATACCTTCTTACAATAAACAAATATGTGGTTTATCCAAAATGCAAAAAGGGTAAGTTAACAAATAGGTAAAACGATCTTTTGGGCCAAGCGGGTCAAATGGTGATGCTATCACCATTTGAAAATAGAATTTAATGCTTGTTCGTTAAGTCTATACTTACAGGAAAAGCTTAGTGCATGATTATGTATTGCCAAGAATTAGCAACAAGAAAAGTAATGCATTGATAACGGGTCAATGCTTTGACCCGAGCCAGGTATGCGTAAGAATTTAAACTCTCGTGAGGGCTTGTGATCCAACGAGAGATAATCGAGTTATGGACGGACATTGGATTACCTCGAGTGAGGTATATCTAGTAATTGAGATTGGATATTTTTACGTTCCTTGGAACATAATAAAATTTAATTGGATTAACGGATTAAAAGTGTTCACTTGGTCAAAATAAGCTTTTAAATGTCCTTTGATAGTAAAAGGGTTAAAATTGACCAAAATACCCCTGGACGATGAATCGGGTAAACAACCCTTAAGGATAGATTAAAAAAAAAGTTTAATACAATAAGTTAGACCTCTCTGGTAGTATAAAAATGAGAGGCGTAAGCCTTTTTGGTTTAATGCCTCCTAACGGATCATTGTCGTAAATTATCAAACCGGAGGGTAAAATCGGGATATAATGATTTTCCTATAACAACCCACCACAAGTAAAGTTGTGGTATAAGAAGTATAGTGTTGAAATATGAGGTATGGAGAGAATGGATGAGATTTGAGCTTAGTGCTCAAATTTTGAAACGGGTCGAATAATCATGCGCATAAACCGGGTAACGGTGGCGTGTTTCGTAAAGTAAAGAATCCAGGTTAAGTATTTTGGGTTAATTAAGTAGACAAATGTTTTACGAACAATTAGAGACAAGTTTCAAGCGAAACGGATGAGTATTTGAGAAGTTATGGAACTTTTCGTAATAAAAAGGGCAATTCAGGAAAATCTGCAGCACAGGTGTGTCGTGCCGTAGGCTACGGCTGAGTGTCGTAGGCTACGGCTGGTGATGTCTGGTCGGACTAGGGAATGCAGGCCGTAAGCTACGGCAGTAATGCCGTAACTTATGGCGGGATGTGTTATTAAGTTGTTTGTTTATTTGATTTGGCATTTCGGATCTAATTAAATATGTTATAAACTCTTATTAACTTACATCCTTTATGATTTTGATATCTAGGTGGTCATTATGAAGTCTCGGACGTATAATCAAGTCTCGTGAAGAACTAAACACAAAGATCAAGCTTCCGTGTTTCATTTTAGTCATTTTGTGAAACCAAACAACGTTAACATGTAGTAAAGTTTTTAATACTTATGAAGTTTTATCAAACTTGAAATTGTAAGATTAAATATTTATTTATATTTAATCTTGTAGCCATCATTATCATTTATATAATATAGATCAAAATATATTAATAACCTATTAATAATTAGTTGGTAATTGTTGATGGACCATATTACCCTTATTAACTAATTGGGTTTCCTCTTGGGTGTATAAATAAGGAGCTTATTAGAGAGTTAAATGGTTAGACAAGTTACACAATCAACCAACCCTCATAACATCAATCTCGAACTCTCTCCCCATAACCGAAACAAACCCTAATTTCGGTTTCATCACCATCATCACCTTACACCCTAAGGAGGAACCAGATCAAACTGACAACTATGTCGAACTCCGTTGCTGCGTCTCTGACTGGATTCTCTACTGATGCAATCAAAGGTATGTTATTTCATGTTTTCCATTTAGTTTAAACAGAACTGATCAACATGTGGTATCAGAGCATATGTTGATAAATCAGTTCCGTTTTTCGTATCCATTATTCTGGGATCATTATAAGGAAAACAGTTTTATTTTAAAGCCTTAAGTTCATGGCTGTTTTCGTTTTTAAATGGCACCGAAATCACTGTTTTCGGAATACCATGTTTATCTTTGATTAAAAATCATAATTGGTAATACTAATATCCGAAATCTGTTAATAAAAGCATAAAATTTAAGGTTTCGGATCCCAGATTATGATTTATTATTTTAGGGTTCATCATTTATGTTCTAAGAAACTCGAAAATTCCATAAGATTTGGAATATGATTTGGATTAGTGGGTGTTTTTTCTAATTTTGATCTTAATTTTATCTATTAGAAATTTCGAAAACTGTTAAAGATATTCAGTTATTATTTTCGAAATATTGTGATAAGTTTAGATCAGAAATAAAACAGGAAACATTATCCCCACAATCCCTTAAAAATCGAGTTTCTGTTATTATCACAAAACAGCTATTAACAGTGGGATCGAGACTAAGATTGCGACTCGCAACCATAACCATGACTACTCGAGACTGAGATTGCGACTCGCAACCATAACCATGACTACTCGAGACTAAGGTTGCGACTCGCAATCACAATCATCACAACTCGAGACTAAGGTTGCGACTCACAACCACAATCATCACAACTCGAGACTAAGATTGCGACTCGCAACCACGATCATCATAACTCGAGACTAAGATTGCGACTCGCAACCGCACTCATCACAACTCGAGACTGAGATTGCGACTCGCAACCATAATCATCACAACTCGAGACTGAGATTGCGACTCGAAACTAAGATTGCGACTCGAGACCTCATTTTTTTTATGTTGTTTAATGTGACCTAAAAATTTTTTGTTTATACTTAATTAATTACTTGGTTTTGTTCGATCCGCGCTAACAGGTGGTTTTGCTATTAAATACTTGGTTTTGTTTATACTTAATTAATTAATAAGGATCAAATAATGTTTTACAAAACCAAACTAGCTTAACTTGAATGAGCTTCTGATGTATTAATTCTGGCCAAAGCTGATTTAATATATCTATTTATTGTTCAAGTATTATAAAAAGCTATGTTAAGTATGCATTACAAACGTGAAATGTCTTAATTCTGGCCAAAGCTGATTTAATTCATTTATGTTTAGCATGCTTGACAAGTGCATAACTAAAGTGATTGTCTCATTTCTGGCCAAAGCTGATTTGTCACGATTACTTTGCACACATACTTAAATGATTACACTTCTGGCCAAAGCTGATTTGTTTTTGTTTAAGTAGAATTTTACTAAGTCTATTATTTTGATGTTAGTAATAGACATATCACAATCTCTTCACATCATGATCCTTATATTAATGATCCTTAATTAATTTTATGATCATTTCGTCTGTCTTATTTTTAGTACCCATAATTTTTACTCACTATAATTTACTTCTACATATATCTCATCCACTTTAATTCCTAACCCTAAAATGTTTGCTTTATTTAAAGTTTCTATTAGAATTAGCTCTTAAATTAAATCCTTGATTATTTCTTAAGACACGATAATCCTATTGCTCTCTTCTGATAAAGATTATAAAGAAGAAAATTAGAGCATGATGATTAGGACAAATCGAACATGATGTCTCTTATGATAATCAAGAACTCTCTTAACATAATGCTATCACTAAAGTTATTTCAAATTAAGTCTTTCCTAAGGCTAATCTCTTATATATGGGATAATCACTAGAACTCCTAAGATGCATGCTTTCGTTTATAATTCTAAACTATAAAGTTAAGTGGTATATGTGAATACATAATAATGTACAATACCATGACCCATAAAGTTAAGGGCTTACGCATGGAAATAAGTACATTTTCCAGTACATTACATATTAAGATTTTCACTTGTACAATTTGATGCCTTATAAATCAACTATAACACTCAAACATACCAAAGTATAATGAGTGTGTTGATATGCAACATATGTACAAAGAAATAAATGTTTGAAGCTGGAAAATAAGTTGTTACTCACCTTACAACTACTTAAAACCTTAAAAGAGGATTGTTCTAAAGTCCATAGACAAATTACAACTGTTAATTCTACCTATAAGGTTCTTAAAGGGAAAATCTCACTGCATAATTATGTCATTAGACTAAACATAAGCAACGGGACTATCCATTATTCTAAAGAACAGTTGGTTGAATTAATTAGATAGTCACTTATTAAAGATATTTAAGTCTACTAACTATAATATTCATATTAACACATGATTAGTTGACTCTAGTTTTCAACGTTTCCTTACCAGAACTTAACAAATAACTAACATGAGAGTTAGTGACAAAATTAAATGTTAAGGCTATAAGAACAATAATAAGCAGTCTTCTAACAACGTTTTGATACCGTACATATATTCTGAGTATTAATCAGAATATAGTATCATAATTAAGCAATGTTATGAAGGTTGTGAGGTTTGCATAGTCAACATAAAGTCACACTTATCTTAAACTCTCATCTTATTTGTTCTAAATATCTGGATTGAAACATTATTAAGATAAAACTAGATGATACCTTACACTTTCACAATTTTGTCATCATGCAAATGCAAAATTTGACAAAAGGAAAATGAGAGTTACAAATTTCATCAATTATAACCAAAAATCATGAGAAATCATGACATGGTTAATGAGGATGATTTCTTATCTAATCTCATTCTAAGTGATTTTAAATCATGACGTTATAGCCCTAAATATTACTTGGCTTAAGGAATAAGTATGGGTCCATCATAAGTCATTCATTGACATTTGTGGAACTTATTCCAAATGGAATATTCTGACATAATTCATTTATCATTTAAAGACTATCAACTTGTATCTAAATTTTGTCGTATATGGCCCACGGTCTTATAAGAAATCTACTCATATATGTGCTTAACATGATTTCTATTAAATATGTCCCTAAGTTTTTGTGACACCTGGACATTAAAGAAATCAAGTAAAGTCTAACATATATATATGATAGGTTCCCACGTCACATAACTAATTGAAACTTCTCTAGTAGCATTCTAGAGATATTAAAAGATCAGTGGGAGCATTAAGTGTCTTAATAATAACTTACAATAGTTGCAAGAGGTGGGGGAGTGAAAATTGTACATTACTTCAATTTACACCTCTTGTACAAGACACTGCTCCATCTTGACACTGTTCTATCATAACTTGCCTTCTTAAAATCTAAAGCTATTTTTACAAAAGTTTCATTATTGCTTAATTGTGGGCACACTTAGATTTCTTATCTAAACTAACATAATCCTCAACAAGAGAAACTACAATGACTAATGTCACTAATATGTTTTCTCTATTATATGTTTTCTCTATTAGAATTTGTTTGGTCGTTAAATATTGACCCTAAGCATGCTGAGTTCCTAAAGATTTCTAAGGTTAGTGGGAGCAGTCAAAGTCCTTATCATGACTTGCAAGGAATACAAGAGGCGGGGGGAAGAGTGTCATTAAATTTCACTCAAAATTTAACTCCGATTACACCTCTTGTACACCATACTACACCAACTCTTACAAACTTAGAATCCTGAAAATGATAGCAACTTAAACAAGAGCTAATCCATAAAACTGAAACTTCTAATAAACCCAATAATCAACTCAGGAGGTCATCTAGGTTTAAAAGCCTACTAACTTTGATGATTACACATCCTCCCTAATTGAAGTTGAAATGGATTTTGGAAAAGTTTACTGATCATATCTCTTCTAATTAAGCCAATAGTGTCAATCAATCTTCTGAATGGAATAAAACAGTTTTCTAGTAAAATTGATTTTATGTGTTCGCATAACGTTTGGGATTTGATTCAATAACCTAAGAGTGTTCATAACTAAACCAAATCCTGATATAAACGTTAAGACACAAAGAAGCATGATTGATTGTCAAAGGTTGTACTCAGGAAGAGATAAATTATTAAAGAATCTTTATTACATATCTAACAAAAGATTTCTTTTAGGATCATCACTGTTCTAGTAGCTTATAAAAGTTTTGAGCTACATTAGATGAACATTAGTAGCTTATAAAATTTTTGAGCTACATTAGATGAACATTAAAACATTTTTCCCTAACAACTGGCTGACATATTTACATGTTCATAAAACAACCTGAAAGTTCTAAACTTAAGGTTAAAGAACAGTTTGTCTATAAGCCAATAAAATCCATGTATGGTTTAATGCAAACATCATAATGTGATGAAATCTTAACGCAATTATTTTCATCAACAACCAAGTGGATTAATGTACCTACCTCAAGATGAGTGGGAGCAACTAAGATAAACTTGTCTATGTAGATGATATTCTTTTGACAAGTATATGTTACATAAGTCAAAGTATTGTTAACACAAACTTTGATATAATAGATCTCAGAGATATCTCTTACATAATAGATATCATAACATGTTGAGATAGACCAAGTGGGACATTATTTCCGTTCCATAAGTTTAACCTTAAATTGGTCCTTACATATGTAACAAACATTACTGCTCTCCTTTAGAGGATAATAGTATAAATGAGATTATTTACTTATGCTTCATTAATTAGAAGCCTTATGTAAGTTCAAGTCTATACTCGTTTAGATATTACTCACATTGCAACACACTAGATATGTCTAGATTAATGTGAAGCATTTAATAGAGTATTACAATATCTTTAAAAGAAATGAGAGGCTATAATTTAAAGAAGAAGTGAGAACTCAAACCGGTTTATTGCTCTAACTTTGTAATATTCAAAGATGACAAAAATGTTATTTCGGGTATATCTTTATGTCAGCAGACAAAACATATCTCATGGAGGAGTCATAATGGACTGATATCAACAACCTAAGTTATAACGACATAATATAGTCACTAAATGTTGTTGGAAATTTATCAGTGGACTCATAAGTTTATTAACTCCATATAATTAATATATTGAAGACTTATTGTGATAAAGTCAGCTACCATGTCTCCTTGAACAGTAACAGTTCGAGAGGTGCTGCATTAAATTTCGATACACAATTAATTATTCGTTTATGAACGAATTGAGGAAACTAAATCTTTGTATCGAATGCATTCGTGATATGCTTAAGGATCCTATAACTAAAGGTCTATTACCCATAAGTCTTATTAAGAGTGCACATAAAAGAGACGGGTTTTAATTGATGACCATGTACAACTGCATATCGTACTATGAATGACTGACTATTAATTAATTTTCCTCATCAGTTTGATTTTGTATGTCTCTTACATATGTTCTGCCGGTGTAATGACATATAGACAACTATAAATACAAATCAAACGTTAAAGGGCTTACATATTTTGATCATAACTGTTAGGTTTTAAATTAAGGCTATAGTATGACTAATGGGGGTCCTGAGTCGCATAATGATTCAACGGCTGTATTTCTCTGCTATAGTACTTGTTTAAGGCTAAAATGAGTATTAACTTCTGATCAGACTTATCTAATACTCATGATAAATGATTATTCGGCTAAGTGGGAGAATGTAAGATTAAATATTTATTTATTTATATTTAATCTTGTAGCCATCATTATCATTTATATAATATAGATCAAAATATATTAATAACCTATTAATAATTAGTTGGTAATTGTTGATGGACCATATTACCCTTATTAACTAATTGGGTTTCCTCTTGGGTGTATAAATAAGGAGCTTATTAGAGAGTTAAAGGGTTAGACAAGTTACACAATCAACCAACCCTCATAACATCAATCTCGAACTCTCTCCCCATAACCGAAACAAACCCTAATTTCGGTTTCATCACCATCATCACCTTACACCCTAAGGAGGAACCAGATCAAACTGACAACTATGTCGAACTCCGTTGCTGCGTCTCTGACTGGATTCTCTACTGATGCAATCAAAGGTATGTTATTTCATGTTTTCCATTTAGTTTAAACAGAACTGATCAACAGAAATTACGTATTATTATTATTATTAATATTAATGAAACACGGAAGCTTGATCTTATAAAATGTATGATTATTAAGTAAGGGTCTTACATTATTGATATGTGCATTCAATAGTCATTTTTAATTTTCATCATTTACGTCCGGTATATTATAATATGATGTTTAGGTGTATTATCATGACACCATCCAAAGTTGATGAAATAAGAGGACCACAAACTATGATATTATGTCTAATACAAATTTTAAAATAGACAATTGTCAACAAGCCATCTTTAAAGAGTCAAAGTTATGGTCATAACAAGCCATCTTTAAAAAGTTAAAAGTTATGGTCATATACTCATATGCCACCTTTAATTTTTGTCATTTAGGTCCATTATAAATAAGATGTCTTGGTGTATTATCAGGACACCGTATAAAAATTTGGAATCCTTAAATAAAATAAGACGATCACCAACTACGTTAATATATCTTTTTTTTAACGACAAAGATTACGTAAACACTCCTAAATTACATCAATTCTACCCCATGCCAGGATTTGAACTCTGGTCTCTCTCCAAGAGGCACAAAGCCTCTACCACCCCACCAAAGTGGTGATGACGATAATATAGGGGTGAACCTAGGGGTGTAAATTTCTAGATACGAACCTGACACAAAATTTACGGTTTTGGATTTAGTCTAAACGGGTTTGGGTCAATATCACGTTAAACCATGAACCTGTTTAGCTAAACGGGTCATGTACTGGTCAACCTGGTCGGATTAGTGGATTGACCCGTTTAACCAATTTATATTATATTATATTTTTTACAATATGTTTTATGCCAAAAATTATATTGGGTGTGTGCTTTACACCATAATTGTAACTTAAAAAATTGATAGAAGATTTTATAATTTAATTGTAATTGTATTATATAAATTTGTGTTCTTTTAAGTAAATTTTAATTTTAAAATATTAATTTGTGGAAAAACCATTAAAAATAAAAAATTCGGGTTGAACCAAGTCGTGTTCGAGCCAACCCGTGAATATTCGGGTCGTGTTCGGGTTCATGTGTATGACATGGTTTTCGTGTTCGGGTAATGCTCGGTCCGTCTAAAATTTTCGGGTTCAGGTCAGATTGAACCCGCTAACACGACCCATTTAACAAATATAATTTATTACATACCAATAAAAATTGTTTTCATTTGCTTTAAATAAAGTCATATCCAAAAGATAAATAACAACAATAAACTTGGCCCACACTTCTAGTTAAAAAGGCCACATCATTTCAAACCATCACCATTCTAAACCCTCACTTTTTCCTCCATCAATAAACAATTCCAAACTTCCAACTCATTATTTTCATTTGCTTTAAATAATGTCATATTCGTTACTATTTTTTTTAATTACCAACGGTCCAAAGGAACCCGCCTTCGCCTCGTCTGCTTGAGTGAACCATGCTCCTCCAAACCTTCATAGTCACCATGCTCCAATGCTGGTCATCCGGAATTGTCTTGATTCAAGGAGCGGACTACTCCAACAAACCAATTGTTGGAGATGCTCATACTATATGTAATATAATACGTAATTTCAGTCATTTGAAGAATATATATATAGGGTAGGGTTCATGTGAGAACCACCTTTATTGCGAGAAACCCGAGAACCAATGTGAACACAACAAAATAAACTCACTACACCAACAAAAACCTAACCCCCCCCCCCCCTCTAAAAAAAACCTAACCCCCCCCCCCCCCCCCCTCTCCCCAAGCTAAATGCTAAAAACTAAACCAACAAAAAAACCTAAAAAAATCTAAAAAACACACATATTTTTTTTATTAAAATCGCTACTTTTAGTATCCAAAAAAAAATTATTAAGAGTAAATTACAAAAATCGTCCTTTATGTACGCTACTTATTGCAAACTGTGTCCTTTATCTTTGATAAGTGCAAAAAACCGTACTCGATATTTGCAAACCCTTGCACTTTATGTCCTTTAACCCTAACTCAGTTAGTTTATTTGGTTAAATATGACCAAATGGGCCCCACATGAGGGTGTTTTGGTCATTTTACCCAAAATACTAAAATAACTAATTATAAAAACAAGAAATAAAATAATTTTGTTTTAATATAAATATATACACAGACACATACATAGTCTCTCTCCTCCTTTCTCTCCTCTCTCTCTACCCTACCACCACCACTCACTCTAGCCACTGCTACCCGGCCATAACCGCCACCCGGCCACTACCACCCAACCACAACCACCACCCGCCTCCGCTGCTACCACCGCCATCGGTTGGTTCTGATAATGTTTTGTTCTTCTTAATTTGGTTAACATTTTGTCATCTAAACAAAAATTTCTTCAAAACAAGCAATAAGTCACAAAATTCCTGAAAATAAACAATCAAATATCAAACTGCTTAATACAATACACTTAAAACAATCAACAATTCAACAAACCTGAAGCAACTTATGAGTCTCCCTGGGCTTCGTTTGCTCGGACCCGACCCGCTCCCCCTTCCACTATTCTGCTGTTCTCTTTTCCTTCTCGACTGAACAAAATTCAAAATTTAAATTCACATTCAACTAAATTTAAATGAATTATCAACTAATCAAACACATATACACAATTAACCATGGAAGGGGTAGGATCAGATAAAAACTTATCAGGATCGAGTCCATACTGTTTGAGCAACTATCTCTTCTCCTCCGCAGAATTAGACGATTCTGTAACGGTATGATAACGGTGAAGATTCCGATGAGTTGTATAGTACAAGTTGCAACGAAACTCTGATTGTAAATATGTTGCCGAGAGAGAGACTTAAAAGGAAGTATGTTTTTAGGAATCTTTTTATAGATTTACATTTCGATTGGAGTTGTTTTTATCAACATCTTTTAACCCAGGGTAATTACTATGGGGTGTAGATACAATAATAACAAGTCAATAATAACAGAGTCTTCTCATTCCAATTGAAATCGTGTTCTTTCGGCGACACGGCGGAAGCATCCTGCCGTTATCGGAACCAACCGACGGCGGTGGTTGCGGCGGAGGCGGGTGGTGGTTGTGGTTGGGTGGCAGTGGCTAGAGTGGGTGGTGGTGGTAGGGTAGAGAGAGAGAGACTATGTATGTGTCTGTGTATATATTTATATTAAAACATAATTATTTTTTTATAATTAGTTATTTTAGTATTTTGGGTAAAATGACCAAAACACCCTCATGTAGGGTCCATCTGGTCATATTAACCATAAAAACTAACTGAGTTAGGACTAAAGGACATAATGCGCAAGGGTTTGCAAACGTCGAGTACTGTTTTTGTACTTATTAAAGATAAAGGATACAGTTTGCAATAAGTAGCGTACATAAAGGACGATTTTTGTAATTTACTGTTTTATTAACGAAAAGTAGCGATTTTTTTATAAAAAATATTAAAAAAGAAATTTTGTGTGTTTTTTAGATTTTTTAGGTATTTTTGGTTGTGTTCACATTGGTTCTCGCGGTTCTCGCAATAAAGGGTGGTTCCTAACGGATCCTCCTCCATATATATATATATATATATATATATATATAGAGAGAGAGAGAGAGAGAGGGTTAGGTTAACGTACAAGAGCCCTTATCCTACATTACGTGTGCGATCATCTCAGCCATCAGATTTTCATCCCATATTGAAATCGCATATTGGTTTTTTAACATGCGATTTCATTAAAATTACCACATGCGAAATCGTTACAGAAAACCAGATTTGGTCAAAATTATCACATGCGAAATTGTTACAAAAAACCAACATGCGATTTCATCAAAATTATCACATGCGATTTCATCCATGCTATTTTATAACATGCGATTTCACATCGCGTACGTAGCGTACGTTAAGCCATTTTGTACAATACACTTTTTCTATATATATATATATATATATATATATAGGTAAAGAGTATGGTACAAATATGGTTATCCTACATTATGTACGCTATATTGTGAGCCGTACACGTGTCCTGATTCAGTTGGGTTTAAGAAGGTTAAATCAGACAATTAACATAACCATTAGAGGCAAATTCGTCTCTTCGTTCATTCAGCGAGAAGTTCGTTACACTGATATCCCGGTAATTATTATTCAAACCAGTTTCAAATTTTCCATAATTCACAATTTGCAGTTTTCGGTCGTACGTGTTAGGGTTTAATTCAATTTGTCTATTTTCGATGGATCCACAGAGTAGCACTGGACGAACAGAAGATGATTTTGAAGAAAATCGACCGATCGGTGATCATGCTCAATTATCTGCTTATCAGAGAGTTTCGATTGAGGATGTTTTAAATCTGCGACCTGCAAATCCAATTCCAATTCCAGGTTCAAGTTCAAGTGCTGCAAACGAGATTTCTATTGGTAATTATGTTAATTCAGATATCTAAATTGTTCGTATAATTGTTTTTTGTTTAATCGTAGCATTGTTGTAGATGTTTTTGTAGTTTGAATGTTTGATTTCACTTTTGCATTTTTTTTAGAACAACATGTTAACTTCGCATGTTATTACTCTCTACAATTCGCATTTGGTTTGGTTTTTTTTTGTAATTTCGCATTTGATTATGTAATAAATCGCACATGTAATTCAATTATTCAATATCATCATTTCGCATGTATTGATCAGATAATTCGCATGTGGTTTATATGACTTTTTATGTTTTTTATTTTGATTCATGTAGATGAAAGGGTTTACACTCCGGAGGTTCAGGCATCAGCTACACCTGTTGTTGGAATGCAATTTACCTCCATTGAACAAGCATATGCGTTTTATCAATCATATGCTAAGTTAGCTGGTTTTTCTATTCGGAAAGGTGGCGAAGTATACAGCGGTGGTATAATCAAAACTAAGTATTTGGTTTGTTCTAAAGAGGGACATAAGCCTGTGTGTATTGATGATAATTCCAAGTCAAAAAAGCAATTCAAAACAAGTAAAAGGGGGACTATTAGGACCGGATGCAAAGCTCAACTTATGATTTGCACTGTGGACGGTAGATTATATACAGTCAAGAGATTTGTTGATGGTCATAACCATAAGTTTGTTTGTGAAAATGACATTCACATGCTCCCAGCTTACAGACAATTGTCAGATGTCCAGGAGGAGATGGTATGGGAACTAGGCACTTTAAACCTTGGTCCTGTCAAAGCTTTCCATATAATGAGGAAACGTTATGGTGGTTTCGAGAACGTTGGTGCCACAGTTGATGATTGCAAAAACTTTAGGAAGCGAATAAACAGCTATATAGGAGAGTATGACGCTGACATGGTTATAAATAGGATGACTGACAAAAAAGAATATTTAGCTGATTATTCGTTTGAATACTCTGTTGATGATTGCAAACGTTTAACTGGGTTGTTCTGGGCTGATGGTTTATGCAAGCTTAACTATATGGAATTTGGCGATGTGATATCGTTCGATGCAACCTTCAAGACAAACAGGTAACTGTTTCAAAGACAAACATGTTTTGTTACTGATTTTTCGCATGTTTTGTCTGCTAATGAGGGTTCAATATCGCATGTGTAGAAAACAGAGTTGTGTTGAATATATCGCATGCCCTTTTTCCCCTGGTTTCGCATTTGATTTTCATTATTTCGCATATAATAAATGTGATTTCGCATTTGTTGTTCAGGTACAAGATGGTGTTTGTTCCGTTCACAGGCATTGACAACCACTGTCGGAATGTAACACTCTCAGCTGGGTTGTTGGCATCAGAGAGTATTGAATCATATAAATGGCTTCTAAATTCATTTTTAAAGTCATTTGGTCGGCAGCCTAATGTTGTAGTGACGGATCAAGACCCTGCTATGAAACAGGCTATTGAGGAGGTTTTCCCTAGTAGCAGACACAGATTGTGTATGTGGCACATAATGAAAAAAGTGGCAGATAAGGTAGAGCATGCAACATTTTTTGTGTTTTTGTTGGTGTTATTTTTTATTATTATAGTTTTTTGTAATAGACTGATATAAAATGCATTTATTGTTAAAGGTTGGGCACGAGTTGTGCAATAATGACGAGTTTAAAAGGAGAATGTGCGACATTGTTTGGACCGATTCGATTGAGCCCGAAGAATTCGAGAGACAGTGGAAGTTGGTGATGATTGAGTTTGGTCTTACTGAAAACAAATGGATTGATGATATGTTTGGGATGAGATCCATGTGGATTCCGGCTTTTTACCGGCACGAGCCAATGTCAGGTCTTATGAGAACAACTTCAAGATCAGAGAGTGAGAACCATTTTTTTTTTGTCAGGTTGCTAATTCACAACTCACACTCGTAGAGTTTATGAATCATTTTGATGGGGCAATGGATGTTCAAAGGTTCAATCATAGAAAAAATGATCATATTTCAAGATATACTGAGCCAGCTGATTGGAGTCGAACTACATTGGAAAAAGATGCTGCTAAGATCTACACCAGGTCTATATTTTTTTATCAGCTATCAGAGATTCATGGAACAATTTCCGAATGTTTTCCGATGGACACCAAAGTTGAAGGTCCACGTATCAGAATATTATTGGACTTTACAGCACATGGTGATGGTTTATTGGAGGTATTTTTCATTTTTTTTAGATATGCGAATTCTTTACATTACATATGCGATTTTAGTTTATTTACTTTACTTTAACTTTTTAGAATTGCGAAATTGTTATGTTCCACATGCGATATTAATTTTACTTAATTACATGATTATTTAAACATGCGAAATTGTTATCGTTATACATGCGATTTTAAATCTTATTTTATTATTATTATTTTTTTGGTTATTTTTTGCTAGGTGTGGTTCAAGAATCTTGAAAATGATGTAACTGCACAGTGTAGCTGTTTGCGTTTTGAGCAGTATGGGCTGCTATGCAAACACATCTATTTTCTTTTCAAGATGTTTGGTGTTAAAGAAATACCAAACAAATATGTTATGAAGAGATGGACGAAGGATGTGGTGCCGAATGAGTTGAATGTGAAGTACAATTTAAATGTGGGTGGCAAGGATGTGCAACACAAGGCTAAACGGATTGCTCGTGAAATCATTCATACAGGGGAGTATTTGGTTAGTAATTTGATTTCCGACCTTGATCAACTTGTTTTAGTGAGGGATCAAATGATGCAGCTTAAAGAGAGAGTTGATCAGAGTCGCATAACCAAGCAACTTGATCCAAAATTCGCAAACTATATGAAATGTCAAAGAATTCATTTTTATACCGAATTCGCATTTGTATTGTCGACGTTTTCGCACATGATTTGACAAACTGCATCATCTTCTTCGATAGTCAGTGCATACAGAATTTCTAAATTCATCATAAGTTCATTTTATCAGAAGAATTTGATGAATAGGAATCGATCGATTTGGTGAATAAGAATCGATCGATTTTTTGTTAATTGTTATAATTTCGTCTTTGGTTTTGATTTAGGATCTTTCGTTAGGATTTTAGAGGTTTTGTTTGCCATTATCAGGTGTTTTGATTTTAAATTTGACGTTTTTAACCTTGGCGGTTTCTTTTTTATGAATCCTAGGTTGATAAATTTAATAGAAAAAGGCGCTGTTTAAGGAAGATGATCCGACGGTTGTAGACGACGCGTACATAATGTACGATTAGAGGATTTGTATGATAACCGGCCTCTATATATATATATATATATATATATATATATATATATATAGAGAGAGAGAGAGAGAGAGAGTTAGGTTAACGTACAAGAGCTCTTATCCTACAATACGTACGCGATCATCTCAGCCGTCAGATCTTCATCCCACATTGAAATCGCATGTTGGTTTTTTGTAACAATTTCGTATGTTAGTTTTTTAACATGTGATTTCATCAAAATTACCACATGCGAAATTGTTTCAAAAAACCAACATGCGATTTCATCAAAATTATCACATGCGAAATTGTTTAAAAAACCAACATGCGATTTCATCCATGCTATTTTATAACGTGTGATTTCACATCGCGTACGTATCGTACGTTAAGCCATTTTGTACACTACATTTTCTCTCTATATATATATAGGGCAATTATAATAAGAATTCTCATATTAGTTAAGAAAATTTACATGTACGTTTTTTTAGTATTTTTTTTTTCAAATTTCCATTTTAAGTAACTGACTCTTTTCTTTTTTGGACGGCTAATTTCTTTAATCCTCTGTCGTCTGTGGGACTTGAACCGAAGACCTTCCCCTTCCCAACTTAGGTGTTTTTTTAAAGGCTTTTCCTTTGCCAATGGACCACCATCCCATTAGTAGGTAACTGATTCTATGTTACAACAGTGAGAACCATAAAAATTTATAAAAAGTTCGATAAACACCTTCAAAGATTCGATTGTCCTATAGAAACCTGTAATTAAATAGTGATCTATTTATATAAAGTTCTCAAAACTATCGATGGAATTTGTTAGGGATGTTAATTTATGACGCGACACATGCATAAAAATAATGAGGTTTTGGGTCGTCATATTTAACCCACTTAATTAAATAGACCCTGTTTCGCAGTTTTGGTTGACCTGTTTAACTCGTTTAATATAACAGGTTGAACCGCTAACCCGTTTATGATCCATCTAACCCATTTATTAAAACCCACCAACTCATTTAACACTTTTACAACTCTATTAGGGTGAAAGGTGTAACACCTCGCAAAAATCATGTCCAATATAGTATCGACTCGTGTCATGGACTTTAAACGTGTAACTGATTGATTATGAGGGACTAAAGTTGACAAACGAAGAAAGTATATGTATATAAGGATACAAAGTGTCAACATTTGATAATTTTGCCTTTCAACAACCCAACATGTTTAAGTTATACCTCTGAGTGACCTTTTAGCGAAAGTTTACAAGACGCGAGGGTTAAATGTGTCAACATGTTTAAGTTATACCTCTGAGTAACCTTTTAGCGAACCCAGAGCCTTGTAATGATTAATTATACTCCCAAGAATAAGTGGTAAAAATTTCACAAGGTTTCGATATCGTATGAGAAAGATACGCTAACTTTCGTAATTAAGGGGTTAGAAGCATCAACGAGGCAAAACTTGTGTTTTCGGTTATCGTTTAACGAAACCGGACCTAACGATGTTTGGTTATATCTCATGGATCATAGAAATATAAATTTCATGGGTTAAAAGTGCTTAAAATGGAAGAAATTACGCTTTAGAAGGTCCAGGGGTGAAAATGTCATTCTTGAAACTTGTTTGGCTGGTCCCCTACCTCCTGGCGCTGCACCACCACTGAAGCCATATGCCATCGCGCGACACGACGGCCTGACCTGATCATAAATCATGCACAGCTGCGAGTATAGCCGGTCGCACCGCCTTAGAAGCCTTGTATTCGATTCTAGGGGCTTGTTTGATGGTTTTTCATGCATAGGGACACTTGGGAATCATCAAGGATCATCCATAAACCTTGTTGGCATGATCATATGCAATTTAAAGTCCTATATAAAGGCTCTTGGTTGCTACATTGTACACACACTTGAAAAATCATTCAAACACTTGTTCTGGAGATTCCTAGAGCTCAAGATCACTTCCTAAGGATCATTAGTCGTGCATAGGACTTCAGTAAGTGTCCTTAACCTTTCTTAATTCAGTTTTGATTAGTTTAATGGCCCAAAGTCAAACCGTCGTAATTAAAGTTTGACTTAGTGATTAATCACTAATGGTCCAGTCAATTCTCGAATTGAAAGTACCTATGAGTTGGTAATTATGTGAGTAATAAACCCTTAAAAGGGCACCCTCTGATTCCCACTCTAACTAGGTCAATTGTCGGGTCAAACTTGATTATAAAAAGTCAACAGAAAGCTAATTTTCAAGTAAACGCATAATTAGCAATGTAGAAGCTGTGAAACCTGTTTTATCACTTGTATAACTTGGTAATTAATATAAGAACATGTCTAAGCATGTTCAACCCAACAATTTTCAGTTTAAGCTCGGTTCGGAACCGAAAGTCGTAAAAGTAGACTTTTGCTTTGACTTTCAGTTCTGACCCAATGTAGCATATTTTAGAAATGCCTTAGAGCTCTATTAGGACCAGGTTATAGATTAGTGTAACCCTCTGAGGTTATACAACTTGGTTCATTAGTTATTCGATTCATGTACATGTTTACGTTATATGCCTAAATGTTGACCATAATGCCCTATTGACCTTAAAACGAGATTTTTGAAAATGTGAGAGGACAAAAACCTTTGTTACTGAATTATAAACTTTTCCTAAAAATTTGACATCAGTTTGAGGTCTAGATTAAGAGTTATGCTTAATAGCGTAATTAGAAAGCTTTTTATTAATTAAATGGCGTAATTAGCATAAAGCCTATCTAAACCCAAATTTTGACACCAAAATTTTTACCCACTGATGTAATACAATATTTGGGATTTTTTATATTTTTAATTATTTTTAAGCTGAGCATAACATAGGGTTCTTGCTATAATTCGGTAAATGTCGGTTATACCCTTTTCTTGAATAAAATGAGTTTTACATAATATTTTGATACCAAACTTTTTGCTACTGATTTTATATGATAAATAATACATTTTGAACTTTATAAACTGATCAAAAACTCAGATTTCCTATTTAAACCCGAAAATCGCTTAAAACCGACTTTTACGCGTTTTAAGCGCATAGTATGGGTTAAAACTATTTTTGGCATATGAAACTTTATACCTACTGATGTTTTAAGTAAATTTTTATAATTAAACAGTAAGAAAAAGTTTTGAACTTAGAATTCTAATTTTGACCTTTAAAGCTTATGTGAAATTACCAAAATGCCCATACGGTGCATAGTTTGGTTATAAAAGATAAATTTCACATATATGCAATACCCTACTGTTATGACTTATAAAAATAAATGTTTTTACGGATTATATCAGACCTGAAACTCATATTAGTATTTAAACTCTTTTATAAGCCTTAAAATGACCAAAATACCCCTACGGGGCATAATTTGAGTGTAAATCCATTTTGGGCATTATGGAAGGTATCTTACTGATATCACAACATATTTAAGGCATATTAACTTAGGAAACCTGTTCATGACTCATTTGGTTACCCGTTACGCATTATTCGCGTTCGGTGCGGTTTATGTAACTAGTTTGCATAAATTAGCCGAAACGGGTCAAACCTTATCGTTTTTATCTCAAAATCCAGAATGTGTTTAGTTTACCCATATTATACAAGTATACAAACTTGTCGGATCTAAAACACACTCTAATCCGGTCTTCACTTAATCATGCGTTTTGAACCGTATATCTTCCTTTAAAACTAACCGGTCTAAGTTTAGACTTAATTAAGACCCGTTAGGAATCTAAGAGGTTATTAAAACCTTCGTTCCAGATTAGGGGAACAGTAAAAGATATTTGCACTCGCTGATTGTGATATATACTTGCTCAGGTAAATACTTTTAACTTATTTTCCCTTATACAGGCTTGGGGTACGGTATATAAAATACCGCTTGGTCGGGCTTTGAATATTTAATCATATAAAGGTTAATTCATTGAGATGACCCGTTTAAACTGTTTTGTTTGCTTAAAGCCTTTGGGGGGTTAATGACCATGTCCCGGTTATCCTTGGCGTCATTCATTAAAATGGCCACGACCTAAGCACGGGGTGTAGGCATACACCTGCTAGTGCATATATATAAAAAGGTATAACGGAGGAATTGAGAATAACTCGCCACGGGATTATATCATGTGGTGTGTCTATTAATCTTTAACCCGGTATTCAGCCCAGGCTACTGAACGTATAACGAACATGTAATTCTTTTACAAGTTTATATATAAATAATTATCCCAAGTTATAAAAGATTATTTTGTGCCTTGTGCATTCAAATCAATTTTCTTAAACATTTTCAAAATGAGTCGGGTAATTGTATTTACCAGTGTAAACTGACGTATTTTCCAAAAAGGCTAAGTGAAAGTACTAAACGGAATAGGCTGGCTACTCCTAGCATCAATAAAGAGTCTTACAAGCTTAGATGTTATCAAATCTGTTGAACAATGATCTTTTGAACTTTGATCCGCCTGTGGATCCTTACAACCGTTTTGTAATACACTTGATATTACTTTTTATTCGGTTTGTAATGATTTTATCTTTCGACTTCCACTGTGTATTAAACTGTGATAATATAAATTGTCTATGATATCAACTACGTCACAATACTCCCCACCGGGCCCACCAGTAATACGTGGAATTATCGGGGTGTAACAGGTTGGTATCAGAGCCAACATTGAGTGAATTAAACACTAGCCTTTTGTGTTTAATCTCAATGACACAGTTGCACATTCCTCGACTTCCGAGTCTAGACTTGAATTAGGAATAATCTCATCCTTAATAGGTATATTTTATTTTCGATAATTGTGCATTTCAGGAACATGTCACCGAGTAAAGCTGCCATTGGTGGAAGTTCTTCAAACCCGAAGTTTAAAAGTGGTAAGCTCCGTACCACAGCTCGAATAATCGTACGCCCAGTATGGAGGAAGGATCTTTTTGGACCCATTCCCAAAATCAAACCAATTGAAACCATTAACCATGTTCTAACCCCCTTACCTGAGACTTTTGAAACTTCAATTAAGAAGCCGACGTCAGAGGAGCCCATACTAGCAATCTCTGAGACTCCCACTCCGAAAATGATACCTATGGACCCAAATGATCCATATTTCTTACCTCCAAGTCTTGGAATCCCAAACTTGGATTATACCTGTCCTGACCCTATCCGTGATCCATATTATTTGCTAACCATAAAATCCTTGGATTCCACTTCTGTTAAGGTCCCTAGCGTGGAGGATTTCGACTACCCGCCAAAACCTTCAGTAACCATACCGCATACAGTAAACCAAGGAGGAGACTTTCAGGACTAAGATAAAGAAGAAACTCTCTTGTTGAATTTCTTTTCCCTAATAGTCCTTATAAGGACATAATTATCTTTTAGTCCCTTCGTGGACAATGTTATTTCCTTCAAGTCCCGTTGAGGGCAATTATGTACTCCTTTTAAAATTTATTGGAGTGATTTGTTTAAACTTCATTTTTATCATTATTTACGAACATAATATATGAAATAAATCAAAAATATCATTCCTTTTTGTAATTGATCTGCCAATATATATTAAAAAGAATCTTAAAGGGTATAACCTAGCTTGCATGTCATTAAGGACCTAGCTATGATGGTAAAACCTGTTTAAAATAGATTCAGATCCTTGTTAACATCTGAAAACATGTTAACACTCCTGGCAACAGTGATGCGATAAAATCACACTTGTCATCCTTAAAGTGGGAATTTCCAACCCCCTTATCTAGCCTAGTGATTTAGAAATCATGGCTTAAATCATCAAATAAAGATGATCACATTATAAAAATCCATTAGTGATGAAGTGCCTACGGGCTAAACTTGTTGTCCAATAAGACAATGACAGTGGTGGTCTTTGACCCCCGATCTAAAGATGTCGGACTACGTCCAAGCATAATAGTCTGTATGATCAATGCGATCTTGACTAATATCATCAGATAAGATGATCATATAATAAACATCCATTTGTGATGTGATGCCTACGGGCCATAATTATTGTCATATAAGACAAAAGACAGTCGTAGCCTATAACTCCCAGTCAAGAAAGGTAATGAACTATGATTCAAGCCTTAATACCTCGATCCTGTAAGATCTTGGCCTATAACCTCAACTGGATGATTTGTTGGCAAAAGGATTTTTTAGACCTAGCTCATCTCCCTGGGGAGCACCAATTCTGTTTGTAAAGAAGAAAGATGGATCGATGCGTCTATGCATCGATTATCGTGAGCTTAACAAGGTCACTATCAAGAACAGATATCCATTGCCCAGGATCGACGATCTGTTCGATCAACTGCAAGGGGCAAGTTACTTCTCCAAGATTGACTTGAGGTCAGGCTACCATCAACTGAAGGTTAGATATGAAGATGTGCACAAGACTGCATTTAGAACTCACTATGTCACTACAAGTTCTTGGTGATGCCTTTTGGGCTCACTAATGCACCAGCAGCATTCATAGACCTCATGAATCGCATTTGTAAACCCTACTTAGACAAGTTTATCATCGTCTTCATTGATGACATCCTCATTTATTCAAAGAATCAAGCTGATCATGAGAAGCATCTCCGTTGTATTATTAAACTTCTTCAACAAGAAAAGCTTTATGCCAAGTTTTCAAAGTGTGAATTTTGGCTTCGTGAAGTCCAATTTCTTGGACACGTGGTTAGTGAGCGTGGAATCCAAGTAGACCCCGCTAAGATTGAAGCTATCATGAATTGGCAAGAGCCGAAGACGCCCACAGAGATTCGCAACTTCTTAGGCCTGGCAGGATACTACAGGCGTTTTATTGAGAATTTCTCAAGGATAGAAAGAATATAAGTTTGATTGGGGTCCTAAACAACAAGAATTGTTTGATATACTTAAGCAGAAACTGAGTAATGCTCCTGTGTTGACATTGCCTGAAGAGATTGAAGAATTTGTGGTTTACTGCGACGCATCACATACTGGCATGGGATGTGTACTAATGCAGAAAGGTAAAGTTATTGCATATACTTCCCGACAACTAAAAGTGCACGAGAAGAATTACACCACCCACGATTTGGAGTTGGGTGCAGTTGTGTTTGCACTAAAACTTTGGAGGCATTATTTATATGGCACCAAGTGTGAGATCTATTCTGATCACAAAAGCCTCCAGCATCTGTTCAATCAGAAGGATCTGAACATGAGGCAGCGTCAATGGATGGAGACTTTAAATGATTATGATTATGAAATCCGATACCATCCAGGCAAGGCGAATGTGGTCGCCGATGCCTTAAGTAGGAAGGAAATGGTTAAGCCCATTAGAATCAATGCCAAGAGCATTGAATTGAAGAACAGCTTGAATGAAAGATTGTTAGCCGCTCAGAAGGAAGCTGTGTTAGAAGCCAACTACTCGAATGAAAAGTTGGGAGTAACTGTTGAACAGTTATCATATGGTAAGGATGGAATCCTAAGATTGAACGGACGAATATGGCTTCCAATCTATGGAGGACTTCCGGATGTTATCATTCAAGAAGCCCACAGTTCCAAGTATTCTGTTCATCCTGGAAGTGATAAGATGTACCAGGATTTGAAGGCAAATTATTGGTGGATAGGCTTGAAGAAGTCTATAGCTACTTATGTAGCCAAATGTTTGACGTGCGCGCAAGTTAAAGCTGAACACCAGAAGCTGTCAGGTCTGCTACAACAGCCTGAACTTCCCACCTGGAAGTGGGAAATGGTGACTATGGATTTTATCACCAAGTTACCAAAGACGAAGAGAGGAAATGATACTATTTGGGTTATAGTGGATAGATTGACTAAGTCAGCCCACTTCTTACCTATTAAGGAAACACACAGCTCAGATAAGTTAGCTCAGCTGTACGTGGATGAGATTGTAGCTCTCCACGGAGTGCCATTGTCTATCATCTCTGATAGGGATATGAGGTATACGTCGCATTTCTGGAAAAGCTTTCAGCAATCCCTAGGCACTCGATTGAATTTCAGCACAACATATCATCCTCAGACGGATGGTCAGAGCGAGCGTACTATTCAGACACTCGAAGATATGCTACGAGCTTATGTTATTGATCTGGGTGGAAGTTGGGATGATCATCTTCTATTGATCGAATTTTCATATAACAATAGTTATCATTCCAGTATACAAGCTGCACCTTTTGAAGCTCTGTATGGAAGAAAGTGCAGAACGCCCGTTTGCTGGGCAGAAGTTGGAGATGTCCAACTAACAGGACCTGATATAGTCCTGGAGACAATAGATAAAATTGTACAGATATGAGATCGTCTCAAAGCTGCCAGGGATAGGCAGAAAAGCTACGCAGATAAAAGGCGTAAACCTCTAAAGTTCTAGGTTGGTGACAAAGTGTTACTGAAAGTATCACCCTGGAAAGGGGTAATGCGATTTGGCAAGAAAGGCAAGTTAAGCCCAAGATATATAGGACCATTCGAGATCATCGAATGTGTCGGAACAGTGGCTTATAAGTTAAATTTTCCTGAATAGCTCAGTGGTATTCAAAATGTATTCCACATCTGCAATCTGAAGAAATGTTTAGCTGATGAATCACTAGTCATACCGCATACGGATGTGCACATAGATGAGAGCCTGAAGTTTGTTGAGAAACCTTTGTCGATTGAGGATTGACATGTTAAGAAGCTTCTAAGGAAGCATGTACCAATTGTAAAGGTTAAATGGGATGCCCGTGGAGGTCCCGAGTATACGTGAGAGGTAGAGTCTACAATGAAAGAGAAGTACCCTCATTTATTTCAGTAAATCTTGAGGTCGAGATTTCTTTTAAGGGGGTGAGGATGTAACACCTCGCAAAACTCATGTCCAATATAGTATCGACGCGTGTCATGGACTTTAAACGTGTAACAGATTGATTATGAGGGACTAAAGTTGACAAACGAAGAAAGTATATGTATATAAGGATACAAAGTGTCAACATTTGATAATTTTTCCTTTCAACAACCCTACACGATGTTTATACCCTTAAACGAATGAATCATGAAGCGTGTGAAACCGTTGGTGGAAGAAAGTGAAAGTTTACAAGACGCGAGGGTTAAATGTATCAACATGTTTAAGTTATACCTCTGAGTGACCTTTTACTGAAACCGGAGCCATGTAACGGTTAATTATACTCCCAATAATAAGTGGTAAAAATTTCACAAGGTTTCGATATCGTATGAGAAAGATACGCTAACTTTCGTAATTAAGGGGTTAGAAGCGTCAACGAGGCAAAACTTGTGTTTTCAGTTATCCTTTAATGAAACCAGACCTAGTGATGTTTGGTTATATCTCATGGATCAAAGAAATATAAATTTCATGGGTTAAAAGTGCTTAAAATGGAAGAAATTACGCTTTAGAAGGTCCATGGGGTGAAAATGTCATTTTTGAAACTTGTTTGGCTGGTCCCCTACCTCCTGGCGCTGCGCCACCACTGAAGCCATATGCCATCGCGCGACGCGACGGCCTGACCTGATCAGAAATCATGCACAGCTGCGAGTATAGCCGGTTGCACCGCCTTAGAAGCCTAGTATTCGATTCTAGGGGCTTGTTTGATGGTTTTTCGTGCATAGGGACACTTGGGAATCATCAGGGATCATCCATAGACCCTGTTGGCATGATAATATGCAATTTAAAGTCCTATATAAAGGCTCTTGGTTGCAACATTGTACACACACTTGAAAAATCATTCAAACACTTGTTCTGGAGATTCCTGGAGCTCAAGACCACTTCCTAAGGATCATTAGTCGTGCATATGACTTTAATAAGTGTCCTTAACCTTTCTTAATTCAGTTTTGATTAGTTTAATGGCCCAAAGTCAAACCGTCGTAATTAAAGTTTGACTTAGTGATTAATCACTAATGGTCCAGTCAATTCTCGAATTGAAAGTACCTATGAGTTGGTAATTATGTGAGTAATAAACCCTTAAAAGGGCACCCTCTGATTCCCACTCTAACTAGGTCAATTGTCGGGTCAAACTTGATTATAAAAAGTCAACAGAAAGCTAATTTTCAAGTTAACGCATAATTAGCAATGTAGAAGCCATGAAACTTGTTTTATCACTTGTATAACTTGGTCATTAATATAAGAACATGGCGAAGCATGTTCAACCCGACAATTTTCAGTTTAAGCTCGGTTCGGAACCGAAAGTTGCAAAAGTAGACTTTTGCTTTGACTTTCAGTTCTGACCCAATGTAGCATATTTTAGAAATGCCTTAGAGCTCTATTAGGACCAGGTTATAGATTAGTGTAACCCTTTGAGGTTATACAACTTGGTTCATTAGTTATTCGATTCATGTACATGTTTCCGTTATATGCCTAAATGTTTACCATAATGCCCTATTGACCTTAAAACGAGATTTTTGAAAATGTGAGAGGACAAAAACCTTTGTTACTGAATTATAAACTTGTCCTAAAAATTTGACATCAGTTTGAGGTCTAGATTAAGAGTGATGCTCAATAGCGTAATTAGAAAGCTTTTATTTAATTAAATGGCGTAATTAGTATAAAGCCTATCTAAACCCAAATTTCGACACCAAAATTTTTACCCACTGATATAATATAATATTTTGGTATTTTTGAAGATTTTTAATTATTTTTAAGTTGAGCATAACATAGGGTTCTTGCTATAATTCGGTAAATGTCGGTTATACCCTTTTCTTGAATAAAATGAGTTTTACATAACATTTTGATACCAAACATTTTGCTAATGATTTTATATGATAAATAAAACATTTTGAACTTTATAAACTGATCAAAAACTCAGATTTCCTATTTAAACCCGAAAATCGCTTAAAACCGACTTTTACGCGTTTTAAGCGCATAGTATGGGTTAAAACTATTTTTGGCATATGAAACATAATACCTACTGATGTTTTAAGTAAATATTTATAATTAAATAGTAAGCAAAAGTTTTGAACTCAGAATTCTCATTTTGACCTTTAAAGCTTATGTGAAATTACCAAAATGCCCCTACGGTGCATAGTTTGGTTATAAAAGATAAATTTCACATATATGCAATACCCTACTGTTATGACTTATAAAACTAAATGTTTTTACCGATTATATCAGACCTGAAACTCATATTAGTGTTTAAACTCTTTTATAAGCTTTAAAATGACCAAAATACCCCTACGGGGCATAATTTGAGTGTAAATCCATTTTGGGCATTATGGAAGGTATCTTACTGATATCACAACATATTTAAGGCATATTAACTTAGGAAACCTGTTCATGACTCATTTGGTTTCCCGTTACGCATTATTCGCGTTCGGTACGGTTTATGTAACTAGTTTGCATAAATTAGCCGAAACGGGTCAAACCTTGTCGTTTTTATCTCAAAATACAGAATGTGTTTAGTTTACCCATATTATACAAGTATACAAACTTGTAGGGTCTAAAACATACTCTAATCCGTTCTTCGCTTAATCGTGCGTTTTGAACCGTATATCTTCCTTTAAAACTAACCGGTCTAAGTTTAGACTTAATTAAGACCAGTTAGGAATCTAGTAGGTTATTAAAACCTTCATTCCAGATTAGGGGACCAGTAAAAGATACTTGCACTCGCTAATTGTGATATATACTTGCTCAGGTAAATACTTTTAACTTATTTTCCCTTATATGGGCTTGGGGTACGGTATATAAAATACCGCTTGGTCGGGCATTTAATCATATAAAGGTTAATTCATTGAGATGACCCGTTTAAACTGTTTTGTTTGCTTAAAGCCTTTGGGGGGTTAATGACCATGTCCCGGATATCCTTGCCATCATTCATTGAAATGGCCACGACCTAAGCATGGGGTGTAGGCATACACCTGCCAGTGCATATATATAAAAAGGTATAACCGACGGATTGAGAATAACTCGCAGCGGGATTATATCATGTCGTGTGTCTATTAATCTTTAACCCGGTATTCATCCCGGGCTACTGAACGTATAACGAATATGTAATTCTTTTACAAGTTTATATATAAATAATTATCCCAAGTTATAAAAGATTATTTTGTGCCTTGTGCATTCAAATCAATTTTCTTAAACATTTTCAAAATGAGTCGGTTAATTGTATTTACCAGTGTAAACTGACGTATTTTCCAAAAAGGCTAAGTGCAGGTACTAAACGGAATAGGCTGGCTACTCCTAGCATCAATAAAGAGTCTTGCAAGCTTAGATGTTATCAAATCTGTTGAACAATGATCTTTTGAACTGTGATCCGCCTGTGGATCCTTACAACCGTTTTGTAATACACTTGATATTACTTTTTATTCGGTTTGTAATGATTTTATCTTTCGACTTCCGCTGTGTATTAAACTGTGATAATATAAATTGTCTATGATATCAACTACGTCACAATACTCCCCACCGGGCCCACCGGTAATAAATGGAAATATCGGGGTGTGACAAAAGGGATGGTCACCTCATGGGAAGGGGTAAATTTTCCACCCACCTAATCATATATTGTCATGTCAACTCCCCTCTCTAAGTCCCCTCTTGCCCAAAAACATGAGGGGTGGTCACCACTCATGGGTAGAGGTAAACTATTTTTTTCTTAAGAGTTAGATGTCATTTTAGTCCATGTGGTTTGAGGCATTTTGCCAGTTTTGTCCAAAGGTTTCATTTTTCACCTGTGGGTCCAAGAAGGTTTTACTGTTGCCATTTTAGTCCACTGGGTTAACTTCATCCATTTTTTCTGTTAACGAAAAGGCCAATTCGGTCATTTTATATGGCCAAATTGCCCTTTTACTTAACAGAATTACATATAAAATGACCGAATTGGCCTTCTCGTTAACTAGAAAAAATGGATGAAGTTAACCCAGTGGACTAAAATGGCAACGGTGAAACCTTTTTGGACCCATATGTGAAAAATGAAACATTTGGACTGAACTGGAAAAATTGTGACAACCGGCACTTTTCCATGTATGCCTTACAATAATAAACAGTAATATGTACTTTAATGACTGTGCATGATTGAATTAATGAGATGAATGATTTTCTGATTACTTTCAAGAACATACAAATGCATTACATGTTGCATGATTGCTTATCATTATTACATGCAACCCGGTATGGTTCAATTAGTGCACAGAACAAAGTTAACACATTTATCAGATAAACTAGAAGTACTGACGGAAGTTCAGTACTCAAACAGACATGATGTTAAGACACAAAATGAGCCCCGGAACGAATAGTTACACTAGAATAATATGTAGGAAAGTAGGGATCATAAAACTGTATTCCGAGTGATGATTTAAGTGCCAGAAAGTGCCCGAAACACACTAAAACTGCAAAATTCTGCAGAAAACAACAAAATTCAGCAATTTTCAGCAATTTAACACTAAAATATAATGCAAAATTATGGTTTAATGGTCCAGAATACCTTGATAAGTGTCAGGAATCAAAACTATCATAAAAGACATCATACTGCACACTAAACTGCGCAATTTAGCATTTTAATGAACCGGTAACCAACCGAACAACTGGACACTACCCGAAACACCAAAATTTAACTAGAAGCATTGTTTTAATGTTACAAAGCTATTTATGATCACTAAACATCATAATACATCCTAAAACACCTAAACACACTTAAACCCCTAAACTGACAATTACATCCTAACTAAACTAGTAACTAACTTTTGAAATGGAACTAGATACCCCCCATAACCGGTTCCTTGATTTTCTTTGATTATTATATTTGATATGTCATGAAGATATCTAACATAAAACCCAATGTGTAAATAGTTGTTGGAAGAAAGATTATAATAACCAAGAAAATTAAACACTTATGTTCATCACATTCCAAAACTCATAAAACCATCTCCATCTCCTTCAAAGTTCACGGCCCAAACACCCCTACATCATCATCCATTTTTCAATCCATTTCCAAGTATTCTAAGCATACTCTAAGGTGTTTCAAGCATCACTAAGAAGGTTGCAAGCATAGGAAGTGGAAGGACCATCTTGGAGTGCTTTTATCCACCTCTTTTCTTCATCAACTTGCTACTTGTTCTTCCCTAGCTATAGTGCTAGTAGTAAGCATCTTTGATCTTGTTTTCATTCATAATTTTGGTGGTTAAAAGAAGATGTAACTTGGTAAACTAAAGAATCTCAAGAAAATATAAACATGATCTTGAACATAAAGCTTAAAAACATGAAAATCAAATATGTTTAAGTGTATATGTTAAACTTGTTTGATGATTTCTTGTGATTATGGTGTAGATCATCATATGAAGCTTGCTAGATGATGATTAAACACATGATCTAGCAAGTGTGAGGATAGATCTTGAGAAATTTATGATGATCATCCTTTACGTAAACCATGAACTTGAAATTGAACTTGTTTTAGTGTATGATGATTATTTCTACAAGTTCTAAGTCTTGAAAATAAAAGATTTCAAAAATAATATTTTCAAGAAACTAAAGTTTATTACAAGATTTAACATGAAGTTGGTTTTTAAAGAAAGTAATCATGTTTTAAGGGTTAAAACAAAGCTAGTAAAGTGTATGTAACAAGAAAAATACAAGAAGATTGATCTTTGAAAAATCATCACACAAGTTGTAAAGAATGAAAATTCACAAGAATGAGTTTTATAAAATAAAAACCATGGATTTAGTGTTACTAGACGTTACTAAACAACATATTAAATTACTACACATTTTTGTTAAACTTCAAGTTAATGACATGTTGTTAAAATGCATATTAAGGCTCATGGTAAGTTTTGTGTGAATTGTTGATAATTGATGATGAGTTTTTAAAAGAAAATGATATGCTAATAAGCATGGAAACCTCCATTTTTAAGGGGAAACTATGGCAAAATTTTTGTAGAAATTAAACACTTAGAAAAATATTTTTAAACAAGTGTTTACAAGTAAATTTTAGTCATGGTTTTCATATAAAAATTTGCCATAATTTTTATTACAAAAATTACAAATATTTGAGGTTGATTTTTGATAATAAAAATCACTATGTATATATTTAGGAAAATATATATTTAGATGTCACAAATTATGTGTTACTTGTATATAGATTGTAATCGTTATATTAAAATTAGGACTTGAAAATAATATAACACACCCAAAATACCAAAATTTGAAATACAAAATATTATCAAAATCCCAAGAGAATAAATATATAATTTATACCCGAATATTGGACAATCGGACAAACGGACATATGGACTATATATATATATATATATAGTTTTATATATATATATTCCAGAAATAAATTCGTAACTCGACAAGTATGACAAACGGTATTTTTGAAACCGAAGAAAACGAAAAAAATATGGATTTTTATAACTATTACAAAATATATCCTATTTTGTCAAATAGAAAATATTTTTTTTAGTGGAGAAAAATATATATTTTCTTAAACAATTTAAAAATATATTATTTTGGTGAAAAATAGAAATATATGTATTTTCTAAGTTAATCTTAAAAATATATTATTTTTAAGATGTATATGAAAGTATACTTATTTTTGCCAAGTAAATTTATAGATATTTTTCTATAAAAATTCTCTTAAAATGTGTATATTTTAAGAATATAAATTTGGTGATTTTTGATTATATAAAAATAATATTCCAGAAAATTATACACAAATTAAGTATGGAATACTTAATTAATACAAGAAAATACGTATCCTATACATACAAATACACACCGGAAGACGCTACCCATACTTGGCAAAACACCAGAATACAAATAAACAAGAATGGAAATACACAAGTACAAGTATACCCATACTTGGGAAATACATAATAAACCAAGCTAAAAATATAGTATTTTTAACAATATTCCCAATAGTTTAAGTTAAAATAATTATTTTAACTAATAATTATATAATTTGGAATTATATAATATACATCCAACGTATAACTCAAAGTATGTCAATTCCAAAAACAAGTCATAATACATAAGACTAAGAGTCGTTACACGACCTAACCGTCTAATAAAACATAGCACGTGTGTAGGTAGTTTTGCGACACAAGGAAAAGATCTTTGAGTATACGTGACAGCAGGACGCAAACTTGTGAGTTCATGTCCCCCTTTTCTTTTAACTGTTTTCAGTTTTATAACTTCGGGGGTGAAATACATGTTTCAAATGTTTCAGACATTTAAAAATGGTATGGTTAGCTAAGGAATGAACTGTTAGATCATGTGAATGGGTAGGTGTTAACTTAAGACCATTAATCTTCGTATGAAGACCGTGGGGCATGAGTGATAGTTCTATTTTGGTGTTGTGAGCCCCACCCTTGGGTCCGCGAGTTGGCCCATGTGGTGACTATGTCGTTCTAGCCGGGTGGCCCGGTACGAAATCGGCTAGGTTTGAGCCTTCCTACACCATTGAACACATATTAATGTCCTTGCAAAACATTAATTGATCTGTTCAAAGACGCTTTCATACTGGATTACAAAGGAATACTTACAAATGATTACAAGTTTATACGAGCTCACATACAAAACACATGAACTCGCTCAACTTTTGTCGATGTTTTCCAAATTACATGTATTTCAGAAAACAAGATGGATCTTGGGCGCTGATGTTGTTCTCAAGGTGTAAATTTCAAGTTTAGATGTCATCCATTTTGTTGGTTTGTAACTTAACTTGTGGTCATGTTAGTTGAGACTTAAATGATTTGTGTTTGTAACGTTTTAAACTTATGAATGGATGGACATCATGTTTTAATCATATAGTTGTTTATTATAATTGAATGCAATGATATTGATCAAGTTACACATACACGCTTCCGCAAAAGTCAGGGTGTGACAGGTTGGTATCAGAGCTTCGATTGTAGTGAACTAGGATTCCTTCTCGAATCTAGACTACAGTCACTAGGATTCTCTCACGAAAACATTTTTACAAAAAGGTTTTTCATTGCATATACGAAAGCGCCAAGATCCATGAATCAAACATTTTTCAAAGGAAAGACAAAGCAAGGAAATTAGTAGGGAGGGAAATACCCTGACTAATGTGCCAATTGAGGTATAGTCAATCCATGTGGGATAGACTTGCGAAGACGAAATGACCCCCGTAAGAACAAACGAAAGTTATATGTGACATGTTGCATTTTTTTGCCTGTATATAATAAGTAACATTATTGTTCATTAATATATATATATATATATATATATGCATATATGTGTGTGGGATAATTATTGATGGGAACGAAACACCTTCAACTTCAAATCCTATTATTGTTCTTGACTCGCACAATGAGACTATCGACCTCGCGTTTATTACGAAGCTTATGGCTAATGTAATTACCAAACGAGACCCTAAGCTTGATTCCGTAGAAGATGGCTGGACTTCCCCCTTCGAATGCGGAGGTGCCTGACTACGGTAGTAACGGCGAGGCAGAGGAGGTAACCTTGGACAACAACCCTATCAGTGGGACAAGGTCCCTGTGGCTATTACGATATATGATTCACGACACTCTTGTTCAGACAAGGAAGATGAGGTACTCATCTTGAAGGTGCCCCTCCAACTACTAATGTTAGGAACTCTCTTTATTCCTATCTTGTCTAAGCATTGTGCATTTTCACGCGTAACGATAACGGATATTAGCGCGTGGACCACCATAAAGGTCCTTTCCCTGTTGAAGGTATGAGGACAGTAATGTTCCCTCTCTGGCTGATCGTCTGCTTTGAACGAGGGAAAATTAGGGTGACCATGCAAGACAATTTATTATTACGGGGGCCCACGTAATAACGACTTGTAGTGCATGGAAATCCTGGTGGACTCTGCGGGTCAAGCTAATGATCACCACCCATTCAAAGTTTCTAAAGTTGTTCAAATTTTCATCTAGTAGAACACTAACCAAGATAGTTACTATAACACTCTACAAAGTAGGAAGTCTGTCTTTGCCTACTTCGCACTTATCACTTCTACCGGTAGTACGAGTTGTTTGGGACCCGATATCTAAACGAGTGAAGATGGCTAACACTCAGGAAAGGTTTTTCCTCAACACTTAGGGATTTTTGTGTTTGAATTTGTAAGAAGCCTACAACACCCCAACTTATCCATTGAAGTTGTTACAATAGACCCTAACATTTAACATCCCTTTTACCCCAAGGAGGTAGCATGGCACAAACTGTAGTATAAACCATTTATCACACTCCATTCGACATTCATGGAGACCATTCCAACCATATTGGGACTCATGGAGCCCAAGAAAAATCAAGGTATGAATCACACAGTCCAGTGTGGCAAAAGGGGTCCTCCCCACATCGAACCATTAGGTTCGAAGGAGTATAGGGCATATATTATAAGGGCGGAAGCGACCACTCGATTCTCCTCTTCTCAACAGATAGTTGTACCATTTAGGCACTTGTACGACACATGCAAAAAGATTCTTCTCGTCCTCCACCCCACATGCACTCTATCACCCACTAACTTATCACCACCACCAACACCCCTATCAGTACCTCTACACCCTCTATCCCTTAGTGCACCCCATCGTTTGGGTAGTGCATTCGTGCCTTTGAAACTGCTCTACGGCTGCAACAAGGCACAACTGATCCCGAGGAGGAAGTCATGTACCCTCACGACCTTACCCCTGTGTTTTCAGTATCAACCCCCCCCCCCTCCTACAGGTGGTAGAAATGCACAGCCCCATCCTTTCGGAAGTATGCCCATTTTTATAAAAGTAAAGACTATGGAAGAGTCGAAAACTTGAGGAATAAGCAAGGAACAAGGTGATGGGAAGGCCTTACCGTATACTGTATAACACTGGATTACTTGCATCAATCGGAGTAAGGTGACTCCGGGGAGGTTTTCTACGCAAGACTAATTGCAACAAGTTGATATGATGTATTTAAAAGTCGATGTACCCTTAGCAAGATTTTGTTGTGATTCATTTTACCTCACTACAATGATGAGATGATTATGGTAGGAGGATTTGCATAGGCCTCATTAGGAATTACCTTACCCTTATGGTTATAGTGCACGACGAATGAGCTTTGCTTTCACTTATCAACGACAATATTTATTCTGAAATAAATGTCTAATTTCATCAACATGTTTTATGCATGTGAAGCTCATGGAACCACAACAAAGGAACATTGGTCAAACCCAACCGGAACCTTTACCTGCAACAAGAGCGAGCTCGAAGCTCTAGTGAACCTACAAGTCACTAAGGAAATCTTCCGATACGAAGCAAGCAACATTACAAACAGCGGCGGACTAAGAGGAACCATAATGGGGATCACTCAGGCGATAACTCTTGCCCTAGGTCCTGCCGAGGGCGGAGTAACGGTGGAGAAATCAAATGAAAGTCAAGTGAAAGGGAATACGCATGTGGAGTCTTCGTGTGACAACAAAAGAAAGTTTTCAAGCCTGAAGAAAGGAACCCAAGCAAGTCATGACAACTCAAACGCAAATAAAAGAAGGGAAGCAAAACCGCCTCATGGCACGAAAGCTTATGGAGCCATCACTAAGGCCAGCAGTAAAGGTTACATTGGGACTAAGCCGAGATGTGACGGATGCAAGTTTCACCATGAAGGTCGATGCCCGAGACCTTAGTGTGATAGATGTGGAAAAAGGGACACAGCAAGGATACCTGTTGGGCAAGATACCCTAACTACGGAGGAAATGGTAACTACAACCAAGGGGATAACAACAACAAACAAGGCGGAAACGGTAATGAGAGAGCTCCTAGTTGCTTCAAATGTGGTGACACAGGGCACTTTAGGAAGGATTGCCCTAAGAAGGACCAAGCACGAGGGATAGTTTCACGAACGGAGCTTGTTAAGCGCGCCAGGAGCTGAATATTGCGACGGTTACGTTCCCTATTAACCAACACTACGCATCCATTTTGATTGATATTGGCACCGACTTAAGCCTTGTATCTATAGAATTTAAGAACCTATTTGGTCTAGAGGCAAGTAAGCTAGACACCCCCTATTCAATAGAATTAGCGAATGGGAAATTAGTCGAAGAGGGTGAAGTTATTAAGGGTTGTACACTTGAACTTGGAGAATGAAAGTGTCCTATTGACCTGCTACCAGTTGGTTTAGGAAGTTTTGATGTTGTAGTTGGCATGGATTGGGTATCCAAGAATGGATACAAGATGGATCTTGGGCGCCGATGTTGTTCTCAAGGTTTAAATTTCTAGTTTAGATGTCATCCATTTTATTGGTTTGTAACTTAACATGTGGTCATGTTGGTTGAGACTTAAATGATTTTTGTTTGTAATGTTTTAAACTTATGAATGGATGAACATCATGTTTTAATCATATAGTTGTTTATTATAATTGAATGCAATGATATTGATCAAGTCACACATACACGCTTCCGCAAAAGTCAGGGTGTGACAAAAATGACTCAAACCACAGTGAATAAAATGACATTTAACTCTTTTCTTAATTTAAATTATGTATTTAAACAATTATATATTAGATTGGTGTTTCTTCGATACTTTGTTTTATAGCATCAATTTACTTATTTCAAAAGTATTACTAATCGCACCAATCAACGTTCCAAAACTACCCATTGACTCCCCTACAAAATAGAACCACCCGATCACATACTTCACCCTCAACCATCCGATTAGATTACCAAAACTCAATCTTACCATCAAATATTCAGAAAAATTAAAAGCTCAAGAGATGGAGGAACAACAATGAAGCCTCTCTCTATTTTGCTTCTCTGTTCCCCCTTTTCGAATCTTCACAAAAATCAATCGATTCTTGATATATTCACAAGCATCTTTGAATGTTGTCACGACACCCAGCTGATCCACGGTGCGTTTGTTCAAGATTTTTTCGAATTTGTTCACAAATTCGAGTTGCGAATCGCTGAATCTGAGCTGCTGGAGTTGAGGATTAGACCGATTTGATGATTTTCGATGTGGGTTAATGCTCCAACGGTCCAAAAAATGACCCAACGTGTCACACCCAGCTATTTTAAGCCTGTACTGTACTAGTGTGACATGTGTTATGAATATATGAAGGCACTAAATTATTAAGGGTCAGTTTGGTATGGGGTAATGGAATGGACGGGAGACTAGAATGGACGAGGTAATGGAATGGACAAAGGAATGAAATGGATCATTCCATTCCACGATCTTGTTTGGTTACCATGCAGGAATGAAATGAATCATTACCTTGTAGTGTTTGGTGGACAGAAAAAGAAGAAGGAATAAAATTGGCGGTAGGTGGCGGCGGCGGTCGCTGGCAGTGGCAGTGGCGGTGACGCTGGTGTTGGGTGGCACAGGGTGGTGATGGTCGGTAGTGGTGCAGGTGTTGTGACGGCGGGTGGCGTAGGTTTTTGGTGGTAGCGTCGTAGTTCGGTAGCGGAAGGTGGTAATGGGTGGCAGAGGTGGGTGGTGTTAGTGGTGGTGGCCGGTGGTGGTGCCGATGTTCGGTGGTAGAGGGTGGCAACGGTGGTGGGTTGTGGTGGAAGTGGTCGGTGGTGTTCGGTGGTTGGTGGTTGTAGCGGTGGTTCTAGTGTTCGGTGCCGGGGGGTGGTGGCGATGGCGACGATGGGTGGCGGTGCTCGACGGCGTAAAGTAATGGCAACAAGTGGTGGTAGTGGTGGGTAGGAGAGGGAATGGAATGGAAAAAAAACAAGGGGTGTGGATCGAATGAATTTGAGGGAATAGAATGCCCTATGTAATGGGTGATTCCTTTATCTTGACCAACCAAACACATTTTTTTCATTCGCTCGTAATAGTCCATTCCATTCCGCCTCTCATTCCTGCATACCAACCACTACCTAAATATAACGTTAATATGAGGTATTTGAAGTATTGGTAAATCCAAACTGTCACACCCCAACCGATGGCGGAAACATCGGGGCCTGGCACTGAGCGAAACAGATTGTTCAAGAGAATCCATAACAACTATTAATGACAATATATTTAAAGTTAAAGTCCCATACCAATAACATATAAAGTAAAAAACAGTTATTATAGACAGAGTTTCCCAGAAAACAAGTAAACTGTTTCGACAACTCAGATTTCTTATTTGGTGAGTTTCTAGACCTCCTACTTGATTCACCAAAGCCTAGCAAGCAAAGCATCCTAATCAACCTGTCACATATATTAAAATAAAGTCAATACACATAGTGTAAAGGTGAGTACGCAAGTTTGCATAGCATATAGTATAACGAAAGCGTTTACGCATAACCAGCATGTAACACGTAGAAATGTGAATCAAGTAAGCTATAACAATGTCGCATGCAACCGACATGACTACGAGTTGTAGAATGAGCAACACATTATCACCACTGTGATCATGTGAAGTAAGGCCCTTAACAACCACTGTCCACGATAGGTGCTGAGTCCAAACTATAGTACTATCGTTGCTAAGATGTCAGGCAAAACAGTCACTGTGTAAACATAACATACAAGCATTCATCGAAACACGTATAACATGCGAGAGCGGTTAGCGTTTATAAAAGAGTTGAGTATTGTGTGCGTTGTGAGTTGATATAGAACGTATGTAACACCCAAAAGTGCATTAAGTGAAAAAGGGTTCGAGTATACTCACGGTGCGTGGTTAACAAATAAACATTGTCTTGGATTGAAGGGAGCGCGTTAGAGTTTAGCCTGAGCATAGAACAGTAGCGTAAGCGTCGAACAGCGTGTAACAGAGTGCTGGATGAGTCAAGTGTCGAATGGTGAGTCGAATGGATGGTCACCTGGACGGATGACCATTCGAACGGTTGATCATTCGAATGAGTAAGTGTGTTTGTAAATTATTTCAAACTTTTGAAGTTTTCGTTGTAGTATAAAAGCCAATTCATCCAGTCGGATGGTCATCCGGACGGATGGCCATTCGATCGGATGGCTATTCGATCGAGAGTTTGGTATTTGAAGTATTGATCAAATCGTTTTGAGCAAGAAATAGTTTAAAGGACAAGTCATCAGTCGAATGGTCATTCGATCGGATGGCCACTCGAGTGGGCAACCTGTTGTTTTTAAGATTTTCAAGTTTTCAATTTAAAAGTTTTTTTGCGATTTAACAGAGACGGCGTGATGACGTGTCAAACAACGGAAACCCACCAAGGTCCAGCGCATTGGATCGGATGGGAATCACCCCATTCGATCGTACTCACTGTTCTTTTGATGAAGTTTCATGTTCAACCCGTTAATCTATCTTCTCTCTGGTGGAAATCCGTTTTCAAGCCGGCTCTCACTAGAGAATGAGTGGAGAGTCTGAATGAGCAAGGATCCCATCGGTTTTGCGTAGAATGTCGAAGAAAAGTTTGAAAAAGAGATGAAAAGTTGAAATCAGTTGGAAAATGTTGAAATATAGCTGAGATTTGTGTTAAAATATGTGGAAATCCTTTAGATCTGAACGATTCTTGATGAGATGATGTCACACAACCGATTGCATAAGCAACCGTGATGATGTCACCTTCAAGGAGTCCAACTCAGGTAATTTCAGGGTGAAAATCAGTGATTTCAGTGGAGAAGATGAGGAAGATGTGTGTAGTGATGATGGAAGTACAAGATTTAGGGAGTAATACTTAGGTAATAGCCTTGAATCAAGAGAAAAGTGCTTGAAAGGGACTTGAGAGCGTCTGGTCGAATGGAGCTGTCACCTCAGTGAATAGTGATGTGACAGGCGGGTATTTATAGGGTGAGAGAGAGTGTAAGGCGGTGGAGAGTGTGAAGGTGTCGGATGGTCAGTCGATAGGATGGCCACCCGATCGGATGGTCATCCGGTCGGATGTCCATTCTATCGGTTGGTCATTCGATCGGCCGAGTTGCGTTTTGTTAGTTTCCGACTATCGTTTCGTGCGATAAGCATTGCGTTTAAGCGAGTTGTTAGTATGCATTGCGATAAGATAACCACATAACATTAACCAAGTAATCACACAAATAATACACATAACACATAAATGCATAAAAGTAACTCTGCATTTCGAGTTGCGATGAGATTGCGATGTGATAGCGTTTAGTATGAACAAGCGATGTGATATGCGATGCGTTTAAATAGTAGGCGTTGTAAACTGCGTTAATTGCGATAATTGCGTTTTGTAAGCGTTGTGAATGCATTGTAAAACATAGTTTAAAATATCGTTTAAACCCGTTTTACGATAATCGAGATCTCGAGAGTACAAGTCAATTAAGCAATAAATGACAGATCTGAATAATGACATGACTTGACTTGACTTTGACTTTGACCTTCCGGTTAGTCAGGTTGTTACACAAACTTTGTTAAAAATTATCTTGGCATAAGAGAAACGCTTATCGCGTAACGGATAAAACGCAAAACGAACGTCAGTGACCGCTCGGATAATGTTAAAATCCTATAAATATTCCGTTATGATTAAAATCCAATTTTTAATCATGTTCGTGAAGAAAAATTAATTAAAACGCTTAAAATCCTTATTTTACGAATTTAAGCGCATACTGCGCAATACCGCACGTATACTGCAAAATGCAAACAACACAGCCAGTCTAGGCGAACAAAATATGGTTCAGCAATATTAGGGCAAGTTAACTTTTATAGAATGATAAAAATAATTTTAAATGCCTTCAAATGCAATTAAAACACAAAATAAAATACCTGGTAGTCATTTAAATACCTGTTTCTTGCATTAATATGTGTAAGTATAGAATTTAAGAGATAGAATATGTGTGTATAGAGCAAGGTGGCGACACCTTGTGTGCCCACCAAACCCTTGTTGTGCCATGTGTTGCAATTGTAGAAACCAAATGATTACAAACCTCTAAACACTCAACATAATAAAACAATCCAAGAATCAACTTTTCAAAGTCCTTTCTGCTTCTTTCTTCGAACATCTCGGCAGAACACACACATATACACATATCCTTTCAAATTTCAAACATTTTCTTTGAAGATCATGGCCATTTCAAGTTAGTTTCAAGCTTGTTTGAAGATTTGAAGGTGATTCCAAGGTGATTTCAAGTGGGAACAAGCTTATATTCATCAAGAATCTAATCAAAAACCCACTTTTGTTCTTGGAAGGTATAAAACTTTTACCATTTTTAAACTTGTTTCTTGATGATGATGATGATGATGATGATGATGATAGCATGATTCTCAAATGCTTGGATTCTCACAACTCTTGGAAACTAAACAACAAATTATTTCTTCAAAATAAAAATGGAATTATATGTGTATATGTATATTACCCGTGAGTGGGTGTGTATGGGTTAGAGTTTGTATTTTGAGTTTTGATTGAAAGGGTTCTTGACAAGTGATTGTTTGAACGATCAAAATGGATCTATATGAAATTATGTATGATTGAACTAAATATGGTGTCTTGGATTATTTGAAATGACATTAAATGTATGTATGTATGTATGTATGTATGTATGTATGTATGTATGTATGTATGTATGTATGTATGTATGTATGTTTGTATGTATGTATGTATGTATGTATGTATGTATGTATGTATGTATGTATGTATGTATGTATGTATGTATGTATGTATGTATGTATGTATGTATGTATGTATGTATGTATGTATGTATGTATGTATGTATGTATGTATGTATGTATGTATGTATGTATGTATGTATGGCCGAAGACATATGTGTGTGTGTGTGTGATAATGTTTGTGTTTTGATTTCTAGTTGATTTATGATTAATAAGAATCTTGGACAGTTATGCATGTTCAATCAAAAGGGTTTTTATGAAAAATGTCATGATAAAGCCATATGATTTGAAGTGAATATAAGAAAAATGAAATTTTGGAAGTTATATGTATGTATGTATATATGAACCGTATATATATATATATATATATATGAATATGTGGGTTTTGTTTGCATGTTCATAAATGTGAAGAATGTTACATGTATTTGATGATTGTAATGTTTGAACAAAGACTATGATTTGAATAGGTTAATAAATGTGGGATGAGTGTATTTAATCTTGGATGATGATGATGAAGTAAATGTGCATTAGATGTTTGTACATAAGCTTGCAGGATGATCTAATGATCATAAGAAAATGAAAATGTTATGGCATGATGAAAATACATATAAATCAGAATATAAGCTTGCAAAAATGATGTTATATTATGTGTTTTGATGATATAAAACCATGTTACAGATTTGGTAGCTTTGTATGTTGTAAATGTAGCTTAAAAAGAAGTAGAATGGGTGAAATTGTATGATTTATGTGTCTTACATGAGACCTGCACTATCATGATTATAACCATCATTTTAATCAGTAAATAACATGTATTTTGTAAAATATCAAGTCGTGATGATTTGGGATGGTTATGGTAAAGTTCAGTACAAGACTATGCGTTAAAAATAGTAAAAATCGGCTTTTAAAGTGATTCTTGCAAAACTGTTTTATATCAGATTATAAACTCATATTTTATAACAAATATAAGTATTTTAACTTATATTAAATATCTTTGGTGTTTGGTTAGTTATACGCATGGTTTCCAAACAAGGTCTCGAAGGCCAAGTGCTCCCCGAGTACTCGCTACAAGGTAGGCTACCGAGGCACGAGTACTCTTTGTTTAGGCATATTACTCCCCGAGTACTCTCCGCCTATGCCGAGTACTTCTCGCGTACTCCCGACTCTGACTAAGGAGCGCTTAGCGACTTTTGCGACCATAGTTATACGTGACTTCCGACGCCCGGAAACGTTAAAATACGCATATTTCAACGTATGCAAAAATGGATGTTCAAGGGTGAACTTTATGTATTAGAAAGTGGGATGTGAATATGAATATGAATAATGTGATATGTTAAGTGAATACATGATGATATGAATTAATACTATGTTTATGTGTTTGTGCGATAAGAACGGTAAACTAGGACAAAAATCACGTTATATGCGTAAATTGTGATGAGCATGAAAATAATGCCTAGGTTAACTTGATGAGTTATTGGTATTTAAGTGTTTAAGAATGATAAATGTTTGAAATGATGTAATACGTGGATTAACATATATGTCGAATATGTCCATACTTATGTAAATATATTATGAAGCGCAAATCGTAGATATATTGTAAATAAGTGGACATAACAACGGAAAAAAAAGGGGTCACCAATAAAATCGTTCAAATCGCAAAAATCTTAACATGTATATATATGAACACACACACACACACACACACATATATATATATATATATATATATATATGCCAACATAATCAAAATAAAGACTTTCGATAAAACCTCAAAGATATGTGAAAATTCTAAGCATTGGAGAAACTTAATTGTTTATAGAACAATTAGTTATTAAATCATTCCTATTTAAATTCGGATATGTAAATTCAATTTGAGGGATTGCGATAATAAAAAAAAAGAAACCCATAGGTAAGTATCACTAAGCCCCACTTTTACTGTTTTATACATTGTTTTGAGGGAAGAACATGTCTTTAAAAGAATGAATTTTAGTATGAAACATGCTTTTGAATAAATGTGTTTTAGTGAGTCTCACTAAGCCCCAATTTTACTGTTTTATACACTGTTTTGGGGGAAGAACACGCCTTTAAAAAGGATAACTAAATGTTTTAGTATGAAACATGCTTTTGAATAAACGTGTTTTAGTGAGTATCACTAAGCCCCACTTTTACTGTTTTATACACTGTTTTGGGGGAAGAACACGCCTTTAAAAAGGATAATTAAATGTATAGTATGAAACATGATTTTGAATAAATGTTTTTACACGAGAAACCCTCTTTTACTGTTTTATATACTTATATTTTGGTGGAAGAACACGTCGTTATAAAGGATAAGTATACGTTTTTATGTAAAATATGCCTTTGAATTATATAAAAGTATATTTTCATGGAAAATATGATTCTGAATGATGTAAGATGTTTTATGGAAAAACATGGATTTGGAAAGGTGTATGACTTAAACTGTTTTCGAGGAAAACGGGTTTTGATTAATACAAATATGTTTCGGGAAGAAACGGGAAAAGATCACGGTGTTTTGGGTAAAACGATCGTGGGATATTTTGAATTTTGGTTGGGACAAGTTTACCAGGTTTCAAGAGTGTAAGCGGTAGCTTTGGTCGACATAGCCGCGAATTGCATTCTATAATTGTCTAGTATTGATTAGAACCTCAATCGTAATATATAGCTCGTAATGTCTTGCAAACTTACGAAACTGAAAGAATGACTGAATTTAATATCAAAAACCGTGGGTACAAGTTTTCATCGAAGACTTGTTTATTAAACTGCTCCGGATGAATCAACCATGGATTTTACAAGGGAAATAAAGTTAACTTTCTTAAACATATATGGATGTTTTAAATCACTAAAAATTTATAATAAGAAAGTTTTTCCTTGTACAAATTGTTACGAATTTGGATATGTGAACTCACCCTCCATTGTGTTGACACTTGATTTTTACGTGTTCTTCAGGTACATGAGTTCGGCTTCGTGGATTTTGGCTTGTGTTGTCTTGTGGTTATGTGATGCTATTGTAATTAAATAATGTTTAGACACTTTTAAACTACTTTTGGGACTGTGTGTAATAAGACCCCTAAGGGTCAAACAACTATGACGTGGTTGTGATGAACGTGGAAACTTAAAACTATGTTTTAAAATAAACCAAATGTCCAACATAAATATTGCATCGACCACTAAGACGTATAGGGGTACCAACCTCCGTCACCGCCATTTTTGTATTTCCGCTGCGACTTTTTTGGGGTGTGACACAACGGTCATATGCTTCTTGAGGTGACTAGTCACCGATTTGCATCTTCATCATCGGGGAGGGAAGGGTCGGCGGCGATGTTGTCAAGCGGCAAAAGGGCGGACCGCACCCTTCCCAGCACCCACCCCGTTCACCCTTACAACCCACTGGTTCATTTGACTTTTTTAGATAAATGTGTTATATGCTCTTGTTCTTGTTACACTATTTTAAGTGTGTTTGGGTTAGGGTTGATATTTTAAGTGTGTTTGTTCTTGTTACCTTATCTCTTATTCTCCATGTTCTTCATTTTTTTAAAGGCACTTCTATACTTGTATCCAAACATGGTATCTAACAATACCGCTCTTTGGCATACATACATCCCTAATCTAAACCTCGTGATATTTGAAAAATCAAGATAACTTTTGGGTCATGTTCTTCAGTTTGTCAATTCCAAAGGAGAGATTGACAAACTCAAGCTCGTTAGAAGAACTCATGCATGGCCTTCATCGTTGTAACATGCGAATCAATTTTTTTCATAAATGTTTTTATTGACAATTTATTATATCATTGATAAGTGTTCAGTACTAACCATTTAATATTTTTTATTCGACTTGGGTGATCTATGCGTTTCTAATATAGTATTAGTAATAGAATGTTCAAAAGGCTTTTCTAAACATAGAATAAAATACTTATATCTAAATATATAATATGATGGTTTAGGCTCACGAACCTTGTCAAACTATGTATATGAAGTTCAGATCTGAGTTTGTTTAAACTCAACTTGATTCAAACTTTCAATAAGTAGTTTTCAATTAGCTCACGAACGACTTGGCTAATTTATATTCTTAATAAGCCACAAATAGACACAATATTATGGGTACTATAATAGTTTTATGACTTTTAGCTATTTACAATTTTACATAAATACAATTTTAATCATATGTAGAAACATCTACAAGTTCTAAAACCTATATATGTTGATCAAATCTATGAAAAACTCAAAAACTTTGTGAAAGATATAAACATAATAGTTAATTGCAAAAAGTAGCAACTAATTATCATTATCAATCATCATCATCAATCTATTAAAGAATGAAGCTTGTAAATAGTTCCGCTGCCACATGTCAGTACTTGATTTGCTCCTTTGTTTCCCATTTTCCTGAGTATGTTAGTGTATATATACATTTTGTTTCCATGTCTTGACATGTTCTAGTGTTTGGTAAGGTGGTTCGTATGTAGTCTTTATGATCAATGACGCCGGTTAGAGTCTCCTTTACATATGATTTTAAGCATTTGGTAACTATGAGTCGGTAGTTATCGGGTTTTTACACCGAATTCCAACTCTATTTGCATTAGTTCTTGTACAATCCAACAAAACTATACATGTTTGTGTTGTTATCAACAATTCAATAACCCCCATGGAAAACTTCAAGTTATCCCTAATGCAAACATCAAATTTAATAATTTGTATGTTGACACAGTGTTCAGGAGCATACACCTTTCATTTGTAAATATCAATCTAGAAGACTGTTTCATGAATTTTTACACATTTCTCAGCATAACGTGCAACAACGGCAGTGTTTAAGGCTAGATCCGACAGCCACATTGAAATTTCTAACGGTTGATGTTATATTATAGAAATTATTAGGGTTGACGGTGTGTGTGTGTTGCAGGAAATATCCGATGAGTCCTGAATTAAAACCGTAGCTATTTTCTCTCTCAGGTGATTTATCATCGGGCTTCAACCGTCAAGCTTTTTAGAATCGGTCCTATATATGTGTCAATCATTAGTGTTCAACCATCAGTGTTTTGAAAATAGGTTGCTTCTGCGTTCAACCCTTACGAGTTGTATAAATTCATCAGGTTTGAGCAATTAATTGAGAAGATTCATAGATAGTTTTCCACTGGTTTTGCTAGACATTCTTTATTGTATGTTAAGGAAAAAACCGGCTTATTTGAACAAGAAAAAAATTAATTGTTACATGGGGGTCGTAAGAATTGAGATTGAAGATTCTATTCGAACTTTGTGGATCTCTATCATTTGTGTTAAGGATGGGTGAATTGTAAATTTGAAGATTTAAAGTTTACACATGATAGCAACACTGTCACATGATTCGTTGATTATCGAAGATTCATACTGTAACTATTTATGGTTCTTGTTTTGCCTAATGCATTTTTTGCTCCTCTATTAGTTTTGTAGACAAACATGTTCTAATAAAGATTGGACTATATATTTTGTAAATACTACATCGATCGACAAACTATTGTGCAATAAGTTAGGATTTTGGCGGGAGTTCAGGCAAGCCGATTTCGGCGGTAATCAGTTACGATGGCAAAAGGGGTTGCGCCGACAAATATGGGTTATCGATTTCAACATGATTCAGTTTTATGGTCCTGTGATTGATACCATCTCATTATGTTGTTGTTTTTTTACTTTACAACCGCTAGGTATTCTGCCGTGGCAGATATGTTCTCAGATTTTGTACCTTAGCAGGGCATTTGAGGTGGTTTGGGTTGTTATGCTAAAGGAGTGTCACACCTTTTATATAAAGGCTTGTATATTTTTGTATTTTTTAAAATTTTTCGACTTAAATCTACCTAAAAAGACATAGTCTCCCATCCCCACATTTAAATCACACATTGTCTTCAATGTGAATGGAAAACTAGCTAAATATAAAGAAGAATAAAAACCTAAAAAATATATACAAAGATAATGAATTGGAAAAGACTTAGCTGGTTAGGATAAACATCAGTGCCTGCTATGCGTGTCTTCATTCGAATCAAACGATCATATAGCATTCCATTCGCGATCGTCTGAACAACTGGGTTGCCTTTACAAATATATAAGCTCGAAAATTCTCGCCCGAATGGAGATTGAGTATGCAAGGGTTTGTCAAACCTACACAAGACAAAACAAAAAAACCTGTTAGACCCTAATAGGTTTATGGATTAGTAGATTAGTGGGTATGGAGTGGGCTTAGGTGGTTTAGGCGTAGGGTTTAGGGAGTATGCTCCCTAATCCACTTACTATATATAGTAAATCATGTTTAGGAGAATGGTTGTTGGTGAAGCTTTAAAGATCTTGTATTTGAAAAACCTTTTGTATGCAAGATTAATCATCAATCTACAATCTTTCTACTTCATCTCCTTTCTATTCTTGAATCCTAGCTTGTTTATGTGATTCTGCCACCAAACAAGCTTGTGTGATATCATTGTGATCTCGTATCGGGACTTACAATTGGTATCAGAGCCTGTTGAACCTGTTTCCAGGCTCGGATTTCATATCACGCGGATTCTGGATCTCGGACTGTGCTGGTTACTATTTCTGTTCGTGTGCTGCTTGAAGATCTGATCATCGCGGACTCATCACTAATCATCTCGGACCCATCTCTGATCATCTCGGACCCTATTAGACACATCTCGGATCATCTTCAATGTGTCTCGGACAATCTCGGATAGCATCTCGGATCATCAGTTTTGAAGATTGCCTTCGTCTCGGATACTATTCAAAGCATCTCGGACAAGCATTAAATCATCTCGGATAGTCTACATACCATCTCGGATAAACATCATACCATCTCGGATAAATTGTTTGAAGATTGCCTTTCATTTCGGACAGTGTTAAAGTCATCTCGGATACTGTTCATAGCATCTCGGATAAACACTTCATTACGGACTGATCTCCATCTCGGATTGTTCTTCATCTCAGACTGATTTTCATCTCGAACTGATCTTCATCTTGGACAATTCATCATCTCGAACACATCATCTCGGACTTATCATCATCATGCTGAACCTAAACGGTGTTATGAACGGTGTTGTGACTGCTGCAGATCTCGCCAATGCTACCCTTGCTGCTATTCAGACACAGTCTTTTGCGTTCCATCAAGAACTCGATCAAGTTATTGGCACATCTACCAAGGTTCCAAGGTTTCTGTACGGAGACGACTACGATGAGTGGAAGTTCATGTTTGAACAGTATTGTAAGGCCAAGGAGCCTCACGTTTGGAGGAGTATTAAGAATGGACCACGTACTGTCATGTACACTAATGAAGATAACCCTCTAATCCAGATTCCAAAACCTGAAGCCATATATACCGAAGAAGACAGAAAGGTCATAGCTGAGGATGAAGATGCTTTTGGAACTCTCTCAATGGCACTTGGTCCAGACATTTCAATTGTCATTCGAAACTTCAAAAGGGCAAAGGAAATTTGGGATAAGCTTAAAAACTTGTTTGAGGGTAATGCTGACATGAAGGCAAGCAGAGTGAACATGATGAATCAACAGTTCAGTTATTTTAATCACATTTATGGCCAAACCAAAACCAGATAAGGAGATTCGTCAAACTTGTGTTACAAATGGTAAGTGTTGGAATCAACATCTCAAACAGTGGAATGAATTGCCAACTACTGAACTCACTGCCAAAAAGCTGGGATGCTGATATTTCTATGATCAAGCGTACGAAGAATCTGAAAGAAGTGACACTTACTGAGTTTGTAGGATCGTTGAATCGATCAAATGAGTCGATCAGAAGAGTTCTATACCAAATCAAAGGCGGAATTCAATGACTCGATCTTCATTGCAGCTTGATTAACACAAGGAATCACTTTAAACGTCGATTAGATTGATTTGAAACCGATTACAACTTGTTCGACACTTCGGCAGTGCTTCGCTACCGGAATCACCAACGTTACAAACGAAATCACAAGAGCCATATTTATACTAGAAGCCAGTTCGCACCAACATGTCTCTCCAGTTCGTACGAACTGGTCAGTTCGTGTGGACTAGCTAGTTCATGACTGCTTCCCGTCTTTCTCGTACAACGTGTCTAGATCTAACAATTCTATTACAAGACTCGATACAAGACGAAGTCAACAGACATATGCACCAACAGACTCCCCTTTGGATGTTGACGTGTCTTCAGTACGAGTCTTCAGTATGTCGAGTCTTCAATCTTGATCAGTCTTCACGCTATTTCCAAAGTATCTATCTCTGTAAGCATCCTTCAATCTCTATCTTCTCTTTAGACTCCCCTTTGCTGACAGACTCCCGCTTAAGTTGTTCCGGGATCGCAATCTGATATAGCACTTGTTCTAAGATCGTTTCCTGGCTCAAACTCTGCTCAGGCTTAGACACCGGATCTGCACATATCTCTACCCAAAACATAAGTTTCACAATAGTTAAGATTTAACAAATTTAGAATCTACTTGTAGATGCTATTCAGTTATCAACAATAGTTATATCAAGTTCAAATTAATGACCTTGATTAACTAACAGTAATCATTATCTTCAAACTTTAATTTCACTTTTCATTTCAAACACACTTTCCCAACCCACTGTTGTTCATCATGTTTCACTCGGAATTTTGAAAATCAGCTTTTCAACATCAGTTGTCGAAAATAAGATGAAATAAAATCTTTTTGATTTTTCAAAATTTTATGCTAAAACACACTAATGAAAAGCAGTAACGAAATATTTACAGACAATATTTTTGTGAGTTTGTGTAAGAGGATCATATCAGTTTATGACAAATCACTAGCACCGTTGAGCTTTAACACTTTAAGTTCTAAACGATTCACTTAGATTGTCAGTATACTGATCCACTTAAATTTTCACACAAAGTTCAACTGTTTCGAGATACGAGATTAGTGTTTTAAGAACTTAAACTTATTCGCGTGTCCCACCTCAGAATATACTCCCGTATCCAGACTTCTATATTCAGTCTTACAGGAGAATGTACACTAATGATATCTGTAAACGGGTAAATACGAGACCATGAGAGCTCAGGCTAGAACTTTTGTTCAATCAGAGAGATGATGGTTCGTCTTTAGGTGTGTTCCTTTTAGAGAATCTTTTCTTCAACAGCACATGATTAGCTTTTTTCAATGTTTCATCATTTTTTATGTTGTGGGTGGGCTTTATGATTAAAGCTGTGCAAAGTATTATACGAGGACTAGGCTATTGCTCCCGCAAAATCAGAAGTCCTGGTATAATACCCCAGATATCATCACGCACAAAGACCTAGTATGTCAGAAATAGAAAGCCCTTCAAACAAGATTTCAGGGGTTACCTATATATCTGAGAGATGTTCCCCATGAAATAAGTTAGTTATTTGATATTTAGGTTTATATCTCGAACACAATCTACTAAGCGTGTAAAAACCTACTGGCATATCATCAGTGAGACCGTTTATCACATTTTAACTTTCCAATTCTTTAGCGAACTATGATTGTCTACTGATGTACTATCATTTCCTCTTTTTACAACAAAACTCATTTTGAATTTTTCCGATGTTTTTTGATTTTAGATTTTATCATGTTTTTGGATTTTTCAAATTTTCAAAATTTCTAAATTTTTTACTCCCCCTAAAATAAAAAATATGACATTTTTTATTTTCAAGGAAAATTTGAAAATGTAAACAATAAACTGTACAAAGTAAAGTGACAAACTGATGTGAATTGCTTCAATTCGCCATCCTCTTGGCTTAAACAATCAGAACTCCCCCTGACAACAAACTATTTTCCCATTATGATTTCAAAACACTTAAGTTTGTTTTAATCAAAATGGTTTTCATCATGGGGTTTCATCACATTGTTCTTTCTACCACTTGTAAAAACTTTCACTTTGAAGATTTCACACTTGTAGGTTTTTCACAAAAAAAATTCAAGAATGATGCCGATTCATGCTCCACGATTACCAACTTGAGAGCTCCGGCAAGTCTGGATTTTACTTTTTAAAGAATCTCACCCATGCCTGAGGAATCATGGGTGAACCATCCACATTTGGTTTAACAATTTTCGATTCATAAAACTCTTTCACGCCCTTCACCTTCCCATCAGCCATCTTTCCAAAAATATGTAACACTTTTCTGTTAAAGGCTTTTCAGCATCAAATTCTTTCTCACCAGCGAAGAATTGATCTGAAATCTCAATCTTACCAACTTTTGATTTCAAATTTTCGTTTGACAGTGGGGAAAGTTTTCTTCATCCATCGTCGGAACGAAATTCTCATCTTTTTGCACAACAGATGGCTCCTCTGACTTTGACGAGTCAGATTCATTACCAGAACTATCATCTGAACTTTTAACAACCCATTTTTGTTTGTTTAAATTTGCTCTTCTTTTGTAAAAATGTTTCGAACTTTCACCAACTTCGAAAGTCGAATTTTTGAACTCTTAAAATTTTTCCATTGGTTGTTCCTTTTTGTCAACACTTTTCTCTTTCAATTTCAAGTTAGAAGAAACTCCCTGTTTTGTGTTGGTCGACTTTGGGCAATTCCAAGCAATATGTCCAACCTCTTGACATTTGAAACAGGTTCTTCTTTCAACTCTCAGTTCAGATTCTTTCATCGTATTCTTCTTTCTTTCAGCGAGAAACTCCTTGTTTGATTGTTTCCAGAATGGTTTCTCATTCTCCTCTTCAAAACTTGCTCCTGAAACAAATATAGTTTTTGTTTTATAAATTTTCTCTTTTTTATGATTTTCTGGAGGAATAAAACCTAATCCTTTCTTTTTGAAATTACTGTTATGGTTTGGTTTCTTTCGATAACCCGAACCAGAACTGTAACCATTTTTCTTGTTTAATCTTTGTTGAACTCTTGAAGTATATTTTTTAGGTTTTTCAGTAAGATTTACATCTTTTATTTCAGAAATATTAATTTCTGTTAATATGAAAACCTTGTTTATCATTTCAGATTTAACACCTCTTATTGGAAATTCTTCATCAGAATATAATTTGTCGGAATCATTCAAAGTATATGCTACTTTGAATATTTCGTCATTCAAATTCTTTTGTGACATCAGAAAATCTTTATTGTAAACCCTTTTGACTGGTGTACTCGAACTTCTGTCTAACGAACTCGATTTTCAGATTTAGACTCTGACTTTGACTCTTCATCTTTATCCAACACCTGATCGAGCACTTTCTTAACTAACTCGGACTCATGATCAGTGTCAGACGTTGTGAAGGTGACATCAATATTATCTGGTAATCCATTGATAGAATCGGATTTCAGATTCGGATTAAGTGCTTCAGCCACCTTTTCAAAGTCTCGGGGGGTATAGCCATCCCACATTGGATTTGGTACTCTGTTATACTTCAAACCAGTTTTCTTACCAGAATTTTCTTCATCATCTGCAAACTTATGAGCAGCCACAGTAGGATAGATGCAATCAATAACATAATCTGAACTTTGATAACTTCGAAGTAAATTGTTCACTCTTTCTGTTTCAATCTTCATTGCTGCCAATTCTTGTTTCAGCTCAGCATTCATCTCAATATATCCGTTGATTGCTCTTTACTTTTGAAGAACTGTTGCTTTCAGAAGATTTTTCATCTGAATATCTTCATCGCAAGCTCCTTTGTACAAGTTCACTTTGCTGCTTAGGAGATCATATGACTCCTTTATGCTCCTCACATTGTGCAGTAAGTTCTCTTTGAGCTTTTCCAAGTCAACCAACTTTGTATCTTTCTCAACACAATCTTTGCAAGATACTAAACATTTTGCACAAGGTTTTTCAACTTCTACATTCTTTTCCACTTCAACTATTTTCTCGACTTCGACGATTTTTCAACTATTTTCTCCACCACTTTTTCAATCACAATTGATTCTTTCTCAAATTCCATCTTTACTTCATTCTCTTCGTCCTCGACTTTCTCCGTCGGTTTTTCTTCAGCTTTTGCCTTTTCTTCAACAACCCTTCTTTCTTCAATTTTTGCATTTTCTTCAGCAATCCTTCTTGCTTCCATTTCTCTCTTCAGTTTAGCAGCCCTTTTCTCTTTCAACATCTCGATTTTATCTGCAAAAACAAATTAAAACTATAAGTATCCAATTGTTTTCTAGCTTTATTAATATACCCTTCCTCATCATCAGTGTCTTCATCACTTCCTGAAGATTTAAAAATCGGTTGTCTTCTAGGACGATTCTTAGATTTGACTGATTCTTCTCCTGAGGTTGAATCTTCAAAGATTCGAGCAACAAATGCTTTAGAACATGAAGGTCTGTTAGGATCATAATTGTCCCAATTAAAACCTTTTGGAATTATCTCATCATCTTGGTCTATCCAACCATAACAAGCTCTCTTCTTTCCATCTTCAATTGGAATAGTATTTGAGTGTGAAGATTGTTGTTGATATGGTTGTTGAGCAACCTGATGATAAATTGCTTTTCGATGATAATCGTTGTTTCCGAATGGATCTTGTCTTCAAGTTGCTTCTCTGTTTGTACACTCTCGTTTAAAATGTCCTTTTTCTCGGCAACGAAAACAAGTAACCTTCGATTTGTCAAAACCTAGCTGAGATGTAGCAGCATCACGAAGATCATTTCTACCGGTGATTTGTTTGAATTTTTATGCTCTTCTCAAAACACTAGCTAAACACCACTTGATGTCCATTAACTCAAGTTCCTCATAATCAATCTGATCATAATCCTCCTTAGTGAGCATCGGATTTCCGATTCTTCCAGCAACTAAGTTTTCATATGACTCTAACACAGTAACAAGAGATGCCATGTGTTGCTTTGCAATATCTGGAGAGAAATTTTGACCATTTTGAATATTTAATGTCACATTGCATTGCAAATTTGTTGAATTTTGTTTTTGAGAACTTGGTGTTGAGAAATTTGGTTCAAAACTTGTATAAGACGAAGAATATCCACCACTCTGAGTTGTAGTGCTAGCATTTGTTCCGGAAGTACCATCAGCACTGAAAGCAGTCTGAATCTTCGGACTCGGAGTAGTCTCAACTTTGCTTCCTCTATAGTATAGACTAACATCTTGTTGAGCACCCGGATTCTTCATGATAGCAGTTTTCTGAGCATCCAATTCATGTTCTTCAAGCTTCTGAATGAACTTACACAAATTCATATATTCAAATTGTCGGTTATGCTTTAAAATCAACAGATATGTTCCCCATTCATTCTGTGGTAACGCATCAGCTAGCTTATCAACCCATTCTTCATCTTCTTTCTTGATGTCCAATCTTTTCATTTCCTGGACAAGATGACAATATCTCTCAATAATCTTCCTAGTCGTCTCACCTTCAAAAGCTGTAAACATATCAAATGATTTTTTTAGTAATGCACGTTTGTTTTTTATCATATCAACACTTCCCTTAAACTTTTTAATCAAAGCTAACCAAATTGATCTAGCAGTTCCCTCATGTTGAAGCAAAATGAAAATATCTTCTTTTACCGCTTGTTGGAGAAGTCTAATCATCATCTTTTCACTGGTGTATCTTAATTTTTTCGGTGTAAATTCACTTAATGGTTTTTCATTTTCAAGATCATCTTTCGGTCTAGTGTAATCTTTCTCTAATGAAACCTATGCATCAAACTTATTAGCTTGCACCCAGTTTTCAAAACGCACTTGCCATCCTTTAAAATCCTCAATGTACATAAGCTTTGGGGGTTTCTGGAAAGTTCCCGTTTCATTTTCAATTCCAACAGTTTTGGCAATTGTAACTGGAGCAGCTGGAGCAGTAGCAAAGGCATTGTAAAACTCGTTATCCATGTTTCGGTAAAAAGTTTCATAAAATCACAATGTTCAAACGAGCTGGTCAAAGTTTCAAACGACCTGGTAGCTTATAGTTCACCCCACACGACCTGGATCACAATTTCAAACAACCTGATATACTTTCAAACAATCTGGGTCATATTCAAACGAACTGGATCAATTTCACACAACCTAGTTCACTTCGTGCGAACTGGATCACTTCGCATGAACTAGACCTAATTCTCAAACGATCAGGTTCAAACGATTTGAACTCAAACGACATGGAACCTATTCACTTCGTGCGAACTGGTTCAAATCCAAATAACCTGGTAATAGTTCACCTCGTACGAACTGGTTCACAACTCTTACGACCTGGTACGACTTGAAGTTCAATCCGTGCGAACTGGACTACTTTTCAAATGACCTGATCCACTTCGTATGAACTGAATTATCAATCCGTACGAACTAGTTAAACTTTCACACGACCTGATCCCTTTTGACGCGACCTGGACCAAACCACTCACTTCGTACGACCTGGTTTACAATCACAAGTGAACTGAATGAAATTCACACGAACTGAGTTCACTTCGTGCGAACTAGATCACTTCGCACGATCTTGTTCATCTCCAAACAATCTGAACTCACATGAACTAGGGGTTTTTCACACGATTTCGGACCAACAATTCATTATTTTAACAAGTTTTAGGTCGAATTAGGTTCTGATTTTTTCAAGGATTGATTAAAACAGTGTTTCGCGTTTTATATCACAAAATCAGTCCATTTTAACGTTAAACTCTCAGTTAATTTGATGAAAAGTGAAGAAGAATGAGTAGAAGTCAGAATTTTCGGTGAAAACAAGCTGAAATGATAAGAACTCTTCCTCCTGAGCTCTGATACCACTTGTAGGATCATTAAATCGATCAAATGAGTCGATCAGAAGAGTTCTAGACCAAATCAATGGCGGAATTCAATGACTCGATCTTCATTGCAGCTTGATTAACACAAGGAATCATTTTAAACATCGATTAGATTGATTTGAAACCGATTACAACTTGTTCGACACTTCGGCAGAGCTTCGCTACCGGAATCACCAACGTTATAAATGAAATCACAAGAGCCCTATTTATACTAGAAGCCAGTTTGCACCAACATGTCTCTCCAGTTCGCACGAACTGGACAACCCAGTTCGCACGAACTGGTCAGTTCGTGTGGACTGGCTAGTTCATGACTGATTCCCGTCTTTCTCGTACAACGTGTCTAGATCTAACAATTCTATTACAAGACGAAGTCAACAGACATATGCACCAACAGAGTTGATTGCAACAATCAAGTCTTGTGAGATTGATAATCAGCAGAGAGAGATAAATCACAAGAATTCGTTGATCGCCGCCGGAATGACTAGTCCCAACAATGCTGCTTTGATGTCTCAAGGTCATCCAAATTTGGTTTTCAGACCAGTTCATGGATTTGTGAACAATAATCCAAATATTGTGTTCAGTCCTATACCAGCGCCAAAATCCAACTACGTGTACGGAATGTCACTTCCTTCTTACCAACAACTGTCAATACCACCAATGTTCAGCAGCAACCCCAACCTCAACCACAGCATACTAATGTAGCTTTTGGTCCTGCCACCCAGCCTGCATCTCAAAACGTTCCATCCACACCCTCAATGGAACATCTGGCCTTCTTAACTAAGCAAAATGAAGAAAAGTTGGCTCTAGCAACTTCCATGATCACTAGTTTAAATGCTTTCTTAGTCGGTGAACTCATGCCTTCAATGACATAACTCTAGAGATAAATCAGGTGGTTGAAGAAGACTTGGATGAGCTGGATGTGGCTTGGAATCTTGCTATGTCATCTTTTAAAGCAGACAAGTTTGCTAAAAGGTATGGACATCGCCCCATGACAAACATGCATTTTGGAGCGTTGAAAGACAAGCTGAGGTGCTATAGGTGCTATGAGCTAGGACATTTTGCTAGGGATTACAAAAGGGCACCAGTGGGATATGAGGCTACACAAGTAGCTGCATCTCAGAACAAGGAAAGGTTAATGGTCCCTGTCACACTTGCTGAGACTTCGACAAGACAAGAAAACTCTGGAGCTAGAAGAGCCTTGATTGCACAAGAACAGCGTGGCTTCAACTGGGTTGATCACAAAATTCTGCATTAATCACTGATTACAACAGTGCCATGGCAAAGTGCATCAATCTTCGAGAGAACAATAAAATTCCCTATGAAAAGATTGACGCACTTAAGAAGGATATAGCTCAGCTCCATAGAGACGTGAATCAACATCAATGTTGGGTTCACGACGATAAACACAGACTTACAGTAAAGACCTTAGAATGTGACTCTGTGAGAGCTGAGCTAGAACTTCTCACTGGAAAGTACAAGCAAAATGAGTTAAACATTAAAAAAAATTGATACTTCCAGTGACACTGTTCGTAATCTGTGCAATGTCCAACTTGTATTCAAGGAAAACAAGGGAAAGGGTTTGGGATATACACAAATTCCACCACCATATAATCATAACTACTCAAGATTGCCCACTACTGAGCAAGAAATAGAGAACTATGATAAAATGATTTATGGTAAAGCAAGTGATTATGTTCCATGGGAACCGTTAAAATCTAAAATGGCCAACCCACTGATCTTAAAAAACCAATGAATTTGGTTAAAAATGAAAATGAAAACTATTCAAATGAATCAGCTGGCAAATCCGAACAAGTAAATGAGACAGAAACAGAAAAGGAACCAAAACCAATTAAAACATCCACAAAGGAGACTGAAGAAAGTTTGTTAAATTCTGATTCTGTTGACGACATTAACTATTCTAGTTCAAGTGCAGAGTGAGTAAAAACAGAGGAGAAGTCTAAAGCGGATGATGAATCACCCAAAGTGTTGCTGATGATGTTATTTCTTTATGTGATAAACGTGATCTTTATGCTTAGAACTATGTTTTTTCTTGGTTTGCTGAGACTTGGGGTGTTCCCACTAAAACTGATGAATCTGGTGATGTGTTTTTAGATTATGGTAATGATAAAAAGGTTTTAACAGGAAAACTTGATGTATTGACTGATAAACTTGAAACATATGTTTCCAGTGACTCAGAAAGTAGTTCTGGTGATTCGGGCAACTATTCTTGTGTGCCTGAAACATTGAATGATACATCACAAACTCATGATAAAGATGAAAAACTTGATATTTTTTATTGTGATAGTGAAGAAATTGATAAACAGGGGTCATCTGATAAACCTGACAATCAAATGGGAGATTCTTAAGCATCAGATAATGAGCATAGCTCTTCCAAAGATTCCGATTGTGATGAGCAATTAGAATCTCGCAGCGTTGCGAACGAAGAGAGTCAAACATTTTCAGACATAGACTGCTCATCATCTGACAAACCACAATCAATTGATATCAGGGACTCGGAAGTTGATAAAACTGAAGAAGAGATATACGTGGAAACCAATTCTAAAGAAACTCATGGAGCCTCAAGAAAAGGGATCCATGGAAATCAATTCAACAGTTAATTCAACTGATGAAACTGAAGAAGAGATATTTGTGGAAACTTTTTCTACGGAAACTCCTGAGAACATATTTTCTGAGGAAAAGGGATCTGTGGAAATTAATTCAAAAGATGATTCAACTCTCGACCACAAAGGATCAGATTCTGAAGAAAGTGTTTCAAATGAAGCAAAGTCTACTGAATTTGTTCCTTCAAAGAAAAACCGGTCACGTAAAAACAGAAGATCACGAAAAAAGAAAGTTCAAAAGGAAAAACTGTCTCTCAAGCAAACTGAACCTAAACTAAAGGGTAAAGTTGTCGATACTTACTCTTGTGCTGATAACTGTGAGCAGGGTTCTTCCAAGATCAAATATGCATACAAGCAATCAGCACCAAATGGAAAGAAAAGACTTGATCAGTTCCCGAGAATAACACAAGCAGAACTAAATGTCTTTTTTCTCAAAAAGGAAAACGTGTTTTAATTGTGGAATTCCAGGACACATTGCTAGAAACTGAGTTCATCGTCCCCACTACTTTGGTAACACGCATCATCAGAAGGCTATGCACTATCAATCAGTCAAAAATTGACCTCCTAAAGTCAAGCCTTCTGATGGAGACTGGAATCTAGCAAAAAAGAATAATAAAAAACTTTCAAATACAAACGAGTTTCAATGATCTCAAATGAAGTCAAAAGCTATATCTCTTAAAGGAAACGTTTCAAACATTTCAGACACCAAAATTTGGAAACCCAAAGTTCTTGCTAGATCCCAGTCTCAGTGCTCACAACCCTCAACATCTACCTCATCATCTAAAACCTCTAGCGATACTAAGAGTCATATGATCTTTTGTGAGGTATCTTACATAGATAACGATGGTCAACTCAGGTTAACAATGGCCTGGGTTCCAGTTTCTAACTGATTCCACTAAATGTGCAGGAACGACTATGGAGGGCTATCTTTAGACTTTAGTTTATTGATAGTGGTTGTTCTAGACACATAACGGGAGACATATCCCAGTTGAATGACATAAAAATATTCGACGGAGGGTGTGTCAACTTCGCGGGAAGAGAAACTAGAAGAATCACTATGAAGGGTACGATTAAAAATGAAGTTCTCACTTTTTCAGAAGTCAATTATGTCCCTGAACTGAAGCACAACCTTTTAAGCGTATCTCAGATGTACGACAAAGGAATGGAGGCTCTTTCACCAAGAGTGGTTGCGTCATACTGAAACCAGGAATTATCATACCTGAAGACTGGTTTTTATTGAAGCTGAAAGCCGGGGGAATGCGTACGTGATTGACATGAACAAAGCTCCCATTGATCAAGTTACTTGTATATTCTAAGAAATATCCGAACACGATGCTATGTTGTGGCATCGTCTATTGGGTCACCTGAACATGAAAAATCTCAATCAATTAGCCAAGGGAGGTTTAGTCAGGAACTTACCAATCAAGTGTTTCATGTAGATAGAAAAATGCGAAGCATGTGCTCGGGGAAAACAACATTGTTGACCTCATAAGTCTAAGCATGTGCACACGACTTCAAAAGTTCTGGAACTGCTGCACATGGATCTGTTTGGACCCATCAATGTGGTTAGTATTGGAGGAAAGGCTTACTATTTGGTCATCACTGATGATTTTTCTCATTTCACTTGGGTGTTTTTCTTGGAGCAAAAGAGTGAAACAACTGGATTAATCAAGAAATTTATAGCTCTTATGGAAAATCAAACAAATGAACGAGTGAAGATTATCCAATGTGACAACAGGACAAAATTTAAGAATGATAAGTTGTAACACCTCGTAAAATCACGTTCAATGATGTATTGACACGTGTAATAAACCCTAATGAAGTCAAATATTGAATTTAAGGGACTAATTTTTAGAAAATTCGAAAACCTTGATTATGAAAGGACTGGAAGTGTTTGTATACCTAAAATAAGTTTCTAAATATCCTCTTACGATAATTATATTCACAAATGAGCCACTTGATGATCGTGTGTAGCCGTTTGCGTAATTAATTGAAAGTTTGCGCAGTGAAGGGTTAAAAGCGTCAACATGTTAATTCTTACCTCTGAGTGACCTCTTAATAAACCGGGAGCTTCATGATACTTTAATATACTCTCGGGAATGCCAATTATTGGTCGTCTAAGGTTTTTATGCCTATAAGTAAAGTTACGCGCAACTTTACAAGTTAGAGGGACTAAAAGTGTCAATATGTTTAATTATATCTCTGAATGACCTTTTAGCGAACCTGAAGCATCGTAATGTTTAATAATACTCTCAAGAATGCCTAATATGGATTAGATGAGGATTCGATGCTATTAAACTATGATATGCGCAAATCCGCGCATTAGAGGGACCTAAAGCGTCAACTTTTGAATCTACGCCTTTTGGTGACCATTTAAGCAATCGAGAGCATAGAAATAATTAAACCCATGCTTGGGAATGCCCATTATGAGCCATGGAAGGCTTGGAAATCATTAAACGACATTTCGCGCTACTTTGTGCGATTAAAGGATTAATTGCGTCAAATTGAAAAAGTATGTCGATTCGTAGGGTATCGGACCTTCCGGAATATGACCATGAGTTAAAAATTCCCTAATTATCCTTTATATAGCTTAGATATAGGCTTAGAGGTGTTTGGTGCGCAAAAATAAACTTTTAAGTCAAGCAGGGACTAAAAGTGTCAAAAAGTGCACAAGTTTGCATTTTCGCTCATATCTCACATTCTGAATATACCCGGACACCCAAAAATTTATGTAACCACTAAAATATTTTATTTTTGTGTTTGTCTTGATAAAATTCCATTCGTCGCGTAATTTGGATCGTTTTTCGCGTCCGTTCGTGTTTCGTCGTAATTAGACGAACAACGTGACCGTACGGCCAAACGAACTGACATTCGGCATATTTTTGAGCATGTTTTATGTTCCCTATGTTTAGGCATCATTGTAGAGCCTTGAAAATGGCTTAACGGGCCTCAAACATGCCAAAAATGACCTTATGTGCACACAGGGACCAATTCTACCATTTTAAAAACTTCTGTTGCTGATCTGAGTAGTTGGCGGGCCGCGTAAGCTCTCTTTGATTCTTATGCGGGCCGTGTGAGTCCATCAGAGTTGCAAAACATCTTTTATCAATCAGCAGCCTGGTTTCTGGTTTTCGCACATGGGTTTCTTCATTCTATGGGATTTTTGGGCACCCATAGTATTAAAAATCAGGGGGAATGATGTGTACGGTCCAGATCAAGGCTCGGGTTACGAGAAACGATCCCAACGGTTCTTGAAATCCTATATAAACCCACTTGATCTTGGCTTTCATTCATACCTCACTTCATTTCTGCTTACTCTCTGAATTCTTGGAGGATCTTGAGCTTCTTGAGAACCTCCTTCAGTTCATTGGACCTCTTGTAAGTATCCTTTCGTGCTTAGTTTAATTGTTTAGCGTTTATAGCCGAAAAGTCAAGTGTTTTCGATAAACGCTTTGACTTTTAAACGGGTGAGCCATTGTTCGCAACGAACATGGCTATGTGACCGTAATTAGGTAGGTGTTAAACCCTCAAAAGGGCACCTCCTAATTACCACATTTACTCAGTCAATTGTCGGGTCAAACTTCTTAATAAAAAGTCAAACGAGTCAGTTTTTACAAATAAATTCATAACTAATAATACTGAAGCTATGGAACATGTTTTGATACTTAAATAACTTGGTAATTAATATAAGAACATGTTTAAGCATGTTCAACCTGACGATTTTGAGTATAGGCTCGGTTCAGAACCGAAAGTCGCAAAAGTAGACTTTTGCTTAGAATTTCAGTTCTGACCCGATTTAGCTTAGTTTAGATATGCCTTAGGATTCCTTTAGGACCAGGTTATAGGTTAGTGTAACCCTTTGAGGTTATACAACATGGTTCCTTAGTTATCCGGTTCATACGCATGTTTCCGTTAAATGCCTAAATGTTGACTATTATGCCCTTTTAACCTTAAAACGAAATTTTTGAAAATGTGAGAGGATAGAAACCTTCATTACTTATTTATAAACTTGTCCCTAAAATTTGACATCAGTTTGAGGTCTAGATTAGGAGTTATGCTCATTAGCGTAAATGAAAAGCTTTTTATTAATTAAACGGCATAATTAGCTTATAGCCTATCTAAACCTAAATTTTAATACCAAACTTTTTACCCACTGATGTAAAATAATATTTTGGGATTTTTGAAGATTTTTATTTATTTTTAGGCTGAGCATAACATAGGGTTCTAGCTTTGATTCGGTTATTGTCGGTTTTGCCCTTTTGGCCTATAAAATGAGTTTTACAAATCATTTTGATACCAAACCTTTTTATACAGATCTTATATGATAAATAAAATATTTTAAGCCTTCTGGAATAATAAAATTATAAGCTTTCATTATAAAACCCGAAAATCGCTTAAAATCGTCTTTTTACGCGTTTTAAACGCATAATATGTATTAAAACTATTTTAAATATATAAGACTTAACACCTACTGATATTTTTAGTAAATTTTTATAATTAAACAGTAGGCAAAATTTTTAAACTCAGAATTCTAATTTTGACCTTTAAAGCTTATGTGAAATTACCAAAATGCCCCTTCGGTGCATAGTTTCGTTATAATTAATAAATTTCACATATATGCAACACCATACTAATATAACTTATTAAAGTAAGTATTTTTACTAATTATATCAGGTCTGACACTCAGATTTATATTTAAACTCTTTTAAAGCTTTAAAATGACCAAAATACCCCTACGGGGCATAAATTGAGTTTAAATTCGTTTTGGGCATAATGGAAGGTATCCTACTGATATCACAACATATTTAAGGCATATTAACTTAGGAAACCTGTTCATGATTCATTTGGTTACCCGTTACGCACTTTTTGCGTTCGGATCGGTTTATGTACCTAGTTTGCATAAATTAGCCGAAACGGGTCTAACCTTATCATTTTTATCTCAAAATCCAGAATGTGTTTAGTTTACCCATATTAAACAAGTATACAAACTTGTCAGGTCTAAATCACATTCTAATCCAGTCTTCGCTTAATCTTGCGTCTGAACCGTATATCCTCCTTTAAAACTAACCGGTCTAAGCATAGGCTTAACTAAGACCCATTAGAAATCTAATAGGTTATTAAAACCTTCGTTCTAGATTTAGGAGCCCAGTAAAAGCTACCTGTACTTGCTTGATTGTATACGGCTGGGATAAATTGTATAAATTTGCTCAGGTAAATACTTTTAACTTGTTTTCCCTTATACGGGCTTGGGGTACGGTATATAAAATACCGCTTGGTTGGGCATTGAATTTTTAATCGTATGAAGGTTAATTTATTGAAATGACCAGTTTAAATTGTTTTGTTTGCTTAAAGCCTTTGGGGGGTTAATGACCATGTCCCGGATATCCTTGGCATCATTTATTGAATGGCCACGGCCTTAGTACGGGGTGTAGGCATGCACCTGCCAGTGCATATATAAATATAAAAGGTATAACCGTCGGTTTCGAGAATAACTCGCCGCGGGACTATATCATGTGGTGTGTCTATTAATCTTTAACCTGGTAATCAACCCGGGCTACTGAACGTATAACGAACATGTAATTCTTTTACAAGTTTATATATAAATAATTATCCCAAGTTATAAAATATTTTGTGCCTTGTGCATTCAAATCAATTTTCCTAAAAACATTTTCAAAATGAGTCAGTTAATTGTATTTACCAGTGTAAACTGACGTATTTTCCAAAACGGTTAAGTGCAGGTACTAGACGGAATAGGCTGGCTACTCCTAACATCAATAAAGAGTCTTGCAAGCTTAGATGTTAAAATCTGTTGAACAATTATCTTTTATTTGATCCGCCTGTGGATCCTTTACATTCCGTTTGTAATACTTTGATATTACTTTGTATCGGTTTGTAATATATTCATCTTTTGCTTCCGATGTGCATTAAATTGTGTTGTTTGACTATGATGATATCAACTACGTCACGGTTCTCCCCACCGGGCCCACCGGTAATACGTGGAAATATCGGGGTGTGACAGGTTGGTATCAGAGCCAACATTGAGTGAATTAAACACTAGCCTTTTGTGTTTAATCTCAATGACACAGTAGCACATTCCTTGACCTTCTGAGTCTAGACTTAACATAGGAATACTCTCAACCCTAATCTGTAAAATATTGCTTTCGATTTTATATATGTCGCCAAGTAAAGAAGCCGTAATGGAAATTCTCCACATCCGGAGCCTTGAAATGCCGAGCTTCGTACCGCGGCTAGGATGAAACGTGCATCCAAGGAGAAGACATTCAGAAATAAAGTGAAGAAGAAAACTCCTTTCGCTGAAATTCGTTTCCTTAGTAGTCCTTATAAGGACATATTTATCTTCTAGTCCCTTCATGGACAATATTATTTCTTTCAAGTCCCGTTTAGGGCAATTCCGTACTTCTTTTAAAAAATCATTGGAATGTTTTATCTAAATTTCATTTATATCATTGTATATGAATATAATATATGAAATAAATTAAAATAACATTCCTTTTATAAGATCTACCATTATAATAAAATGGCAAAATCTAAAAAAGGGCAAGACCTAGCCCATGTGTCATTTTAAGACAGGGCAAAGATGGTAGTTCCTCAATTAGATTCAGATCCTTATTAACATTTCAATTTAGGATTGTTTTGCGTTAAATATTAAAAAGAATCTTAAGGGTAAGACCTAGCCACATGTCATTTTAGACATGGCAAAGATGGTAAAACCTATTCAAGAGATTCAAATCCTTGTTAACATCTGAAAACATGTTAACATTCCTGACAACGGTGATGCGATAAAATCACTTTTTGAAATTGATCTGCCAGTATATATATTAAAAAGAATGTTAAAGGGTATAACCTATCTTGAATGTCATTAAAGACCTGGCTATGATGGTAAAACCTGTTTAAAAGAGATTCGGATCCTTGTTAACATCTGAAAACATGTTAACACTCCTGACAACGGTGATGTGATAAAATCACACTTGTCATCTTGTTGGTGCATATGTCTGTCGACTTCGTCTTGTATCGAGTCTTGTACTAGATTGTATAGATCAGGGCACGAAGTACGAGAAATTAGGATTTAGGGGTATTTCGCATGAAATAGGAAACAACTATTTCGTACGAAATCAGTTGGTCATTTCGCACGAAATGACTATTTCGTGTGAAACTGATTTCGCACCAACTGTTTCGTGCGAAATAGGCCAGCCTATAAATACCTGTTGTGCCATCTCATTTGTAACTTTCTGATTCCAGAGCCGAAGTGCTGTTGAAGTGTCTACTCACTGTAAAACGTTGTTATATCAATCAAAAAGATAATTAAAGTGAATATCTAGCTTAATCGAACTCAATACGTTAGTTTCCGCCTCTCGTATTGAGAAGAACACCTCTGAACGACTCGTTTCGGTCATGAAAACGATCCTACAAGTGGTATCAGAGCTCAGGAGGAGGAGTTCTTACCGAATTCAGTTTGATTTCATCTATTTTCTGACTTCTACACCTTCTTTTCAAAATTAAACAAAATTTGACGGTTAAAATGGATTGAATTTCTCATATTATAAGCGAAACAGTGTTTTAACAAAGCCTTGAAAGAATTGGACCAAAATTCGAACTAAATCCTGATCAAATTGACAAAAATATGGCCGACATGATGACATCAGCAATATTTCGCACGGAATAGAGCTTTCATTTCGCACGAAATCACTTTTGTAATTCATTTCGCTTGAAATTGAAGTTCATTTCGAACGAAATCAGTATTTTGTTTGAAATTTGATTGATTTCGCACGAAATCATCATTTCGTGTGAGCTATTTCGTACAAAATCACCATTTCGTACCAAAGTGATCTCATTTCGTGTGAAAATCAGTTCATTTCGCGTGAAATCATCATTTCGTTTGAATTTGAGTTGATTGCGTACGAAATCATTGTTTCATCTGATCATTTCGCACGAAACCATTCATTTCGTGTGGAATTTCTAATTTCGTGTGAGCCATTTCGTTTGTAGTCGTTTTGCAGGTTATTTCGCACCTGTTGGTCATTTCGCTTGAAAGTGCTTTTCGTGTGAAAGTATTGATTCCGTTTGAAAATCTGTTTTTGTGAAACTTGTTACCATATCATGGAAGAGGAATTCTATAACGCGTTTGCTACTGCCCCGACTACTCCTACTGCCATTGCTCAAAGCATGAACATGGAAAATAAAACAGGAACTTTGCAAAAACCCCCGAAGCTAATGGGCATTGAGGAATATTATGGTTGGAAAGATCGGTTTGAAAACTAGGTTCAAGCTAATCATTTGAGATCTTGGGAGTGTATTGAGAAAAAGTATGTCAAACCTCGTACGGATTTGGGTGTAATCAAAACAATTTCTGAACTGACAGATAAAGAACGAGACATGTACAAAGCAGAAAAATGATGATTAGTCTACTCCAGCAAGCTGTGAAAGAAGACATCTTCGTATTGCTTCAACACGTCAATACTTCACGTTCGATCTGGGAAGCACTTTGAATTAAGTTTTAGGGAAGTGAGAAGATGATTATGAGTAAGAAATCATTTCTAAAGAAAGAGTTTGATTTGTTTTCAAGTTTGCCAGGAGAATCATCAAAGAAGCTGATTGAAATATATTGTCATTTAGTGAGATCTATGTCTTTGTTAGAAATAGTCAAAGATCAAGAAAAATGGGTTGATAAGTTAGTTGATGCTTTACCTCAGAAAGAATGGGGTACATATTTGATGATCTTGAAAAACACTGGAGAATATGACAAATTGACAATTTCCCAGTTTATTGAAAAGATTGAAGGACAAGATCTTGAACAGCAAAAGATTGCAAGAATGAACAATCCAAGTGGTCAACAAGACATCAAAATGTATTACAAAGGGAGTGTTCAAAATGTTGAAGCAAGTCCGAAAGTCCAAACTGCTTTCAGTGCAGAAAACTCATCTGGTTCAGCAAATCAAAGTCCAAACAGCAGCAGTGGATTTTCTTCATATCCGAGTGTTAATTCGAAGACAACCTCAAGTCATCAGTTCCAAAGCTCAAATAGCGGGAATGGTCATGTTTTACATTGCAATATCGCGTTACATCTTCAGAATGGTCAAAATTTCTCTGAAGAGGTCGCTAAAGGACACATGTCATTACTTGCTACAGTGTTAAAATCATATGAGGGATTGGTTGTTGGAAGAATCGGAAAATCCTATGCTGACAAAAGAGGATTACGATCAGATCGATGCAGAAGAAATGGAACTTATGGACATTAAATGGTGTTTAGCTAGTGTTTTGAGGAGAGCTGAAAAATTTAAGATGATTACAGGAAGAGATGATTTCAGGGATGCTAATGTTTCTACTTTAGGTTTTGATAAATCTAAAATTACTTGTTTTCGATGCAGGGAGAAAGGACATTTCAAGAGGGAATGTAAAAATCGAGAAGCAAGTGGAGCACAGAATCCGTTTGGAAACAATGATTATTATTGGAAAGCTATATATCAACAAGTTGCTCCTCAACCATATCAACAACAAGAACCACAAACTGCACATGCTAAAAAGGCAATTGAAGAGTCAAACAAGAAAGCTTATTTTGGTATAATTGTTCAAGATGATGAAAAAGTAGTAGAAGGCTTTAGCTGGGATAAATATATCCCACTTACTTCAAAAGTAGTAGCTCTTACTGCACAAATTGTTCAAGAGCCAGATTTGATGAAGGAATGGATGAAAGGGTTTGATAGTGTTGAGAAAAACCGAGATGGAGAGTTTCTTACTTCAGATGATAGTTCAGAAAAGACCCAAGTGTTTGATAAATCATCATCTGACAGTAGTGATGATGAAGAAGAAATTCAAATAAACATTGGAAAATCTTCATTATCTCCTAAAAGTTTTGAATTTTATTTTGCAGATAGATTGGAGAAGCTGAAGGAGAGACGAACAGCAAAAGAACATAAAAAGATGAAATGTGAGAGTGTTGTTCAAAAAGAGAAGTCTGAACAAAGTGAAGAAGATAAAGTTGCTGAAAAGATGGTTGATGCTGAGAAGGTGGCTGAAATTGAAAAAGTAGTTGAAGTTGAAAAGATAGTTGAAGTCTCCAAACCATGTCTAAAATGTTTGGAATCTTGCAAGCAGTGCGAAGAGAAAGATGAAAAGTTGTGTGAACTCAACAAGATGAAAGAAAAGTTACTGTTCAATATCAATTATGTGAAAGAGTCGTGTGATGTGTTGAATAGAACTGTGAATGGTCTACAAAAGACAAATTCTGAAAGAGAGGATGCATTGACTATGATGAATGCTATGATGATGACAAAGCAGAAAGCCATCAATTATTATATTGAGGACTGTGCAAAGCTGAAGCAAGAGTTAGAAACTGAAAAGATAGAGAATGAAAGAATCAGACGGTTGTTACAGAGTTACTCTAGTTCTGATTATTTGATTGACAGAATTTATCCAACTGTTGCAGGTTTTGAAGTTTTTCAGGACAAGAAGTCTGAAGATAAGGATACTGGTAAGAAACAAAGTGCAAATTATAACAAGTGTCCACATCCGATCTGGGAAGGTTATTCTCCCAGAAAACCAAATGAGGAGAAAGTAAAAAAGGCAGTCAATATAAAGTTAAAGTCCGAAACAACTGATGAGTTACCAGAAAATATTGACGTCACATTCACATCATCTGACACTGATCATGAGTCTGAATTAATAAAGAAAGTGGTCGATCAGGTGTTGGATAAAGATGAGGAGTCAGAGTCAAAGTCCGAATCCAAGAGTTCGAGTTCATCAGTTGACAGTCAAAAGGGTTTACAATAAAGAATTCCTGTTATCAAAATCTAATTTGAATGACGAACCAATCAAAGTTGCATATACTTTGATTGATTCAGACAAATTATATTCTGATGAGGAATTTCCAATAAGAGGTGTTAAAACTGAAATGATTAAAAAGGTTTGCAAACTAACCGAAATTAATATTTTTGAAATAAAAGATGTAAATCTTTATGAAAAAACAAGACCTTACACCTCAAGAGTTCAACAAAGATTAAACAAGAAAAAGGGTTACAGTTCTGGTTCAGGTTATCGAAAGAAACCAAACCATAACGGTAATTTCAAAAAGAAGGGATTGGGTTTTATTCCACCGAAAATTTATAAAAATGAGAAAACTTATAAACCAAAACTGTATTTGTTTCAGGAGCAAGTTCGGAGGAAGAAGAAAAGAGCTCATTCTGGAAGCAATCAAACAGAGAATTCATTGCTAAGAAGCAAGAGAGAATGAAGAATGGAGCTTATCAAAGAAAGGAAACAAGAACCTGTTACAGATGTCAAGAAGTTGGACACATTGCCTGGAAGGCAACCAACATCAAACAGGAAGTTGTTTCTAAACTAAAAGAAAAGATTGTTGAGAAAAATGAACCACCAACTGAAAAATTCAAAGTTTTTAAAAATTCAACATATGAAGTTGATGAATGTTCGAAGAAAAGATTTTACAAAAGAAGAGTTAATCTTGACAACCAAATGTGGGTTGTTAAGAAATCTGATGTGAAATCTGGTGATGAATCTGACTCGTCAAAGTCAGAGGAGCCACAAGTTGAGGTAAAAGAAGAAAATCCAGTCCCTCCAATGGATGATGTAAATTTTCCACCATTGAGGACTGAAAACTTAAAACAAAAAGTTGGAAAAGTTGAGATCTCGAATCAACTCTATTATGAAAAGAAAGAATTTGATGTCGAGAAAGCATTTAATGGAAAAGTGAAACATATTTTTGGGAAAATGGTCGAGGGAAAGGCCAAAGGGGTGAAAGAATTTTATGAAAAAAAAAAGAAATGTTGAAACCCCAAATGACACTGAAAAGGACACATCCAAGTTTGGTCAGGCTTGGATGTCTGTGTTTCATATGTAAAAATCCTGACTTGCCGGAGCTCTGAAGTTGGTAATCGTGGAGCAGGAATCGGAATCATTCTTATATATGATTGTTTGAAGTAAACCTACAAGTGGTAGAAAAGTGGGTTTTACCTACAAGTGGTTAATCAAGGTCATTAAGTTGAACTTGATTTACCTTTCATACAAAATGGCTGAAAGAACAATGTGATGAGTTTATCCCCGTTTTTACAAGTGAAATCAACAAAACTAATTTTCCGGAAAAACCATTTTGATTAAAACAAACTTAAGTGTTTTGAAATCATAATGGGAAAATAGTTTGTTGACAGGGGGAGTTCTGATTGTTTATGCCAAGTGGATGGCGATTTGAAGCAATTCACAACAGTTGTCACTTTATTTGTATAGTTTGTTTTCAATTTTTTTCTTTTAAATGTTTTGAATTTTAGGGGGAGTAAGAAATTTCATAAAATCCAAAAACATTAGAAAATTTGAAAAAGCCAAAAACATGATAAAATCAAAAATGAGTTTTGTTGTGAAAAAAGAGGAAATGATAGTACATCAGTAGACGATCACAGCATGCTAAAGAATTGGATAGTTAAAAAAGTGATAAACGGTCTCACTGATGATGTGCCAGTAGGTTTTTGCACATTTAGTAGATTGTGTCGAGATATAAACCTAAATATCAAACTTACTTATCTCGTGGGGAACATCTCTCGGATATATGGGTAACCCCCGAAATCTTGTTTGAAAGACCCCTCTTTCTGAGAAACTAGGTCTTTATGCTTAGTGATATCTGGGGTATTATCCCGGGACTTCTGATTTTGCGGAAGCAATGGCCTAGTCCCCGTATAATACTTTTAGCTTGCTTGAAATAAAGCACCACCCTCAGCATAAAAAATGATGAAACATTGCAAAATGCTAATCATGTGCTGTTGAAGAAAAGATTCTCTAAAGGGAACACACCTAAAGTCGAGGACATCATCTCTCTGATTTTGCTGAAGCAATAGCCTGAGCTCTCATGGCCCTCGCATTTAACCCCTTACAGATATCATCTAGGTATACTCACCTGTAAGACTGAATATTGAGATCTGGATACGGGAGTATATTCTGAGGTGGGACACGCGTATAAGTTTAAGTCTCTAAAACATTAATCTCGTATCTCGAAACAGTTGAACTTTGTGTGAAAATTTAAGTGGATCAGTATACTGACAATCTAAGTGAATCGTTTAGAACTTAAAATGTTTAAAGCTTAACGGTGTTGGTGATTTGTTTCAAAAACTGATATGATCCTCTTACACAAACTCACAAAAATAGTGTTTGTAAATATTTCTTTACTGCAATTTTTTAATTTCAAAATCTAAAAAGATTTTCAGTGTGTTTTAGCATAAATTTTGAAAATTCAAAAAGATTTTCGAAAACTGATGTTGGAGAGCTGATTTTCAAAATTCCGAGTGCTAAACATGATGAACAGGTTTGGGAAAGTGTATTTGAAAAAGTTTTTCTTACAAGTGGTCATTCGAGATTATAAATGTTAAATCATTTTGTATGATATTTTCAAGTGATGGTTTGAAATTGATTCTACATGTGGTAAGCAAAGATTAAATTTGTTAAATTTTAAATTTGTAAAATTTACTGTTAGGTAGAGTTTTGTGCAAGTTTTCATGGCTAAACCTGAGCAGAGTATGAGCCAGACCACGATCCTAGAACAAGAGCCAGTTTCAGATTATGGATCAACATTCAAGGGGGATCAAGAGATCTGATCAAGAGAAGTTTGAGGATGTTTTACACTGTCAGATACTCCAGGAAGAGCAAAAAGACTGATAAAGACTGAAGACGTTGAAGACTCGACACTGAAGACTTCGTCAACATCCATGGGGGAGTCTGTTGGTGCATTTGTCTGTCGACTTCGTCTTGTATCGAGTCTTGTACTAGATTGTATAGATCAGGGCACGAAGTACGAGAAATTAGGATTTAGGGGTATTTCGCACGAAATGACTATTTCGTGTGAAACTGATTTCATACCAACTGTTTCGTGCGAAATAGGCCAGCCTATAAATACCTGTTGTGCCATCTCATTTGTAACTTTCCGATTCCAGAGCCGAAGTGCTGCTGAAGTGTCTACTCGCTGTAAAACGTTGTTATATCAATCAAAAAGACAATTAAAGTGAATATCTAGCTGAATCGAACTCAATACGTTAGTTTCCGCCTCTCGTATTGAGAAGAACACCTCTGAATGACTCGTTTCGGTCGTGAAAACGATCCTACACATCTTTATATTGGGAGTTCCAAACTCCTTATTTAGCCTAAATGATTAATAGGAATCATGGCTAATAAACGTCGAACATGATGTATACATCAAAACATCCATTTAAGATGTATGCCTACGGGCAAGGATGTAATCATGACAAAGATAGTTTTATTTCATAACTTCCTGTCAAAAGGCAATGAACTATGAAATTTTTCCGATCCAAAGGATCATTGATTATGTTTTAAAATTTCCCTAGTGACAAGGCCTCTGTGCCATCAAAAAGTCCTTTGGAACAAGCCCTTGTGCTATATATAAAATGTCGGACGACATTGACAGTAGTGACTTATGTCCCCTGTCTAATAAATATGAAGGATTATATTCCGTTTAAACGCCAAAGATGGTTTATTTAAAAACCTAGGCCAAACATAATCAAATAAATTTAATACTATCTATTGGCCTATATGGTTTATTTGCACCAGGGCTATTTAATCATCAAACTTGACGATTCGCTATATAATTAAATAAATTATTACTACTTGGTCTATAGCCTTTAAAGCTTCACCATGGCTGACTTATCTGAAGCTCACAATCATCCAGTTGATCTGAATAATAATGCAAGACTGAACTTAACGGGCACCGAGTTACAGGCTATGTTAAATACAACCGTAAACAAAACCGTGGACCGTGTATTAAAGGATCATAAGCGAAAGTGTGATAATACCCCCAATAAGGGTTACAAAAAGGGTAAGGCCGGTTCAAACCAGTCCAAGCCAAATGAGGCAAAACCCAAATGTAAAACCTGCGGGAAGCAGCACTTCGGAAAATGTTTCCATGAACAGACCAGGGGATGTGGCATCTATAGGGAGATGGATCACAAGACTCATGAATGCAAGGACTTGAAGGACGCCACATGCTATGGTTGTGGCGAGAAGGGGCACATAAAGACCCGCTGCCCAAAGAAGGCGACTAAAGGGAAATACACTTTAGAGTCACAAGCTAAGCCCTGTGGAATCTGTAATAAAGAAGGGCACAAAACTTTGGAGTGCCAAGACATAAAGGACGCAACCTGCTATGGTTGTAAGGAAATAGGGCACATCAAAACTAATTGCCCAAATAAAACCAAGAAGCCTGGAGAGGCTAAGAAGACCAAAGCTGGAGTCTTTCAAATGAATGCTCAAGAGGTCGTTCAACATAACAATGTCATAACAGGTACTTTCCTTATCAATGACGTTTATGCTAGAGTATTATTTGATTCAGGTGCAGATAAGTCTTTCGTAGACAATGTCATAACAGGTATCAAATGAATGCTCAAGAGGTCGTTCAACATAACAATGTCATAACAGGTATTAAAAACTCTAAGCGTTAAGTATGAAGTAGAATTGGCCGATGGTACCTCAGAGACTGCTTCAGCAATATTAGATGGATGTTTTATATCCATTAGGAATCATTCTTTTCCGCTGTCCTTGTTCCCGTTAAAATAGAGGGACTCGATATAATGATAGGAATGGACTGGTCGTCTTGTAACCAAGCCCATATTGTGTGTGATAAGAAGCAAGTAGTTATTAAGACTCCTTATGGCGAGCCTTTGACAATTCAAGGAGACACATGGTACGGATTTCCTAAGCACTTGTTGAATTTGGTATTTGATACCAAAGATTCGAATATGGAAAACTCAGAAGAGATAAACAACAGTCGCGATGCTAGAGATGCGACAAATGTTAATGGTGCACCAAATGTGAACCTCAATGTTAATGGAGTTAATCTCCAAAACGGTAATTAACGCAGCTGTTAGAAAGGCTATGAGAAAAGTCATAAAAAGGTTCAAGAAGCCGAATGCTGCTTGCTCTAAAACACATGTCGCTGCTCATGAGAAGAGCTTTATTCATACTCCAAATGCGAAGAATAACCCAAACAAAATCATACATTGCAAGGAGCCCCATTCTTTTTAGGATGTACTTAAAGGTACTTCGTCTCTTGGAAGTCAAGAGACTTCAATAGTAAAAAGGGGCCATCGATTGCAGGAAATTATTGGATGAAGTAAAAACCATTAGGTGTATCTGCGGTTATGCTGGAAAGGACACGGTGAGGTATGCATCACAGTCATTCGATGGCAATACCCTTAATTAGTGAGGACATTAATGAAGTCCACAAGAAAGATCCCCTTATACAATATGGGATGGTCCAAGTTTTAGGGACCTTATTAGAAAAACCTATTATCCGCATCATGAAATGGAAAAAGATGGAATAAGAATTTTCCAACCCTCACCATAAAAGTTCTAGACTGTCGACAGTATGTTGCAAATTTTAATTCATTGGCTGAGATAGTGCCCTATTCCATTTACCCAAAGTCTAAGCTTAATGCAAATAATTATTGGTGGTTAGTAACGGCAATAAGAGGGCACATTAAGGTTTCAAAGCTTGCTTATTAGAAATCCATTATGGATCTACCTCAGCTACTCACGTTATATAAATTAAGAAATAACCAGTCAAAACTGAGACTGCCCTAAAATTTATCAAGGATTATGCAGCTAAGTTTAAAAGGATTAAGAATGGAGGCGCTTAACCCTCCTGATGAATAATTAGAGGCGGTTCACATTAATAATGACACTAGATAAATCCCTTATTGTGATTTTATTGCTAAGAGTTACGTTTGGTTTTAGGTGCTGCTGAGTCTCTCATAAGACCATAAGCTTAGCAAACTTTTAGAATTTTTCCCGTAAGAACCCGAGATATTAAGAGTAAGATAAAACTTATAGGCGAAATCATAAGAACCATTTCTTTTGTTACTGTCTGAAACCTTCAGTCGTAGAATTTTAGAAGTATCCTCTCTCTAGAGGAAGTGCGTCAGCATATATAGTTGATATCTCTTTAATCCCTATCGATTGTGAATACCAGATGGTATGACAAAAGCGCCATATGAGGATTGATGTATCTTAATATGTTCCATAGATTGCTTCCATGCCTGATCAGTATAAAGGTTTAATGCATGGGACCACAAAGATATTCCGATGGTCATATGGTACTAAAGTCAGCTAATGGTATTCAAAGAAGATATCCAGAATGGATTTGTCTAAGTAAATGTCTCCGATTAAGGAATTCGTGGACTTGTAACATAAATGTGTCACTTATTTGACACAAGCAATGATGGATGAACTGGAGCCTGAGATTTGGAAAATCTATGTAACCTCCTTGTATCTTGATTTCTTCTCCTAGGACTACCCTGTTTACCTCCTAAAAGGCAAGTAGAGTTAAGATTTATATCCCATTTAGGGCTGTATTATTATGAAATCTCCACGACGGCTAGTACCATCATTGGAAGAATCGAAACCCGGATTAAGTGAGTTTTCAAATAGAGGATTCATATAGCCTAACTCAATATTCTGAGAATTCGATATAGTTAATTAAGAAAGACGGTTCATCTTGCTTATGCATTTATTACCGCAACCCTATTTAGGCAACAAATAAGAATTGCCATCAGCTGCCCAAGATCGTCGATTTGTTCGACTTACGGCGAGGATTAGCTATTCCTTAAGGTTAGTTTTAAGCAGTGGTTGGAATAACCATCTCACCTTAAAATAAGCTTTTCTATAATAGTTGTTATATAAGTATCAAGGCTGCTTCTTTGGAGACCTTGCATAGATGGAATGTTAAACATCTATTGTTAAGACAGAAGATTAGTAAGTCCAATTATCAGGATCTGAAAGTTGCCTTGGAAACAACGAATAAGATCATACAAATCCATAATCATCTGTAAGTTGCCAGTATTCGGCAGAAAAAAAATCAAAGATTAATGAAAATAGCAACCCTCCAAAGTTCTTGTTAAGGAATAAGGTTCAACAAAAGATATCACCCTGAAAGGGTGTGCCAATTTGTTAATTATCAGGCTAGTTAAGCTCCGAATATATAGAATCATTCGAGGGAATCGAATGTATCAGGATCAAATAGCTTATAAACTAAAATCTATTTAAGGAGCTTGGCAGAGCTTGCAATGCATTACACACTAATGATTTAAGGATGTGTTTCACCAATAAGTCGAGAAGCATTATCACATAATGATATGCATATTTATGATATGATGAGAAACCGGTATCGATTGAGGATCGACAGGTTAAGAAGCTCCAAAAAGGATACATGTACCTATTATAGAGGTCAACTTGGGAGCTTGGAAAGGCTCCAGATATGCTATAGAGGTTAAGTCCATTATGTGACAAAAAGTACTTCCAGCGTTTTAGCAAATCTCGAGGTCGAGATTTCTTTTAAGGGGGTGAGGATGTAACACCTCCAATGATGTATTGACACGTGTAATAAACCCTAATGAAGTCAAATATTGAATTTAAGGGACTAATTTTTCGAAAAATCGAAAACCTTGATTATGAAAGGACTGGAAGTGTTTGTATACCTAAAATAAGTTTCTAAATAACCTCTTACGATAATTATATTCACAAATGAGCCACTTGATGATCGAGTGTAGCCGTTTGCGTAATTAATTGAAAGTTTGCGCAGAGAAGGGTTAAAAGCATCAACATGTTAATTCTTACCTCTGAGTGACCTCTTAATAAACCGGGAGCTTCATGATACTTGAATATACTCTCGGGAATGCCAATTATTGGCCGTCTAAGGTTTTTATGCCTATAAGTAAAGTTACGCGCAACTTTGCAAGTTAGAGGGACTAAAAGTGTCAATATGTTTAATTATACCTCTGAATGACCTTTTAGCAAACCCGAAGCATCATAATGTTTAACAATACTCTCAAGAATTCCTAATATGGATTAGATGAGGATTCGATGCTATTAAACGAAGATATGCCCAAGTTCGCGCATTAGAGGGACCTAAAGCGTCAACTTTTGAATCTACGCCTTTTGGTGACCATTTAAGCAATTGAGAGCATAGAAATAATTAAACCCATTCTTGGGAATGCCCATTATGGGCCATGGAAGGCTTGGATATCATTAAACGACATTTCGCGCTACTTTGTGCGATTAAAGGATTAATTGCGTCAAATTGCAAAAGTATGTCGATTCGTAGGGTATCGGAGCTTCCGGAATATGACCATGAGTTAAACATGCCCTAATTATCCTTTATAAAGCTTAGATATAGGCTTAGAGGTGTTTGGTGCGCAAAAATAAACTTTTAAGTCAAGCAGGGACTAAAAGTGTCAAAAAGTGCACAAGTTTGCATTTTCGCGCATATCTCACATTCTGAATATACCCGGACACCCAAAAATTTATGTAACCACTAAAATATTTTATTTTTGTGTTTGTCTTGATAAAATTCCATTCGTCGCGTAGTAAAGTTACGCGCAACTTTGCAAGTTAGAGGGACTAAAAGTGTCAATATGTTTAATTATACCTCTGAATGACCTTTTAGCGAATCCGAAGCATCATAATGTTTAATAATACTCTCAAGAATGCCTAATATGTATTAGATGAGGATTCGATGCTATTAAACGAAGATATGCCCAAGTTCGCGCATTAGAGGGACCTAAAGCGTCAACTTTTGAATCTACGCCTTTTGGTGACCATTTAAGCAATCGAGAGCATAGAAATAATTAAACCCATGCTTGGTAATGCCCATTATGGGCCATGGAAGGCTTGGATATCATTAAACGACATTTCGCGCTACTTTGTGCGATTAAAGGATTAATTGCGTCAAATTGCAAAAGTATGTCGATTCGTAGGGTATCGGAGCTTTCGGAATATGACCATGAGTTAAACATGCCCTAATTATCCTTTATAAAGCTTAGATATAGGCTTAGAGGTGTTTGGTGCGCAAAAATAAACTTTTAAGTCAAGCAGGGACTAAAAGTGTCAAAAAGTGCACAAGTTTGCATTTTCGCGCATATCTCACATTCTGAATATACCCGGACACCCAAAAATTTATGTAACCACTAAAATATTTTATTTTTGTGTTTGGCTTGATAAAATTCCATTCGTCGCGTAATTTGGGTCGTTTTTCGCGTCCGTTCGTGTTTCGTCGTAATTAGACGAACAACGTGACCGTACGGCCAAACGAATCGACATCCGGCATATTTTTGAGCATGTTTTATGTTCCCTATGTTTAGGCATCATTGTAGAGCCTTGAAAATGGCTTAACGGGCCTCAAACATGCCAAAAATGACCTTATGTGCACACAGGGACCAATTCTGCCATTTTAAAAACTTCTGTTGCTGATCTGAGTAGTAGGCGGGCCGCGTAAGCTCTCTTTGATTCTTACGTGGGCCGTGTGAGTCCATCAGAGCTACAAAACATCTTTTATCAATCAGCAGCCTGGTTTCTGGTTTTCGCACATGGGTTTCTTCATTCTACGGGCCATTTTTGGGCACCCATAGTATTAAAAATCAGGGGGAATGATGTGTATGGTCCAGATCAAGGCTAGGGTTACAAGAAACGATCCCAACGGTTCTTGAAATCCAATATAAACCCACTTGATCTTGGCTTTCATTCACACCTCACTTCATTTCTGCTTACTCTCTGAATTCTTGGAGGATCTTGAGCTTCTTGAGAACCTCCTTCAGTCCATTGGACCTCTTGTAAGTATCCTTTCGTGCTTAGTTTAATTGTTTAGCGTTTATAGCCGAAAAGTCATGTGTTTTCGATAAACGCTTTGACTTTTAAACGGGTGAGCCATTGTTCACAACGAACATGGCTACGTGACCGTAATTAGGTAGGTGTTAAACCCTCAAAAGGGCATCTCCTAATTACCACGTTTACTCAGTCAATTGTCGGGTCAAACTTCTTAATAAAAAGTCAAACGAGACAGTTTTTACAAATAAATTCATAACTAATAATACTGAAGCTATGGAACATGTTTTGACACTTAATAACTTGGTAATTAATATAAGAACATGTTTAAGCGTGTTCAACCCGACGATTTTGAGTATAGGCTCGGTTCGGAACCGAAAGTCGCAAAAGTAGACTTTTGCTTAGACTTTCAGTTCTGACCCAATTTAGCTTAGTTTAGATATGCCTTAGGATTCCTTTAGGACCAGGTTATAGGTTAGTGTAACACTCTGAGGTTATACAACTTGGTTCCTTAGTTATCCGATTCATATGCATGTTTCCGTTAAATGCCTAAATGTTGACTATTATGCCCTTTTAACCTTAAAACGAAATTTTTGAAAATGTGAGAGGATAGAAACCTTCATTACTGATTTATAAACTTGTCCCTAAAATTTGACCTCAGTTCGAGGTCTAGATTAGGAGTTATGCTCATTAGCGTAAATGAAAAGCTTTTTATTAATTAAACGGCATAATTAGCTTATAGCCTATCTAAACCTAAATTTTAATACCAAACTTTTTATCCACTAATGTAAAATAATATTTTGGGATTTTTTAAGATTTTTATTTATTTTTAGGCTGAGCATAACATAGGGTTCTTGCTTTGATTCGGTTATTGTCAGTTTTGCCCTTTTGGCTACCTGTACTTACTTGATTGTATACGGCTGGGATAAATTGGCTCAGGTAAATACTTTTAACTTATTTTCCCTTATACGGGCTTGGGGTACGGTATATAAAATACCGCTTGGTCGGGCATTGAATTTTTAATCGTATGAAGGTTAATTTATTGAAATGACCCATTTAAATTGTTTTGTTTGCTTAAAGCCTTTGGGGGGGGGGGGTTAATGACCATGTCCTGGATATCCTTGGCATCATTCATTGAATGGCCACGACCTTAGTACGGGGTGTAGGCATACACCTGCCAGTGCATATATAAATATAAAAAGGTATAACCGTCGGTTTCGAGAATAACTCGTTGCGGGACTATATCATGTGATGTGTCTATTAATCTTTAACCTGGTATTCAACCCGGGCTACTGAACGTATAACGAACATGTAATTCTTTTACAAGGTTATATATAAATAATTATCCCAAGTTATAAAATATTTTGTACCTTGTGCATTCAAATCAATTTTCCTAAAAACATTTTCAAAATGAGTCAGTTAATTGTATTTACCAGTGTAAACTGGCGTATTTTCCAAAAAGGTTAAGTGCAGGTACTAGACGGAATAGGCTGGCTACTCCTAGCATCAATAAAAAGTCTTGCAAGCTTAGATGTTAAAATCTGTTGAACAGTTATCTTATATTTGATCCGCCTGTGGATCCTTTACATTCCGTTTGTAATACTTTGATATTACTTTGTATCGGTTTGTAATATATTCATCTTTTGCTTCCGTTGTGCATTAAATTGTGTTGTTTGACTATGATGATATCAACTACGTCACGGTACTCCCCACCGGGCCCACCGGTAATACGTGGAAATATCGGGGTGTGACATAAGCTGATTGAATTTTGTGCCTTAAAGGGAATCGATCATCAATACAGTACAGCTAGATCTCCTCAACATAATGGAGTAGCAGAAAGACGTAATCGAACTCTCATTGAAGCTGCTCACACAATGTTGATAGATTTAGGTCTTCCACTGATATTTTGGGCATAAGCAGTGAATACGGCTTGCTAAGTTCAGAATCATGCCTTGATCAATAAACGTCACATGAAGACTCCTTATGAAATAGTAGAAGGTCAAAAACCCTCGATGCACTTCTGCATTTTTGGTTGTCTGTGTGTACTTCTCATGGATGCCAAAGGAAAATTTGAAGTTCGAGGGGATCCCTGTTATTTCATTGGCTATGCTAAGAATACCTCGTCCCGTGTGTACAACAAGGTCAAGAAGCAGATCGTGGAAACATATCATGTGGATTGGTTAGAAGAAAATCAAAAAGATGCTCGAATCGGACCTGATTGGTTATATGATTATTCCTCCCTGTTTAAATTGTTTCCTATTTTATCTGATGAGATTGCTGATGCAGGTGCTTCTAGTTCAGAGATGCATATCCCCATTGGAAATGAAGATGAAGCTTTGCCTTTGCAAAACATGTTCAAGAAACTCATTATGGATCCACCAGGATTTCAGGAGGATGCTTCAGTGCAACTTCACACTTCGACAGTTCAGGATCCGATTTCTAAACCTGCTATAGCTGTCCTTGATGGTGCAGTCCGTAACACTGAAGCCTCCTCAGGACCCTCAAACATTCAAGGAACTTCTTTGTTTTCGGGACCGATTCCCTCAGATTGCACTGTAAATCCACCAGTGATCAACAATGCTACTGCACCAAATGAGGGGGAGCAATCTGGAATAGTGTCAAGAAGTTTCTCAAACCTGCAAACAAACTTGAAAGCCCCTGCTGCAGCAATTCCACAGCGTGTTCAGAGAAGTCACCCAATTATGAATATAATTGGCCCTGTAACTGCTGGTGTCCAAACCCGCAACAAATCAGGAGACAACAACTCATACTAATACTCATGCTTCATTTCACAGATTAAGCTTAAGAACATTAATGTCGCTTTGCAAGAACCTGGATGGGTTGATGCCATGCATGAAGAGCTCAGTCAGTTCAAAAGATTAGGAGTATGGAAGTTGGAAAAGATACCTCAAGGAAAACGTACTCTTGGAACACGATGGGTGTTTAGAAACAAACAGGATGATCTGGAGTAATCGTTAGAAACAAGGCTCGATTGGTGGTCCAAGGTTTCAGTCAAGTTGAAGGTTTGGATTATGATGAAGTGTATGCTCCAGTAGCGCGTCTTGAAGCCATTCGCATCTTCTTAGCATATGCGTCTTTCATGGGATTTACAGTATATTAGACGAATGTCAAGACAACGTTTCTGTACGAAAAGGTCAAGGAGAAAATGATCTGCCTAGACAAATGATCTGCTGCTACATTCTTGACTCATTTCGTATCCCTTATCTCAATGTCAAACTTTCGAAGCAACAAAATTCACCAAATCAATCTAGGCCTCGCATCCTTCTTCGGAAACAAGTACTTCAAAGCTACATTGTCGGTAAAGATGATAGTTTTAGAAAGCATAAGACAGTGGCCAAAGTTTATTTTTATTTATAATATAACGAGTTGATGTTAACATGCGCGTTGTAGCGTGATTTTGATTATGAATATCTTTGGTATTAACATAAGAGATGCGAAATATTTAAAGCACATTAATGAGGCAAACCAATCTAGTAGACATTGGGCAATGCTCGTTATGGCAAAGATGAATTTGGTCGCTAATGATGCACACGTTATATCTAACGAAAAAGAAACCTAAAAATACAATCATTTGCATAATATTTTTGTTAGTTAGAAAAATTATAATAAGATAATAGTGATTTAGCTTCTGGTGATGCAATATTTATGTACGGAAAAGGAGTAAGGTAATTTCCACAAGAGAAAGTATAGAACAATAAACTAAGATGGCATATGTGAATTGGTAAAGATAAACATGTTTATTTTCATTCGACATTCAACAAAAAAGAAATTAATAAAAAAATAAACTAAAATCACTTATGTGAATTGATAAAGATAAATTGAAATAAAGTACTAATGTTTGTTTTCATTCAGCATTCAACACAAAAGAAAGTAATAAAAAAATAAATTAAAAAAGACATATGTGAAACAATGTTTACGTAAGGTTGCTGATGGTCATTTCACTGCAGCGGTTAAGGTTTTATGCTCCTCGGGGTCGCCCCTCTCAATAAGAATACTCTGGAGGCTTTAGTGGCTAAGCACCCATGTATGCCCCCTCCTTCCATGCCTGCCTCCTTGCCTTCTGAGTCTCCTCTTGTGGTGGAGTCCGATTGTGTGCTCGGGTGTATTAAATCTTTCCCCAAAGGTACGTCGTGCGGGAGAGACGGCTTAAGGGCCCAACATCTTTTAGATGCTTTTTGTGGGGAGGGGTCTGTGATTGCTGATAGCCTGCGTAGGCCTACTTCAGCTATGGTTAATTTGTGCTTGGGGGGAGGTGCCCGAGGAGTCTGGCGGAGTTTGTTGCTTCTGCTCATCTTACACCTCTTCTCAAACCGGATAATGGGATTAGGCCTATCGCTGTTGGGTCGATTTGGAGGAGGGTGATCTCCAAGGTGGCCATGAAAGGTGTTGGGAAGGAGATGGCCAAGTACCTTAGCGATTTCCAGTTTGGGGTAGGGATTCCGTGTGGGGCAGAGGCCGTTCTTCATAGTGCGAATAGGTTCCTTAATGAGTACCACCAAGATGGGTCTCTTGCTATGCTTACTGTTGATTTTTCGAACGCTTTTAATTTGGTTGATAGGACAGCCCTACTGTACGAGGTAAGGAAAAGGTGTCCTTCTATTTCTACGTGGGTCGATTTTTTATATGGTCAACCAGCTAGATTATATGTGGGGGATGAGTATATTTGGTCTTCTACTGGCGTTCAGCAGGGGGACCCCTTGGGGCCCCTCCTTTTTGCCCTTGTTCTACACCCCCTTGTTCACCGAATAAGGGATCGCTGCAAATTTCTATTTCACGCCTGGTACCTAGATGACGGAACGCTTATTGGAGATGCTACCCAAGTGGCTAATGCTTTAGATATTTTCAGAGCTGAGGGTCCTTCCTTAGGGCTTCAACTTAATATAAAGAAAACTGAAGTTTTCTGGCCAACCTGCAATGGTGTAAAGGTTCAGGAGGGCTTATTCCCTCGGGGGATTGGGAGGCCGGTGCTGGGTGTGAAACTCTTGGGGGGTGCCGTTAGTCGTGATGCAGAGTTTATCAGTGGTATGGCTCTTAAAAGAGCAAACTGTGCAGTTGAGCTGATGAGGTGCCTTAAACGCCTACGGGACCCTCAGAGCGAGCTCCTCTTGCTTCGTTCTTGTATGGGTGTTGCTAAATTACTGTTTGGTCTTCGAACGTGTCAACCTTCTCTGGTCGGGGGAGCTGTCTTTGTTTTTGATGAGGGTCTCCGGGGAGCATTAGAGGATATTGTTGTTTGTGGGGGTGCCTTTTTTGGTGATCTCCAGTGGAGGTTGGCTTCTCTCCCGACCCGGTTCGGAGGCTTAGGGATTTGTACGGCCAAGGATGCCTTTTCATATGCTTTCGTGGCTTCAAGGGCCCAATCTTGGGGTTTACAAGACCACATACTTCGAGAATGTGGTGGGGATGTTTTAGACTCCGATTACAGGAGTGCGTTGGACCTTTTGCATAGTTCTCTTCCCGACCTTGTGTAACACCTCGAAAATTTCGGGTTCAATAATAAAACGACACGTGTCATGTCAGACAAAACGCGTTGTAAACCCGGATTTAATAAGGATGATTCGGCAGGATTTAAAGTGACGTCATGTTAAACTGTTACCTCTGAACGACCTCAATTATAAATCCCAAGACCCGATTAAATGTTATACACATCTTTTATACCCTCAATTCAGAATTTGGTTTACAATAATGGATCTTGAAAAGCATGATTTGATCCCAAGAAGAAAACGAATGATAAACCGTTGTTTTCGGGTCTTGAAAGCTCATTCTATTGCAACAAAGGTTCATGGTAGGGTAATATACAGGAGTAGACACTTATTAGAGGTCCCTCCATGTTAAAGAATGGCTAAAAATCGTGCAAGTTGATTACATGTTCGAAACACCAACAAACAACGAGAAATCTGCCTCTGAGAAGAGGTAGCGCACCGCTACATGTGTAGCGTAACGGTGCGCTACCACGTTAAGTCAACCGGCCATCTATTGCGGGCTAGCGCACCGCTACATATGTAGCGTAACGGTGCGCTAGCTGATGCCCAGCGACCAGAAACCTCCTGTTGCCTGTCTTTCGCGATTTTAACCCATTAAACCGGTTTTTATCATTATTTAAAGACCCCTAACTGTGCTAGAACATTAGGGACAAGTGTTGGATGGTTGTGGTTGGTCCTAGATTTAGTTGTCAACCAATCATGGTGAGTTCTTCACTATATAAAGCACAACATGTTGCAACATTCATTCTCACACTTGCATCTGATCATTGGAGCATTCCTGGAGCTAAGGAACTCTCCCATCTGATCTAAATTCGTGCATTGGACTCTTGTAAGTCTACTAGTTCTTGTTTATTTGAGTTTAGCTTAGTTAAATAGCTAAAAGTCAAACCGTCGTAATTACGGTTTGACTTCGAGATTAGTCACTAATGACTCAGTCTTATCTCGAATTAAAAGTAGTTATAGAATGGTATTTATGTGGGTAATAAAACCCCAAAAGGGTTTCCCCTGATCACCATCCTAACCAGGTCAATTGTCGGGTCAAACCTTTACTTAAAAAGTCAACATAATGCTTAAAATGTCATTTTTGCATAATTAGCTATCTAGATCATATATAACCTGTTTGATTATTACTATAACTTAGAAATAAGTGTAAGAACATGTCCCAACATGTTCAACCCGACTATTTCCTGTTTAGACCCGGTTCGGAACCGAAAGTCACATAGTTTGACTTTCCCGTTGACTTTCAGTTCTGACCCGTTTGGGCATATTTTAGAAATGTCTCAGAACTTTAATTGGATTAGGATACATGTTAGAACAACCCTCTGTGATCATACACCTTGGTTCACTAGTTATCCAATTAATATGCATATTTCCGTTAATTGCTCATACGTTGACCGTTATGCCCTTATTACCTTAAATCATGATTTATGAAAATGTAAAAGTGTAGAAACCTTAGTTACTGATATATAAACTTGTATGCAAAGTTTGACATCAGTTTGACTTGTAGATTAAGAGTTATGCTCATTGTCGCTAAATTAAAGCCTTATGTTAACAAAATGGCGTAATTAGCGTATAGCCTAGTTAAACATACTTTTTGATATCAAATCTTTTACCCACTGATGTAATATATTATTTTGGGATTTTAAAGATTTTTAATCAATTTTAGGCCGAGCATAACTAGTAGTCGTAGGCTTAATCCGGTAATTGTCGGTTTTGCCCTTACGGGCTATAAAAATGAGTTTTACTTATCTAAACGACTCCAAACCTTTTGCTACTGATCACATATGATTAATAAATTATTTTAAGCCTTCTGGAAATATAAAAATATCAGATTTAAGTATAGAACCCGGAAATGGCCTTTAATCGCCATAATTAGCGTGTTTAACGCATAGTATGTCTTAGAATCATATTGGACATACCCGGGTTGATACCTACTGATATATGAGGCAAAATATGATATTTTAACAGTAAGCAAAGGTTAATAAACTCAGACTTCGTTTTGAGCTTTTCGGCTTATGTGAAATTACCAAAATACCCCTACGGGGCATAGTTTGGTTAAATATGATAAATTTCACATATATGCCTTAGCCTACTGTTATAACCCATCAAATTGAGTATGCTTGCTGTTTACATCAGGCCTGTAACCCAGTTAAACATTTAAACTCTTTTACAAACTTTAAAATGACCAAACTACCCCTACGGGGCATAGTTTGTGTTTAAATTAGTTTGGGGCATAACGAAAGACATCCTACTGATGTCACAACATATTTGAAGCATATTAACTTAGGAAACCTGTGTATGGCTCTTACGGATACCCGTTACGCTTATTTCGCGTTCGGTTCGGTTTATGTAACAAGTTTACATAAATTAGCCGAAACGGGTCAAACCTTATCGGTTTTATCTCAAAATCCAGAATGTGTATAATATACCCATATTAAACAAGTCTCTGTACTTGTCGGGTCTAAATCACATTCTAACCGGTCTTCGGCCAATCATGCGTTTGAACCGTATCTTTCGGTAAGACTAACCGGTCTAAGCTTAGGCTAATTAAAGACCCGTTAGCATTCTAATAAGTTATTTATACAATCATTCCAGACTAGAGCCTTCCGGTAAATTGTACCTACGCTTACTTAAGTGAATACGGCTGAGTTATTAATTCTTGCTATTTAAGACAGGAGCTAGCTCAGGTAAATACTCTTAACTTATTTTCCCTATTCGGGCTTGGGATACGGTAATATAAATACCGCATGTTCAGGTATGGGATTCAAAGACCAATGAGTCGGGAAATCCAAATAACCTGTTTAATTCGTATTGCTTGACTAAAACATTGGGGATTAATGCGACCGTGTCCTGGATATCCTTGACTCATTAAATTGCAATGGCCACGACTTAAGCACGGGGTGTAGGCATACACCTGACAGATGCTATATGCTAAATAATAATTTTACCCATTATGGGATTCCCAATAAGGGAATAATAATCATACCCAATAAGGGATTCCCAATAAGGGAATAGTGGTGTGTCGGTTAATCATGAACCGGCATAGATTCGGGCCCCGTATGTAGAGCAAGTTATGTAAAACTGATAACATGAGATATAGTTTATCCCAAAGCATAAAAAGATTAATTTTGCCTCTGTGCATTTTAATCAAGTGTCAAAAGGTTTTGTGCCTGGTGCATTCAAACCAATTTTATTAAACTCTTTTCAAATGAGTCGGTTGAGTGTATTTACCAGTGAAAACTGACGTATTTTCAAAAGTCTAAGTGACAGGTACAAGTACGTAATAGGCTGGAAGCGGCTCAGGACGTTAATAAGGAACCTTGCAAGTTCTAGGCGTCTAAAGTCTGTTGAACAAATGATATGTTTTAAGATCTGCCTGTGAATCCTTTACCTTCCGTTGTAATACTTGACATTACTTATATTCGGAATGTAATATATTTATCTTTTGCTTCCGCTGTGCATTATTATATTGTGTTGTTGACCATGATGTTGCCAACCACGTCACGATACTCCCCCACCGGGCCCACCGGTGACACGTGGAAAATTCGGGGTGTGACACCTTGATATTGGCGGTTTCTACATTAAAGACACCGCCCCTCCTAAATCCCAGAAAATTCTGGCGAATGCCTTATATGGCGAAATTGTGAAGAGGTTTGAAGAGAAGTTTGTTTTATCCCCTCGGCAAAGAGCTGTGTTTGAATGTCTACGTGCCCCACATGCTCGGGATTTTCTTTCTGTCGCACCTATTGAAGGCTTGGGGCAACACATGTCGGTTGTGGAATACCGTGCTATCCTTAGATATCAACTGATGATTCCTTTATTCCCAGTTAACGAGCCATGTCCGGTATGCCGCAAAGCGTGTTTGGATTCTTTCGGCGAGCACGCGATCCACTGTAAAGAGCTACCAGGTTTTAAATATCAGCATGATTGGGTGAGAGATGTGTTATGCGATGTTCTTAAGCGGGCCGGGATCTCTGACAAAAAAGGAGGCTCCAGTAAATTTCCTGACTGACCCCTCAGAGGGGAGGTCCACTTTACCCCCGGCGGACATCCTTGTGTTTGGATGGGAAGGGGGGAAACACGCTTGTGTAGATCTAACTGGAGTCTCCCCCCTTGTCGGGCTCAAGGAAAAAGGGTTTTGTCGTAGGGCAAGCGGTGCTCAAGGCAGAGGCGAGCAAAGTGACAAAACATGAGAAAGCCTGCCGGGAGAATCAACATGTGTTTGTCCCGTTTGCGTTTGATACCTTTGGTGGTCTCGCTCCTGACGCTGTGCGACCCTTGAATCGTGTTCAAAAAGTCGTTAATAGTAATTCTACGTCGCAAAAGGTTTCAAACTTTGTATTTAGTAGAATCGGTTTTTCTATTCAAAAGGGGGTGGCGGCACAACTTGTTGCCCGACTACCTGCCATTGCTTTGTAATTGCCTTTTTTTGTGTGGAATGAATTCCAATATGTGAATTGATAAAGATAAACTGAAATAAAGTAATCATATTTATTTTCATTCAACATTATCAACTACTACATTTATAAGATGATGACGTAAGATTTTAATAGTTCCTCCCCTCAATTGGCTAAAAAGGGCGGCAGACTCTTTTTTTTTTTTTTTTTTTGCTAGGCAGTCCCCTATTGACCCAACAAAATTACGATTTTGTCCTGCTTTAAATTTACGCTTTTGCCATCAGTTCAAATTTATGTTTTCGTCCCCGCTTAAAAATAAATTTACGCTTTTGTTCCCAGCTAAATATTTCGATTTTGTCCCCGGTTAAAAATTACGATTTTGACCCGTTTCAATTTACAGTTTTGCCATTAGTTTTTTTCCCTTAAAATTACAATTTTGCCATCAGGTCAAAGTTATGTTTTTGCCCACGCTAAAAAATAAATTTACGCTTTTCCTCCCGGCTAAAAATTCTAATTTTGCCCTCGGCTCAAATTTACCATTTTGCCCCGTATAAATTTATACTTTCGCCGTTAGTTTTTTTTTCTCACAGCCATATTACGATTTTGCACTCAACTTAAATTAACATTTTGCCTTCCTGGTGACATTACAAGTTTGCCCCCAGTGCAAAATCACAGTCGTGCCGGCAACTTCCTGGCACTCGCCCGTTGGTCCATTTAGTTTACGATTTATCCCTGAATTAAAATTATGATTTCGCCCTCAGTTAAAAATTACGTTTTTCCCATCATTTTAGTTTTTTTTACCAAAACTATAAAGGTTTTTTGTTTTAATTGGTTTACTCGATTTTTTTTTGTGTCAAAGAGTTGCCTAACACTGGCTCATTAGTCCTGAAAAATTACAGTTTTGCCCTGAGCTCAAAATTACGTTCTTATCATCGTTTTTGTTTTTTTTTCCCTAGCAAAATTATAGCGGTCTTTTTTTAATTGGTTGAAAATTATTCGGCTATCGCTCCGCAACGCGAGCGGGGCATCTACTAGTTCAACACAAAAGAAAGTAATAAAAATAGACTAAAATGACATGTGAATTGATAAAGATAAACTAAAATAAAAATTTTCATTCAACATTCAACACAAAAGAAAATAATAAAAAAATAAACGAAAATGACATGTGTGAATTATATTATAACCTATAACATTTACCAAGTTATATGGATTTTTTTCCTAAATTAGTGCGAGTGGAAAAATTATTAAACTAAAATAGTGTTTCTTAAAAAGTATCTACCAAAATAGTGTTCCTTGTTTATTTTGTATTTTTTTTCTTTTTTAACTAAATATTAAATGTTTTGTAAATATTAAACTATGTTATCACCCGGGAATGCTTCCTGGGCTCGAGGAAGGGGTTGTTTGGCAACATCTGAATGGTTAAGTGCTGAACCAGTAAGAGATCTGAATCATTTAGTGCCGAATCAGTAAGAGGTCTGAACCATTAAGAGCCTGTATAATGCTTAACCGTTCAGAGGCAAATGTCTGACCAATTCAGATTAGAGATCTTAACCATTCAGACTATGTATAAATGTTAACCATTCAGAGGCAAATGTCTGAACCATTCAAACATCTGCTTGTGAAACAAACAGTCTGAACCATTAAGTGATGAACCAGTAAGAGGTCTGAACTATTAAGAGCCTCATTAAGAGATAAACAAATAGCCCCGAAGTTATTTAGATTAATTATTAGTAGATAAATAAAATGGTACAAATAAATTGATCAGTTATATATTTTGTTTTTTTTTATTTTGGTAGGTACTTGGTTCCTTGTCATCCTCCAAACTAAAAAAATAACCTTTAACGACGCTCATTTATTCCATTAAAGTGAACTCATTATCCACAACTGCGCACTCTTGTTGAAATGCTCTTAACCGTGAATATACCAGATATGTTGAGTTTCCACTTCCACCTGTCATCCTTTGCCCTTTCCTCCACAGAATCTAATAAGGCCACTAACCCATTTGCATTAAGATTTTGAAGAGTTGTGTTGACATTGTGATACTGACTAAAATTATCTTTAATTAAACATTTAATGTAGCACAATCGAGTAGTTTCCTATTTATTGAAATTTGACATTACAAATTCTATGTCAAAATCTTTATCATAAGACAATGTGGTAGCCCAAGTTAAGTATAGGGGTTTGGGTTTCCGGACTCTCCGGGATGCCAATCTTTCGATGCTTGCGAAGTGGTGGTGGAGATTCAAGACAGAGTCAAATGGGTTGTGGAGGAAAGTTGTGTGGGCTATCCATTATAATTCCGATCTTGGAATTTTATACCGGCTAAGCTAGTGATCGTCGGTCCGTGGAAACATGTACAATATTGCACCGGTACTATCTAGTAAAGGGGTCGACATTGCAAAAAATATAACAAGGATGGTATGTGGCGGGTCGGATGTGGCATTCTGGGTGGATACTTGGGTTGGTACAGAGCCACTGCTTACTTCTTTTCTACTACTAATCCAACTGGAAAAAGAAAAGTGGTGCTTCGTAGCGGACAGGATGCGAGTTGGGGATCACCGGGTCATATGGAATTGGGTTTGGAAGCGCCAACTGTCCGGCGATGTAGAATTACAGGAGTTTCAGCAACTTTCATCTCTGTTGGAGGGTATGTCGGTCAGCGTTGGTCCCAATAGATGGTGTTGGACGTTGGACTCGTCAAATATGTTTTCTGTTGCCAGCATTAAGCGGACACTTCAATGCCATAATAGGGCTACTCATGCTTATGTAGTGGAGTGGAACAACTGGGTACCAAAAAAGGTCGGTATAGTCGCTTGGAGAGCTGAAAAGGAGAGACTCCCAACCAGGGAAACACTAGCCCAACGGGGTATTACGATACAGTTAACGGAGTGATCACCTTCTCGTCTCGTGCGGCTATGCTCAAATTGTGTGGCAAGTTGTGTTTCAGTGGTGCAAAACCCATCCCATCTTAGCTTTCAGCCCTAATGATATTCTCGAGTCCTACAAGCAGCTTGGTGGTTCAAGAAAAAAGAGAAAGGCATTTCATGCAGTTTTTTTAGTAACCATTTAGAATATATGGACCATGAGAAATGAGCTAATGTTTTTGGGGAGAGCTAAGACGATTACCAACACTGTTAAAGAGATCAAGGCAAAGAGTTTTCTATGGATAAAGCACCAATCCAAGATTAGGCATTTAATGTAGTTTTTTAGTAACTATTTAGAGTATATGGAGAATGAGAAATGAGCTAATGTTTTTGGGGAGAGCTAAGACGATTACCAACACTGTTGAAGAGATCAAGGGAAAGAGTTTTCTATGGATAAAGCAGCAATCCAAGATTTCGGAGCTGACCTGACCTGGGAGCAATGGCGCAACTTTGATGTGTTCTAAATCAGAGTTTTATGTCAGTTTTGTTTGTTTGGATGCATCAGTTTGGTAGAATGTTGTAATTGGAGTTTGTATGTTTGGTGCTAGCCGCTGGCTAGAAGTTAATAAAATTCTTATGTTGGTCGTTCAAAAAAAAAGACATATGATTCAAAAGGTTAAAACTAGGGCCGGTTATCAGCATGTTCAGAGTGAGCCTGAGAACAGGGCCTAAACAATTAAAGGGCCCAAAATTTTTATGTTTTCTTTATATGTATATAGCCCAATTTTTTTTACTGATTATAGCCTAGGCCCAAACCCGATCGGTCAAAATAGGTAACAAACCCAATCCCTGAACAAATTATAGGCCCACCTTTGTCAAAATACAATCAGTCGCTACTTGCAGGAAATCAAACGTCGCGTGGTTCTTTGCTTTGCACCAGGGATTTCTGATCAAAGTCATCAAACGGCTGCAGGAGTGCGATTCAGGAGAATCATCAACATCCGAAGACATCCGCAAATCGCGATTCAGCAGGTATTTGTTTGAATGTTTGTTGTCTTTTGAATTTTGATATTTGTTTGTTGATTGAATATTGATGTTACTGTAATACTGTTGTTCCGAACGGCTGCAGGAGTGCGATTCAGGAGAATCATCAACATCTGGATATCCGCAGGTTCCAAGTTACATATTGTCCTCTTGATTTCGATTTTCGAAAAAGATTCAGATTTCAAAATTCAGGTTAATGATCTTACTGTTGTTTCGAGTCTGATTTCGAGTTTACGAGTCGCTAAGTGTTTTCATATCCTGATTTCGATAATTAGATTGATTAAACTGTTATGAATGATTGAATGATTTCTAGTTTATTTAGATAATTGTGATTGAATGGATTTTAATATTTTATTCGTCAATATGTAGAAATTATGCCTCCCGTTCCTAAATACAAACACCTATCCGGCCATAAAAAACGTAAGAGGAAGAAGCTAGAGGAAGAGAAAAGAAAGGCGGACGAAGTAAAACAAAACCGAATACACAAGTTTTTTTCAAAAGAAACTCAAAGTTCTAGTTCTAACTTGGGTGATGATAATGTGGGTGAAGACAATGTGAAAGAAGATAAAGAAGCTAATGCTGGAAGAGTTTGACCCGATTATGAAAGAATGTGCGTCGAGTTTTGAATGAAGAGTGCCATGTACACTTTCTTAGCCACAATATTCAAAACGAGTTGATACAATTATTAGGGGATAAAGTTAGGGGGACGGATAGAGATGCTAAAATCATAAGTGAAGCTAAATCATTAGAAGAGTATGAACTTGGTGATTTTGAATTTTTGGCACAAATTGTCATTTGGTTTGAATTATTATCAAAGGTGAATGTGGTGAGCAAACGGTTGCAAGCAAAAGATGTTGTCCTTGATGTTGCTATTGATGAAGTAGACAAATTAATTAAATTCTTTAAGAATTATAGAGAAGTGGGGTTCTCTAAGGCACTTGATGAAGCTAGAGAAATTGCAAATGAAATAGGTGTAAATGCGGAATTTCGTCAAAAACGTGTGATATATAGGAAAAAACAATTTGATGAATCGTCAAGTGTAGAAGAAGTAACATTTTCACCCGCGGAGGATTTTAGAGTAAATTATTTTTTAAGTATTGTTGATCAAGCTATTTTTTCACTTGAAACAAGATTTGAACAATACCAAAAATTCAAAAAAATATTTGGGTTTTTGTTTCCTAAAAAGTTGAAGACTCTTGATGAAGCCAAGCTTAAGGAGTGTTGTTATCGCCTTGAAGATGCATTGAAGTATGAAGGAGAATCAGATATTGATGCTAAAGAATTGTATACGGAGTTGAAGTTGATTACTACATTTTTACCGAGACACATTGACAACCCTTTTGACGTTTTAGACTATATCTTCCAACGCAGTACTACTTATCCTTATGCTATAAATGCATATAAAGTGTTGTTGACAATTCCGGTAACTGTGGCATCAGCAGAAAGAAGTTTCTCAAAGTTGAAGTTGTTGAAGACCTATTTACGTTCTACAATGTCACAAGAAAGGCTAAATGGGTTGGCAACAATATCTATTGAAAGTGAAATATTAGATACTATGGATTACAAGGAGTTGATCAAGAGCTTTGCTTCAAAAAACGCTAGGAGAACCACACTGTTTGCTTAGCAAGTAAGTTCGATACTTTGATCATTTTTACTATACTATTTTTGTTAATTTGTTTTATCTATTTCATAACAATTATCGTAGTATTATGACTTTTTAGTTATATAATTGAATGATTGATGAGTTTATGTTATATAAAGATTTGCGAATAGGGCCCAAATTTTTTATCTCGAAGGGCCAAAAAAAATTTTGGGATTTTCGGAGACGGCCCTGGTTAAAACATTTACAAGTTAGATGAATTCATTAAAATAACCCAATTATTACAAATGTGAATACGAAAAGTTTTTATAAACTTATATTGAAGCGTTCATCCACATTCTCTTCATAGAAAATCGACTTGGAATATCATTATATCACAAATACAATAATGCCCAGAAAACACACACATCAATAGTATCATTTGACTTAATTACATTACATGTGGATAAATGAATAAAATAATGAAACGTTAGTAAAATCGGTGATATGATTTATGGATGGAATCCCAATCATCGATAGTTAAAAAATAAAATAAATAGACCTTAATAGTTTTAATTTCCACTATAACACAAGAAAGGTTATACGGTTGGAACATCAAAAGTTTTGGCAGTCTCTAATTTGAATGTGGATAAGTTATTTCCATGAACAAAAACCTCTATAAATAGATTTTTTTATTATATATATTTTTGTTCAACTTCATAGTGGCAAATCAGGATTTAAGAATTATGACAACTTGGTAATCTGCAGGTTTAAAGAAGGCTGCAAAAAAATAATATATAACGATGTCTTCCTAAATCCAATTAACATACTATATATTATGCATCGATTTCATGATGCATTAGTGATCTTTCAATTTAGTCAAATAGAAAAAGTAAATTGAGCAAAACAAGATGATAGGATCATAAATAAATTTACATAATTGAATTGATATAATCAATGTTTTCAGGGCCGGACCGGAGGTCGATCCGGTCGCCTTACGGGGTCAAAGGTCGGACCGGTTCGACCGGAATTAAGACCAGGACATAATTATAATTAATTTAATAATTTACATAAAATACATAAAATGTAGTTTATATATATGCTTATTTTTAAGAACTATCTATGTTAGCCCATCTTTATCTTGAAGGCTTTAAAAGCCCTAATGTCATAAAATAAATATCTAAACCATTCAAAGTAGGGTTAGAATTCCCAATTTAACTCTGCTGCCACTCGTCCAAAACCAAAAGCCTCTCATCCAAATTCTGCTACTAAAGTGTGAACAATCATAAATCAAACCTGAAATTGAAGAATCCTTGAAGAATTGATGAAGGTGGTTGTCGATGATGGCTGTCGATGAAGAATGGATGTGTGTTTGTCGATGATTGTGGTTGTGGATGGAGCAGCGTAAAACTGAAGATGAGGCGTGTTTGTCTGTTTGAGGTTTTTAGATATTAGGTTTTCAGGATTTATTTATGGCATTATTTAATTAAAAAAAATAACCAGCCCGACCCTTACGTGATGATTGTGAGTGCATATGTCTATCGCTTCCGTAAATCACGTATCGTAGCTAACAGATGATACAAGACAAGGTGTTGAAATGTAAAACATATTAAGATACAAGGTTGATTCACACGGATGAACCATTGGAGGTTCGCACGAATCAAGAGTCATGCGCTGAATTAGGGTTTTGGTTTCATACATGCGCATCCGTGAGAACAGTCCATTCGCGCAGACAGATCCACACATGTGTTGCTGATTCGCACTAATATGTTGGTTCGCATCTAGATGTCCATTCGTGAGTATGTACATGCGGACCTAGGTTATCTATAAATAGGATCATGTCTTGTTCATTTATAGAGAACTTTGGCTAAAGAGGGGAAACTCTGTCAAAGTGGTTTCGTGGTATTGTAATTCAAATCAATCAATAGAAACCAACTTATTTACTTGTTCTTGTTCAATCCACTCTCGTACTTGGATTCCGCACAAGATAGGAGATCTACGCAATCAACAGTGTATCGGACTGGCCAGCCCGGTCAAGTTTTAAAAACGTTGGATATAATCAACATCGCTCTCATACCACATGTTGATTATATTGTTAAACATGGGTCAAAGTTATAGAACCTAATAATGTTTATTCAATCATGAATATGATATAAACATGAAATTAGTAAAACTTACTTGTTGGAACAAAGCTTTGAGATAAGAATGATGAATCCACGATTCCTGTTATGTGTAACACCTCAGAATTTCGTGTTCAATAAAGTAACGACACGTGTCACGTGTGACAAAACGCTTTGTAGACTCGGAATTATTAAAAATGATTGACAGGATTTAACCGTGTCGTTATGTTAACTTTTGCACCTCTGAACGACCTCGTTATAAATCCCAAGACTCAATTTATGTTAAAAACACCTTGTACATATTCAAGTTCAGAGAATTATTACATGGAATGATTTAAAATTAAATGGTAGGACTCCTACGATGAAAAGGAACAGAAACCCTTTGTTTTCGGGTCTTGTTTTTTAATGCAAAGCAAACAAACACAAATGGTAGGGTATCCAACAGTAAAAGACCCATATTGGAGGCCCCTAAATGAGAAAATAATGCCCACCATTCGTTTATACCACTTGCCCTTTCGAAACACCAACAAACAAAATCACAAGACTGATCTGCAGAGGCGTCGCGTAGCGCGACGGACCCTCGCGCTACGCGAGGGTTGCCCAGCGACCAGATTACCTGCTGTTGGCTGTTGTGCGCATTTGTGACCCATTGAGCCGGTTTCTCTTGCATGTGCATGGCCCCTAGACATCCCTAAACACTAGTTACAGATGTTAATCGATTGTGGGATGTCCTAGACTTGGTTGTCAAGCTTTTGTGGTGTCCATGAGCACTATATAAGGGACCATAGTTGCAACAATTGCTACACACATCATTCAAGTGCCATCTGAGCATTGGAGGAGCTTACAATCTGATTCAAGGCCTTCCTAATCATCCATTAATCATCTAGTAAGTTGCTTAACCCTTCTAAATTAATTCTAGCTTTATAAATAGCTTAAAAGTCAATATATCGTGCTTAACGGTTGACTTCGTGATTAAGTGTCGATAGCTCAGTCGTATCACGAATTAAAAGTACCATTAGATAGGTAATTATATGGGTATTAAACCCTTATAAGGGCGCGTACCAATTCCAGACCTAACTAGGTCGTTTGTCGGGTCAAACGTTGACCGAAAAAGTCAACAGAATTACAAAATATGATTTAATGCACGATTAATGATCCGAGAGGTGTGTAACCTGTTTTAACCTTAATATAACATGGTAATAAGTATGAAAACTTGTCTACGCTTGCCCGACTCGACAAATTTCTGTTAAAACCCGGTTCGGAACCGAAAGGCGCAAAACCTTGACTTTTGCTTTGACTTCGGTTCTGACCCGTTTTAGTTTGATTCGAAGATGCCTTAGTGCTTCATTAGAGTAGGGTTGCATGTTAGTATGAGTCTCTGTACTTGTTTCGTTGATTATCCGATGCATGCACACGTTTCCGTTAATCGCTTAAATTGGACCGTAATGCCCTTATGACCATACAACGAGAATTTTGAAAATGTGGAAGTACAATAATCTTAGTTACTGATTATTAAACATGTACGTAAATTTTCACGTCAATCGGAAGTCTAGATTAGGAGATATGCGCATTAGCGTAAATAATAAGCTTTTTATTAATTAAACGGCGCGATTAGCGCATAGCCTATCTAAACCCGATTTTCGGTACCAAAACTTTTACCCACTGATGTTAAATAATATTTTGGGATTTTTGAAGATTTTTAATTATTTTTAAACTGATCTTAAGCTAGGCTTATCGCATTGATTCGGTTAATACCGAATATGCCCTTTTAGGCCATAAAACGAGTTTTACGAATCCGTTTGATACCAATCCAATTGCCACTGATTTAAAATAATAAATAGAGTGTTTTGAGCCTGTTTTGCTGATCAGAAAACTCAGAATGGTATTTTAAACCGTACGTCGCTTAAAACGGCTTCATACGCGTATTAAACGCATAATTTGGGTTTAAAACCATTTTGGGAAATGAGACTCTTCACCAACTGTTGTGGTCTGTTAAAATTAATAATTTTGCTGATTAAATCAGACCCGTATCTCAGAAGTATTATAAATCTCTTTTATAACCCTTAAAATGACCGAAATACCCCTACGAGGCATATTTAGGGATTAAACTCGTTATGGGCATTATGGAAGATATCATGATGATATCACAACATATTTAAAGCGTATTAACTTAGGAAACCTGTTCGCGACCCTTTCGGTTACCCGTTATGCATTATACGCGTTCGGTTCGGTTTATGTAACTAGTTTGCATAAACTAGCCGAAACGGGTCAAACGATATCATTTTTATCTCAAAATCCAGAATGTGAATAGTAAACCCATATTAAACAAGTCCTCAAACTTGTCGGGTCTAAATCACATTCTATCCGGTCTTCGCTTAATCGTGCGTACGAACCGTATCATTAAAACTGACCGGTCTAAGCTTAAGCTTAATTAAAGGCCCGTTAGTATTCTAATAGGTTATATTAAACCTTCGTTCCAGATTAGGAGAACCAGTAAAAGCTATCTGCAATTTATTCGATTAAGGATTTATACTTGCAAAGGTAAATACTTTTAACTTATTTTCCCTATACGGGCTTGGGTTACGGTACATAGCGTACCGCTTGATCGGGCATCAAATCTTCCATCGTTGGGTGGTTAATTGAATAATTTGATCGGCTCGTTTTAAACAGATGTGTTTACTTTACAGCCTTTGGGGGGTTAATGACCATGTCCCGGATATCCTCGGCATTATCTTACGAGATAGCCACGACCTGAGCACGGGGTGTAGGCGTACTCCCGTGTATAACTCACTTAAAGTGGTGTGTCTATTGATCTTTAACCCGGATACATTCCGGGCTACTGAACGCATAAGTAACATGTAAATCGTTCACAAGATTATAATATTAAATAATTCTCCCAAGTTAAATAAAATGTTTATGCCATGTGCATCCAAACAAATTTTCAATCATTTTATAAAATGAGTCAGTTGAATGTATTTACCAGTGTAAACTGACGTATTTTCCCAAAAAGATTAAATGCAGGTACTAGGCGAAATAGGATGGGATTCTCCTAAGCATCATTAGAAGTCTCGCAAACTTAAGATGCCGAAGTCTGTTGAACCATAAACAATGTTTTTAAATTCGATCCTACTGTGGATAAACACCGGATAATTGTGACTTTGTTTACAATAAATAAATTCGGTTGTATATTATTTTAAATTTGCTTCCGCTGTGCATTATTATATTGTGTTGTTTGACTATTACGTTGCCAACCACGTCACGATACCCCCCACCGGGCCCACCGGTGACACGTGGAAATCGGGGTGTGACAGGTTGGTATCAGAGCCAACTCTGAGTGAATTAAACACTAGCCTTTTGTGTTTAATCTCAGTTACACAATTGCACATATCTAAACCTTCGAGTCTAGACTTATAACATAGGAAAAATTCCACCTTATTCGGTTTTTGTTTTGTCCTTTAAAACTTTATATTTTTTTTGTTATTGTTATCTTATGTTTTATTGACAGGAATAACAAAGATGCCTCCGAGATTTTTGCGTACGCGAGGGCGTGGAAAGGGGCCGGTAGCCGCCCCCAACGATCACGAAGCAGGACCTTCGAATACACGAGGTCCTATCCCCGCCGAGAGTGATGGTACTCGACGGAACCAGAGAGGTCTCTTTCAACCGGCAAGACGGTCGGTTTCGAATAGCTCGACGACTCCCGCTCAAGACTCCTACGGGCCACAATCAGAAAATGAGCCTGGAGACTCACACCATTCGTACATACCGTTACAGCGATCAATGTCGCACCGCCCTTTTGGAGACCCCACTCCATTCTTTCAAGGCCAGTTTAACCCGGCAAATTACATACAAGAACCAGTGGGTTTCAACCCATTGGGACCGTAGGACCATTTCTCTGGAGGAAATGTTATGGACGAGGAAGACGACCCTGTCGAGCCCGCATCAGGAACTCCCAACCATCCCATCGAGGTCTCGGATAGTTCCATTTACCACGGACCACCCTATAATGGTCCAGATAGCTTCCAGGCTATCTTTACTCGGCACGAATGGTATTATACACCTCCTCACCATTCGTCGCCGCATGAGCAGCAGCAGCCTCACTATTCTTCGCCGCATGAGCAGCAGCAGCAGCATCATCAAGATTCCTCTGGGAATCACCAGTTTGTGGCAGTTACGCCACCGCCTCCACCGCCACCAGTTCAACCGGCGCCTCCGCAACCGCAAAGACGTATGAGAACCGGAGCTCGGATGACCACACGAAGAGAAGAGTTTCATTTCAGCTCTCCTCTACAATCAAGTGGCAGAAATTATCAGCCGGATCAAGAAGTTCCACAAATAGGTGGACCATCAAACCCCGTCGCACAGCAACCGCCACCAATAGGTTTTGATAACCAGATACCGGCATACCCGGGTCCTTCGATGTACAACCCGTTTGAGCCACCGACTCACACTAACCTCGGTTACGCTGAAGCCGACCCGTATTTGGTAGCAGCTAATTACAACGCCCTTAACCAGGAGGGACCGTATGGAGGTCCTTGGGGAGTAGGCTACCCAGCACAGGGATACCAGATGCCTACACAACCCCCGTACTATCAACGACCCCCGCCGTCTCTACAGATGTCGCCACCACTGCATCAGGAGATCCTACAAAGTATTAGGGAGGTGCGGCATGAGGCACGGGAAGACCGACGGCGTAACCAGGGGATGTTCAAGACCTTGACGAACTTAATCAAGGGAAAGAGCAAGAAGGATCAGTAAATCCTTTATGTGTGTATGTCTACTTTAAAATTAAGTCCCTGCGAGGACATTTATGTGTGTATGTAGTCCCTGCGTGGACATTTATCTTTGTACCTAGTCCCTGCGAGGACATCTATTTAAGTAATCAGTCCCTGCGAGAACTTGTGTTTTAAGTTTAACCCCTGCGCGGGTAAGTACTTGTTTGACCCCTACGTGGGAAATGGTTTGTGTGAAAAGACCCGTTTAGGGCAATATGTAACCTATGTATAATTAATGGAATGTTTGTTTTATAAATTTCATGTTTGCCATTATGTGCATATATAAATTATAAATGAAATAAATAAATTAAAATCATTCCTTTTAAATTAATCTGCCTATGAAATTTATTTAATTAAGGATCTTAAAGTGTGAAACCTAGCCTCGTGTCAAATATAAGACCGGGCCAAGATGGTAAGACCGGTTTAAAAGATTCAAATCCCTGTTAACATCTTAAAACATGTTAACACTCCTGGCAGAAGTGATTCGTTAAAAATCACATGTCATTCTTAAATGAATAAGGATTCTTTAGAAGATTCCTAATCCAGTTTAATGATCCCTGAATCCTGGATTTACATCATCAATTAAGATGATCATATTTAATGCCTACGGGCCTTGCTCATTTCTACATGAGCCAAAGGACAGTGGTAGCTATGACTCCCTGTCTAATAAAAGTAATGAACTAGGTTCAACCCTTAAAAGTCTTGATTCTCTGAAATCATAGCTTATAATTTAAATTGTCCATGTGACCAAGCCTTGTGTGCTAATATATATTGTTATTGTTTATGTTTAGGATAAATTTTAATTGAAATCCTAAATTAGTACGATTAATAAGTTAACCAAATATGGTCTCTGTTTACCATGGTTAACGAGTTACCCTAAGGGGTAATTCCATAATAAAATCCCAAATAAAAATATTGACCTTGTTTTCTGCAACAGTTCAATACAAATGGCTGACTCCAATGAAGTAAACAGCCATCCAGTGGAGCCGAATGAGAACGCCCAGATTACGTTAACGGGTGCTGAACTAAAAGCAATCATAGACGGCGCTATCACACAAGCCTTGGATAGACAATACGAAGAATACAGTAGTACCCGAAGCGGGACCCACTCTGTATCACATTCAAAGCCAAGGACACATTCAGAGGCTCATAACAAGCCTCCTCCCAAAAAGGATGAACCAAAGAAAAACGGTGATGATCGCCAGTCCACCAACCACCAAAGTAATCCATCTCAGCAGTTAGTACTGCATCAGGGACACCGTAACAAGGGTTGCACATATAAGTACTTTGTGTCTTGTAAACCCAGGGATTTTACGGGGGAGAAAGGAGCCGTAGACTGCATGACGTGGCTGGATGAAATGGACACGGTCGTGGACATCAGCGGATGCGCTGAAGGTGATGTGGTTAAATTTGTCTCACAGTCCTTCAAGGGTGATGCGTTAGCTTGGTGGAGATCTCTGATGGAGGCCTCCGGAAAGATCCCATTGTATAGTATGTCGTGGGATCAATTCATCGCCTTGATCAAGGAAAATTTCTGCCCTCAACATGAGGTGGAAAAGATAGAATCAGACTTTCTATCATTGGTGATGAAGAACCTCGATTGTCAAGTTTATCTGACAAGCTTCAATACACTATCCCGGTTGGTACCTTATCTGGTAACCCCGGAGCCTAAAAGGATCGCTCGTTTTATTGGTGGATTAGAACCCAAGATCAAGGCCAGTGTAAAAGCTTCTCGGCCAGTTACCTTCAGGTCTGTAACTGACCTTTCCTTATCCCTCACACTGGATGCGGTCCGGCAGAGATCGCTGAGGAATAAGAATGCTGAGAAGAGGAAGCGAGAAGATGATGGTTCGCATAGGTCGAACAAGAAGCACCGTGGGAGCGGTGATCACAAGAAGGGATCGGATTCGAAGAAGGATGGGCATCGTTCTGGAGAGAAGCCCACATGCAAAACTTGCAAGAAACAGCACTTTAGAAAGTGCAGACTCGAATCAAACTCGAATAACGAGTCAAGGTCTTTTGCTTGTGGTTTGTGCAAGTCCAAGGAACACAAAACCTTGGATTGCAAGAAAATGAAAGATGCAACGTGCTACCGTTGCAATGAAAAGGGCCATATAAAGACTAACTGCCCTAAGTACAACAAGAAGCCTGAGGAGGCTAAGAAGACTAACGCCAGAGTCTTCAGGATGGATGCGAAAGAAGCTGTGCAGGATGATAACGTCATAACAGGTACTTTCCTTGTAAATGATGTTTTTGCAAGAGTACTTTTTGATTCAGGCGCAGATAAGTCTTTCGTAGATCATAAATTTAGTAAATTGTTGAATTTACCTATCAAAACCCTAAAAGTGAATTATGAGGTAGAGTTAGCAGACGGTACCATTGAAACCGTCTCTACTGTGTTAGATGGATGTGTTATATCCATTAAGAACCATTCTTTTCCTCTATCTCTACTTCCCTTTAAGTTAGCCGGTTTTGACATAGTTCTGGGAATGGACTGGTTATCTCATAACCAGGCCCAAATCGTCTGTAACATGAAGCAAGTAGTGATAAAGACTCCGTCTGGTGAGTCACTTACTATTCGGGGAGATACCCAGTATGGACTACCTGAGCACGTGACTATGCTCAAGGCTTCCAAGTGTTTGAAGAAGGGATGTGTCATCTACATGGCACAGGTAATTATTGATGAGCCCAAACCGAAGTTAGAAGACATCCCTGTCATCTCTGAATATCCAGAAGTGTTTCCTGAAGATCTACCTGGTTTGCCACCGGATAGACAAGTGGAGTTCAGGATCGATATCATCCCCGGAGCAGCACCTGTTGCTAGAGCACCATACAGATTGGCACCCACTGAAATGAAGGAGTTGCGGACGCAGCTAGATGAATTGCTGGCTAAGGGTTTCATTAGACCTAGTTCATCTCCTTGGGGAGCGCCAATCCTGTTTGTCAAGAAGAAGGATGGGTCGATGCGTCTGTGCATCGACTATCGCGAGCTTAATAAAGTCACGATCAAGAATAGATATCCATTGCCCAGGATCGACGATTTGTTCGATCAGCTTCAAGGGGCAAGTTACTTCTCAAAGATTGATCTGAGGTCAGGATACCATCAGTTGAAGGTTATGGATGAAGACGTTCACAAGACTGCATTCAGGACTCGCTACGGTCATTACGAGTTCCTAGTGATGCCTTTTGGGCTCACTAATGCACCAGCCGCGTTCATGGATCTCATGAATCGTGTCTGCAAGCCTTACTTAGATAAATTTGTTATCGTCTTCATTGATGACATCCTTATTTATTCTAAGAACCGAGCTGACCACGAGAAACACCTTCGTTGTATTCTCAAACTTCTACGTCAGGAGAAGCTCTACGCCAAATTCTCTAAGTGTGAATTTTGGCTACGAGAAGTCCAATTCCTTGGACACGTGGTTAGTGAGCGTGGTATCCAGGTGGATCCCGCTAAAGTGGAAGCTGTTATGAATTGGCAAGAGCCAAAGACACCTACGGAGATTCGTAGCTTCCTGGGATTGGCAGGTTATTACAGGCGTTTTATTGAAAATTTTTCAAGGATTGCTGCACCCCTAACTTCCTTGACCAAGAAGAAAGTAAAGTTTGTTTGGGGCCCTAAGCAGCAAGAGTCCTTCGATGTTTTGAAACAAAAGTTGAGCAACGCTCCTGTGCTTACCTTACCTGAAGGCGCTGAAGAATTTGTAGTTTATTGTGATGCATCACACACTGGCATGGGGTGTGTGCTTATGCAGAAAGGCAAGGTGATTGCCTATGCATCACGACAGTTAAAGGTGCACGAAAAGAATTACACCACCCATGACTTGGAATTGGGTGCCGTTGTGTTCGCACTAAAACTGTGGAGGCATTATCTTTATGGAATCAAGTTTGTGATCTTTTCTGATCACAAGAGCCTCCAGCATCTGTTTAACCAGAAAGAATTAAACATGAGGCAACGCCGTTGGATGGAAACTTTAAATGATTATGATTGTGAAATCAAATACCATCCCGGCAAAGCGAATGTAGTCGCTGATGCCTTGAGCAGAAAGGAAAGGGTTAAACCCATTCGAATTAACGCCAAGCGTATGGAGATAAAGAACAGTTTGATAGAAAGGGTGTTAGCTGCACAGAAGGAAGCTGTGTTGGAAGCTAACTATCCTAATGAAAAGTTAGGAGTAACTGAGGAGCAGTTAACTCTTAGCAAGGACGGAATTTTACGGTTAAACGGACGAATATGGGTTCCAATTTTTGGAGGACTTCGTGATGTCATCCTCCAAGAAGCCCACAGTTCCAAATACTCCGTTCATCCTGGAGCTGATAAGATGTACCAGGATTTAAAGGCAAATTATTGGTGGATAGGCTTGAAAAAGTCTGTAGCCGCCCATGTAGCAAAATGCTTGACATGTGCGCAAGTCAAAGCCGAGCATCAGAAACCGTCAGGTTTGCTACAACAGCCTGAACTTCCTACGTGGAAGTGGGAGATGGTAACTATGGATTTTATAACCAAGTTACCCAAGACAAGGAAAGGAAATGATACGATATGGGTTATAGTTGACCGACTGACTAAGTCAGCTCATTTCTTACCCATCAAGGAGACTTATAGCTCCGATATGTTAGCCCAGTTATATGTTGATAAGATTGTAGCCTTACACGGCATACCTGTAGCTATTATCTCTGATAGAGATACTAGGTACACGTCACATTTTTGGAAGAGTTTCCAGCAATCTTTGGGCACACGTTTGAACTTTAGTACGGCTTACCATCCTCAGACTGACGGTCAGAGTGAGCGTACTATTCAAACGTTGGAAGACATGCTACGTGCATGTGCGATCGAATTGGAAGGTAGCTGGGATAAAAACCTACCATTGATCGAATTCTCCTACAACAATAGCTACCATACCAGCATAAAGGCTGCGCCTTTTGAGGCATTATACGGTAGAAAGTGTAGATCGCCAGTTTGTTGGGCGGAAGTTGGAGAAGTCCAGTTATCAGGACCAGAGATCGTGTTCGAAACGACGGACAAGATTGTCCAGATTCGTAACAATCTCCAAGCTGCCCGGAATAGGCAGAAGAGTTACGCAGATCCAAGTCGTAAGGACTTTCACTTCGAAGTAGGTGACAAAGTCCTACTTAAAGTGTCACCATGGAAAGGGGTGATGCGGTTTAGTAAGAAAGGCAAACTAAGCCCGAGATACATAGGACCTTTCGAGGTTATCGAACGTGTCGGGTCAGTTGCCTACAAGTTGAACTTACCAGAAGAGCTCAGTGGAATTCACAATGTGTTCCACATCTGCAATCTAAAGAAGTGTTCCGCTGACGATTCACATGTCATGCCACATACAGATGTGCAAATAGATAAGAGCTTAACGTTTGTGGAAAAACCTTTGTCGATTGAAGATCGACAGGTAAGAAAGCTTCGAAGAAAGCATATACCTTTTGTTAAGGTCAAATGGGATTCCCGTAGAGGTCCCGATTTCACGTGGGAGGTTGAATCCACGATGAAAGAAAAGTACCCTTACTTATTTTAGTAAATCTCGGGTCGAGATTTATTTTAAGGGGGTGAGGATGTAACACCTCAGAATTTCGTGTTCAATAAAGTAACGACACGTGTCACGTGTGACAAAACGCTTTGTAGACTCGGAATTATTAAAAATGATTGACAGGATTTAACCGTGTCGTTATGTTAACTTTTGCACCTCTGAACGACCTCGTTATAAATCCCAAGACTCAATTTATGTTAAAAACACCTTGTACATATTCAAGTTCAGAGAATTATTACATGGAATGATTTAAAATTAAATGGTAGGACTCCTACGATGAAAAGGAACAGAAACCCTTTGTTTTCGGGTCTTGTTTTTGAATGCAAAGCAAACAAACACAAATGGTAGGGTATCCAACAGTAAAAGACCCATATTGGAGGCCCCTAAATGAGAAAATAATGCCCACCATTCGTTTATACCACTTGCCCTTTCGAAACACCAACAAACAAAATCACAAGACTGATCTGCAGAGGCGTCGCGTAGCGCGACGGACCCTCGCGCTACGCGAGGGTTGCCCAGCGACCAGATTACCTGCTGTTGGCTGTTGTGCGCATTTGTGACCCATTGAGCCGGTTTCTCTTGCATGTGCATGGCCCCTAGACATCCCTAAACACTAGTTACAGATGTTAATCGATTGTGGGATGTCCTAGACTTGGTTGTCAAGCTTTTGTGGTGTCCATGAGCACTATATAAGGGACCATAGTTGCAACAATTGCTACACACATCATTCAAGTGCCATCTGAGCATTGGAGGAGCTTACAATCTGATTCAAGGCCTTCCTAATCATCCATTAATCATCTAGTAAGTTGCTTAACCCTTCTAAATTAATTCTAGCTTTATAAATAGCTTAAAAGTCAATATATCGTGCTTAACGGTTGACTTCGTGATTAAGTGTCGATAGCTCAGTCGTATCACGAATTAAAAGTACCATTAGATAGGTAATTATATGGGTATTAAACCCTTATAAGGGCGCGTACCAATTCCAGACCTAACTAGGTCGTTTGTCGGGTCAAACGTTGACCGAAAAAGTCAACAGAATTACAAAATATGATTTAATGCACGATTAATGATCCGAGAGGTGTGTAACCTGTTTTAACCTTAATATAACATGGTAATAAGTATGAAAACTTGTCTACGCTTGCCCGACTCGACAAATTTCTGTTAAAACCCGGTTCGGAACCGAAAGGCGCAAAACCTTGACTTTTGCTTTGACTTCGGTTCTGACCCGTTTTAGTTTGATTCGAAGATGCCTTAGTGCTTCATTAGAGTAGGGTTGCATGTTAGTATGAGTCTCTGTACTTGTTTCGTTGATTATCCGATGCATGCACACGTTTCCGTTAATCGCTTAAATTGGACCGTAATGCCCTTATGACCATACAACGAGAATTTTGAAAATGTGGAAGTACAATAATCTTAGTTACTGATTATTAAACATGTACGTAAATTTTCACGTCAATCGGAGGTCTAGATTAGGAGATATGCGCATTAGCGTAAATAATAAGATTTTTATTAATTAAACGGCGCGATTAGCGCATAGCCTATCTAAACCCGATTTTCGGTACCAAAACTTTTACCCACTGATGTTAAATAATATTTTGGGATTTTTGAAGATTTTTAATTATTTTTAAACTGATCTTAAGCTAGGCTTATCGCATTGATTCGGTTAATACCGAATATGCCCTTTTAGGCCATAAAACGAGTTTTACGAATCCGTTTGATACCAATCCAATTGCCACTGATTTAAAATAATAAATAGAGTGTTTTGAGCCTGTTTTGCTGATCAGAAAACTCAGAATGGTATTTTAAACCGTACGTCGCTTAAAACGGCTTCATACGCGTATTAAACGCATAATTTGGGTTTAAAACCATTTTGGGAAATGAGACTCTTCACCAACTGTTGTGGTCTGTTAAAATTAATAATTTTGCTGATTAAATCAGACCCGTATCTCAGAAGTATTATAAATCTCTTTTATAACCCTTAAAATGACCGAAATACCCCTACGAGGCATATTTAGGGATTAAACTCGTTATGGGCATTATGGAAGATATCATGATGATATCACAACATATTTAAAGCGTATTAACTTAGGAAACCTGTTCGCGACCCTTTCGGTTACCCGTTATGCATTATACGCGTTCGGTTCGGTTTATGTAACTAGTTTGCATAAACTAGCCGAAACGGGTCAAACGATATCATTTTTATCTCAAAATCCAGAATGTGAATAGTAAACCCATATTAAACAAGTCCTCAAACTTGTCGGGTCTAAATCACATTCTATCCGGTCTTCGCTTAATCGTGCGTACGAACCGTATCATTAAAACTGACCGGTCTAAGCTTAAGCTTAATTAAAGGCCCGTTAGTATTCTAATAGGTTATATTAAACCTTCGTTCCAGATTAGGAGAACCAGTAAAAGCTATCTGCAATTTATTCGATTAAGGATTTATACTTGCAAAGGTAAATACTTTTAACTTTTTTTCCCTATACGGGCTTGGGTTACGGTACATAGCGTACCGCTTGATCGGGCATCAAATCTTCCATCGTTGGGTGGTTAATTGAATAATTTGATCGGCTCGTTTTAAACAGATGTGTTTACTTTACAGCCTTTGGGGGGTTAATGACCATGTCCCGGATATCCTCGGCATTATCTTACGAGATAGCCACGACCTGAGCACGGGGTGTAGGCGTACTCCCGTGTATAACTCACTTAAAGTGGTGTGTCTATTGATCTTTAACCCGGATACATTCCGGGCTACTGAACGCATAAGTAACATGTAAATCGTTCACAAGATTATAATATTAAATAATTCTCCCAAGTTAAATAAAATGTTTATGCCATGTGCATCCAAACAAATTTTCAATCATTTTATAAAATGAGTCAGTTGAATGTATTTACCAGTGTAAACTGACGTATTTTCCCAAAAAGATTAAATGCAGGTACTAGGCGAAATAGGCTGGGATTCTCCTAAGCATCATTAGAAGTCTCGCAAACTTAAGATGCCGAAGTCTGTTGAACCATAAACAATGTTTTTAAATTCGATCCTACTGTGGATAAACACCGGATAATTGTGACTTTGTTTACAATAAATAAATTCGGTTGTATATTATTTTAAATTTGCTTCCGCTGTGCATTATTATATTGTGTTGTTTGACTATTACGTTGCCAACCACGTCACGATACCCCCCACCGGGCCCACCGGTGACACGTGGAAATCGGGGTGTGACATTATGGTACCTTGTGTTGATACATCACATTAGAAAGAATTGTTCATGGTGTTCTTAAGGAGTTTTTCTTACTTTTTTTATCAATACCAATGATCAATATATAATGATCATTAGTGATGGTAGGTTCTGAAAAACTCTATATATTCTCTTATTAAAAGGTACCTAAAGGGAAATCTTAATTGCCCCTTTAAACTATTCAATATTTATAACTACTACCATCAAGTAATTGTCGGGGACTAGTTATGTCATATTGGTAGCGTTACTTAAATGATCTGTAAGGCTACATCATCTGGTTATTTCTAACATTGGTAGCCGCTCGATTAGCAGCCCTGGCAGATATGTTCTCATATTCGGTACATGATGGTCAGCATACTTTGACTTTGCAGGTTTCATTTTATTCACAAAGTTTACGGAGTACTAGTACAAGTCTTTCCGTAGATTAAGATAAGAGGCTTTGTTTATATGCTTTGGTTTAATTATCTAGGCATGTAATCAGGGGCGGACCTACATGGTACGGGTCAGGGTCCACGGGCTCCAATGTTTTTTTTTTAAATAGTAGAACAGGTATATTAAATTTTTCAAGGACCTCATAAAATAAATTTGTTGGATCCCATAGTATTAAAAGCAAAGATGGTATGGTGGTAAATCCACTTGTATTCCAACAAATAGGTCTCAAGTTCAAGTCTTACATATCTTGTTTTTTAGTTTATTTTTTCCATCAAAATTAAACTAGTGTTTTAAAACAGCAAAACCATCCATTGACCCTTTAATTTGCTTCTTTAAAATGATAAATTTAATGTCTCCGAATGATTTTATTTAACATTTGATTACCAAATAAGACTTCCAACGTATAGTGGCGTTCAAAAAAAAAGTTTAAACAAAATTTTGAAGTTATGTGAAGTAGTTGTGTTGTTTAGGTAGCTATTGATTTCAAGCAACTTATTAATCACCACAATTTGATAACTTGATTCTTAAAAATGGTTCTTAATAATGTAGTGGTTTCATATCCATTAAATGCTTCTACATTATTTCCTAGCCCTGACCCGACCCGACCCGACTACGATAACCGACCCGAAAATTTTAATATTTGGTTGTGAAAAATTCTAACACAAAAAAATAGACCCCAGTGTTAAAAAAAATCATGAGTCCGTCACTGCATGTAAGGTTAACAACAATGAGTCAACACCTTAATTATGTTGCTGCATATCTGTATTTTTGTAGCGATTATCATACTTCTCTTCTGATGTCGCTTTAGTTTGTGCTTTGTAGCTTTTTTGCATTTTCCTTTATTGCTGTTACTCAAAAAGTTTTACTTATATGCATAAACTTATAACACGGTTAAAAGTTTTGCTCACTATATGCAGCTAATATTTCTCTTATTTCTCATCTTATAGCTACATTTTTCTTATGTTTATGGTCACTTTCAGTGATGGATCCAGGGGCATTTTGTAATACTTGGAAAATTTTCATGATTTTAATGATGTACTACATATCCAGAAGTTACATGAATGTATTCATATTATCTTTAATCTTTAAAAAAATACAAGTAAATACATAGCATATAGTAAGTGATTGGTTTCCCCTTATTCTTTTTTCGATAAACAGTTTGATGTTCTTTTATAAATAGTGAGATTTCAAAATAAAAACACCAAAAAGCCTTTAAAACACCTAGGTGGAAAGGGGGTCTTAGGTTCAAGTCCCACAGACGACAGGGGATTAAAGAAATTAGCCGTTCAAAAAAAAAAAAAAAAAACACTTTCTATAATTTCAATTTTGGGGCATTTGGTTTGATTTTCAAGTGATTTTTAACCATGGTTGTAAAAATTCCGACTAGTCTCCGATTAATCACTAATCGGAGGTTCACCGATTAAAAAATCGCTAGGCGGTCAATGGCGGTCCTATTTTAGCCAAAATTTGGCCATACGCCGGCTAAATTTCGACCAAACCTTATAAATTTCTTCCAATTACTTAAAAAAATGGGTCAATAAAGGGTTCAAACATGTTTACTTTAGAAAAATGCATATAAAAATGTGTGTGTATATATATAACTAAAAATTAAATATAAAAATCTCGATTCGATTAATCCCTATTAATCCCGATTAATCGCTAGTCGGTACCCCACCGCCCGACTAGCGCCTACTGATTCTTACAACACTTTTTTTAACTAAGTTGGTGATTGATTTGGTAATTGGTATAGTTTACTGAATTAACGGGGTAAACGTTATGTAAGATCGGATGAATATATTTGAAAGATCTCATCTATTTTGGAACATGAATGAAGACTGTCATTCTTGCATGACACATCCAAGTGGGAAAATATAGAATGATATATTTTTTGTGGAATATTGATGCCAATATTGGAAAGAACCTCAATGGGAAAGTCCATAAAATACGTTAAAGTAGAACCTATGTGTTGACAGTTGACCAGAGCTTCTTGAATGTGACCAGATTTAACTAGATGCTGAACAAATAGTGAGTCGTTTTTTATGTGTTGACAGTTGACCAGAGCTTCTTGAATGTGACCAGATTTAACTAGATGCTGAACAAATTGTGAGTCATTTTTTATGATTAATTTGTAAGGTTTTAAGTTTGGCCTTTTGGTTTGTTTAGGATACGTGTGCTTCACGCCGGCTCAAAATATAGTAGGCCCAAAGCGGATAGAAAAATTGAGGCTCTTTCTATAAAAAAAAAAAACAATAAAAGAAAATAATTGTTTTAGATCCTTTATTCATATATCATCTCAGTGTGTATACATAATTATAGATCATAAATCTCAATATCAATAATCTTAAATCCAAGATCACAAAGCGTTTGCTTTATCCCCCCCCCCCCCCCTCCCACTTCCCCTTTGAGCCGGCCGTGCTGAATGCCTGAATCGTGTGTATGTGTATATTCAGTTAAATTTTTTGGGTTGTTTGACAAATGTGACGCGGGCTAAAATTTAGTTTTGTTTCAATTTCTAGTTTAATGACTTAAGTTTGATATTTAGAAGAAAAAAATCAAAATCACTTCTTTGAGTAAAATGCCAAATGATCCCTGAGTTTAGTTCACTTTTGTTACATCAGTCCAAAAATAAAAAAATTTGTATCGGATCTCAGAATTTTTGTTGTCATTTCCATATAAAGGCTGGGTTATAAATTTATGTTAACCTCTCTCTTATTTATCATTTTCCTCATTTAAATGAAGGGTTTATTGGTCATTTTAACTCAGATTTTATTTTAATTAAAAACCCCAAAAAAACAAAATCAAATTTATTAAAAACTCGAAAACTTTGTGAAAGATATAAACATAATAGTTAATTGCAAAAATTAGCAACTAATTTTGTTTTAATTTTTAAGTTTGATATTTAGAAAAAAGAAATCAAATCACTTCTTTAAATCATTAAATGTGAGAAACTTGATAAACTTGATTAAACGTCTAAGTATGTTTCCTTAACAAATTTATAATTTCTGGGGACCAAATTATAATATAAAAATATAAAAAAATATTCTAAAGATATTAGGTTACTTTAAAAAAAATGCTTTAATATATTGTATCGTAGAAAGGAAAGAAAAGAAAAAGGGTGAAATGTGTGGTATGTACACATCCATGAGAATGCTTAGAGACAAAGCACCAACCAACCAATTATTTTTCTCACCTTCGTGATCAAATAAGAGGTCCCCTCTATTAATCCTTAGATTTTTAAATGGTTTTTACAAAACCAGTAAACTTTAAGACTTTGATGATACATTTTTTTTTATCTCCCACTACATAAATTATCTTTCATAAGATACATGCAAGTGTTCCGTAGTGATTTTATATTTTGATACCACACTAAGCACGTCTACGATATCGTCGGTGTTGATGTTGGTCTTTTGATTCCACATGCCATAGTCGGTTTTGACTGGTGGTTTCACGATGGCACATCGGATCGACTATGAGATAATTGTTAAAATTTGATCTTTTGCTTGTTGCGTTGAAATTTTATTTGGCAATTAACTTTTATCTTTAGATTTTTAAAATCATAAAATAAATGTATAATAGACATGTTACCAAAGATTACTTTTGCATAGTTATAACGATGACAAATATTTGTGGCATTTAACCTTTGCAATATTGAACTCTTGTTTAACATTTCAAAATTAAATTTGCAATAATTGATATGATGTGGGGAAGTACAATAAATCAAGAACAATAGTACTCAAATAGGGACCTATATCATACGATACATTTGTATACATTATCTTTGGATCTATCAGTTAAACTTTGAAAATGGCTAGACCTTTTAGAATTATATGATTTTGGATTTCTTAGTTATCAATAAAATTGTCTAAAAAAATGTTAATTTTGATAAATAAAATAAATATATACATTATACATGGATCAATGTTATAGATCTACAATGGTGATGCTGATAAAGATATAAAAGTGTTGCTTATGGTATGACATTTTAGTTCTTTATAAAAGCAAAAGTAAACATATAAAGATCTTCAAAGTTACATTCACACTTATTTACCTTTTTTACCTTGAAAAGAATAATAATGGATAAGGTAAGTAAATTGTATTGGACTTATTATATTAATCCTATACAAACATAATTTTGACCTCCAACCATCTACATAAAACCTACTTTAATTTATTCATACTTGAATGCTAAAGTATTTCATCTTCTATACAATGTATTTATTAAATTATCTTATTTTGTTTCTAAATCAATAAATAAAACACTTACTAATTAATCCAGAAAAATAAACAATAAAACTACTAATGATTAATATATATAATTTTTAATTGCCTTATTTAAAACTAAGTACTATATACAATTAATATATTATAACCATTGTAAGTAGTTTAATTTTCTATTATAGCTTTGTTTTAATGAATTGTGTAGTCTATTTTTTATTTTTTGTGTATCTTTTGTCCATCAAATGGCTTCTAGGGTGTATATTTAAAATTTAAAAGTATGATTAATGGATATGTGAGTTTGTCGTTCAAAAGAATGTATATGTTGCATGTCTAGTATATTATTGGTTTTTTTTTATAAAAGAGTTAATAGCCAAAATGGTCCCTGAGGTTTGCTTACTTTTGCCACTTTAGTCCAAAATCTAAAAATTTTAAATCTGGGTCCCTGAGGTTTGCATTTTGTTGCCATTTTAGTCCAAATTTCAAAACCAGTTCAAATTTCTAAAAAAAAACTGATTTTTTGTCCTTTTCTGAATGGTATTTTGGTCATTTTAACTATTAATAAACCCCAAACACCCCTAAAACTCACTCTCCACACACACACACACTCTCTCTCTCTCCAAACACCCATCTCTCTCTTCTCTCTCTCTCCTCTCTGTCGAACACCACCACCACCACCGTGAACTCCACCACCACCACCACCACCACCATCTTCAAAAACCCAGCCGAATACCGCCGCAAATGGCCATCCAACAACCAGCCACCGCCTCACATCGTTTATAAATAGGAAACCGATCTAGTCGCAAACCTCATCTCTCTCTCCCACTCTCTCCTCTGTTTCATTTTCCGGCAAGAAACGAGAGGTTCCAGCAAGTGGAATCGACATCCAATACCGACATCCCCATTCGCCAAACTTCATCGTGTGACGGGCCACCAGACTCACCAAAGAACCCCCACCGGCGTTACGTATTTCCGGCGATATACATATCCCATACCTGTTCAGCCGAACACCACTATCTGACCACCACCAGCAAGCACAAACAACCAAAAACTCCACAGTAACGAATTTTCAAAAACCAACATAGGGGGTTGAATTTCTCTCGCAGTTTCAGGTAAGATTGATATAAACTTTGTGTGTTTTCATGAATATCTGGAGTATATCGAAAAATTGGGAATTAGGGTTTATATGGAACTGTGAAGCAGTTGATAAAGACGATGATGGATAATGACGGTACGATGGTTTGTGGTGGCTGTCAGCGGAGGAGGTTGTGGTAGTGGTAGGTGGGGTTGATCTGGGTTCTTGATCTTGAGAGAGATGGTCTGGTTCTTGATCTGGGTTTTTTGACAGAGAGAAGAGAGAGATGGGTGTTTGGAGAGAGAGTGAGTATGTGTGTGTGTTCAGAGTGAGTTTTAGGGGTGTTTGGGGTTTATTAATAGTTAAAATGACCAAAATGCCCTTTAGAAAAGGACAAAAAACCAGGGTTTTTTTAGAAATCTGAACTGGTTTTGAAATTTGGACTAAAATGGCAACAAAATGCAAACCTCAGGGACCCAGATTTAAAAATTTTGGATTTTGGACTAAAGTGGCAAAAGTGAGCAAACCTCAGGGACCATTTTGGCTATTAACTCTTTATAAAATAACTGAACTTTATAAGAAATGTAATTAACAATTATATAAAGTACTTACAATTTTGTAGTGATCTAAACTATAAACTTAACAAACAAACAAATAGATAACTAAAATGATCAAATAAAGTTCACACAAGAATTATAATTCATCACCACCATAATCATAATCTACCAAAACTTCATTACAATGAATAACATAGAGAACTCAAACCATACATATAATGAATTATAATCACACGTACCACAATCATGAAAAATAAAAATAAGAATGCCATACAAAAATTCTATCTCTACCTCACTCTATACGTAAATAATATTAACAACAACCATGATCGAACACCGTTCATCAGAAACTAATTAAAAGATCAATGCCAAAACAAATGCCGATAGAGCTGCGACCGCGGTAGGGACGAAGAGGGTGGTTGCAGCTGACATAGGAGCCGGAGTAGGAGGATCCGCGGCAGAGACGGATGAAACGGCTACCATCATGACCACGGTTATGGCGAAAAGCTTCATCGTCATCTTCATGATTAATGGCTTGGGATTACTTTGAGTTTGAAGATGGTGGAATGAAGTAGTGTTTAGGGTTGTATGGATTTTATAGAAGAGTGAATATTATGTGTGTGATTAATAACAGGCAGTGGTGGGAAAAGATTGTGACTGCCGTTGCCCGTAATGTGTAAAATCCTTTTTCAGGGTGTGGTGTCGATATCACACAGCTGTAGTTAGGTGGGTTTTTTTTTATGAGTTAACTGTAATTTTCTCTATACTTTGTTTACAGGGCCAGCTAACCCGTGTCGACGTCCAAGGCCCAATCTTCAAAGGGCCCGAAAAGTATTTATAAGTTTTTATATATTTATTAAATTATATATTTACTATATTCGACTGTTTATTATGTAAAAATTGTTGGTGGTGTAGTGGAAAAAAACCATCTCAAGGTAATGTATAGGTCTCAAGGTCAAGTCTTTACTCCAACACTAAAGTTTTACTTTTTAATTCATTTCCTCTTAACCACGATTTTGGGCCCAATTCTTTTTTACGCCCGAGGCCTAAATTTTTTTGAGAGTTTTCGGGGACGGCTTTGTTTGTCTAAATATGTTAGTTCAGGCCAAATTTCAAATTTGTATCATTTACGTCTTTGACATTCTTGAAACATGTCAATTCCGTCCAAAAAAAATGAGTTAGTTGTCATTTCCGTCTCTGTGGTCTGTCCAATTATTCGATTCAGCCTTAGTTTTTTGGACAGAACTGGCATGTTTCAAGAATGTCAAGGACGAATATCAGGGGGGGATCTAGAGCTAATTAGGGGGTTCCCAGGAACCCGTTCATTTCGCAATTTATAGTGTTACGTTATATAGAAAATTCTAAAGGAACCCTTTAATATTTTATAGGGGGACCTTATAAGCAAAGCCATAGATGGTAAACTGGTTCAGCACGCGCCTCTTAAATTTGAGGTCTTGAGTTTGAGTCTTGTAAGGGCTTTATTTTGAAATTTTTTTATTATTTTGTGTCTGATTTGGATAAGGTGTTTGGAAGTTGCTGAGATTAATTAGAATCAAGGGTCTTGGTCTTTGTTTCTAAACTAGGAGAGACACCCGCGGTACGCGGCGGGGTGTCTGGCAAGAAATGTGACAAACATATTTTTTACTAAACTGTCACATATACGACATTACGAAAAACAAAGAAACTACATATTTTGTTTTATTCCTAATAAAAAAATGACTTATTTCAAGTACAATTCCATGTTTATTAAAAATTTATATCTGAAAATCAAGAAAAAACTAATGGTGGTTGCACGTTGGCTTTAATATTAACTTTCCACCAGAGTAACAACTTGCTTGTTAGTTTTTTCACATTATTAATCTAATATTGAGAAATAGTCTGCAATTAAAAATAAATAAATAAAAAGGAAACTAAGTGGATGTCATATGACATACACTTATTGGCTCCACCACTCCTCACTAACCACTAAAAAGAGAATATTAGGTGACATGCTTGCGCTACACGGTGGGATGTTTGGTAAGAAAGATGGATTATACTTCCTTGCACTTTTCATTTTTATATCAAACTATCACATTTCGTTTGTTTTGTTTTGTTTCTAATAAAAAATGTTTTATTTTAAATACAATTCTAGTTTAAAAATAAACAGGAAAGAAAAAATAAGGTAAAAAAAAAGAAACATTGTAATTTAGGGGAGATGGATTATACTTCCTTGCACTTTTCATTTATCTTAAATCAAATGCTTTAAAAAATAGAGGGTATTGATGCCAAATGGCATCCACTTATTGAAGCCATAAAAAATTACTGTACATTCTCTTTGTATTTGTTAGATATAGAATTTTATTAATGTGCCAAATTCGGATAGATGGTTTCTTGAAAAGGATTGTTAGTGCAAACTTAAAGTAAACATGCTAGGTTGGATCAATAACTTTTATTTAACATAAAAGAGGATCGATTTATTTCTTTCGTGAAATACAAATTTGTCAAGAGCTAGAAAGTCATTACATGTTCTAATCATACATCGCCTAATTTTGAATTACAGTTACACCCAAATTGTTCCAATTTTCTACCGAGTTATCTTCCATTTGTCCTCTATGTTTTTTTTTTCATTATTGTATCGTATTTTTATTATGCGATGAACTTACCCGACCCGAACCGTCAAACCGACCCGTATTTTTTTATGCTCGGACATATGCTATTGGTACACTTAAAAAAGTGAACCCCTTGGAAAAAATTCCTGGATCCGCCACTGACGAATATTGTACAAATTTGGACTGAATTGGCAAAAGTGGACAAACTATAGGGATGAAAACGGCAATTAACTCTTTTTTTTATCTTTAGAACTTTTTTATACGAATTACTAGATCAGAACCCCGTGTATTACACGGGCTGAATAAATATGAATTTATATACTAAATAATAAAATAATATATCTTTAAAAACTTTGTTTATTACATGGATTGAATACATATAATTTTATATACTAAAAAATAAAAAGTTATATCTTTAAAAACCCCTTGTATTGTTGTACAGGTTGAATAAATATAATTTTATACATCAAATAATGAAAAAAAATGCTAAATAATAAATTATTTATATATTTAAAAAACCCCGTGTATTGTACGGGTTGAATAAATCTAATTTTATATATCAAATAATAAAAAGTTATATTTTTAAAAACTCATGTATTACACAGATTGTATAAATGTAATTTTGTATAGTAATTTATAAAAAAAAATTTATATCTTTAAAAAACCTCGTGTATTACACGGGTTGAATTTATATATCAAATAATAAAAAATTATATTTTTAAATACCCCATGTATTACACGGGTTGGATAAATGTAATTTTGTATAGTAAATTATAAAAAAAAAGTTGTATCTTAAAAAACCCCGTGTGTTACACGGGTTGAATAAATATAAATTTTTATAGTAAATAATAAAAACTTATATCATTAAAAAACCTCGTGTAATACACGAGTTGAGTTCTGATTAATTTCAGATTTTGATTTACTGCATTTTCTCTCCTATTAAATAATAATAATTTTTCTCTCCTTAAAATTACATCTCAAGTCATATTCTTATTTTTATAGAACATATTTAAAAAATATTTAATATTTTATTTAAAATAAATATATTTAAAACATTTACTGATTATAAAAAGTTAAATTTATTTAAAACATATTACTGATTACAAAGAGTCATAGACAATTTAAATATGTTACCTAAATTTGGATGTAAAAGTATAAACGTAAATATTAAAATAAAATCTCTCTGCGATATAATAAAACTATAATGTAACCTATTCCTATATCTAAGGAAATATATTATAAAAATAATAATTTAATATTAATAGTATATTTTCTAAATAAGTTTTTAATCTATACTATATCTCTACGTATATCTCATAATTATATATATTAAATAGTATATTTCTACGTATATCTCATAAATAATTATTTAATTTTAAATAATTATATAATTTTAATAGGCTAAAAAATAGATAGCTCCAATGAGTGACATGTGTCCTCAAAGTGTTATTCAAATCGTGCAATACACGAGTTTTTAAAAGATGTAACTATTTTATTACTTAATATATAAAATTATATTTATTTAACCCGTGTAATACACGGGGTTCTAACCTAGTTCTATATATAAGAGTTTAAGTAATTACAAGTGTTAAAACACTAGCTACAACCTTTATATCCTTTGAAACCCATCAAATGCTCAAATCTCTTTGAACTTTTGTATTTTTGACCATCTCACATCCGATGAGAAAGCAATTTTGAATAATAAAATGCCTATAAAAGGCCATTTGCTTACCCAAAGAATTCTTCATTCCATTGTCAAAATGTGTTTTGAGGCTTATTCATTTGGTTAATGGTAAAACTAAATCACTTATGGTTGATTTTTAGAGTTATCTTTTGATTTTGTTGAGTAAAAAGTTTAACAGGTTAAAAATTATTTATAATTGGTTCGACCCTTTAAAAGTTATAATTAATTTTGTATATAAAAGAGTAAAATGCCATTTTCGTCCTGAGGTTTGGCTACTTTCGCGACATGCATCCATAAGGTTTTTATTCCGCATTTAGGTCCTCGTGATTCCAAATCTTGGGCCTTTCGTCAACTCGTTAATTGCATCCAAATTTCCTATTAACTTTTTGCAGAAAGACTAACATACCTTTGTTTATATACGGTTTTTTTTCAAAGATAAATCTACAATGGAAGGTGGTCGGTGGTGGCGACAGCGGTGGTGCGACAATGGATTAGGATCAAATACAAAGGCTCCTAATTGTAAGAAGGGTACAAAGGCTCCTAAAAAAACCCACTACAAAAAAAAAAAAAAAAAAAACATCCACCACCACCCAAAAACCTAAACCCCCACCCACCCCCTCCCCCATCACCCACCCAATTTTTTTTTTTTTTTTTTTTTTTTTTTTTTTTTTGCCGGGGGTGGGGGTTTAGGTTTTTGGGTGGGGGTGGGTGTTTAGTTTAATGTAGTGGGTTTAATTTTAGGTTATTATACGCTTGTCACTCTATAAATCCTTCTTACACTTTTTACAATTAGGAGCCTTTGTAAAATAACTTGTCCCTTTACTCTATACATATAAAAATTACCAGTAATCTTTGTAGTAAAAAGCAAAAAATGATTAAATAAACTAACATATTTTCCAATATTATCATCAAACCTTTAATCCTTTTTTTCTACTGACTAGCAAAGAGTTTGGGCCAAAACAACATTACAAACAAAAAGTACACCAATCTTTCCAAGACAACGTTTTAAGAGGGGACTTATTTTTAATTCACAGGTAGCCGAGCTTCATGTCTTCCACAACTTTTGCGATGCACGCCTCTTTGAGAAGACTCTTTCATTTCTCATCTTTCATATACACCAACAGGCCGTGAAAATAAAGATGAAATTTAAAGACTAGCTTCTCAATTCCCATTATTTAGGAACTCATTGTACATTTTTTCCAATGTTTCTGAAATAAAAAATAATAATAATAATAAAATATTGTTTAAGTAAATAGAAATAGAGAATAAGATGAGGAGACAAAGAAATTTACAACTAAATTACAGGGATTGAGATGAGGAATCGATTGTAAATGCTTAACTTTAAAGTTTAACATAAAATACTTGACCGTACTAATTTTTTAAGTTTTAACAATGTATCGGGCCAACACACAAACTTACAAGAGACCGTTCCGCTTAATGTATTCACAATTTTAACCCGAAACTAATCAAGAGCTATTTAAACCGAACCGAAAATCACGCAATTTTATTTTAGTTTCGTGTCACATCAACCCTTGTTATGATTAAAGTATCAACCCAAATGAGAAGGTAGAACAATGTTTTCACAAAAATAAAATAAAAAAGACCATAGGTTGTTTTCATTTGTCAATTAGCAATGGGCCTCACGAATTTTGGCATCCATTATCGCTTATCTTTTATTGAGTTGCTATCACACTTCTGGTCAAACATTGACCCAAGTAACGCGTTTTTCTTCATTTCACATTCCAATATAGACTAAAGTATTTCTTCAAACAAATGGCTAAGAAAATAACAAATTAATTACAGATATATTTAATATTTAAATATATATATCAATACATATAATAAAAGAAACCAAGTTTTGACACGTGTCACTTCCTTGCACTTTTCATTTTTATATCAAACTATCACATTTCGTTTGTTTTGTTTTGTTTCTAATAAAAAATGTTTTATTTTAAATACAATTCTAGTTTAAAAATAAACAGGAAAGAAAAAATAAGGTAAAAAAAAGAAACATTGTAATTTAGGGGAGATGGATTATACTTCCTTGCACTTTTCATTTATCTTAAATCAAATGCTTTAAAAAATAGAGGGTATTAATGCCAAATGGCATCCACTTATTGAAGCCATAAAAAATTACTGTACATTCTCTTTGTATTTGTTAGATATAGAATTTTATTAATGTGCCAAATTCGGATAGATGGTTTCTTGAAAAGGATTGTTAGTGCAAACTTAAAGTAAACATGCTAGGTTGGATCAATAACTTTTATTTAACATAAAAGAGGATCGATTTATTTCTTTCGTGAAATACAAATTTGTCAAGAGCTAGAAAGTCATTACATGTTCTAATCATACATCGCCTAATTTTGAATTACAGTTACACCCAAATTGTTCCAATTTTCTACCGAGTTATCTTCCATTTGTCCTCTATGTTTTTTTTTCATTATTGTATCGTATTTTTATTATGCGATGAACTTACCCGACCCGAACCGTCAAACCGACCCGTATTTTTTTATGCTCGGACATATGCTATTGGTACACTTAAAAAAGTGAACCCCTTGGAAAAAATTCCTGGATCCGCCACTGACGAATATTGTACAAATTTGGACTGAATTGGCAAAAGTGGACAAACTATAGGGATGAAAACGGCAATTAACTCTTTTTTTTATCTTTAGAACTTTTTTATACGAATTACTAGATCAGAACCCCGTGTATTACACGGGCTGAATAAATATGAATTTATATACTAAATAATAAAATAATATATCTTTAAAAACTTTGTTTATTACATGGATTGAATACATATAATTTTATATACTAAAAAATAAAAAGTTATATCTTTAAAAACCCCTTGTATTGTTGTACAGGTTGAATAAATATAATTTTATATATCAAATAATGAAAAAAAATACTAAATAATAAATTATTTATATATTTAAAAAACCCCGTGTATTGTACGGGTTGAATAAATCTAATTTTATATATCAAATAATAAAAAGTTATATTTTTAAAAACTCATGTATTACACAGATTGTATAAATGTAATTTTGTATAGTAATTTATAAAAAAAAAGTTATATCTTTAAAAAACCTCGTGTATTACACGGGTTGAATTTATATATCAAATAATAAAAAATTATATTTTTAAATACCCCATGTATTACACGGGTTGGATAAATGTAATTTTGTATAGTAAATTATAAAAAAAAAGTTGTATCTTAAAAAACCCCGTGTGTTACACGGGTTGAATAAATATAAATTTTTATAGTAAATAATAAAAACTTATATCATTAAAAAACCTCATGTAATACACGAGTTGAGTTCTGATTAATTTCAGATTTTGATTTACTGCATTTTCTCTCCTATTAAATAATAATAATTTTTCTCTCCTTAAAATTACATCTCAAGTCATATTCTTATTTTTATAAAACATATTTAAAAAATATTTAATATTTTATTTAAAATAAATATATTTAAAACATTTACTGATTATAAAAAGTTAAATTTATTTAAAACATATTACTGATTACAAAGAGTCATAGACAATTTAAATATGTTACCTAAATTTGGATGTAAAAGTATAAACGTAAATATTAAAATAAAATCTCTCTGCGATATAATAAAACTATAATGTAACCTATTCCTATATCTAAGGAAATATATTATAAAAATAATAATTTAATATTAATAGTATATTTTCTAAATAAGTTTTTAATCTATACTATATCTCTACGTATATCTCATAATTATATATATTAAATAGTATATTTCTACGTATATCTCATAAATAATTATTTAATTTTAAATAATTATATAATTTTAATAGGCTAAAAAATAGATGGCTCCAATGAGTGACATGTGTCCTCAAAGTGGTTTCTTTTATTATATAGTATAGATTATGTTTTATCAAGTTTTTTATCTTTAGAACTTTTTTATACGAATTATTATGTTTTATCAAGTTTTATTATTGTAACACACCAACACCCTAAACAAATTTTATATTGCACGTATACAAGAGTAATGTTGTGTTAAATGTTCATAATATTTTTTCCACTAAAATATTATCGATGTGCTTTGGATGTATTCATTGTGAATTAGATGAGAACTCTACAGTTTATGCTTAATTGAGAGCAATCATATAGAGTGACTTTTTAAAAAAACTCTGGGAAAAAAGCTAATGCCTAATCTTCATTAGTCATTTAGTTGATATGTGGAATATGTCAAAGTATGTTTTTTGTCGTCTCTGAGGAAACACAGACTTACTAGAGGAGGGGTTTGACCCGCTTTCCACTAGAGACCGAGAATCACACTTTTGTTCTTTCTCTCGAACCTAGATCTACAATGGAGAAGAGAGAAAAGTGGGGATGTAGAGACGGTCGGTAGTGAAAGAATTCCCTTTTTTCTGCTACCAAAAGTGTGTTTTCCCCATATCTCTTCGTCTAATAATGAGGTGAAGATCGACCTTCTTATATAGGAGACATGGGCAACCCTAACCTCAATAGGTCAGACCCAGTTAGGGGTTGTCTTTACAAGCCCACAACCTAGTGTAGTGTAAACTACAACGCGAGTTAGTATGCAATGATAAATAACATAATATAATGCGATAATGGAAATGACCGATCATTTAAGTCGGGTCCAATACAATACCTCTAGAGTCTCTACGACTTAAGTTCAGAAATATCTAGGAATATAAAATTTTCAATTGTTCAACGTACGAAAGATGTGTTAAATAACAAAATTCAAATTTATGCTAACTAAAAAAATTGGTAAAGTGTACTTTTCGACATTTATTAGTCTTATTATTCGATTAGTCATTTTATTATATGTGTTATGAAACAAAAAGATCACTAGCTTTTGTTTACAATGAAGTATAGAGTAAAGTTTACATACAAAGTGTTTTATTGTACAAAATGTACGAAAGACATGAAAAAACCAAAAAATCACGGTGACATTTTCGTAATTATTTACTCGTAAATTACTCTACAAATGATCTTGTAGAGTAATTTTGATCTTGTAAAGTAATTTTGTAAAATGTTATTGTAGGGTAATTACGCTACAAGATCAAAATTACTCAACAAGAACATTTATAAAATTACTCTACATGATCAAAATTACCTTACAGGATCATTTGTAGAGTAATTTTGATAATTACTAGGGGTGGCAAAATGGGTGGGTTGGGTAGGTTTGGGTAATGGGTTAGGATGGGGATGGGTTAGGATGGGTTTGGGTTAGGATGGGTTTATTAAGAAATGGGTTAGGATGGGTTTAGGTCAAGATGGGTTTTTCTCAAGATAGATTTGGGCATAATAGGCTAAAAATATAAATAAATAAATAAATAATCAAAAAAAATTAAAAAAATTAAAAAAAAAATCAAAAAAAATTTAAAAATAATAAAAAATAATTAAAAAATAAAAAAAATAAAAAAAAACAAATAAAAAAATCAAAACGAGCACCAACATTGCTCACTTCTTGTCCGATGTTTCTAATCCGTTGCTAAAAACTTTTTGTCGCAGAATTAGCAATGAACTTGTCGATCAACCGAAAATCAATCCGAAACTGATCCGATCAGTTCAAAATGTATAAAAACTTTAGCCGAAAGTTACCGAATTCGACCGAAAATACAACCAATTCAATCTTAATCGGAACACACCAAACTGTAATTATGATTCAAATCAAATTTTCATTAATCGATTGTTTTAAACTCACAAAGGCTACTCAATTCAGATCTGAAATCTTGTACATCAAAAACAGTTTCAAATCGATTTACAAATTCGTTTTCTTCTCAAGCAATACTCGCAAACAACCTCACAATTCAGTTATGCGACTTGAAGCATGTTACTCCGCAACTCAGTTCAGATTTACTCTTCGAATCAATCAAGTAATCGTTTTTTTTTTTATAAAAACAACTCAATAACAGATCTGGGTTCATCCATTTTAATGAAGAATTCACTTCGAAATCAATGTAACGTGTCTGATATGTTCAAAAACGATTTGAAAACCAAACTGAAAATCACTGATTCTATCAGAGATACACAAACAAGACACCGAATCACACCTGAAATTGATCCAATTTTACCGAAACTTGACTGAAATTTACCGAAAATCAAAAGTTGTACCACAATCTTCACTGTGTATATATTAATCGATGAAAATAAACAACAAGAACTATTAATCTCTCTTTGTGAACAATGAAATCATTCAGATCTATGTATAATGTGCTGAGTATAATCGTTCATTCAATTTCAGCAAGTTTTGATCACTGATCAGTCTTAAATCGATGTAGTCAGAAATAATCAAAACTATAACACAACACATACTTGTACAGATTCAGCGTGATCACCCAAACTCCGGTACTCAGGATTCAACTTAGATCCACCGGCGTAACCGACGGTGGTACGTACAACTCCATCCAAGCAACCGAACACATATTCCGCTCTCCAGAAGCTTCCGAGAGAGAAAACAGCGGTTTTAAGGAACTGATCCGGGGATTTTCGGTGACCTGAGAGATCGGATTCGGAAACTTAATCGCTAGGGCTGTTATATTGGGGGTGAGTGTGATGGTGAGAATGATGTATGATAGGTTTGTGTGGTTTGAAAGATAAAAACCCATTCTGACCCATGTTAAAACTTAGATGAATATTTTAAAACTCATCCTAACCCATCTTGAATATTTCCCTAGCCCATTCTGACTTATTTCTTTTTTTTAAATGGCCTAAAATAACCCAAAATGTCATGGATGGGTTCTTGTTGCCACCCCTACACGAAGGGGACCGAGTCACTGATGTGTTTTAGACTTTTAGGTTGGATATTGAAAAACCCATCCTGGCCCATGTTAGAATTTAGATGAGTATTTTAAAACCCATTCTAACCCATCTTGACTAAATTCTCAGCCCATTATGACTTATTTCATTTTTTAAAAAAGCCCAAAATAACCCAAAATATCATGGTTGGGTTTTTGTTGCCACCCCTAATAATTACTCTACGAGTAATTAATTACGAAAATGCCACAGCGTTTTTTCAGCAAAATCTTCAATTCGTACGCTTTGTATGTTAAAGTTATTTGTTTTGATCATGACCGGCCCTGGGGGTGGGCGGGGAGGACCACCGGCCAGGGCCCGATATTTCGAGGAGCACGTTTTTTTATGAAAAAAATCTGATATGTATACGTAAAATATTTTTTTAATCAGATACATCCATACAAACACCAACATAGCCCCCCTTAAAAAACTATTCTTATGGTTTAGATTAGTTATTAACCCCTTTGCCATTAGGTTTAGACCTTTAGTGAGTCAAATACCCAATTTTGTTAAGGCCTAAGAGCACATTTTTTCGAGCTCGAACAGGGTACATGAATTCTGAGGGCCGGCCGTGTATTTGATAATGAAGTATATCATGATATGATATATTCCATAGTGTAGAAAATACGTGGCATTTATGGATTTTCTAGTTTCTAAATGGATCAAATTATGTTACTATAAGAAAACGCTCTAAGAGATCTTAAGAAACCAGATGAATAAATTTTATTCGAGGCCATAAGAAAACGCTCTAAAAGATATTAAGAAACCAGATGAATAAGTTTTATTCTAGGCCACAGACAAATACCGCGCAATGATCAAGATGTATCTAGTTTATATAATTACAATGGTGAATAACGAATGAAGTGTATATAAAAAAATATAAGGATGAGGTGGGTTAACAAGAGAAATTTATAAAACATGATTTCAAGTTTAAGAATATTAAAGTTTTTGGGTGTGTGTTCAGGTTGTCTAGTAGTTGATCTGGAATTTTAAAATAGTGTTTTGATTTATATTATGTTTGTTTTCACGATTAAATGAAGTTTTTTTAGTTCTTTATTTGAACTATAAAACTTATATTAGAACGCCCGTAATGGGGCGTTTGTTTTAAAAGAAAAATTCAAAAAAAAAACGCGAGAACACGCCCTCAAATCACTACACCCCGGCGTTTTGGGGCGATATTCGACAAAAAAAGGCCCAAGGCGTTTTTTGAAACATGCTGAAGGGGCTTGTGGCAATGGTTGACTGACCAATGGGGCATTGTGGCATTATTTAATTTAAAAAAGAAATTGTGTAATTAATGCAAGGAGCGTTATTGTGCATTATTCCCACTACGCCACTTTTGCAAAAACGCCCAATAATGCCCCCATGCTGACTGAACTGCCACATGGCAGAAAACGCCCTAGGGTGGGAACATTATTCAACAAGGGTCAATCTATTTGGACACCTTATCTGCCTATTTAGACACCCTTTGCCTCGTATAGGCCTATACGAGGCGTATAGGGTTACATCAAAATCAGTGCCTGACTCATGTCACTTCTGGTTTGACCCCTTCAAGACGCCTCGTATAGGTCTATACTGGGCGTATAGGACCCTTCGTATAGGCCTCATATGTGACCCTTTGCCCCTTATATGCCTCGTATAGGCCTATACTGGGCGTCTTGAAGGGTTTTTTTTTTTTTTTTTTTTTTTAACAAACATTTTATACAATATTAATCGTTTTAGCAAACTTTTATACAAAAACAAGTTTTTTTATTTTAAATAATTAATATTAGGACCCCTCGTTGGTTTTTTTTAGTTGAAAAATAGATGTTTTGGTAGGGTAATTTGATTGTTTTTTGAGGGTGATGTTTTTTGAGTAAAAAAATGGTGTATAGTATAAGTCTAGTATAGGTCCCATATAGGTCTTGTATAAGCCTATAGGCCTAAACGGGACCTAAACCACACCTATAGTCCTATACGAGTGTTGTATCTTATCCAATAGTCTAATATCGTATTGTATTGTATCGTATCATATCGTATCGTATAGTATAGTATAGTGTAGTATAAGTCTCGTATAGGTCTTGTATAAGCCTATCGTGTTGTATCGTATCGTATAGTATAGTATAAGTCTCGTATAGCTCTCGTATAGACCTATATGGGACCTATACGAGACTTATACTATACACTATACGATACAATACGATACCATACTATACTATACGATACAATACGATACTATCGTATCATATAGTGTAGTATAGGTCCCTTATAGGTCTTGTATAGGCCTATCGACGTATACGGGCGTTGTATCGTATCGTATAGTGTATAGTATAAGTCTAGTATATGGCCCCTATAGGTCTTGTATAAGCCTATAGGCCTAAACGGGACCTAAACCACACCTATAGTCCTATACGAGTGTTGTATCTTATCCAATAGTCTAGTATCGTATTGTATTGTATCGTATCATATCGTATCGTATCGTATAGTATAGTATAAATCTCGTATAGGCATTGTATGGGCCTATGGATGTGGTATCGTATCCTATAGTATCGTGTTGTATCGCATCGTATCGTATAGTATAGTGTAGTATAAGTCTCGTATAGGTCTTGTATAAGCATATCGTGTTGTATCGTACCGTATAGTATAGTATAAGTCTCCTATAGGCATCGTATAATTAATATTAGTGTTATTATAATTAATATGAGTTTTTTATAATTAATATTAGTGTTATTGATATTAATATGAGTTTTTTTATAATTAATATTAGTGTTATTATAATTAATATGAGTTTTTTATAATTAATATTAGTGTTATTATAATTAATATGAGTGTTATTATAATTAATATGAGTTTTTTTATAATTAATATGAGTTTTTTTATAGTTAATATTAGTGTTATTGATATTTAAAAAGAGAAAACAAAAAAAAAAACCCTTCAAGACGCCCAGTATAGGGCTATACTGGGCGTCTATTTGGACCAAAAGACCATTATACCCCTGAATTAGGCCTATACTGGGGGCAATTCAGGGGTTTAATGGTCTTTTGGACCCTTCGTATAGCCCCAGTATAGCCCTATACTGGGCGTCTATTTTTATTTTTTTTTGTTTTTTCTTTTTAAATATTAATAAAGAAAACAAAAAATAATAATAATAGACGCCCAGTATAGGGCTATACTGGGCGTATACGAGGGGTCCAAAAGACCATTATAGCCCTGAATTAGGCCTATACTGGGGGCAATTCAGGGGTTTAATGGTCTTTTGGACCCTTCGTATAGCCCTATACTGGGCGTCTTGAAGGGTTTTTTTTTTTTTTTTTTAACAAACATTTTATACAATATTAATCGTTTTAGCAAACTTTTATACAAAAACAATAAAACTTTTTTTAAAAAAAACAACTCAAATTACCCCACCAAAACACCCATTTTTTACTCAAAAAACATCACTCTCCAAAAACAATCAAATTACCCTACCAAAACATCCATTTTTCAACTAAAAAAAAAACCAACGAGGGGTCCTAATATTAATTATTTAAAATAAAAAAACTTGTTTTTGTATAAAAGTTTTGCTAAAACGATTAATATTGTTAAAATGTTTGTTAAAAAAAAAAAAAACTCTTATATACGCCTAGTATAGGCCTATACTAGGCATATAAGAGAGGCAAAAAAGACCAATTTACCCCCAGTATAGACCTAAATCAGGGGCTAAATGGTCTTTTTTCCCCTAGACGACCAGTATAGGCCTATACGAGGCGTATACGAGGCAAATAAGACAAAATATGACATAATCAGAGATTCTCTTGGAAATTGAAAAAGGCTATACGCCTCGTATAGGTCTATACGAGGCGTCTTGAAGGGTGTCCAAATAGGCAATAAGGTGTGTAAATATGTAGACCCTTCAACAAACGACTACGTATGCTATTTGCTGTATACCAACTTGTATATTAATTGTCTTTACCCAAAAAAAACTTGTATATTAATTGTTGACTTTTAGTCTTTTGCTATAATTTTTTAATAACTAGTATTAAAGTCCGCGCGCGTTGCGCCGCGGGTGCGGCATGCTAAACCGGAACGTTCTATAAGCCTTGTTAGGTATAAAATAACAAAGATGATTAAAAAGTCGCAACAAATTGAGTATTTCTTATTTAGTTTCACCAAAATAAACCCAATGATACTCAATGATATTTCGAGGCTTCCTTTGAATATGTACACACTATACACATCAATGAGACCAAGTGAACATCAAGTACTCTTTACAAACCAAGCTACATCTATAATTGAAAGTCAGTGAACCATTTAGCAGCCTCGCCTCCCTCGTCCAGTGCCAAGACAGAACACTTCTAGACCAACACTCCATCAGACCACAAACCTTGTTTTGCCAACTGAATAGTAGCAACAATAGAGCATAGAGTTGGTGTATTCTATTCTTCATAATAGTGATAATTTGGATATATGCAGAAAATAAAAGTTTAGTAAGCACTTTAAAAGTGAGTAATCCTAAGTTATGTAATAAGCATTTAAGTACATGAGATTGTAGTTGGCATATACGCAAATAATATATCGGCCAAATTTTAAATGCCATAGTTAAAAATATCATTAGAACTTATCTGAAAGAATGTGTGCGCTCTCACCTCTTATATATGGCCTAAGTTGCTCTTATTATCTCCATGTACACATGCTAACAAACTTTGAGAGATCATCATCTCAACAGTTATGCTTTCATCTCAATAATTACACTTAACAGGGTCCAGAAGAAGGGGTATTGCAGCGTAAATCGACTTAAGAAAAGGAAAAGAAAAAAAAAAAAAACTGGTTAAAGTTCAGAGGTGTTAAATACAGCATTCTACCAGTTTCCCTTATTATGTTATTTTATGTAATTTGATTATTAGCTTGGGGTAAACTAAAATGAAGATAAATGACTAACCAAAAACCAAATCTTACCCAAACAGTCAATGTTCCGGCCCCTTCCATGTCATCTGGCGATCACTGTTCACAAACAACACAGAACGATCTGATCAGTCAATGTTATAAAAGTGATAAGGCAAGGCCATTTTTATATATCCTAAAGTAGGGATGAGCATTTGGCGCCGGGTACCGGTACCGATCATTTTCGGTACCGGTACGGCGGTACCGGTACCCTGGGTTCCCGCTTTTTGAGACCGGTAACGGTTCGGCACAGTACCGATAGTTCCGATACCATGCTCATCCCTAATCCAAAAGATGATCCCATTTACCACAAATCACTTTTATACCCAAAATTGATTAACATTAAAAAAGAAACCACTTAGGCTATAAAAAGAAAATTTAAAACATATGTAAACTCATCAAAATCAACAACTGCAAAAACTTTAAGCAATCAAGAAATCTGACAATATGCCAAGAGTAGAACTTCTAAACTTTTTTTTGCATATAATTCAAATAAACAGTATGTATTCTTTAATCTTAACCTAACTATGAAACTCATAATGCTTTTTTAATATATTATATATAGTAAATAGATTAAATGGATCCATTTAATCTCTTTTCTAGTATTTAAATGAAATTCATTATATAGTTAATAGATTAAATGGATTCTCTTGATCTTAACCTAACTGTGTAACTATTTATGACATCGACAAATGCTTTTTTTAATCATAAACTATCTATTTATTTTTTCGTCAAGTTGCTGAAACAACATACACAGTGATGAAGTGAATGACAAAAAGAAACATATACATGTAACATGGACTTACAATGGGATAAGGGGCAGCGTCTTGCTTGCTCATGATCCTTAGGACACTTGTTCCTATACCCACAACCATCTTAGCGGTCCATTTTGGATAGGCTCTAGCCGGCGCCCCAAGTTCATATTCCACTCGCCCGTATTCCTTCTGAATCTATCAAAATTTAGCTTGGTTATGCTAGTAGCTAGAGGTAGTGATTCTGACCCTTTAATGTAAAATGTACATGCATATATAATAATTAATAAGCATACATTTTATAGCAACTCTAATTAGTAGTGGCAATTTTGACCAGTTTCTTATAAATGGGTTGATTTAAGTTATGTTTTCTTGCTAAAAGTACAAACAGGTAAAACAGTTATGTTCCTTCTCAAACATGTACAATAAATAATAGTAATAGCTTGAAAGGAATCAGGTCGAAAGTCAGACAAAGTGTATCTTATAACATATAACCTACTAAATGTTTATCGGGGCAAAAATCTTGTAAACATTAATTCATATTGTTCATAATCTCTTACCCATCTCAAATCCCACATTCAAGCTAATATTAGGGTTGTTCATGGCTTGGTTTAAAACCGCGAAACCGTCCAAACCCTTCGTGGTCGGTTTTTTTATTTACTTTCGGTCGGTCGGCTTCAAAAAGTTTAAATCGTAACGAATGGTTTGGTTTGCGATTTTTACCAAAAACCGGCTGTATAAAACCGAACCGGCCCTATAATTTAACTATATATAAATTATATTTTTTTATATTGGAAATATATAACTATTTATAATTTTTCTTATTATATTTAGATAATTGGGATCTTTTTGTTTTAGCCTAGCATTAGCCCATTGTAGTGTACATCTAGTAGCTTCCTCATTTTGATTTAGATGTATTTTGATGCACTTGAACGTTTGTTTTGAGCTATTTGGATAGTTGATAAATTGATACATGGTTGTTTTTTTTTATTACAAATTACAATTGAAGTTTGGAGTAGTTTGTTTTGAATAGCTTATTGAAGCTTTCTTTTGTATAAACAAAGCTTAAATTCTTGACATATTGATTAAATTATGAGATAGCTTGTCATTTAGTAGTTTTATCTTTTTGAAATCCTGTAATCCTATATTAAACAATCTGATTAAAATTTGGACAGCATGTATTTTGACAACTTACATTTGAATTATTTTGAACCTGCATAAAAAGTCCTAAACCATGAAACCAAACCGCAGCCAAACCGTAAGTAATGGTTTGGTTTGGTTTGGTTTGGTTCGGTTTTTATTTTCAACGGTTCGGCTTCGGTTTTCTTTGAGCAAAAACCGTTACTAACGGTTTGGCTAACGGTTTGACTCAAAAACCGTCAAACCGGACCGTGAACACCCCTAGCTAATATATTTATAATCGAACCTGAATCACATGTTGCAAAAACTCTTCCTGATGCTTGAGACCATAAGGGCCGACCAGCTACCCGTTCCACCACCGGCGATTGGACCAGTGCCGCCATGATTCTAGGTCCACCACCACCACTGCATTTATATGTTATTATGTTATATAAGAAGTTATAAGTTACTAAGTTTATTTTGTGAAAGAAAAAGCCAAAAGAGATGTACCCAGTTGCGATTAAGGAGCAGATTGTTGTGTTGGAACGTTAGATCTTGATGAACTTTCTCAGAAGAAGTGATTATTTCCAGATTTCTGTAGTGGATACCGACACTTATCCCGATCTCTGCAAACACCTCCCGATCTTGCACCATGATCGGCTTCAGATCCATTGTAGATGACAACACCGATTTCACTCTGCCACCTCTCTATAAAATTGTGGGTGAAGAACAACCAAATTTAAAAACCTAAATCCATGGTAAAGCAAAAAAGGTAAAGCAGAGGACACGTATAAGGACACACGTCAAAACCTAAGCCTTACTTTCCATATACAAAACATTATGCAGTAGGTACAACCAGTACTGCACTATAATGTTTTAAATTAATAATATATATAAATATTTTTACTTCACAGTCTTTTTTAATAAAGAGAGTTACCTACCAATGTTAACTTTTAGTCTTTTGGCTATAATTTTTTAATAATATTTTTACTTCACAGTCTTTTGCTATAAGTTTTTAACAATATTTTTACTTCACAGTCTTATGCTATAATTTTTTAATAAAGAGAGTTACCTACCAATATTAACTTCTAGTCTTTTGCTATATTTTTTTAATAATATTTTTACTTCACAGTCTTTTGCTATAATTTTTTTACTTCACAATTTGGGTTAGTCGGGCCTTTTAAAAGGCAATGATAATAAATTAATAATACCTACAAAAAAGGCTGTTACTTGTTGGTTTGATTCGGTTAGAAATGATAATAAATAATAACTAGGGGTTTGCCCCGTCCCGCGTTGCGGGGCATTAGCCAAATATTTCTCTATCATAACATGTTCGTCTGTGTTTTTGTTACCTGTACATACTACTTATAACACGATCTCAAAAAAATTACACTAAGTCAACCAAATAAATTAAAACACTATCATACTTTTGCTTAAGGAAAACAAAAAGATAGAAAAACTATAATTTTAAACTCGGGGCAAAATTGTAATTTTTCAGGATAAATGGGCGTGTGTCAGGAAGTCGCCTAACACGAATAAAAATTACACCGAGTCAAACAATTAAAATAAAGCACTACCAAAATTTTCTAAAAAAAAACTAAAACGATGGCATAACTGTAATTTTACACTGGGGACAAAATCGTAATTTGACTGGAAAAGCAAAGAAAAACGATGCCAAAAATGTAAATTTAAATTGAGGGTCAAATCGTAATTTCGCTGGGGGGGAAAAATAATGGCAAAACTGTAAATTTAAACAGGTCAAAATCGTAATTTTTAACCGAGGGCAAAATTGTAATTTTTAGTTGGGGGCAAAAGCATGATTTTATTATGAACTGGGGTAAAAACGTAATTTTGAACTGATGGCGAAATCGTAATTTTAAAGCGATGATAAAATCATAAATTGGTTGGGCCAATTGGGGAGTTCCAGGCAGCTGCCTGGCAATACTCCTCCATCTTGTGTCTGTAGTTATACACTGGGGGCAAAATCCTAATTTGACTGAGAAAGCAAACAAAAACGATGACAAAAATGTAAATTTAAATTGAGGGCAAAATCGTAATTTAGCTCGGAAGAAGAAAACAAAACTAATGGCGAAACTGTAAATTTAAACGGGGCAAAATCGTAATTTTGAACCAGGGGTAAAATCATATTTTTTCACAGGGGGCAAAAGCATAATTTTATTTTGAACTGGTGGTAAAAACATAATTTTAAACTGATGGCAAAATCGTAATTTTAAAGCGGGAAAAAATCGTAAATTGGTTTGGGCCCAAAAGGCAAAAAAAAGTCTAAAAGAAAAGAAAATAATAAACCACTGTTCACGGAAGTTGTAAAATGTAATAGAGTAAATTTGCTGATTTAATTTAAAGCAAATTACTTGCATTGTTGTGTTGTTACAGGATTTGATGAGCTCGGTACCAACCGGTACCGAAAATACCGTTACTGAAATACCCAAAAGTGGGTACAGGTACAGAATATACCTGATACGGTACGGTTCGGTACCGGTCGGTACTGGTACGACACCGGTATTTGAAGGTAAAAACCGGTGAATACCGGTGCCGAACTGGTACCGAAAATACACTGGTTTGGTAAATCAGATACCGGTACCAATACCCGATACCATTTGCTAATTTGCTAATGAATGTTACTATTCATTCCTGTCAAATTTTAATATATAGGTGAATTTTAATATATAGGTGAATACCTACAAACATGGGCCATACAAATGGGTTAGGACAAGATGACCTACTCTGGCCCATTACTGTACGGGCTACCTTTGGGTAACAACTAAGTAACTAACCCATATGCATTTAGAATCATATGCAAGGACCAAACAACCAACGGAACAAACGAGTAGTTAAGTAGTGATGATTCCCGGTTAGTGATCATCTATGTTCTCTTTGCGGCTTGGAATCGGAAACTGTGAATCACAGTTTCATTGCGTGCTACCTGGCCACGGTCCTTTGGCAGAAGATAAGTTTGTGGTGCAATACCCCATTTCCTTATGCCTTCTCGTTTCATGACATATTGGAGGTCTATGACCACTGCAGCTTGAAAGGATGCTTACCACGGCATAGTCATTATTACTTGTTGGAGGTTATGGAAAGCTCGGAATGAGTTGGTTTTCTCGGGCAAGGCCGTGAAGATTGAGGACATTTTTAGCGATGTTAAGGTTGTCGGGTTTCTTTGGTTCAAAAATAGATTGAAACACAAAGTAGTGTCTTGGGAAGAATTGTGCAAATTTGTATTTATGTAGTTGTTGTTGTTTGGCCGCCCGGTTTTCGGGTTGGTGTCGTTAAGGAAGTTCACCTTTCAAAATAAAAGTAGTGACGATTCCATATGGGACATGGTTACTTAAACATTTTCTTCTTATAAATACTGATTTAAATACATGTGATACATGATTACAACTCACCTGTAAACTTTTCACTTGCATATCGTAATCAAACGTCTTTGTATTTGGATGTTTGTGTCATGTAACCTCCTTTTAAGACTTAAAAACTGCATGTACTTCATGACTTATCGTATGGCTACAACATAAATGGTGTAACTCTTGGCTACAACAATAATCGTAAGCTCCGCCTAACAAAATATATACAATCAACATAGTGGTGGATTGATATGCACAAAATGCAACATATAAATTATATCAAATAAGGTATAAAATCAACCATTTTTAGTACTAATGTTGGAAAAAGTGTGTTTCTTTTTATACTTTTGATTTTCAGGATTAAAAGAGCTTAAATATACAAAAAGAACAAATTAAAGGCAAAAACCAGCATAAATACAAAAGAAGGAAAGTTGATACATCATATCGACCCTCCGAGCTGCACCCCAAGACCAAAAACAACGAATCAGAAAACAAGCACGGGGTCGTGCCACCAAGGCATGAGTCTGTGTCCCACTCAAGATTCCCGAAAGAAAAAGACAAACAGAAACAGACAAGAGACACGGGGCTATGTCCCATGGACACGGACCGTGGTCAACTCCCAGATTTGCAAATTTTTAGTTAAGTTTATTCACTATGGTCAATTCATGTTTTTTATTTAAATGTTTAATAAATAAAACCAAAAAAAATTACATATAGACTTCATCTTTCCCAATTTCCTAACCCTAAAACCTTAACCACTACATCCTGCCACCACCAACTCATCCTGCCGCCATTACTCCGGCCAACTATTAATTTTTCAAGCACTGTAACCCTTGTCTTTTGTAAGCTTTAACCTTTTCTCTAACCTGCTCGCAATGCAGATTCATTAGATGTTGTCGGTGTTACTGCACTGCAACTAGGGTATAAAAAGTTTTTTGCTTCAACTGATGATTTATAAAGGAAGTTTCAAGATTTGGATCGCCATTACTATAACTTCTTCTTAATTAGAAATTTTTGCAATATGTGGTGGTGACGAGATTTGAGGTGGTGACGGGTAGCAGGGGCGGATCCACAGCCAAGAAAGGGGTTCCTAGGAACCCGTTCGGTTCGTAATTTATAGTGTTAAGTTAAATAGAAAAGCCTAAAGGAACCCTTTAATATTGTTTAGAGGAACCTGTAACCAAAATTTAAGAGTGATAAACTGGTTAAGCGTGTGTTGTTTGTAGTTGTTGTCTCGAGTTCGAGTCCCATCAGACTCCTTTCCTCTTGTTTAATTGCTTTTTATCCCTCAAAACGAGTTAGGGCTTTAATCTTTAATGGTTGTGCTGTTGTTTACTCTTGTTGATTTTTACTTTCAGTTGGTAAATGTAATGCTATTTGGTAGTTAACTGATTTATTTTTTTACTAATTTGGTAGTTAACTGATTTATTTTTTTACTAATAAGATGGTTCATTAAGTTAAGTATTAGATAAATAAAAGTAGACAAATGGCTAATATATCATCAATTGTGATCCCTTTTCTCTTGCGTTTCCAAGTTCGAATTGCACAATCCACTAATCGTTTAGCTGGTTTTGCCTTGTCCACCGCCGATGACACTATCTCCACGGGTTTTTCATTTGAAATAACATCCCATACCTACAATGACACTAGCAGATCAGATTATATACAACAAACTAAAAGCTTTTAGTTTTGTGCATTGAACGTACCCCATCTGAATCAAGGACCATAAATTGGTCTCTTCTGGTTATATTTTGGTGTATGACTTGAGGAACCGAAATAAGACCGAATTTTTTTTATACAGTAATCGCCAAAGGCTCGTGACATGGCCAGGCCAGGCGATTCCTTGTTTGGCTGCCATACATGGTGAACACCAGGCTCGTCCTCTAAGCAGAAAACGCGTCCGTTGCACTCAACTATCCGTTCAGCCTCCTCTGTACATAAAATGGGTTAGGCAATAACTTTAAAACGCTATGACCCATTACCCAACCTATTTGATCCTTCTTCAAAACATGTCTAAAACATATTGTTAAGAGAGCTACTCATGAGGTAGATTTGGCTTGAAATCAACCGTAAGCTGTACGGATACCAAGTAGCCACCTTCGGTCACCATAGTTAGAATTGCTCACGAATCTCTAACATTCGCTACCACAAGACGATCACCCTGGAAAAAAGGAATATTACATTGAAACATCTATGTTTTAAATTCATTAAAGGTTAAAAAGATCTTGAATCAATTACATGTCTAATGCCTGTCAACTACAGTTTATATAGGCAACGAACAACACTTAACGCTTTAGCGACTCTAAAATGTTGTCAATAATAACATGACGATTTGTTTTTCATTATTGTATCGTATTTTTATTATGTGATGAACCTAGCTCGACCTAAATTTTCGAACCGACCCGAAAGTTTTGTATGTTCGGAAATATAAAATTGGAACATTTAAAAAGTGAACCCCTTGGAAAAAATTCTTGGATCCGCCACTGACGGGTATGGGTGGTAGGATGAGGTGGTGGTTAAGATGTATAAGACAATTCAAACAAAATTTCATAGGTATTTTATTTAGCGGACCATAATATTGTATTGGCTATTGGTTAAGATGTATAACACAATAGATGATTGAACATTCATTTGTAGTAGTATAGGTATACTAGATGCTTCGTAGAGCCACGTTAGATAGAGATGCTAGGTACGATAAGCCCTTGATTGATGAATTTCTAAATGTCATCAATTACGGAGTAGTGGGTAATCGAAACGGAAGATACATTGAATTTGCTTCTTCAATTGATGAATTTCCAAAACAATTGGTAGAGGGCATTTGTTTGTAATTGAATTTCAATTAGAATGCAGGTAAAGATACCTACGATTATTGTTGGAATAACGAGAAGAGATAAGTCGCATAAGCTTGAAGTCTGATAGTTAATCTAACGAATGCACAGAACAATACAGAGGTATATTGAGAGTGAGAATTTGTGAAAGGGTTCCAAAGATGATTCTTATTCGATGTCAGTTTATATAGTTCCAATAGAAACGACTTTTGGCAATGATTTGAGTTAAACCTATTTAAGAGCCTTCAATTCGATCAGATTTATGGTATTGATGCGTAGGGCATTTGGTGTTCTTCTACTAAAATGTATTGTAGATGTATTGAAAGCGTGGCTTTTGTTGTACTCCTTTTGGTATTGAAAGACTCTGGATAGATATGTTGGGGGCAATCGGTAATCAAAACAAACGTAAAACAGTACTCGAAATATTTTTGTGGGAAGGACTCGCCCACGACGGCTTTTTGTGTTTTTATTGACTGAAACTTAAAACTCATATGAAAACTAATACAGGACTCAACATTATATACTAACTTCTAACTGTTGGAAACAATTTGCGAAATCAGCAATATACAAGAAGAAAGAAAGAACAGAAACTGTGTCGTGCGTAATCACACTGCCTTGAAAGCGATTTAGGCACTACCGTGGTGCAAATAGTATATTCACCGATCGCTCCCCAAGGTTAACACAGTTTTTAACTGATTTTCTTATGCACTCAAGATAAACCAGAGATGGAGATTTATGGAACGAGTGATCCGAAAATTGGGGAAGAAGCCAGCGGTTTTTGGAAAGTGTAAAAACCGTGTAAAAACTGCCAGGTAACCAATTTAATTAAAGTAATTAAATAAAGAAAATATTTATAATATCTTTCCTTTTTACCAACGTGAGATAAATGATGTTTATAACCTTGGATGGCTTTCAACTCCAACAATCCCCCACAAAGGCAGACAAGGCACTTCACCTCTCTTCAGATCACAAGTTGGGTTATATTGGCACTTAAGTGTAAATATCTTTTGATTTGAATTTACACGTAGTGAAGTAAGGCAACGACAAAATACCATCAAGTGAATAACTCTTGAACTGGATGTTTCTGGTCGAGACCCCCACAACACATACCGAGCCCGTTGTTCCATGCAACCTCCGCGATGCTACAATGCGCTTTCATAGGCCATGCGCAAACCTTGGGACTCATAAGTGCTCTAAGGAGATAGCCCATATCTCCTATAGAAGGCGGCCCCACCTTCACACTCACGTAGGTGATTTCGATCTTAAGTCTACATCATACATAGACCAGCCCCAACAAGGGTGATGAAATCATTAAGAGCTACAAAGCTCAGCCTCAACACATAATCGGTAAATCCATCAGGTCCGTCTCAAAAGGACCACTCATTAGGCAATGGATTCAACCTCAAATTACAACACTACCACACGTCATAGAGATGGAATGTAGTGCAGGTCAGGACTCATATGGCTTCGTTTGACCACTGTGGGTGCCCACCATATTATCCTAATTATTGGGCCTAAGCCCCATCTCCCTCGACGTTGCTAGGACCATTCTCTTTGCTAGTCCCTTGGTTAGTGGATCTGCCAGATTCCTCTCAGATCTCACATATTCCACAGCTATAACACCATTTCTCAGCATATATTTTACTGAACTATGTCTTACTCTTATGTGTCTTTTCTTGCCATTGTACACATCGTTTCTGGCAATACTGATAGCTGCTTGTGAATCACAATGAAGGGAAATAGGCGTTGCCTCCCTTCCCCATTGAGGAATGTCTGCTAAAAGGCACCTTAACCACTCCGCCTCTTGCCCTGCCAACTCAAGAGCAATAAACTCCGACTCCATAGTGGAACGTGCAATACAAGTCTGCTTGGAGGACTTCCAAGAGACTGCACCGCCACCCAAAATAAACACATAGCCACTAGTGGAACTTACTTCATCATTATCAGTGACCCAATTTGCATCACAGTACCCTTCTAATACAGCAGGAAATGTATTATAATGCAAAGACAAGTCCATGGTACCCCTGAGGTATCTCAAGAGTCGATGAAGTGCATTCCAATGTTCCTCACTAGGGTTGTGTGCATAACGACTAAGTCTACTAACAGTGTAGGCTATATCTGGTCGGGTATAATTCATTAAGAACATAACACTTCCTATAATTTTAGCATATTCAGGTTGTGATATACTCTCATATTTATTTTTCTTAAGGTGCACACTAGGATCATAGGGAGTTCTCACAGGCTTCACATCAAAGCAATCAAATTTTTTAAGCATTTGCTCAACATAGTGAGACTGACTCAGAGATATTCCATTCGAAGTCCTCTTTATTTTAACTCCCAAAATCACATCAGCTTCACCCATATCTTTCATCTCAAACTTAGATGATAAAAATGATTTGGTTTGATTAACATCATGCACATCAGCACCAAATATTAGCATGTCATCTACATATAGACATATAATAACGTAACCTGATTTAAGTTGTTTAGAATACACACAAGAATCAGAATTATTCACAACATAGCCATCATTTTTTAAAGTAGTGTCTAGTTTTTCATACCATTTCTTGGGTGCTTGTTTCAAGCCATATAGGGATTTTTTAAGCCTACACACCTTATTCTCCTGACCTGGGACCACAAACCCCTCAGGTTGAAGCATATAAATTTCCTCATCTAGGTCCCCGTTCAAAAAGGCTGTTTTAACGTCCATTTGATGAACCACTAAACCGTGGATAGCAGCTATAGCGATAAGGGACCTAATAGTGGAAATTTTCGTCACAGGAGAATAAGTGTCAAAATAATCAAGACCTTGCCTTTGAGTGAACCCTCTAATAACAAGTCTGGCCTTGTATTTATCAATGGTTCCATCAGGCCTCATCTTTTTCTTAAATATCCATTTACTACTTATTGGCTTATTCCCTTTTGGTAAATCAGTTAGTTCCCAAGTATGGTTAGATAGTATAGAGTCTACTTCATTTTTAATTGCCTCTTTCCATAAACTAGCATCAATAGAAGTTACAGCTTCTTGATAAGTCTTGGGATCATTTTCAATCAAGTACACAGAAACAAATTCATCATTAAGCATATCGACATGAAAGTTCTCTGTTAGAAAGGCTGTAACAAAATCAGGCCCAAAGCTTGTCTCGGTTCTACGCCTTTTACTCCTCCTAGGTTCAAGGTTATCTGTAGTCTTATTAACAGAACTAGAGGACGGTATATCAGTAGGCAATATAACTTGAGATGGCATAACATCATGAGATTTTTTCATAGGATATTCATTTTCAAAGAAATCAACATCCGCATCACTTGATTCAACTATAGTTTTATCACTTAACAACATGAATCTGTAAGCTGAACTGTTTTGAGCATAACCAATAAACACAGAGTCTACAGTTTTAGGTCCAATGTTCACCCTTTTAAAGTCAGGCAGCCCTACTTTCGCTAGGCACCCCCACACTTTGAGAAATTTCAAGTTAGGGGCATATCCCTTCCACAATTCATAGGGTGTTTCATCACGTCCTTTGTGAGGAACTCTATTAAGCACATGACAAGCAGATAAAATGGCTTCCCCCCACATTTTATCAGGTAAACCGGAACTTAAAAGCATAGCATTCATCATATTTTTAAGAGTTCTATTTTTTCGTTCAGCTACACCATTCTGTTGGGGTGTATAAGGGGCACTAAACTCATGTATAATACCATTTTGCTCACAAAATTCCTTAAGAGTGTTGGTATTGTACTCGCCACCCCTATCAGACCTAAATCTTTTAATCTTTCTTTCAAGTTGGTTTTCAACTTCATTTTTGTAGATCATAAACATATGACCTGCCTCATCTTTGGACTTCAAGAGGTAAACTTTAGTATATCTTGAATAATCATCAATGAATGTGATATAGTATTTTTTACCTCCCCTACTAGAAGTATTTTTAAAATCAGCTAAATCTGAATGCACAAGTTCTAGTAATTCAGTGGCCCTACTAGTTACATTTTTAAAAGGCTTTTTAGCATGTTTGGCTTCCACACACATGTGGCACTTAAAACTTTCACATGTATTTTTTTACATGAATTTTACCCGCAGTTTTAAGTCTTTTAATAGAAGAGAAGCCAACGTGACCGAACCTAGCATGCCATATATAAGGGGACTCAGCAATATAAGCAGAACTAGATGCAATATCAGAAACAGAAACAGTGTTCAGTACAAATAATCCACCACTGAGATAGGCCTTCCCAACAAAGTTGTCGTTTTTCGAAATAACAATTTTATCAGCCTCAATAACCTGTTTTAGGCCAACCTTGTTGAGAAGTACCCCAGACACAACATTCCTACGAAGAGAAGGAACGTACAGTGTATCAGATAAGGCTAAAGTTTTTCCAGAAGTAAGTTTTAGTTTAACCTTCCCTTTGCCGAGAATTCCAGCAGTAGCCTCATTGCCCATGTAAACTTGTTCTCCATCAGTTAGTTCTTGAAACTCTGAAAATAGATCCTTATTGTTACAGTAGTGTCGCGAGGCCCCAGTGTCCAGAATCCACTCAGTTCTGTTTTCCACCAGGTTCATTTCAATCATTGCTGCAATGATCTCTTCTTGTTCAGCAATGTTCACTTGAGCAGCATCGTCAGTTTTCTGATTCTGGTCTTTCCTTTGATAGCACTTATAAGCTTTGTGACCAGGTTTTCCACAAACATAGCACAAGCCTTTTCCCTTCTTGAATTTCCCATCAGCTTTCGAAGTCCCAAGTCTCTTGCTTTCTTTCCCGCGGCCTTTAAACTTTTGTTCCTTTTCTTTTCCTTTAGACCTGTCCCTTTTCTCATGTCTAGAAGATTCAATCAGGTTAGCATTAGAAGCATTTAAAGAAAGGTTTGAAAGCTTATCTTTGAGACGATTAGCCTCTTCAGTTCGCATATGGCTGATTAGATCTTGTAGAGACATGTCTTTCTTTTTGTGTTTAAGATGGTTCCTGTAGTCACTCCAGGATGGGGGAAACTTTTCTAACAGAACATTTGCTTGCAGTATTTCACACATCTTCATTCCTTCGGACAAAACAGCAGCAACTAAATTTTCATAGGCATGAACTTGATCCATGATAGGCTGATCATCAGTGATTTGGAATCGCAACCAATTTCCCACCACATACTTTTTCCTTCCAGCATCATCAGCGCCATATTTTCTGTTCAAAGTGTCCCATATATCTTTTGCGGACTTGAATTCAATAAACAAATCGAACAAACTATTTATCATGTGGTTTAGGATATGACCACGAGCAGTTTTGTTGTCTTTTTCATACTTTTTGACAGTTTCAGCACTTGGTGTGGATGAAGAGCCAGAGTCCCCATCGATGCGTATTGGAGTAACCAATGGTCGTGATTGTTGAACAGAATACTTGGTGGGATCTTCATGAAGAACATAGTCAATCTCCAAATGTTCGAAAAAGATCAGCAGTTTTTTAGACCAACGACGGTAATTAGTCCCGTCGAGTGGTTCGAGTTTGGACATATCAGGAATGTATTTTGAAAGAGCCAGATTCGCCATTGAAGAATACGAGAAATCGCTTTCAAATTGTTGGAAACAATTTGCGAAATCAGCAATATACAAGAAGAAAGAAAGAACAGAAACTGTGTCGTGCGTAATCACACTGCCTTGAAAGCGATTTAGGCACTACCGTGGTGCAAATAGTATATTCACCGATCGCTCCCCAAGGTTAACACAGTTTTTAACTGATTTTCTTATGCACTCAAGATAAACCAGAGATGGAGATTTATGGAACGAGTGATCCGAAAATTGGGGAAGAAGCCAGCGGTTTTTGGAAAGTGTAAAAACCGTGTAAAAACTGCCAGGTAACCAATTTAATTAAAGTAATTAAATAAAGAAAATATTTATAATATCTTTCCTTTTTACCAACGTGAGATAAATGATGTTTATAACCTTGGATGGCTTTCAACTCCAACACTAACTTGGCATGCAAGCCAATGAATTATATCATAACTAAACTAAGACTCCTAATTTAATTCAAACAAGAAATAATATAATATTCCAATAAAATAAACTCCATGCAAACTGTTCGGCATTAGTAACTTTCACGCACGCACTTTTCGGAACCGACATACCGGGATTAACCTATCAATCACCCCCTTAATCCTGGTTAGTCCCACCAAGATCAATGACTCCTAGCAGCTTCCTCATCTCTTCGAACTTTAACCTTGGTAATGCTTTAGTGAGTATATCCGCCTTTTGTTGATCACCTTCAACATATTCAGCCTGAATCTCCCCGCGTTCTATACATTCTCTTATAAAATGGTACCTAGTGTTTATGTGTTTACTCCTCCCATGAAACACCGGGTTTTTCATAAGAGCGATGGCTGATTGATTATCAATACGGAGTGTAACAATATTTTCTTCGTGACCCATTAACTCACTCATCAACCCTCTCAACCATAATGCTTGGCACGCCGTTGACGTGGCTGCCATAAACTCGCTTTCACAAGAGGATAATGTAACACTTTTCTGTTTTTGCGAAACCCATGATATAGGAGCATTTGCATAATAAAACACCATCCCAGTAGTACTCCTTCCATCACTTTGATTTGTGGAATGGCTACTGTCACTAAAACCTTTTAAAACTTCTTCTCCTTCTTGTGTATATTTAAGTCCATAATTCAACGTCCCTTGAACATATCGCAAGATGTGTTTAATTAACATCATGTGACTTTGCTTCGGTGTTTGCATATAACGACTAGCGACACCGACTGAATAACTGAGATCGGGTCGGGTATGAGTGAGATACCTCAAGCTTCCAATGATGCGTCGGTAATGTGTAGCATCCACTGGTTCTCCCTTCTCATCTTTATCAACTTGCAACCTAGCTTCCATGGGATACTTTGAAGGATTACAATGAGTCATCCCGGCCACGGTTAAAATCTTCTTCGCGTATCCGCTTTGCTTCAAACTTATACCATCTTTTGATTGCTTAACTTCAATACCAAGATAGTACGACAACGGTCCGAGATCACTCATCTCGAACTCCGCTTTCATCTGAGACTTGAATTTATCAAGTTCAAGAAGACTTGTGCCGGTCACGATTAAATCATCTACATACACCCCCACAATAGTTAACATCGATTTCGAGCTTCTTTTATACACCGCTTGTTCTCTTGGACATCGAATGAAACCAAGTCCTTTCAAAGTTGAGTCAAGTCGTTCATTCCATGCTCGTGGAGCTAGCCAGGTTACCAAACGGGCACCAAGCAATCGGTCTTAAGTGGGTCTACAAAGTTAAAAGAGATGCCGCGGGAAACATAACGAAGTATAAAGCGAGGTTAGTCGCAAAAGGCTATGTTCAACAATACGGGGTGGATTTCGAAGAGGTGTTTGCACCCGTTGCACGACTTGAAACAATTCGATTAATACTAGCTATAGCCGCAAGAAAAGGATGGGGTGTTCATCATTTAGACGTTAAATCTGCTTTTCTTAACGGGGAGCTAAAAGAAGAAGTATACGTAAGTCTTATTTCTTTCAATGGCCTCTATCTCTGTTCGCATGGCCAGAACCCAATTTTGATCATCTTTTGCAGTTTTGAAACTCTCTGGCTCCTCACTAATTATGTCTTCATGCAATAAAACAAAATCATCAAATTTTTTTGGTATGGTAGTTTGTCTCGTGGACCTCCTCAGATTGCTACCTTCTTCTAATTCATTATCACTTTGAGCTTGTGGAAAATCCAAAACTTCATCATTAAGTGGGCCAGTTTCATTCGCCACTACTGTTTCAGGTGTGTCATGAACTTCTAAGTTTTGTTGGTTTTCGACAATAAATTCAACCCACTCGGGCCCAGTTCCAATATTATTTTCACTGCCTTGTTTTTCCCATTCAAACTTCCTACTTTCTTCGCATTTGGCATTCCGAGTGACGCATAGTTGTTTATTTACGGGGTCATAAAGCCGATAACCCATAGAATCTGGTTCAGACCCTAGGTACACCATCAGTCGGCTTCGATCATCAAGTTTCTTTACTCCGACGGGTGGTACGGTCATGTGTGCCACGCAACCGAAAACCTTTAAATATTTAAAATCTGGTTTATATCCTTTTATGGCCTCGTACGGTGTTACCCGTTTTAGTGCTTTAGTAGGTGAACGATTCAAGATATAGACCGCTTGGAGAACACCTTCTCCCCAAAAATTTTGTGGTACTGACATTCCCTTCAACATACTTCGTGTCATGTTTAATATCGACCTGTTACGTCTTTCAACCACGCCGTTCTGTTGCGGCGAATAGGGAGCCGTCAACATGTGTTTGATACCGGTTTCTTCGCAAAACTTTGTGAAAGCTTTATTAACAAATTCACCTCCCCTGTCACTCCTCAAGGTCTTGATTTTAAGTGAAGTTTGAAGCTCCACCTCCTGTTTAAATTTCTTAAAAATAACAAGAGCATCACTTTTGTTTTGTATAGTGTAAATCCACATAAACCTTGAATAATCGTCCACAAGTAGCATAAAATATCGATTTCCTGCTAGGGTTGGTGGCGATATTGGTCCACACAAATCAGTGTATACCAATTCGAGTGGCTTGCTTGCTCTATGAAACGTTTGTTTTTGAAACGGCAATCTGGTTTGTTTCCCGGCCAAGCAAGCATCACACACTCGCGCTCCTCGCGCAATGTGAGGAAGTTCTTCAACCATGTTCATGGTTTTTAATTGGTTTATAGATCTGAAATTTAAATGACCAAGTCGTGCATGCCAAAGCCAAGATTGGTCATTTAATGAAGAGAGTAAACATACCGGTGTTCCAACGCGTAGTGATATCTTGTACAACCTGTTTGCACTTCTGGGTACTCTCATCAATATGCTTCCGTCTTCTTCGTACAGCCAAAGGTAATTATTTTCCATCCATACTTTGTTTCCGGTTTCCGTTAGTTGCCCGAGACTTATAATATTGCTACATAAATCCGGAATGAAGTATACCTCCGTCAAAACACGTTGCTCTCCATTCTTGCAGTAAAAAATTATCGAGCCCTTTCCTTCTATTTTAACCTTCGAGCCATCACCAAACTTAACCAGCCCCGTGACATGTGTGTCTAGTTCAGTAAAGTGTGTTTTTATCCCCGTCATGTGGTTCGAAGCACCGTTATCAAGGTACCACACGGTGTCGTCACTAGAGTCGTTTGCATACAACTTTGGATGCACTTTTTCCTCATTCAAGAGGACTTCATCTGTATGCGTCTCAATTTTAGCCATCATCAAAACAGGTCCAGTAGCTTCAGTGGCATTCAAGTTTGCTTCAGCCTTTTGTTCTTTTGTACATTCCCACGCAAAGTGTCCGTGCTCGTCACAATTATAACAACGGACCTTACTTTTGTCTCTATTTTGCCCTTGATCTCGTCGATTGTTACCTTGATAATTATTTCGACTATTTTGCCCTTGATCTCTTTGGTTGTTATTCTGATAATTATGTCGACCTCGTCCTCTATTGGTTCCACGACCACGTCCTCGGCCACGATAATTGTTTGAAGATTCTTGGTTCCTGCCATGCCCTTTACGGTCGTTGTTTCCATTAGACTTCTTTTGGCTTTCTGTTTTTGTAAACAAAAGCTTGCTTTGATAATCACCTTCGTTCGCGGCGTATAATTTTACCCGGTCCTCGAAAGCCTTTAATCTGCCGATTGCTTCTTCAAACGGCATTGTTTCAAGATCCTCCGACTGTTCGATTGATGCAACGATCGGCAAAAATCTTATCGGCAACGAATTAAACAATTTTCGTACTTGTACCTCCGGTTCAAGTGTGGTTCCAAGATTATTAAATTTACCCTCGATTGCACTTATTTTTGCAGCGAACTCATCTATCGTCTCGGTATCTTTCATCTTCAACATCTCCAACTCAGACCTTAACACATGAATCCGAGCCTTCTGTACTCTGTCTGCCCCCAAGAAACGAACCCGAATTGCCTCCCATACTTCATGAGCCCTTGCATACTTTGCGACTTGCAAGAGTATATCTTCTGGAAGTGATTGGAACAAGATTGCCATCGCCGTTTGATTTTTCCGATTATCAACGGCTCCTCTGGTTACTGGGTCGATTGCATCCGCCAAACCATAAGCGCCCAGAATGGTTCGAGCCACGACAGACCATGTTGAGTAATTTGTTGAAGTTAGTTTCGGACATTGAAGACTTACATTCTGATGTTCACGCACGTTTGCTAGTGCGTTTACGGCTTGATCTCCATCGGCCATAATGAACGCGGAATCGAACTGATATGGTTAAACACCCCACAATCAAATAATCGATCCTTCACTGTGATCTGGTTATTCTCCCCAGATCAGTTCTCCCTTCGGTTTGGTTATGCACCCCAAACCTACTATCGGCCTGCTTCCGTAATCTTCACGAACACCAAATCGAATGAGCCTAAGATCGATATGCTCTGATACCAATTGTTGGGGGCAATCGGTAATCAAAACAAACGTAAAACAGTACTCGAAATATTTTTGTGGGAAGGACTCGCCCACGACGGCTTTTTGTGTTTTTATTGACTGAAACTTAAAACTCATATGAAAACTAATACAGGACTCAACATTATATACTAACTTCTAACTTGGCATGCAAGCCAATGAATTATATCATAACTAAACTAAGACTCCTAATTTAATTCAAACAAGAAATAATATAATATTCCAATAAAATAAACTCCATGCAAACTGTTCGGCATTAGTAACTTTCACGCACGCACTTTTCGGAACCGACATACCGGGATTAACCTATCAAGATAAGCAGGGGTACGTTAGGAATTAATTCAGGGTATAGAGGAATTTGTGAATGAAACCTTTTACATGCAATCTTAAAATATGTTTAAATTACTTTTGTGCCCATTCTTCCTCCTTAATAATGTATTATAGATAAGTTGTACGTGAATTTATAAGTTAGTAGAGAGTTGTCGTATCTTTCATACTTTCATCATAAATTACACATTTTATGAGGATACACAAGCGAAAAGCTAATACATGAATTACGATTACATATCATATCCGTTTGACTTAATACTTATATAAAAAATTATGATATGCATAAAAATAAGTGCATTTTATGAAGTCACTCAACATACATAGACGGAAACAATAACAGCTCATTTTATGATTTTTTAAACAACTTTGTATTAACCAACTTTCCCAAGTATCATATTATTTTTATGTGGTTCAAGTTATTCTATAAAGGCTTCTAATTGTAAGAAGGATTTATAGAGTGACAAGTGTTCAATAACCTAAAACTAAACCCACTACATCACCACCAAAAACCTAAACACCCACCCCATCACCACCACCACCCAAAAACCTAACCCCCCCCCCATCCCCACCACCACCAAAAAACCTAAACCCCCACCCTCCACCCCCTCGGCAAAAAAAAAAAAAAAAAAAAAAATAAATTGGGGGGGGGGGGGGGGTGGGTGATGTGGGGGTGGGGGGTGTTTTGGTGGTGGTGGATGTTTAAGTTTTTTTTTTTTAGTGGGTTTTTTTGTGTAGTGAGTTTTTTTTTAGGTTATTGGACACTTGTCACTCTATAAATCCTTCTTACACTTCTTACAATTAGGATCCTTTGTATTTGATCCTAATCCATTTTGATGTTATTTTCTAAAACACAAGTATCAAAATAAAGTTCATTATATCTTAACTTTTTTAAAGAAGAGAACCACTTAAGACTCTAGAGCATATGCAATGAGCCAAGGAGGATCGTCAACTCAAAAGCTATGCTTTGCGAGTTAACTAAAAAGTGTTAGTTAAAATGTCACATCATTGTTACACACGCATTGATGCTTTAACTAACCCATCATTTAACAAGCACATTATGGTTTAACTAACCTATGATTTTTTTAGAGAGCTCCCGCGGCCCTTTCTATCTCGATTCAAACACCCACCAACATCTTTCTCGCTTTCATGCTCGTTAATGGGCTGACGCTCCTCCCTTTGGCGTCGTCCTTTCACGATGGTATTTTGAGGTTTGGCGCCAAAGTTGGGTGAGGTGGCAGCCTAAAGACGTTGATGTGTAGGAGAGAGGAAAACCATAAATTATATGGTCACAAGTTGTCGATGAGAGACACTTACCACTTTCCACTTATGTAAGTGGGAGATATGAGAGAAGGTATAGTTAGTGGGGCAGTTCTGAGTAGGGATGCATAACCAACCATCCATTTTACATCCGACGGTCAACGCTCCACATTGATTTACCCGATCTAATAACTAATCTTCTGAATTTTTTTTACAAAACTTTTTTTTAACGTTCCACTAGTTAATAATGCTTATACACCAATTCAAAAGAAACCCAATAAATATGGGGAAAACCCTCATGTGGGAATCGAACCCAGTATCTAATGGTCATAAGACTTATCCAACTCCTAAGATGCCACAAGGCTATAATGTCATGAGTTTTTTTTTACAAAACTAAAAATAGTTACTAAGGTCGAGTGTAGTGGGGCGCCATGTGGGGTTTTTTTTGGGCTATAACGCCCCATAGCACCCGCCGCACCACGACAGGCGGCGCTATGGGGCCAAATCTTGGATGCAGCGCTATGTCCATAACGACGTGAAGGATTTGCAAATTTTTACCACCACTCACACACATATATACGTACATATGTATGTATAATTGAATGAGTTATTAATTAATTGAATAATGATGAGGTAGGGCTTTATGACTACGGGCACTAGTGATATAACGCCCCATAAAGCTCTTGTGTGACGTCGCCCACAAAGAGGTTTTATGACTGCACATGGACTAAAGAAACAAAACTACCACTAGGGTGGAAAAATATGGTTAAAAAAATCACAAGCCCCCAATTTTACGGGCTCTAGTGATGTAACGTCTCATAAAGCTCATTTGTAACGTAGTACGACACGTGTTGCATAACGTCCATAGGTTTTGTTACTTTAGATAGACTAAAGAAACAAAACTACCACTAGGGTGGAAAAATATGGTTACAAAAAAATCACAAGCCCCCAAACTCCTCTTTGTGTCAACACAACTCACAAACAAGAACACGAAACTGGCCTATCAAAACTCCCATTTTTCCCACAAGTTAAATTAAATTACCCATTTGGATAATTCATTCATATCCTTGAAACCCTAATTTAAACCCATCATCTTCACCATTTTTCTGCTCTACTCACACAGCTTTGCACCTTTAATCCCTGCCTCATCTTTATCTTCTGTTGAATACAGACTGTTTGCTGCATAGATTATCAAGTGGGTATTCTTTATATTGTTTGTAATGTTTATTAAGAAATTGGGTTTTCAAGAACAATTATAAATCTTGATTATTAAAGATAAAGATTGTAACTTTATTATCTTTGTAATTGTTTTTCATCTGGGATAAAGATTGTAACTTTGTTATTCTTGTAATCTTTTATTCTTTGCAACTGTTTTTCATCTGGGATTTTGTTTAATTTCTCATTTTCTTGAATGGTTTTGAAATGCAGGCTGATTTGAAAGATTAAATATTGGGTTTTCAAGAACCGATAAAAATCTTGATTTTTTAGAGATAAAGATTATAACTTTGTTGTTCTTGTATCTTCTATAGTTTGTAACTAATTTTCATCTGGGATTTTGTTTGATTTCTCATTTTCTTGAATGGTTTTTGACTTTTGAAAAATGCAGGCTGATTTGAAAGATTTGATGCTGGTTTCTGCATAGATCTTCATGTGGGTATTTTTTAAATATATTGTTTCTTATTTCTTTTTTTCTTTTGGGTATTATTATTTCTTAGAGTTAATAGCTAAAATGGGTGTTTCAGTTTCTTTTTAAAGATAAAGTTTAAACATTCAGTTTATCATGTTCTTGAAATATTATGAAATTCCTGGTGATTTGAAGCATAGATCTTCATGTGGGTATTTTTAATTTTTTTGTAATACTTTTTTGCTTTTGGATATCATTATTTCTTAGTGTTCATAGTTACAATGGTTGCTTCAGTTTCTATTTAAAGATTCAGTTTTTCATGTTCTTGAATAATTACGAAATGTAGGGTGATTTGAACTTTTGAAGCATTTGATGCTGGTTTTAGCATAGATCTTTATGTGGGTATTCTTTATTTTACATTTTTGTATATTTGTTGGTTTTGGGTGGTGTTGTTTTTTAGACCATGTGTTTTGCGCCATGCGGCAGCCCAGTTAGCGATGGGGCATTATGGGGCGTTTTCTAAAATAGGTGTAGTGGGGATGTGGGCATTTTGGTGTAATAGAATTAAATAAAAAAAAACCATAAAAAATGTTATTGGACAAATGGAGCATGGAAACAAGTGATTGGCCAAAAGAATTGAAGCAGGGCGTTGAAAATAAAACGCCAAAACCAATTTTTGTGAAAAAAACGCCCAGGGGGGCCGTATATGGGCGTGGTTGGGGCGTTTTCTTCTCAAAACACGCCCAAAAATACACGACTACGCATGGTCTTAGGGTTCTTGACTAAATTAGGGGTTTTACTTGTTTTTCAGAGATAAAGATTGAAGCATTGGTGTATTATTATATTTATGGATAAGTTACAGTGGGGAAATAGAAAGAGGCTGAGATGTGTAAAAGTGAAAGAATCAGATGGAAATGGAATTGTTGTGCAGAAAAAAATCACATCTCAACGTGTTGATCGGAGGGTTGTAAATGAACAAGATTCTCATCATCATTCTCTTCATTCTTCATCTCCTCAAAGTCTCAACAGGTAAAAGTTTCTAATTTATTTCAACTTTAATATCTATATCATAGTTTTAAAAAACGGCTGAGGCGTGCGCCTCAGGCTCGCCTCGAGGCGAAACGCCCAAAAAACGATTCTTCAGGGGGTTTATGTTGTACGTGCGCCTCAGAGGGGCTGAGGTGCTAAAAAGGGTGCGCCTCAGGGGTTTTTGATACTTGTTTTTGATGTTTTTGATTTTTTGTGTCAATTTCAAGCAATTTATGTCTTTTTTATGTGTGTTTTTGATCATTTTGATGAATTTGATGATGAGTTTAGTTAGTATTATTATTTTTATAAGATATATAATTTTTATATTTATTTTTTAATTCCGCCTCGAGCTTACGCCTCAGTTCGCCTCAAGGCTTATGCCTCGTGAGGCGAAGGGAAAACGCCTCAAAACTCGTTTCCGTTCTTTTAAACCTTGATCTATATATATATTTGTAAATCTATATAAACCCTCATATGTAGCTTAACTTTCGGTTAATTTTGTGTTTCTTGAAGAAAAATCTAGATCTATAGCTCTTTGCCTATTTTCAGCTAGAAGATGATGTATTAATGTTTGTTTTTATTTTATTTTTTTGGCTATGTTACTGATTAACAAGTGAAAAAGAACATGGGTTTTGATAAAAAGAATCAATCTTTATATGCAAATATTCCATTGGTTTCTTCAAATTCATAAAGAACTAGAATTTCGACCCGTGTCGTGTGCTGCGGCGGCAACGTCGTGTTTGTGACTTTGTTCACACGTTACGTTCGTGACATTAACGTCATTAGACATAGATAAAAAAAAAGTATAATGTCTATAGGACGTTGTGGTGTAAAGTTGTAAGTAATTTAGATAGCGGTGTAAAGTCGTAAAAGTAATTTAGACATTAGCGTGGTTAGACATAGATAAAAAAAAAGTATAATAATGTGTCGCACGACACGTTACAGTGTAAAGTCGTAAAAGTAATTTAAATAAAATGAGGTTTCAAAGTAAAAAAGGTTGGCGGGTCAAATTTGTCAATTACCAAAAGTCAGAAAAGAATGTATAACTTACTAAAGATGATGTATAACTTACTAAAGATGATGGTTAATAGTGTTTCATGTCAGAAGTTTGAAAGGTATTATTTATTCTTTTTACAAAGAAGTTAACAAACAAAGGTTTAGTAAAAAATAAAAAACGTATATTATATATAATACTGGGGTTAAGTTGAAATATTAGAATGTTGAGGGTTTAAGTTGAAAGCTTTATGTGTTAAACTTGAAAGTTTACAAGTCGAGGGGTCAGGCTGAAAAGGATGCAGAAGATGAGGGGTGAAGTTGTAAACTACAAAGAAAGTTGAAAAGAAGAAAAGAAATAATTTTAAGTGTATATAGGTTTTGATGATTTTTATGTTTTTTGAGTACCTCTTTGCAGCTTGAAGATTTTGCAGAGATGTATTCATAATTTTACTTTATTTTTTCATTTTTTTGGTTGTTTTATTGATTAAAAAGCGAAAAAGAACATGGGTTTTGATAAAAGAATCAATCTTTGCATGCAAATCTACATGGGTTTTTCAAATCCAATCAAGAATTTGATGTTTTATATGTTTTTAACAAATCTTCACAGAAAAAGAAAGAAATATATCGATTCTGTGGGTCGTGTTCTTGCTTTCTAATTGATCTTACGGTTACCAACAGGAAGGCAATGTCAGCATTATCGTCACCCGAAAAGGAAGATCGATATTACACGACACGCGGATCAACCGGTGTCGGGTTTGACGAGAGTAGCAGCAGCAAGAAAGTGTTAACAATGGAGCCGAAGAAAGAGAGTAAAAAGACCGTTTGGCCCCGACTGTACACTACATTATCAAGCAAAGAGAAAGAAGAAGACTTTATGGCCATGAAAGGGTGTAAACTACCTCAAAGACCTAAGAAAAGAGCCAAAACCATTCAAAGAACCTTGCTTGTATAATTACCTAATTACCCTTTTCATATTTTTTGATAGTTTCCAAAAGAGTAAATGTCATTTTCGTCCCTGGGGTTTGGCTACTTTTGTGACTTTCGTCCAAAGGGTTGTTTTTTCGTGCAACGGGATCCAAAAGGTTTGAAATTTTGTCATTTTCATCCGACTCATTAACTCCATCCTTTTTTAAATGTTAAGTCAGGCGTATTTGTCTTTTTAGACATTTTTTTTGTGATGATTAAAGGGTTTGGGCGGGGAGAAAGTCAATAGAGGTGGATCTTTATTTTTATAGTATTTTTTTTATTTTAATAAAAATGTCTAGAAATACGGAAATGCCCCTCATTTTACGGAGAAAAATGGATGGAGTTAACGAGTCGGATGAAAATGACAAGACTTAAACCTTTTGGTTTTAGATGCGGAAAAACAAACATTTACACAAAAGTGGCCAAACCTGAGGGACGAAAATGGCATTTTATTCTTTCCAAAATTTTGTGTTTTGATTTGAATTTTTATGTTCTTAATTGCAGTTGGTAAGTCCAGGTGCATGGTTATCTGATCTATGTCAAGAAAGATATGAAGTTAGAGAGAAGAAGACTTCAAAGAAGGTTGGTCAAATCTTGCTACAATGACTTGTACATTTTGTATTAAAAGTTATACATAGCTTAAGGTGGAAATATAAGGTCAAATTTAGAGCAATCATGCTAGAATATCTTGCAGTATGCTTGTTAAAAGTGTTGTGCATGTGCTTTAGATTTGGTACCATTTTGGTCAAATTTGATATAGTGGTGTTTTAATGTCTTATTACAGAGGCCCAGAGGATTAAAGGCAATGGGAAGCATTGAAAGTGATTCAGAATGAGATTTGGGATAAAAGATATTGTATTTGATTGTTTTTTTTAAGGGGTTGGTAAAAGTTTGAATGAGAAAACTCTAATCTTTGAGTTTTGGATAAATTTGTTTGGTTATTTTAATATTGTGTTAATTTAATATTCGCTTTAATAAATAGTAATTAATATCTTTAAAAAAAAATAGTAATTAATTTTTTGATTTTAAATTAAGTTAAAAGTTATACAAATGGTCCATATTGTACCCCCTAGATTTTTAATTTGATCATAAAAGGTTACACATTTAGTTTCAATGATATAGGATTTTGTTTTTTATTTTTTTCAATTTTTTATAACGATTAGCTCGCACACTTTCTAAGGGAAGTGGGAGGAGCACCCTACTCGGCAACGGCGGACCCACATAGAGTGGGTCGGGATCTCTGGACACCAATGTTTTTTAAAAATATAGTAGAGACGGTATATTAAATTTTATAAGGACCACATAAATACAATTAGATAGACACCATAAAAAGAAAAGGAAAGCTGATGTAGTGGTAAACCCTCCTCTTTACCAACAAGAGGTCATGAGTTTAATCCTTGTATAGCCTGTTTTTATAGTTTTTTTTTAAATCTAATTTAAACCTTGCTCTGACCTGACCCGAATGAGGACCGACCCGAAAATTTTAACGTTTTGTTGTGAAAATTTTGAACCCCGAAAAAAATGGACCTTATTGGAAAAAAATCTTGAGTCCGCTACCACTACTCGGCCACCCCTCCGAGTAGTTTGTGTTGGTTCAGGCCCCTTCAAACACGCACTCAAAGCACTATATGCAGAAAAGGTGAAGATGAAGAAAACTTGAAATATATTATCGAATGAAAATGGGGTACATCACTAAATAAACAAATACTATCCTATTTATACGAAGAAAACAACATAAATAAACAAAACTCAGTCCATGTCCTTTTAATTAGCAACAAACAAAATCCATGTTTCACCTCAATGGTCAACACCTCGACGGCCATTTTAAGTCCAATGGATGCGGTCAACTTCTAACCAGACCAAGTCTTTTAGCATGCAAACTATTGATGGCATGTGACATGTTAACCCGCGACCTGTGATCCGTTAACCCGTGAATAAACCCGATTAACCCAACAGTTCGAGTACCGTGAATAATTATTCTTGTATTTCATTACCCTTGAGTGGTGTATAAATCCTGTTTCATTTGAAAAACAGTCGGGTTATAAATCAAACCAGGTTGGTCAACAAAAAAATAAAAATCGGCTTGTAAAAAGCTAGTTCAGGTTATAAACCGGTTTAGGAGGGAAAATGTTTGAACCTATTTAATAGATTGGGGTCAAGTTTAAACCAGTTAAAAAAACCATGTTTTTTTATATGTTTTTCAGATCAGGTCCGGTCAAATCGGTTTCAGAGAATAAGATTATGAATTGACGGGTTAAATCGTGTCCAAATCGGTTTAGGTCAAACTGACTTTTTAGTGAAACGGGTTGGGTTATAAACTGGTTTGAAAGGCCCATAACGGCTTCTTTTTACACCTTTAATTACATCTACCAAACGCCCCTTTAGAATAGCGACAACGGATGAATTAAGGAAAAGAAATATCGATGTTGGTGATTCGTGTTGCTGCCTTTGCGGGGAGGTTAATGAAAGCATCGAACACATCTTTACTGGGTGTTCGGTTGCTTCTTTGTTGTGGTCTTTCATTAGTAGCTGGTGCAAATGTCAAAGCTTTGTGGTTTTCTCGTTTAGAGACTTAATCGAAGTTCACAATCATGTGGGGTTGAGTGGTCAGAAAATTGAAGTGGTTAAAGGTCTTATTCGAATCGGATGTTGGGGCATTTGGAGAATGAGGAATGAAGCTAGATTTAATAACAAACCGGTGAGTTTAGAGTTTATTATTAGGGAGGTTAAAAATGTTGGTTTTTTATGGTATAACTCGAGATCCAAAAAAGGGTCTGTCCTTTGGGCGGATTGGTGTAGATTTGTAAATATGTAACTAGTGTTTTGGTGGGGCTGCCTCGGTTTGAGGTAGCGTTTTGTTTGTGAATGAAGTTTACATTTCAAAAAAAAAACGCCCCTTTAGAAATTAGTCTGAATGGAAATCGGTGTAGTTGTTGATTGATTTAACACTTGTATAAAACGTGGGAGTTATTATTGGTTTCACTTCATATTCTATTGGTATTCGATTTGATAAACGGCAGTCATTTTTAATAGGGTTATTGGATTTTGGGTATGTTTGGTAAAAGTAGTTGATAGTTGGAAGATGGTGGCTGGAAGTTAGTGGTAGAGGCTAGAAGCTGGTAGCTGTAGTTTTCTAGATATATTAAGATGTTTGACAAAGTAGTTGGAACTTTTAATAAAATATATAAAATGACTAAAATGGACATAACTAAAAACTTCATTATTTTTAGAGGTTAAAATAGTTATTTTTTCATTAAAAGCTTGTAGCTCCTTCTAAACGCTACTAGTATGAGCGTTTAACCAAAAGCTTCAAGCTCCTAAGCTAAAAGTTTCAAGCTCCTTCAACCAGGGGTAAGATCAAATAAAAAGTTTATTTTGCCTAAGTAGGATGAGAAGTAATCTTAACCATTCATTTTTCAAATCAATGGTTAAGATGAAAGTGTAGGAAAAAGAAGGAGTGCAAGGGTATCTTGGTAAAATCATATTTATGGACTTTCCCTCTCCACATGCAAGGCACATGCATATTCCACCCCCATTTTTTAAACGTTCATAACTTTTTTATACGACATTATTTTTTCATAAAAATTTTTACCGTAAAATCGAGCGTCATTTTATCTTTAATTTGAGTACCATATTACTATATAAAATATGAAGACTAAAAAAACCCACTAAAATGTGTTGTATTTCTATGTTGTATAACATTTTTTTGTGCTGGATTTTTGTACTATATTTTTGTGCTAATTTTTTTGTGCTAAATTTTTCCCTTAAATTTTTTTTTCTCAATTTTTTGTGCTGGATTTTTTTGTACTATATTTTTTGCTGAATTTTTTTGTGCTATATTTTTTGTACTAGATTTTTTTGTGCTATATTTTTTGTACTAGATTTTTTGTGCTAAATTTTTTTGCACTAGATTTTTTTGTTGTATTTTTAAAAAACAAAAGGGGTGTCACATGTCATTTTTACTCCTATTTATAAGGACCAAAATGCCTTTCATTTCTACTTATTAGGAGTCACACATGTCATCATCATAATCCTTCTTAGGCTATTTAGGCAAAATCCACTTTTTAGTGGATCCTTCCCCCTTCAACCAAACAAAACTTTTTATTGAGTAGGAGATTTTTCTTAAAAGCTCTTAAAAGTTTCATGCCAAACATACCCTTTATCATTTTTGACTATTGAGTATTGGCCGCTGTCACTTCTAACTATCACTTTGACTCCTACCACTACACTACAACCAGTCAAAATTATGATTTTGCCCTCTATTCAAAATTGTAGTCTTGCTATCGTTGTAGGTTTTGACAAATTACGATTTTCCTCCGGTTCAAAATTACACTGTTGCCATCGTTTTAGTTTTTTTAGCAAACCGGCTATGGTATTGTTTTGTTTTAATTGGTTTACCCGATGTAATTTTATTCCTTTTAATATTTCGTCTTTTATCCTTTTCCCTTTGCTACCGTGACGAATCAACATAGGGGAATAGTGACCGTTTGCTATTAGTGGACAAACGTTGCTACTTCTGAATTTTAATAAAGTTACTCTACAATTCCTAAACTTAGTTAAAAAATTTTCTTTGACGACCATATTTTTATCTACGTCTCAATTTAATTTTATTGAGATTGTGTTATGAGTAGTATGTACAAGTATACGAAACATATACGTACATGTTATAAAATTCAGAAATATTTCACAGCCCCAAAACGCGAACAGGGCATAAAGCTAGTTAACATAATAACATAATAATAGATTGTCAAGAACAGGGGCGGACCCAAGCCCACCCCAAGGTGGGCGGGCGCACCCCCGGGGGAAAAAATTAGGGCTAAATTCCGTCGAAAATCCCGTCCGCACCCCTTGGAATTTTTCGTCCGCACCCCTTGGAATTTTCGACCGCATCCTTTGAAATTTTTCGTCCGCACCCCTTAGGTAAAAAGTGTTATCAATATATATTTAATTTTTTTTAGTAAACTCTTATTTTAAAAAATATATATATACTACCTAAATTATATAACTTTTAATACCTAACCAACTAAACCCAAATACCCATACCTTTACCCACTTATAATTCCTAACTAGCTAGCCTACTACGTCTTAACCCATTAAACAAACCCAACAATATTTTAAACTATAATAAAATAATTAAAGCCCAAAATCTTAAGAAATTCTATCCAGCAGCCGGCGACCACCGTAATCAGCCACCATACCACCGTCGTTCGACACCAAATCTAACCGGAATCCGAACACGGGTAAGTTTCTTTGTTATTTTGATGATTTTGGTTGATATTATAGGAGAAAAAAGGGTAATAAAGTTGTTAAATAGGTTTGAAATTTTGTGTGTTACATTGTTTATGGTTGTTTAGATGATTTTTAGGGTGATTATGTTGTTTATATATTTTTAGGGTGATTACAACTTACGTTATGATTTCTAGGGCTTGAATAGTTGAAAATTAAAATTGAAACATTATGTTATGGAGCGATGAATTTATGTTATATAGAGAAAGAATTGCTTAAGAAATTAACTTTAGATGATGTTTTGGATAGATTTCAAAAAATGAAAACCCGTAGTGCGTCGACGTTTTAATTATGTTTGTAACAAGGTTTGACATGTTTTTGATGATTATATAAATTTAGTTTGATGTTCGTTTGTTTTACATGACCCGACCCGATACGAACCGATTTTTTTACTTATATACCTAGGGGTCTAAAATTTTAAAAAATGTTCCGCACCCTATGGAAAAATTCATGGGTCCACCACTGGTCAAGAATAATAAATGGTTCCTTCCTTTTAATAAACTTTTGTCGTTAAAAAAACGTAATACCATCAAACACCCTTCTTGAGTTACGTTTCAAAATGAAAATTTAGTGAATCACGATACTCATATTGACCGTAAATTTTACCCTCTCTCTTTCAAGAATATAATCATGTTATCTATGTTGAGTTGTTGACCATAAATGTGTTGTCTTCGTCAATAAGCAAGAGACTAATATTTATATTCATAGTGAAATAAATATAAGAGTTAAATGCCATTTTAGTCCCTGTGGTTTGGGCCATTTTGCCAGTTTAGTCCAAATGTTTCATTTTTAACATGTGGGTCCAAAAAGGTTTCACAGTTGCCATTTTAGTCCACTTGGTTAACTTCATCCATTTTTTCTGTTAACGAGAAGACCAATTTGGTCATTTTGTATGTAATTCTGTTAACTAAAAGGGCAATTCAACCATATAAAATGACCGAATTGGCCTTCTCGTTAACAGAAAAAATGGAAGAAGTTAACCCAGTGGACTAAAATGGCAACTGTGAAACCTTTTTGGACCCACAGGTTAAAAATGAAACATTTGGACTAAACTGGCAAACTGACCCAAACCACAGGGACTAAAATGTCATTTAACTCTAAATATAAATATAAACATCTACATCACGGACATTCCAAATTTGCCTCTTGTATATTACAATTTTATAGTTAGCGTGTAAAGGGTGCATGCCTAAAGAAATTAGGTAAAGTTTTCTCTCACCCAATCATGTTGTGCCATGTAATTTGACTCTCATTTTTGCCTATTATCCAAAAAACATAAGCGGTGCATGTCTAAAATGAGATTAGACAAACCATTTAAAAAAACAAAAATATATGATTGGTTGGTTTGGGTATGACCCCCACCACTTCTTCCTCTCCTTCTCTTTGCCGCATGCGGCAACTGCTCACCGAAATCACATCTTCATAATCATAGCCGATCGGCACAAAGGGGGTGGCGGTGGACATGTATCTCGGCATGTGGGTTGCCGATGGATGTCTAAACCCACCCCGTACACCCTTATAATTCACTATTTTTTCAACACCGAAACTTATTCAATAATAATAGGACATTGATGTAGGTATTTGTTTTTATGTTTCTTTACGTGTTTTGGTATAAATTTCGTTAAAAACAAATTTGTAATTGCAATAGTATTTTCTTTTATCGTATGGTATAGTGAGTAATGATACCGTGACAAACTAAACTGATATCATCGAAACAATATCGGTAGTATATTCCTTTTTATGATTTTTCTTCCGATATAAAACACCTCCTCTTAGTCGAAACAATATCGATAGTATATTTGTTTTTATGATTTTCTTCCGATATAAGACACCTCATCCTAGGTATATATCTTTCAATTTCGCTTAACATATATTACACATGAAGATAATTAAAAGTAAAAACAAAATAAAAAAAAAAGTATGTATTTTTTTATAGAGTAAACTGCTAAATTCGTCCCTGAGGTTTGACTCAAAATGCTAGATCAGTCCAAAATCAACTTTGTTTGCTAAAACAGTCCCTGAGACTAGTTTCTATTGCTATTTCAGTCCAATTAATAGGAGTTAATTGCTAAATTCGTCCCTAAGGTTTGACTCAAATTGCTAATCTAGTCCAATCATTTTCCCTTCATTGGACTGAAATAGCAAATGAAACTAGGCTCAGGGACTGTTTTAGCAAACAAAGTTGATTTTGGACTGATCTAGCAATTTGAGTCAAACCTCAGGGACGAATTTAGCAGTTTACTCTTTTTTATAAGATGAAGCCATAAAGGTACTCTTTATTAAATTAGATTGGACATCACTTGGTAGCGGTTCGTGGTTGAACTAACATTTGATACATAATAAAATGACACGTGTGAACTCACAACCACGTGTCAACAACACAACATATTTTCATCGTCACCTAATTTTAGTTTAGAGTCCAGTATCTTGGGCTGCCTATTTTGACCCTTTAACTTGACTTTTGCTCGTTTTCATCCTCCAATATGCAATCCTAACAAACTTTTTATTAGTTGAAAATGTCAAATAAAATGATTGAAATACTCTCAGTTAAAATCATGTTAGTTTTTTCTAATTAAGAAATGCTCCATCCAAGATCCTAACTTGCCTTTTGTATACTTTAAAGAGTAAATTGTTAAAATCGTCTATGAGTTTTGGGTATGTTTATCATTTTCATTCAAAACAACATTTTTGTACCATATAGTCATTCACTTTTGAGATTTATTGTCATTTTCTTCCAAATGTTTGATAGAAAAATAAAGCAAATTAGATGTTTGGATGAAAATGACAAAAAATCCCAAAAGTGATGGACTGTATTGTACAAAAAAGTTGTTTTGGTTGAAATTGTCAAACATGCCCAAACCTCAAGGACGATTTTGGCAACTTACTCTACTTTAGAATATACTATACTAATACAGTCCCAAAAGTGAAGGACTATATAATACGTAATAATATATACGTATATCACATATTGGAGCAAGTTTGATAATAAGATTGTTTTAGGGGAACACCAATCGAAGGGGTGTCCGTGTAAAGATCCTTGATGAAGATCAAGTCAATGTGTTTGTTATCTGATTTGGGAATGAAAATAACATTATTTGAGTGTTACTATTCTCGCACTTAGAGGCAACTAAACTTTTCTGATGGCTTAAAGCAAAGTTTAAGACTAGAATTTTATAAAAAAATGTGACATAACCAAAAATGGGGCGTTTTTTTTGTGTGAAATAATAGCATAAGTATAAAATTTATTAGTTGATGCTAAACGGTGAAGCCAATAACTTACCTTTATAACATTTATTCGCCTATCAATATAAGCATCAAGATCTAGATCTGATCAGAAAGAAAATTTACATTTATAACATTTATTCGCCTATCAATATAATAATAGCATAAGTATATAATTTAACTAGATAGCATATAACAATTATACCATTTATTCGCCTATCAATATAAGCATCAAGATCTAGATCTGATCACGAGAAAATGTTTTAAACCAGTCAAAAACACGTATAATTGTACAAGAATGGAATAACTTAACATCAAGGGCATTTCTAACTATATCCAATTGGTGATATCTCATACGAACATAAGAAGCTTATCCAAATAAGTAAGCCATCTGGTTTGTGATTAAAAGGAAATTATTTCAATTAAGCAAGAGAAATATGCTTAATCTGGTAACTAGAATACGAAGCTATATGAAATCTGATACAAATAAACAAGCATTCAACATCGTGAACCTGACAATGAAGAATACTTAACGTTCTCTGCAGACGAACAACACGATCCAAACGTAGGACACCATCCGTTCTAATTCAATAAACAAAAGAAACACGTACTCTAATCTCATCCAACCCTTTTCACAGCCAAAACAATAACAGACTCTTTGATCTTACAACAACGTATAATCCTTTCAAAATATCACCAGGGATGACACTTTTAATGTTCAATGGTGGTTCCGACCAGTTCCATGGCGCTGGTTATACCATCGTTCACAACCAATGAAATTAAAAGGAAATTATTTTGATTAAGCAAGATAGATATGCTTAATCTGGTAACTAGAATACGAAGCTATATGAAATTTGATTCAAATAAACAAGCATTCAAAATCATGAACCTGAAAATAAAGAACACTTAACGTTCTCTACAGACAAACAACACAATCCAAACGTAGGACACCATTCGCTCTAATTCAACAAACAAAAGAAACACACACCCTAATCCCATCCAACCCTCTTCACAACCCAACCAAAACAATAGCAGACTCTTCGATCCTACAACAACATATAATCCTTTCAAAAGATCACCAGCAATGACACTTTCAATGTTCAACGGTGGTTCCGGCCAGTTCCATGGCGCTGATTATACCATCGTTCACAACCAAATCCAAATCGACCAGTTCCAACAACTAGGGTTTTCACTTTTCACAACCATCTCCATCAACCCCAAACATCCGACCAGCGACAGTTAAAGTTGAAACGACAACGACAATCGGTGATAGCAAAGGGGTCAAATTAGCTAATTTTCTTTACTACAAGGACTTGAAGAGTTGAAGAACACCACCCCATATCCACATATATGTATGTATCTATCTCTTCTTCCCGATCTATCCTCGTGATCCACGCATCCTCAACCCTATGTTACCTGCAACTCCTCTGACTTCTTCCTCAATCTCAACCGTTCATTTTCGCACCCATTTCTAGGTCGATTTCCCCCAAATTTATCAATCATTTCATCATCAATCACCATCATTCATTAATCATCACAAATTCATTGAAATTTTAACCTAATCACCTTCAATTTGTTTGATGCTTGCAGGCTTTCTGACTTCTGATTGGATCGAAAATTCGAAATTGATGCGTTTCGCTCTGGATTCGAGACTTTTTATCGATTTTGAGATCCTAGGGTTTCGGTACCGGATCAAATCGAGGTGAATTATTGACCTAATTTACCTAATTAACCTAATTTTGGATTAGGTTTTCGAGATTGAGATAAAATCGTTTCATCATTCATCATGATCATTGATTAATCATATTCAATCTCGTTGAATTTAACCTAATTAGCTTCAATTGATTCGTTCTGAATTCGAGACTGTATATGAGATCGTAGGGTTTCGGTATCAGATTGCCGGTTTTCATACGTCAAGTTGATGTGAATCTGTAACCTAATTTTGAGATTAGGTTTTTGAGATTTGAGATCGAGATTTGATTAAACTTATCAATCAAGTTATCGTCAATCACGATTAGTGATTAAATTTTCTTCAATTTTGTTGAAATTAACCTAATTAGCTTCGGTTGTTTAATACTTGCAGCCTGCAGGCATTCTGATTTGATCGGAATTATTTCGTTTCGTTCTGAATTCGAGACTGTTAACAATTTTGAGATCGTAGGGTTTCTGTAACAGATTGCCGGTTTATATACGTCAAATTGAGGTGAATTGTTGACCTAATTTTGATTTAGATATTCGAGATTTTGAGATCGAGATATAATCTTCAATTTCGTTGAAATTTAACCTGATTAACTTCAATTGTTTGATGCTTGCAGGTGTTCTGATTTGATCAAAATTGATTCGTTTCGTTCTGAATTGGAGACTGTTCTACAGTTTTGAGATCGTAGGGTTTCGGTTTATGTTAATCTGTTTAATCGAGGTGAATTATTGACCTAATTTTGGATTAGGTATTCGAGATTTTGAAAATCGAGATTGAGAGGAATATGAGATTGCCGATGGTTGATTGTCGTAGTTTGATTGAATTTTGCCGCGCCTTTGAACAACACAAGAACATGACGGTAACAACGAATAACAACAATCATTCACGGAGCAACAGGAAGAGCAGAAACGGTTCGAATTCGATTAATCCGTTATCGCATCCGTTTTGTGACCGATCTCCATTCGCAGCGCTGGATATTCTGATGTTGATTCTGGTGCTTGGAGCACTTGGATTTCTAATTATACCGTATATTAATATTATCTACCGTGAATCCGTTGAGATTCTGCCTTTAGTTATTGAAATTGTTCAAGAAGTGATCGCTGATGCTCCGATCGCGTATGTTATTGGAATAGTGGCGGCGTTTAGCGGGGTGATTGCCACAATTGCTGCTTGGGAAATACTTGAAGTGAAATCGAGGAAATGTGGGAAACCTAAATGTAAAGGGCTGCGTAAAGCGGTTGAGTTTGATATCCAGCTTGAGTCGGAAGAGTGTGTTAAGTATCTGTCAACAGGAGTAATGGCGGATAATGATGTGAAGCCGTTGGAATTAGGGCAAGATCACAAGGAGCTGGAGGTTGAGTTGAAGAAGATGGCACCTGTTAATGGCCGGACTGTTCTTATTTTTCGAGCACCATGTGGATGCCCTGCTGGTAGATTGGAGGTATGGGGGTCTAAGCGAATTCGTAGAATTAAGAAATAAGTTCATCAAATTTCCCTTTTAGATAGAATAAAGATTTGCTGATATATATTACAATAAGTGAATCCCATATGTTTTACCAACTGTTATAACTTATATCATGTTTAGATCAAATGAAAGAAACATCTTATGATTATCTGAATCTTTAACATCAATTACATATACCTTTCTTGAAGTTTATACCATTTGTTATGTTCTTGATGATTCGTTTATGATTGCATCACTCGAATGTTAGTAGTTAATTCGTTTATGATTGCCCTGTATATTGAGGCATCTTATGTGCATAGGTATTTATGTTGGTCAATGTAAGGTGCCTGCATATATAGAGAGCGATTGATTCAATCTTTGTGCTGTTTCATTTCTTGCTTTTGTTCTGGGCTTGGGAATCAATCTCATTGCCCTCGTTGCGTATAAATATACTTCACAGTATGCGCCGATTGCTAGAAAGAGATGAACATTGTTGGTGATGGTCATAGATATATAATCACAGTGTCTTGCTATTAAATCCTTATCATCCGATTCGATTTATGAAGGACTATGAATCACATTAGTAAATTGGCTATCGAGTCTTGCATGTCAAGTTGATTGATATTATAGGACTTCATGCACTCTACACGTGATTTCTTACCCCATTAACGCTGTCTTAATTATGGATTTATGGTCGAGTTTGGTTTTTGATTTGACCTTATCACATAACGAGCGACGTTTAATTTGGTGTATTTTAGTTGATATGTCTTTTTGATGCTTACTTGTTTTCTCTATACATACTATACAAAGCTTTCTATACGAAGTGAACATGCTAGAACAAATACGGTAATTAACAACTCAGTTCAAACAGTGATATGGAGGGTCTATGGTAGTTGTTCGATTTGTTCACGGTAAATAGTGACGGATGCTACCAACTCAGTTCAAACAGTGATATGGAGGGTCTATGGTAGTTTTTCGATTTGTTCACGGTAAATAGTGACGGATGCTACCGTAACAAACTCGGTGTATATGATGATCGGAGTCTTATGGCAAGAGATATGGGATCTGTGGTATTAGGTTTTAAGTAATGATGATATTCAATTATCCATGGTGACAATTAGAGTAACTGTGATAGGGATTTACTCAGTTTATGATCTTGTAGAATGGTTTGAGAAGCAGGAACCTGTTGACGTAAGTCTCGCAACATGGGTGGTCGGTTTGTGTAATAGGTTAAAATGGGTTCAGGCAAAAATTAGTTCAAGTCAAAATGGTGCGTTTTTAAAGATGTATTAGTTTGGTTCTGGTTAAAATGAGTTCCGACCAAAATTGGTTCACCTTGAATCGGTCGTTAGAAATAAGAAGGTATTAAACTGTGTTCATATGTTGTATCTTCTTTTGTGGCGGCTGGTGGCCACGATGGAGGTGTCAGCGTTAACAGTGGATACAATAGTGGCGGCAAAGGCCGTGGAGATGGCGGTGACGGTTGTGGAAACGAAGGCGACAACAGTAGTTGATTCAATAGCGGTAGCCGAGGTGACGGTGACGGTTGTGGAAAAGATGGATATCTACAACCAACTCTATTAACTCCATAACAACCCAATACCCATGCCCTTACTTTCTTCATTCACACTCTTCATTTATACATATAGATTAAAATTCTACAATGAAATCATGATGTAGAGTACAAACAGGTAGAATTGGGGATAGAGGATCAGCCTGAATGTAAATTAGAATCATGGTGAACGATTGAATCTTGTCGTAAACACGAAGAGTGTTCAGAAGATACTATTAAGGTAAAAAAACATGGTTACTGTGATAGGTTTCTTGATGCATTACATATGATTAACAAAACAATATGTTACCAGAATATATGATCTACTTCACTTTTTAAAGAGAGGATATGTGTATGCATGTAGATACACTTCACGCCGATACCAATGCTATTAGATCTTCATCGGTGATAACCTGTTACATATAGGAAGTGATTAGTAAATGCTGTAGCAGGCAGATCAATACAACTTGCTTTCAACTATAGTTAAACACTCGACTTCTGAGCTAGATTAATACTTGGTACCGCGGAATGAAGAATATTTACTACCTTTTTCATTTCAGCCATGGATTTAAAGCGCAAAAATAGATCATTAAGTTCCGTTTCATCGATTTTGTAACCAAGCTGAAGTAAAAATGAACTAATATTTAATGCACAGCACAACAAAGGAGCCATATACTTCATATACAAATGAATAAGTTCGACATGCGCATTTTACCTCAGAAAGTTTAGATTTCAAAGCATGGCGTCCGCTATGCAACAAATAATAGATGACATTCATTAGACCAGACCAAGTATTAGATGGAATATACTAGTTACGGTTAGATAAACTATATAGTTAGGATCTGTATAATTAAGAATCATGATTAGATTATGTTCTTTTCGTAATTATCATTATCATACTCCTATAAATGGTTGATCAACAATACATGGTATCAGAGCTTTAGGGTTCTTGTCATACCTAAGTTTTCCAAGTATAATTCCAGATTCATTGAACCGGCGAAGTCCAATATCTTCAGGTGACATGATTTCATATGTGCTTTTGTTCTTTAGGATTCCGTCTTGGTGTATTCCACTTTGATGTGAAAAAGCATTCGCGCCAACGATAGCTTTGTGTGGTTGTACCTTCATTCCACTATACTCTTCCACCTAAATAACATAGGTGCTAACTGCTAAGTCAATCATTAGCTAAGTTCTAAAATAGATTATTGAATAATACCATCTTGCTAGCCATGACAATATGTCTTGTATCGACACCGGTGTGTAGACCACCCAACAGTTCCTCTTTGCATTGGATAGCCATTACAACCTGTGCTCAGTGAAAAGAACTTTCAACCCCCTCGATCGATTTGGTTAAATTGTCGACTAGAAACAAGAATAGCTCACCTCTTCCAAAGAAGCATTGCCAGCTCTCTCTCCAATTCCATTTATTGTCACTTCTACTTGTCTTGCACCCGCGTAAGCCCCCTGGCATCCGCATGCGTTAGCATACACGCGAAGACTTTTTTTTTTTGTGTTTCTAGGTGTTTTAGAAAAATCATAAGTGAATCTAGGAGGTTTCTATCATTTGGCAAGCGAACTCCTCGAATATGCTGAGATGGCAAAATTCAAAAAAAAAAAAAAAAGTCTGTTCCTTTGACCAACGGACTCCCAAGAAACCAAATAAAGTTCAAAAGCCTCCTAGAAACGCTTATGATTTTTCTAAACCGCCTAAAAAGTAAAAAAAAAAAAAAAAGTAATAAAATCTACAAGCGAAACAAAAACAATGACCATAAGAAGAGAACAAGTGTGTATATCTTTCTTTACCTCTAATGTATTGGCAGTAGCAAGTCCTAGATCATTATGGCAGTGAGTGGAAACAATAACATCCTCAATGCCAGGGGTGTTGGCTTTTATGTCTGTAATGAGTTGCCCGAACTCGCGAGGATAGTTATAGCCAACAGTATCAGCAATATTAACAGTCGTTGCGCCTGCTTTAATAACTTCGCCTAGGAACGTGTATAGGAATTCCTTCTCCGACCTATTAACAAACATAACACAGATTATAGTTTATGACTTTTGAGGATCATTTTAATATATAATCAAGTAAAAGAGTTGTAAACTTCTGAGAACCATTTTATTTTGCAAATGAATAATTATTCTCTGAGGTTTTAAAGAAAAGTTATGATTTGTTGGTAGGTTAACAAGATTTGAATCTTGATAGGAAAACAGAAATTGAACAACAAAAATTTCATTTCGTTAAGAATATACGAATTGTGCCAAGTTGACTCCTTTTAACTTCAAGCCCAAGCTCGAGTTGGGTCGTTTAACTTTGTACAAAATTAAGCAGGCTCAACTCGCTCGTTAAGCAACCCTAATTAACAATATATAATAGCCAGGGTCGGAGCATGGGCCGAGTGGGCGACGACTCAGGGGCCCCGCAAACCTCTACGTTTAATTTGAAGTTGGCCAATCTATTTTAATACTCAGAGTTACCAACCATTTTAAAAGACAAAAAAATTAAACCCAAACTAAATAATTAACGGTAAAATGGTCCACTCAATATTAAAATGCCCAGATTTCAAACAATCAAGCCTATATATTAATAAAAACATCTACACCACTTTTGTTTTATTTATTTTAAAACAATTGTCGTTGTATTACGAGTTTTTACTTTTTATATAAATGTGATTGATGACTTTATCTTATAGAGTGGTTAGGGCCCGGCTTCTTTTATCTCATTGAGGGCCCAAATTTTTTTGAACCTTCTCGGAGATGGGCCTGATAGTAGCTTACCTTCCAGCATCTTCCGGGCTGAATTCAATGTCATTACAACCCAAACTCCTAGCATACTCAATTGCGCTCCTTGCTTTCGCAATCACTTCTTCCTTAGACATCCTAAGCTTATATTTCATATGAATCTCGCTCGTCGCTAAAAACATGTGTATTCTAGGGAATTTAGCATCCTTCAAGCACTCCCAAGCCTTATCAATATCCTCTTTGGTGCACCTTGCCAAAGCACAAATGACCATATCGCGACCATCATCATTAGTTGTATAATTCCCAAACTCGTGTGCAATCAACTTAATAGTTTCTAGATCAGCTTTGTTGGATGCAGGAAACCCTACTTCAATTATGTCAACACCAAGTTTAGCAAGTTGGAGTGCAATGTTGAACTTTTGTGTCGCGGTCATGGTAGCGCCAGGAGATTGTTCACCATCTCGGAGAGTGGTATCGAAAACACGAACATAGTTAGGATGTTGAATATGGTTTGGGATGTACTCTTGATGGTAAGAGCACAAGATTGAGAAGGATTTTTGTGTTTGGGTTACCAGAGGTCTAAAATTAGAAAAGATAGTGGCAGGACTTCTGGTAGTGATAGCGGTAGTAGTAGTGATAGTCGGTGAAAAGAAACTAGCTAAGTGGGAGAGGGATGTGGCCATGGATATCACTACAAAAATTTAATAAAATGAGACAAGGCTCACAATTTAAATAGCATGCCAAGGTGATGACCTAGTTAGATGTCATTTAACATGTTTTGGTTATGTAACTAGACTTTCTATTCCTTCTAGATATTATTAGTAAAGATACTAAAAATGTTAAACTACAATTAAACTTAAAACTTGACCAATAGACGAAAATATTGTTGATCATGGCCCGCATTAAAAAAAGCTAACGCTTTAGGCCAGGTTTTGCCAACCTCTAATTTTTTAAGGTCTTGATATTAATTTTTGGTAGATATCAATAACTTGTTCAATGATGTTACCAAGTTGTATTCTACTTCCCCAAATTGTTTATTTTATGTCTCTCATTTTTTTTATAAAAAGGATGGTCCTTAAGCAAAAATTCAAGTAGATGCTTTGAAAATTGAAAGTAAAAAACTGAATAATTTATATAATGAAGTAATCTAAATTTTAAAAATAAAAAATCAATATAATATATAAGAATATGAAAATAACTTCACCTAAACACACACATAAAAGTTAAAACATAGAAAATGCCCCAAATTTATGCTCGCTTTAGTCTTCCCAAAATGTTGAGCATGAAGATATCGACTAATAAGTAATAACTGATTGATATTTAGCGACGGATCACTCATGTATGTATAACAAACGATTTTTTTTTTCTTCCTAAATTACTAACATAAAAATATTTCCAAAAAGTAAATGTTAAAAGAGAGGGTAGTTACTAACATAAATATTTCAATAAAGTAAATGTTAAAAGAGAAGGTAGTAAATGGCATTTTATGTCTAGAATCTCACTCTTAAAAGGTCGTATGTTAAAAACTGATGGTTTGTTTGCAACAAAAATTTAGATGATGGTTTTAGAAGTCGTATAAATGTTCCATAAAATCTATCAATCTAATATTAATAAAATTCTTCAATTATGTCATATGGCATTCTCTCCTTCTAACCTAATAGTTTTACTTATTATTTTGTTTAATAATATTTTTTAATAGGTTATTTCCCGTGTGATACACGGGTGTAACAAATAAAACTTGTATCAACTTTAAAGTTACAAAGTAACTGAGATTACACATTAATTTAAATAACCGACATACATATAATTTATTAGAATTAAGGCACAGACTCCGTAAGAATATAAATGTATTAAGAAGATACACAAAGAATTTATAAATTTGTAAATATTGTTTTTTTAGTAAATGTGTGTTGCTGGTGTTCTATTTTGTAGATCATACATAACGGAGTTCGAGAAATTTAATGCTAATATCTTGTTATAGTTTGTTGTTTTAGGTATCTTATTGGACACAATTGTTTTTTTTTTTTTTGAAAATTAAACTTCATTAAAACCACCTCTAACCCAAACGGGCAAAAGGCCAAACAAACAAAACACCCCCGACCCAAACGGGCAAAGGGCACATAAATTACAAACTGTACATAGGGTATTTACACCATTCTGTCCATCTAATACATTTACAAGAAGATATATTTTTCATCCAAGCGAAACCTCTAGACTTTATCTCCCCTATGATATATTGTGGGCTACATCTTTTCTGTTTAAAGACCACTTCGTTCCTTTCTTTCCATATGCACCAGCACGCTATCAAAGCCAACCCGTAAATGATCTTCTCCTCCTTCCTACTGTGATTGCTGAATTTGTGTTTTTCAAGGATGTCTTTATATTCAAAAAGGTAAAGCGGCGGTATGTTGCACCAAACACTGAAAGCCGACCATACCCTCAAAGCCACCGAGCAAGCCGTAAACAAATGCTCCACCGATTCCTCGATATCTTCACATAAAGGGCACAATGATGTAGAAATGTCCACATTCCTTTTTCTTAAATTTATTCTAGTAGGAAGCTTATCCAAATTGCCTCTCTAGTTCATAATGTTACATTTCAAGGGCACCCACAGTACAAAGGTGGCTACTTCGATTCAATTCGAGTCAAGTAAATCCAATACGAATATATAGTTTCAAATTCGATTCGTTTTGATTCAAAATTCGAATAAAAATTATACATTTTTATTTATTTTTTTAATACATAATACATATATAACTTTTATTGGGCTATACTATAAATTATTTTCAAAATTTATTCCATGTATTAAAATTACCCATTACCAAACCCACTACATGGCCCATAACTAAGACCTAAGCAACAAATCTATCAATAGTTTTCTAATCTTAAAAATATTAACTTGTAATGTGGAATGGTTATTCCAGACTTCTCGTTTTGAAATTTCAACTTATGGTACTTTATTTGGTACTTTTTAATGTGATACTTTAAAATTTATGTTTCATTCTGATAGTTTTTTTACATGTTTTAAAAGAATCTCAATCAAATCGAATTCATTCGAATTCAATTTGAATTTTAATCGAATACGAATCAGATACGAATTGGGTTTTTTATTCGAATTCGAATTGAATTGGGTAGATTTTAGTCGAATCTGAATGGAATTCGAATTCAAGGGAAAATAAAAATTATTCAAATAATTCGAAAATTCGATATTCGATTCAATGAACACCCTAGGTGTCAACGTCCAAAATTTCCATGATCATTCCGGATTTTTATTGAAACACTTCGGATTTGCTTAACCCTATATCCAAGCAAACAAATGGGCCCACACTTAAGGGCAACTTGAAAGAGACTAAGGTGGTGTTAGTTTTTTGGCCAGAAGCACTTCTGGCTAGGGGTGTTCAAAATTGGATATCCGGAAGTTCGGATATCGGATATCCGAAAATTCGGATAGTTGATTTTTACTATCCGAATCCGTATCCGAACTTTCGGATATCCGAAGTTCGGATATCTGAAAGTTCGGATATCCAAAAGTTCGGATACGGATTCGGATAATAACTCGGATATCCAAAGCTTAAAAAAAAAAAAGCAGTTCCAAAATATAAATCAAACACTTTTTTTCTCTTTACAATCCAAGTTCTGTTAGTGAAAAAGTAAAAGATCAGAATAATTCACATTATTTCAACAACTTACACAATCATCTTTATACTTAATCCTAAAAGTAAATCAGAGTCAAGACGATTACTTTACAAGATCCTAATCTTTACCCTTTTCTTCTAAATCGGCTCAAATCCTGTTGTTCTTGATAATAAACAAATCCAAGGCAAATAACCTCATTAAAAATTGTACAAATCGAAGGCCAGTATCTCGGTTCAGAGCGAAGAACCCATAAGAGAAGGGGGATCATCTCGATTCAAAAAGTATATTGACTCGTGTGTGCGTTCATCGTCACTAGCGGCGACCTCAAACGACTCGTTGTCAACACTCTTGTGTTGGTTCTCACAAGCAGAGATCTCAAATACGACTTGTTGAAGATTACAGCAAATCAGCCATGGAGCATTCAAATATAGGTCGAAGATTACAACAAATCATCGAAGAAGAAACCCTAGCCATGGAATATTTGAACTTTGAAGAAGGCTTGGGGAATGGCAGAGAAGAAAAGATGAACGAGTGGGTTGAAATTAGGGTTTTCAACATATATTCTTATATATATTTAAAAAATAAAAAATAAAAGTATTTAATATTTCGGATATCCGAAATATTCGAAAATTTTCAATATTGCTATCCGAATCCGAATTTTCGGATATCCGAAAATTCGGATAATTCGGATTCGGAATTTCGGATATTTCGGATTCGGAATTTCGGATATTTCGGATTCGGTTTCGGATTTAGATTTTTTTGAACACCCCTACTTCTGGCCACTTATGTCGGCGTCGCGCAGACGCGCGCAGAGGTTTGGAGTCCGCAGCTTGTTTGTTTTCTCGCAGACATTTCATTAAAAAAGGTCTGCGAGACCTCTTCACCACACAGACATGATTCCATGTCTTCTTGGAACCTCTTCTTGGCAGACCTCTTCTTCCACCACCACCACCTCCACCACCACATCCCTGCCACCACCTCCACCACCACATCCCTGCCCAAACCTCCACCACCACATCCCTGCCCAAAAACCCCAAATCAAACCAAAACCCCCAAATCAATACCGGTGAGAGAGATACCGTAGAGAGAGAGAGTGAGAGAGATACCGTAGAGAAAGAGATCGGTGGTGGTGCTACCAGATCGGCGATCGGTGGTGGTGCTTGAACCGAAACCCCCAAATCGAACCACCGCCGTCATCATCTGTTATCATCATCATCGATCATCATCATCCTCGTACTCTCTCTCTCTGGATCTCTCTCCTCCCTCCCTCTCTCTCTCTTCAGAAACCCCCAAATCGAAATTAGGGTTTCGGTTGGGTGGTGGCTGAAGTGGGGGGACGGTGGTTGTGGTGGTGGAGGTGGACGATGGTTGTGGTGGTAGAGGGAGGGAGAGAGAGATCAGACAGATGTGTGTGTAAAGTGTGTGTTGAGAAGATCTTTTGTAGAATAAAAAAACAAACCCTCTTCTCCTTGCAGACTGCAGACATTTGGTACACCTCTTCTCCTGCAGATGCCTGCAGATGTGGTCCGCAGACTACAGACCTTTTCCCGCAGAAAAAACAAACAACACCTAAATATGAGATGAGGGAATTTAAAAGGGCAACTTGTTAAAAGGGCAACTTGTAAGAGACTAAAAATGAGATGAGGGAATTTAAAAATACTTATGATTTTTTTTGTGCTTTGAGTATGTTCGTAAACATGAATCAAAGTTCTCTTTAATAGTTGTCGCGATGTGGGAGTTTTGCTTAAGAAAGTTAATGTTTGAGATGTTTTTTATAAGATTTTTCAAGATTTCAAGTGGTATTAGTAAAATTATATGGAGACTTGGGGTGCTAGAGATTAGTGGTTGAAAATAATGTTGCCATGATTGGGACTTAATAGTTGTCGCGATGTGGGAGTTTTGCTTAAGAAAGTTAATTTTTGAGATGTTTTTTATAAGATTTTTCAAGATTTCAAGTGGTATTAGTAAAATTATATGGAGACTTGGGGTGCTAGAGATTAGTGGTTGAAAATAATGTTGCCATGATTGGGACTTAAGTTAGGAATAATCACAATCAAAATCCAAATTAATGTGTTTTTTTTTAACGGCAAATTTCTTTTTAATTCATGTCGTTTGTGAGACTTGAACCCAAGACCTCCCTCTCCCAATATGTTTAAATGTTTTGCTTTGCCAATGGACCACCACCCCATCGGCCCAAATTAATGGGTTAACTTAGATTACAAATTAGCAATTTAGCATCACAAATGTATAAACATCCTGCATTATGAGTCAAATTTTGTATGAATCTGGTAAAATGCTTTCTAGTAGACTGTAGAGGTAGATCTTGTGACAGGAGCTCACAGGTTTAAGCCATGGCCTCTTGTAGAACTGCAAGTTAAGAATGCGTATGTTGATGCAACAAATACAAGACCAAGGCCTGTAGCGATATCTCCGGGGTAAAAGGGTTCAAGGTTTCGATTAGCCTAACGCAGGTCGTGGGGTCCCCCCACGTTTGTAGCACGTGGGGGCGGATCACTTTGTTATTATTCACTTTGAATTCCGGATTGAAGGGTTCAAGCCCAGAATGTCTATGTTAAGTGAGATAATATTGTAGTGAGCCGAGAATAGAACAAGCATGGAGCAAGTTCTAGAGAGGAGAAGTAAGATCAGAGATCAAGGGTGATCTGAGTTGATCTGGAATGGCTGGAATGAATGGCAAGAGGCTGTTATTTATAGGGAAAGAATCTTCTATAAGAGGAAGCCTTTGACCAGTGATCCTTGGCTATAGTGAGGTACTTGCCCATTTGAGGGTTGAAGGGTTTAGACCTGCGGGTAAAAGGGGGTTCTCTGTGCACATACTCTCTTTTACGGCTGTGAGAGTGTTGGACACGCAGAGGGTGATGTGACAAGGCTCTGACTTGTCTTTTTACTGTTCATGACCGTTGGACTATTTCCGAACCTTTTAACCTTTCAACCTTTTAAGCTGTTGTGTTTCTAATCAGGTTATTAAGGTTTGAGCTACCCCCGTCATCAGCCCCCCAAGTCAGAGGTATTTGGGGTGTAAGCTCAAATGCTTCTGACTTTTGTACACGATTTTTATTGCTTAAAGGCTTCAAGGCTTGAAAGGTTATCAGGCGTCTAAGTTTTTTGGATTTGAATTTTGAAATGACAGTTAATGTGATGGATGGCAGTTTTTTTGCCTTTTGCGTAATAATAATTGCCTAGACTTCACTTTCTTTTTTCTTTCGATCGTCTCTCCTGGGTGCTAGCAAAGATATGTATGTGAGTTATTCTTGTCTCACTAGAGGAAGTTGAGGCTTTTTGTAAATAATGAGGGATCGATCTAAAGTTTAATCTGGTGGCTCTGGGTTTAGACAGATTGATTGATCAGTGTCCCGCTGGTTCGATTGCTCTTTATTGTTGTCATTTCGAGTTTTCCAACTTGTGTCATCCATTTTCAGTCTTTGTTCTGAATATTTTAGAGTATTATCGTGTGTCGTTTGTTCAGTTGCGTCCTCAAGGTCTTGCTGGGATTTTACATTTTGAGGTTTTATGATAGGGTATGACCCATCGTTGTTGTTCTGATGTTTCTTCCGTTTGACCAAGAACGACGATTGGGTCACGTTTGAGATATCCCAAGTTGATGTTTGTTTGACTTCCTCAATGGTTACTACCTTTGGTTCTTGGAAGGACCGATTTTTCTGGATTTCAGAGTCCATTGTTCCCTTCGAGCTGATGCTGTGTTAGACAAGCTTGAGCCATTTGAGTCCTAACTAGATAGTTTGTTGTTAAAAGCCATTTAGGAAATGTCCTTCGAGGCTTCGTCCCTTTCCTGAACACCTTTTAGTGTTGATGGGTGTGAGCATCTTGTGGGATAAGCCAGATCGTGACCCTGTGCTCATGCGGGATGATCAGGGTATGATGTTTTTCCTTATGCTTTATAAAGAGTGATGATACCTCTGATGTTGTGTTTGGGGATGCTGAGGCTACCTCCGGCGAAGATGCTGTTGCCAAAGGTGCCGAACATAGGTTCGAGGGTTCAGGTTATGTGAACGTTCCAAATGTCGAACGCTTTACTAGGTTTGGTGCTTCCAAAGCTTCTATCCGACGTATGTTGAAGGGAGTTGAACTACCATCGGCCTCTGAGCCAGTGGAACAAAGTGATGACATAGAGGCTTCGGACGACTCGGAAGTTGGGGTTCAGGGAAAAAGACAAGGAGTTGCCCTTGGCGATTGTTAAGGAGAGTAAAGCAGCGGGTAAGAAGGTTGTGAGCTTGAAGGGTTTAAGGAAGGGTGGTGAAGGTTCTACCAATGTTGATCCAGAAGAGGTTTATGTGCCGGATTGGAAGGTCATAGTTGGTGACAGCTTCATGTCTTCATCCGTTTATGAGGATGTTTTTACCCATTTTGCTCCTCCTACTTTTCGAGGTTCTTGCTCGTCTATGGACAATGAACTAATGATTTTGAAAATGATGATGGGTGCTTGCAGCCTTGTTGCCTAGCTTCCAGAGGGTGTATCCCGATTTCCCAAGAGGATGCGAGAATATGATGTCTTCTCGAAGAAGAGGGATAAAATGAAAACTTCAATGGTTTCTTTGAAAGAAACTGAGGGCTACACTAAGAAGGAGAAAGCATTGATGTTTGAAGATTTGAGGAGTTTTCTTCCCACACAAGACTGATATTGTTGAGTTGGAAAAACGCTTGGAGGCTGACAAGGTTCAAGTCTGGGTCGATAAGGCTGCCTTGGAGGTTTAGAAAAAGAGCCTTCTTAGAGGAGAAAGAAGGGTTAAAGGCTTCATTTGCCCAGGAAACTAGTGATAATAAATGGCTCATTGAGGATGGATTCCAGCAAGTGGTTACTTATCTTCTCCATTCGTCAGAGTTCAAAAAAGTCTTGGGTGATGTGTACATCGAGCTTCTTGTTCATGGGAGACACTAAGGTTTGTTTGCTGGTTACAAATATTTGTGAACCTAAGAAGCCTTAGAAAAAATCTTCTCTTTTTTAACACAAAGCCTTCAAAGTATTATGGTAACAGTTTTTAAGATAGAGCATTTGATTTACTCTTATGTGGGTGAAGTCTCCGAGTGTTTTGGTAAACCTTTGCCTGTCTTGCAGGAGCTAAAACCCAAGGGCCTTAATGTGGCTGTTTGTAACGAAGTGTTGAAGTCCCTCTCGAAGAAACGTCCTTGCTTCGGAGATAGCGAGGAAACGTGTTCTGAAGGTGGTGAGGGCTCAAAGGGTTCAAGCCTTGAAGCCTCCGAGGCAACGGGTGCAGCAGGGAGGAAAAAGAGGAAGGCTAAAAAGACCCCAGATGATGGAGGTTCGAAGAAGGATGATGCAGCAAAGTCTACCATCCCTGACGTTGCTAAGTGAAGAAGAGGCCTTAATTCATAGCTTTCTTAGCATGTCGAACAATGTTATGGGTTGTTTGTTTGAACATCTTTTTATTTTAAAGGAACCGTCTAGATCCCTTTGTGGTTAAAGCCTTGGAGGCTTGTGGACAATGTTTTATGTTTGATGGCCAGTATGGCCCTTGCTATCTTTAACTTATCTTGTTATGTCTATTGTGTTGTTCTGTTTACTCCCTTGTGTTTTTATTTGTTTTGTATGTTGTCTTTGTTTTGGGCGGTGCATCTTATGTTACTTATACCTTAAAGGGTTCAGTGCTGCAGTCACTTAGCCTTAGGATATTTTTAACAAGAAGATACAACCTCTATCATATGTATGACATTCACTTAGAGTCTTTTTGGTTCGTAAGCCAATGTTTGGGCTTAAGGAACATTTGGTGTAGGCTGTTCAAACCCGTCTATGAGACATGATTTTTAAGATTTCTCTGAGTCCCATGGAGTTGTATTGATTTAGGAACTCACCCCTTATATAGGTTCATTCAACCCTTGAACCTATTGAGCGGTGTGGCCTGGGAGCTCATCCCGTTACATGGCCCTTGCCATGGAGTTTCTTGCTAGGTTCTCAACCTGATTATAGGATAGAAAGACAAATTTTGATTCATCGTTCATTCATTTCAAAGTACTTCGATTACTAGGGGAATAGAACAACTTTTGAGAACTATTTGTAATACGTTTTGGTTAAACATGGAACCTTTTAAGGTTTTTGCCATTCCAATGGCGGTGAAGCTTTTTGCCTTGAGGACCTGCCAGCTTGTATGATCCCCCTTTGTGGGCTTTAAGGATAGTGTATGGCCCTTCCTACTTAGGGCCGAGCTTTCCTTGGCTTTCTTTCTTACAGGCCTCATTATTTCGAAGCACAAGGTCCTCAGGCTTGAAGCGTTCATGCTTCACCCGTGTATTGTAATACAATTCCATGTTTTGCTTGTACCTTGCTTTTTGTATGGCTGCTTGATCACGAGCCTCTTCGAGGAGTTCCAAATTCAACATCGTCTCTTTCTTATTTGGCTTGAGGTCGATGTTAATTGTTCTTTGTGTTGTTACTCCGATTTCAGCTAGGATTACAGCCTTTGATCCAAACACTAGGCTGTAGGGTGTTTTCTTGTGGCTCGTTTTCTTGGTTGTTCGAATTTCCAATAGCACATTGGGAAGCTATTCGAGCCAGTTGTTGTTGTATCTTTCCAATCGAAATTTAATCCTTTCAACAATGTTGTTGTTTGTCCTATTAACTTGGCCGTTGGATTGTGGGTGAGCTACCGAGCTGAATACTTGGGTTATTTTGAACTCCTTACACCAGGAGCTAGAAGGCTTCTCGGCAAACTACTTCCCGTTATTCGTGACTAGTACCCCTGGAGCCCAAAACGACAGATTATGTTTTCGTAAACGAAATCAATGAACTGTTTCCCTGAGATTTTTTGCCAATAGTTTTACTTTTGGCCACTTGGTGAAGTAGTTCACGACTACCAATAAGAGCTTGACTCGATGGACCAACGATGTTGATTCTTTACTTGTGAAATAGCCAAGCCGAGGAGATGGGAAGGGGGTCATGTTTGAGGCTTTTGGGTACCGAAGCATGTAACTGACAAGCTTCATACTTTCACAATTGTTCGGAGGTATCTCGATGCATGGAAGGCCAAAAGTGTTCGAGGTTCATCAACTTTGACACTACCGATTTTGGGCCACAATGAGCTCCACATATCCCTTCGTGAACCTCTTTGATCAGATATTGGCTTTGTTCTGGGCCAACGCATCGAAGTAGTGGTGCAAGGTATCCTTTTTGTAAAGGATATCTCCTTGTAACACATATTGCCTTGACTTGATACGAACCCTTTTAGCCTTAGTCTGGTCATTAGGTAATTCACCATTTTGAGGAACCTTTCAATGGGAGTCATCCAATTTGGCCCTTTTTTAGTGATCACATCTTGAACCTCAAGTCTTTGGATGGATGAGGTTTTTAACACCTCAATTAGTACCTTCTTGGTGAGGTGGGCAAACGTAGGAGATACAAGTTTGCTTAGTGCATTAGTTCTCTTGTTTTGAGATCTTGGAACTTTTTTGATGGAAAATGTTTGAAATGTGTTCATCAATCCCTTTGATTTCTCTCGGTACTAATACATGTTGGGTTCTTTTGCTATGTAGCTGTTATTGTCTTAGCTTGAGATAGTCTGTAAGGACTTGAAGCTTTTGAACTCCCATTTCTTTGGCTATGTAGTTGTCACTTATTTGGTTTGAAACAAGCAACGAGTCTGTGAAGACTTGAAGCCTTTTGACACCCATATTTTGCAAGCTTGAGCCCAGCAATCAATGCTTCATACTCAGCTTTGTTGTTTGTAGTCTGAAATTCAAGACGAAGGGCATACGTGAATTACAATTCGTTAGGATCAATTAGAACTAGCCCTGCTCCTAACCCTTCAATGCTGGAAGCTTCGTCGGTAAAGATCTTCCAGGTATCAGGGTTGGAGGGTTCAGCTGCAGTTGTATTAACTTCTGTTATGGCTTCTTTAGGGACTTACAAGATGAAGTCAGCCAAGATTTGAGCTTTGACAACTTTTCTCAGGACATAGGTGATTTTGTGTTCACCTAGTTTCACAACTCATTTGGCTAATCGTCCGAAATTTTCTTGTTTTTCAAGCACATTCTTAATTGGTTAGTCAATGATCACTTGTATCGGGTGTGACTGAAAGTACCTTCGAAGCCTTCTAGCCGTTTGGCTAGGGCTAGAGCAAGTTTTTTTTTCAAAGAAGAATATTTGATTTTTGCTAATTTTGAAGTTTTGAAAAAGTAAACGGGTATCTGAACTTTGTTTCGTTCAATGATTAGAGCCGTACTTATGGTATTTTCAGTAATCGAAAGGTAGATAGAGGCCGTTTCTCCTGTTTCTGGAGCCGAAATGGCTGAGAGTGAAGCTAAGTGTTGCTTCATTTGGTTGAAGGCTTCCTTTTGAGGTAAAACGCTTCAAAGCTGTAAGCTTTCCATTGAAAGTCTTTCTTGTTAGCACATCCTTTGAGGGTTGGCTTTTATGCTTTGTTTCCCCATGATGTGCCCTAGAAACGAGCACTTGACTGGATTAAGCTTTCATGTTTATCTTTCTCGAGGTTTGGAAGGTTTCTTGTATGTCATTGAGCATTTGGCATTCCATTTTGCTCTTGATCATCAAATCTTCAACATAAGCTTCTATGTTCTTGCCAGTTTGTTCGGTAAACGCTTTGTCAACCAGGCGTTGATAAGTGGCACCTGCGTTTCTTAAAACAAAAGGCATTTTTGGTAGAAAAATATACCTTTATCAGTGTGTAATGCGGTTTTTATTCGTCTTTTTCTTTCATTAGGATCTAATGGTAACCCTTTTGGGTGTCAAGAAAACACGAGAAGCCCGTGAGTGAGTTAACCTTGAGGTCTATCCAGGGCATCGGCTATCAATCCTTTGGGCGTGCTTTGTTCAAGTCTTTAAAATCGATATACATCCTCCAAGACTTGTCGGGTTTTTAAACCATTATCGGATTGGCCACCCATGATTGATACTTGACCTCTCGAAAGGTTCCGACTAGAACAAGCTTTTCCATCTTTTGGCATTCTGCAAGGCTTCTTTTAGGGGCTTGACTCCGTTTCTTTTGTATAATGGGCTTATCATCAGGTGGGATCCATAACTCATGTTTCAACAATGCTATGAGGGATGCCGGTCATATCTTCGGGGCATCAAGCAAATACATAGTGCAAGAGCAGCTTTTCAAGGTATGAGAGGGTTTCATTGTAAAGGTTAGTGTTTACCCTTATCCCCTGTTGACGATATTTTGGGTTTATGTTCAACCCTTGTTCATCGTCTTCGTCCTTTCTTGAGCTTTCCCCTTCAACCACAAAAGCTTCTTAGGTAGGTTGAAGGGTTGCGATCCCTTTTTCAGTGGGAAACTTCACAGTGCCTTGACCAACTAAAACTGCCATTCCGAACACACCTTGCCCTGGCCTTCCTATGATGATATCATAGTTGGAAGGGATATTGATCACCGCAAAAGTGAGTTGTTCGGTTTGTCACTTTGTTCTCTCGTTGAACAAACATAATGGGTTATTTGGCCTAAAGGCTTGATAGGTATGTCTGCGATACCTTCAGACTGTTGAAGCTTTGAACGCTCATCATCGCTGAGAGGATTAAAGCGTTTCAAGCTTTTCATCAGCTGAGAGGGTTAAAGCATTTCTCAAGCATGATTTTGGAGGATTCAGACTGTTGAAGCTTTGAACGCTCATCATCGCTGAGAGGGTTAAAGCGTTTCAAGCTTTTTATCAGCTGAGAGGGTTAAATCATTTCTTAAGCATGATTTTGGAGGATTAAGACTGTTGAAGCTTTGAACGCTCATCGTCGCTGAGAGGGTTAAAGCGTTTCAAGCTTTTCATCACCTGAGAGGGTTAAAGCTTTGTTTTCAAGGTCGACCATGCTCACTTCCTACTTTTATTCTTCAACCATTTTGTCCTTGACCCCTTTAACCAAGTGAGCCAGTTCGGACTTGACGGCTTCTTCAATCCTATTTTTGGGTTGGAAGAAATCATTGGTATGGTGACCTTTCTATTCGTGAAACTCACTATATTGGCTTGATTTTTTCAATCTTTTGTTTTTTGGCAAAGGTTGAGGAGGGTGGAAGCTGTGTTTTACCTCTTCGGTTGCCAAGATCTCTTGCGGAGTATTGGTTAAGGCTGTAAAGTTTATGGTTTTTTCTCGGCTTGGAGGGTTCCGGCCTTCAGGCCTTCTGGAATCCGATCCTTTGAACCGTTTGTCATAAGAGCCATACTGGAAGCTCCGGTTAAGAGTTTATTTATTTATTTATTTATTTATTTATTTATTATTTTTGTTCTTTGATGTCTACAACTTATTCTCCTCGAATGTGGGCTTCAGCCCTTTTGAGTGTTTCTTCAAGGGTTTTGGACAGGCATTTATTAAAGTCTCTTGTGAGACATTTGAAATTTATAGCATTCATGAACCCTGTAACCCTAATCTTTTCATTGGCGTAAGTTAAACCTTCCTTCTGGTACCTTTCGGTGAAGTCTCTGAGACTTTCATCGTCATGTTGTTATGGGAAACCTTTGCTAAAATCGTCAAAGGTCTGAATGCTTTGTTCAGGAAGGTCATTAAACCATATGCGTGGAGACCCTTCAAGGGTTCGTATGAACATGAGACAACATCCGGGGTTGGGCCATTTTTCAATTCTTGTAGTCCCGACGAAGATTTGGAGGTAGTCTTCAGTACCGTGATAGCATCTTTATCTGGGTTTGAAACTCGTACTCAACAATTTGTTGGGAGAAGCAAGACAAGTTGTTGGGCTTGTAAGGTTTTGAGAGGTATTTTACTACCCTTGAAGCAGGGTTACCGCTTGAGGTACCCTGGTGAGTGTTTGGCACTTGGTTGATGAAATTAAGGTTAAAGCCTTGAAGGCTTTCTGTGTCATCATCCAGCTTTCACGTGCTGCAAAGGAAATTGTGCCATCATCTGTGTCATCGGCTAGGGCATAAGGTTAAATCCTTAAAGGCTTTCTGAAGCCATTATCTGTGTCATAAGGTTAAAGCCTTAAAGGCTTACTGTATAAGGCATTCCCATGGATGTGCTCATGACCGCACCTTCTAGCCAAAGGCAGGGTGGCCATAGCTTGTTTTCACGAAGTAGCGATGGGAGGGGAAACACTTGAAGCTGGTTACTGCCATAATTGATCAAGAGTGGTTTTATGCCCCATAGGTGCACCGGTTGTAACGGGTTGGGAGGTAAATAAGGGAAAAACGGTTGGACTTGGCCTCCCCAAAAGCTAGGCCTCCCCAAAAGCTAAAGGGCTTGAGTGGTTGGTCTGTCACACTAGGACCAGCTTCAAGGTAAGATGTGGCTGAACGTGAGCTGCTAAAAGGAAGAGATGGACGGCCAGGTGATAATGAGGGTTTAGACTCCTCATAATTTAGTCTTATTCTCACCCTTTTTGTTTCTTTCTAAGCTCACATGCTAGTTGAGATGTGATCACTAAAAAAGGGCCAAATTGGATGACTCCCATTGAAAGGTTCCTCAAAATGGTGAATTACCTAATGACCAGACTAAGGCTAAAAGGGTTCGTATCAAGTCAAGGCAATATGTGTTACAAGGAGATATCCTTTACAAAAAGGATACCTTGCACCACTACTTCGACGCGTTGGCCCAGAACAAAGCCAATATCTGATCAAAGAGGTTCACGAAGGGATATGTGGAGCTCATTGTGGCCCAAAATCGGTAGTGTCAAAGTTGATGAACCTCGAACACTTTTGGCCTTCCATGAATCGAGATACCTCCGAACAATTGCGAAAGTATGAAGCTTGTCAGTTACATGCTCCGGTACCCAAAAGCCTCAAACATGACCCCGTTCCCATCTCCTCGGCTTGGCTATTTCACAAGTAAAGAATCAACATCGTTGGTCCATCCCCACTAGCCAAATGAGGAGTCAAGCTCTTATTGGTAGCCGTGAACTACTTCACCAAGTGGCCAAAAGTAAAACTATTGGCAAATGAGCGAGTTGTAGAAATACGGGAACATTATGCGCTTCCTAGCAGACTGTCTCAAGCTTTTTAAGATTCTCTGTTAGATGGGCAAGTTAGGTGCTAAAATCTTCATTTACGGGTTTGATTGGTTGATTACATTGCAAAGTTTTTGTGAAAGGTTATATTCGTAAAATATCAAGTTGGGAAAGGCAAATTGGTATGTAGGTGAATTAGACAAGTGCGAAGGGTCTTGATTCCTAAGAGTTATAGTGGGTCGTCAGGGTCCTGGCCGAGTAGAAAAAAGGGGCCCTAAAAATGGCCCCAAGGTGATTATGACTCATTCGCCAATTTACTGCCCCTTTCATTCTTAGACTTCTAGCCTTTGTGTTTTTTAAATGGATTTAAATTTTAAAACATTATTGCATTTAGTTGACTTTAATAAGGATTAGGTTTATTTGCTTGAATGTGCCTAACTAAATAGGATAAGTTAATGAGTTTAAAAAAAACATAGAGTTTTAACTTCGAAGTTTAATTATATGCTTTTATTTTTATCAATTAAAAAAAATAGGACCTCATGGAAGAGTGGGCCTGGGAGTAGGGGTGTGAATTTCTGACACGACCCGAAAACACGACACGAACCTAACACGAAATTCGCGGGTTTAGGTTTAGTCTAAACGGGTTCGGGTCAGTTTCGGGTTGAACCCGCGAACTCGTTTAGGTTAACGGGTTAGGTTCGGGTCAACCCGGTTAGGTTGGCGGGTTAACCTGTTTAACACATTTATATTATATTATATTTTTTACAATATATTTTATGTTAGAAATTAAATGAGATATTTATTTTATGCTATAATTATAACTTAAAAAGATATACTAACATAAGATTTTATAACTTGAATATAATTGTGTCATATGCATTTGTGTTTTTTAAGTAAATTTTAATTTTAATATATTAAAATCAGAAAAAATTAAAAAATTCGGGTTGAATGGGTCGTGTTCGGGTCAACCCACAAAAATTCGGGTCGTGTTCGGGTTCGTATGTATAATACAATTTTCGGGTTCGGGTTCGTGTCAAATTTTCGGGTTCGGGTCGGATTGAACCCACCAATCCGTGAACACGACCCGTTTAGCACCCCTACCTGGGAGGTCGCCTATCTAACGGGCCATCCTTGGTAGTGGGTGGCAATTTGTAGGGGTGTTAAACGGGTCTTTTTCGCGGGTTGGCGGGTTCAGCCCGACCTGAACCTGAAAGTTTTGCACGAACCCGAACCCAAAAATTGTATCAGACATATGAACCCGAACACGATCCGAAATTTTGTGGGTTGACCCGAACACGACCTGTTCAACCCGAATTCTTTTATTTTTTGGAAAATTGGTAATTAATAAACCAACCTTTGCCCCATTGGTAATTAATAATCCTACCTACAGAATTGGTAATTAATAATCCTACGTTTCAATATGTTGGTACTCAATAGACCTCCGTTAGTTTTTTTAAACTGAAGTTAGTTTTTAAGTTTTATTTGTTACACAAACAGTCCCTGTAGTTATAATTTACTAGTTTTAAGTTTTATTTATTACACAAACAGTCCCTGTAGTTATAAAAAAAATCATAAAAATCCTAAAAAATCAAAAAAATTCTAAAAAATCAAAAAAATCATAAAAATTCTAAAAAAATCAAAAAAATTCTAAAAAAATCAAAAAAATTCAAAAAAATCATAAAAATTCAAAAAAAATAAAAAAAATCATAAAAAGTCATAAAAAGTCATAAAAATTCAAAAAATTCAAAAAAAGCAAACGTTTCGACCCGGACCGTTTCGACCCGTACCGTTTCGACGCGTACCGTTTCGACGCGTACCGTTTCGACCCGAACCGTTTTCGACCCGGACCGTTTCGACCCGGACCGTTTCGACCCGGACCGTGTCGACGCGTACCGTTTCGACCCGTACCGTTTCGACCCGTACCGTTTCGACCCGTACCGTTTCGACGCGTACCGTTTCGACCCGGACCGTTTTCGACCCGGACCGTTTCAAAAACGGTGGTGGTGGTGGTGGTGGTGGTGGCGGTGCTGGTGGTGGTGGCGGCGGTGCGGTGGTGGTGGTGGTGGCGGTGGTGCTGGTGGTGGCGGTGCTGTGGTGGCGGTGGTGGCGGCGGTGCGGTGGTGGCGGTGCTGTGGTGGCGGTGGTGGTGGCGGTGGTGGTGGTGGCGGTGGTGGTGGTGGTGGCGGTGGTGGTGGTGGTGGTGGTACGGTTCGAAACGGTTCGCGTCGAAACGTTTGCTTTTTTTGAATTTTTATGATTTTTTATGATTTTTTTGAATTTTTATGATTTTTTTGAATTTTTTTGATTTTTTTAGAATTTTTTTGATTTTTTTAGAATTTTATGATTTTTTTGAATTTTTTTGATTTTTTAGGATTTTTATGATTTTTTTATAACTACAGGGACTGTTTGTGTAATAAATAAAACTTGAAACTAGTAAATTATAACTACAGGGACTGTTTGTGTAACAAATAAAACTTAAAAACTATCTTCAGTTAAAAAAAACTGACGGAGGTCTATTGAGTACCAACATATTGAAACGTAGGATTATTAATTACCAATTCTGTAGGTAGGATTATTAATTACCAATGGGGCAAATGTTGGTTTATTAATTACCAATTTTCCTTATTTTTTTCGTCTGAAATTAATATATTAAAATTAAAATTTACTTAAAAACACAAATGTATATAATACAATTATGTTTAAATTATAAAATTTTACGTTAATTTCTCTTTTTAAGATATTGAAGGGGTAAGGTCCCAAAAACCCTGCACAGGTGTTCAGGACCATACCACAACTTCACCAACAGTTAACCTCTTTCAAAGAACCTTGTGCGGCAGAGCACTGGTTCCGAAAAAAGAGAGAGTCTAAAAGAAACAGTTTTAAACATCCGCGCCCCAAAAGGAAACTAATAAATCATTGCGCAAGCTCCCATACAACGGATAGAATAAAATCCTAACGATATCTCCGCTAGGGGTGTGAATTTCTGACACGACACGAACCTAACACGAAATTCGTGGGTTTGGGTTTAGTCTAAACGGGTTCGGGTCAGTTTTAGGTTGAACCCGCCAACCCGTTTAACTAAACGGGTCAGGTTCGGGTCAACCCGGTTGTAACACCCCGTGTTTCGAAAATCAAAGTCAAAGTCGAGAGTGAAGTCAAAGGGAGAAAAGATTGCTAATTGCGACCTGTCACTCCTTGCTCAATTCCTGTTTTGACTTCTTTGACTTGTAATTAGTCTAATTTTGTTATCACATTAGTTGTATTATGTGGAGTATCTATTAATAATCGCATATGAATCGCATGTCTAATCGATTTATCGCTTATCGCTATCGCAACTCGAATTATGTGTGTGGAATGTTGTTTTACGTGTGTGTGCTACTTATGTGTTACTTGTGCATATTATTTATGTTTAATGATGTGGTGATTAATAGAAACGCAATCGCAACTCAATCGCAAACGCTAAACGAACGTTAAATAAGGATGCTTGTATGTTGATATAGTAGTTGGGATTAAAGTAATTTGAATAGGAAACTCTATCGCATCGCAACGCTCAACACTCGAATCGAAACTGCAAAACTCATCGCGCCGAGCACTCGAACCACCCGATCGGAGTGCCACTCGATCGAGCTGTCACCCGACCAAGGTGCCACCCGACGGAGTTGCCACTAGATCGAGCTGCCACCCGGACGGGCTGCCACTCGATCGACCAGCCTCCTTCCTCCTTTCCATTTATAGAAACCCTATAAATACCCCATATGTCAACCTCACTTGATGTTGACAACTCTCTCTCCCTCTCCACTCATTCCAGCCGCTATTTCTTCAGATTTCTCGCGATTCTTGTAAGTTTTCCACCTAAATCTTGTACTTTCGTAATCTACACGCACTCCTACACATTTCTATCTTTTGAATCTTAACTTTTAACCGTGAAATCACTAGATTTGGGGTGTTTTGGGATGATGTCATCATGGTGTTCATAAGAACTTCATGACTTGGCTTCAATCCACCAAGAACAACTTAGATCTGAATGATTTCCACATGAATAAACAAAGATCTTTCATAGATCTGAACATATTCATGGTGAAAAGGATTTAAAGATGGTTTTCTAACTTTCTTTCAACTCTTTTACACTAAATGCACTCAAATCCGATAGATTCGGACCTTGTTCTGATCTTCTACCCATTCTTGGTGTCGTATCGGTTCCAGATCTGAATTCTATCCAAGAGGTATTGACTTCAGGTTTGAACATGAACTACCAACTCGAACCGTGAGCCGGTCGGACTAGGGTGATTCCTGTTCGGTCGAGTCACTTGAGCCGAGTCGAGGGTTCCGTTGTTCAAGCATGTTATCAATGTACCTCATTAAACACTTCAAAACTTCAAACTACCAAAACAACCAAGGAAGACGACGACCAGGTCATCTGGGACGGATTGCCTTCCGATCGGATTGCACCTTGGGTCCCACACTTAACTTTTATTTTCAACTTGTGAGATTTGAACATCGAACGAATTGCCGTCCGATCGGATTACCATCCGATCGAATTGCCACTCGACCATGTGATGTTTGACTTCAACACTTAACAATTTTTCAACATGTTCAATCCAGACGGATTGCCACCCGTGACCGTCCTGCTGTGAACTTGTTCTCAACATGAGAAGCCTTGCCAATCGGATTGCTGTCCGATCGAACGGCTGATGGAGAGTGCAAAACACGAGCGTTAAGTGTGTTAAATTACGTATCCTATTGTGTTTTAAGTGATTACGCGTCGCGAGCATGATAATTACGGGTTTTTATGATTTTACAGGTAAAACGCGTAATATGGCGAAGTTAAAGAGATTAGTGATGAAACGAAACGAACACGGATGATTATCAAGAGATCTCATATTGATCGGGGGTTGATTCGGGCTGAGATATGATTTGAAGCTCAAAGAACGCAAGATAACAAAGTTCAAGGGGCTTATAGTTAATTGTTGAAAGTTGAATATGCAGCCAATACATGTTGGACGACTATGGAAGCACTTTGTGGATTTCTTTTGGATGTGAGTGGGGTGCACATGTTGGAGACACAAGCTAACATTAATGACTTTAGAAGTGAATATTTAACACCACCACCATTCATGATTATTTGTCATCCAGAAAGAGATTGGCATTTAACACTATTTGGTGGCTCTCAAACTTTGATCTCATAAAAAGAGGCAGCCGTCATTTATACATCACGTAGACAAGGGGGCATTTGTATAGGATGAAGAACATCATCATTATTCTAAGTGCATGATTGACTTTTGGTTCAATATACAAAGAAGAATAGGAAGTGGACGTCGGTTACGGAACCGGAGCCGTCACTTACGTTCGTTTGCATGGCTTCACAAAAAACAAACAGTAGATATGACTTGCGGCTTATGGATTTAACATGAGACTTACGCTATGTTCCCGAGTTAACTTAACGAGGGATAAGAAAAGAAAGCAAATGTGAGAAAGGAAAGGACGAGAAAGGAAAAAAAAGATGACTTTCCCACCGTTTCCTCCCAAATCGGAAGGAAAGAAAAATTAAAGAATTTAGCCTAGTTTTCCTGTCATTTCCTTTCTTTTCCTTCCTTAAATGAAACTCGGGAACACGACATGTTTTATTTTCCTTTCTTTTCCTTCCTTAAATGAAACTCTGGAACACAAAATATTTTTACTTTCTTTCTGTTTCCTTTCCTTCGTTAGTAAACTCTGGAACACAGTGTTACGGAATTTTTTTTGGCCGCAAGTGGAGGTGCACGTGCTTATTGTTTTTTTATGGATTTAGAAGGGTTATTAAAACCTTAGTTGGGCCATGCTTCTTGTTACTTCTGCTGGGCTCTCGACAATTGGCAGCCGGGGTAACAAAATTGAGGGGCTCGCATAATTAAGGATTGTACAAGATCAATATCACACTCCTTCATCATCACGAATTTGGGGCCGTAGATCATCCTTGGGCTCTCAAATATCATCACTCAACATCATCATTCGTGACACATCTTCCGCGAATACCGATTCGATCATGATTTCATCCGTCTATCAAGCGCTTGAAGATCGCACGAACGTCATGAGCGGCTAGATTTCCCGTGACCGTCTCCGGGAATAGGGGTTGTGTTAGAACTTTGGGTTTGCTTATGTTTACAACTTTTTGGATTGAGATTTGATTCATCATTCGGTTAGTCGTTCTTATTGTTTTTGTTTCGATTAAACAATATCTGATTATCGTATTCATTCTTGTTCATCAATTATTTGGTTTGTTTCATCAACAATTGGGATTAAGTTCTAAGTTGTCATTGATTTTTAACCTTTAATCATTGAATTTGTTAATGTTTATGAAATCTGAAATTGATAATTAACTGGATTACTATTCATTTGCATCAATCCTTCGGTTTTGATCGTGGATCATTGCAATCAAATATATTATCTGTTAGTTATTTATCAAAACAAGTTCTACGAATCATGTCTATGTGATTTCCAAATAGTGGTAACTAAGTAACCTGATTTTCTGCATAACCTGAAAACCCGGAGATTGGTCCTTTCTCTCATTATTGTTTACAAATACAATCTTACAATCGTTTTCATAATTAATCTCAAAAACTGCAAAAAGCAATTAGTTTAGAATTAGATGATAATTAAAGCAACGAACTTTTACGCTTTCCACTGATTCCCCGTGGATTCGACACCCTACTTGCCATTTACTAGTAAGAGGTGAATAGGACACTTTAACTTTATTTTTTGACCGACCTTACGGCATCGATCAAAATGGCGCCGTTGCCGGGGAATTGGTGCGCTTAGTGTTTAGTAAGTTGTTTTCTTAAAAAAAGAATTAAAAAAAATTAGAAAAACTAAAATCCAAAAATATTTCTTGTAGTTGTTAGTTTTTTTTTATATGTTAGTTTTCTACATGGGTATTTTAGTTTGTTTGTGCAGGAAGTGAAATCTTTGGATCATGGATAGAGCTCATCAGTCATGCCCTTGTTGTGGGAAAATTCACACAAATGAAGATTGCCTAGTGTTTTGGACAGACCTAGTGTTTTGGAAAGAAAAATTGATGTCTGGGTACAAGGCACCTTCATATCAGGGACACTGTCAGTCAAATGTCAACCAAAGGTATGGGCAAAATTTGGATTATGATGACTACGAATCCGAGGTGGTGCCCTTCTCAAGATACCAAGAAGATTATAATGGTCGTTACCATGACTACTCTGAGTCAACATACTATAATCATGGTAATTACCAAGGGAGTTCAGATCAGCAACATCAAAGTCCAAATGATTATCAAGGTAAACACCAAAATTCTAAACTTGATGAAATCATGGATATTATGATGGAGATGGTACAAGAGAGCAGGTTGAGAATTGAGGCTATGGTCCAACAATCGAATCGAATAGACGAACAAATTGCAACATTGAAGGCTGTGAAGGATAATACCACGTCCATTCCCGTATTTGTTGGAGAAACACAAGAAATACCTGTTTTAGTTGATGAAGATGAAGAAGAGGTTGAAAGTCTTCCTGAACTTGAAGTTATATGTTTAAACCTACATGAAGACTTACCACCTATAAAAGAATTAGAGACTGATGTAGTCCAAGTTTATCCTGAACCGCAACATATTTTGATTACTCCAACTAACAAAGTCGGGGATAATGGCTCGAGTGGGAATAAGAGAAAGGTGAGTAGAGAAGACCTCGGATAAGGTATATTGAAGTGGCTATACAATGATCCAACAAACGTACTCATGATAGGAAAGAAGGTGAAGACTCGACATGTCAACTATCGAACACACCTTGGAAATTCGGTAGGCAAATGTGGATTTCACGTGTTCCGATTTGATTCGATAAATATCGTTGGCAGAAGAGAGTAGATAGGAATTTGGAATGTCAATTATCGAGCATATGCAGGAAACTCGGTGGGTAAATGTTCACTTCGACCCCCATGAACGAACGTCAGGTACGGTCTGGCTGAAGACCTATAAACTTAGCGCTCCTGGGAGACAGCCCGAGGATGTAGAGTAGTGTATATTTGTTTTGTTTTTGCATGAGTATTGTGGCAGGTTATCAGGTTATTCATCTCTACGGATGCAATGGTCCAAGTGTGAGGATGTTTGGTGAAAGCCCATCACGTTCTCGTTGTAGTTGCGGACTATGCACGGATTAGAGTTCAGTCAAAACTGTCCATACTCAATCTCCATTTGGACGGGGATGATTTGCACGCTACTTGTAGAGAGTGACCCGAGTACTTGTTGGACATGGCCGCGAATGAAATGCTATACGGTCGTGGTGGAACATGACTCATGAGGATTCTACGCGTTAAACCAGGGGAGTCTGTTCTACCTTTATTATTGTATTTTTATTCGTGTCTTGGTGGTGTTAAACTATGTTGTGTTTAGGGAATGTGTTTTTGTTAATTGTGTTAGGAACGATCGCTCATGAGGTTTGTTAGTTGGTATTCCCGGGTTCTGTTTTTAAAGCACTATACATTGGGGACAATGTCGCCCAAGTGTGGGGATATGGAAACCCGGGAAGGGAAAGGCTTGGGACAAAGGTTTGAAAGAGGTTGAAAACGATGAAAAGCGAAAAAATTGAAAATTTTGAAGAATTTCATCGCATTAAGTGAACTAAATGGTTATGAAAACCGAATGTTTCAATCACTAATGGGTTCCTTACCAGTAGTAAACTAACATAGTCCCTTGTCATGGTTGTTCCTTTAAGTTTCATGAGAGTAGGTCCGACAGGTGTTTTTAGGATAAAAGAATTGAAAAGAGATGTCTATTTAGGGGTAACATGCTTTAGATTGCATATGCTACGTGTCGGTAACCTTTTACCCTTTCTTGGTGAGAATTTTGAGCCTGTAGACTGATAGAATGATTTACATATTGAATTCTTTTGTTGAGAGCAGGCCGCGTGTTATTTTGTGTTAGAACTTGTATGATTTGATACATGCTGAGACTGTGGTTTGATACGTGCACGTAAATGATAAAGGCATTAGGATATCCCTTACAACCGTTGTGTTTGTTTTTTATGTTTACCGAACAATTACCCTTAGTAGCCCAGTTGAGCCTATTTACCGTTCGTTGTCCACCTAATGTGAATTGTTGATACCGACCGTGAACGACAAATTATGAATAAGTGAAAAAAAAAGAAAAAAAAAGAGAAAACAAAGAAAAAAAAAAGAGAGAGAAAGAAAAAGAAAAATAGAAGTGTTGTGAATATTGTTATGTTTTGGGTAGAAACCTGTCGCAACCCCCGATCCCTTATCTGTCCCGGGAACGGGCGGACGCGAACTCAGTGGTGGTGGTACCAGGTTTCGTTAATTTGGCAGCGGAATTTACATCAGGACCGTAGTTAGGAAATGTTTATCAGAGTAAAACCACCATGATTTATATTAATAGACACATGGGCAAAACCCAAGTTTCTTATTACAATACATTTATAGGGACAAACCCTATTTTATTGAATTTAAAACATCGTTTATTAGGTAACTTTTATAGCCACTTATTTTCCAAGCCGTCAGTGCTCTCGAGCTGGCTTTTTTCCCAGTTGGCTTTCACATTGTGTTACCTGAAACATGTTTTAAAAATATTTTGTCAGCGGGAAATACTGGTGAGTGAATCCCGGTTTAATCAAGAAACATTTTATTAATTAATACAGTATTGAGAGCGATCACATTGTTTATTTCTACACAATTACTCATTCAGTACTTGCCACTCGACCGGATCTATGGCTATGGTCAAATTACCCATTGGCTAACTCGTTGTCCAATGGTAATGTACTGTCGTTCCCGACTTACTACTCGCAAGTAGTAATAAATTTTGTATACAAAACCCCATAGTACTGGCAGTAATTGAAGAACTACAAAGACTCAATCATCGCTTAATCACATTGTAAAACAATTAAGGTTTTGTAAAATATTCCAAAAACATTAACAAAAAGAGGATAAACTCACATTGCTATCTTAGACTTCTTGTAAGGGTTTCCTGGATATAATATATAATTTATACAAATGTACATTGGTTAGTATCATAACCCTTTGAAAATATTAATGACCCTCCCCGAGACGGCATTCCAATAACTACGTCGGGCAGAACCACGACAGTTATTACGGAACCCTAAATCAACCGGGCAGCGTAACTATTAGGAAATTGGGGTTATAATACTTACAACGGAGCAGAACCTCGCTAATTAGGGGTATAATACCCAACTATAATGTTTCTTCTACATAATTTCGAGATTGAGAATTGAGAATGAGCGACGAAAAACGAAAACTGATGCGTTCTATTTATAGTTGCAAAACTCGACCCTCACGCGGCCCGCGTAAAGCACAGGCCAGGGTTACGCGGCCAGCGTCAACCCTGGTCAACATAATAGCTTGTCCCGGTCACCAAGTAGACCCGCCACGATGTCGACACGTGTCGGCCTGGGATGTCTCCGCGTTGTAGGTCTCTCGCGGCCTGCGTCAATGTAAGCTTAAGCTTACGCGGCCCGTATCAACTTAGGAAATCAGTGAAGTCCGGTCTCAACCTTGATACCGCCCGCGTGAAATGTTGGGGTGGGTCTACGCAGCCCGCCTCAACTTACTTTTTCTAGTTTTTAATTTATTTTAAATATCATAATATATTTCGGGCTCGGTTTTCACATACGGGATGTATTTAAAGACATAATGGGACATTTTACAGTATACTAAGGTGTCGGAAATATTATGAGAGTGTTGGTTTTACCGAGGGTTGTTACAAAACCAACCCAAAAGGATTAGTCGTTATGTGTTTTGCAAATAAAGTTGTCACGGTTTGGTCGTTTCTTTGTTCGTCACGAAAAAAAATGTAAATATAAGCCAAAAATTTTCCTACCCATAGCCTAAGCCCAAAACTGAAAGTCCTTTTGATATGTGCCGTGTTATATGATACCGTGGAGGTGTGATTGTCATACAAGCATATGATTACAGGATTTCATGTTTGGTTGTGAGTGTATAAATGCTAGCACACTACACGCTAGTTCATATTTTTAAACCGAGAGGAGAGTTTATTGTGAGGGACGTGTAGCATGTGTATAATCCTAAGCATGTTAGTTTTGAATAGACAAGTCTTAAGTTTTATAAATTGCATCAATCGCTTGTCGGACTGTCAATCTTGATTGTGTCAGTCTATGGAACGGGTATCACTTGGGACTAAAATTGTTGCATCGGTTAAGGGGTTTAGAGGTATTGTTACAATGGTGAGTAATTCCGTAACGGTTTGCTTGAGGACAATCAAAGGTAAGTGTGGGGATGTGATGGAGAGTGCAAAACACGAGCGTTAAGTGTGTTAAATTACGTATTGTGAAAAGTGTGCCTCCGTGACCATCAAACAAATACCAAATCAATGAGATATTGTATTTTATATGTAGGATTTGTAAAAATATGTGTATCGTTTGCACATATCATTTCTTGTTCGATTTCGGGCTTTAAATCGCTTTCTGGAAGGTTATACGCGATCTGATGCGTAAATATAACCAGTTTAAGGCAACGAACACTCCGGAATAGTGAACTAGGCTTAAAATACCTTAAATAACCTTTACATAACTTAGAAATAAGTTTTGGATGGTTTGGTATGCCGAAATCAAGTTAACTCGCTTACAGGGACTAAATTTGACAAACTTCGAAAGTATGCCAATTTAAACTGTAACAGACATTCCGGAACATGACCATAAGTTAAACATACCATAAATATCCGTTACATAGCTTAGAAATAGGATTTAAGGGGTTCGGTGTGCTAAAATAAACTTTTGGGTCATTCAGGGACTAAAAGCGTCAAAAAGTGCACAAGTTTGCATTTACGCGCATAACTTATGTTCTGAATACATCCGGACATCCAAAAATTCATGTAAGCACTAAAATATTTTATTTTAGTGTTTGGCATGAGAAAAATCCATTCGTCACGCAATTTGGATCGTTTTTCGCGCTTATGCGCATTCCGTCGTAATTAAGCGAACATCACGATCGTACGACCAAACTAACCAACATCCGGCATATTTTTGAGCATGTTTCATGTCCAGAATGTTTAGGCATCATTTTAGGGCCTGAAAGTTGGCTTAACGGGCCTTAAACGTGTCGAAATGAGCCTTAAACACCAACAGGGACCAAAACTGTCATTTCTTGAAACTTGTTTTAGGATCAGGACCCCCAGGCGGGGCGCGTAAGAATTGTGTATGTCTTACGCAGGCCGCGAGGCCCTCCCAGACCAGATTAATCTATTTAAACAGCTGTTATGCACTCATCTCTTCACCCACACTTGTCATTTCCTGATCATGGGGGGCCAATTTGGGTACCAAGGTGTTGCAACAAATGTAGGGATGAGATTGAAGCACGTTATTCGATAAACGATCCTAACAGTGGTCCAAATCCTATAAATACCCAACCCATTCACTTGCAAAACCCACTTGAATTCTGAGTTTTTCTCTAAGTGGTTGTGTTTATACACTTCCTACCTGAGTTTTCTTGGAAGATCAAACTTGCGAGGACCCTTTGTAAGTGTTCTTTCGTTCTTTTCATTCGTTTTAGCGTTAAAGTCAAACTTTGTTTGACTTTCTGCATTGACTAGTTTATGGTCAATGCGAAGTTCGTTTGAACTTCATAACGTGAGCGTAATCACGATGGTTATAGTCCCTAGTGACTATACCTACTGATTACCACGTTATCTAGGCTCAGTGACGAGTCGTAGTTTCGGCCAAAATGCGCATTCTTGCGTATGTTGTAACCAAACTACTCTTAGGTATCAAAACTGTTTGTTTTGATACCAAACCTGTTTTCTAAACTTAGTTAAGCATGTTTTAACATGCTTAGCTCGTCACTTTTAGTTTAGTGCTTTTATAGGGTCGTAAAGGTAAGCGATCTAAACAATCGCTTACACTTTCGAACCCGACCCGTTTGGTCGATCATTAGGATCTGACCAAACACTTTAGGTGACCATAGTATGTAGGGAATAACCTTCCAAGGCTATACCTTATGGTCGCTTCGTTTAAGTAGTTTTATGATAGGTAGTTTATATGCCTTAGGTAAATTACCAAAATGCCCTTTTTACGCCAAAATTCATTTTAAGCATATGTAACCTAACTTTTGGTATCTAGACTGATTTGGCAACAATATTAAACATGTTAAGGCATATTTTACTTATCATAGAACTAGTTAGGCGGTCTGAACGCGTTTTATGCGAACGACGCGTTAAAATAGCATAAGCTACCTAAACGGGTCGTAATGGGTCGTAAGCACTTAGGTTAGGTTTCATTGTAGTATGTAGGCTTTGTTAAACCCCGTGTTTTCACGAGTGAAAGTCAAGGTGAAAGTCAACGACCGATTTCGCGCGACTTGACTCGTAGAAATGTTTTTATTTTATTTATATTATGTGGAGTAAGTGTCGTACATTACAATAATCGCATCGTATTAATCGTATTTCAATCGACCTACGACTGTGAATGATAGGAAGTAACAATACGATAAAGCAATGCTAATCGAATCAACACCAAATCGTAACTCGAGCTGTGTAGTTTACTTGTTGTTTATACGTGTGTGTGTGCCTTACGTGTTACCTGTGCATGTTTATTTTATGTTATGTTGTGATAATCAAGCGAACTCAATTGAACTCGAAGTCTAACTCAAATGTAAACGAACCCGAACCCGAATTCCGAGTCGAACCATATAAGAAGTAGTTGGGACTAAAAGTAATTTGACTAGGAAACCCTATCGAATCGCTCGCAAACCGAAGCCGAAGCGTCGTCGCATCGCACACACCAAATCAGGCGACATCCGCACGGATGGTCAATCCGCACGGATGGTCAATCCGCACGGATTGCCAATCCGCACGGATTGCCAATCCGCACGGATGACCAATCCGGACGGATAGCCTATCCGGGTTACGTGCCATCCGCACGGCTCACCCTTTCCCCTTTTAGCATCCTATAAATACACGGGTCACTCTCCAACTTTTCCACTTTTGGCAAGTGACGTTCGAACCGCACGCATTCTTCACTTTTTCTCAGATTTCCCTCAATCCAGGTAAGATCTTGCACTAATTCTTGTACATCCTTGATCACTACACAATTCTACACCTTTCCATCTTTCAAATCTCAACTTCCAACCATGAAATCATCCAGATTTGAGGTATTCTCGGGTGACGTCATCATGAAGTTCTTATGAACTTCAAGCTCGACTTCATTCCACCAAGAATAGCTCAGATCTGAACGATTTCCACAAGATTTCACAACAACTTCACTTAAATCTAAACTTTTCTAAGGATAAAAGAGTTAAGAAATAAACCTAAGTTCTCTCCTTCTTTTACCCTTAATATCGGTACGAATCTGATCGGTTCTAGTATTCCACTCATTAATAGTGATGCACTAGTCTTAGATCTGGATTCTACCCACCAGACACCTGATTTCGGGGTCAACCGGAATGACCGTTCTGAGTCGCCGACAGGCCAAGTTAGGGTGGTTCCTGACCGGTCTAGTCACGCGAGTAAGAATACGATTCCAAGTGGTTGCCACGTAATCAGAACGTCTCGATAAACGACAACAGAAACCAAGAGTAGACGAACGGAACAATCAGACCAGGGACTGTCCGCACGGACAGGCTGTCCGCACGGACAGGCTGTCCGCATGTACCATGATCTTCGCTATAGGTACTGGTGGCCGGGTATGAAACGGGATATCGCTCTCTACGTCGGAAAATGCCTAACCTGTGCTAGAATCAAGGCTGAACATCAAAGACCCTCTGGCTTGCTCGAACAACCACCAATCCCCATGTGGAAGTGGGAGAGCATAGCTATGGATTTCGTAACCAAGCTTCCAACCACGTCATCAGGTCACGACAGCATTTGGGTTGTTATTGACCGTTTGACTAAATCAGCTCACTTTCTACCAATACGAGAAGACTACAAGGTAGAACGATTAGCCCGAATCTACACCGACGAGATCATTTGTCGACATGGGACGCCTCGTGACATCATCTCTGATCGTGATGCTCGGTTTACTTCACGATTCTGGGAAACATTCCAAGCTGCACTCGGTACAACGCTTAATCTAAGTACTGCGTTCCACCCACAAACCGACGGTCAGACTGAAAGAACGATTCATACTCTTGAAGACATGCTCCGTTCATGTGTTCTAGACTTCGGTGGTAATTGGGATAGACACCTTCCGTTAGTCGAATTCTCGTATAACAACAGCTACCAGGCTAGCATCCAGATGGCACCTTTCGAGGCCCTATACGGAAGAAGATGTCGATCGCCTATTGTATGGCACGAGATCGGTCATTCGCAACTAACCGGTCCGGAGCTACTACAAGAAACGACAGACAAAATTTTCCAAATTCGAGACAACCTAGCGAAAGCTAGGGATCGACAGAAGGTTTACGCCGATAAAAAGCGCAAGCCCCGTGAATATGGCGTTGGTGACTACGTACTCCTAAAGGTATCACCTTGGAAGGGTGTAGTCCGATTCGGCAAGAAGGGGAAGCTCGCGCCTCGATATGTTGGACCTTTTAAGATTCTGGAAAGGATCGGAAAAGTCGCCTACAGACTCGAATTACCGGAGGAACTTAGCAACGTCCACCCGACTTTCCACGTGTCAAACCTCCGAAAGTGCATCGCCGACCACGATCTACATGTTCCTTTAGACGATCTACAAGTGAACGAAACATTACACTTCGTGGAGAAGCCTGTCGAAATCATGGATCGCCAAACCAAGCAACTCAGGCGCTCAAACATTCCTATCGTGAAGGTCAGATGGGAAGGCAAACGAGGCGTGGAGTTCACTTGGGAACTCAAAAGCGACATGAAGGCAAAATATCCACAGTTGTTTAATTAGAGAAATAGTCTAGAGAGAGAAAGTCTCTCACGTGGTTCTTGGTGCTTGTATGCGCCATCATAATCAATAGAATCACGGTTATTGTATACGTCTAATTTAGAAATTTTCAGTTAGAAACGTGAAAAGATAAAGGAAGTAAAGAGAATTTGACGCATCTGAGTGTGTTTGATCCTCGCAATCGAGCACCTGCTCAGATACCACATGTAGGTCCCGATTTGACTCCGTTACGATTATGTTTGGTCACGATCGTTCACGGATTCCGCACGACTCAGAGTCAACAATAGTCAACACGGATATGTTATCCGCACGGATTGCTATCCGTACGGTGAACATCAACAGCAACATTCCACATTTTTAACGAACGCAAATTTCTCACAAATGACTTCGAATTAAGATCTGAAACTTTAAACGCTTTTAGATCAGAAAATTTCGCATAACATATCCAAAAATCGGCGATTTTTATCCGTAAAAACTCGATTAATTTGACGATTTCCAGTGGTCCAAACGAAGAACTCTCAAATGTGATCCACGGCTAATACGGCTTTCAACTTAATTTCGGGACGAAATTCCCTAAACAAGAGGAGGCTGTAACACCCCGTGTTTTCACGAGTGAAAGTCAAAGTCAAGGTCAAAGTCAACGACCGATTTCGAACGACTTGACTCGTAGAAATGTTTTTATTTTATTTATATTATGTGGAGTAAGTGTCGTACATTACAATAATCGCATCGTATTAATCGTATTTCAATCGACCTACGACTGTGAATGATAGGAAGTAACAATACGATAAAGCAATGCTAATCGAATCAACACCAAATCGTAACTCGAGCTGTGTAGTTTACTTGTTGTTTATACATGTGTGTGTGCCTTACGTGTTACCTGTGCATGTTTATTTTATGTTATGTTGTGATAATCAAGCGAACTCAATCGAACTCGAAGTCTAACTCAAATGTAAACGAACCCGAACCCGAATTCCGAGTCGAACCATATAAGAAGTAGTTGGGACTGAAAGTAATTTGACTAGGAAACCCTATCGAATCGCTCGCAAACCGAAGCCGAAGCGTCGTCGCACCGCACGCACCAAATCAGGCGACATCCGCATGGATGGTCAATCCGCACGGATTGCCAATCCGCACGGATTGCCAATCAGCACGGATGACCAATCCGGACGGATAGCCTATCCGGGTTACGTGCCATCCGCACGGCTCACCCTTTCCCCTTTTAGCATCCTATAAATACACGGGTCACTCTCCAACTTTTCCACTTCTGGCAAGTGACGTCCGAACCGCACGCATTCTTCACTTTTTCTCAGATTTCCCTCAATCCAGGTAAGATCTTGCACTAATTCTTGTACATCCTTGATCACTACACAATTCTACACCTTTCCATCTTTCAAATCTCAACTTCCAACCATGAAATCATCCAGATTTGAGGTATTCTCGGGTGACGTCATCATGAAGTTCTTATGAACTTCAAGCTCGACTTCATTCCACCAAGAATAGCTCAGATCTGAACGATTTCCACAAGATTTCACAACAACTTCACTTAAATCTAAACTTTTCTAAGGATAAAAGAGTTGAAAGAAATAAACCTAAGTTCTCTCCTTCTTTTACCCTTAATATCGGTACGAATCTGATCGGTTCTAGTATTCCACTCATTAATAGTGATGCACTAGTCCTAGATCTGGATTCTACCCACCAGACACCTGATTTCGGGGTCAACCGGAATGACCGTTCTGAGTCGCCGACATGCCAAGTTAGGGTGGTTCCTGACCGGTCTAGTCACGCGAGTAAGAATACGATTCCAAGTGGTTGCCACGTAATCAGAACGTCTCGATAAACGACAACAGAAACCAAGAGTAGACGAACGGAACAATCAGACCAGGGGCTGTCCGCACGGACAGGCTGTCCGCACGGACAGGCTGTCCGGACGGTTGTCACCCGGACGAGCTACCCTTGGGACCCACTTTCCAAACAAGGTTTGAGTATCGACGAATGAGCAATCCGGACGGACGATCTCTGAATGGATTACTCTTCGGATCATGAGATACTAAGGCCTTAAAATAAATTCAAACAGTGTTCATCCGCACGGACAGGCTATCCGCACGGATTGTCTCTGCCCGCGCGCACAGACTGTTCGCACGGATCACCATTTTCCGCACGGACTACCATCCGGACGGATTGTTGTCCGCGCGACCGGCTTGAAAGGTAGAAACACTTAAATGTTTTCTAAATGCTACAACGAAAACTCCAAAGCACAAGCCATCATACACGAACACATCCTTAACTTAGGAAGAAATAATCCACTTGAACGTTTATCCGCACGAACGACTTGTCCGTACGGATAAGCAATCCGCACGCACGACTAGTCCGCACGGATTACCGTCCGCACGGACAGCTCACGCGCACGGATAGCTTACCCGGATGGGTCACCATCCGCATGGATTACCATCCGTACGGATAGTTCACCCGCACGGATGACTTCCTCTCACGGATAGTTGATCCGCACGATCAGCCATCCTAACCACTCTCACTTTGTACTGATTTGCGTGCCACTTAACCTTACGCTATCGAATCTATTCAGGCTAACCGTACTCACTGAAAAGCACTCCCTTCAATCCATATCGCTGTGAGTATACTCGAACCCTTTTTGCTTTAGCACTTTTGGGTGTTACATACGTTACAAATATTCAAATTATCACACTACTCAATCTATTTCATCGCTAAACCATTAATGCATGTTATACGTGGCTTATGAATGCTTTTTTGTTATGTTTACACATGGAATGCTGTCTACCTGCCTTAGAAACGATAGTACTATAGTTTGGACTCAGCACCCGTTCACACGGGGGGTTGTTAAGGATCTTTTACTTGCATGGATTACGGTGGTAATCATCTATTGCGTACTGCCTCGGGCAGTCAACCCGCAGTCATTAGTATCGATGGATCTATGTCGATAACTAACGTGCTTCATTTCACTGTGTGTACGTGCTGGTTATGCGTAAACGAATTCGAACTTTATATGCTATTATCAAACTTGTATGCTCACCTTTACATTTTATGTATTGACTTTATTTTAACGTATGTGACAGGTGCTTAGGATGTATGTGTGGTAGGAAATGGAAGCTAGAATAAAGCTTTAGAGCCCAACAAATAGTTTTCTGTAGATGACGTATTAAGGGTCTCTAGAAGCAGATAAACAATTGCTACTTATTTAAATCTGAGTTGTCGTAACAGAATATTTGTTTTGATGTTATCTGTAATAACTTGTTTGACTATTTAAGATACGGTATGGGACGTGTTGCTTTAATTGAATGGTAATGATAGTTGTTATGGAAACTTCTGGACAATCTGTTTCGCTCAGTGCCACGCCCCGATGATTCCGCCATCGGTTGGGGTGTGACAGATTGGTATCGGAGCCATAACTATAGGGAATTAGGCAAGACTCGACCTAGTCCGGGTCGAAGTCTTAGAGACCTAGTCTATAGTTAAGAACCAACAGACCAACTCACGCGTATGCGTAAACTCGCCACTATCACTCGCTCTTTTCTATCACTGCACTCGAATTTTCAAGTTATGAACAGGTAATGAGGCCGAGAATAGGTGTGAAAATCGCAAACTCTCGACTAAAGTCGCCTATTCAGCTTACATTTTAGCTACAAACGAGGAGAATCATACCAAATTAGGAGTGAAATCCATATTTTGATGAATAATCTCCTCAAATTTTATTAAAAACAAGGACGAAGTTGTAAGATAGGGGTGAAACCCTAACCTTGGTGACTTGTCCTGCTTTTATACAAGACTCCCACCAAAGTTTCGACGGACTCCAACGATCTAAAGACACAATATAACCAATGGGAATTGCGCCAACGCCCAAGAATTGAGGCAAGGGCATAGTCCTGGAGGTAATTGTGCACACATGATCCTTGTGAATAGTAGAACCACTTTGGTTAGTCGAAGTCTAAATAGCCGCAGACAATCCATTCGCGATTTTATGTGTTTCAAATTTTCGTCGCTTTTTATGAGAGATACGTGTTTTGTGCTTATTTATTGACGTTTTGAGGTATTACCGGTTTCAATCTAATGCCTTTGGCCTTAGCTACTCACACAACACATCATTAACGAAGCGCTTGCACTCCACTACTTTCGAACACTCGCGAACTCTAGGTTTCTGTTTTTTGACTGCCCTAGTGACTAAGGTATATGTGTTCTTGCTGTGGTGCTTACGTGTTTAGGAGTATTGTAATTATGTGCTCTATGTGTTTACGTGATTCGTGTAATTATGTGAAATTGTGACTATCTGCGTTTACATGGTACGTGTTACTGAGCTTTAGTAGTAGTAGACGTGTGAGGAGAGATTCAAATACATGTGTTGAGTTCCGTGGCGATGTCAATTGCAGACAATGTTGTCTGGATCTCGTCATACACTCACTCGTCAGGAAAAGAGGGACATACGTCTTGCCTCTATTATCGCGAAAAGTGTAGCAAAAGCTGTGAGCGATGCCTACGAGAACGCCAGCAAATCATCCGAGGAATCGAGGACTGAAGGTCCTAAAGCTGCAACGAGACCATTCAGTTTTAAGCAATTCAAGTCGTGTGGGCCGAAAGAATTCACAGGCGAAGGAGGTCCTACTGCACTATTCCACTGGTTTGACTCTATCGAGTATTGTAATTATGTGCTCTATGTGTACTCTGGTCCTCTTTTGGAGTCCCACTTCACTTTGACTAGAACTAGTCTCTTATGCTTGAGATTCTTGACTTTCCTGTCTTCAATTTGTAGAGGTCTTTCTATAAATTTGAGTTGTTCATTTACCTCTATATCATTAAGAGGTACTATCATTGATTCATCAACTAAACACTTCTTGAGATTACATACATGAAACACATTATGTATTCATGCCATTTCCTCTGGCAGTTGTAGCTGATAGGCTACAGATCCTATTCTTCTAATAATCTCAAAAGGTCCAATATATCTGGGGCTTAGCTTTCCTCTTTTGATGAATCTTACTACTCCTTTCCAAGGAGAGACCTTCAACAGTACTTTATCTCCTACTTGAAACTCCAATGACTTGCGTCGGTTATTGGCATAACTCTTTTGTCGATCACGTGCTGCTTTTAGTCGTTCATTGACTTGAATAATCTTGTCGGTGGTTTCTTGCACTATCTCAGGTCCAGATAGTTGCTTTTCCCCAATTTCTGCCCAACAGACTGGGGTCGACACTTTCTTCCATAAAGTGCTTCGAATGGTGCAGCATTGATACTTGAGTGATAACTATTATTGTAAGAAAATTCTATTAAATGTAAGTGATCGTCCCAATTACCTCCAAAATCAATTACACAAGCTCTAAGCATGTCCTCCATTGTTTGAATTATCCTTTCGCTTTGTCCGTCCGTTTGAGGATGATAAGCGGTGCTTAATTTTAACTTGGTTCCCATTGCCTTTTGGAAACTTGACAAAAAATGAGATGTAAATCGGCTATCCCTATCAGAAACAATTGATAAAGGAATGCCATGTAAAGAAACAATTTCATTTACATACAATTTAGATAATTGTTCTATACTAATTGTTTCATTCATTGGTAGAAAATGAGCTGACTTGGTTAGCCTATCTACAATCACCCAGATTGTATCATTTCCTTTCCTAGTTTTGGGTAATTTAGTAACAAAATCCATTGTTATAAATTTCCATTTCCAAACTGGCATTTCTAATTGCTGTAACAAACCTAAGGGTTTCTGATGTTCAGCCTTAACTTGTGAACAAGTTAAACATTTAGAAACATAGGCTGCTATGTCCTTCTTCATTCCTATCCACCAGAAATTTTTCCTTAAATCCTGGTACATTTTATCACTTCCTGGATGCATCGTATACTTAGACTTATGGGCTTCTTCTAATATATGATGACGTAGGTTTCCTAATTTTGGTATCCACGTTCTCTTTTCATGGAATCTCCAAATTCCATCTGTTCCTTGTTTTAATTCTTTCAGCATACCTTTTAGCCTTTTAGTATCTTCTTTGATTACTGATTCTTGTGCTTCTCTTATCTGATCATTTAAATCCACTTGCAGATTTAATTTAAGAGAACGTACCCTTTTTGGCTTTTCATGATACTTTCGACTTAAAGCATCTGCCACTACATTTGCTTTTCCTTCATGATACTGGATATCGCAATCATAGTCACTAAGAAATTCCATCCAGCGTCTTTGCCTCATATTCAACTTTTTTTGCTTGAAAACATACCTTAGACTCTTATGATCGGTGAATACAGTAAACTTACTACCATAAAGGTAATGCCTCCAAATCTTAAGAGCAAAAATTATAGCTCCTAATTCCAAATCATGGGTTGAATAATTCTCTTCATGATTCTTAAGTTGTCTAGATGCGTAAGCTATAACCTTTTGGCGTTGCATCAACACACATCCATAACCTAGTTTAGAAGCATCACAGTAGACTACAAAGTCTTCAGCTCCTTCTGGTAATGCTAATATGGGTGTATGAGTTAATCTTTGCTTAAGGATTCTAAATGCTTCTTCTTGTTTTAATCCCCATTCAAACTTAACAGATTTATAGGTTAACTTAGTTAAGGGAATGGCTATTCTAGAAAAATCTTGAATAAATCTTCTATAATAACCGGCCAATCCTAAGAAACTTCTAACCTCGGTTGGTGACTCAGGGGTTTTCCATTTAGTAATTGCCTCAATCTTTGTTGGATCCACATGAATTCCTTCATGATTAACTAAATGTCCAAGGAATTGTACCTGTTCTAACCAAAACTCGCACTTTGAAAACTTAGCATAGAGCTTTTCCTTTCTTAATAGACTTAAAAGTGCGTGCAAATGCTTTGCATGATCCTCTTTATTCTTAGAGTAAATTAGAATATCATCTATAAATACAATTATGAATTTATCCAAATATGGCTTACATATTCGGTTCATCATGTCCATAAATGCAGCTAGGGCATTGGTTAAACCAAATGGCATGACAGTAAATTCATAATGACCATACCTCATTCTAAATGCGGTCTTAGGAATGTCCTCTTCCTGTACCTTTAATTGATGATATCCTGACCTTAAATAGATTTTAGAGAAAAATCGAGCTCCTTGCAGTTGATCAAACAGATCATCGATTCTCGGTAATGGGTAACGATTCTTAATCGTGACCTTGTTTAATTCACGATAGTCAATGCACATACGCATTAATCCGTCTTTCTTTTTAACAAACAATATCGGCGCTCCCCATGGCGATGAACTTGGTTGTATGAATCCTTTTTCCAACAATTCATCTAATTGTTTCTTCAGCTCCTGCATTTCAGCCGGTGCCAAACAATAGGGTGCTTTGGCAATCGGTGATGTTCCTGGTATTAAATGGATTCTGAATTCAACTTCTCCGTCTGGAGGTTGCCCTGGCAATTCTTCTGGAAATACATCTGAAAACTGAGATACTACTGGAATGTCTTTTAAATCTTTTCCTTTAGTGTTAGTGATTATAGAAATCAAATACACTATAGAACCTTTTCTTATAGAACTTACAGTTTTCATCACAGAGATGAATTTTGTGAATCTAGATGGCTTATTTCCTTTAATTGTGATCGTTTTACCTTTTGGTGAATTTACTTGAATTGACTTTTGATCACATAAAATACTGGCTTTATTGGCTATTAACCAATCCATTCCTAAAACAACATCGAATCCTGCCAGATTCATGGGATATAGATTTGCTATAAATTTATGATTTAAAATTTCTATACTTGCTCCTTGCAATATTTCAGAAATTCTAATAGTTTCTCCATTGGCTGTCTCTACTAGACATTCTTGTGGTAGTTTAGTTAATGACTGATTTAGAATTTTGCAAAACGAAGTATTGATAAAACTTTGGTTTGCACCAGAGTCAAATAATACCTTAGCAAAAATATCATTAACTAAAAACGTACCAGCTATGACATCTGGGATCATCTTGGCTTCTTCTGCAGTCAGAACAAATGCTCTAACATTTTTGGCATTCTTGTTGTCTGTGGCTGGAGCTAATTTCGGACAATTAGGCTTGATATGGCCTTGTTCTCCGCAGTTGTAACATATTCAGATGTTGGCTTTCTTCCTGCAATTTTCTTCCTTGTGTCCCGATATTTTGCAAAAGTTGCAGTATATGGAGCATCTTCCTGAATGCTTTCTTTTGCAATGCCTATAGTAGGGTGCAGAGGTAGAACCTACATTTCTTCCACGGTTAGAATTTCCAGAACGAAATTCTTGTGTCAATTTCCGGGTTAGGTTCCTCCTTTGATCCTCTTCTCGGGTATGGACTAATTCATCAGTCAAGGTATTGGCTAGTTCTATAGCTTCTTCTATGGTTTGAGGTCTAGCTGGCTTGACTACATGTCTAATCTCTCCAATTAATCCCCAAATATAACGGGAGATTAACACTGGTTCTGGTGAAGCAAGAGTTGGCACCATTCTAGCATATTCGAAGAATATTTTAGTGTATCCCTTACTATCCACACCAGTCATCCTAAGATTTAGGAATTTGTTTGCTATCTGTTCTTTTTCATTAGGTGGGCTGAATTTCCTTTCTACCTTGTCCTTAAATTCTTCCCATTCCATATTGTAAGTTCTATCACTTCCTCTTGTCTGGAGGATAGTGTTCCACCATTCTAGAGCTGCATTCTTAAACAGGTTAGAAGCAAACAATATCTTATCTTCTTCAGCACACTTGCTTATCCTTAAGACTGCCTCACTCTTCTCTATCTAGCGTAGAGTTGCAATGGCCCCTTCATTGCCTGAGAATTCCATTGATTTACAGGACCAGAATTCTTTATAAGAACAACCATAAGACATGGTTCTTCTTCTTTTGGGAATAGGCAATTGAAGTACAGGTCCATTGTTCACGTTGTTTTCTGGTTCAACTGGTCGCTTACTGCTATGCTTACTTTTATTATCAGCATCTTTAACAGTTTGAAGAATAAATGGCATTGCATCTATAATTCCCTGTGCTACTATGTGTTGGATAGCACTATTATCCACTTGGTTTCCATTGTTATTGATGCTTGGATTTTCATTAACCACGTTAATGTTACTCTGGTTATCATTATTCAGATTTCCTTGAATTCCTTCGTCGGCCATCTGAATTTTAAACATTTATCTCATATTAATATCACAATTAATATCTAATATAATTAATCACATGATACGAAATCTAGCCAAAAACGTCGATCATTGCGACTTGTACTGTATTTTCATATACTATGCGTCTATTACACACTAGTACTGAAATAAAGATTACAATACCAACAGAAAGAAAATTACACTAATAGTAATATGCATCCGTACACACATATTTTATTTTATTTTATTACTATTATTACTATCATCGTTTACCATCTCATTCACGGATATGGATTTATCCAAAAATCAATATTACATTCATCGTATTTCCATACGAGACGCTCTCCCACCTGACGCATTCTCTCACTGCTTTCTAAAATTTCCTCCCCGAAAGTCCTAAGTTCTTGGACGTTTTCTGCACTCATTGGGGGTGCAGGTTCTCGGACTAGGTTTGGAATCTGGGGTACGGGTTCCTGATATAGGGGTGAAAGTTCCTGAAATTGGTAAGGATCCTCTAAAATCTCCCTAATATAATTATTTTGGTAATAGGGATCTAAAGGGTCCATACCTGGATAGGCTTCTATGGGTGTGTTTTCATGGATAGGGTAACGTTGCACAAAGTCCCTATTATCGTCCCACCAGGGGTCGTAATTTGGGTCTAGTGGGTTTGGTGCAGGTACCCTAGGGATTTCTTCTGGGTTAAAGTCATGCATTTCCACCTGGTTTTCAGGGTTTTCTATTTCCATGGGTTGTTCTGGGTTTTGTGGTTGTGGAGCTACTAGTTGTTCCAGACTTGGGTCAGCAGCAGTTGTAGCTAGGATATGGAAATTAGCTAGACTTCTATTAAGCATATCCTGTGTATGGGCATCAGTCTTCCGCTTAGCGGCTGCTAAAACTCTTTGCTGTTGCAACTTTCGCATTCTTTTCCTACGAGCAAAGGCTTCCTTACTGAACCATCCTCGTTTCTTATGAGGGAATGGCTCTTCTGACTGAGCTCTAAAAGCAAACACTCCTTCTTCCTGATCAGCAGAATACCCAGAGAGGGCAGGCTGTGATGAAGTACCTTCACTCCTAGGTGAATCAGACAAGTGATGATTCATGTCTGAGGGTCCTTGATCACTCGTACTGTAAACTAACAGATAGTCAAATAACACATAACAAATTATTACAGTTATGCATATATTTTCGTAATTTATTTCCTAACACAAAATTTAGAATTTAAGTGTCAGCAGAACACTTCTTTGGCTCAGACCAGTGGCTAGGCTCTGATACCACCTTCTGTCGCAACCCCCGATCCCTTATCTGTCCCGGGAACGGGCGGACGCGAACTCAGTGGTGGTGGTATCAGGTTTCGTTAATTTGGCAGCGGAATTTACATCAGGACCGTAGTTAGGAAATGTTTATCAGAGTAAAACCACCATGATTTATATTAATAGACACATGGGCAAAACCCAAGTTTCTTTTTACAATACATTTATAGGGACAAACCCTATTTTATTGAATTTAAAACATCGTTTATTAGGCAACTTTTATAGCCACTTATTTTCCAAGCCGTCAGTGCTCTCGAGCTGGCTTTTTTCCCAGTTGGCTTTCACATTGTGTTACCTGAAACATGTTTTAAAAATATTTTGTCAACGGGAAATACTGGTGAGTGAATCCCAGTTTAATCAAGAAACATTTTATTAATTAATACAGTATTAAGAGCGATCACATTGTTTATTTCTACACAATTACTCATTCAGTACTTGCCACTCGACCGGATCTATGGCTATGGTCAAATTACCCATTGGCTAACTCGTTGTCCAATGGTAATGTACTGTCGTTCCCGACTTACTACTCGTAAGTAGTAATAAATTTTGTATACAAAACCCCATAATACTGGCAGTAATTGAAGAACTACAAAGACTCAATCACCGCTTAATCACATTGTAAAACAATTAAGGTTTTGTAAAATATTCCAAAAACATTAACAAAAAGAGGATAAACTCACATTGCTATCTTTTACTTCTTGTAAGGGTTTCCTGGATATAATCAATAATTTATACAAATGTACATTGGTTAGTATCATAACCCTTTGAAAATATTAATGATACCCTCCCCGAGACGGCATTCCAATAACTACGTCGGGCAGAACCACGACAGTTATTACGGAACCCTAAATCAATCGGGCAGCGTAACTATTAGGAAATTGGGGTTATAATACTTACAACGGAGCAGAACCTCGCTAATTAGGGGTATAATACCCAACTATAATGTTTCTTCTACAGAATTTCGAGATTGAGAATTGAGAATTGAGAATGAGCGACGGAAAACGAAAACTAATGCGTTCTATTTATAGTTGCAAAACCCGACCCTCACGCGGCCCGCGTAAAGCACAGGCCAGGGTTACGCGGCCCGCGTCAACCCTGGTCAACAGAATAGCTTGTCCCGGTCACCAAGTAGACCCGCCACGATGTCGACACGTGTCGGCCTGGGATGTCTCCGCGTTGTTGGTCTCTCGCGGCCCGCGTCAATGTAAGCTTAAGCTTACGCGGCCCGTATCAACTTAGGAAATCAGTGAAGTCCGGTCTCAACCTTGATACCGCCTGCGTGAAATGTTGGGGTGGGTCTACGCGGCCCGCCTCAACTTACTTTTTCTAGTTTTTAATTTATTTTAAATATCATAATATATTTCGGGCTCGGTTTTCACATACGGGATGTATTTAAAGACATAATGGGACATTTTACAGTATACTAAGGTGTCGGAAATATTATGAGAGTGTTGGTTTTACCGAGGGTTGTTACAAAACCAACCCAAAAGGATTAGTCGTTATGTGTTTTGCAAATAAAGTTGTCACGGTTTGGTCGTTTCTTTGTTCGTCACGAAAAAAAAAATATAAATATAAGCCAAAAATTTTCCTACCCTTAGCCTAAGCCCAAAACCGAAAGTCCTTTTGATATGTGCCATGTTATATGATACAGTGGAGGTGTGATTGTTATACAAGCATATGATTACAGGATTTCATGTTTGGTTGTGAGTGTATAAATGCTAGCACACTACACGCTAGTTCATATTTTTAAACCGAGAGGAGAGTTTCTTGTGAGGGACGTGTAGCATGTGTATAATCCTAAGCATGTTAGTTTTGAATAGACAAGTCTTAAGTTTTATAAATTGCATCAATCGCTTGTCGGACTGTCAATCTTGATTGTGTCAGTCTATGGAACGGGTATCACTTGGGACTTAAATTGTTGCATCGGTTAAGGGGTTTAGAGGTATTGTTACGATGGTGAGTAATTCCGTAACGGTTTGCTTGAGGAAAATCAAAGGTAAGTGTGGGGATGTGATGGAGAGTGCAAAACACGAGCGTTAAGTGTGTTAAATTACGTATCCTATTGTGTTTTAAGTGATTACGCGTCGCGAGCATGATAACTGCGGGTTTTTATGATTTTACAGGTAAAACGCGTAATATGGCGAAGTTAAAGAGATTAGTGATGAAACGAAACGAAACGAACACGGATGATTATCAAGAGATCTCATATTGATCCGGGGTTGATTCGGGCTGAGATATGATTTGAAGCTCAAAGAACGCAAGATAACAAAGTTCAAGGGGCTTATAGTCAACTATTGAAAGTTGAATATGCAGCCAATACATGTTGGACGACTATGGAAGCACTTTGTGGATTTCTTTTGGATGTGAGTGGGGTGCACATGTTGGAGACACAAGCTAACATTAATGACTTTGGAAGTGAATATTTAACACCACCACCATTCATGATTATTTGTCATCCAGAAAGAGATTGGCATTTAACACTATTTGGTGGCTCTCAAACTTTGATCTCATAAAAAGAGGTAGCCGTCATTTATACATCACGCAGACAAGGGGGCATTTGTATAGGATGAAGAACATCATCATTATTCTAAGTGCATGATTGAATTTTGGTTGAATATACAAAGAAGAAACAGGAAGTGGACGTCGGTTACGGAACCGGAGCCGTCACTTACGTTTGTTTGCATGGCTTCACAAAAAACAAACAGTAGATATGACTTGCGGCTTACGGATTTAACATGAGACTTACGTAATTTTTTTTTGGCAGCAAGTGGAGGTGCACGTGCTTATTGTTTTGTATGGATTTAGAAGGGTTATTAAAACCTTAGTTGGGCCATGCTTCTTGTTACTTCTGCTGGGCTCTCGACAATTGGCAGCCGGGGTAACAAAATTGAGGGGCTCGCATAATTAAGGATTGTACAAGATCAATGTCACACTCCTTCATCATCACGAATTTGGGGCCGCAGATCATCCTTGGGCTCTCAAATATCATCACTCAACATCATCATTTGTGACACATCTTTCGCGAATACCGATTCGATCATGATTTCATCCGTCTATCAAGCGCTTGAAGATCGCACGAACGTCATGAGGGGCTAGATTTCCTGTGACCGTCTCCGGGAATAGGGTTTGTGTTAGAACTTTGGGTTTGCTTATGTTTACAACTTTTTGGATTGAGATTTGATTCATCATTCGGTTAGTCGTTCTTATTGTTTTTGTTTCGATTAAACAATATCTGATTATCGTATTCATTCTTGTTCATCAATTATTTGGTTTGTTTCATCAACAATTGGGATTAAGTTCTAAGTTGTCATTGATTTTTAACCTTTAATCATTGAATTTGTTAATGTTTATGAAATCTGAAATTGATAATTAACTGGATTACTATTCATTTGCATCAATCCTTCGGTTTTGATCGTGGATCATTGCAATCAAATATATTATCTGTTAGTTATTTATCAAAACAAGTTCTACGAATCATGTCTATGTGATTTCCAAATAGTGGTAACTAAGTAACCTGATTTTCTGCATAACCTGAAAACCCGTAGATTGGTCCTTTCTCTCATTATTGTTTACAAATACAATCTTACAATCGTTTTCATAATTAATCTCAAAAACTGCAAAAAGCAATCAATTTAGAATTAGATGATAATTAAAGCAACGAACTTTTACGCTTTCCACTGATTCCCCGTGGATTCGACACCCTACTTGCCCTTTACTAGTAAGAGGTGAATAGGACACTTTAACTTTACTTTTTGACCGACCTTACGACATCGGTCAACGGTTGTTCGATCGACCGACCTGAAAGGTAGAGATACTACTCTGTTTTCAAAATGCTACAACGAAAATGTTGCAACCCCCGATCCCTGATCCCCGGGAACGGGCGGACGCGATCTCAGAGTTTTGGTGGTATCAGTTTTATTTAGTCTCGCAGCGGAATTTACATCAGGACCGTAGTTAGGAAATGTTTATCAGAGTAAAACCACCATATTTAATATTAATAAACACATGGGCAAAACCCAAGTTTTTTATTACAATACATTTATAGGGACAAACCCTATTTTATTGAATTTAAAACATCGTTTATTAGGTAACTTTTATAGCCACATTTTTTCCAAGCCTTCAGTGCTCTCCAGCTGGCTTTCATTAATTGGCTGTTCACATTGTGTTACCTGTAACGCGTTTTAAAAACTTTTGTCAGTCGGAAATACTGGTGAGTAAATCCCAGTTTAATCAAGAAACATTTTATCAATTAAAACAGTATTGAGAGCGATCACATTGTTTATTTATACACAATTACTCATTCAGTATTTGCCACTCTACCGGATCTATGGCTATGGTCAAATTACCCATTGGCTAACTCGTCGTCCAATGGTAATGAACTGTCATTCCTGAGTTACTACTACTCGTAGTAATAAATTTTGTATACAAAACCCCATAATACCGGCAGTAATTGAAGAACTACAAAGACTCAATCACCGGTTAATCACATTGTAAAACAATTAAGGTTTTGTAAAACATTCTAAAAACATTAACAAAAAGAGGATAAACTCACATTGTTGTCTTAGGCTTTTCGTAAGGGTTTCCTGGATATAATCTATAATTTATACAAATGTACATTGGTTAGTACCATAACCCTTTGAAAATATTAATAATACCCTCCCCGAGACGGCATTCCAACAACTACGTTGGGCAGAACCACGGCAGTTGTTACGGAACCCTAAATCAATCGGGCAGCGTAACTGTTACGAAACTGTAATACTTACAACGGAGCAGAACCTCGCTAATTAGGGGTATAGTACCCGACTATAATGCTTAATACTTTCAGAATTCGAGATTGAGAAGTGTGAATGAGCGACGGAAATTGTAATCTGATGCTATCTATTTATATGGCTGGATTCTGGTCCTGTGGCGGCCCGCGTGAGACACAGGCCAAGGTTACGCGGCCCGCGTCAACCTTGGTCAACACCATAGCTTAGTCCGGTCACCAAGTAGACTCGACACGATGTCGACACGTGTCAGCACCGGATGTCTCCGCGTTTCATGATCTGTCGCGGCCCGCGTCAACTACACATATACTCTTACGCGGCCCGCTTCAACTAAAGAAGTCAGCGAAGTCAATTCCAGCATTGATACCGCCCGCGTAAGATGTTGGGGTGGGTCTACGAGGCCCGCCTCAGCCCTATATTTCTTATTTTTAATTTATTTTATATGTTATAATCTATTTAGGGCTCGGTTTTCACATACGGGGTGTAATATAAAACATATTGGGACATTTTTATAATATATTAGAGTGTCAGAAATATTATGAAGGTGTTGGTTTTACCGAGGGTTGTTACATTCTCCCCACCTTGTTTTAGAGCTCGTCCCCAAGATCTACTGGAATAAATGTAGATATTTTCATTTCATTTCTGCTTCAAGCTCCCATGTGTACTCAGGTCCTCTTGTGGAGACCCACTTCACTTTGACTAGAACTAGTCTCTTATGTTTGAGATTCTTGATTTTCCTGTCTTCAATTTGTAGAGGTCTTTCTACAAATTTGAGTTGTTCATTTACCTCTATATCCTTAAGAGGTACTATTAATGATTCATCAGCTAAACACTTTTTAAGATTAGATACATGAAACACATCATGTATTCCTGCCATTTCCTCTGGCAGTTGTAGCTGATTGGCTACAGGTCCTATTTTTCTAATAATCTTAAAAGGTCCAACATACCTGGGACTTAGCTTTCCCCGTTTGATGAATCTTACTACTCATTTCCAAGGAGAGACCTTTAATAATACTTTATCTCCTATTTGAAATTCCAATGGTTTTCGCCTGTTATTAGCATAACTTTTCTGTCTATCACGTGCTAATTTTAGTCGTTCCTTGACTTGAATAATCTTGTCGGTTGTTTCTTGCACTATCTCAGGTCCAGATAGTTGTTTTTCCCCAATTTCTGCCCAACAGACTGGGGTTCGACACTTTTGTCCATAAAGTGCTTCGAATGGTATAGCATTGATACTTGTGTGATAACTAATATTATAAGAAAATTCTATTAAAGGTAAGTGATCGTCCCAATTACCTCCGAAATCAATTACACAAGCTCTAAACATGTCTTCCATTGTCTGAATTGTCCTTTCGCTTTGTCCATCCGTTTGTGGGTGATAAGCCGTACTTAATTTTAACTTGGTTCCCATTGCCTTTTGGAAACTTGACCAAAAATGAGATGTAAATCGACTATCCCTATCAGAAACAATTGATAAAGGAATACCATGTAAAGAAACAATTTCATTTACATACAATTTAGATAATTGTTCCATACTAATTATTTTCTTCATTGGTAGAAAATGAGCTGACTTGGTTAGTCTATCTACAATCACCCAGATTGTATCATTTCCTTTCCTTGTTTTGGGTAATTTAGTAACAAAATCCATTGTTATTAATTCCCATTTCCACACCGGCATTTCTAATTGCTGTAACAAACCTGAGGGTTTCTGGTGTTTAGCTTTAACTTGGGAACAAGTTAAACATTTAGAAACATAGGTTGCTATGTCCTTCTTCATTCCTATCCACCAGAAATTTTTCCTTAAATCCTGGTACATTTTATCACTTCCTGGATGCATCGTATATTTAGACTTATGGGCTTCTTCTAATATACGGTTACACAGGTTTCCTAATTTAGGTATCCACATTCTCTTTTTATGGAATCTCCAAATTCCATCTGTTCCTTGTTCCAATTCTTTTAGCATACCTTTTAATTTTTCAGAATCATCCTTGATTACTGCTTCTTGTGCTTCTCTTATCTGATCATTTAAATCTACTTGCAGATTTAATTTAAGAGAACGTAGCCTTTTTGGTTTTTCATGATACTTTCGACTTAAAGCATCTGCCACTACATTTGCTTTTCCTTCATGATACCGGATATTACAATCATAGTCACTAAGAAATTCCATCCAGCGTATGTCTCATATTCAACTCTTTCTGCCCGAAAACATACCTTAAACTCTTATGATCGGTGAATATGGTAAATTTACTACCATAAAGGTAATGTCTCCAAATTTTAAGAGCAAAAATTATAGCTCCTAATTCTAAATAATGGGTTGAATAATTCTCTTCATGATTCTTAAGTTGTCTAGATGCGTAAGCTATAACCTTTTGTCGTTGCATCAACACACATCCATAACCTAATCTAGAAGCATCACAATAGACTACAAAGTCTTTAGATCCTTCTGGTAATGCTAGTATGGGTGTATGGGTTAATCTTTGCTTAAGAATTCTAAAGGCTTCTTCTTGTTTTATTCCCCATTCAAACTTAACAGATTTACAAGTTAGCTTAGTTAAGGGAATGGCTATTCTAGAGAAATCTTTAATAAATCTTATATAATAACCAGCCAATCCTAAGAAACTTCTAACCTCGGTTGGTGACTCAGGGGTTTTCCATTTCGTAATCGCCTCGATTTTTGTTGGATCTACATGAATTCCTTCATGATTGACTAGGTGTCCAAGGAATTGTACCTGTTCTAACCAAAATTCACACTTTGAAAACTTAGCATAAAGCTTTTCCTTTCTTAACAAACTTAAAAGTGCGTGCAAATGCTTTGCATGATCCTCTTTATTCTTAGAATAAATTAGAATATCATCTATAAAAACAATTATGAATTTATCCAAATATGGCTTACATATTCGGTTCATCATGTCCATAAATGCAGTTGGGGCATTGGTTAAACCAAATGGCATGACAGTAAATTCATAATGGCCATACCTTGTTCTAAATGCGGTCTTAGGAATGTCCTCTTCCTGTACCTTTAATTGATGATATCCTGACCTTAAATCAATTTTAGAGAAAAATCGAGCTCCTTGTAGCTGATCAAACAGATCATCGATTCTTGGTAATGGGTACCGATTCTTAATCGTGACCTTGTTTAATTCATGGTAGTCAATGCACATACGCATTGATCCGTCCTTCTTTTTAACAAACAGTATCGGCGCTCCCCATGGCGACGAACTTGGTTGTATAAATCCTTTTTTCAACAATTCCTCTAATTGTTTCTTTAGTTTCTGCATTTCAGCGGGTGCCAAACGGTAAGGTGCTTTGGCAATTGGTGAGGTTCCTGGAATTAAATGAATTCTGAATTTCACTTCTCTATCTGGAGGTTGCCCTGGCAATTCTTCTGGAAATACATCTGAAAACTGAGATACTACTGGAATATCTTTTAAATCCTTTCCTTTAGTGTTAATGATTATAGAAATCAAATACACTATAGAACCTTTTCTCATACAACTTGCAGTTTTCATCACAGAAATAAATTTAGTGGACCTAGAAGATTTATTTCCTTTAATTGTGATCGTTTTACCTTTTGGTGAATTTACTTGAATTAACTTTTGATCACATAAAATACTAGCTTTATTGGCTATTAACCAATCCATTCCTAAAACAACATCGAATCCTGCCAGATTCATGGGATACAGGTTTGCAATAAATTTCTGATTTAAAAATTCTATGCTTGCTCCCTGCAAGATTTCAGAAATCCTAATGGTTTCTCCATTGGCTGTCTCTACTAAGCATTCTAGTGGTAGTTTAGTTAATGACTGATTTAAAATTTTGCAAAACGATGTATTAATAAAACTTTGGTTTGCACCAGAGTCAAATAATACTTTAGCAAAGACATCATTAACTAAAAACGTACCAGCTATGACATCTGGGATCATCTTGGCTTCTTCTGCAGTCAGAACAAATGCTCTAGCATTTTTGGTATTCTTGTTATCTGGAGTTGGAGCTAATTTCGGACAATTTAGCTTGAAATGACTTTGTTCTCCGCAATTGTAACATACCTTGCTGTTAGCTTTCTTCCTGCAATTTTCTTCTTTGTGTCCCGATATTTTGCAAAAGTTACAATATATGAGCATCTTCCAGAATGCTTTCTTTTGCAATACCTACAGTAAGGTGCAGAGGTAGAACCTATATTTTTCCCACGGTTAGAATTTCCAGAACGAAATTCTTGGGTCAACTTCTGGGTTAGGTTCCTCTTTTGATCCTCTTCTCGGGTACGGACTAATTCATCAGTCAAGGTATTGGCTAGTTCTACAGCTTCTTCTATAGTTTGAGGTCTAGCTGCCTTGACTACGTGTCTTATCTCTCCAATTAATCCCCAAATATAACGGGAAATTAACACTGGTTCTGGTGAAGCAAGATTCGGTACTATCCTAGCATATTCAAAGAATAACTTAGTGTACCCCTTGCTATCCACACCAGTCATCCTAAGGTTTAGGAATTTGTTTGCTATCTGTTCCTTTTCATTAGGTGGGCAGAATTTCATTTCTACCTTGTCCTTAAATTCTTCCCATTCCATATTGTAGGTTCTATCACTTCCTTTTGTTTGGAGGATAGTGTTCCACCATTCTAGTGCTGCGTTCTTAAACAGATTAGAAGCAAACAGTATTTTATCTTCTTCAGCACACTTGCTTATCCTTAATACTGCCTCAGTCTTCTCTATCCAGCGTAAGGATGCAATGGCCCCTTCGTTGCCCGAGAATTCCATTGGTTTACAAGACCAGAATTCTTTATATGAACAACCATAAGGCATGGTTCTTCTTCTTTTGGGAATAGGCATTTGAAGTAAAGGTCCATTATTCACGCTGTGTTCTGGCTCAATTGGTCGTTTACTGCTATGCTTACTTTTATTATCAGCATCTTTAACAGTTTGAAGTATAAAAGGCATAGCATCTATAATTCCATGTGCTACTATGTGTTGGATAACACTATTGTCCACTTGATTTTCATTGTCATTGATACTTGGATTATCATTAACCACGTTAATGTTACTCTGGTTATCATTATTCAGATTTCCTTGATTTCCTTCGTCGGCCATCTGAATTTTAACATTTATCCCATATTAATATCACAAGATAATATTTTACTATAGTTAATCACATGACACGCAGTTTTGCCAAAAGCGTAGATCATTGCTACTATACTCTTTTCATATACTTATGCGTCTATTACACACTAGTACAGAAATAAAGATTATAAAACCAACAGAAATAAAATAGTAATATGCATCCGTACACACATATTTTATTTCATTTTATTATATTATTATTATTACTGCTTCCTCCATTCTAACATTCACGGATATGGATTCATCCAAAAATCCATATTGCGCTCATCGTATTTCCATACGAGACGCTCTCCCACCTGACGCATCCTCTCACTGCCCTGAAAGTCCTAAGTTCTTGGACGTTTTCTGCACTCATTGGGGGTGCAGGTTCTCGGACTGGGTTTGGAATCTGGGGTTCTGGTTCCTGATATGGGGGTGACAGTTCCTGAAATTGGTAAGGATCCTCTAATATCTCCCTAATATAATCATCTTGGTAATTGGGATCTAAAGGGTCCATACCTGGGTAGGCTTCTATGTTCTGTATGGGTGTATAATCCTGGATAGGGTAACGTTGCACAAAGTCCCTATTATCGTCCCACCAGGGGTCGTAATTCGGGTCTAGGGGGTTTGGTGCAGGTACCCGAGGGATTTCTTCTGGGTTAAAGTCGTGAATCACCTCTTGGTTTTCCTGATTTTCTATCTCCATAGGGTGTTCTGGGTTTTGTGTTTGTGGGGCTACTAGTTGTTCCAGACTTGGGTTAGCAGCAGTTGTAGCTAAGATATGGAAATTTGTAGTCTTCTATTAAGCATATCTTGAGTATGGGCATCTGTTTCTCGCTTAATAGCTGCTAAAGTTCTTTGCTGTTGCAATTTTCTCATTCTTTTCCTACGAGCAAAAGCTTCTTTACTGAACCATCCTCGTTTCTTATTAGGAAATGGTTCTTCAGATTTAGCTCTAAAAGCAAATATTCCATCCTCCTGATCAGCAGTATACCCTGAAAGGGCAGGCTGTGATGATGTACCCTCATTCCTAGGTGATTCAGACAACTGACGATTCATGTCTGAGGGTTCTTGATCACTCATACTGAAAAGTAACAAATAGTCAAATAACACATAACAAATAAATACAGTTATGCATGTATTTCCATAATTTATTTCCTAACACAAAATTTTATAATTTCAAGTGTCACCAGAACACTTCTTTGGCTTAGACCAGTGGCTAGGCTCTGATACCACCTTCTGTCGCAACCCCCGATCCCTGATCCCCGGGAACGGGCGGACGCGATCTCAGAGTTTCGGTGGTATCAGTTTTATTTAGTCTCGCAGCGGAATTTACATCAGGACCGTAGTTAGGAAATGTTTATCAGAGTAAAACCACCATATTTAATATTAATAAACACATGGGCAAAACCCAAGTTTCTTATTACAATACATTTATAGGGACAAACCCTATTTTATTGAATTTAAAACATCGTTTATTAGGTAACTTTTATAGCCACATTTTTCCCAAGCCTTCAGTGCTCTCCAGCTGGCTTTCATTAATTGGCTGTTCACATTGTGTTACCTGTAACGCGTTTTAAAAACATTTGTCAGTCGGAAATACTAGTGAGTAAATCCCAGTTTACTCAAGAAACATTTTATCAATTAAAACAGTATTGAGAGCGATCACATTGTTTATTTCTACAAAATTACTCATTCAGTATTTGCCACTCGACCGGATCTATGGCTATGGTCAAATTACCCATTGGCTAACTCGTCGTCCAATGGTAATGAACTGTCATTCCTGACTTACTACTACTCGTAGTAATAAATTTTGTATACAAAACCCCATAATACCGGCAGTAATTGAAGAACTACAAAGACTCAATCACCGCTTAATCACATTGTAAAACAATTAAGGTTTTGTAAAACATTCTAAAAACATTAACAAAAAGAGGATAAACTCACATTGCTGTCTTAGGCTTTTCGTAAGGGTTTCCTGGATATAATCTATAATTTATACAAATGTACATTGGTTAGTACCATAACCCTTTGAAAATATTAATAATACCCTCCCCGAGACGGCATTCCAACAACTACGTCGGGCAGAACAACGACAGTTGTTACGGAACCCTAAATCAATCGGGCATCTTAACTGTTACGAAACTGGGGTTATAATACTTACAACAGAGCAGAACCTCGCTAATTAGGGGTATAGTACCCGACTATAATGCTTAATACTTTCAGAATTCGAGATTGAGAAGTGTGAATGAGCGACGGAAATTGTAATCTGATGCTATCTATTTTTATGGTTGGATTCTGGTCCTGTCGCGGCCCGCGTGAGACACAGGCCAAGGTTACGCGGCTCGCGTCAACCTTGGTCAACACCATAGCTTAGTCCGGTCACCAAGTAGACTCGACACGATGTCGACACGTGTCAGCACCGGATGTCTCCGCGTTTCATGATCTGTCGCGGCCCGCGTCAACTACACATATACTCTTACGCGGCCCGCTTCAACTAAAGAAGTCAGCAAAGTCAATTCCAGCATTGATACCGCCCGCGTAAGATGTTGGGGTGGGTCTACGCGGCCCGCCTCAGCCCTATATTTCTTATTTTTAATTTATTTTATATGTTATAATCTATTTAGGGCTCGGTTTTCACATACGGGGTGTAATATAAAACATATTGGGACATTTTTATAATATATTAGAGTGTCGGAAATATTATGAAGGTGTTGGTTTTACCGAGGGTTGTTACAGAAAACTTCAAAAGACAAGCCATCATACACAAACACATCCATCCCAAACGAGATGACAATCCAATCGAGTGGCCACCCGACCGGATTGCCACCCGATCGGATTGCTGTTCGAAACTTTAACACTTTGTATCGTTTTACGCGCCGCTTATCGTTTATACTATCATTCTGATCAGGCTAACCTTACTCTCTAGCGCTCCCTTCAATCCATCAATCATTGTGAGTATACTCGAACCCTCTTTGCTTACGCACTTTTGGGTGTTACATACCTTACTTAAACTAAATCACATCGAACACACTACGCAATACTTTAACGCTAACTATTATCGCATGTTATACGTGACTTAATGACTGCTTGTTTGTTATGTTTACACATGGAATGTTGTCTACCTGCCTTAGCAACGGTAATACTATAGTTTGGACTCAGCACCTGTTCACTCAGGGGTTGTTAAGGACAATTTGTTACATGGCTCACAGTGGTGAGTGTGTATTACAAACTGCCTTGGGCAGTCAACCCGCAGTCATTGGTATTGATAGGTTCATGTCGATAACTTACGTGCTTCATTTCACACTATGTACGTGCTGGTTATGCGTAAACGATTTCGAACTCTATTATATCTATCAAACTTGTATGCTCACCTTTACACTATGTGTATTGACTTTTACTTTAATATATGTGGCAGGTGCTTAAGATGTTTAGATGCTTGGCTTGCTGTGAAATCGAGGCTAGGAAAGGTCTAGAAACAAATAAACGAATTGTCTGTACTTGAAATCTGAGTTGTCGGAACAGAACAATTTGACTAGATTTTGTCTGTAATAATTATGTTACTTTTTATGTCATGGTATGGGACGTGATGCTTAAATAATTGGTAATTATAGTTGTTATGGAAACTTCTGGACAATCTGTTTCGCTCAGTGCCACGCCCCAATGATTCCGCCATCGGTTGGGGTGTGACAGATTGGTATCAGGGCCATAACTATAGGGAATTAGGCAAGACTCGACCTAGTCCGGGTCGACGTCTTAGAAACGACCTAGTCTATAGTTAGGTACCAACAGACTGACTTGTGCATATCCAGTAGGGATTATGTATGAGCTTACTTGCTATTTCCCGCTATTCTTGCCTACGCTACACTATCACTGCACTCTAATTTTCAAAGATGAATGAGCAATTAGGTCGAGATTAGGTGTGAAAACCATAAACTCTTGACTAAATTGCTTGTTCAACCCGCATTTTGTCTACAAACAGGAGAATTTGCGTTAAATCAGGAGTGAAATCCATACTTTGACGCATAAGTTCCCTTTATTTTATCAAAAACAGGAACGAAGTCGTTAAGTCAGGGGTGAAACCCGAACCTCGACGACTTGTTCCGACCTCTATCATGTTTTACCAAACTCTCACCAAAGTCTCGACGGACTCCAACGACTTGAAGTCACGCGGAAACTGGAAGGATGCATGCCATTCGCCCAGATTCGAGGCAAGAGCACAGTCCAGAAGGCCAAGTGTGTACCAAAAAAAAGTCCTTGTGAATAGTCGAATCACTTTGGGCAGTTGATGTCTAAACAGCCGCAGACAATCATCCTCGATTTTTATGTGTTTCGATTCTGAGCCCGCAACTGCTGACTCTGATACTCGTCGATTTTATGTGTTTATATGTGTATTTACCTGGTTATATGTTTCGATTTTTTGGTGATTTATTTGCTTCTCGCTTTTTGCTTTGATCGACACACACAACTCGCACTGCACATCTACCTCAAAACGCTGACAAATCGCTACTACCATGAGGAACCACCATACGCTATGTTGCTTACGATGTTATTCGCTTATACTATATTACTCGCTATGCTATACGCGAAGGCTATTCTCGAACTCTCGCGGACCTTGAATGATAGGTTTCTGTATTCTGACTGCCTCTTGTGATTATGTGCTTTTGTGTTTCCGTGCCTTACGTGCTTATGTGCCTCTGTGCTTATGTGAATCGGTGTTTATGTGCCTATGTGTTTACATGTCCATGTTCCTGAGTCTTAGTAGTACTAGGCGTGTGAGGTGAGAATCGATTAAACAGTGATTGAATCCTATGGTGATGCTTGTTGCAGACAATGTCGTCCACTGGATCACTTCACTCTCGTACTATGAAACGAAAGCAAGCTAACAAGCGACTCGCCTCTCTCGTCGCTACTCAGATCGCTAAAGTACTTCCTCAGACTGTTAGTGAACTGAACAAGAACGCTAGCAAATCGTCTAAAGAGTCTCGAACAGATGCACCGAAGATTGCTTTTAGTTTCAAGCAGTTCAAAGCTTGTGGTCCAAAGGAATTTACTAGCGAAGATGGCCCTACGGCTATGTTTCAATGGTTTGATTCCATCGAAGTCACTCTGAGCCAGAGTGGATGTCTTGAAAATATCCGTACTCTGAATGCTACCAGCGTCTTCCAGTCTCGCGCACTAGACTGGTGGACGGTCGAGAGGAACAAACGCGGAAATGACGCAGCCTATGAGCTGATGTGGGAAGAGCTGAAGGCCATTATGATGGATGAATTATGCCCTCCCCATGAACGCCAAAAGCTGGAGGACGAATTCTGGCATATCAAGCAGAAAGATGGAGAGAACGCAGCTCTGACTGCTCGCTTTAAGTAGCTCAGTATCATCTGTCCTGACCAAGTGAAGACTGCTGACATGACAATCAAGAAGTACATCCGCGCTCTGTCGGATTGTGTTGCAGATTTTGTGCATGCTTCAAAGCTAGCAACAATCGAAGAAACCTACCTGCTTGCCGCTGAGATCAACGACAAGCGAGTGAAAGCTGGATTTTGGGATAAAGCTACCAAGAACTTGCATCAAGCTACCGCCGCACCAACCACCGAAACCGCCAACTCCCAGTCTTCGAAAGCCTCACGTCGCAAGAGGAAGAACAACAACAGCAACTCCAGCAACAAGAACTGTGTTGTCACTACTACTGCTGCTCCACTTCAAGCCGTACCGGCTCAGCAGCAATCTCAGCACCGATCAGCTCCAGCACCAGTTACCTATGCACCGCCTACAAAGAGTGCTTACACTGGTCCCCACCCTGCTTGCCCGACATGTACTTATCATCACCCGGTGGGTATCGCCTGCAGATTTTGTGTGCACTGCAATATGTACGGCCACTTCACCGCCAATTGTCGTACTGGTCCTCGACAAGCACCAGCCCAAGCTACTGCTCCTCAAGCTCTACTTCCAGCTTCTCAAGGCCAACAAGCGGCTCAGGCACCCGCGTTCAACGCCAGAGTCTGCTTCGCGTGTGGTGATACCAACCACTTCTTGAACATGTGCCCGAACAGGGTTGTGAAACAAGAGCCCCAGCAGCAACAGCCTCTGCAGCAACAGCAACAAGCCGCCCGTGCCAGAACTTTCAACATCAATGCGCGCCAAGCCCCGGCTGACAACAATGTGGTCAATGGTACGTTCCTTGTGAATGGTATTTATGCTTCGTATTTGTTTGATACTGGAGCCGATAACTGTTTTATGTCGTTCGAATTCGAGAAGCTCCTTAATCGTAAGCGCTCCCATCTCCCCTCGACGTTCGATGTCGAAGTCGCCACCGGAAGAGCCATCGCCGTCAATTCCGTTCTTCGTGATTGTACTCTTGAGCTCAACAGTCACATCTTCCCAATCGACCTTATTCTGACGCAATTCGGAAGTTTTGACGTCATAGTAGGCATGAACTTTCTTCGTGAAAACCATGCTGAAGTTGTGTGCTTTGATTAAATGATTCGATTCTCGCTCGTGAATGGTGATTTGTTATGTGTTTATAGTGAAAGTGCTTCGAAGGGTCTCAAGCTCATGTCATGTGTCCAAGCTAGCAAGTATCTCCGCAAGGAATACAGAGCTTTCTTGGCTAATATTGTAATAGTGGAGAAGGAAAAGAAAGGAAGGCCAGGTGTAAACGATGTTCCTGTGGTTCGAGAATTTCCTAACGTTTTTCCTGAGGATCTTCCCGGACTACCGCCAAGTCGTGATATCGAATTTCATATCGACCTCATTCCTGGAGCAAACCCTATTGCCAGAGATCCTTATCGACTCGCTCCGTCCGAAATGTGTGAACTCTCGAGTCAACTCCAGGAATTGCTTGATAAAGGCTTCATTCGCCCGAGCACCTCTCCATGGGGCGCGCCAGTCCTTTTCGTCAAAAAGAAGGATGGGTCGTTCAGGATGTGCATCGACTATCGGGAATTGAATAAGTTGACTATCAAGAATCGCTATCCCCTGTCTCGAATTGATGATTTATTTGAACAGCTACAAGGTGCTATGTGTTTCTCAAAGATTGATCTACGCTCAGGCTATAAGAAACTAGGCATTCAAGAGGAGGATATACCCAAAACCGCTTTCCGAACTCGATACGGCCATTACGAATTCGTTGTTATGCCTTTTGGTTTAACCAACGCACCCGTGGTTTTTATGGATCTGATGAATCGCGTGTGTAAACCTTATCTCGACCGCTTCATCATCGTGTTTATCGATGATGTCTTGATCTATTCCAAGTCGAAAGCCGAACACACGCAACATCTACATTTGGTTCTCGAGCTACTCCAAGGGAATCGACTCTATGCCAAATTCTCCAAGTGCGAATTTTGGCTGGAGGAGGTTCAATTCCTCGGTCACATTGTCAATAGTCAAGGTATTCACGTCGATCCCGTGAAGATTGAAGCAGTTAAGAGTTGGGTTACACCGAAGAACCCGTCTGAAGTCCGTTCTTTTCTCGGACTAGCGGGCTATTATCGTCGATTTATTGAAGGGTTCTCCAAAATCGCCATGCCGCTTACCGCTCTCAAGCATAAAGACAAGCCTTTTGTTTGGGGAACTGAACAAGAGTCTGTTTTCCAAACCCTCAAGCATATGCTTTGCAACGCTGCTGTTCTCACTTTACCCGATGGAAATGACGACTTTATTGTCTATTGTGATGCCTCAAACCTTGGTCTTGGTTGTGTTCTCATGCAACGAGACAAGGTTATTGCTTACGCATCTCGTCAGTTCAAAATCCACGAAAAGAACTATACAACCCATGATCTCGAGCTAGCCGCAATTGTTTTTGCGTTAAAGATTTGGCGACACTACCTGTATGGTACCAAGTGTACGATCTTCACCGATCATAGGAGCCTACAACATATCTTTGACCAGAAGGAACTTAATATGCGTCAACGTCGATGGGTAGAACTTCTCAACGATTATGGCTGTGAGATTCTGTCACACCCCGAATTCCACGTGTCACCGGTGGGCCCGGTGGGGAGTATCGTGACGTGGTTGGCAACATAATAGTCAAACAACACAATATTTAATATGCACAGCGGAAGCAATTTAAAAGATATATTTCAACCGAATATATTATTGTAATATCAAGTATCACAACAGTCGATTGTTTATCCACTGACGGATCGAAAATAAAATGGATATGGTAGTTCAATAGACATTAGGCATCTTAAGCTTGCAAGACTCTTTATTGATGCTAAGGAGACAATCCAGCCAATTACGCTTAGTACCTGCATTTAATCTTTTTGTGAAAATACGTCAGTTTACACTGGTAAATACAATCAACTGACTCATTTTAAAAATGATTAAAAATTGGTTTGGATGCACATGGCATGAACATTTTATAACTTGGGAGAATTATTTAAATATATAATCTTGTGAACGAATTACATGTTCCTTATGCGTTCAGTAGCCCGGACGTACCGGGTTAAAGATCAATAGACACACCACATCAACTATTTGTGCACTGACGAGTGTACGCCTACACTCCGCGCTTAGGTCGTGGTCATTTCGTAAAATGATGCCAAGGATATCCGGGACATGGTCATTAACCCCCCCAAAGGCTTTAAGTAAACAAAACTATTTAAACGGGCCGATCAAATTATTCAATTAACCACCAAACGATGGAAGATTTGATGCCCGATCAAGCGGTATTTTATATACCGTAACCCAAGCCCGTATAGGGAAAATAAGTTAAAAGTATTTACCTGAGCAAAGTAATAATCACAATAAGCAAATGCAAGTAGCTTTTACTGGTCCTCCTAATCTGGAATGAAGGTTTATAATAACCTATTGGAATCCTAACGGGTCTTTAATTAAGCTTAAGCTTAGGCCGGTTAGTTTCAAAGATACGGTTCGTACGCACTATTAAGCGAAGACCGGATAGAATGTGATTTAGACCTGACAAGTTTGAAGACTTGCTTAATATGGGTATTTCATACACATTCTGGATTTTGAGATAAAACCGATAAGGTTTGACCCGTTTCGGCTAATTTATGTAAACTAGTTACATAAACCGAACCGAATGCGTAAAAAGCGTAACGGGTATTCATGAGAGCCATTTACAGGTTTCCTAAGTTAATATGCCTCAAATATGTTGTGACATCAGTAAGATGTCTTTTATTATGCCCGAAACGAATTTAAACACAAACTATGCCCCGTAGGGGTAGTTTGGTCATTTATAAGGTTATAAAAGAGTTTAAGTATAACCTGAGTTACAGGTCTGATATAATCAGCAAAGATACTCAATATACTAAGTTATAACAGTAGGATAAAGTATATATGTGAAATTTATTAATTATAACTAAACTATGCACCGTAGGGGCATTTTGGTAATTTCACATAAGCCGAAAAGCTCAAAACTGAAGTCTGAGTTAAACAACCTTTGCTTACTGTTAAAATATTATAATTTACCTCAAATCTCAATAGGTATCACCCTTTGTATGTTTAAAATCGTTTTAGTACATACTATGCGTTAATAACGCTTAATAAGGCGATTAGAAGCCGTTTCCGGGTTCTATATAGAAATCTGATATTTTTATTATTTCAGAGGGCTTAAAATAATTATTTATCATATGAAATCAGTAGCAAAAGGTTTGGAATCAATTAGAAATGTAAAACTCATTTTATGGCCCGTAAGGGCAAAACCGACAATTACCGGATTAAGCCTACGACTATAAGTTATGCTCAACCTAAAATTAATTAAAAATCTTCAAAAATCCTAAAATAATATATTACATCAGTGGGTATTAAGTTTGATATCAAAAAGTAGGTGTAATTAGGCTATACGCTAATTACGCCGTTTAATCGCTAAAGAAGCTTCTAATTACGCTAATGAGCATAACTCTCAATCTACACCTCAAACTGATGTCAAATTTTGGGTGCAAGTTTATATATCAATAATTAAAGTTTCTACTCTTTTACATTTTCAAAAATCACGTTTTAAGGTGAAAAGGGCATAGTGGTCAACATATGAGCAATTAACGGAATCATGCATATTAATTGGTTAACTAATGAACCAAGGTGTATAATCACAGAGGGTTATACTAGCATGTAACCTGGTCCAAATGAATCTCTAAGGTATTTCTAAATCATACCAAAACGGGTCAGAACTGAAGTCAAAGCAAAAGTCAAAGCTTTGCGACTTTCGGTTCCGAACCGGGTCTAAACAGTAAATTGTCGGGTTGAACATGTTTAGACATGTTCTTACACTAATTACCAAGTTATATTAATGATCAAACAGGTTATATGTGTTCTACATTGCTAATTATGCATAAATTAGAATTTAAACATTCTGTTGACTTTTTAATTACAAGTTTGACCCGACATTTGACCTAGTTAGAGTGGGAATCAGGGGGAACCCTTTTAAGGGTTTATTACCCACATAATTACCAACTTATAACTACTTATACTTCGACTAATCACTGGACCATTAGTGATTAATCTTGAAGTCAACCGTTAATTACGACGGTTTGACTTTTAAGCTAATTTAAGCAAAAACTTAACTAAGAAAGGTTGAGTTTTTTTCCCAAATGGGTGTTGGTGGAAAAATTATTTACCAAAATGAGTGATTTGAAAAATATTTACTAAAATGAGTGTTTTTCTTTAAATATTTTTTTTATTTTTAGCTAAAAAAGAAAAATAATTGCTCTGTCCCTCTGTTAGAAAATGTTATGGGGTTTCTTTCTTCAATTCCAAAACACTTGAATCGTTTTTCAATTGTAAGTTCTATTTCGTTTCTTCAATCATATATTTGATTTCGGTTTTTCAATTGAGGGTTCAATTGGTTTCACACCTTAGATTGGTTCTTCAATCACAGGTTTGATTTCAATTCAGTTCTTCAATCACAAGTTTGATTTCGGTTCTTCAATCACAATTTCGATTTTGGTTATACAGTCATAAGTTTTATTTCGGCTCTTCAATCACGAAGTTCGAAAGTTCCATTCAAGTTCGATCGGTTTCCATGCTGCATGTTTGTCTAAGAACTCTGATGATCTAACCTGATTAATGCAATATATGAAGTTTATAAAGTAGTAACAAGGGGAGGCTACTAAAAGTACTATATGTTATCTGCATTTTAGAGAGTTCTGTATGTTTGTATCATTTGTCCTTTTCCTCTAACAATACACATCCATAAGAATCCATCGTAAAATTGGGTTTAAAGTTTAAACAAAGTTTATGTTTTGGAACTTTGGTGGCTAGTGAAGGTCCTGATAGGATGGTGGCTGTTGGATTGTGAGGCATTGTTTCATACTTGGTCATTTAATTCATAGTCAACATAAGGTTGGCAATTGATTGATTTATGTTTTTTTTAACGGTAAAGGATCTCACATGTAAACCCACCCCGCTCGTGGATATTTCCAAGACCGACTCCTCAACCGACATGAGACCGTGTCCCCTGATACGCGGGAACCGGATTGATCTATTTTTTGTATTTTGATATTAAGATCGCTAACCAGTCAAACTCTTTTTTTACATTATAACTTTTTTCGGTATTTGATATTGCTTCTTATTTTAAAGTTTATTTAGATGATTTTTTTGGTTGTATTTTAACATGGTTTGGTTAAAAAGTAGTTAAAAACAATTATAATAAGTTAGATAAAAATGAAAAGAAAAAAAAAATAAGTTGATCGAAGAAAAAAAACTAAAAAATAATACCAGGTTGATTGGTTTAAAATTAAGGAAAAAATAATTCCAATAGATTATTTAAAAGTAATGAAATAAAGAAAACACCTATTTTGGTAAATATGTTTCAAATCACTCATTTTGGTAAATAATTTTTCCACCAGCACCCATTTGGGAAAAAACTCAAGAAAGGTTAAGCAAACTTACAAGAGTCCTATGAACGACCAGAGATCACTTGAGAGAAGTCTTGAGCTCCAGAAATGATCAGGAATGCAAGAATGAAGGTGTGAAGAATGTTTGCAACTTAGGAGCTTTATATAGTGATTTAAACTCCATAGATTGTTGACAAATAAGTCTACAACTGACCACAATTCATCCACAAGTGTCCCTAGTGCTCTAGGAACTGTTTAGGGGTCGCCCACAATGTGAAAATATCTGTTAAAGGTCGGTTAAGCGCGAATACAGGCTGCTGTCTACGAATTCTGTATCTGATGGTCTGACGCGGCTCGCGTAAGGTCTTATTAACCTTTACGCGGCCCGCCTTAGCCTCGTATACAGATTTTACATTTTCTATTTGTTGCATACTTGACTCTTGGCCCTTCCGAAAGGTCAACTAACCTTTATATTGCAATTTGAACCCTCTAATTTGACACATAAGGGCTTCAAGATACATACCCACTTTGTTAAGACCTCGGTTAACTTTATTGTTACCCGAAAAGTCATAACTTTCAACGTTGACGCTTTAACCCCTTGTATACGAATTTGATCATAACTTTCTCATATGATAACGAAACTTTATGAAATTTATGTCGTGCATTCTAGTGAGCATAATTAACCGTTACAAAGCCTCGGGTTTGTCAAAAGGTCACTCAGAGGTATAACTTAAACATGTTGACACATTTGGCCCCTGTAGTTTGTAATCTCTCACTTTCTTTCATATTTAGCTTCGTATGATCCATGATTTATTCGTTTGAAGGTATGAGCATCATGTAGGGTTAATGTATAATATATTTATTCACTGTTGACATTTAGAACCCGTATATTCACATACTTTCCATGATTGTCAACTTTAATCCTTTTATAACATTCTTTCACACGTTCAAACATATGACACGTGTCAACGCATTATAGGACGTGAATTTTCGAGGTGTTACATCCTCACCCCCTTAAAAGAAATCTCGACCTCGAGATTTACTGAAACAAATAAGGGTACTTTTCTTTCATTGTGGACTCAACCTCCCACGTATATTCCGGACCTCTACGGGCATCCCATTTGACCTTTACAATAGGCACATGCTTCCTTCGAAGCTTCTTAACCTGTCGATCCTCGATCGACAATGGTTTTTCCACAAATTTCAAGCTCTCATCTATATGCACATCTGTATGTGGTATGACTAGCGATTCATCGGCTAGGCATTTCTTCAGATTGCAGACGTGGAATACGTTATGAATACCACTGAGCTCTTCAGGTAAGTTTAACTTGTAAGCCACTGATCCAACACATTCGATAACCTCGAACGGTCCTATATACCTCGGGCTTAATTTACCTTTCTTGCCAAATCGCATCACCCCCTTCCAGGGTGATACCTTAAGTAAGACTTTATCACCTACTTCAAATTTTATAGGTTTACGCTTTGTATCAGCGTAACTCTTCTGCCTATCTCGGGCAGCTTTGAGACGGTCACGAATCTGGACAATCTTGTCCGTCGTTTCAAAGACTATCTCTAGTCCTGATAATTGGACATCTCCAACTTCCGCCCAAAAAACGGGCGATCTACACTTTCTACCGTATAATGCCTCAAAAGGCGCAACCTTAATGCTGGTATGGTAGCTATTGTTGTAGGAGAATTCGATTAACGGCAGGTGGTTATCCCAACTACCACCTAAATCGATCACACATGCACGTAGCATGTCATCCAACGTTTGAATAGTACGCTCACTCTGACCGTCTGTCTAAGGATGGTAAGCCGTACTAAAATTCAAACGCGTGCCCAAAGATTGTTGGAAGCTTTTCCAAAAATGTGACGTGTATCTAGTATCTCTGTTAGAGATAATAGACACAGGTATGCCATGTAAAGCTACAATCTTATCCACGTATAACTGGGCTAACATATCGGAGCTATAAGTCTCCTTGATGGGTAAGAAATGTGCTGACTTAGTCAGTCTATCAACAATCACCCATATAGTATCATTTCCTTTCCTTGTCTTCGACAATTTGGTGATGAAATCCATCGTCACCATCTCCCACTTCCATGTGGGAAGTTCGGGCTGTTGTAGCAAACCTGACGGCTTTTGATATTCTGCTTTGACTTGCGCACAAGTCAAGCATTTGGCTACATAAGCGGCTACAGACTTTTTCAAGCCTATCCACCAATAGCTTGCCCTTAGATCCTGGTACATCTTATCAGCTCCAGGATGAACGCATTATTTAGAACTATGGGCTTCCTGGAGGATAACATCACGAAGTCCTCCATAAATTGGTACCCATATTCGTCCATTCAATCTTAGAATTCCGTCCTTGCCAAGAGATAACTGCTCCTCAGTTACTCATAACTTTTCATTAGGATAGTTAGCTTCCAACACAGCTTCCTTCTGTGCAGCTAACAACATTTCAATCAAATTATTCTTTACTTCAATGCTCTTGGCATTGATTCGAATGGGTTTCACCCTTTCCTTTTGACTCAAGGCATCAGCGACTACATTTTCCTTGCCGGGATGGTATCTGATTTCACAATCATAATCATTCAAAGTCTCCATCCAACGGCGTTGCCTCATGTTTAAATCTTTCTGATTAAACAGGTGCTAAAGGCTCTTGTGATCAGAATAGATCACACACTTGATTCCATATAAATAATGCCTCCATAGCTTCAGTGCAAATACAACGGCACCCAACTCCAAGTCATGGGTGGTGTAATTCTTTTCATGCACCTTTAACTGTCTTGAAGCATAGGCAATAACCTTGCCTTTCTGCATAAGCACACACCCCATCCCGGTGTGTGATGCATCATAATAAACTACGAATTCTTCTGTACCTTCAGGCAATGTTAGCATAGGAGCATTGCTCAACTTTTGCTTCAGAATATCAAAAGATTCTTGTTGCTTCGGGCCCCAGTCGAACTTAACTTTCTTCCTGGTTAAGGAAGTTAGGGGTGCAACAATCCTTGAAAAATTTTCAATGAATCGCCTGTAGTATCCTGCCAAACCCAGAAAGCTACGAATCTCCGTAGGCGTCTTCGGCTCTTGCCAGTTCATAACAGCTTCTACTTTAGCGGGATCCACTTGGATACCACGCTCACTAACCACATGTCCAAGGAATTGGACTTCTCGAAGCCAAAATTCACACTTGGAAAATTTGGCGTAGAGTTTCTCATGATGTAGAAGTTTAAGAATACAACGAAGGTGTTTCTCGTGGTCAGCTTGGTTCTTCGAGTAGATGAGAATATCGTCGATGAAAACGATGACGAATTTATCTAGGTACAGCTTGCAAACGCGATTCATAAGATCCATGAACGCGGCCGGTGCATTAGTGAGCCCAAAAGGCATCACTAGGAACTCGTAATGACCATAACAAGTCCTAAATGCTGTTTTGTGTACGTCTTCATCTCTAACCTTCAGTTGGTGGTAGCCTGACCTCAAGTCAATCTTCGAGAAATAACTTTCCCCTTGCAATTGATCGAACAAATCGTCGATCCTGGGCAAAGGATACCTATTCTTTATTGTAACTTTATTAAGTTCATGGTAATCGATGCACAGACGCATCGATCCATCCTTCTTCTTGACAAACAGGACTGGCGCTCCCCAAGGGGACGAACTAGGTTTAATGAAACCTTTGGCTAGCAATTCATCCAGTAGTGTCCTCAATTCCTTCATTTCCGTGGGCGCCAACCTATAAGGTGCTCTAGCAACAGGTGCTGCTCCAGGGATGATGTCAATTCTGAATTCCACTTGCCTATCTGGTGGCAAACCAGATAGCTCTTCAGGAAACACTTCGGGGTATTCAGAAATGACGGGGATATCTTCAATCTTAGGTTTCGGCTCATCAATGGTCACTTGTGCCATGTAGATGACACAACCCTTCTTTAAACACTTAGAAGCCTTGAGCATAGTCACTTGTTCAGGCAATCCATACCGGGTATCTCCCTGAATGGTGAGTGGTTCACCAGACGGAGTCTTGATCATCACTTGTTTTCTATTGCAGACAATCTGGGCCTGGTTATGAGATAACCAGTCCATGCCTAATGCGATGTCAAAACCAGCCAACTTCAAAGGAATTAAGGATAGAGGAAAAGAGTGGTTCTTAATGGATATGAAACATCCATCTAATATGGTTGAGGCGGTTTCTAAGGTGCCATCTGCCAATTCCACCTCATACTTTACACTTAAAGTTCTAACAGGAAATTTCAACAATTCACAAAACTTGTTATCTACGAAAGACTTATCAGCTCCTGAATCAAAAAGTACTCCTGCATAGACATCATTTACAAGGAAAGTACCTGTAATTACATTGTCGTCTTGAACTGCTTCCATCGCATCCATTCTGAAGACTCTTGCATTGGTCTTCTTGGCCTCTTCAAGCTTCTTGGCGTATTTAGGGCAGTTTTAATGTGCCCCTTCTCATTGCAACTGTAGCATGTTGCATCCTTCAGCTTTTTGCAATCCAAGGTTCTATATTCCTTGGACTTGCATATACCACAAGCAAAGGTTTTTGACTGAGTCTGTGAGTTCGACTCAAGTCTACACTTTCCAAAGTGCTGTTTCTTGCAAATCTTGCACTTGGGCTTCTCACCAGACTGATGCCCATCTTTCCTTGACTCAGACCCCTTCTTGTTGTCACCGTTTCCACGGTGCTTCTTGTTCGACCTCCGTGAGTTATCATCTTCACGTTTTCTCTTCTCAGCATCTTTGTTCCTCAGCGATCTTTGTCTGACCTCATCCAAAGTGAGGGACAAAGATATGTCAGCTACAGATCTAAAGGTAGCTGGCCGAGAGGCCTTCACGCTTGCCTTTATCTCGGGGGCTAAACCACCGATAAAACGAGCTATTCTTTTTGGTTTCGGGGTCACCAGATACGGAACCAACCGGGACATTGTGTTGAAGCTCGTGAGGTAAGCTTGACAGTCAAGGTTTGTCATCACCAATGATAGAAAATTAGACTCTATCTTCTCCACCTCATGCTGAGGGCAGTAATTTTCCCTGATAAGGGCAACAAATTGTTCCCATGACATGTTGTACAATGGGATTTTCCCAGTGGCTTGAATCAGTGATCTCCACCAGGCTAAGGCTTCGCCTTTAAATGATTGCGACACAAATTTGACTATATCCCTCTCAGCGCATCCGCTGATATCCACAACTGTGTCCATCTCATCTAACCACGTCATGCAGTCAATGGCTCCTTTTTCCCCAGTGAAATCTCTGGGTTTACATGAAACAAAGTATTTAAAGGAGCAACCCTTGTTACGGGGTTCTTGATTTAGTACTATCTGTTGAGATGGAGCACTGTTGTGGTTTAAGGAGTGTCGATCATCATCTTTCTTGAGTTCTTCCTTCTTGGAAGGAGGCTTGCTATGAGCCTCAGAATGAGTTTTGGGCTTTGAGTGCGGTGCAGATTGGGTCCTACTTCGAGTCCCACTATAATCTTCATACTGCCGCTCTAAGGCCCTTGTAACAGCGCCGTCTACTAACGCTTTCAATTCAGCACCCGTTAGATTAATTCGGGCGTTATCATTATTCTCCACGGGGTGGCTATTAATCTCGTCCGAGTTAGCCATTTTAATTGAACTGTTGCAGAAAACAAGGACAATAATTTATTTGGGAGTTTATTATTATGGAATTGCCCCTTAGGGAAATTCATTAACCATGGTAACAGAGACCATATTTGGTTAATTTATTAATCACATTTATTTAGGATTTCTATTATAATTTATCCTAATTATAAAACAAATAACAGTTTTATTAGCACACAAGGCTTAGTCACATGGACAATTTGAATCATAAGCTATGATTTCGGAGAATCAAGGCTTTTAAAGTTTAAACATAGTTTATTACTTTTTTCGGACAGGGAGTCATCGCTACCACTGTCTTTTGGCTCATGTTGAAATGAGCAAGGCCCGTAGGCATTATATTACCAACGTATGGTCAAAATGTGATCATCTTAATTGATGATTTAAACCCATGATTCAGAGATCATTAAGTTGGGTTTGGAATCTTTAGAAAGATCCTTATATAAAAATGACGTGTGTGATTTTAACGAATCACATCTGCCAGGAGCGTTAACATGTTCACAGATGTTAACAGGGATTTGAATCTTTTAACAGGTCTTACCATCTTGGCCAGGTCTTTACAATGACACTCAGGCTAGGTTTCACTCTTAAGATTCTTTATTAATATATAAAATAGGCAGATATACTTTTAAAAGGAAAGATTTGATTTATTTATTTCATATATAATTTATTCATGCATAATAATAGCAAAAATGAAATTTATAAACTTACATTCCATTAATTTATCAAAAGGTTACATATCGCTCTAAACGGGACTTTTCAAATAGACAAATCACCCACGCAGGGGTTTAAGCAAAGACTTACCCACGCAGGGGCTTAACAACAAACATAATAGTCCACGCACGGACTTACACATACAATATACCCTCGTAGGGGTTTAAAGAAAGATAGACCCTCGCAGGGGTCAAAACAAATAAACATACATACCCACACAGGGGCTAATACAGCAAGACATGCCCACGTAGGGGCTCAACTGATACAAGGAGACTACAACAACAATGGAAGGATTCAGTGGTCCTTCTTGCTCTTCCCTTTGATTAGGCTTGTCAATCCTTGGAAGAAAGTTTGTCGCTCCCTTCGGTCCCTGTGAAAGTCTCGCTCCACTTGATCCAACCTTTGCAGAATTTCTTCCCTTTCAGGTGGGGAAAACCGTGGCGGTTGCGATTGTTGCCTGATGATAGGTCTTGCAGGTATTTGGTACCCATGTGTTGGGTACCCTACTCCCCATGGATCTCCATAATGTCCTTCCTGATGAAGGGTGTTATAGTTGGATGCTACCAAGTACGGGTCGGCTTCAGCGTAACCATAGTTGGTGTAAGTCGGCGGTCCAAATGGGTTGTACCTCGTTGATCCTGTATATGCAGGAATTGGGTTATCAAAACCCATCGGTGGTGGTTGCGGTGCAACTGGTTGTGAAGGTTCACCCATCTGTGGGTCTTCTTGAAGTGACGGATAATGACTGCCACTTGATTGACGAGGAGAGCTAAAATGAAAGTCTCCTGCTCGTGCAGACATACGTGCACCGGTTCTCCTACGCCTCGGCGGTTGCGGAGGTGCCAGCTGCACTGGCGGCGGTGGAGGCGGTGGCGTGACTGCCACAAATCTTGAATCCTCAGAGGGATCTTGTTGCTGCTGTTGTTGCTGCTGCTGCTGGTGAGGCAGTGAATGGCGAGGAGGTGTAAAGTACCATTCATGCCGGTTAAACATGGCTTGAAAGCTGTCTGGACCACCGTAGGGTGATCCGTGAAAAGAAGATCCATCCGAGATCTCTATGGGATGGTTTGGTGTACCGCTCGCAGGTTCGGCGGGATCAGTGTCCTCGTCCATATCCTCCACATGATCTCCGGAGAAATGATCATCTGGCCCCAGTGGGTTGAAACCCACGGGTTCTTGTAAGTAGTTGGCCGGGTTAAACTGGCCTCGGAAGATAGGTGTGGGGTCACCAAAAGAATTGTGCGATAAGGATCGCTGAAGAGGTATGTAGGAAGGTTGAGGGTTATTGGGCTCATATTCCGGCTGTGGCCCATAAGGGTTATAAACGGGAGGTGTCGAACTGTGCGAAACCGACCGTCTAGCCGCCTCGAAAAGGTTCCTCCGGTTCTGTCGAGGATCGTCACTCTCGGTGGTAGAAGGAGCTCGCAAGTGCGAAGGTCCTGCCTCGTTGTCATTGGGGGTGGTGATCGGCCCCTTTCCTCGTCCTCTTCTTCTAAAGAATCTTGGCGGCATTTTCAGTCCTGTCAATACAACATAAGATAATGACAAGAATATATATAAAATAAAGGGCAACACAAAACAAAATAGAATTTGTCCTATGTTATATGTCTAGACTCGAAAGTTTAGAAATGTGCAATTGTGTTATTGAGATTAAACACAAAAGGCTAGTGTTTAATTCACTCAATGTTGGCTCTGATACCAACCTGTAACACCCCGAATTCCACGTGTCACCGGTGGGCACGGTGGGGAGTATCGTGACGTGGTTGGTAACATAATAGTCAAACAACACAATATTTAATATGCACAGCGGAAGCAATTTAAAAGATATATTTCAACCGAATATATTATTGTAATATCAAGTATCACAACAGTCGATTGTTTATCCACAGACGGATAGAAAATAAAATGGATATAGTAGTTCAACAGACATTAGGCATCTTAAGCTTGCGAGACTCTTTATTGATGCTAAGGAGACAATCCAGCTAATTACGCTTAGTACCTGCATTTAATATTTTTGGGAAAATACGTCAGTTTACACTGGAAAATACAATCAACTGACTCATTTTAAAAATGATTAAAAATTGGTTTGGATGCACATGGCATAAACATTTTATAACTTGGGAGAATTATTTAAATATATAATCTTGTGAACGAATTACATGTTCCTTATGCGTTCAGTAGCCCGGACGTACCGGGTTAAAGATCAATAGGCACACCACATCAACTATTTGTGCACTGACGAGTGTACGCCTACACTCCGCGCTTAGGTCGTGGCCATTTCGTAAAATGATGCCAAGGATATCCGGGACATGGTCATTAACCCCCCAAAGGCTTTAAGTAAACAAAACTGTTTAAACGGGCCGATCAAATTATTCAATTAACCACCAAACGATGTAAGATTTGATGCCCGATCAAGCGGTATTTTATATACCGTAACCCAAGCCCGTATAGGAAAAATAAGTTAAAAGTATTTACCTGAGCAAAGTAATAATCACAATAAGCAAATGCAAGTAGCTTTTACTGGTCCTCCTAATCTGGAACGAAAGTTTATAATAACCAATTAGAATCCTAACGGGTCTTTAATTAAGCTTAAGCTTAGGCCGGTTAGTTTCAAAGATACGGTTCGTATGCACTATTAAGCGAAGACCGGATAGAATGTGATTTAGAACCGACAAGTTTGAAGACTTGCTTAATATGGGTATTTCATACACATTCTGGATTTTGAGATAAAACCGATAAGGTTTGACCCGTTTCGGCTAATTTATGTAAACTAGTTACATAAACCGAACCGAACGCGTAAAAAGCGTAACGGGTATTCATGAGAGCCATTTACAGGTTTCCTAAGTTAATATGCCTCAAATATGTTGTGACATCAGTAAGATGTCTTTTATTATGCCCGAAACGAATTTAAACACAAACTATGCCACGTAGGGGTAGTTTGGTCATTTATAAGGTTATAAAAGAGTTTAAGTATAACCTGAGTTACAGGTCTGATATAATCAGCAAAGATACTCAATATACTAAGTTATAATAGTAGGATAAAGTATATATGTGAAATTTATTAATTATAACCAAACTATGCACCGTAGGGGCATTTTGGTAATTTCACATAAACCGAAAAGCTCAAAACTGAAGTCTGAGTTAAACAACCTTTGCTTACTGTTAAAATATTATAATTTACCTCAAATCTCAATATGTATCACCCTCTGTATGTTTAAAATCGTTTTAGTACATACTATGCGTTAATAACGCTTAATAAGGCGATTAGAAGCCGTTTCCGGGTTCTATTTAGAAATCTGATATCTTTATTATTCCAGAGGGCTTAAAATAATTTATTTATTATATGAAATCAGTAGCAAAAGGTTTGGAATCAATTAGATATGTAAAACTCATTTTATGGCCCGTAAGGGCAAAACCGACAATTACCGGATTAAGCCTACGACTATAAGTTATGCTCAGCCTAAAATTAATTAAAAATCTTCAAAAATCCCAAAATAATATATTACATCAGTGGGTATTAAGTTTGATATCAAAAAGTAGGTGTAATTAGGCTATACGCTAATTACGCCGTTTAATCGCTAAAGAAGCTTCTAATTACGCTAATGAGCATAACTCTCAATCTACACCTCAAACTGATGTCAAATTTTTGGTGCAAGTTTATATATCAATAATTAAAGTTTCTACTCTTTTACATTTTCAAAAATCACGTTTTAAGGTGAAAAGGGCATAATGGTCAACATATGAGCAATTAACGGAATCATGCATATTAATTGGTTAACTAATGAACCAAGGTGTATAATCACAGAGGGTTATACTAGCATGTAACCTGGTCCAAATGAAGCTCTAAGGTATTTCTAAATCATTCCAAAACGGGTCAGAACTGAAGTCAAAGCAAAAGTCAAAGCTTTGCGACTTTCGGTTCCGAACCGGGTCTAAACAGTAAATTGTCGGGTTGAACATGTTTAGACATGTTCTTACACTAATTACCAAGTTATATTAATGATCAAGCAGGTTGTATGTATTCTACATTGCTAATTATGCATAAATTAGAATTTAAACATTCTGTTGACTTTTTAATTACAAGTTTAACCCGACATTTGACCTAGTTAGAGTGGGAATCAGGGGGAACCCTTTTAAGGCTTTATTACCCACATAATTACCAACTTATAACTACTTATACTTCGACTAATCACTGGACCATTAGTGATTAATCTTGAAGTCAACCGTTAATTACGACGGTTTGACTTTTAAGCTAAACTAAGCAAAAACTTAACTAAGAAAGGTTAAGCAAACTTACAAGAGTCCTATGAACGACCAGAGATCACTTGAGAGAAGTCTTGAGCTCTAGAAATGATCAGGAATGCAAGAATGAAGGTGTGAAGAATGTTTGCAACTTAGGAGCTTTATATAGTGATTTAAACTCCATAGATTGTTGACAAATAAGTCTACAACTGACCACAATTCATCCACAAGTGTCCCTAGTGCTCTAGGAACTGTTTAGGGGCCGCCCACAATGTGAAAATATCTGTTAAAGGTCGGTTAAGCGCGAATACAGGCTGCTGTCTACGAATTCTGTATCTGATGGTCTGACGCGGCCCGCGTAAGGTCTTATTAACCTTTACGCGGCCCGCCTTAGCCTCGTATACAGATTTTACATTTTCTATTTGTTGCATACTTGACTCTTGGCCCTTCCGAAAGGTCAACTAACCTTTATATTTCAATTTGAACCCTCTAATTTGACACATAAGGGCTTCAAGATACATACCCACTTTGTTAAGACCTCGGTTAACTTTATTGTTTCCCGAAAAGTCATAACTTTCAACGTTGACGCTTTAACCCCTTGTATACGAATTTGATCATGACTTTCTCATACGATAACGAAACTTTATGAAATTTATGTCGTGCATTCTAGTGAGCATAATTAACTGTTACAAAGCCTCGGGTTTGTCAAAAGGTCACTCAGAGGTATAACGTAAACATGTTGACACATTTGGCCCCTGTAGTTTGTAATCTCTCACTTTCTTTCATATTTAGCTTCGTATGATCCATGATTTATTCGTTTGAAGGTATGAGCATCATGTAGGGTTAATGTATAATATATTTATTCACTGTTGACATTTAGAACCCGTATATTCACATACTTTCCATGATTGTCAACTTTAATCCTTTTATAACATTCTTTCACACTGTGACACCCCGAAAATATAAATCTTGATATTAGAAATTTAAGGATTTCATAAACAAGAATTGACCATCTAGAAATTTTAACCTAGTTAAAATTACAAGCCTAGAAATAACTAACACTAGGTTAAAAACACTAGTACTTAAAGCTAGATGATAAGTGAGGGACTAAACTTGCCCAAGAATGAAAGTTAAATGCTGATTTGTAACAAAACTCACCAAACACACCATTTTGGGTGTGTCTGGTCGAACAAGAGGAAGGGGGCGACTAGGGTATTCTCCAAACCCTAGCTTCACACTAAAATCTGCAAAATTGAAGCCTCAAATCCGTCCCAAAGCGAATTCTAAACACAAATTAGTAATCACCTCGTCGTAAGGATCAAAAGGTATGTAAAATCTTGGTACTTTGATCCATCATGAATTCTAGGTTAATTGTGAAAAACTGAAATTGAGCCTAGATATGCCATGCATGAATGAATGTTGAATTAATATGATGTCTAGAGTCAAACCCTAGGCGATTCCTTATTAAAAACTTTGCATCATGTTTGTAAGGTTTGGGGTTTACATGTTAGGAGACTAATGAGCTTGAAGGAAACTTGATGAATACTAGAATTATGACTATTGTTATAGTGAAATCTGAATTGGTAAAGTAAATTCAGAAATATAGATGTCAAGATGTATGTGAAATTTACTAATTTAGTGAAATTAGATGTTAATTACAAATCATGAACTTGGTAATAATTATAGAAGAATCTGACCCGTTAGGTGTTTGTTGAAATGCCTAAGTGAGGATTTAAATGATAAAAATAGGATGAAAACGCAGATTTGATCATGTTTCACAATGATGCGATTATGGTCATGAAAAGAATTCTAAACAAGTTGTAAACTGAATTTTCTAGGCAAAGAGTCCGGATCATCAAGCGGACAAGCCGGAGGGAATTCACGGGGGAAAGACGTGCTCTAAAGGTACGAAATTACCGTTTCGTTACATTAAAATTATTTATTAGTTTTATGTTGTAGTTTTGAAAACATGGTAAACAAGATAGACCAATACGTCACGGAAGTGACTTTGCGTCTTAAACAAGTAAAACGGGTCAAAACAAGTGATAGAAAATGGATTCTTGAAATACCTTGATTGATGCCTAAATTCTGGCGTCCAAACGGGTCGAATAATCAAGTAAGGCATGGTTAATGCTCCGGAATATGATGGATTGATTTTTGATGTTGGTTAATATATAACATATTAGAAATACGAGAATTTAATGTATTGGTGTGCTAGAAAAGCGAAATCCGAGATTGGGTTTGAGTGTATTAAACAAATCAAACAAAATAAGGATTTCCAGGTACTACCGTAAGTTACGGTAGTACCGTAACTTACGGTAGAGATAAAAGTCTTACGGTGGTTCTTTCCTGTTTTACGGTGGGCCAGAACCTTAAATTGATCACCGTAACTTACGGTAATACCGTAAGTTACGGTAGAGCCAGGAATGTTTGGTAATTTTTTTGTATTTTACAATTAATCAAACCCGTATCGAACGTAGTTTCGGTTGTGTAATATTTCTAAGAACTCCATTATTAATGTTTCGTGTTAAACATTTTCAGTTTCCAGGTATATCAAGTAGTAGGATGATGATCAAGCCATCAAGTCAAACCGAACACAAAATTCAACGCTTCCGCACTTGATCTTTTGTTTTTAAACTATGTAAACACTTGTAGCTTTTGTCTCGAATATTGTTTAGTAGGTTAATTCGTGAATGTTGTAACTAGATAAACTTTCAAATGTCGAAAGTAATTTTGTAAACTCTAAATTTTTGGTATAAATTGCAAGGTTTTATGTTATTAAATCTACTATTATAAACTGGGTCTTACACACACGTTCAAACATATGACACGTGTCAACGCATTATAGGACGTGAATTTTCGAGGTGTTACAGATTCGTTATCATCCTGGCAAAGCAAATGTCGTAGCCAACGCTCTCAGCAGACGGAGTTATTTGCACAGCACCCGCAATATCCAAGCCCAATACGATCTCGAAACCCTCATCCGCGAAGCCCAACATGCTTGCTTTAATGAGCGCACTCTGAAGAAGGAAATAATCTACCACGATGGAGCCCAGCTTGTGAATAAATCGAATGGGATATTCCACTATCTGGACCGAATTTGGGTCCCTAAGCGGACCAATTTACGACAGATTTTGATGGATGAAGCCCACAAGTCTCGTATGTGGCAGGTGCTTAAGATGTTTAGATGCTTGGCTTGCTTTGAAATCGAGGCTAGGAAAGGTCTAGAAACAAATAAACGAATTGTCTGTACTTGAAATCTGAGTTGTCGGAACAGAACAATTTGACTAGATTTTGTCTGTAATAATTATGTTACTTTTTATGTCATGGTATGGGACGTGATGCTTAAATAATTGGTAATTATAGTTGTTATGGAAACTTCTGAACAATCTGTTTTGCTCAGTGCCACGCCCCGATGATGCCGCCATCGGTTGGGGTGTGACACCGTACGGGTTGGCGGGTTGACCCGTTTAACCCATTTATATAACATTATATTTTGTACAATATGTTTAATGTTATAAATTAAATTTTATGTGTATTTTATGCTATACTTATAACTTAAAAATAGAAATTGACATAAGATTTTATGATTTTAATGTAATTTTATTATCTAATTTGTGTTTTTTTAGTAGATGTTAATTTTAATATATTAATTTGCTGAAAAAAATAAAAAAATTCGGGTTGAACGGGTCGGGTTCGGGTCAGCCTCCGAATATTCGGGCAGGTTCGGGTTCATATGTATGAAACGATTTCGGGTTTGGGTCGGGTTCGGGGTTGTCTAAATTTTTTGGGTTCGGGTCGGGTTGAACCCGCCAACCCGTGAACATGACCCGTTTAGCACCCCTAATCTCCGCGCCAAGGCCGCCCAGACTTGGAGAAAAATAACCTTTCTGTCATAACAGAAATAGCATGAGGAAAAGCCACATGTCACACCCCGATTTCCACGTGTCACCGGTGGGCCCGGTGGGAGAGTATCGTGACGTGGTTGGCAACATAATAGTCAAACAACACAATATTTAATATGCACAGCGGAAGCAAATTTAAAAATATGATACAACCGAATTTAATATTGTAATATCAAAGTCACAATATCCAGAAGTTTATCCACAGTCGGATCGAAATAAAATAATATTAATGGTTCAACAGACTTCAGGCATCTTAAGCTTGCGAGACTTCTAATGATGCTAAGGAGAAATCCCAGCCAATTTCGCTTAGTACCTGCATTTAATCTTTTTGGGAAAATACGTCAGTTTACACTGGTAAATACATTCAACTGACTCATTTTTGGAAAATGATTGAAAATTGGTTTGGATGCACATGGCATAAACATTTTATTTAACTTGGGAGAATTATTTAATATTATAATCTTGTGAATGAATTACATGTTCCTTGTGCGTTCAGTAGCCCGGATCTTGTCCGGGTTAAAGATCAATAGACACACCACAATGTTCTTTTGTGCACTGACGGGTGTACGCCTACACCCCGCGCTTAAGTCGTGGCCATTTCGTAAAATGATGCCAAGGATATCCGGGACATGGTCATTAACCCCCCAAAGGCTTTAAGTAACAAGACTGTTTAAACGAGTCGATCAAATTATTCAACTACCCACCTAACGGTGGAGATTTGATGCCCGATCAAGCGGTATGCTATATACCGTAACCCAAGCCCGTATAGGGAAAATAAGTTAAAAATATTTACCTGAGCAAGTATTAATCACAATAAGGAAAATGCACGTAGCTTTTAGTGGTTCTCCTAATCTGGAACGGAGGTTTAATATAACTTATTAGAATCCTAACGGGTCTTTTAATTAAGCTTAAGCTTAGACCGGCTAGTTTCAAGATACGGTTCGTACGTACGATTAAGCGAAGACCGGATAGAATGTGATTTAGACCCGAAAAGTTTGAAGACTTGTTTAATATGGGTTTATTATTCACATTCTGGATTTTGAGATAAAACCGTTAAGGTTTGACCCGTTTCGGCTAATTTATGTAAACTTGTTACATAAACCGAACCGAACGCATAATAAGCGCGACGGGTATTCGTGAGAGCTATATACAGGTTTCCTAAGTTAATATGCTTCAAATATGTTGTGACATCAGTAAGATGTCTTTCATTATGCCCGAAACGTGTTTAAACACAAACTAGGCCCCGTAGGGGTAGTTTGGTCATTTAAAAGTTTATAAAAGAGTTTAAGTAACAAACTGAGTTACAGGTCTGATGTAATCAGAAAATATACTCAATTTGCTAAGTTATATCAGTAGGTTAAAGCATATATGTGAAATTTATCAATTATAACCAAACTATGCACCGTATGGACATTTTGGTAATTTCACATAAGCCGAAAAGCTCAAAACCGAAGTCTGAGTTAATCACCCTTTGCTTACTGTTAAAATATTCTAATTTGCCTAAAATATCAGTAGGTATCAACCCGGGTATGTTCAATATGATTTTAAAACATACTATGCGTTAAAAACACTAAATAAGGCGATTAGAGGCCATTTCCGGGTTCGATACTTACATCTGATACTTTTATATTTCCAGAAGGCTTAAAATAATTTACTTATCATATGTGATCAGTAGAAAAAGGTTTGGAGTCGTTTAGATATGTAAAACTCATTTTATGGCCCGTAAGGGCAAAACCGACAATTACCGGATTAAGCCTACGACTACTAGTTATGCTCAGTCTAAAATTTATTAAAAATATTTAAAATTCCCAAAATAATATATTACATCAGTGGGTAAAAGATTTGATATCAAAAAGTATGTTTAAGTAGGCTATACGCTAATTACGCCATTTTATTAACACAAAGCATTCATTTTGCGATAATGAGCATAACCCTTAATCTACACGTCAAACTGATGTCAAATTTTGCATACAAGTTTATATATCAGAATATAAGGTTTCTACTCTTTTACATTTCCAAAAATCATGTTTTAAGGTAATAAGGGCATAATGGTCAACATATGAGCAATTAACGGGAACGCGCATATTAATTGGATAACTATTGAACCAAGGTGTATAATCACAGAGGGTTGTACTAACATGTAACCTAGTCCAATTAAAGCTCTGAGGAATTTCTAAAATATGCCTAAACGGGTCAGAACTGAAAGTCAAAGTGAAAGTCAAACTATGTGACTTTCGGTTCCGAACCGGGTATTTACAGGAAACTGTCGGGTTGAACATGTTTGGACATGTTCTTACACTTATTACTAAGTTATAACAATGATCAAACAGGTTGTATATGATCTACATTGCTAATTATGCATAAATTGTATTTTAAGTATCCTGTTGACTTTTTCTTAGTAAGTTTGACCCGACTTTTGACCTGTTTAGAGTGGTAATCAGGGGGAACCCTTTTGAGATTTTATTACCCACATAAATACCAACTTATAACTACTTTTAATTCGAGATATGACTGAGCCATTATTGACTAATCTCGAAGTCAAACCGTAATTACGACGGTTTGACTTTTAGCTAAATAACTAAGCTAAACTCAATTAAAGGAGGATTAGCAGACTTACAAGAGTCCTATGCACGAGATATGATCAGTTGAGGCTGCTTGGGAGCTCCAGAATTGATCAGTTATGCACTTGAAGGTGTGAGGAAAGTTTGTGAACTTGAAGGCCCTTTTATAGTGAAAATTCCACCACAATTGGTTGACAACAAGGTCTAGCACACACCACAACTGATGTACACTTGTCCCTAGTGCTCTAGAACAGTTTAGGGGTCGCCCACATTGCATTAATGTCGAAAAAGGATCGGTTTTCCGCGTTTGCAGGAGCCTGGTCGCACTTTCTGCTTCTGGCGGCCTGACGCGGCCCGCCTCAAGATCCTTCAATGCCAATGCGGGCCGCCTGGGCCTGATAATCAGAATTTTCATTTTCTATTTGTTGCAAAGTTGACCCTTGGCTCTTCGAAAGGGCAACCAAGGTTATTTCTTGCATTTTGACCCCCTTATATTTACCCACAAGGGCTTTAGGACTTATACCCACTTTGCCAAGTCTCTGGACACTTCCGGTTAACCCGAAAAGTCTTAACTTTCAACGTTAACACTTTAACCCCTCGCACACGAATTTGATCATAACTTTCTCATACGACATCGAAACTTTATGAAATTTATATTGTGCTTTCTAGTGAGCATAATTAACATTTACAAAGCTTCGGGTTTGTCAAAAGGTCACTCAGAGGTATATCTTTAAATATGTTGACACATTTAACCCCTGTAGTTTGTAATCTCTCACTTTTTGCTTCGTATGATCCATGATTTATTCGTTTAATGTTATAAACATCATGTAGGGTTATTATGAAGTATATTTATTCACTGTTGACATTCAGAACCCGTAAAATCACATACTTTCCATGTTTGTCAACTTTAGTCCTTTTATAACATTCTTTCATACGTTCAAACTTTATGACACGTGTCAACACATTATAGGACGTGAATTTTCGAGGTGTTACACCACATAGGATTACAGCTGTATTGCTGTAATCCTTCTAGAAGGCTTTATCGTGTATAACCATTCGGTTATAACGGAATGGCCACGTGGCATCATCCCAAGCACTCCTCAAAGTCACGATGATGGCACCAAATTGAAGGAATATCCACACTTTCCTACTTTCCACGTGGCATCACCCCAGCCGTTGATCATGACCACGATCCGTGTGCACACACACTCGTTAGTGATTAACGAAGGGGGAAATAACCGCTTACGGAAAAGCACTTTCCGTCAAATTCTCCATCAACAAACTTTCCTGCCCAAACTTCGGCTATAAATAAAGGATAATTCAGGTACAATTTCTCAAATTACTCTCACTTCACTTTCAATACTTCTTCTTTTTCATCAAACCCTGTACTTATTCTCACGCCGGAGGATGGTCACGGAAAGAAGCCCATGTAACGCCCTAAAATCCGAATTTTTATATTTGCTAGTATGTTTTCTACGATATAGCATGAAATAAAAATAAATAGACTAATTGTATGTGTACTTGATAAGAATAAGTATGTGACTATAATTGTTAGGTTATTTTATAGAATGATAACTAGAAGTGCTAACTTAGTTAGAATGCAAGTGATCTCTTGGCTTATGATAAACAATAGCCAATAAAGGTTAAATTCTCAAACTTGAGGGGTTGAAAATGGGCAAATGGAAAGACAAAATATAAAACAAATACTAAAAGTCCCAACACCCACTTGGGCGTATGTGTGTGTTCGAGCATAGGAAAAGAAAAGAGGGGGAAACCCCTCTCAAACCCTAAATCAGAGAATTGGAATGGAAATCAAGGCTAAATCTTATGCATGGACCTAAATACATGATTATCTAACCTTGCTAAACATGTGGTAAGTCATAGTTTTTGATTTAATGATTTTTGAAAGTATGGTTATGTGATATATCTTTGATTTCATATGAAATTAAGTATGAGGAGGTGTTAGAATCAACAAATAAAACTTGGATTATGAACGGTTTTGAGTAATTTGATGTTTTGTGGTGAAACCACCATTGATGGTGAGGGTGGCGACATGGGTATGTCACCCATGTCCAACCTTTGTTCAAATCCTTGGTAGATTATGTTGTGTGTAATTAATCCTTGTTAGTTATGTTGAACATGGTATGAAATCGAATTGATATTTTGTATTTTAGATGATTGAAAACAAGAACTAGGAAGAAAAAAGTATGAAGAATACTTGTACATTATGTTTAAAAACTTGTACGCGCGCCAAGTGTTTGATGAAATGACTAGGTGAAGTTGGAAGATGAAATTGTATGCAAGAAATTGGTAATTAGATATAGAATGTGATAGAGGCGTTTGATAGTAAACTAACATGAGAAGTGCTTTTAGATATAGTTCGTTGCTAAGCATGGGTCATGGTGCAAGTGTAGAATTATGGAGGTTTCGAGTATGGTGTGTGCATGTAACTAAGTGATCATGTGGTTAAATGAGTATTGCACTATGAGTATACCATATGCTTGTTGAAATATTAATAAAGCCGAATGTGAAATGTAAATTGATATGATCGTTGATATGCCTAATTTTATATGCTAACACGAATGTGGATGCAATGAAATGAAAGTATAGGAATCATGTCAAGATGGATGGTAGCATGAGAGGCTAACGGATCAAGAGGACATGAAAAAGCGAATGCAAATACGGATGCGTAAGATAAGTTAATTCCGTACTTACCCTTTTGTTTATAATATAATGTTATATGATAACTATGGTGTGTTATGTAAGAATGTATAAATTATTTGGTAGTACAGGAAAGTTCTAGTGGAAATGATTCGAAAATGGTTAAGAAAGAGTTTCCACCGAGTGTGGGTAAGAAAGGAAGTTACTAGCTATTAGGATGCTTAAAGTTGATTTAAGTAGTTATACAGGCGGGTATGTGATGATTAGTGAAAGTAGTTGGAACTCGTAGGAAAGAATGCCTAAGAACGCGTAAGTGAACTCCGGAATCACTTCTTAGTTATTTGATGTAAGGCAGCGTCTAGTTATTAAGCATGTTGACGATTGAAGTTAAATATGGTTTTGGTTGTATGAATCAGTGAATTTAGCTAAGTAGACCGATTGGGTCAAAATAAAGTCGTATTGATATGACGAAATGATGTCTAAGTAATGGCTACGGTATTGTAACCGGGTAATGGGTAGAATTGCATATAAGTACGCTAATCGAGAACCGGTGACGTGTATTAATAGCCAAAAGACTCGGTTGTGAGTGATGACTAATGGATAAACTAATTCGCGAATGAAATCTTATTAGCAAAGTTTGATTTCGTAGGATTGAATGAAATGAATGAGTTTAACGCATACCGAGTATCGGGTGAGTAAACCCCAAGTATGATACTCCGGATAATGTGAAAGAGTTGTAGTTATAACGTTCATGTGAATTTTAAGTATAAACATATGAATTGTTTGTTAAAAATATGAACGGGTCGAATAATTCGTAATTGAATGTTAAGCCGAAAGCATATAAGTTAAGAATTTCCTTAGTCCGGATGTTAGAATTTGAGTCCTTGTGATAGAGGGTCAATTTACGGTCATGTGGGAAGAAACGGGAGTTTAAACGGGTAGTCGGTTTGAAAGATATGCATATTTTTGTGCATGATATGTTGAAAATTTAGAGTTGGGCGGATACAGCTCAATAAAAGAAACCTTCTGTCAAAAAGTGGTCGTCGCGCCCCGCGACGGAGAAAGGATAGTTTGTCGCTCCCCGCCACGGGCTCTGGCGGCCCGCGATAGATGAGACCAAAGCTGTCGCGGCCTGCGACAGACTCCAGAACTGGCAAAAATCTTCATTTTGTTTGTTTTGGTCATGGAACTTGTTCTAATTGGTTTTCAAGACCTCATAACTAATGATTAAGATGGTTTTGATTATAAGTAAATGCTATGGGTCTCCGGATAGTATAAGTATGGATTTACATTCGTGTTAGTGAAGGAAATCTATAGGTGAACGTATTTAGGAAAGAGTAAGTATGCATATCCCTATGTATAAAATTTATATAATGGAAAAATTGCGAATAGGACATGCTGGAATACGTATAAGAAAATGAAAGTGGTTACTAAGAGTTCGTAAGTTTGTATAAATGTAGGAATGTATGTATGGATGTAAGTCGCTATGTATGTACGTAGAAATGGTTTCAATACGGTTGAGTATTGATGAATACTAATGATGTGTCTTGAGATTGGAATGTAATGCAGGTATGAGAACATCGGGTTCATGAAGAATTGAATTCGAACTCGGAATAAGAGAATTCAAGAGGAGAATCAATGGATTAAAGTCTATATCGTCAAATGTTATGCGGTTTGTAATTATATGATAATAATGTAGTATGATATTGTTGATGACTAATGGTTAACTTGTATGGGATGTCCACAGGTACTACACATATTCTTCTACCACTAAAGGCGAGAAGCGGACGTAGATCGAGTCGAGAGCAAGGATTGTACGGAAAGAACGATCATGTAGTTGATTTTACGTATTTCCTTGAAATGTTAACTTAATGGAATGTTGTAAATCCTTTCTAATAAATGTTTGATATTTTTTGTATTTGAACCTTCATACAAGTAATGTGTCTAAGAAAGAAAGAAATTTTAAAACTCGTATTTCCGCTGCGTCGTTTTTAAGAACAAACGTGTTAGGGTGTTTCACCCCATTCTCCCTGTGGCGAGTCTAATGGCTGTTTGTTTTGCAGTTGCTGTTCGAAGAAGGAGATTGCTCACCCCCAAATCAAATGAGAAGACCTAACCCCTTTTATGCAGATTCAAATCCCCTGGTTCAATTGATTCCGATCTATTAAACGAGTGTTTCTTCAGATATAATTTTGACATAAAATACACATCATATTTAATTTATAACATAAAACATATTGTAAAAAAAATATAATATAATATAAATGTGCTAAAAGGGTCAACCCGACCGGGTTGACGCGAACCCGACCCGTTCACCTAAACGGGTTCGCGAGTTCAACGTGCTGACCATTTAGTATCACCATTTAGCTTTTCATGTCGAAAAAAAGTCAATAACCGACCCTAACTAGGACACACCTAACCCATGTAACCCGGACTCAGAGTGCGTAACAATATACATGAAAATGTCAAATGGGTTGTCAAATTAAGTGGGTTGTAAGAAGTTTGGCAGGTTAAATTTTAGGGTAACTATATATTTAGTTGTAACATTAAATGGGTTCGTGCGTTGACCTATTTAACTGTAAATTTTTTAGCTTGTTAGTTTTTCTTTAACAGGTTACCGACCCGGCAACCCTTGTCTGTGTAGATTCAACACTAACCCCTTCATTTTCATGCCCACTTCGTGCTATGTCATGTCGAGAATTTCCACCCCTAAGTTGGACCTTGAGAGTTGCTGATTGTTTGACATGCAATATAAAGAATTAGAAAGCTCTTTTCAATATCCACCCCCACCTATATGTGTTCCATATTGATATGAGGCCAGTAACAGAATTGATCATAATCTAAAATGAATCCAAGGTACACAAAACTTGAACTAGAAACCATTAGAGTTTGACTAAAACTACCATGCATAATTCAAAAATAGTCAAGTAATCACTCTTAAGTATTTAGTTATACCAACAAGAATGAGATATAAACAGTAATATAATATAATTTCGGCTCATCAGTATAGTAAACTTGAACTAGAAACCTTATGCACCATGAACTTGTTTGCTCACGCCGCCAAGTTTTTGGCGAATTTGATTGTTATGGGTTCTGGAATACCGGCTAGAGCTTTCGTTCAAGCATATCGTCTGGCACTTCAAAGTAAGTTAAGAATTTTTAACATCACAAGTTATGTGATCTTTATGATTTAATTCTACTTCCTGCGTGAACTCTGTTATATGATTTTGCACCGCGTTTTTGTTTGACCCTTTTTTATGTGATGTTGAATGCATGATATATGTTACTTTTTGGCAACTTTCAAATCATATGTTTAAAGTCATTGGTGCTTTACATGATGGGTGTTATTGATCATGATGTTGTGTAGGCTCAGATGCATGATTGTATATACCTTTTAGGAGTGGTGTTACTTTACCTTTTTCGGATTGTGGAATTTAGATCATTTGGCATATGTTCTTTATGCAATCATGTGATGTGCATACTCTAAATAAAGAAAAAATCATATAAAGAGAAGTTCACAGATCTGTATGCTGAGTAGGAAAGTGTTAATGCTGGCTTGGAAAAGTTCGGGCCAAAAGGGGTAATGGTGTTGGTTGAAACAGGTCGGATTGGGTTAACCGACTCATATGCCCTTGTTTATTCACTTTCTTTAGAATTCTATGAGTACTTAATTTGATTATGATTTCTATGTTATTATAAATACAATAAACATTTTATTAGTAAAGCGAGTTAGGAGCTTTTTTATGCATTTGAATAGATACGTTAAACCCGTTTGTTCGTTACCTTTTTTTGATTTAACCCGTTAGAGATAAAACACAACCCAAAGTGACCCGTTGTTTATTGTTGGGTAAAAGTTTGTTTTACATGTTGATTTGAGAATGCAAACTTTACAATCTGTTCTATAACTATTTTGAAGTATTGTTTTCTTTTTACGCATGTAAGCCGAACAAACTTTATACAATTATACTTGTTTTATAACATATTAAAACTGGATCATTTATATATTGTTTTTTTTTTTTGGTAAAATGCAGATGCATCAAAATCGGGTGTTGCTCAAGAAACATTACAAAATGCCGTTCGTAGAGGAGCAGGTTTTTGACTCAACAAGAGTTCAGACAATTCTTGGCGTGACGAGCAGTCATCTTGGGAAGAAATTGCACAGGCTAGTACTTACTCATGAACGGGTCAAACGGGTCAATTCACGTTTGTTTTACCTTTAAAGGGTAAACTAACATAAAAAGTTAATTAAAAAAGGAAACTGGTCAAATGGGATTAAAGTCGTGCAACCTGTATGTTTGCATAAAGCCTCTTAATCTAAATTTATTAGTTATTTTGCAAGAAAATTCTAAATTTATTTCGGGGATACCCCTAAATCCAAATTTTTTTGGATACCTCTGAACTTGTCTTCTAGATCCGCCGCCACTGATTGACAAGAAGTCGATATCTACAACCCGTTGTGTTTAACGTTGGGTAATGTATTGTTTTCTTTTCTAGAAATATGATAATCTATTTGAGCGGAACGCCAAGAGTTGGAGCTTCTATTTGCAGTCAAAAGTTCCCCGGGACAAGCAATGACTAGAGACAGTTTATCAAGCGAAAGATCATCCGGGAGACAATACGGGTTAAAACGATCAAAATGCCCTCGTAACGCCTGTAAAGTTATATTCTGGTTGATCATTAGAAGGATAACTTTTGTGTTCTTTAACCATGTCATGAGCAATTCATTATTTCTTAGCATTTTTATGTTGACTGTACTAGTAGAAGTTGAAATCTAGTTTATAGAGAAAATGTAAAATTTACATTTCATTTATAAATCATTGGTTCTATTTCTGTTTCAGTTTTTAAAATCTAGTCCAATCATTTGGATAGTAAAAGGCTAAAAGCATTTAAATCGGATCCAATTATTTGAAATAATCAAACAAGAAGTTTGGACCATGTAACTTTGTAAACATATTAACTACTGTAATAATTGTATAGATATTATATCTTATGTTTTAATTGTAATACATAACTAGTTGATTTTCCATCCGCGTCTTGCGGCGGGACCCAATGACTGCAAAACGCGTGTCAGCAACGGCAAGCAGATACCGAATATTAAAACATAAATAAAAATGACGTGGTAAGGATAGTCACTTCGTCCTAAAAAAAGAGATTTTAAATAACCTAATATATAATAATAGGACCACACGTCCTACACGTTGGAAATTCGGTTGTTTTCAGTTCAGTTATTACGGTGCGAACACGTTAAAATATGGATGAGCTCGGTACGGTAACGGCACCAAAAGTACCGATCCGGAAAATCATAGAATTTAGGTACCGGCACCGAAAATGCTCAGTACAATACGCTATGGTATTTGAAGAGTACAATACGGTATGGTATTTGAAGATAAAACGAACCGAAAGTAGCGATTCTGAAAACGTCAAAAGGTGGGTACCAAATTGGTACCGAAAATGATTTGGTATAGTAAATTTGGTACTGATACGATACCGGTTTAATTACAGGATTTGATACGATTTGCTCGTCAGTAATCTAAATAAGTTGTTGTGTATATAAAACTTCATTCAAACAGTTTACAGTTTACTTACTGTGTGTATGAAAAGTAATCTAAAGGGTGCAATTACTTGCATTGCTACAGGATTTGACGAGCTCGGTACCAACCGGTACCGAAAATACCGTTACCGAAATCCCCAAAAGTAGGTACCAGTACCAAATATACCTGGTACGCTACAGTTTGGCACCGGTCGGTACTGGTACGACACCGGTATTTAAGGGTAAAAATTGGTGAATACCGGTGCCGAACCGGAACCAAAAATACACCCGATTTGGTAAATTTGATACTGGTATCGATATCCGATACCATTTCCTCATTACTTAGTGATCTGACTGTTCATTCAGTTATAATATTAATTGGATTTGAAAATTGAATTGGGATGTAACAGAAACGGGTAGATACGTTTGCAGAGATCCGGTGTTTTTTTTAGTTAAATAAAAAGGGTATAGGGAAAAAAGTCAACAAAAGATGACTTAAAGTTATGTATATTTACTATTCATGACAACCAATAAGGAAAGTTTACTATTCATTGTGATGTGACAACTACTATTCATTAGTTTTGTTTTTTAATATATAAGATAATATATAGTCTTATTTCAGTTCTAATATTAATATATAGGTAATATATAGGTAATGAGGAAATCTACATGTAAGTACTTATTGCACCTTTATAAATTATAATCATAAACATGCAACTATAGCCCATGGCATTGTAGCCTAGTGGTGTCTTTAAGGTGGGATAAGGCTCAAGGACCATTAGGTCCTAAGTTTGATTTCCACAAAGAGGTTTTTCTCAAATTTAATTGGTGTATAGGCATTATCGCCTAATGGACATGGATATGATCGGGTGGTTCTGACAATGACACAGTAATACTCCAGTAGTCCGTTAGTGATCCAAAATTGTTAAAAAAACATGCAAGTAAACTTTTAATATTAATTATCAAGAATTAATAGATTTATAATTTTATAAACGCCATTAACAAAAAGAAACAATAAATAAATTAAAATTAATTTCGGAACTAAATAGCTTAAAATAGAATATTAATTTTAATTATTAGAAAAAAATATAATATGTGGTGTAGTCATGATCCAAATGATCATCACCACCCTCCAGGTTAGCGTCATGCCACCCCACCCTCATCCACTATCCTATATGGTGTGGACCACACTATCTTCCATGATCCTCCCCTACCAATCAAATTCGCTTAATTACTTGAAAGAGGGCCATGACTGTCATGGATTAAATCATGCGAACCAGCATGGTTTGAGAAGGGGGTGGTGTACCACGAGAATCATGTCTCGCATGGCAATCCATGATCCAATCCACTACACCATACCCCATAGCTTAATTCTTATTAATTATTTTAAATTGAACCAAGAACTATATTACTCTATATACGAAATGAAGTTGTTTTGAACATTGTTATATATCTTCTCATCCATTTGGTACAACTCTAATTGCATTATTCGTTTATGTTTTTGATTTACCCCTTTTTTCATACAACCCTGAATAGATTCTTTTGCTTTACTATGTATGTTCTGGTGTGGTTGAGTTGTTGCTCAACTCTACTAGACTTGCGAACATGTATGTTTTCTTTTGTACTTCCACTAGTCTCATGTTTAAATAATTTGACCGGCTTTCCTCAATTTCGTTAGCAAAAACGTTCTTTTTGTCAGCATACAACCTCTTTTGCTTCTGGTTGGTATTTTTCTACATCTTTCACTAGCACGGAACTTAGCATCAGTCCATACAACTTATACGCAACAACAACACACTTTTGCTCCATCTAGTTATTTTAAGGCTGACAATAGGTAACCTGCTAAGACACGATAACAGAAAAGTACACCATGTATTTTTTACGTTTTTAAAAATAATCAAAATTTGAAAGTTAGGATCCATTATTTCTCCTTCTAGGTGCATAAAATATACATCTGTCTTATAGACATTGGATATAAAGTAGTTAAACGAGTCGTATTCATGTTTAAAATTTTTGTTGTTCGCGTTATCAGATACCTGCTAAGACACGATTTGTCTAAGTTATTTACATTATGAACATAAGAATATAGAGAAAAATGCCCGGATAGTCCCTGTGGTTTCACCTTTTTTTCACCTATAGTCCCTAACTTTCTAAAACTACTTGAATAGTCCCCAAGTTTTTTATTTTTGTTCTCGGATAGTCCCTGGGTCTAACTTCAGTTACTTTTCTCAGTTAAGTGGGTGTTGAAATGACCAAAATGCCCTTTCCTTAAAAGGCCAAACCATAGGGACTATCCGGGCATCTTCTCTTTATAAAACCCATCCACCCTTTATCTTCAACATTAAGAAACCCTAATACCCACACCCTGCTTCTCTTTAAATCCACTACCAAACACCCCTTACCTCTTGTTTTCCCCTACCGACGAGCACAAGGGAGTCCGACTGGACTCCGGTGACGGGTCTAACTAGTTAATCGGCCGGCAAGACACCCCAAACACCTCCCCTCGTCGACAAAACGGACCACCACCGTCCGGTGGTGGTGAGCGATAGCTGCGGAACCAGAGAGACAGAGAGGAAGAGAGAGAGAGACCGAGGAGAGGGAGAGAGATGGCGGAGGTTGGTGAGTGGCGGCGGGTCGCGGCGGTGGTGACGTCGATGTCGGATGAAGAAAATTGCGACCCCCCCCCCCCCCCGCTGCGGCGTCGCTGGAAGTGTTGGCGGCAGAAATCGGCAGCTTCGGCAGTGGTGATCGGGTAAATCTTCAACAACATCCTCTGTTTCTAATTTCTTTTCTTTCGGATCACATCTTTAGGACAATGGTGATTGAGTCCTTTGTCCTCAGATCAGTTCCAGACGCAAACACGGTCGAGCCACCATGTTTTCGGACTAATTTACGGCTAAAATTGGATCAAATATCAGCTCGTTTTTCTGCCGAGAAGGGTTTGTTTTGATTAGTTGTTGTTGCAGGTTGTTTGAGATAAGTGAAAAAAGAATTGTTTTAAATCAAATTTTGATCTGTTTCGTTGTACCGTGTGTGCACTTCGGACATTTATCATTGAATTCGAACTGATTTCACAAACACAATCGGACCAAGAACTGAGTACTTTGTTTGAAACATATTACTGATAGAAATCGATGTGTGTGGCTGGATTGAATTGATAGTTGCAGCTGGTTATCATGAAAGGAAATACGATTTTTATGATAGTTGAAGTGTGGTAAAAAATATAATAGAAGCCAGATAAGGTTTCTTGGAAGCCGGAGGCACTGGATGACCGGCAGCCGGCGATGGTGGAGGGTGTAGGAGGGTGATGGTGGGTGGAGGTTGAAGATGAAGTGTGGTGGTGGGGTTTTATAAATAAAAATGAAGAAGGTGCCCGAATAGTCCCTATGGTTTGTCCTTTTAAGGAAAAGACATTTTGGTCATTTCAACACCCACTTAACTGAGAAAAGTAACTGAAGTTAGACATAGGGACTATCCGAGAACAAAAATAAAAAACTTGGGGACTATTCAAGTAGTTTTAGAAAGTTAGGGACTATAGGTGAAAAAATGTGAAACCACAGGGACTATCCGGGCATTTTTCTCTAAGAATATATGAAGAAGAAATATTACAAAATGAAAAAAAAATCATAAATCTTTTAATCAAAAAATTATCTAAAAAAGCTACAATAGGTGCCACCTGGAAAAGTAAAAGAAAGACAAAAACAAATATTAGTAAAAGTTAATATAAAGTAAAAATAAATAAAATTATAAAAAGAAACCATTTTTACATAAAGAAATCAATTTCTTGAACAAAATAAATCAAATCCCAGTAATTTCTCTGTATAATTTCCTCTCTTTCTCTCTCTATCTTCCCTAAATTGATGCACAGATTACACAGTCGCCATTAAAATATAATCAAGACCAAATCCTCATCTGGGTTCATTATTTCGGATCCAATTTCGACTCAACAAGTGCCCCTTTTCACTCTTGATTTCATTTGTTTGTTCATCTTTCAGATCCGCCCTCTTGAATTTGACCAGGTTTGATGTAATCTTGCTTGTTTGGATCTGGGTTTGTTCTGTTTTTGTTGATTGATCTGCTAGTTTTTTTCAGATCTTGTTATGCTCTTTGAATTGTTATAGAAATTTTTACATTTGTGATACATTTGTATAGGGTGTCTGTAGCTTATATGTTAATGGTAATGTCTACAGTTTACAGTTTAGATTTTAGATTTTAAGGATGATCATTTGGTACAGGACAGATACCGAACCGGTACGGTACCGTATGGTACCGAATTCTGGTACCTACTTTTTGTGTTTTTTGGGATTAGTATTTTCGGTTCGATACTGTGCAATATTTGGGTCCATTTACCTTCAAATACCGGTACCATATGGTCACTTTCGGTACACGTACCCTTTTTGCGTTTTTCGGGATCAGTACTTTCGGTTTCGGTTAGATACCGAGCTCATCTCTTGTTTAGATTTATGTATGGATCAATTTTTTGATATGTAGTTATTGGGTTTTTAGTTAAACATTATCTTGTTCATTGATATATTTTTTAATGATTATTGATTAATTGAGTGTGTTGGAGAGTTTGAATCTTTGATCAATCATTATGCTATATGTGTTTGTACTTGATTGGTTAAAGATTCATGATAGATTGCTTGTATTTGAAGCTATATAACTTTTGACTGTTTTGAGTGACCCTTCTTTCACCTTGAGACCAACTTTAAGGTTTTAGGAGGATAGTTAAGAGACATTGGTTTCATTATCACACCTGGTTTTAGAGCGCACGCCTAAGGCGTGAAGCTAGTGAGGCGACCGGAAAGATGTTGGGGGCGACGCTACATGCACATGTGCATATATGGTCAAAATTAGGGTCTAGAGGAGGCGGATACGTAAACACGACTAGAAGGCCTTGATTTCTTAAAATGGATCTTAAATTTTGATGAATATTTATTGCTAGTCTCTTGATTTCTCTTGAATCTGAACAATGTTATGTTGTGTTTCAGTTTAGAGAGCGTTTGCATCCTTCTTCGGGACAATGAAGAAGGCGTTCGATCAAACTGTCAGGGACATGTACGTTCAAACATGATTCCATTAAGTCTAGTTAAATTTGTAACCACATTATGCTTGAATATACATTTATATGATATGTTTCATGCAGTAAACGAGGGGTTAACAAGAAAGTTCTTAAAGTTCCTTCAATCGAACAAAAGGTGAAGCTCTTTCTTTGTCCGTGTAATTTATGTTTGAATCTTCGTAATGTTTTGTACTTTTGTTAATGTTTTAATGTTTTCATCTTTTCAGGTTCTCGATGCTACAAGTAATGAGTTGTGGGGGCCCCACGGATCGCTTCTTGCTGATATTGCGATGGCTTCAAGAAACTAGTATGATACACGTCTTTTTTTGTTACAAAATCAAAACTACATATTTCTTTTTGCTTTAAATTTTCATTTAACGATTTATGCATATGCAGTCATGAATACCAAATGATCATGTCAATTATTTGGAAGCGTATGAATGATACCGGCAAAAATTGGCGTCACGTGTACAAGGTTTGGACTGTTCATACATGTCGGATATTATTACAAAAATATGTTATGTTTTTGAAAATCTAACGAGGGTTTGACTTTCATCTTTTTTCACCAGGGGTTGACTGTTCTTGAATACCTTGTAGCAAACGGGTCGGAGCGTGTCATAGATGAGATTAGGGAACATTCGTACCAGATAACGGTACAGTTTTTGAAACTTAATATTATTACCTTGTAATAACTTTTATCATTAGATTATCATTTTCTTTTTATTAAAAATTGATAATTGTTTTCTTTTATACGGCAGTCTCTGTCAAGTTTTCAGTATCTTGATCATAACGGTCGGGATCAAGGGAACAATGTACGGAGGAAGTCGCAAAGTCTTGTGGCTCTCGTGAATGATAAAGAAAAAATACAGGAAGTTCGGGAGAAGGCCGCTGCCAACTGGGAAAAGTGAGCTATTATTATTTTTATTAGAGTAAAATGCCAATTTTGTCCCTGACGTTAGGCCAGTTTTGCGACTTTCATCCAAAGGTTTGTTTTTCTGCATCTGGATCCAAAAGGTTTGAAATCTTGCCATTTTCATCCGGCTCGGTAACTCCATCCATGTTTCTTCGTTAAGTCAGGGGTATTTATGTCTTTTTTGTTAACTTAAAGGGCGATTCGGTCCTTTTCACTGTAAAAAGACTGAATTGCCCTTAAAGTTATCCAAAAAGACGGAAATACCCCTGACTTAAAGGAGAAAAATGTATGGAGTTAACGAGCCGGATGAAATTTTCAAACTTTTGGATCCGGATGCGGAAAAACAAACCTTTGGACAAAAGTCGCAAAATTGGCCAAACCTTATGGACAAAAATGGCATTTTACTCTTATTATTATTTATATGTTTTTTTTTATATATTATTTGTGACACATGATTATAACATTCCAATCAGGTTTCACAACTCATCAGGAAGTGGGAAGTACAGGCCCGGATCGTATCCGGGTCCGGGAGGTTACGATGATAACCGATACGGAACTAATGAAGACCGGAATGGGTACGGGAGAGAAAGTGACGGTGGATATCGTTATGGTGAAGAACGTTACGGTCGAGATCAATATAGGGATGATGAATACCGAGGTAGAAGAAGTGTTGACGGTGACAGCTATAGCCGAAGAAGTAGAAGCTCCGATAGGGACAGAGAACGAGCTTATGAAGATGACGGACCATATTCTTCTAGGTACATGCATTAATATAACTATAGTCCTAGAATACATGACAAGAAAGTGGATCGAGATTGTGTCGAGCCGAAAAACTTTTTTGTTCAAAGATATTAACTTCCGTAAATGATTGCAGAGAAAGCAACGCCAAAGGTGAGGATCAATCTCATGATGGAAGGTAATCTAGTTATCCTCTACATACCCTTTTTTTATTAACCGCACCAACTTTTTAATAAAAACTTTAATATTGTGTTTTTTTTTATAATTTTTTTCAGGCAGTTTGAGCAAAAATCTCCTGAACAAAATCTCGGGGTCCCTCCTAGTTATGAAGATGCTGTGGCTGGTAACCGAAGCCCCGTTGAGAGGTAAATTTTTGGTTTACGCGATTGAAGAATCTTGTTTGTAAAGTTGGCAGTTTTGACATGCTTGCTAATTAATGGGTCGATTCGTGAGTACAATTTTTAAAAGACGTAAAGTACACGGATGGTCCCTGTGGTTTACCAAAGTTTTGGATTTGGTCCCTAGCTTTTCAAAAGTACACGGATGGTCCTTATGGTTTGCACATCGTAATGCATTTACTCCCCAGCCAACAAATCTAAAGGTTTTAGCAGGTCCAAGTTGGAGACTAAATTCTTCACAAAGTAAAAACCACAGGGACCATCCATGTACTTTTGGGAAAAGATGGGGACTAAATGCGTTACAACGTGCAAAGTACATGGACCATCCGTGTACTTTTGGAAAGCTAGGGATCAAATCCAAAATTTTGGTAAACTATAGGGACCATCCTTGTACTTTACTCCTTTGAAAAGACAATGCGTAAACTTTTAATTCCTTTCTTAAAAAAACAGATAGGACTCATATTTGTTGCATACTAACTGCTAATAAAAAAACGTGCTTGTTTTGACCCGCTCCGAAAGCTATCTTTTTTTTCTCTTTTAAGTCAACCTATGTTACTGTGAATCTAACGTTGACTTTTTTATACTATTTGAAGGAACGGAGAGATGAAATCTGTATCCCCGCCGCCTGTAACCACCACTCATGAAACCACTGTTTCTAGCACCCCGCCGGTTGCCCCCGCTGTTGCTCCATCGCCAGTAGCTGCTACACCTCCACCTGCAGTCACCCCGAATAATGAAACTAATGGGTTTGATGAATTTGATCCCCGTGGTTCATTCGGTTCATTTCCAGGTTAAAAAAGAACTATTTTCACCGTCCTCGTTTTAACATTTGCATTTATATTTAGTCATTTTTCATACCTGAATTTATATTATTATATATAACAGCGGCCCCACCAACATCCGGTGGTACTGAAACGGATCTGTTTGGTACCTCATCGGACCCTTTCTCATTGAATTCATTAGCTCTTGTTCCTGCTACAATTCCCGCTTCTGAAGTTAATGCTTTTACAAATTCAAACCCAACTGGTCAAAGTCAAACCTTTGTGGCTTCATCTTCAGCCAGTGGCCCTGGTCAGGTGTGTTTCACAAACGCCAAATGTCTAAAATACCCTTTTTGTCTATGAATGTTTGATTATTACTTCAAGACCCTAATGATTTTTTTCTGTATGCAGCCGTATGATAATCCGTTTGGTGATGGTCCGTTTAAAGCTGTCCCTTCGACCGATGGATTTTCAGCCCCACCCCAGTCAACATCAAGCGTTGACCCGCCACAACCAGCTGCTCCGATGCCAAACTCCGTCGGTAACTTTGGATACGGGGGCGGGTTTGACCAAAATATCGATCTTCTAGCAGATCTCCTGCCACCATCCGGACCTTCACAAGCAGGTTTCCAAGGTCAACCCGGTCAACCTTCATTTCAAACGGGTCAACCTACGCCGAACCAAGAAAGTCAACCACCGCCACAGCAGGGCTTTCCACCTCAAGGTGGTCAGTTTACGTCACAGCCTGGTTTTCCGCCCCCTGGTGGTCAAAGTCAAACGACGGGTCTTGGTGGTTTTCCGTCTCAAATGGGCTCTGGTTATCCAGGCTCCAATGGTCAGCCTGTTCCTCAGAGTAATTTTTACGGGGGTTTTGAGCCTCATGGTTCATCGGCCCCAGTTCCACCGGTGGCTCAGGTTACTGCCACTTCAAGTTTTTATCAACAGCCACCACCGGTTCAGTCTGGATCTGCCCTAAATGCTTCAACAGGAGCTCTTGCTATAGTCCCTCAAGAACCAACCAAATTTGAGACGAAATCCACTGTTTGGGCTGATACGTTGAACCGCGGGCTCGTTAACCTGAATATAGCTGGATGTGAGTTGCTTTATTATTTATAACGGGTTATGGATCGGGTTGGCCATATATGCAGTTTTAGCAATAAAATATTGTTTTTAAAATTGAATTTAATATATTGGTTATAGGGCTGCAAACGAACCGAACATTCAGCGAACAATTCGTGAACAATTTGGCGGGAAGCTCGTTTTTGTTCTTTCGTTTGATAATTGAACGAACATAAACAGAGGCTGTGTTCGATCATATTTTCGTTTGTGTTTGATAGTCTATTAGGGTTTCATTATGGTTTTAAATTTTTATAATTTTTTTAATACTTCAATTCCCACTAATAAAACATTTAATAAAGTATTGTGTATTACATATCTTTCAACAATTTAGGGTTCCAACCTTCGCAAATCGCAACCTTAAAATATTTCTCATCGCCACCTACATTGTCGACGTTTTCTCGAGGACCACCATCTTTGTAATGAAAATGTTGATTTAATTGGAAATTTAATATATATTCGTTCTTGTTTACGAACGTTCGTTTGTGTTCGTTCGGTTCATTTGCAGCCCTAATTAGTTACATAAAATTCAAAAAACTGGAAATGTTAACGGGTCGTGACCTGTTACCTGACCCGCCCATTTTATCTTATCTCATTCTTATATCAAGTATATGCTACTAATGAATCTTTTTGTACGACGACCAGCTAAAACAAACCCATTGTCGGATATTGGAGTAGACTTTGAAGCGTTGAACAGGAAGGATAAAAGAATGGAGAAACAAAGTGCAACCGCGGTTACGTCAACTACAACCATGGGTAAAGCCATGGGTTCGGGAATCGGACGTGCGGGTGCAGGTGGACTCAGACCCCAACCGAACTCCATGATGGGTCCCAGCATGGCTGCACCGGGTTATGGAGGCATGAACCAGCCCATGGGTCAGTTCCAAATGCAACCACCGTCAGCAGGATATCTACCGCCTGGAACTTACAATCCTATGATGGGTCGTGGCGGTGGTGGTTATGGTCAACAACCGTATGGTGGTTATAGATAAATTGAAGAGGATCTTTTCAACCGGACGGGAGATTTATTATGATGGGAAAGATGCAATCGTCTTGTTTGATGAAGTTCACGTTATGTATGATTGTATCGTGTAATATTCATATGGTTTTGATATATTGTAGGTATTGTGAAGTTTGTATATGACGAGGATATAACCGAACTCAGGTTGCCTCATAGAACGGTTCTTTTTGTCGTATTGATTGTTGAAGCCAATAAATATATTTCTATATCAGTTTATGATACTACTGAGGTTCAGTGGCGGAGTCGAGAACTTTGTCTACGGGTTCATGACTAAATTTATTGTTAAGTTGAACCACTAGGCGTCTAGGCGATGCTATAAACTCGTTGCAAAGTTAGATACAACAGTTTTAGTGCTAACCAAGCTAAGTTAGACCTTTTCTTTATGCATGTTGCGGCTGGTAGGTGAGGCAGCATGATGAGCCGACCCTTAACGTGTGCTGGCTGTAATGAGTCGATTCTTGATACGTAGCAGGCTTCAGTTGATGGATTCTGGTCAAGAGGGTGATCGAGCCTAATGTGCCCATTGAGCGACATGGCAACTTAGTGGTTTCGATAGTCGAAGTTTAGAGTAACTAAATTGGTTCATGTTCATTTTGGTAATTTATGTGGTCAAGATGTTTATTTCTATAGTATTATCCATAAAGAATTGGATAACTCAATAAATCAAAGATTTCAACAAAAAAAACAAGGGAAATTGGTCTGTAATAATCCCACCTAGACCTAATTGCCCATTAATAATCCCACATCAGAATATTCCCCTCACCAGTCCCGCATTTCACCTATTTTTTCTACAATGGTCCTCGTTAAAAAAACTTAACGGAGTTAAGCTTTTTTTCCAAATTACAAACAGATTTTTTAGGGCTTTTGATTAGGACGACGATACGCGTTCATTGATGTAAAACTTGCCTCGAAACGGTGCTCCAAACGATGAAAACGGCGCTTCAATTCGGGTGTTTAAATTTCCAATTAACCAAAATCAAGTCACTTGGAGCACCATTTCGAAGTAAGTTTTACATCAATGGACTCGTATCGTCGTCCTAATCAAAAGCCCTAAAAAATCTGTTTGTAATTTGGAAAAAAGCTTAACTCCGTTAAGTTTTTTTAACGGGGGATCATTGTAGGAAAAATAGGTGAAAGGTGGACTAGTGGAGGGAATATTCTGAGCTGGGATTATTAATGGCCAATAAGGTCTAGGCGGGATTATTACAGGCCAATTCCCCAAAAAACAAATATATCCAGATGAGTTAACTGCCATTTTCGTCCCTGTGGTTTGTTCACTTTTGCCATTTCAGACCAATTTTCAAAAATGCACCAGTTTCCTCCCTGACATACTGGAAACGTGCCACTTCAGTCCAAAAATTAAAACTCAGTTAAGTCAGACATGTTAAATGAAGAGTATTATTGTCAATTCATAAAATATGGTAAAAATAAAAGATATATGAATTGGACACACAAGGACGAAAATGACAGTTAACTCGATCCAGATTAAACTATTCTGTAACATTATCTTTTTATCCACCAATCATATTAGAGGGATAAGAAACCATCCCGAACGTTATATTTTTCTAAAGAAGGATACAAATTAGAAACTCTCTTATAGCCCACACGACTTGACTAAAGATCTTCAAACTCTCTTTAGCTTAACCAAAAAATTTCATTGAAACAAGATGGCATACGCAGGGATCCAGATTTTCATGGAGAAGTTGAACCAACTTATTAACTGCTATGATATTCCATACATAAACAACCCAACAATTATAATCGAAAGGCCTCAATTCCAGCTTCTCTATGAAGAACTGGGCTCCATGATCCAAACCCTTTTCATCGACCAACATCAAAACCTACATGACCTCGACAAAGTTAATGATCTGAAAAAAAGATTCACAGACGCAGCAGAAGAGGCACAGTATATGGTCGATCACTTTCTATCCAGTGTTCAAAATAAGAATAATGAATATTTCCCTACATCACATGACTTTAATCCCTCCCTAAATCTTGATGATGTTAGGAGATCATTCAAGTCTGTCGAGTTAGAATTCATGAGTATGTGTATCAATAGCAAGAAGATGGATTCATCTCCCAAACCTCAAACAACACTAAACCAATATGTAAATTCACTTGGATCAAAGAAAGTATTGGATGAAATCTTTGTGGGGATTGATGGTGATGCTGAGTTGATAAGAGACAAACTTGTGGAAGATCAAAGGAAGCTAGACGTTGTCTCTATTGTCGGTATGGGTGGAATTGGCAAGACTACCCTTGCGACCAAAGTATACAATGATGGTTATGTTAAGCATCATTTCCATGTCCGTGTTTGGGTCACTGTTTCTCAAGCATATGATAAAAGGGGTGTGTTGATTCAAATTCTAAAATCCTTGAGTGGTCAACTAGACCTCGAAAAGGTTAATGACTCTCGGCTTCGCGAATTGGTGCACAAAAATCTAATGGGTAAGAGATATTTAGTTGTCATTGATGATATTTGGCACATAGAAACATGGGATAACCTGAAAGTATTTTTCCCCCATGACAATGTTGGAAGTCGAATTCTGCTCACCAGTCGGCTCACTGAAGTTGCTAAGCATGCAAATTCAGATGGATTGATTCATCACTTGGGATATTTGAACAAAGAAAAGAGTTGGGAGTTGTTGTGTCTGAAGGTCTTCCAAGGCAATGAGTGCCCTGAATGGTTGATTAAACCTGGAATGCAAATAGTTGAAAATTGTCAAGGATTACCTCTTGCAGTGGTTGTCATTGCAGGAGTTTTAGCAAAGGAAACACAGAGTGAAGAGTTTTGGGTGGAAATTGCTGAAAAGACCGGTTTGTACATTGTTAGTGACCAGAATGGATGTCTAGAAACGTTGGGTTTAAGCTACAGTCATCTTCCTCTTCACTTGAGAGAGAGCTTTCTTTATCTTGGAGGCTTCCCAGAAGACCACATGTTTAAAGTACGAGAGTTGATCTGGTTATGGGTAGCCGAGGGGTTTATTCAACAAGATGGAAATAGAAGCTTGGAGGATATCGCAGAGGATTACATGATGGATCTAATTGACAGAAATCTTGTAAATGTAGCAGACAGGAGTGAGTATGATGGATCTGTCAAAGCTTGTAAAGTGCATGATCTTATTAGGGAGTTATGCCTAAGAAAAGCCAAGGAAGAAGGATTCATTCTTATAACGGAAAGTCTAATATTGCCCGCTCAATTTTCTGATGTTATTACACAACCATATAAGCCGGTCCGTATGTTCATAAATAAAGGTATCAAAGTTCTAGGCTTTCCTTATTCACCTGCCCGAAACCTTAGATCGATTTTGTGCTATAATGATTTCATATCCGTGAGTGATGTCATTGCAAATGGTTTCCGTCCCTTTGAGCTACTTAGAGTGTTGGATCTACGTAAGAATGCGATATGGGATTTTCCCAAAGGCATGGAATTGCTAGTTCACTTGAGGTATCTTGCAGTTTGGAATGCATCAAATGATTTCCCATCTTCAATATGCAATTTATGGGGTCTTCAAACCCTCATTTATATTACATATCATGAAAGGAATGTTTTACCTAGTAACATATCAAATCTGGTAAATCTGAGGCATTTGTGGAGTTATGGGAATGTCTTCATTCTTCCTTCCATTGAAAAACCAATGAATTTGCAAACTATTTCAAGTGTGGTATTGGGAGATGGGGTAGATAATCTTCAAAAGTGTTTTCCCTACATTAAGGAACTTGCATTTCGTAGTTGCTCAGATGAGCAAAATGACTTCAAATCTCTCACCTACCTTGAAAAGCTCAAAGCAACCGGCTTCATCGAAAGAGCTCCCATTACATTCCCAGCATCATTGAAAACACTTACACTATCATGGTACCGTCTACCGTGGAGTGTTATGTCAATGATTCAGTTGTTACCTAATCTCCAAGCTCTAAAATTAAAAAACTCTGCCTTCAAGGGAAGCTGCTGGAACACAGATGGACAGGATTTCCCACAACTAAAATTATTGAGACTTGAGGAGTTAGATATTGAAGTGTGGGAAGCCTATAGTGCAAGCTTCCCGTGTCTCAGACAGTTAGAAATTGTGAGTTGTCGCTATCTTGAAGAGATACCCCTTGAAATCGGGGACATACCAACGCTTGAGCTTATTCAAATCAAGCGTTGTAGGCGCTCTGTTGATGAATCTGCTAGAAGAATCGAAGAAGAGCAACATGATTTCGGAAACTTTGACCTAAAGATTTGCATTATATAAGAAGATTAATGCCGTTCAAAAAAATCTAAGAAGATTAATGGGAACTGAAACCACAACACGTCGGAACTAAGGTGACTGAAATGTTAGCAATACACATTGGTAACTAACTGTTCATGAACATGTTCATTTCCTTAATAAAAAACGTGTTTGTTCGATTCATTTACATCCCTAGTTCTGCTATTATGATTTTGTTATAATACATTGTAGGTAAAAAGAATTCATTGCAACACATTTTTATTTTATCATTTGGTTTTATATAGAAAGGTCAATTGCAATAAAAATGTAGTAAATTAAACTTTTCTTGTAAGAAACCCAAATAGTATTATTATTTTTGAACGGACAACGAATAAAAGCCCGTCTACCCGGTAGCCCAATGGCAAAAGGCGAGCCCATACGCCTTCGATCGCAAACAACATTGGGTAGCCCATGCCCACCATCTCCAGTTCCAGGGAAAACCCCCAACCGAAGGTCCACTACAGTAAAACCCCGGTGCGATGGATTCAAACTTGAGACCTATGGCCTCAAACCTAAATCTTCAATTCCTCTCCAATGCCAATTGAGCTATCGATCATTATCCATAAAAAAACTGGATAACTCAATAAATCAGTATTTCAACAAAAAAACAATTAAAGTAAGTTACATTTTTTTTTCTCCATAGTATCACTGTCATTTTATCCAGCACCTAACTAGTTACAAACCAGAGGTGTTCACAGTTAGTTTAGTCAGTTTTGATAATTTCTTAACCAGGGATCAAACTTTATGTTAAGTTTACTTGAACAAGTAATAACTGATAGGCATTCAATAAGTTATTCATTTGTATTGCTTAGGTATAGTTCCTTAAATTCATTGATAATGATAAAAATAAAATAAAAAGATGAAGCTATTGGTATTGTTCATCCTCTATAGAATCAACTTCCAGATCAAATCTTCTTGATCACTGTATCATCACCTTTGCTATTGCCGCTACTACTAGCTGCTAAATGTTTATTTGAACTCGCGACTCCGGCTTCTTCATCTAAATATCTGCTTAGATCTGCTGCTTCGTCTGCATGGTTTTCTTTATCAAACCTGCAGCAAGTCAAACGTTGCGAAAAAAAAGTCAAACATTGCTACTTTCACAGTATAAAAAGTGTGTTTTTTTGTATCTTATCTTTTTTAGCAATTTTCAGACCTACATTTCATATTCATCCTTAGAAAAGATTGATTTAGGATCACAAAGTTTTCTACTTTTTCATTATTGAAAGATGTTTTGGACATTTGACTAATAGTCAACGTTAAGATAGCAAGCAAACTAAACGCTTACCCTGAATAAACAACGAGCCCGATAGCAACGGCAACAAAGGCTACGAAATACATCCAATCAACCTGATGATCAAAGCAAAAAAGTCACAAGTCAAAGTCAACATAATCTTTTCTTCAGATAGTTGTTTCATTGAAATATGTCTACAAACCTTTTCATGGTATGCGAAGATACGAATCAAGACCGACCACATGTCAGATGTCAGCAATGACAGATTCAACATTGTTGCTCCACTCATCTACAATTGAAACAAGAAGAATGAACATGAGTACAAAGGGCAAAAATGTAATTATAACTTGAAAACTTTCCGAAAATATAAGCATTGCAATTTTATGCCGTGGATGGAGTAACAAAATTATTTCAGACATTATTACCTTCAGCAAAACAGGAACGCCTGAGTAAAATAAAAACATTGCGGCTGCAAATCCCGTGTAAGGAAGCAACTAAAAAGTCAAACAAATAAACATCTACGGTTAGAACTTGATATAACATTTTATAATATAAAGTCCAAATGCAGAAGGAAGTGACATTTATCTTTATGTTTCATGAAACATATTTGTAAGTATGTTTCAAGAATCATATTTGTAAGTATCTATATATATGTATGTGTTTATATATACATATGTGTGTATAGAGAGAGATGGAGAGATTACTGATCCTGAAGACCAATGGATGGATTTGAGTTCCTCGCGCTCAAGTATGCTTCTGTTGACATTGTTAAAGAAGACAAACGTGAAGCGAAACTCAAATGCCAGTTTCACGATGCCACTTTGCTTGCATATTATAAATAAATTTCGAATCATAATACATCATATAAATACATGCTACATAAGTACATATAAAGGTGTAAGAATGGATGAGTTCGGTTGTATAACGGGTCAAAATGGTTCATTTCTTAAACGACAAATGGGGAACTGTAAAAATTAATAAAATATTAAAAAAATTAAGGAACTCCATTGATGCATGCAAGGATACATTTGAATACCACTGAAGATAGCACCGAAGAGCCCCAACATTGCCATAAGTTCAATCCTGTCAGCGGTTTTCACAAAGAACTCCTGCGCAAGCCCAAAAACATTTATTAATTTAGTCAATATACACACAAAAATATATGTTTAAATAAGCATATCATACAAGTGACAAGTCAACGACAATCGAGACAGTAAGGTATTACTTTGACCAAACACAATATGCTTACCTCGCTAACATTGCTGACGGCATAAAGCGTGGCCCCCGCAACCACCAAAAAGTCCCCTTTAATAGGGTTGCTTCCGCTTTCTGCGAAAGTCATACATAAATATTTGGAAAATGTCATTAAACTGTTTTAGAGGTTACATATGTACGGTAATACAGGTTGCAAGTTAATGTTAAAAGAATAAATTTTGTGTACAATAATTTGGTAATATTCAATATATATATCTATATATACTCACGTGAGCGGTCATCTGCATGAACATCTGAGAAAATAACGAGCACAAGACCAGCGATACAGATGGCAACACCTGCAATTTTCTTGTACCTGTATTTTGTCTTTAGAAAGAGCCACGTCAGCAGTATGACCGAGGGGATTGACCAACAATCGAGCAGCATTATACTCGTTATTGATGTGTACTGATACGCCTTCACCACTGTTAATCAGAAGAAATAAAAGTCAGCCCATTCAACACTAATACACATTCGTTTATTTGATAATCTACAAACTGATTTTTTTTTGTGTGTTTTTTTTTATTCCTTACCAAGATAATTAGCCTTGACATCTACAAGCCCAAGAAGTAAATAATAATACCATTTGGCCTGCAAATGTTAACATGAAACGGAACAGAAATTCGTCAAACGGTAGCCACTGATGCAGATAATTGTCGAAATAAATATTTAAAACAATGAAAAAACCAAAACGGCATAACCCATGATAATAAGGTACTTGTAGCATCTTGCAAGTTTAAATTGTAACGTAAATGAATATATACACTGAAAATAAGTAAATAACTAACCTTCAGCCCGCTTCCTCTGTATAATAATATTCCTCCGTAAACAATTGCCAACATCACATAGTTAGCTAAAGATTGTGATGTAGGTGCATTGATCCCTAAGTTACAAAATAAAAGTTAAATTAGAATGTATGTCATCAGATACTAAGCATTTTACATAACTGTTGTATGTATCACAGTTAAAGCAATATGTACATGTATTTATGCGGTTCTCACAGCATTGAACGATCCTCTATGTATATATACACAAAGATTCAATATAACAACACACACAAATGGTATGAATTAGAAGAACAAAACATACCTTTCATCGATGAAACATTCATAAAATCTGCATATCACACCAACCATGTAGGCTAAAAGACATAAATCTTGTAGCTTTTTATGTATTTAAATCATCCTACTAGTTTGTTTTTTTTTTTTTGTTAAACAAATGACTGTTGTTGCATAATTACAAAAATAACACAAGACTCTGCAAAATGAGTGATCTCATTATAGAAGGTGGTTCTCTTTTGTATTCACAAATCTTAATTTGTACAAACTAGCACATTCTAGTGTGTTTTTGGCATATATTCCACCATAAAAATGGTTAATTTGATGTGAAAATTCAAGTATATTGGTTTACAAAAGTTGATTTGTCAAAAGTGAATCAAAGTATCAAACACCAAAGCACAACTCAGTGTAAATTAGTAAATTACAACTTGCAGCATCAAATACCTTCACTTTTCACATAATAGAATAAAGATAAAAAAACACATTATTGTACTCACTTCAAAGTTCAAACCACTAAAGATGATATTTTATCACACAACAAAAAACCACTTTTTGCATAATTCAATACTATTACTTTTATGAAAAACCAATCAATTAAACAAATCAGTCAGCTTCCAAAAAAAACTCAAATTGGTCTATTATGGAAAAATAAACCAAAAAAAAAAAAAAACAAAAACAAAAACAAATCACATGGAGCCCAGATAATGAAAATACAAAGCTCTTCTAGCAAGCTCAGATGATGAAAATCCAGTTGATGTGATAAGAAGTGAAAGAATCTGTCCCAACACAAGACCAACCACTGTCTTGTTTGACACAATCTCCTTAAAACTAACCATGATTAGATTAAAAAAAAAATCTACCTTTTCAAGAATCAAGAAAACCCAATTCAAGAAACCTCAATAACACACTAAAAAACCCAAATTGCACTTCTTTTGCAAATCTTTTTCAAGAATCACTCATACCCAGATGAGAATATGAATACCCAATTCAAGAAACCTCAAAAGTACACTAAAAAACCCAAAATTGCACTTAGTTTGTAAATCTTTTTCAAGAAATAACCAAACCCAGATGGGAATATGAATACCCAATTCAAGAAACCTCAATAACCCACTAAAAAACCCAAAATTTTCACTTTGTTTATGAATCTTTTATTCAAGAATAATCAAACCCATATGAGAATATGAAAATCCAATTCAAGAAACCTTAACAACACACTAAAAAAACCCGAACTTGGACTGTCTGTAAATCTTTTTCAAGAAATACTCAAACCCAGATGAGAAAATGAAACACCCAATGTAAATTTGGGATCTTTTTTAAGTGGGTAGGTTTGGAAAAAGAATTGCAATTGTAATAATCGAAGAAAAATGATTGCTTTAGTGGCAAGTAGTAAGTCAACTTCAATATCAATTTGATGTTAAATAGGAGGATGTATCAAGAATGAGAGAGTGGAAAATGAGAGACCATCTTAAAATATTATGAAATCAATGGCTGTAAATGAGTCCAAAAGTGTTTAGGAGTGTTTGCCTGCCATTGGTAGAATAGAGGCCCAGAGATTGGGGACACACAATTTGGGTAATTTCACTTTTTTGTGTTTTATGCTATTTCTTTTTTATTCTTTAAGCATATGTGCTTACCTAGACCTTTTTAGATTTCGGCTAAATTGAATATGTTATTAATTCAGGTTGAATTTTGTTAATATTATATAATATGAGGTTAATGGGATGTTGAAATGAATAAAGATGTGAACTTTATTTCGAGAACACTTATTCATTTTTACCAAAACAATCTTAGTTAAGATTTTGTATTTGAGAAAGATATCTATTTCAATATGCACATATTTGAGAAAGATAACTATCTAAACTAAAGCACCTAATGTGGTCCTTACGGATCTCAAATGTTTATGGATGACCATAGACGTAGTGATGTACATGCAAACCATGCAATGAAATTAACTTGTACATTATGAAAAACTAAATTTGATTATGTAACATTTAAATGCAACTTGTTATGTTTCTTTAGACATGCAAAACTAAATAGATTGTTATAATTAATAATGTCTCTATTAAGTATAAATTAGGGGTGCAAACGAGCCGAACGGCTCACGAGCTACTCGAGATCGGCTCGAGAAAAAGCTCAGAACGAGCTGAGCTTTATCGAGCCCGAGCCGAGTTTGAGCCTAAAATAAAGCTCGTTTGTTTATCGAGCCCAAGCTCGAGCCTCGCATGTGAAACTCGTTAGGCTCGTCGAACCTTATCGAGCCTTAGTGTAAACGAGCCGAGTCGAGCCGAGCTTATTCAAACTTGTTTACAAGCCGACCTCGAACCTAAAAATAAGCTTATTTAGTAAACGAGTCCAAGTCCGAGCCCGAGCTTCACTTATCGAGCTCGTGAGCCTAAAAAGTCTATTATTTATATTATTTTTATTTAATATATTAATTAATAGATAATAAACGAGCCGAGCCCGAGCCGAGCTCGAGCTTGAGAAAATACAAACGAGCCGAGCTCGAGCTCTCATAAGTTAATCGAGCTCGAGCTCGAGCCTGGTCAAGCTCGGGCTCGGCTCGTTTGCACCCCTAGTATAAATATAAAAAGTGATGATAATAGTGAAAAAAAAAATTTGACATGTTGGGCTGTTGGGTGTGAGGGACGGCCATGGCTCGTCGCAGCTTGTCGAGGGTCGTCCACACCCTACTCCCCAAGCTCGTTCCATAGGTTTCATCGGTCTATTGCTGAAGGCGGCACTCCCCTCTCTTTCTTATCCAACACACACATATACATACATACATCTTGTTTATATAACAAAAGGTGATGGGGCTCATCACCCACACATGATGACGTAGCCGCTTACGTGAAGGCCCATCACCAAGTGATGGACCACCTCCATACCCAAAAGCCTTATCATCATCAATATCAATAATATTGTGGTTTATATAGTTTCTCATCACATCAAGCTACAGTAATTTATTTTTGTCCTTATTATTTTAACCCTTTCATTTTTCACACTTAAACCTAGGGCTGTAAACGAACCGAACGTTCAGCGAACAGTTCGTGAACCGTTCGGCGGGAAGTTCGTCTATGTTCGTTCGTTTAATAAACGAACGAACATGAACAAGAAATTTTGTTCGATTAGTTAAATGAACGAACATGAACAGAGGTCTCGTTCGTTCGATTGTGTTCGTGAACGTTCGGTAAGGTGTTCGTGAACGTGTTCGTGAACATTCATTGATTTGCGTTCGTTTATGTTCGTATGTTCGTGTTTTAATTGAAGACCTTTGTACTTTCTTATATTTTATTTGTACTTTTTATATTATTAAACTTTTATTTATTTTATCTCCCTAACAATTAAACTAGGAAACCCACTTTTACCTTGTTTATGCATCATTTCCCTTTTATTTCTCATTATTTAAATCCACGAATACAATCGATCTCCGTTCCACAATAAGGGATTCAAGTTCGAGTGCTACTCTCTGGGCCATCTATCTTTATCCTTCGTCGCGTTCGCCAAATTTATTTGTGTTCGATTGTGTTCGTGAACCGTTAACGAACACGCTCATTTCCTTAATGAACGAACACGAACATAAAATCTCGTTCGGTAAGTGTTCATGAACCGTTCGTGAACACATTCATTTCCTTAACGAACGAACACGAACAAGGCCTTGTTCGTGTTCGTTCGGTTCGTTTACAGCCCTACTTAAACCCATTTAACTTTCTAAAAATTTTATGAAATGTCAGTTTGACACCCTCAAGTTTAAGTGCTTATTTTTGTATATGTTTGTGTCGATATAAACTCAAGTTGTTTTACGCTTCGACGTAAATTATGTCGGGTTATAATACGTTTCCGTGCTTATTTTTATGTGCGTTTTTACTTGGTGTACCTTTTGACGTAAATTTTGTTCGGAAACAAGTGCGGTCAAATACAATACCTTTTGATGATATAAACCATGTGATAGTTATTGTTAAATACTTAAATTTAATAATGAATGAAATTGAATTTTGTTTCTTTATATACGAAAAATTACATCTTACATTTAAAACATGTAATAATTTTTTTTTTGAACGATAACCTTCATTAGAAATTGGCTAAGCCCACAAAACGAGGACCGCCAAAAACAAACATTTACAACATATACAACGGATATCTACTCCAATCCTTCCAACTAAGATCCCGAAATTTGGACCGACTACGCAGCCAAAGAAACGACCAAGATTTAATACAAACAATCATATCACAAACCCTCGGCTGGACATCTTCAAAAACAACCTTGTTACGAGTTCTCCAAATCACCCAGCAAGCCGTCATAACGATACCTCTAACGATGACCTTTTTCCATTTTGACCCATTAAACAAGTCTGTCAGCTTCATAATATCTTTGATCTCGAGCAAGCGAATAGGGTCCAGTCGACACCATCTCTCAATGAACTGCCACACGCCACAACTGAGCAAACATTCGGTAAAAAGGTGAAGAGCAGATTCCTCCACCGATTGACAGATCACACAAGAATCGTCTTCCACAGTAACCTGCCTCCTAATCAGCGCCTTCTTTGTGGGCAATCGGTCCATATCGAGCCTCCACGCATGAATGTTCACCTTAATCGGTACCCACCCGGTCCACACCATGTCATGAATCCTCCTCACGTCTCTGCCACTTCGAATCAGCTTCTTAATATTCTGAACAGCTTCTTAAAACATGTAATAATAATGGCCACTAAAATTGATGTTAATTTAACAACTATATAAATATGTTTAAAATAATTATTTTACTATTTTAATTAGTTCTAGTAGTGATCTCTAGTATAGTGGTATGTATGTTGGGTGAGAGGGGTGGCTTAAGATAGCCATGTAAGTATTAAAAAGATTTTGAACTTAGACTTCTAGTCGTAGTTCATGAATTATGCTTACTAAATTGGTTTCTTTATCCCTACTGTCTTATCAATGTGGGGATCACACGATCAAGACCCCCATTGCATCTTTGAACGATGATGACACGATTTATTTGACAGGAATCATTGCTTGTTATAACTCATTGTTGTGGAAGTTTTGCCGCTTGTAGCGCTCAACTTTATCCTATATAGGCCAACCTTGACTTGGTAAGTATATTGTCTATGTTAGTTTAATCATGACAATTGACAATAGCATGTGGGAGCGTTGTCCTTTCCTCACTTTATCTTATAAAATTTGGCATTCCCTTTATGGCGTTTATGTTCATGACCAAGGATGTTGTATAATTGGTCTAGAACAAGTAGTTTCAAAGAAATAACAAATCTGGAACCCGAATTGAAATTGCAAAGTTTGTGATAAACCTGGATTAATCTCTGAATCGTATGAGAACTATCAGATAAACCTATTTGCGGGTTACACGCAATGATTTATCGGATTAGACAGAGACCACTCTTGATGGAATTGGATTTGATGGAACTGTGATATCAAGAGAGCAAAACTGTAACCGTATCTGTTTCTTTTATGCGTATCTCATATGTTCTTTTTTGATCGAGAGGAACAGAAGTCTTTTTTAGACTTCATATATATAAGGCCTTTTCCAAAATTAACATTTATGGATTAATCCATGTTTATGGCCCAACAAGCATATTTAGTTGTTTTCAAAACAGCCATCATGACCTCACAAACATACCAACGTAAAGGACTTTTGTCCCAAACAACAAATCCATTTTCCATTTATTAAAAATAATTAATGGGCTTTCATAAAGCAATGATAATATAATATATAGTATATTATTATAAATATATTGATATTGTGGTTATCAACGCCTAAAATAGAATAGGCTTATTCTCCAAGTTTCTTTACCTTATATATATTCCATTGTATTTATTGTATGAACACACCATTAATAATAAACATCTTTTATCTCCCAATATATTTTTTCATCTTCTTGCTATTAGGCTTGTTCATAACACGTTATCAGCACGAAATTACTCTGTTGAAAACCCTAATCCTAACCTTGTTACTCGTCATACCTAAAACCCTTCTTGAGTTTGTGAGATACATGGAGAGTTCTGGCGAAAGTTTTGTTTCCACCAGTCATGGAAAGGAAAAGATATTGGTTGGTTGCTGCTCTGGTGATGTTGGTCATTCGAATGATTTTTAAGGTACGTAAATAGGTTTTAAAATATATATTGTTTCTACTTGTTAGCAAATTAAACATATGATTGGTGTTGGCCGGGTTGCTAGTGGGATTATGATGGTTAAACTACTCTGAAGTTTTATTTTGTAGTATTGTAATTAAATCGTTCGATATTTTCCATAACCAATTGCCAGATATTAAGATATCACAACATCATATTCATATAAATTCTTGTGTAACTTTTAATTATTTAGTTTATTTTTAATTAATTAATTAACATATATTAGAAGCAACTGTGTTTGAAAAACATTGTAAAATTATGATAAGTGTTGTGGGTTTCTTATTATCACCATAAATATTTTGTTTCGATCGGTCTAAAACATGTTTCAAAAAAAAATTCTTTCGGTTTTAGATTTGTTTATGTTGACAATTGTATTTTAACTAAATTAACACTTGATGATTCTTTTACAAAGATATTCTGAAATTTAACTAATAATCTGTTTTTATATAAATAATTAGTTAAGTTTTATATAGAAAAAGACAGATTACAATAGTTATAATATATGAATGCTTATTCAAGAAAATATAAATCGCTTTTATAAAAACTATATAAATTACAAAAGACAGTTAATGCAATATAGCTTTACTTTAAATTTGAAAATCTATTCCTAATTTTTACGTGACATTTATGAGATTAAAATATTAGTTTTTCACGTTGTAATACATCAAGTATTTTTGTCATAGTTTTGTGAGTGTATACACTTATGTGACCTGCGTTTAAGTTGGAGTTATATTCTATATAAATATATAATTTTATATAAATAAAATCTCACAAACAATGATTTTCAGTTTGCTACCTATCTCAAGTCACGTTTCATCTCAAACTTAAATGATTTTATTATTAGTTTCCTTATTTATCATGATATTTGTGGATCTTGTCATACATATTATATACATATTAAAGTTTATGAATCGTATAAAAATTTGAATGTATGAATACGTGTGAGAAAAGATAGTGTTGCTAATTTTGCAAATTGACTAGACAATTCTCAAAATGATTTATATGTTGTTAATAATATTATGGGAACTTGATAGAGATAATTTATTTGTGTTAAATATTTGTGATTGGTTATATCATAATAAATTATATATATATATATATATATATATATATATGCTAGTAATTGATGAAAAAGAACATCTTATTCAATTGAGGTTTTTTATGATAACCTGTTATATATGATGACATGTTATTACATTATGTACATATTTATTCGAATATATAGAAACACGTTTTGAACAGAACTCGTAAACTAAAGTTGTGATTTTATCCATGAAAAGGAATAAATGTGTTTAGACATTACACCTAAAGTGGCATACTCTCTCCCTGAATCTCATTAAGAAGTTATTAAAGGTCGTAAAAGGCTAGACCAGTAAATCTAATATGACTCGGAAAACTAGTTACTTCTCTATTAGTGTTAGGAAAATTGCAAAGAGAAGATTATTTACAAGGGAAATCAGATAAAACAATTTTTGTTTGTCACACCTCAAATATACTTTTGAAGTAACAATATTATTAAAAAAGTATGAAAGGTTTGAAGTAACTTAATATCCGTATATATGAGAAAATAATGAAAATTATGAAGCCTGTTTGGTTTTACTCCATTCCTTGAAGTGAATGTGACTATATATTGATCGTTGTGATCATAGACTTAATTGGAGATTTAATGATGGTCATATTAAGAATGAGATTGATCATCAGAACGATGGTTATGTTAATAACGAGATTGACCACCATAAGTGGCAAAATAAGGGAACAATAATATGAGAATGATATGTGGAAATGATAGAAGTGATAGTTTCAAATGATATATACAATTATCTTGTGTCTTAAGTCTTGTACTAGCATACGATCATAAACTAGAAGTTTATAGATCATAATTATTTAATTAATTGGCATGACCGGTTAGACCACACCGTGTCAATGATGATGTGAAATGTATTGAGAACTAGAAGATTCTTCAAGTTAGTAATTAGCATGAAATATTTGCTCTCAAGGGAAATTCATTATTTACCAATCAAAGTAGGGTGAGAATCCTTAAATATTCTAGAAGTGATTAAAGGATATGCATATCCCAACATGATACCATATAGTGTTTTAAATCGATGCATCGTCTAAATGGTTATCAAATCCACAATCTGAAGTTTGTGTGATTGTGGCTTAGCTAAGGTGATAGCAAGCATAAATCCAGATTGGTATATTTATTTTGGTAACAACGGTGAATTCAATTCCCAAGTTATAAATGATTATTGGAATAAATGTTGAACTCCATATAGCTTATGTTTATACAATAATTGCTTTATTGAGACGATCAGTAAACATTCACAATTGATTGCAAAGCCAGTGATCATAAGAACAATAATTCATGTATGTATTTAGGTACATGTGATTTTACATGTACAACATTAATTCACATCAAGCCAATATGTCATCATACTTTCCCCGTCATAGTTGGTTTTTGGTCAGGAACCAAATACGTCCCTTCTAAGATTTTAGTTGTGCGGCACATGTAATATTAATATTAATCCACCACTAGCACAATTCTGGGACCTCTAAAAGGTTGAGAATATATGTTGGGTAAAAAAGAATTGTTTATGATTAAATATTTAAAACCATTGGTGAAAGATTTGCTTACGGCTCATTGGTTTTCACTTTAGTGAATGAATGTTCCCAACATTAGGGGGAGATAACAAGCAGTTGGAAAGTGAAAAGTGGAATGAATTATCATGTCATCTTGATCCTCAGACTATAAATGGTGAACCAGAAGTTCAAAGGATAATTCATTTACCAATGTTAAAGAACAAATTACCTGACAAGTTCGCTGACCTAAATAGAGTGACTAAGTTAGTCACATAATCAACTGCTTATGCTCCAGTTATATTTGTGTCCCAAGAGGACAACCATATATTTTGTAATGAGTCTTTTGCACGCCTAAAGTTTGGTAGACTAGTTGATTCCAATAATAAAATTCCTCGAAATTGGAGCAAGTAATTAAGATGGTCAAGTCGAGGTTATAGTAATAAGATCTCATGAAGAGACAGTAGACATGATGGTTCAAGAAGAACCTCAGGTACCTGAAAATAAAGAGATCTCGATAAATTGTATCATGTCTAAGATATGTATGGAATCGAAATAAAATCGACGTCGTTATACTTTTGTATATAATGTAGCGCTTGAAATTATTAAGTGATGAGGATCAAGATTTGAGATCTGCCTATGAACGTAAACATAGAAATGATTGGCCAAAATGGAAAGATGCAAATAAGGCAAAATTGAATTCTCTAATGACATGGAAAGTCTTTGGACCAACAGTCCATACAACTGAAGTTGTAAAATATGTTGGATATAAACAGGTCTTTTATGCGAATTATGTGAAAATCAAATTGAGTGATATAAGGAAAAATTAGTGGCACAAGAATTTTCACAAAGACCTATGATTGATAATAAAAAGACGTATTCTCCAGTGGTGGAAGCATTGACTTTCCAATATTTTATTAGTCTGGTAATATAAAGAGAGCATTGATATGCATCTTATGAATGTTATGTATCACTTGATACTGAAAGTTTGCATGAAAGTCCCGAAGGATTAAATTAAGTAAGTCATGTAAAGTAAGTTCTCGAGAACAATTTGATCATTTATACATATTGGGATTTGAATATGTTATGATTATTTTACATGTTGGAACTCATTATGAGTTTCTAAAGCAATTGAGTGCTTAAAAAGTTAATTGAAACATCTTAACGATGTAATACTTGTGCACCAAGAAACATACATAGAAAACTTGTACCCGATGATTATGACATCTCAATAAATAATGTACACGCATGGTACAATATGGATTTTGGAGATAAAAGCAAGTGTTCATGACATTTTTCCATATGATATATATATATCTATATGTTAAATGGGCAAATTTATGTAGCAAAACTTCTAAAGAGTGAAAGCACATGTATATTGGGATAAGATGGAACGAATTCCCTCATGGATTGATACTGCCAAAAGCATTGATGTCAAAACCTCAAGAACATACTATATGAAGTTGATAAAATATGTATGGACAAAAATAGTCAGGTCGAGTGTGGTACAACTCGAGATATTCGCCTAAAGAGGGATATAAGTTTGATTAAATTAGCCATGTTTTATCAACATTCTACTTTTATAAGTTCACTATAATCACAATTTACAGTGATGATGTCTAGGCATCATCGAGAGAAATTGTCGAGCTTTTAGAGAGAGAATTTTTTAATGACATTGGCACGGTCTAATTATTACTCGAACTGCAGTTCGAGTATATATATGTAATTATATTTTATCAATCCTTCAATTACATCTAGAAGATGATGTTGGGATATTTTAGTATAGACATAGTTGAACCTTAAAGTATGTTAAAGGTTTTTAAGTCACTTGTTATAAGAAATGTCTGTTATCATCTCCTACCAAAGTAGAGATTCTCATTCTAGAAGTATCATTGTTAAATGCATATGTGCATTAATATGTTTTGCTAACTATGTATGGTTAATAATATTTTTCACTTGAGTATTGTCATGATATAGCCTTTGTCAAGCAAAGAGGCACTGGAACGAGTTCAAAGAAATATTTCAGGTATAAACGATATTTGATTATATTTTACTAACCCATCAAAACAAGTTTGGATAGTCTTGTAGATGCAGGAATGTAACAAAACACAATCGTGGACATATGATATTTTTCGAAAGGATGGACCTAAAGTCTCGTTAGAAGATTATACAACATTGCTCAACATAAAGGATTGCACATTGAGGGATTAAGGGATCAAGCGACAAATCATTGACTACAAAAGCTTTAATCAACTTTCAAGGAAGATGGACACACGTCATTTAAATGATACGTATTATAATGAGGGGGAGGTTTATTCAAGTTGCACTCTTTTTCCCTTAACTAAGTTTTGTCCCATTGGGTTTTCTTAGTAAGGTTTTTAATGAGGCAACGTACCCAATCCAGACGTATCATGGGGGAGACAATACACACTGCACTCTTTTTCCCTTAGCTGAGGTTTTGTCCCACTGGGTTTTCCTAGCAAGGTTTTTAACGAGGCAGCATCTCCAAGCTTATAAAGTTGATAACCAAGGGGGAGTATTATAAATATATTGATATTGTGGTTATCAACGCCTAAAATAGAATAGGCTTATTCTCCAAGTTTCTTTACCTTATATATATTCCATTGTATTTATTGTATGAACACACCATTAATAATAAACATCTTTTATCTCCCAATATATTTTTTCATCTTCTTGCTATTAGGCTTGTTCATAACATATATAACTTTAAAGCTATTAATTACAAACTAATTATTAGTTACAAGGCCCATAAAAATTATTTACATAATAAACTCAAATAATATTAGGATTAAATCGAGCCCGCACTCCCGCGTCACCTAACTCGTTTAATCTCTAACATTATTTCCTCGATCAACAAGTTAATCCAATACCCTAAAATCCGTTGATAACACTAAAATTACCAACATTCCTCCCCCATTTTAGTGGTATCCATGATTAACTTAACCTTCCTCACAGAAACACAAACGCATGCATAATGAAAATGTCCTGAGGATTGAATTTTCACTTAGTATATTACATGTTACAAATATTAGAATAACAGGGTGTCTCTATGGATTGAACCCATGTTATCCATTTAAATACATGTAGGTAATATACACAAACGTTTACAAATCCAAATTCCACTTGACACAATGTTTTACTAGCCTGTGTCCTAATCCTTCAAAGAATATATCAAAGCTCAAGTCCAAAGCTTCTTGAAGCGGCTAAACTTCATATTCTTATAGGTAGTTCATTACTCTTGCACCTGCACTGCAATTTATCAATGAACTATTAAGAAGTTCAACTTCAACCTACTTTATCTTGCAGTCTGAACACATACCTTGGGATGATTTCCTAATGTGTTCCAATATCGTTATGACAAGCTTTCCGCATTGAATTCTGCATCTAACGTTGTATTAGATGGGAATTGGGTGTCTTGACATAAGATATTTAAAGTGGACTTTAAACCCATCCCTTTAGCTGATTTCTTCACGAGATCTCTTCCTAACCCTTTGGTTAGATGATCAGCTAAATTAAGCTCAGATCTAACAAACTCAACGGATATCACCCATTCATGATTAATTCTCTAATCATACTATGTCTAACACCTAAGTGTCTAGACTTCCCATTGTACACTTGACTATATGCCTTAGCCAATGTAGCTGCACTATCACACCTGATAGAGATTGGTGATATCGGTTTTGGCCACAATGGAATCTCATAGATCAAATTTCTGAGCCACTCAGCTTCTTTACTAGCTGCAGCTAAAGCCACAAACTCATATTCCATAGTTGAGTCAGTGATGCAAGTTTGTTTCTTTGAAGCTCAGGAGATAGCACGTCCACCAAGTAAAAACACCCATCCACTTGTGGAGGAATGATCTTCTTCCTTATTTTTTATCCAACTTGCATCAGAGTACCCTTCTATAACCGAAGGAAACCCTGAATAGCATAAACCAAAGTGAATGGTTCCTTTTAGGTACTTAAGCAGTCTGTTCACTGCTTGCCAGTGTTGAGCACTAGGATTACTAGTAAATCTGCTCAACTTACCTACAGCATAAGCTATGCCAGGCCTTGTGCTAATCATAGCATACATCAAGCATCCAATGACCTTAGAATACTCTAATTGTGAAACTGAATCACCAGAATTGGGCATTAACCGGATGCTCGGGTCTAGAGGAGTGCTAACAGGAGAACAATTATAATGATTGAATTTCTTCAACACTTTCTCAATGTAATGAGACTGTGTCATGGTTATACCATTGTTACTCCTTTTAATCCTTATTCCAAGGATGACATCCGCCTCCCCCATATCCTTCATTTCAAAATTCGAAGACAACAGTTTCTTTGTCTTATCAACCTGATCTTGGTCAGTGCCAAAGATCAACATATCATCTACATATAGACAAATAATCACTCCTTTACCAGAAGATTCAAATCTACTGTAGACACACTTATCAGCCTGGTTTAGAAGAAAACCATGAGATAAGATCACCTCATCAAATTTTTGATGCCACTGCTTAGGTGCTTGTTTCAAACCATATAATGATTTGATGAGTTTACACACCTTGTGCTCTTGTCCAGGTAATACAAAACCCTCAGGTTGTTTCATGTATACCTCTTCATCCAATTCGCCATTCAAGAACGCGGTCTTGACATCCATTTGGTGAATTACCAAGTTGTGAATAGAAGCAAGAGCTAAAAGAAGTCTTATGGTGGAAATTCTTGCAACAGGAGCATAGGTATCAAAGAAATCTATTCCTTCCTTTTGTCTAAAGCCTTGGATAACCAACCTGGCTTTAAACTTATCTATGCTACCATCAACTTTCATCCTTCTTTTAAAGATCCATTTGCAACCCAAAGGTTTGCAACCAGGAGGCAAATCAGTCAATTTCCATGTATTATTATGCATGATAGAATCCATCTCATCTTGGATGGCTTCTTTCCAGAAAGCAACATCCCTAGATGCCATTGCCTGACTGTATGTCTTAGGATCCTCCTCAATATTGAAACAATATTGATACTGATGTTCAACCCCATTCCTGGTTCCTTCCACCAAATAAAGATGAAAGTCAGAGCCAAAATACTTGGCTTTCCTGACCCTAGTACCTTTCCTGGGTTTAGTACTAGTAGATGGTACATCTTTGGTACCAGCAGAGTTGTTACCAAACTCAGTTACAACTGATGTTTTCAAACTATAAGGCATGTCCTTTAGTCTAGGCACAGAAGAAAATCTATCCTCATTGCCAAAATCAGCAGTTCTTGATTCAATCACAGTGTGGACAGAAACATAGTCATTTGGTTCTGTGACATAGAACCTATGAACAGGGGAATGCTCACCATACCCAATAAAGATGCAATCAATGCCTCTTTCACCTATGTTTCTCAATTTTGGTTCAGTAAGCTTTACAACAGCTCTACAACCCCAAACTCTAAGATGACTTAAGTTTGGTGCCTTTTTGTACCAGAGTTCATGTGGGGTTAATTTAGACTTTTTATTAGGAACTCTATTCAACAAATAACAGGCTGTTAACATAGCCTCACCCCAGAAACCTTCACTTAACCCAGAATAGGACAACATGGAATTAACCATTTCTTTCAAAGTCCTATTCTTCCTCTCTGATACACCATTTTGTTGTGGTGTATAAGGAGCAGTGGTTTGATGTATTATACCAGTAGACTGAAAGTAAACTGGATCATAATACTCTCCACCTCTATCAGTACGAAGGTTCTTTATCAAACAACTTTGATGTCGCTCTACCTCTTGTTTATAAATTTTGAATTTATCAAGAGCTTCATCTTTTGAATGCAACAAATAGACATAACAAAACCTAGAGGCATCATCAATAAAAGTAACTACATACTTTTTATTTCCAAGTGAGGGCGTACTATGAAAGTCACATAAATCAGAATGAATTAATTCTAATACCTTAGAATCCCTTTTAACATCTTTAAACGGTTTCCTAGTAATTTTAGTCAACTTGCAAGTATGACATTTACTACAGTTTTGCATGTCAAAGGCATGTATTAGGCTCATTTTGGACATATCTTTCATCCTATAATAATTAACATGACCTAATCTAGCATGCCATAGACGTGAATCATACTCAACATTACTAGAGGATGTAGATGCCATACAAACAGATTCAATAGCAGACGGGACATTAATATTAAGCATAAACATGACATTACATAAATATCCAAATCCAACAAAGGTTCCATGTCGGGACAAGATAAACTTATCCGACTCAATGACCTGTTTATAACCACAGTTGTTTAATACAATTCCAGATAAGAGATTCTTTCGAATCCCTGGTACATACAACACATTATCTAATAATAGATGTTTTCCAGAAGTAAATACAAGTCTAACTTTTCCAACTCCTTTGATGGGCTCAGTTGCAACATTTCCCATCCTTAGTACAGATCCATCTTCAATTGGTTCGAATTCCTCAAACCATTTGAGATCCTTGCACACGTGACTCGTAGCACCCGAATCTACCCACCATGCAAGCATATCATCTTGTACATAAAAGGATTCAGAAATAAATGATACATAATTCTCAACTGAATTATGTTTATAAACCATTGGACTTTTTGAGTCCAATAACAAACCCGAAGACTGGGTTTCATTTATTTCACACCCAGAGGGATTTTTCCCGACTTGTGCACTTCTAGTAATTTGGCCCAATTGCCCCATGTGTGTACCACCACAGCCAACGGGCTGCACCTTTGTATTAAATTTGTTTGATTTAGAGACATTACATTTTATTTGTTTATCATCCAAATCACAAAATAAATTTTGTTTATCTGAATCAAATCCAATTTTTGTGTTTTGTAAATAATTAACATGTCCCGAATGACCAATTGAATCAACTACAAAACTCATAGGTTTTGTCAAACTTAGAGTGGAATCAGTAAGCGTACCTTGTGACGCATTTGCATCTTTTGACCCACTTGAACCCGCTATGTTGGCCTCGTTTCCAACCGCAAGCTTCAAGCGACAACTTTTCCTAAAATGCCCGGGTTTTCCACATCTCCAACAACCCCCTTTTGGTTTCTTGTTGGAATTATTAGTGTCCCGATCGAGCTTTCTTTTATCACCCTTACCCTTGTTGAACTTCCCATATGTCTCATCACGTTCAACCATTTTGAAACAATAGATTTTGAAACTTGAAGTGATCAAATAAAAAAAAAGCACACTACTTTTCTTATATAATTTAAAAGGTACCACTTTCAATTCAATTAAATTGTTTTCCAATTCACTAAAATCATTCTCTAACCACCAGAATTATTATCCTTGAATTAATCCTTGATGACAACAAATTCAATTACTCCATATCAGTTTGAGAATATCAAAATATTAAATACATTTTAGTTCCTAATTCCTTGACCAAATATTTAATATTAAACACTTCAATGAAGACCACTAAATCAAAATAAAAGTTTCAAATTCTTGAAACATATTCACGATCAAATTATATTGGAAATTTGGAACTCACTTTGATTCAATAATTCCACAGAATCGAAATTTCCTTCAACAATTAAAATTATAAACTAAGTGGGCAGTATACTATTGTTGACCAAATTCAAACTCAATAGGTTTCTTCGTTTCAAAATCCAGTCGATTGACACCAAACATCTAACAAATAATATAATTGAATTCAAAGTTATATTTTTTGCAACTTAGATTTTCCAACAAAATTACTACAGGCCACGCAATTCGAGCGAAACTACAATTATAATTCGAAACCAAATGTAACCCGCAAATAGGTTTATCTTTGTTGTATAATTGGTCTAGAACAAGTAGTTTCAAAGAAATAACAAACCTGGAACCCGAATTGAAATTGCAAAGTTTGTGATAAACCTGGATTAATCTCTGAATCGTATGAGAACTATCAGATAAACCTATTTGCGGGTTACACGCAGTGGCGGAGCCACACTTTGAACAATGGTGTCGTCCGACACCATTGAATTTTGTGTAGCAAATACAACGTATAATAGGAAAAATTCGAGCGACACCATTGTTTTTTACGAGCGACACCATTGTGTTTTTTACAAATGACACCATTGTTTTGTTTTCTTCTAAAACAATTACATAATAAACAAATTTCTATTTCAAGAATTAAGCCCAGTTACTTGAATTTAATTAGTATACTTTAAATCATTAAAGGTCCATCCTTAATTTTTATTTTTTCTAATCTAGTAAGCATTATAGCCCTATGTCTAATTGGTTTTGTTTCAATTGTTTAACCTAACAAGATGTTTGATGATAATTTGAATGATGCGTGCACTTGTTTGTTATAATGAAAAAGAGGTTTTTTTTAAGTTGCCATTGAAAACATTATGAATCGTTTTCAAAACATGAAAATACGTACAGAGCAACTATTAAATGCATTTTATTATATATTTCAAATGACTTTGTAATTTTATTATGTGTTTTAATTCAATAACATTGTACTTTTACTGTGATATTTGCTTTTATTATGTGATTTGACCCGACTAGATCCGAACCGATCCAAAAAAGTTCGACTCCGGGTTACTATAAACCGGGGTATCCATAAAAAATGACACCATAAGAAAAATTTTTTGGCTCCGCCACTGGTTACACGCAATGATTTATCGGATTAGACAGAGACCACTCTTGATGGAATTGGATTTGATGGAACTGTGATATCAAGAGAGCAAAACTGTAACCGTATCTGTTTCTTTTATGCGTATCTCATATGTTCTTTTTTGATCGAGAGGAACAGAAGTCTTTTTTAGACTTCATATATATAAGGCCTTTTCCAAAATTAACATTTATGGATTAATCCATGTTTATGGCCCAACAAGCATATTTAGTTGTTTTCAAAACAGCCATCATGACCTCACAAACATACCAACGTAAAGGACTTTTGTCCCAAACAACAAATCCATTTTCCATTTATTAAAAATAATTAATGGGCTTTCATAAAGCAATGATAATATAATATATATAGTATATAACTTTAAAGCTATTAATTACAAACTAATTATTAGTTACAAGGCCCATAAAAATTATTTACATAATAAACTCAAATAATATTAGGATTAAATCGAGCCCGCACTCCCGCATCACCTAACTCGTTTAATCTCTAACATTATTTCCTCGATCAACAAGTTAATCCAATACCCTAAAATCCGTTGATAACACTAAAATTACCAACAAAGGATACTATACGTAATGGTGCGTTGTGATTGCTTTGTGATGGTAATATTGAATATGAGATAGTACATGATAAAGTGACTTCATACTACACAAAACACTAAATCCAAAACATACATTACAACTTCAAGAATAACCTATTACAAACAACTTATACAGTTCAAAATATATCATTAATGAATCCACCCCTAATAGAGCTTACCAAAATGTCAATGATCAAACCGTGGAGTCTTAGGTTTTACCTACGTAGGCAACACTTTTTGCTTGGAAGTAACACCAAAGAAATCAAGGCGTTTGATGCGTGCGAAGTGTTATATATATTAGGTGTATATTTTAAGCCCTTTTTAACACTTATTTTAGCCAAGTTTTAAATTTATAAAACACGATATTTCACTAACACTAAACACACATATGGGCAAGTGCACCCATCGTTGAGTGTAGTATAGCGTTGGTAAGATACCGAGGTCGTCCAAGGACACAAGAGCTTTTAATACCGGTTTATCCTCAACGTCTAACCAAAATAAAAGTTTAGAAAAATATTTTAAACTAAGAAAAATAAAACTAACTAAAATGCTGAAAATAAAAATAAAATAAAAACAGATAGACAAGATGAATCACTTGGTTCCGACTCGTATCTAGTATAACCTTTGATTATTTCCGCACTTTTGCACATGATTAAGAGATTATCTTAGTTATTGTAGTAGGCCCCTCTTTTGAAGGTGACGTTACCCTCACCCCAGTAGTTTGAGTCAGCAGGGATACAATCCTAAAGGGGTGGATTATTGGAAGATAATGAATTAAGTTATTAATGCAATATTGTGGTAGGCCCCGCTTTTGGCGGTGACGTTACCCTCGGCTAAGTAGTCTGAGTCAGCAGGGATACAGTCCTAAATAGCCGGGTTATAGTATTAATAGTAGTTAACTTATGAGGGGATCAAAGAGTTTGGACCCCCGCCATCCAATACCGTGAAGTATTGAAGGAGGTCCTACTAAATTTGACCCAGGTCCATTGCAGGACCTCTAAACGCTGAACAATGGCAAGACCTTTACCAAACCGTTCCCTTAACCCCCTACCAGGTAGCCAACATACCTCTATATAGACCGTGGAGATATGAATGGTGAAAATCCTTTATTTTATATAGACAGTAAAATAATGCCAAGACACCACGGACAAACGATAAGGAAAGATCACCTTCAACATAAGTAACTAGTTATTAAAGTCATTAATACAAAACCAAATAAAAAGTGCAAAAGATTAGAAATAAAAAGTATTATACTAGACACTTTGTCTTCACCAAGTGATGTAAGAGACTTAGGCAAACATGGCCTTGATTGTCAAGAACTCTTACGATCAATCTTGGATCCCGAGACGACTCACACACTCTATGATGGACAATGGATGATGGTGGTGGATGATGGTGTTGTGATGGTGGTGGGTGGTGGGTGGTGGATGAAGTGTGAGAGAGGTGGTGTGCCAAGGGATGAGATGAAATGAATCCAAGCACTCCTATTTATAGGCTGAACAGAGAGCTGGACACGGCCCCGTGTCCGCTGGACACGGCCCCGTGTCCGTCTGACACTCTCTCTCCTCATTAATTGTAATTCGCAATTACAATAAATGCGCCTGCTGTACTTTCGACACGCCCCCGTGTCCGCTGAGCACGGCCCCGTGATGGGCAATAGAAGCTTCTATAGGTTTGTCTTTTCTGCTGCTTCTTGGGCACGGCCCCGTGCTGGCTGAGCACGGGGCGTGTTCAGCCATCTGTTTTCTCTATTTTGCTTTGGAAGGTGCCGTTGAGGGTTCGGGCAGTCCACTAATGTTCCTTTTCTTGTATTTATGTTGGATTTAGCTGTCTTTTTGCTTCTTTTGCGTTCTTGAGCTCATTTAATCCTGAAAATACAAAAGGAAGACAAAAACACTCTTTTTCCAATATTAGTACTAAAAAAGGGTTAGTTTTATGCCTCATTTGATGTAATTTATATGTTGCATTTTACACACATCAGCGTTAACAACATTGGTAGACAATGTGAGAGAGCTTCTTGTTGATATTCGTTAGAACTTTGTCGTATGATAAGTAAATATTTCATGTCTTCACCATCGTCGCGTGTATAGAATTCAAGAAAGGGGCGATGTGATTTCTAGATTCCACCATTTTAGACCTTCCAACAATATACGAAAGGCGGTGCCAATGGTTAAGATGTTTAAATTACCCTGGACTCCAATAAAGAGTTATCAATTGTAATTGTAGATTTAAAAGTCCTTGGTCAAACTCATTAAGAATGAACTTTTGGTAATACACTCTTCAAATGCTAATGTCATTTGCAAAATGATGGAATAACATAAGGAATCAATGTAAGATTAGATATATTATGTATTTAATATTTAATCTATAGCCATTATAATCATTTACATAATATAGATCAAAATATATTATAACCTATTAAATAATTAGTTGGTAATTGTTGATGGACCATATTACCCTTATTAACTAATTAGGTTTCCTCCTGGGTGCTTATATAAGGAGAATTATGTGGAGGTTAAATGGTTACTTAGTTACACAATCAGACACACCCCATAAGATATAACATCATAATTCGATCTCCCTCTCCTACAGCCGATACCCTTTCGGTTTCCTTAGCCACCATCATTAGATTACACCCTAAGGAGGAACCAGACCAAGATGACAACCATGTCAAACCTTATTGTTGCGTCTCCATCTGGATTTCTCAGCTAGCCTGTGCTGATGCAATCAAAGGTATGTTTTCATGTTTTCCTTTATGTTTAAACAGAACTGAACCAACATGTGGTATCAGAGCATATGTTGATTAGTTAGTTCTGTTTTCTATCCGTAAATCTGGATTAAAACTGGAAAACAAGTTTTAAAACGATAATTAAAATTCGTTTTTTCATCCGAAATCATTATTGTTCGATTTCTGTCATCCGAAATTCCATCTCGGATGGCATGTTCATTCGTAATTACTGTTCCGAAATCTGATGTTTCAGAAATATGTTTAAATGTGTAATAAAATTCCAGATTTCGGATGAATGTTTGAGTAATTTTTATTTAGGGTTCATCATGTTCTTAGTTAAAATTCGAATTTTCCTTCATGATTTGGAATATGATTTGAATTGTGGAATGTTTTCTTAATTTTGATCTAATTTTATCTAATAAGTTTTCGAAATCTGTTAATAGGATAAACAGATTACGATTTTTGAAATTTACTGATAAAATTAGATGAATGATAAAATAGGAAACTCTATCACAATCCCAAATTTTTCGAATTTTCAGTTATGATTTCGCATTTAACAGCTTGCAGAACACATTTCGGATGATCATTACGGATGATCATTCCGGATGAACATTGTTTACCCATTACGGATCAGCAACTGTCTGATCATTCCGGATGAACATTGTTCACCCATTACGGATCAACAACTGACCATTTCAGACTAAGCATCACGGACTAAGCATTACGGATGATCAGAGAACTGATCATTTCGGATGAATCTCGGACTAAGCATTACCATCCGAAATCATCCGAAATGCATCACGGATCATCAAGAGCTGACAATTTCGAATGAATCTCGGACTAAATATCACCATCCGAAATCATCCGAAATGACTCGACTTACGCATCTTGGACACATCTGAAATCATTCGAAATCATCCATTTCGGATAATCCGAAATGATTCGAAATTAGTCATTTCGGATGAATCCAAGACATGTTTCATCCGAAATCATGAGTGTTCATAAAATTTGGCAGTTAATGTGAGCTAAAAATTTTATCGGGGCTCCCGCCCCGAACCCCGGGCGGGGGCACACTGTTCCCCGCAAACCCCAGCGAACTCACCGCGGAGTTCGATCCGCGCTAACGGGTGGTTTGCTATTAAATAATTGGTTTTGTAATCACTTAGTTAATTAATAAGGATCAAATAATGTTTTACAAAACCAAAATAGCTTAACTTGAATGAGCTTTTGATGTATCACTTCTGGCCAAAGCTGACTTGATACATCTACTTATCTTTCAAGTATTACGAAAGCTATGTTAAGTATGCATCATAAGCATGAATGTCTTAATTTCTGGCCAAAGCTGATTTAATTCATTCATAGATGGCATACTTAACGAGTGCATAACTAAAGTGATTGTCTCAATTTCTAGCCAAAGCTGATTTGTTGCAACCACTTTGCACATATGCTTAAATGATTACACTTCTGGCCAAAGTTGTTTTGTCTTCGTTTAAGTAGAATTTTTAGCTAAGTCTATTATTTTGATGTTAGTAATAGACATATCACAACCTCTTCACACAATGATCCTTATATTAATGATCCTTAATTAATTTTTTATGATCATTTCGTATGCCTTATTCTTAGTACCCATAATTTTTATTCACTATAATTTTCTTCTATAAGTCTATATCTCATCCACTCTAATTCCTAAATTTAATATGTTTTGCTTAAAGTTTCTATAAGAATTAGCTCTTAAATTAAATCCTTGATTATCTCTTAAGACACGATAATCCTATTGCTCTGTTCTGATAAAGCACTACAGAAGAAAAGTAGAGCATGATGATTATGATAAATCGAACATGATGTCTCTTATGATAATTAAGAATAAGTGTTGTCACTAAAAGGTTATTCCAGATTAAATCTTTATTAAGACTAATCTATAATTGTGGAATAATCATACGAATTCCTAAGATGCATGCCTTCATTTGAAATTCTAAACTATAAAGTTAAGTGGTATATGTGAATACATTATAATGTACAAAACCATGACCCATAAAGTTAAGGGGCTTACGCATGGAAATAAGTACATTTTTTCCAGTACATTACATACTAAGATTTTCACTTGTACAATTTGATGCATTATAAATCAACTATAACACTCAAAAGTACCAAAGTATAATGAGTGTGTTGATAAGCAACATATGTACAAAGAAATAAATGTTTGAAGCTGGAAAATAAGTTGTTACTCACCTTAGAACCACTAATAGTTTAAAAGAGGATTGTTCTAAGGTCCATAGACAAAATGCAAGTACAAAATCCCAACTTTAAGGTTCTTCAAGGGAAAATCTCACTGCATAATTATGTCATTAGACTAGGCATAAGCAACGAGACTATCCATTATTATAAAGAACAGTTGGATAAGTTAATTAGATAGTCACTTACTAATGATATTTAAGTCTGATAATTTTAATATTCCAATTAACACATGATTAGTTGACTCTAGTTCCATACGTTTCCTTACCAGAACTCGACAAATAACTAACATGAGAGTTAGTGACAAAATTAAATGTTAAGGCTATAAGAACCATAATAAGTAGTCTTCCAACAAAGCTTTTCGATACCTTATATATATTCTGAAGATTAATCAGAATACAGTATCATTACTTAGGCTATGTCATGAAGGTTGTGAGGTTTGCATAACCTACATAAAGTCACACTTACCTTAAACTCTCATATTATTTGTTCTTAATATCTGGATAGAAACATTACTAAGATGAAACTAGATAATACCTTATACTTTCACAACTTTTGTCATCATGCAAATGAGAATTTGACAAAAGGAAAATGAGACTTATAAATTTCATCCATTATAACTGAAATTCATGAGAAATCATGACATGGTTAATGAGGATGATTTTTTATCTCATCTCATTCTAAGTGATTTTAAATCATGACGTTACAGCCCTAAATATTACTTGGCTTAAGGAATAAGTATGGGTCCATCATAAGTCATTCATTGACATTCGTGGAACTTATTCCAAATGGAATATTCAGACATAATTCATTTATCATTTAAAAGACTATCAACTTGTATCTAAATTTTGTCGCATATGGCCCACGTTCTTAGAAGAAATCTATTCATGTATGTACTTAATAAGATTTCTATTAGATATGTCCCTAAAGTTTCTTTTGATATCTGGACATTAAAGAAATCAAATAAAGTCTAACGTATATGTGATAGGTTCCCACGTCACGTACCACATTGAAACTTCTCTTGTAGCATTTATAGAGATATCAAAGATCAGTGGGAGCATTAAGTGTCTTAATAATAACTTGCAATAGTTGCAAGAGGTGGGGAGTGAAAACTTTATATTACTTCAATTTACACCTCTTGTACAAGACACTGCTCCATTATGACACTGTTCTATCATAACTTATCTCCTTAAATCTAATGCTACTCTTACAAAAGTTTCATTGTTGCTTAATTGTGGGCACACTTAGATTTCTTACATAAACTAATATAATCCTCAACAAGAGAAATCACAACGACTAACGTCATTAATTTGTGTTTCTCTATTAGAATTTGTTGGTCGTTACATATTGACCCTAAGCATGCTGAGTTCCTAAAGTTTTCTAAGGTCAATGGGAGCAGTCAAAGTCCTTATCATGATTTGCAAGGAATAAAAGAGGCGGGGGGAAGAGTGTCATTAAATTTCACTCTGAATTTAACTCCGATTACACCTCTTATACACCATACTGCATCAACTCTTAAAAACTTAGAATCCTGAAAATGATAGCAACCTAACCAAGAGCTAATCCATAAAATTGAAATTTCTAATGAACCCAATAATCAACTCAGGAGGTCATCTAGGTTTAAAAGCCTACTAACTTTGATGATTACATAACCTCCCTAACTGAAGTTGATATGGATTTTGGAAATGTTTACTGATCCTATCTCTTCTAATTAAGCCATTAGCGTCAATCAATCTTCTGAATGGAATAAAACTGTTTTCTAGTAAAACTGTTTTTATGTGTTCGTATAACGTTTGGGATTTGATTGAATTATCTAAGAGTGTTCATAACTAAACCAAATCCTAATATAAGCGTTAAGACACGAAGAAGCTTGATTGATTGTCAAAGGTTGTACTCAGGAAGAGATAAATTATTAAAGAATCTTTATTACATATCTAACAAAAGATTTCTTTGAGGATCGTCACTGTTCTAGTAGCTTATAATAGTTTAAGGCTACATTAGATGAACATTATAAACAATTTTCCCTAACAAATGGCTGACACATTTACATGTTCATTAGATAACAACCTAAAGTTTCATACTAAAGGTTAAAGAACATTTTATTTGTAAGCCAATAATATCCATGTATGGGTTAATGCAAACATCATAATGTGATGAAAAGCTAACGTAATTATTTTCATCAAGAATCAAGTGGATTAATGTACCTACCTCAAGATGAGTGGGAGCAACTAAAATAAACTTGTCTATATAGATGACATTCTTTTGACAAGTATATGTTACATAAGTCAAAGCATTGTTAACACAAACTTTGATATAATAAATCTCAGAGATATCTCTTACGTGATTGATATCATAACATACTGAGATAGACCCAATGGGATATTAGTTCAGTTCCATAAGTTTAAAATTAAATGGGTCCTTAAATGTGTAACAAACAATACTGCTCTCCTTTAGAGGATAATAGGATAAATGAGATTGTTTATTTACGCTTCATTAATTAGAAGCCTTATGTAAGTTCAAGTCTATACTCGTTTAGATATTACTCACATTGCAACACACTAGATATGTCTAGATTAATGTGAAGCATCTTATGGAGTATTACAATATTTATAAAAGGAAACGAGAGACTATAATTTTAAAAGAAGAAGTGAGAACTTAAAACCGGTTTATTACTCTAACTTTGAGATATTCAAAGATGACAAAATGTAATTTCGGGTATATCTTTATGTCAGCAGACAAAACCTATTTCATGGAGGAGTCATAATGCACTGATATTAACAACCTAAGTTATAACGACATAATATAGTCATTAAATGTTGTTGGAAATTTATCAGTGGACTCATAAGTTGATTAACTCCATATAATTAATGTTTTGAAGACTTAGTGTGATAAAGTCAGCTACCATGACTCCTTGAACAGTAACAGTTCAAGAGGTGCTGCATTAAGTTTCGATACACAATTAATATTCGTTTATGAATGAATTGAGGAAACTAAGTTTTGTATCGAATACATTCATGATATGCTTAAGGATCCTATATCTGAAGGGCCACTACCCATAAGTCTTATTAAGAGAGCTCAGAGACGGGTATTAATTGATGGTCATGCGCAACTGCATATCGTACTATGAATGACTAAGTATTAGTTAATTTTCCTCATAAGTTTGATTTTGTATGTCTCTAAGAATATGTCAAGCTAGCATAACGGCATATAGACAAATATAGTTACAAATCAAACAAAGGGCTTATGCGTATTTTGATCATAACGATTAGGTTTTAAATTAAGGCTATAGTATGATTAATGGGGGTCCTGAGTCGCATAATGATTCAACGGCTGTATTTCTCTGCTATAGTACTTGTTTAAGGCTAAAATGAGTGTTAACTCCTGATCAGGCTTATCTAATACTCATAGTAAATGATTACTCGGCTAAGTGGGAGAATGTAAGATTAGATATATTATGTATTTAATATTTAATCTATAGCCATTATAATCATTTACATAATATAGATCAAAATATATTATAACCTATTAAATAATTAGTTGGTAATTGTTGATGGACCATATTACCCTTATTAACTAATTAGGTTTCCTCTTGGGTGCTTATATAAGGAGAATTATGTGGAGGTTAAAGGGTTACTTAGTTACACAATCAGACACACCCCATAAGATATAACATCATAATTCGATCTCCCTCTCCTACAGCCGATACCCTTTCGGTTTCCTTAGCCACCATCATTAGATTGCACCCTAAGGAGGAACCAGACCAAGATGACAACCATGTCAAACCTTATTGCTGTGTCTCCATCTGGATTTCTCAGCTAGCCTGTGCTGATGCAATCAAATGTATGTTTTCATGTTTTCCTTTATGTTTAAACAGAACTGAACCAACAATCAAATGTTATGGCATCTCAAACAGTGTTGATGACTCCATGTTTATCTTTCTGCCATAATGCCATAATAATTTGCAATAAATTCTTCGAATATTGTGTTTAATGGTGAGTGGGAACTAAATTAATTAATATAAAATAAAGGAATGTCCATAGGGGGAAGGGTGACTCTTATCAAAGCATTTTTGGAAAGTCTTCCAAACTATTTTTTCTCGCTTTATAAGGCTCTGGAGAAAGTTATAAAAGATCTGGAAAAGTTGATTTGGAAGTTTCTATGGGGAGGTTCTAGTGATGAGAAGAAAATGCACTGGGTAGCTTGGGAGAGAGTTGCTTCTCCTGCATAGGCAGGAGGTCTTGGCCTCTGTAGTTTGGGGAATATCAACAAGGCTTTGTTAGCCAAATGGGGCTGGAGATTCAAATCTGAAAGTGATAGCTTTTGGGTCACGCCCTTCACCGTCATAGATTGTCGTGGGATTTTCTTCCGGTGCGGACGTCTTTGAAAGGAGTGTGGAGCAACATTTGCAAGGTTTGTTCGAAGCAATTAGGTGATAATGTGCCTCTTAGAAGTTTGATGCAAGGAGAGGTTGGGGATGGTTCGGATATCTCCTTTTGGTTAGATCCTTGGCTGCTTGTGAAACCGCTGAAGGAGGAGCTTCCTAATCTTTTTCGGCTTGAATTGAATAAGAGATGTAAAGTCAAGGATCGGATAGTTAGTCTTGTGTCCAATCCGAGTAGGAAGTGGGAATGGAGGGCAACCCCGGATTCTAATGAGGAAATTGCGGAATGGAGCTACCTTTGTAGTTTGCTTCATACGGTCTCGTTGAGTGCTCAAAAAGACAGATGGAAATGGTTGGGGAATGGGTCGGGTGGCTTCTCGGTTGGGGCTTCAAGCGGCTTTTTGTGGAAACTTTGGATTTTAGCTCGCGTTATGTTTGGGAATGGTGTAGATGGCTTCCTAAGAAATGTAATCTTTTTGCATGAAGAGCTGAACTGAATAGGTTTCCGACTAGGGAGGCGCTGGAGGAATATCTATGTAGAAGACAACAGTTGTCCTCTTTTTAATTGGGGATAGAGACGGTTGATCATCTGTTTACCTCTTGCTGGGTTTCGACAGTGATATGGCAGAAAATTCAAGCATGGTGTAAGATTCCTAATTTTGTTTTGTTCTCGTTTCGGGATGTGTTGGAAGCGCAGAGGTGGTGTGGTCTGACAGGTTCGATGAAGGATGTCTTTCACAGGATTGTGATTCTAGCGTGCTGGAGTATTTGGAAAGCGAGGAATGATTTGGTCTTTTCGGGAAAGTATGTTAACGTCAATGAGATTTTTAGTGAGATTAGATCTTTAGGTTTTATTTGGTTTAAGAATAGATCGAAAAATAGGAATGTTTCTTGGGAGTCGTGGTGTAATTTTGTAAATATGTAACTGGGGTTCGCCGCTCGGTTTCAAGTTAGTGTTTTTTAATGAAGTTTTCTTTTCAAAAAAAATAATAATAAAGGAATGTGACTTTACCGAAGAAAATTCCATTAAATCAGATAGTAATGAGATGATTTATTTTTTTTGAAAATTAAACTTCATTAAAACAATCTCCCACCCAAACGGGCAAAAGGCCAAACAAATAACAGAACCCCCGACCCAAACGGGCAAATGACAAAGAAATTACAACATGTACATAGGGTATTTACACCATTCCATCCACCTAATGTAATTACATGTAGATCTATTTTTAGCCCAAGCATAACCTCTAGATTTTACCTCCCCTATGATATCTTGCGGGCTACATCTTTTCTGATTAAAAACCACATCATTCCTTTCTTTCCATATGCACCAGCACGCTATCATAGCCAACCCGTAAATGATCCTCTCCTCCTTCTTACTACACTTGATGAATTTGAGGATTTCTAAAATGTATTTGAACTCAAAAAAGTAAAGCGGTGGAATGTTGCACCAAACGCTGAAAGCCGTCCACACCCTCAAAGCTACCGAGCAAGCAGTGAACAAATGTTCCACTGATTCCTCAACATCGTCGCAAAAAGGGCACATAACCGATGTTATGACCACATTCCTTCTTCTTAAATTTATTCTTGTAGGAAGCCTATCCAGTTTGCCTATCCAGTTCATGATGTTGCATTTAATGAGCACCCACTTACACCAGATGAAATTTGGAGGGTGACAATTACCTCTATCGGTTATCATAGAAATTTTGACCGTCTTCACTGAGAAACTGTTCTTACTATCACCACTCCAATACCATGCATCCTTACCATTGGAAAGACTCAACAAACTGAGCACCTCGCAACACTCCTTCCATTCCTTTAGCTCCTCTTCTACACTTCCACTGCCTGTTTCCATTCTCTCTGCAACCCTGCACGATTTAAACAACTCCAAACCAAATAACTGGGGCCACCTTTCCATGAAGGGAAGATCACCCACCCACGTGTCAATCCAAAATCGAATATCAACCCCATTCCCCACTTTACCCATGATAAGACGATTTAAACCCTTCTCATTTAGTTTTATTTTGGATATCAAATTTAAAATGTTTTTCCAACAACCCGATATATTTTTGTTAAGAGGAAGGAAGCTCATTTGATTATACTTACTATGACACGCTTCCACCACTTTACACCAAAGATTATGATTTTCAACCCTGTATCTCCACCCCCATTTAACAACAAGAGCTTCATTGACCTCTTTAAGCCTGCTAATCCCCAACCCACCTTTTGTCTTCGGCCAAGTAACTCAATCTCAAGCCATCCAGTTCATTTTAGAATTGTTACCAGAGCCAGCCCATAGGAATTTTTCTCATTTTGGCTTCGAGGGTCTTTAAAATCCCAACCGGGGCCTTATATAAAGAAAAATAATAAATAGGCAGGCTTTCCAACACTGAATTGATCAAAGTAAGCCTCCCCTTATCGATAAAGCTTTAGCTTTTCTCCCCGATAATCTTTTATCAAAAATCTCAATAATAGGAGTCCAGTTGTTGATTCTATTCATATTCGACCCCACCGCAATCCCCAAATATGTCAGCGGGATAGAATCCGATTTACACCCAATCACTTTAGCCATATCTGATACTGCCCCACTATCAACACCCAACCCGTATATATTTGATTTTTGAAGATTAATTTTTAAGCCCGAACATAAGTAAAAAATTCTCAAACATCTCGCCACATTCTTTAAATTTTCCTTATCCCACACCCCCAACATTAGAGCATCATCAGCATAAAAAAGTGAGAAATTACCGGACCGTTATTAGGAGTTTGAATACCTTTGAATAGACATTCCATCCTAGCTTTGCACAAAATGTTAGACAGAGCTTCCATAACCAGAAGGAACAGAAATGGGGAAAGAGGGTCGCCCTGTCTGACCCCTTTGGAACAGTTAAATTCAAAAGTAGAGGACCCATTTACAAGAACCGAGGATCTAGCCAAAGCTAGAATCCCTTTACCTCTACTAATGTTGATATAAACTACCAGTCTAAGTTCCATCATTTATTCTTTGAACAATCTTTCTATATCACTTTCAAATTAAAATATTTATTCAATATGAAGTATTTCGACGAGTTATTCGAAATCTCAACTCAGAAATCAAGAACTAGCATGTGTCAGTGTCTAAGGGTGAAGGGGTGTAACGAGCCGGACAAGAGGAAGAAGGGTTGCTGATGTGGCACCTCCGGTACCAACGAAAACACCACCCCAAGTGGTCTGTTAGGATACAAATAGAATCAGTGGCGGACCTAGGAATTATTTTCTGTGGGTGCGAACAAAGGGTTCAACCAAACTTTTAAGAAGTGCGATCGAGTTTTTTGCCTATAAAATACACTAATTATTTTTAAGAGGACGCCCAGCCATCCAAGCTCGTACTTGAGTCCACCCCAGAATAGAATAGAAGGTGCCCCTTGAACCCCTCCAAAAATTAATGAAAAATCAAACTAACAATTGAAAACACAACACTCAAAAGTGACTTTGCAAATGCTGTTAGTGATTTGACATATCAGGCAGTTATCAGCTTTACTTTTTTCATCTTATATTCATACTTTATTTACTATTGAATCTATATTTTGCTGTTCATACCGTATTTTACCTTTTTATTATTCTAAAACTGTTATATCTATAGTTATTTATTTTGTTATATTTTAAGATCAGTTTAGTTCAATCGATATGACTGCTAGTAAATCGGTAAAACAGTCGATTTAATGATCGGTCCGGTTCCCAAAACATTTAACCATTCCGGCTCGGTTTCAAACATGTGAGGCTCATGGAGTCTGATCCATCCCACATCTCTTTAGTGTGTCAATGCACTATTATCCAACAACATGAAGGAGATAACCAACTAAAGAACAATACGATACGCTTCGAAGCATTTGTGAACCCCCATGACATCAAAACTGGTACAAAAACATAAGTTTCTCAAATTTATTAAACAAGATACAACCCCTAACAAAACATTACACACCAAAATTTTAACTTGTTGATTGCTTCTTCAACCCTAACATCTTGTTAACGGCACCAACATACGCCCTAACACTGGAGATAACAATATCCATCGATGCACCCGTTCCACTGCCAACAAAAGCCACAAACATATTCGTTCATATCATGTATACAATATTAGTTGCTATCTAAACCTGAGTCTTGCTTCTTACCTATATGTACGCGAGATTTGTTCTCCGGAAGCATGAGTTGTTGTGTGATCATCATCTGCAGAAATTACAACACGGGTGCTCGCTATCGCATCAATGCCAGCTGTAACTGCAGACATCGAGTACTCAAGGAGTTTTACAGGCGCCTGTAAAACAGATTTTAGAATCAAACATAATAAACTTGGTAAATTTGACCCGACCCGACTCAACACGCTCATTTTGACAATATTAAATTCAAAAATCAAACCTTAACAATGAGATCAACCGCCTTATAAGCTGCATCGACTGGTCCTGTTCCAGTAGAACAGGCAATTTGTTCTGTCCCGTCATCAGCTATCAACTTAACTGTTGCGGTTGAAAGACCTAAAGTCCCACACGTAACCTGTAAATTAAAATTAGTTTCAACGAGTTTAAAAAATAAAAACTATATGTATGCAAGCGGGGCCTTATACGATATACGGACCTGTACGTCTCCAAACTTCCAAACAACGGTGGGCTGGAAAACCTCATCGGATACCAGTGCTATTAAATCATCATCGGTAATAACCTTTTTCATTTCGGCAACCGATTTAAACCGCCAAAAAACATCATTAAGCTCCCTCCCATCAATGTCATAACCAAGCTGAACATAAAAAAATAGAAAATACGTTTAATGCATAATAATAAGGCTATTTCATATTTACAGATCAATGAGTTCATAACTACACTCTTACCTCAAAAAGTTTAGCTTTTAAAGCATGCCGTCCACTGATCAAGAATAATTGAAAATCATTAGACTATTATATTTAAAAAAGTCTATGAAAATATAATAAAAGGTAAACGATTATGTAAAATACCTAAGTTTTCCAAGTGTAAGACCAGATTCATTAGATCTAAAAAGCCCGATATCTTCAGGAGACATGATTTCGTATGTATTTCTATTCTTTAGCATTCCGTCTTGATGGATTCCACTTTCATGAGCAAAAGCATTAGCACCGACAATAGCCTTGTGAGGCTGCACCTGCAGTCCACTGTACTCTTCCACCTAAATACAATATTTAAAGTAAACAAGACGTCAAATATTAAAAATCATTTAGGGGCTGTTTGACAACCTCTGAACCAGTAAGTGCAACTGAACCAGCAAGAGGTCTGACAGGGTAAGAGGCTCTGAATCAGTAAGTGCTTAGCCAGTAAGTGCTGTTTGGCTAAAGCTTTGAATAACTACGCAAAATGACTATTTTACCCCTCTGAACTATTTCGTGATGAATGAAATGTATTTGGTGGTTGGCAGGTGGTGATGGTGGTTGTTGGCGGTGGCGGGTGGTGGTGGTAGTTGACGATGGTGCTGGGTGGTTAACGGTGGTGGCGGGTAGTGGGGTTGGTGGTTGGCGGTAGGTGGTAGGTGGTGGTGGTTGGCGGTGGCGGGTGGTAGAGGTGGTTGGCGGTGTTTGTCATGGATGCTGGTGGTAGTAGGTGGTGGTTGTTGGTGGTGGCTGAAGTTTTAGGGTTAACGAAGTTTATTAGGGCAAGAGTAAACCCGTCTCTTAACAATGCAGCATCATCTTATCACTTAATCATTAAGAGGAGTTATTTTTGTGAAACAAACACCCTTACCTCTTACTGCTTCAGAGGTAGCCTCTTAATGGAATCAGATGCTACCAAACAACCCCTTCTTCTTTAAATAAAAATAAAAAACATAGAGATATACCATCTTGCTAGCCATGACAATATGTCGTGTATCGATACCGGTGTACAGACCACCCAGTAACTCTCCTTTGCACTTTAAAGCCATTACCACCTGGTTTAAATAAAAGTTAGACAATCGATCAATTAACAAAAGTGTTAAGATATTAATAAAACACTTGATGTACATTAAAGTGTTACACACCTCTTCTAATGAAGCATTACCGGCTCTCTCTCCAATCCCGTTTATGGTTACTTCTAATTGTCTTGCACCATTATAAGCTCCCTAATATTCATGTAAATTAGGACACGAAAGTAATAAATACTAAAAACGAAAAAAATATGTATGTAAACCGTAAACGTACCTCTAAAGTATTGGCAGTAGAAAGTCCTAGATCATTCTGGCAGTGGGTAGAAATGATGACATTCTCAATGCCAGGTGTATTGGCCTTTATGTCGGAAATGAGCTGCCCGAATTCACGAGGCCAGTTATAACCGACGGTGTCGGGTATGTTAAGAGTGGTTGCACCCACTTTAATAACCTCTCCCAAGATCTCGTATAAAAATTCCCTCTCTGATCTGTTAACGAACATAACACAAATCCGTATTTTATAAGAATCAGACAAATAAGTAAGCATTTTTATCAGCTTTATATACTTATTCTAACCTAGAGACTATAAAAACCACTACAGTTTGCATCGCTGCAGTTGATGCACATGTCATCCAATCTGATGCAGCGTCTTATGCAGTTAACCAGTATTTAAACACATTAAACTGTCGATTGCGATGGGTTTAAGTTTTTCAACAGTAATTTCGAGGGGCATGCGATTTAAAAAGAAATCCGATACGTATATGTTATATTTTTTAAACAGTAAACACATACCACTTCCAATGCTAATTTGATTTTTTTTTTTTAATAATAACAAAATATAACGGAAGGGCACATTTTTTTAATCTCGAACAGGGTACGTGAATTTTCAGAGACGCCTCTGTCAAAACCAATCCCTAACCCTACTCCCCAACACACCATCCCCAATGCACACAAAACCCCAATCCTAACCCCTAACGAATAGTTGTTAATAGCGAATACCGGTTAATAGCGATAGCGAGCGCTATTTGATATTTAGCGATAAAGTATTATATCTTTTTTAAATACAGGGTTTTATTCACGAAGTTAAGGTTTTTTATGCAATTAGTGAAGATTACAACTGTTTGGTCGCTAAAAATGCATAAAAATTTGGTTTATTAAAAAAAACCCTAATTGTTGCTATTGAGCGCTAAACATCATATAGCGATGATCCAGCGCTACGCTATTTGCTATAGTGCTCGCCATCATCACTATTAACAACTACGCCCCTAACCAAATCAATCCAAAAGAATTACAACCAAACCGAACAAACTCGGTCCCAAATCATGGTAATCTCAAAAACAACACACATTTTTTTTGAACGACAAACGAATAAAAGCCAGGCTACCCATGGTAACCCAATGGCAAAAGGCGACCCCATACGCCCGCGATCGCAGACAGCGCCTAGGGAAAACCCGCCGCCCGAAGGCCCAGTAAAACCCAGTTGGGATAGGATTCGAACCTACCCGAATCTTCACTTATAGCTCATTGGCAAACAACACAACACATCCATCAATCAAAATGTACATGCAAACAGACAACCATGAATTATATGAAACAGCAATGTACCTTCCCGCATCTTCCGGACTAAACTCGACATCATCACACCCCAAACTTCTGGCATAAGCCACCATACTCCTGGCTTTCTCAACAACTTGTTCTTTACTCATCTTAAGCTTATACTTCATATGTATCTCACTAGTCGCAATAAACGTATGTATCCTCGGATACCTCGCATACTTAACCGCCTCCCACGCCCGATCAATATCACTCTTATTACATCTCGCAAGACCACATATCACCGGCACGTGACCATCCTCCCCCTCACGTGCCACATTATTATTATTATTATTATTATTGTTATTGTTATTGCCGACGTCTTGTGCGATGAGTTTGACGGCTTCTAGATCGGCTTCAGAGGAGGCTGGGAAGCCGGCTTCGATGACGTCGACGCCGAGCTTGGCGAGGTGGCGGGCGATGCGGAGCTTTTCGATGGTGGTCATGGTGGCGCCGGGGGATTGTTCGCCGTCGCGGAGGGTGGTGTCGAAGATGCGGATGTAGTTAGGGTTTGGGATGTGGTTTGGGGTGTAGTCAGGGCGGCGGGAGCAGAGGGTTGGGTAGGGTGAGGGTTTGAAATGGAGGAGTGTACGCAGTCTGGTGGTGGTGGTGGTTGGAGAGAGGAAGGTGGTGGTTGGAGAGAAGGTGGGGGTGTGAGAGAGAGAAGCTGCCATGGGAGTAGCGGATGCAGGACAGGGGCGTCGGCGTGTGGGAGTGACAAAGTCTAGTCTAGTAGAATAATATATATATATTTTTTTTGGAGTGCATCAATGGAGTTTTTGAAGGGATGATGACGTGGCAAGCGATGGGTGGGTAGGCCACCTACATACTCTTCGTTGACGGGCTGGTTTTTGGTTTTCGGGTCAAAGTTGGTTTTACCTCACGCGTTAAGATAAAACCGAGCGAATGATAATAATGTAAAGCAAACGTGATTTGAAAATAAAACATAATGTTTAAAAAAATCAAACTTTTAGAACATTTTAGTTTATTATCGTATCGTTTTATGATACCAAATAAATACTTTATTTTGAGGACATTCGTTTTTAACAAAACTTATAACGGAATGTCAAGGGAAAAATCAAGCACAACTACGTACTTAAGTTTTAGAAAAAAGTTATAAACGTAAATTGTTAAAGAAGTATCAAATTAATTAATAAATTAATATATGTTTAAGAAAAGGAAAAAAAATAAGAAAAATGGTAAAGGAAATATTATATAGTTAAAAAAAAGAAAAAAAAGTTAAAAATATGTTATTAAAAGTAAATATAATAATAAACTATTATAATATATTAAATAAAAATAATAAAAGCAATATATTATTGTAAAATAAAGTTTTAATATATGTTTAGAAATAGCAAAAAATATTAACAAAATGCAAAAGGAAATATTATATAGTTTAAAAAAAAGGAAAAAAAAAGTTAAAAATATGTTATTAAAAGTATATATAATAATAAACTATTATAATATATTAAGAAAAAAATAATAAATAACTATATATTATAATAAAAATAAAATTACTATTCATCATTTTTCGTATGTAATATATATGTAATATGTAATGTAATATGTAATGTAATATACATGTAGTGTAATATATATGTATATATATAATGGGTCTTAAAACCGGCTTTTTTTTAATAATGGGCAAACTGGTTTGGGCCAAACTGGTTTGGGTTAAGAGTTGATATTGGGTCTCCGAGAATAGGGATGAATATTTGGTACCAAGTACCAGTATCGTACCGTAACGGTACCATTTTCCATGGTTTTCGGTATCGGTACCGGTATTTATGGGTAAAACACCGATAAATATTGGTACCAATTTCCCCATTTTTCGGTATCGGTATTGGTTTGAAACCGAACGGGTACCATGCTCATCCCTAGCCGGGAATGAAACCTATATGAATCGATTGGGGCTAGGCTCCAAATCTGTTCAAGCCCATCCTTTTAAAAATTGGCTTTTTTTACTTAATCAAAAGTAATTTACATAAATCGTCTTTTATGTTAACACCAGATTGCAAACTATATCCTTTACTTTCAAAAAGTAAAAAAAAACGTACTAGACATTTGCAAACTCTTGCAAGTTACGTCCTTTGACCCTAACTTAGTGATGTGCGCAAAATTGCAACATATAAATTACATCAAACAAGGCGTAAAATTGACCCTTTTCGGTACTAATGTTGGAAAAAACATGTTTCTTTGTTTACTTTTAATTTACAGGATCAAAAGAGCTTAAACGAATAAAAGGAACAAATTAACAGCATAAACCAACACAAATACAAAGAAGAAGGATTGACACGACCTGCCAAACCCCCATCCACATTCAAAACAACAAAAATAACAAAAACAGAATCTTAGGCACGAGGCCGTGCCCACCAGGCATGGGGCTGTGTGCCCAGTCAAGATTCCCTGCAGAAAAAGAAACAGCAAAAGACAAACCAACACGGGGCCGTACCAACTCAACATGGGTCGTGGTCAACTCTGGGATTCGCAGAATCTGAGATAGTACAACAAGTACACTCACCACTGGGCCGTGTTATGACACCACGGGGCGTGTTAGTACAAGACCTGACATCGTTTGTTTATGTTGTTCATTAATGATTTTTTTAGCATTTACTTATTTTATTTAAACCTTTTATATTCTTTATTTTTTTCTTTATCTCATTACTTGAACAAATAAAATACTAAACCCTATCTCCACCTTGTTTATGCACCATTCTCATTTTCCTTCTTATTATTCACATTGAAAAATACTATCGACATTCGTTCAACGATTAGGGCTTCAAGGTTTAGCACTGCTCCCTCTCACCATCCACCTATAGCCACTTCCGTCTTCACCAATTTTATCTGTGTTCGTCTGTGTTTGTGAACACGTTCCTTTCCTTAATGAACGAACACGAACATAAAATCTTGTTCGGTAAGTGTTCATGAATCGTTCATGAACACATTATATCCTTAACGAGCGGACACGAACAAGGCCTTGTTCGTGTTCATTCGGTTTGTTTACAACCCTAGATGTACATTCTAAGTAACTTCCAAGAAACAAAGTGAGCCAACCCCACCTCGTCTCCAACATTTGCCATGTTGGGTATCGCACGCTGGGTTGTCTTCATTTGGCTACTTAGTAAATTATGCACTTTCAGTTTTGTCTATATTCATGACCAACCGAAATCATCAACTAAGTTGATGATTTTGTGCTTTGGTGCTTTGGTGAATCATATAATGAGGTTAAATGGATGGAATTCATCCTACCTCCTTGCATGACCATTTTCTTGGTACCTTAAAAAACATAGGACTATAACATGAATTTTCCGTCATTTAAATTCTGAACCCGATCTATCAACCAAGTCCATAAACTCATACACCTTCGTTTCACTATCGTAGGGCAGCTTCGGTGCTCCAATCTCAAGACTCAACAACTCACCATTTCTTTGGAAGCTTTGCAAACCGTGAGTTTACATGATCCCATTTTACCGTCTTTACGGGTGCAATATATACAATATTATCAAAATCACAATCATAATCACGATATTAATGACACTATTCACATCAATCAATCCGTTTATACATGCTTAAATGATATGCTTATGATACGTACATGCTAGAAGCCTTCTTGCATAAATACTTGTCATTAACGTCAACCTTAACCTGTATAGCGCTATAGGAGTAGCACACCTCCCTTAGGAAGGGTTTATGTTAAGATATTCAATCACGGATTTGTTCGCCTTGGTGACAAAATGCGCAACTTTGCGGATACAATTGGTTTGACCTATATCTGATGCATGCTAGTATTGTTATGTTTTCATGCCTTAGTATATTGTTATGCCATGTAGGCTTGATGACAAATTTTCTATCTATGCTAGTAGCCAAAACTTGTATGCTCACCAATGCTTTATGTGTTAACATTTATTTTAATATATATTGCAAGAAATTGATGATATGACATTCAAGAATCTAATAGGATTGATTTTAGAAACACATTTAAATTTATATTCTTTTAATTTGTCGTATTTGAACTTTCCTTGTTTCATTTCTATTTCAAGACAATGTACCCTTTTAGTTATCAATGAAATCAAGTTTAATTAATTATTGCCACATTTAGCAAGTTGTGATGTCTCGAGCAATCTATTTCGTCCCATCCTGATGTTTTCGCCATCAGTTGGGGTGTGAGAGACGACCTCTATATCGACGATCTTTTGCACCAATGGCGACAACTAAATGACAATAACACCTACGACAACAACATGTTGAAATAAACGACTTCTTGGGCATGTAGCGACAACAGCTTATAGCAAACCCTATACTAATAAGTCTTTAAAGTATGTTTACGTGCCTCTCATATATTGTACGATACTTAGACTTACTATCCACCCATGAAAAATTTGATTGCTTAAGTTTATATCTAGGGCCTTTAATATTAACCTAAGGTTTTTCTGTCTCCTCTAAGTTAGAATTACTAAACTCATACCGTCACAAGAATAAACCAATACCAACAGATTTTCTAGGTATCACTGATTGGTGCCAAAAGTGGTACCGCTAGCTTACAAAGTTTTTAATAACGTGGTCTGTAATACTACGAAAGATGTTAAGATGGTGAATAATAACGTCATATGTAATGACATTTCACGCCACAAGGTTATTGAATTCCGATACAACCTTCATTTTTTTCTTATCTAACTTAGCAAGTATATATCCACATACTAAAGAGAAGAACAGAAGGTCACGCCATATTTGGTTAGTGAATTCTAACAAAACCTTCATTTTTTTTCTTATCTAACTCCAACATGTTTAAATCCATATACTAGCTAAAGAGAAGACAAAAGAAAGAGTGGCCATATGATAAAAAAATCCATAAGCCGCCTTTTAACAAATGTATAAGAAGAGGAAAAATGACTTTAAACAATTTCAATACTCAGCCTTTTAAATATTCTATAATAACCTCTCATTGGTTTCATTTTGTTGATAAATCAACTTAATAAATTAATAAATCTTTCTTTAAGTGATATATCCACAAATTACTATATTACTATATATTATATTATATTATATTATATTATATTATATTATATTATATTATATTATATTATATTATATTATATTATTATTATTATTATATATTAATAATTAATATTAATAATATAATTAATATTAATAATATAATTATATTATACTATAATTATAATATATATAATAATATAATATAATATAATAATAATAATATTTAATATATTTAATATTATTATATTTATTAGTTATTATTATATTTAATAAACAAATTAAAATGAATAGTGATTTTAATGTTTTTTTAATACTTTTATTATTGGATAAATTACAGTTTTCGTCCTTTATGTTTGTATCAGATTACAATGGATAACCTTTAACTTCAATAATTACAGTCACAGTCCTTTATTTGAAAAACTCGTTACACCGTAGGTCCTTTAGCACTAACCAGGTTAAAATTTTAAGTCAAATCTAATTACATAAGGGTATTCTGGTCATTTCATATTTTATTTAAATGGTATTTAATAAATAAAACCAAAAAATAACATGTATATAAATAATGCTGCTTGTTTCATTCTCTCTTTCTCTTTCTCAAATAAAACCAGTCAACCACTGCCCAAGTCCACCACTGCCACCGCCTAAGACATGACCACCACCATCATCGGAGCTACTCCACCGCCATTCTCTCTCTCTAAACTCATAACACCACCACTGCCACTCTCTCTTTCTCTCTAAACTCATAACACCACAACCGCCTGGTCCACCACTCTCTCTTTCTCCCTAAACTCATAACACCACTTCATTAGTAATTGGGCATGGTGGATCCAGACAAGCTTACAAATTTGGATACAGTCTCATTGTGGCCACCAAAACAATGATAATAACAAAATTTTCCATATTACTTTTTACAAATTATCTTTTTCCACACGAAACAACAAATAATTAACTATCTAAAACAGAGTATATAAGATTTTCAAACAAATCACTTAAGAGAGTTAACCATTCACAGAAAACCACCCACTGTCACCAAACTAACAACCATCATCACCATCTAAGGGTCGAACCATACCTGCTCATCGGATCTGTTCTGGAACCGCCACCATTGCTAGGGTTTAGACCCTTCTATTGTTATCGTTACCGATGTTGAGACCCGAATCAACAAGATCTCTGACCAAAACAGAAGCCCACTCCTTCCGCCGTCACCGCCGTTCCTTCCGCCGTCGTCTCGCTCGTCTTCGCCATACCACCATAGCGGTGTGCGATGAAGAACAGATCTCCAGCCACAAAAACGAACTCTAAACGAGGAGAAGGGTTGGCATGCGATGAAGAACTAGATCTCCGGCGGAATAGGGTTGTGCGAAGAAGATGGAGGTGCGGCGGAATAAGGTTGTGCGATGAAGATGAAGGTGAAAGTTGGGGGTTTTCTGAAGTTTAAGAGACAGGGTTTAAAGAGGGGTGATTATTATATTTATATGTATTTTTTTATTGTTGTAAATTATTTTTATCTTTTTGTTAAATATATTTTAGATAAATGAGTGAAATTACTGATTTACCCTCATGTGTAAGGCATATGTTCTAACTTAACTTAAAATTTTAACCTAGTTAGTGCTAAAGGACCTACGGTGTAACGAGTTTTTCAAATAAAGGACTGTGACTGTAATTATTGAAGTTAAAGGTTATCCATTGTAATCTGATACAAACATAAAGGACGAAAACTGTAATTTATCCTTTATTATTTTAATATTATAATAATAGTTATTTTCTTTACTTTTTAACTTTAATCCTTTTTTTAAAATCAGGGGTTGGGATAAGCTTGGTATCAACCGGTATCAAACCAGTACTAGTATCGAAAATACCGGGACGGTCCTGTTCGGTATCAGTACATGAATGTAAAAACCGGCACTAATACAGAAAACGACAAAAGTTGGTGCCGAATTAATATTTTTGACCATAACGGGGTTGGATACCCATGTATGACATTTAGTTTCCCGGAGGATTCCAGCTTCGACCAATTTTCGTACTTCTTTTACTACTGCGTCTCTTCGACCAGGGGCCATGCTACGTTTTCCCTAGGCTACTGGCTTGATGCCTGGAAGCATAGCTAACATGTGCTCTGCCTTATCCCGTCGTATCTCGGTCATATCAGAGTGATCAAAGGTGAAGATATCGGCGTTCCTCCTTAGCAATTGTTTCAAGTTGTTTTTAACTTCAGGAGAGAGGATGTCTCCTATTGTAACTGTTTGCTCGGGGTGGTGTGTGCTCAGAGCCCACCTTTCTGGGCCGGTTGCACCTGTAGGTCCTTGCCGACATCTTTTGGTATCCAATACTTCCCTAACCTTGTCCCGGTAGACTGTTGCAATCCCCCGCGGTGTGGGGAACTTCATGAACCCGCGTGCTGTGGAGACCACAACGTCTAGTTTTCCCAGGGTGAACCTTCCAATTATTACATTGTGGTAGTATTCAGCACGTACCATAAGAAATGTGAGGAGTATGATCCTTTCACGAGGGGCGAGTCCGAATGTTATTGGAAAGGTGATTTGGCCAATTGGGGCAACCTTTTCTTCGGTGAACCCCTTTATAGGGGTGTGTACTGACTCGAGCAACTTTTTATCCTCCGATTGCATCCTATTAAAACAGTGCTCATAGATTATGTCTTCAGAGCTCCCGGTGTCTACCAGGATCCTTCTCATGTTGTAGTCGCCTACAGCGGCGGGTATGATTAGGGGATCAATGGTGAGGTGTAAATCCTCAACCCTTGGTTCGTCTGTCATGTTTGCCAGCATCCAGGGCTCGAGCGTGGAGAAACTGCATTTTGCACCTTTTCCTTTATCGGCGTATACCATGTTCAATTCCCGCTGTCTCTTGCCTGCCCCTTTGTCAGCGTCTTCCTTGTTAGGGGGTGGACCCTGCTTTATACCTCGAACCAGGTGAGCCAACTTACCCGTCTTCACGTAGTATTCGATTTGCTTATTCAACCGATAGCAATCGTTAGTATCATGGCCACTGCCCTTGTGATATTCATAGTATTTGCTGGTGTCTTTATTGGGTGCGTCTTTCAATGGCTTATGAGGGTTGAGTTTCAGGTTTTCAGAAGCCAGGATTTCTGCCGGCGTTTTACTTAGGTTAGGGTATTCAGACCTTGACTTGGAGGAGGATTCATTTCTTGAATATGAGCTCCTAGACCTGTCATATCGTGAGTATGACCTGACACTTTTCTGGAACCTGTCATCTGTTCTTGCCCTTAAAGTTTCGCTGCTCTCTATCGTCTTGGCTTTTTTGTGCTTCCTTTTTCCTGTTAGCAGCGTGATTGGCCGCCACGGTCTTTTCTTGTGTGACATACAATTTGGCTATTCTCAGAATTTCATCTATGGTGGAGGGCACACCATCCCTTCCATATAGTGTCCTTAACAGCTCGTCATCGTTTACTCCTTGTAGGAAAGCACCGCAGGCTAGATCATTTGTTATACCTGGGATCGCCAGGCTTTCTTTGTTGAATCTGACGATGAAACTCTCCACCGTCTCATTGTCTCGCCGACGGATATGGAGGAGTTCGTTTCGATCCTTTGTGTGTTGCCTTTGTTGACTGAATTATAGGTGGAACTTGGCCACTAAATCTTCAAAACTGTCAATTTCCCCCACGGGCAGACTATCCCACCATACTCGTGCCGCCCCTACCAGCGTTTGAACGAACATCTTGCACCAGAGAGGCATGGGCCAGCATGTGACCTCTCCAGCACTTTTGAACAAATTGAGGCGGTCATCAGGGTCGCTTAAACCATCATATTTGCCCACTGTCTGGGGTATCTTAGGTTTCTCCTTGATCGGGGCTTCAGCGTTTCTTCTTGTAAACTTGGACCTGAAAGTGGCGTCTGCAGGCTTGTAAGGCTTGGTAAGGTCGTCATATTCCACATTGATGGGTTGTATTTGTTGAGTTGCCCCACTCTGGCTTGTTCTCTGGGTTACCGGGGGTTGGGCTGTGGTGATGTTGAGCGTGGAGCTAGGACCCCCGTTTGGAGAGAAATGAGGTCTTGATGTGTTTCCCCTGTCATAAATAGGCTCCGCCGTAGGCGGGGATTGACCGTAGGTTGGTTGTGACGTTGGAAAAGACCACAAGGGTGGCATGTAAGCCACGTATGGCGGCTGCTGAGCATAACTCTGCGCTGTCTTCTGAGGTGAGTACGCCTGGTTATTGTACGGGAGTAGGTACCCAAAAGGAGGTACATAGTAATAACCCGGGAAATAAGCTTGATTCCCAGGTGTGACTGGAGCATTCATGATTCCGGCAGGCATGATTACCGGTTGATGGGGTGGCGTAGACAACGCTGCTGTAAGAGCCGCTGTATACAGCGGTGGCATAGCGTGCGTGATAGGCGGCTGATAATACTAGGCCATGCTCATCTGCTGTGTAATGTTGCCTGGACCCGCGGATGTGATAACGGGCATGGTGTTGTGACGTATAGTCTGTGCACTTGTCATCGATGGGTAGAAACAATGGTGGTTGTGGTGGTCCACCGGTCATAACTGCCATGAGGTGTATGCAAGGGGGTACACAGCTGTCGTCCCAGAGGGAGTGACTGAGGCGTTCGCAAACCCCGGTGGTGCTTCTGCTTCAAACTCCTGGTCCAAAAACCTGGTTATGGCGGGTGAAGCTGGCATAGCGGTAGCCACAGAACTCCTCACCAGTAACGGATTACTGGTTATCACTGCTTGGTTTGGTGTTGTTGCCGTGTTCTGATCGTTTGCCATTGGGTCTAAGTTCACAGATGTTACCGAATGGTCCCATGGACTATAGCTGAAACTTTGCAAAACCACAGGGACTATCCGTGCATTTTACTCTATTTATTAAGATACAAAAGATAATGATCAATTATTGCTTGGATTGTGTGTGTCGTAGTCAGTGGCGGACCCAGAAAAAAATTTCATGGGGTGCGGATAAGGGGTTTAACCAAATTTTCAAGGGGTGCGGGGATAATTTTACCTTATAAAATACACTAAATTTTTTTTTTTCAGGGGGTGTGCCCGCCCACCCTGGCTTCTTACTAGGTCCGCCCTTGGTCGTAGTTACTAATCGCGACATCTCCATTTAATTAATTGTGCCATACAGATCTCTGTTAAATGTTAAACATGTTTTGTACTTTTGTAGTCAAATTAAGCCACAATAACCAACCATAGCAACTCCTTTCTAAAGATATTTTAAAATCTTAGCCGGCCGAAGATATGCAGTTTGTCGTTTATTGTAGATGCCGTAGTTAAGAATTAGAACGCCTCTAACCATTAATTTCATAGATGTCATAGTATAGAATTCTGTACTTGCATACCTACAAACTTTTAGATGAAGATGCCACAATTAGTAAGTATGGCATACCCCTTGTAAACACTTTTAAAAAAATGTACCACATTGTCAACTAAAAATTTCTAGCATAAAAAACTTGATGTGCTAAAAGTGGTCTAAATAAATTATCTAAATTAAACCCTAAACTAGACTCTCTAAGTTTTAAATTTATAAAAACAGACTCTCTAAAACCTAGACCACACCACCGGCAAGTGTACCGGTCAATGCAGTATAGCCTAAGTAAGTCCGAGTATCGAACCCACGAGACTCTACTGACTACGTTAACTAGACTCTGACTAGACTGACTCTAACCTAATTGTACTTAACTGTTTTGTTGTTTGGGGGGGGGGGGGGGTTACGGAAAAGCTAAGGAAATCTATATTAAACTAATTAATTAACTAAGAACTAGACTAATACAAAATAGAGCTAAGGCTTGATTCAGATGAGATTGACGACTACCTAGGCTTGAATCCAGTTTAACTAGGAATGGACTTCTAACGGTATTATTGTTGTATGGAGCCGGGATCGTAAAATACTAAACCTTAAGGTATTTCAATGCTAAGACTTCCCGACCCTTCTCAGGAAGAAACCTAGGAAACCCTACAAGGCTGTTATGAACACCGACTGTTAGACTTCCTCTCAGTCCTCTAACGACTCTAAAAGTGCCCTAATACGACTATCTACCTCTCAGCGCGACAGTCTAAGGCAATCCTAGATTCTAACTTGGTTTAATAGACACAGGTGCAATTAGGGAACTAAGATCGACTTCTCTCAAAACCTATCTTAGCTATATACTACACCGAGACCTACTAACTAACTCGAGCCTCTCAGCGACAAGTTAAGCAGAACACTTGATTTTATTAAATTACCAAATATTACTTCTAAGGTTACTTACTAGATTTTCACCCTAAAGGATTAATGATCTATTACGTGATATAGACAGTCACCTAAATCAAGAACCCTAATATAACCCTATTATGTGATAAAGACCGTCACCAAGGATCATATGAAGCAACAAACAATAATAAAATAAATGTCAAGCATGCATGTGCACCAAATCAGAAATTCTAAAACACTTTACTTTCAAGAATCAATCCATAACCGAACAATAAATAACCATTAAAAATCCAAACTTTAATCAAACTATCATCTAACCTAGGTAGTTTAGAAAATTAGCCAAGGAACATAGTCAAGAACGAAAATAATAAACAAGTCTCAAATAACAAAGAAGTCATAGTATCAAGTTTGAAAACAAAAAGTAAAACAAACCGAACAATAACTCGTTGCCTAATCGACCCGAATCTTAAATCCCACTCTTGAAGCTCGATCCAATAAACCTTTTTTCTCTTGATCGCCAACTGTGTAGCCCTTATGATCGCTTCTTCTTTCTCTGATGTGTTCTTCGTGCGTCTTCAGCCGTCTCTGATGTTGTCGATCTCCTTCTGTTAGTTTTTTTTTATTATATTATAATATTGCATATACAATATCTTTCAAAGCCCAACAGCCCCCAAAATTTACGTAATACTATACTAGACAGTTTTGGCGGCCCATGGGCTGGCCTGGTCTTTCTCCTTTTCGAATTCAACAACGAAAACTGTTGCCACCTCCAAGCACATTAATAATTGGCAGCCACACTATCCTTTTCTAATTGGTTCCCCTTTATTATATTATGCAACCCCATTTTTTTAAATATAATATATGGCAGCCACATCTTATTCTATAGAGATAGCGGGTTCAGCCCACTGACAGAAAATAGCAGCAATTTTACTTCGGTCACTGGCGGTCTACTCTACTCAACTGGCTGGTTATTTCAATATCACTCGTTTTTGCTCCATTTGCACCAGAACCTGCCAAAACTCAAAATAATATAATATAATACTAATAATTAAACAAACCAAATAAAAACTATACAAAAACCATACAATTTACACGGGACAAATAAGTGTATTTTACCCCACATCACATACCCATTAGCAGAAAAGTTTATTTGCATACAACAAATTTGCTTTCTTAGTATAATTACGTTTAACATATCAAACAATTTTCACTCACAAATGGTATACAAAATGACAACTATGATAATACTAAAATAACCCCCAAGAGGTGCAGTTCTTGGAGGTTATTTTGTAAAAAATACAAAATGAAATTTCTGAGCAACAAATCCTAAACTCTCTAATCGAGGTTCTCGGCATTGAAAAATCTTCGTAAAATAAATCACACGTGTATATGTTGATATTTAAGATATATACAGTCAAGAAAATCAAGAGCAATAGTGATATATATGCGGATTAGACACCAAAAAATAACACTCAAAAAATGGCTACAATTTGATGAATGTATTTAGTGACGGCATCATATTACTAATTGATGGAGAAAGGTCTGGTGGCAAGAAAAGCTGCTTCCAGAAGGTTGTCAAGTGTTTTCGCTCGACGATTCCATTCTTGGGTGGTTGGTTTGGCTAAGCTTGATAATACTCTACTTGTGCCTCGGAAACTTTGTGTGATACCAATGTTATTAGATCTTCATCGGTGATAATCTTGGGCATAATGGAAGCCGTTAGTCATAATTTGTGCAAGGATGTACAATGCATGCGTATGGCAGGCACGCTTGCTCAACGATTATAGCATGCATGCGCTAGTTGTTAAGAGTGAAACATTCGGTTTCCAAGTAGTTAGATGAGCATTTGATATCGCGTAGAGAAGAGCTTTAACTAGTTACCTTTTTCATCTAAGCTAGAGATTTAAAGCGCAAAAACAGTTGGTTAAGTTCATTTCCATCAAAGTTGTAACTAAGCCGAAGAGAAATAGAACCACTTCGTTAATGATCGATTAATGTGTTAGTTGTTTCGTTTGAAAATGAGTGAATTCAAGATTTCACTATACCTCAAAAAGTTTGGCTTTCAAAGCATGGCGTCCACTGTACAACAATATTTGTAAACCAATTGTTAGTACGTACCAAAAGCATATATACATTTTTTTTAAAGCAAAACCTAGATTATTATAACCGTTGACTTGTCAATTTGGGCTTCTTAAACCAAAATTGAATTTGGTTAGGAAGCCTGGATTAATTAACATGTCAAACATCTTAATAATCCAGAGTTATAACTCTACATATAGAATTGATAATCAGAGGGTTTTGGTTCTGCTTTTGTTTTATTTCATGATAATGAACGATTACATCAGATCCATATTTAAAGGAAAACAAATCACAAAAGGATAAGCTAAGCTAAACATTCGATAACTTAAAATTTAAAAATATGGATAAGCCTTTTCTGTTTCCGTTCTTCGTTATCTCCAATATTCCCCCTCAAGTTGGAGCGTGCAAATCTTTCATGCCCAACTTGATAAGTAATTCTTTCAAATGTTGTGCTCCCAACGGCTTGGTCAAAAGGTCTGCGATTTGCTGTTTCGAATCAATGTGCATTGGCTCTATCTCTTTCGACTCAACTCTCTCACGAACAAAATAGCAATCCATCTCCACATGCTTTGTCCTTTCATGGAAAACTGGATTGTTGGCAATATGTTTGGCTGCCAAATTATCACAAAACAAAGTAGTACTGCCTTGAGGTGGTTCTCCCAATTCTGTGAGTAAGAAGCGAACCCATAAAACTTCACTGACCGCATTAGCCATGGCTCTATACTCTGCTTCCGCTGAAGATCGAGACACCACTGACTGTTTTTTCGACTTCCATGAAATGGGAGCTCCACCCAAGAGTAACATGTACCCGGTCCTTGATCTTCTCGTCACCTGACATCCTAACCAATCTGCATCGCAAAAACACACTAACCGATCCCTTCCTTCTTTCGGCAGAATTATTCCTTGACCCGGAGTGTTTTTCAAATACCTTAAAACCCTTATTGCCGCATCCAAATGATTCTGCCTTGGGTCTGCAACGAACTGACTGAGAATGTTTACCGAATAGGTAATATCCGGCCTACTTACCTGTAAGTACAATAACCGACCCACTAGCCTTCTGTAGGCGTTGGCATCCACCTTCTGTTCGTCTTCCCCAGACCCTAACTTCAAGTTTTGTTCCATAGGGATTGAACTTGGACGACATCCCTGTTGACCACTGTCTTTCAAGATGTCAAGTGTATACTTCCGTTGACTAAGGACGAGCCCCTCCTTGGTCCTGGCCACTTCGATGCCCAAGAAATATTTTAAGGAACCGAGATCCTTGATAGTAAACTTATCGTCCAGTTCCTGCTTTGTTCTATTGATGATACTTAGGCTATTTCCAACAATAACAACGTCATCGACATAAATCAAGGCCGCAACGAAGTCTGCTCCTTTCTTGTAAGTGAACAGAGAGTAATCGGCCTTGGATTGAACGAATCCCAAGCCTACCAATGCATTGGTAAATTTGTGGTACCAATTACGCGAGGCCTGCTTGAGACCGTACAAAGATTTTTTAAGCTTACAAACTCTCGTTTCATTTGGTCTGGAGAAACCCGATGGCACCTTCATGTATACCTCTTCTTCTAAATCACCATGCATAAATGCATTATTCACGTCCAACTGGTGAATTGCCCAATCCTTCTTCACGGCTAACGCAAGCAACGTTCTTATCGTCACTAGTTTTGCGACAGGAGCAAAAGTATCATGGTAGTCGATGCCCTCCATTTGTGTGAAACCCTTTGCCACAAGCCTCGCCTTGTAGCGTTCTACTTCCCCATTTGGCTTGTACTTTATTTTGTACACCCACTTTGAATCGATAGCCCTTTTACCTTCCGGTAAAGTTTCAAGTGACCACGTCTCGTTTTTTTCAAGGGCTTGTATTTCTTTCCTCATAGCTTCTCTCCAATTTTCATCTTGCGCTGCTTGCTGAAAATTTTTCGGCTCATCGTGTCTTGTGATGGCCGAGAGAAATGCTTTATGATTGTCAGTAAATTTATCATAAGAAAGATAATGAGCAAGAGGATGTACCGTAGAGGAAGCCTGGTTGGAAGACGGGTGTGCATGGTCTACGGAAGGCGGAAGCTTGACCTCGAATTCCTTTAAGCGAGCCGGTTGAGATCTAGCCCTTTGGGGCCTTGGAACACTATTCTCGACATTGGGCTGCTGTTGTTGCTGAGGTGGGCCCATGTTATTCTCATCTTCAGCCCACTGCACTTCGTCCGGCCCTTCAAGATTAAAAAACAAATCCGACGATTCCCCCTCTCCACTAGCATCGGCATTAGTCACATTAACTTCAACCTGATTTTCTTCTTCATGATTAGTCAATGGAGGGTTACTAGGTGACATACTGCTTCGTAACCCACTTTCATTATCGAACCCATGGCTAGATCGGTATTCCTCAAGGACTTCTTCGTCCCCTTGATATCGATTTCCTTCCCGATCCGAGAGTGGGAAAATACCTTCCACAAATCGCACATCCCTGCTAACAACCATTTTCTTTTCCTTCAAATCATAAACCTTATACCCTTTTGTGCCATAAGGGTATCCCAAAAATATTCCCGGTTTACCTCTTGGAGCGAACTTATCTCCCTTTGTGTCCGTGTTCCAGTAATAGGCCAAACACCCTAGGACTCGCATGTGTTCGTAGGATGGTTTCCTTTTAAACAGGACTTCATATGGTGTTTTATACTTGATTACCTTAGAAGGTAACCGGTTTATGATATAAGCCGCCGTCATCACACATTCCCCCCAAAACTTAATTGGTAAGCCTGCCTCAAACCGTAAAGCACGAGCTATCTCTAACAAGTGTCTGTGCTTTCGTTCCACGACACCATTTTGCTGTGGTGTGTGAGGGCATGTGGTCTCTAGCACAATTCCATTTTCATTATAAAATGTTTTCATTCGGTTAGAAACAAATTCCCCACCGTTGTCACAACGGACCCTTCGAACTTCCCCTTTGAACTGTGTTTTGACAAGATTGCAAAAGTTTATCAAACAATCACTTGCTTGGCTTTTTCGTTTGATTAAGTATACCCATACCGCTCGACTAAAATCATCAACGATAGTAAGAAAATAATTTCCATGTGTAAGCGAAAAAGTGCGGTAACCACCCCAAATATCACAGTGAATCATGTCAAAACATTCAGACGTTTTTATTGAACTTAATTGAAAAGGAAGTCTAGTCATTTTGGCCCTAACACAAGAATCACAAAAATCATTTTAGAACCCGAAAAATTCACAAGAGAACCGATATGAGACATCTTAACACTTGATGGGTGCCCAAGTCTTTTGTGCCACTGATTAGCTGAAACCGCTACCATCGCCTTTGGACTTTGAACGCTTCCCATCCTGTATAGACCATCTCTGCACTTACCCGTTCCAATCCAGTTCCTCGTGCTCAAGTCCTGTATGACAAAGAAATCGGGGAAAAAGGTGATAGCACAATGCAGGTCTTTAGTTAAACGACTCACAGATAATAAATTGCATTTGAAATTTGGTATGAAAAGGACATTTTTGATTCGAATCCCTCCCTTAAAGGAGAGTTCTCCTCTGCCCTTTACGGGTACATAGTCCCCGTTGGGGATGGTGACCGGGATCTCGTTCTCGTGGATTGAGAGGTTCTCGAGTGCCTCCCGTATGTGGGTCATGTACTCGGTAGCCCCGGTATCTACGATCCAGTCACCTTCCTCATTGAATTTACCTGCCATATTTGCTATTGGTTGAGTGTTCCCCTGTTTCTGCTCCTTTTGCCTTCCAAACAACTTTAACACCATCTCATACTGTTCGTTAGTGAGGCCCGGAATCTGACTGGACCACTCCACCACTGCAGCCCTCGGTTTTGTGACTTCTTTTCTTTTGCCTGGCCACCAGTCAGGGTAGCCAATTTTCTTGAAACATCCATCTTGAACATGTCCGTCTTTGCCGCAAAAAGTACAGTGGCCGGGTTTTTCATTTGATCCTGGTTTATCTACTTTCTGCCATGTGGTTTTCTTCTGGGCCGGCCCACTTCTGTTTGTGGACTGGGCCGTCTGGAACGCGGCTTCCTCGACACCCACCGTATTTTTCTTGCCGGATGCTATGGTTCTCTGCTGCTCATCATCTGCGACAAGGTGATAAGCTGTTCCCAGCGACGGGGTGGGACTCATGGCTAAGATCTGCGTCCTCATTACCGAGAAATCTGAATCCAACCCCATAAGAAACTCGTAGAGTCGTTCCTTATCCTTCAAAACCACCAACTTTTTTCCGATGTCGCATTTACATCCAGCACATTCACAGTGAGGGCTCGGGAGGACTGAGTCGATTTCGTCCCACAGTCCCCGTAACCTCGTGTAATATGCCGAGACAGACGCACCATCTTGTCGTGTGGCCGTGATTGCTTGTTTTATCTCGTAGGTCCTTGGGGCGCTTTCCTTTCCAAACCTTTCTTGAAGGTCATCCCAGATTTCTTTGGCGGTGTTAGCATACTTAACACTCCCTCTGATTTCCTTCTCCATGGCTATGGTGAGCCATCCTTTTATCATTGCGTCGCACCACATCCACTGCATGTATTTTGGATCCTCCTTCTCAGGTTTGCCAATGGTTCCATCAACAAAACCGATTTTGTTTTTTGCGAATAAGAAGTTTGACATCTCTTGAAACCAATCCTTGAAGTTGCCATCATTGAGATTGTCATTGACTTGAAGCTGTTTTGGATAATCCGAAGGATGTAAATAATAAGGCGAATTTACATCGATCGAATCCTTGTTGGCTGAATTGGTTTCGCCTCCAGCCATGTTGTCGAAATTTTTGATGATCTTAATGATGATTAACCTGCTCTGATACCATATAGAATTGATAATCAGAGGGTTTTGGTTCTGCTTTTGTTTTATTTCATGATAATGAACGATTACATCAGATCCATATTTAAAGGAAAACAAATCACAAAAGGATAAGCTAAGCTAAACATTCGATAACTTAAAATTTAAAAATATGGATAAGCCTTTTCTGTTTCCGTTCTTCATTATCTCCAATACTACAAACATTAAATACTCCGAATAATTGAATATGATATTTCTAGTTGTTCTTTTCTTATATATATAACTAGTCTAAGACCCCGTGAGTTTCGCGGGTGGCTTAACACACAAATGTATAACTTAAAATTTTTTAAATAATCCTTCGAAATAAATAAACGTTCAAGTAAGGAAATCCATCGCTCTATCCGCGGTTACGTAATGTATCAAACGAAGTTAGATTCAATCAAACTTTAAAAAAATAAGCTAAAAATAAGGTAAGGCATCTAAAATTTGTTGAGTTTCGAATCAAACCATATACCAAGTAAGATGACAGATGTTGAAATACGCGATTACGGGTTCTATAGCCCAAGGTTCGAAACAAACCATATACCAAGTAAGATTGTCATGATAAAAGGAATCATCCAAAGTTGATGGCCTATGATAAACATATATCTTAACAAAGTGAGATTCTATAGCCCAAGGTTAGTATATGACTCAATACATGGACAATCTTGTAAATATGACTCAATACATGGACAATCTTGTATTCACATTAGCATATTCCTTAGCATCCAGTGGCGGAGCTTGACCAAAAGTTTCGAGGGGGCGTAAAGTGATGGGACCCAAATTTTTTTTTCCTATCGTTATGTTTCAGGTCGGGTCGTCTATTCAATTCAGGTCGAGTCAAATAATAATAGTTCCAAATAAAACTAAAAAAATTCATTCATTCAAAGGACATATTTTTGCACATAGAAAAACTAAATATTGTATAACAAATAAAAGACATATATATAATGATACATTGATACGAGACAAATGGAACTTGGACGAAGAATTACAACTCAGCCCGACGACCTTTAAGATTTTTGAATTCATCAATTATTTGTGAGATATTAAGTTTATTGTGTGGTGGGTAATCTAGGGTTAAACAAATAAAATAAGAGTTAAAATATATTTACCAAACTACCCATCATTTAGGAAAAATAATCGGGGGACGATCCTATATAGTTTTAAAATTTTCGGACGAAAAATCGGACCATATACACTTCTAACCGAAACATTGGGGTGGGCGGGTGCACCCCCGGGCACCCATTATACTTCGCCCCTGTTAGCATCAAAGGCAATCTTCTTTCCAATAAAAGGTAACAACAAATTCCCAGATGTGAAGCCCGGTGCAAAGTGCTAATGAGTATGTAATTTCTCTGCATTTGGTATTTGAAGTGAATTCAGGAACAACTGACACATAGAACCAAAACTGAAATAACAAAAGAAGAAGTACCATCATAATCCGTAGATTACCAGCCCATAAGCATTACACAACAACATAGCAAATAAAATACAAATAATATTCACTCCAAATGTCAGGAAAAAAATATAATTGAAAACCGAGAACCATTCCAGATGGATGCATTAAGACCACCATTAGGATTAAGGTGAGATGGAGCCAGTGTCAATGCTACCCTCTGAACTGTGGATATAGTGGTTCAAACATATTGGCTAGCCATTGATGCAACATTTTCTTACATGTGACTTTGAAATGCAATTGTCTCTACTAATCTTATGGTCCCACTGCCAGAGTTATGATCACCTAGTAACTTATTCCCAGATCTGCCTATTTCTAAAGCAAAGCCAAGATCGAGAGTGTGATTTGGACTTGATTTCTCCTGCATATATTAATATTAATTAATAAACTACATCACATGCAATTGAGCCGGAAATGAATAACTAAAAGGTAAAATGCATTATGCATAAAAGGTAACTAACTGCAATCTCATTCTTAATTCAAGTAACCAACTTTTAGGGCATAAATACCCATCAAAGTTTTTTAATATTTTCAATTTATGGTAAACTAATTTCATAAAATTCGAATCTAGGAAACAATGTTGCAGTTGACATGACAGTAACTTTTGACCAAGTTGACTTATTTATGACATGGCACTTATGTGAGGTTGACATGGCACACAAAATATATACAAATGCTAACCTGACCTAGCCGGAATCAAGAGGAATGACACAAAAGCCCTAAAGCAAAAGAGGTGCAAAATCAGCAGAAGAAGAATCGATGGGAGCAAATATAGGTTCAGCACACATCCCAGCAGCATTTTCGTCCATTCCACTGCATAGCTATAGATTAAATCATAATGTTAGATACATAAAAAATTACAAATTGCATAATTATTATTGCAAGTAATGTCAGGTATATAATATCCAAGGCGTTGTATAGAAAACCCATGTACTTGAAGAAGAAACATGTCTCTCGGGATCAAAGCGCCTTCTGGACATTGCTCAACACCCTCCATTTTAGTGACCTCCAATAACTATTAAGTTTCAAACTTTAGAGTTAATTTGATTTAGAAACAAATATATAAACTTGCCTTTTTTAATTGTAACAATCAACTTTAACTTAGGTGCAAAGATTTTAGGCAATATTAACACACCATGACGTCTGATTTGATTCACTTATCAAAATGAAACATCTAGAAAAATGATTTTTTGAACAAATAGACGACCCAACAATCAGATAAACACTTGAATCAATTGTTTCAATGTTCTAATTGACTTGCCTTTTGTGGAATTGTTAAATGGCATGGATTGCAACTATTTGGGAAACTGAAGTGAATTGTGTGCAGTTGTGCTACTGAAATTTATAAATGATTCTAACTATTTGGGAACTGAAAGTAAAAAAGTTGAGTGGATGAAGTAATCAACTTACTCAGTTCCTTTGTTTCGAAGGATGCGGAATTGTTCAGGAGAAAGAACTGCACACAAATATCTGACGGAATTAAACTTTAATGGCCTAAGCTATTCACTATACATAAAAGTAATATCTTTTACATCAGAGCCTTATGCAAAAAGGCATTAAATCCTATCACATGTGTACATGTCCTGCTACAACACAACCATCATTATAAGTTAATTTAAACCAAACAAAATAGCACTTAAGAAAGCACTTTGCGTGAAATATATTGAAGCAAACCAAGAGATTTAACACATGAATGGCAAAACATGTATACAATATTTGACGAAACATGGAATACATTGAAGCGCTTAGTAAAATGTATACAATATAAGAATCTTATAGAGCCGAAACAATATAAGCACTAAACTTAATGGGTAGCTCGGATACAATATTGACCCGCTTATTTTTAAATGATTTGAATAGGGTTATGTGATATCTATGCGGTTCAAAACAAAAAAGAATGAGCTTAAAGGTGACAATATAACAATGAAAACAAATGTGCACTTAAATGTGTCACTTATATGAACGGGGCAAACCATAAAGGATGATTCATCTTATCAATTATCCTTCTGTTCTAAGAAATTGTTTGACTTCTAAATAGTAAAAATGTCTATTACATGACCTGCAAACTAAAACATATTTGGTCTTTAAATAAAATAATGAAAAACTCTTCTAAATAATATTAATAGAGATAAGAGTAAGCTACAAAGTTGCTCACTGAATATATACACACATATCCATATTCTAAAGTAAAATAGAGAGGTCACATCCTTCAAAAGATTTAGTTAGTTCGTATATTTTTTATTTTATTTTTTGGCATGTATATCCATAACACAACCACTTCTTATGCATAATATTTAAAAGTTAAATCCTCAGTTTGACCAAACATCACATAGTTAATGATAAAATAATTTAGGATGGTTTTATACATTATAAGTACATTTTGTAAAACTTTCACACTATTTGACCCGTTTTCGCTTAAGCTAGATTTTTTTTATTTCACCCTTTTGACCATTAAAGATTTAAAAGAAACAAATTAACCCAAATAAAATGCCACCAAGAACACTATGCACAAACAGAAACTTAATCATTTGAAAAACTTCATAGCAAAGAATGCATATCTTGTTGCCGGTAAGAAGATACATAGAAAATATAAACATATACTTGCATTCTAGGAATAACATATTTGACAATAGTTACGTAAACGAAACGATTAGGGATGAGCACGATACCCGTTAGGTACCGAACCGGGTATTGAAAAACGGGAAGAGTGGGTACCGATACCGGTACCAAATATACCCGATATGGTTCGGTACCGGTACCGGTACCCGATATGGTTCATAGCAAAGAGCATGGTTATTGTGATTGCAATTAAGGTCGGAAGGAAACTAATTTCAACAATATGGAAAGTCCATCAATCTCTTATCAAATACGCGAATAAAGCCCACATTTTTAGCATAATTATAATGAACAAACAACAATTCAATTCATACTTCATTGCACTTACGGTTCTAACCTGAGTAATTTATAGTCCATTTACCAAAAAAGATGTTCATATTAAGAACTTACCATCAATCACAAACAATATTATAGACCGATAAGCAAGAGGCGGTGATAGGAGTTGATTGTCAATGACACCATATAACCTGTTAAGATAACGAATAATTTCAATATTATAAATTTATAACACACGAAACAAAAGCCGAAGAACAAAACTGATTACCACCATGATCTACAAAAAATGTTTTGCATATATGGGTATGCAGCAGAAAAAAATACAAAAACAAAAGTAAGATCTCTCTTCACTTAATTAATAAACCCTATCAATGGAAAAAAACCCCAATTCTCAAAATCAAAAATCTCTTCAACGTTAACCATTAACATAATTCAATCTTTTAACAATCATAAACAAAGATCTTTAAAACCAAATGAAAAATATAACTCTTTCTTTACAATCACGACAAAGAAAACATTACTTGCAAAATAAAAAAATAAAAACCCTCATCCAAAACCCTAACTTAAGAAATCAAAACAAAAGAGAACTTGATGTATATAGGGTAGTTCTCTTTTTTTTTTTTTTTTTTTTTTTTTTTGTGAATGAGATGAAATAATCAATCCATAATAAGAATGGGTTATCCTAGATGCTTTGATCAACATTTTAATCCCAAACAACCCTAAATTGGGGACTGAATGAAACAAATGAAATTTAAACAAAAAAAATCAATCAAACCAGGAAACAATTGTCGGATTTACCTAAAAACGGCATAGCATTGTGTCTTACAAATTACCGGTGACTCCCAACCATTAACGAACGCCGGAAACGTTGTTGTGGTGACGGTGGCGATGCGATAGATTAAAGTCTGAGAACAGATAAATTTATACAGATTAAAGAACAGAGAAATATGCATACAAATTAAAGAATCGTACCTTAGATAATGCTTGACAAATCGGTTGACAACCAAATCGATGTGAAGAAACAGAGGATGATTGATAAATCGATTAACAACCGAATCGATGTGAAGAAAAGACTGAATACGTATGGATTTATAGATCTAGGGTTTATGCAACCAATGATCCTTAAATTTGGGAACTCATTCATATTTTGGAAGATGATCATAGATAAAGATGGAATTCGGATCTTGGTACGACTATTTTAGATAATATGAGAGAAGGATGGAAACTTTCATTATTTGAGTGAAAATGAAACTGAAAAAAGGGATATCAATAGACATCCAATACATTGCCGCTCAAAACAATATTGAGACATACAATCACATGACACGTGGCATTAAGTTTTTTAAGAATAGGACAAATGGCATAAGTTTGTTTTGTTTTATTATAAGGTATAGATATTGAGAAAATAGCTAAACACATACATGAAACACATACAATACAATACAAATAAACATACCTAAGTTTTCCAAGTGTAAGTCCGGCTTCATTAGATTTATGAATTCCAATATCTTCAGGGGAGACATAATTTCATATGTACTTTTGTTCTTTAGGACCCCATCCTAAATAATAATAGACAAACATTAGAACAAGCAAAATGTCTTAAAATCTCTATGTGACTTTACTAAAATGTACTTTTGTTCTTTAGGAGACTTAATTGGGGAAATCTCGAAATTAGCCAAGAATTGGTCAATATTTCGAAACTAGCTAAAGAAAACATCTTGTAGAGACGCCACCACGTTGCTGAAACGTCTTGACAATGGACCAATCACTGGCTGCCACGTGTTCGACAACGCTGAAACGTCTCAGGAGTCTTAGCTGAGACGTCTTAACATGGCTTGAGACGTTTCCACACGGCTTCATATGGCTTGAGACGTTTCCACATGGCTTGAGACTTTTCTACATGGCTTGAGACCTTTCCACATGGCTTGAGCCATTTTCACATGGCTTGAGCCCTAAAATGACATTTAACTCTTTATAAAATTAACCTCAAATTACGTTAAATATATATAAAATTAAATAAAATTTAACTCTTTATAAAATTAATCTTAAATTACGTTAAATATATATAAAATTAAATAAAATAGTTGGTTGTTAGGATTTTTCATATTTTTTAAAGTTTTTTTACTTTTCTTAAGTTTTAAAGTCTTTTAGAGTTCTTATACACACATACATTTTATGGTGTAATTTTTAAGAAAAAAAGAAACGTAAACGTAGAAAAAAGATATAAGAGTTTAAAAATCGTGAGGAAGATTAGTTTAAAAATTGAAAATATGTTTTAAGTAATCGTATTATGTTACAAAACTTTTAATTACTAAAACTTTTAAGATTATGAAAAATTATTCTTTTGAAATTCCCATATGTATTACAACATGGTGTGTATGTATGTGTGTATAAGAACTCTAAAAGACTTTAAAACTTAAGAAAAAGTAAAAAAAAAAACTTTAAAAAATATGAAAAATCCTAACAACCAACTATTTTATTTAATTTTATATATCTTTAACGTAATTTAAGGTTAATTTTATAAAGAGTTAAATGTCATTTTAGGGCTCAAACCATGTGGAAATGTCTCAAGTCATGTGGAAATGTCTCAAGCCATGTGAAAACGTCTCAAGCCATATAAAGCCGTGTGGAAACGTCTCAAGCCATGTTAAGACGTCTCAGCTAAGACTTCTGAGACGTTTCAGCGTTGTCGGACACGTGGCAGCCAGTGATTGGTCCATTGTCAAGACGTTTCAGCAATGTGGTAGCGTCTCTACAAGATGTTTCCTTTGGCTAGTTTCGAAATGTTAACCAATTCTTGGCTAGTTTCGAGATTTCATATGTACTTTTGTTAATTAGTGATCGAATGTACTTTTCATATGTACTTTTCTTATGTACTTTTCTTCAGGAGACATAATTTCATACATAATTTCATATGTACTTTTCATATGTACTTTTGTTCATATGTACATAATTTCATATGTACTTTTGTTAATTAGTGATTGAATGTACTTTTCATATGTACTTTTTTTCTTTAGGAGACATAATTTAATATGTAGTATTCTTCAGGAGACATAATCTTTAGGCTACTTGGTATGGGGTTCGTTCTCGGTCCGGCTTGGTTCGGCGACGGAGGGAACACCGTGCCGCCCCCCCCCCCCCCCCCGCGTCCCGTCATCCCAGTCCAATTCTTGCCGTTTGCGACGATCCAAATAAGGTGGGGCCCAACCAAAAGTAACCGTTGAAAAAAAAATTAATTTCTAATTAAAATTAAATTTTCAAACGGTAATAATTCAAAAAATCCCTCATTTCACTTCCATTTTTATAAATACTCACCTCTTTAACTATTTTTTTCACAACTTTTCACCCACTACCACCCCATCTCTCTCACATTTTATAACCACTCTTCCCTTTTTATAAAACTCATCATATTTTATACCGTTTTTTACCCGCTACCACCCCATCTCTCGCTCAAAAATTATCATGGCTTCACCCATTTCTTCCATTTCTTCAATTTCTTCTATGTCTTCATCGTCTTCGTCTGCGTGGTATTCATCATATTCGGATGATGATGATATTATGCACAACATGATTATGAACGCGGCTCAGGTCTTTATGGCGGCTGATGAAGGGTCGTCCCAACGGCTAACTAGACGAGCAAAATATAACCGAGACCAAGAAGGTATTTTACTTTTTTTTCCTTATGTTTTATATAGATTTGAAAATGTATTTTATAATTAATTTCATTTATGTTTCGTTTTAAATTTATAGCCGGCCACGATAAACTACTAGCCGATTATTTTGCCGACGAACCCATGTACCCAGCCGAGATTTTTCGACGTCGGTTCCGCATGAGTCGTCCACTGTTTTTACGTATTGCAGGCGACATGGCCCAGCCTGATCCGTTTTTACATTGCGGAACGACGCTAGGGGGCAAAGGGGTTTCAGTAATTTACAAAAATGCACGTCGGCCATTCGCCAACTTGCGTACGGTTACGCACCCGATGCATTAGACGAGTATATTAGGATGTCTGAAAGAACCGCACGTCGATGTTTGCACAAGTTATGCGAATGGGTTGTCAAATTGTATAGCAAGCGATACCTGCGGAAACCGAACGCAAACGACGTTCAAAAATTATATCAAGCACACGAACAAAGACATGGTTTCCCAGGAATGCTCGGGAGCATTGATTGCATGCACTGGCCGTGGCAGAACTGCCCAGTCCAATGGCAAGGTCAGTATACTAGGGGAGATCATGGACATCCGACTATTATTCTAGAGGCGGTTGCGTCACAGGATCTCTGGATCTGGCATGATTTTTTTGGTCTACCCGGTTCGCTCAATGACCTTAACATCATATACTAGTCACAGATATTTGAGGATGTAGTGGTGGGTATAGGTCCAGACACAAGCTTTACAGTTTCGGGGGTGGAATACAGGCGAGGTTACTACCTAGCCGATGAGATATACCCAAAGTACTCGACAATCGTTAAAACTATTCCGCACCCGACATACGACAAAAGAAAAAAGTTTGCGAAGTTTCAAGAGGGTGCGAGAAAAGATATTGAACGGGCTTTTGGTGTTCTACAAAAAAATGGCACATCATTGAACATCCAGCACGTTCGCAAACACCAAAGAGGTTACGACAAATTATGTACGCTTGTATCATCCTTCATAACATGGTCATTGAAGACGAAGGTAGAGCGATATGCGAGTACGACGAAGACGCGTCAACTGGAAATACTGTTCCAGTTAGTGCGGAACAACAAGATTTGAACATGTTCGCTCTACGTAACGAGTACACACATCATAACCTACAAGCGGACTTGGTGGAGTACATTTGGAACAACGCTCAAAACGAACCCGGCCACGACATGGAAGACGAAGACTAGTAGCTTATTTTAATATATTAGGATATTTTTAAGTTTATTTTTTTTAAGTTTATGTTTTTTTTTAAATTTATTTTTTTAAGTTTATTTTTTTTAAGTTTATGTAATGTTTTTTAATATTAATGAAAATATTTTGTTACTTTATTTGTTAAATGTTAAAAAAAAGTTGAAGATTAAAAAAAATAAAAAAACATAAAAGTGGTGGAGGATGATGACTAGGACCATCTTACCATTCCCTCTAGTTTTGGAGGATGGACCATCCTTGGGAGGAATATGACATGGCGCCTACGTGGCGGATCATCCTCCAAGGATGGTCCATCACCATACCGAGTAGCCTTAGGACCCCATCCTACTTATACTAAAAAGTCTTAAAATCTCTATGTGACTTTACTAAAGTTGTATATGTTTTATTTAATCACCAACAAATTAACCTGATGGATTCCACTTTCATGAGAAAATGCATTAGCACCAACAATGGGCTTGTGCGGTTGAACCCTCATCCAGTATAGTCTTCCACCTAAATAACACATGTAAGTTCAAAGTGAATTACACTGCGATCTGTCGGGATTCATGCGTCAGCAACAAACACCACAACGTCAAAAAGCGTCGTAAAGAGCCAAGTGTTGAAGTATTATTAGAAGTAAAGTTCTTCTACATACCATCTTGCTAGTCATAGCAATGTGTTTTGTATCTACACCGGTGTAAAGACCACCTAGTAACCCCCTTTGCATTTTAGAGTCATTACCACCTATAATCATGAGATGTAACCAACTTATATATATTCGCATAACGGTTTTGTTGAACTATGAATTAAGAATATTAAACATTACACACCTCTTTTTTTTTTAACAATGAAGTAATTGATATTATATAATAATTTACATCGAGATAGTTGGTAAACGGGCAACAAGCTGCGCCGCTACCCCTTTTTGAATAGCAAAACTAAGCCTTTTAAAAACTACGTCCATAGATCTCGGGGTCATAACATTACTATGCATGACCCTTTGAACTCAAAAATAGGAACAGAGCCCTTATTAGACTCGAACTTAAGACCTCAAGTTTACCAGCTCTTTCTCCAATTCCATTTATCGTTACTTCTAATTGTCTTGCACCCGAATAAGCCCCCTCCAAAGTATTTGCAACAAGAAGTCCAAGATCACTATGGCAATGGGTAGAAATGACGACATTTGTAACACCATGCGTGTTAGATTTTATGTCAGCAATCAGCTGCCCAAACTCGCGAGGCCAGTTATAACCAACGGTATCAGGAATGCAAAGAGTCGTTGCCCCAGCTTTTATCACCTCGCCTAGGACCTCATATAAAAACTCTCTCTCCGATCTATACTTTAAGAAAACATAACACAACACTAATAAATAATCGTTGATGTCACACCTGGAAAGTAAAAATGAAAATAAAATCGAAATGTGACAGGTAACAAATATTAGATAGGCAGAGAAAGAAAAATGATTGGTTGTTTTAACAGTTTATTTATAGTTAATTGAGACAAATGAGTCATACATATAATCAATCATTAGTTACTGAATTTTATTGCACAATTTACCTTCCAGCATCTTCCGGGCTAAACTGAACATCATTACAACCCAAACTCCTAGCATATGCCACCATGGTCCTAGCCTTTTCAATAACTTGTTCCTTAGACATCTTTAACTTATGCTTCATATGAATCTCACTGGTGGCTATAAATGTATGTATCCGCTGGTATTTGGCATACTTAACAGCCTCCCATGCTTTATCGATATCATTCTTGTTGCATCTTGCAAGGCCCGAAATGACGGGGATATGACCATCATCACTTGCGGCTGAGTTACCGACCTCTTGTGCTATCAACTTAACAGTTTCTAGATCGGCTTTGTTGGAAGCCGGAAACCCTGCTTCGATTATGTCAACGCCTAGCCTTTCGAGTTGATGTGCAATGGCCAGTTTTTGCTTCGGGGTCATCGAGGCTCCGGGTGCTTGTTCACCGTCGCGGAGAGTAGTGTCGAAAATGCGAATGCGGTTAGGGTCTTGGATATGGTGAGGAATGTAGGCATTGTTAAGGGTGCATGTGATCATTGAGACTGATTTTCGGGGTAGGGTTTTTGATGGTTTGAAGTAAGAGAACGTACGGGTGGTGGTGGTGGTGACAATGGTGGGACCGTGGATGCTCGAAGAAAAGAAACTAGAGGTGTTAGAGAGAGAAGTTGCCATGCAAACAAAGCTTTTTTTTTTTAATTAGTGATCGAATGAGAAAATCTGATAGACTATGTATAATGATGGATTGTTGATCACTGTGTATATAGACGATTAGATGGTCTTTTTCCGAATAGTTAGGTGTAAGTTTGTGATTTCTTTTGATTTTCCATAAAATTATAATAGTAGCACATGTGAGATAACATTGACTTTGTGTAGATACGATATATGTAATGAATCAAAAAGGGAATGGAGGATACAACACATGTGAGATAACATTGACTTTGTGTAGATACGGCATATGTAATGAATCAAAAAGGGAATTGAGGATACAACATGTGGGGCACGATGAAACATAAAAGATAAAGCACGTGAGACTCGCTTATAGCAACTTCTTTTATGAAAAAAATAAATCTATACTATTATAAAAAGGAGAAGTGACGTACACAAAAGTAATTTTACATGGCGTCCAACTTTTGAAGCAATGTGTACAGCTAATGAAAGCCTATTTTATAAGGGTAAAATTGTAAAGAGTACACATTTTAAGACACCTGAAAGGGTATAACAGTAATTCCACGTGCACCCTCTACTCACACCCCCAAAATCTTTTCCTTCTCTGCCCTCAAGAAACCCAATAGACATCCTCGTAATCAAACCGAAGAGTAAATGCGTTCCTCTCTTCACCTTCATCACCCTTGCCCTGCCCATAGAGAGAGAATCAGGAGAGTAGGAAACGATCTGCAATTACCTCAATTGGGAGTAACTGCTGGAAGACATTTACTCATCTTCGCTCACTCATCTTCGCACGATTAAGAGGTCTGATCCCATCTTTACTTTCTTTCATCTCTTAACTCTCACGTTTACCACAGTTTGGTCGATTATGAGGCAGTGGTGGCTCAATCGGAGCGTCAGAGGACAGGGTTAATACTGGTTTACATGTTACTTTATATTGATTTTTCTATGATGTGTTGTTTTGGAGTAGCTTTTTTATCTTGATTGTCGGCCAGCCAAAAGTTTTGCACCACTATACATTTCTTAAGTTGAAGATGTTCCTGTTAAGATGTTGAAGTAGCCTCTAGGGTTCGTATTTCTTCTTAAGATCGGACAGGTAATGCAGTTTATCGAAACCCTAGGGTTCGTATTTCTTGTTAATTTCAGTTTAATTTCACGATTTGATGAATGCTAATTGTGTGATTAGGTTTTGGTTTTAGATTAAGATCTATTCGTTGAATTCTTGTTGAATACAGATTTTTGTTAACAAAAGAATCTGTTCTTTGTGTATCTGTTAAAGCTTAAAGCAAGTGGATCAATTGGAATAAAAATCAGGTTAGTTATTTTTCGTTACACAGGACGGGATATTCGGATATTGATATTTATACATGTGTTTCTGATTTTTTATGGTGTTATAGGTATTTGATTTGAATGAAAATGCTCGGGATAAGGTGCTACACCAGTTATATTTTAATATAGAGAAACTGAAGCATGATGGAGATTCGTTGGCCCCTGAAATCTAGAAGAAGTTAAGGATTATAGTAAGTTTGTTTAGCGTTATCTTTTTTTTATTTTATTTTTTTATCATTTTATTGTTCCTATTGTTTATCAGACGTGTGTGTGTATTAGGTTGCAGGTGGTGACGGAACTGCCGGTTGGATTCTTGGAGTGGTATCTGATCTAAAGTTAGCTCGGCCGCCCACGGTCGCCACAATGCCGCTAGGAACTGGAAACAATCTACCATTTGCATTTGGTTGGGTATGATGGTCCTAATAATTTTTGTATTATTTGACATTTTGAAGCTGAGTTGGTGAAATTGTTTGTTTTGAATGAGAAGCTTAACGGTATTTATGTTGATTTATAGGGGAAGAAAAACCCTGGCATAGACCTTGAATCTGTGAAGATGTTTCTGAATTTAGTGAAAGATGCTAAAGAGATGAAGGTTGATAGGTAAGGTTATTTAATTTTTTTTAATATTGCATAAGAAAGAAAAGAATAGGAAATCCTAATTTGAATTTTGCTGGTATCTATCTGTCAAGGTGGTCCGGTGGCATAATAAATGATGTATATCTTGTTTAATTTCGAATAAAATTGACCAATCTAGAAGCGAAAAGATTTGATGTTTATTCTCCAAATATAGTTTTTTTTTGTTTAAAAAGGAATTTTAATATCTGCAGGCTGCAACCACAGGAGCACCTCGCCAATTAAAATCACTAAACGTGTTTTAATATCAAGCCTCTATTATTCACGAGGGAAGATACATTCTGAGCTTATTTTCACAACTCGAAAGACCCTCTCTCTCACTGTTTGAAGATCGCCGGAGCTTCGCCAGAGGAACCCAAAGTCGCCGGAAAAACCCTCTTGCTCTCCATCGTCGGTTTACCTTTCTTTTAGTTGTTCATATATTTCGTCTCTCCATTTTATAAACATACAATAGCTTGTTTGAATTAAAGTGGCAAACAAAAATGTAACAGTAATAAGTCTGGTCAGGTCAGATGTAGTCGGGTCAAGGGCCGTTTGGGTCAAAGTTAAGTGTAGTCGGGTCATAGGCATATAAATGGCGGTTGAGGTACAATAAAGGAAATAAGGAACGGGTTTAGAGTTAGGGGTGGCCAGTTGTTTGTTTCTTTACCTCGAGTTAATGTTCGAGGCGGATATGAATGAACGTTCGTGTACGGGTCATTTTTATTGGTATTAAAGTGTTAACCTACTCTGGTTATACTTGGTTGGTATAAAGAGAGAGAAACGGGAGTGAGAGAGAGGGAGAAGTAAGGAAGCGGTCGGTGGTTTCTGAAGGCAATCGGATCTTCTTCCCAATCAATGAAACAGAAGGTTGCGGAGGCGGCGTCTAGGTGTTCGGATTTCTTTCCTCCGGCCATTTGACTGACGTTCAGCTGTTGCAGTTCAGGTATCTCTTACTTTTAAGTGATTCAAACTTCCTGTTTTGATGTTTGTCATATCGTATACCCTGTCATGTTTGGGCGATTTTAAGAAACAAAAGTTATATGATAGCAGTAACATACCAATTGTAGAGCAGCCTGGCTTTCGGAGGTAACTGCCTCCTGCAAGGTGATGTCCTCGAAAATGCCAAAGAAAATGATATAATGTCATCGAAAATGCCAAAAAAAATAATATTTCATGCAAACTTATGGAGAAAATGATATAATGTCATCGAAAATGCCAAAAAAATTCAGGTAAGACCTTAAGCTATTGAATCTGCATCCTCATAGCAAGAACATCTCTTTTTTTTTTTAAATTATTATAACTTGACATATATTCAAAAGCAATTGCACTTTACATCAATATCGCAGGTAAGCGAGCAACAAGCTGCGCCGCTACCCCTTTCTGGATAGCGAACATCTCCAGATGCATCTTCGTTTATGGTAGCCTAAAGTGATAAAGTTATAGCACATCAGATATATCAGTAACCACAATGGAAGATAATTTATTATGATACAATGCAACCTTTTTTTGCAAAGATTGAAGTAACAATCTGTTTTTATTCACATCACAGGTATGCTGTCTGAAACAAAAAAGAAGGAATGAACATACATGATTTTTGATGAACTTTGCACGTTGAGCGAACTTGAGTGTGCTCAGTGTCTCCAATGAATTGCTGCAGCATCATACACAGGTTACTCCATTATGTACTTAATAAATACAATATTTAAGGACAGCAGAAAAATCTCATGTACATTTTGCTTTTGTGACAATGAACCTTTGAAAGTCATCATGTTAGGAACTAGAAAATCAAAGGCTGGTTTTATTGAAAAACTAAGATAGTCGGCCCAATTCGAGAGGGGCTTGATTATATGTTACATATATATACATAATTATAATTGCATGTTTTAAAATGAACAAAAAACTATGAAGGTTAAGCAGCTGATTCGGTTTACGTGGTTGGTTTTAAGTTCCAGTCCATCAGCCAATCATAAACCTGGTTGTCCAAACTGTAAATCGTGGACCGGCCGTATGAATCTCAAACCAGTTGGACTTGTGGTTTGGATAGTTTGGTCGGTTTCGATTGTTTATGAGCACCCCTGATAAATAAAATTCTTGATTATATGTAATTGGTATCTTATGGGTGTCTTCATTTTGACAGGAACCTTCACTTTGTATATGCTACTGTGTGCTGCTACGGTCGCGTGTGTGTTCATTTTGGTGCCAGAAACAAAGGGAAAGACATTGGAGGAGGTACACTTTTATCTGAGATAAAATGCTCTGCTGCTGCTTCATCCTTGTGTTCTATTAGATGTTTAAATAGCCTTTCTTTTATTCTTTTGTGGTGCTGGTAGGGGTTGTAATGTATTTGGAATTTATGATAATTGTATGGGAATGCAATAAACTTTAGAAGTACCATAAGAATATCATGTAATAATCTTATAAGAGAAGAAACTAGACTAGAGAACTAATGTTATAATGTAAGTGTAGCAGAGATACATAAACAACTTAAACGACAAATTTGAAGAGAGATAACACTTTGGTTTCTATCTGATATACTCTTGAATGTACGTTAAGAACCATCAAGTATATGATTCTAAAAGCACTAGGTTAAGTAACCCGTTTTTGATAGAGACCACTTGAATAGTATCATGTGCTGCGTTGGCCTCTTTTGTTGGCCAATCAGTTAGACCCTGTGTTATGTAGTGTGAGGGTGATAGTGAAAGGCATGCCATGTAGGCGCAAGTGCCACCAAGACATGAGGGGTGCCCCTCTCACAGCCAATATGTAATGGAGTCATCACATTCACCCTCCCTCAAATTTGTTCAATTACGAGCGTGAGGGCAACCCCGCCTGCCCCGTTCTTGACCATTCACTTGGGCGTGGTGTTTGTGTGATAGTGATGCATACGCGGGTAGCCCTCCTCTCACGGATAAAACAATAAAACTATACCTATATGATAGTGATGCCGTATATTGTCGACTCCGCGGCAACGCGCGGGTTTCCCACTATAAAACCAAATAACTGAGATTTAGTACCAGTTTTATCCAATTTAGTTCTCGGTTTAGAACGTAGTGAATTGAATTTTAATAATGCAAAGTATTATAACTCATTAATTGTAAAAATTCATACCAATAATTTAATCAATTGCACCATGTATTATTGATAATATTAAAGTGAAAGTAATGTTTAGCATAACTAAGGAGGATGCAAATAATATATAGCTCAGAATATTACACTTTGTACATGTAAAAAAGAATAAATAATAATGTAATACATAAATACGTTATACATTAACATCCTCCCGTAAGCGAAACAATGGCAGTCGGATACCCAGCTTGTCACGGAAGAGCTTAAATTGATGACATGACACGCTTTTAGTGAAGATGTCTGCAACATGGAGCTTAGTTGAACAAAGCAGGTGTGCAATTTTCCTAAAGTAACTAGTTCCCTTATAAACTAATCGTAGAGATCAATGTGTTTGGACCGCTTGTTGGACGCTAAGCTTTGGGTGAGAGATATGGCACTTTTATTATCAAATAATATGGTGGGGCGGTTTGATGGAATAGTACGAAGTTCGTGAAGGAGATGGGTAATCCATACCAGCTCAACAGCAGTTGAGGCTAAAGCCATGTCTTCAGACTCACAACTGGAGCGATAGACAATTGATTGTCTCTTGGCACTCCAAGATATAAGGTTGCCCCCAAGGAAGATGGAGTAACCAAAGGTTGATCGTCTAGTGACAATGCACCGAGCCCAGTCAACATCAGAGTATCCCATAATGGCCGTTTTGGTTGGACAGGATAAAGTAAGTCCGAATGTTGTGGTGCCCTTTATGTACCGTAAGATTTGTTTACATGTTGAAAGTGATATGTGGTTGGTTGCTGTAAAAATTAGCTGACACCGTAAGACCCGGACTTATAATATATATAATTTCGCAATTTCATAAATGATTTGAGAGTCTAGGATCCGGCGGGTTTAGACGAAAGTTTGGAAGGAATAGAACTAATTCGGTAGAACGTTATTAAGAAGAATGGAGTATAAGAAGAATAGTCGAAAGCTTCGTTCATACCGAAAGAGTTTACATCATTTACAAGCTGGAATTTCTCCGGCATTTCCCCTTTGGGAACCAAAACTTCTCCTCAGCTCTCACTCACAACTCCTATATATAGGTTGTACCCTCCGTGCAAGTGAGCTTTGGACGAGTGGACACACCCACTCATGCGAATGGAACTTTTACATTACAAAACCGTATTTTTCACTCCCATCTATTCAATATTCAACACACGCTCTATCTACCATATTCGCACAGTGACGGACACACAAAATATGCACTAACAATTTCCCCCTTGTACGTCACTGTCGAAGCTTGATCTTTGAAAACTAGAGCTATGTTTGAATATTTTGCAACTTCAATTAGGCATCCTGATATCTTCGATTGATTCCCCCTTGATTGATGATTTGGACTTGCATTAACTTCATTATGCACAAATTCCCCCTGAAACGAATCTTCAGGTCTTTGTTTACACGGTTCCTAACCTCCTCCGATTTGCTATACCGCAATCTTCACGAATAATCATCAACTTGAAATAACACAACCCGATCCCTTCGTTTCGTCTTTAACCAAATCCGCGTTCGGTTTTTGGTTTACCACTTCAGCTCAATCTTTTAATCTTCAAAAACCCAACCGGCAATTGATAGAAACTTCGAATCACGACACCGGTAAACTTCAAGTCTATGAATACCCACAAAAATCTAAAATCCCGTTTTCCGTAATCACCTTTAAGCATACTCCTAAATGATTGATCAGTGTAAACGGTAATCTCCACAATCAGCAAATCTTTATCGGATAACAATTCATCTTGTAACACATTCAGATCTCAGAAACATTCTTATACGATCAGATTCATATTCTTCCTCTTCAGTCACGATAACAGATGTATAGTCTTCTTCGTTAGTTCCGGCAGCAACTTAATCAACAAACATCGTCATTCCTCGGCGGTTAGTCCAAAAAACAATTCCTCTGCTTGAAGATTAACCATTCTGATACTTTAGACTATCACAAAGTTGTGATATCTTTTAAGTATCGACAATACTATTGCATCTCCTGACGCTAATCCTGCTAACCGGCTTGACGAAGACCCGGGACTCAAACCCTAAGACATCAATCTAAAAAATCTGAACTTCCCATGATCACGAACTAACGAATCCAGATCTTTTGTATCCCTGACAATCTGAAGTCGGAACCACCCGAATACTGTTGCATGTCACGAATCTCAAAAACGCCGGAATTTCAATATATTCTATGAAATTTTTATTCCCGCTCATTTTTGAAAATTCTGACTTCTCTAATCTTTGTCACTAAATTTCCCTCTCAAACTTGGCAATTAAGTCATTTCTATTCTCTGAAAAATCAACTATGCCGAAAATGTGTCATTTTGGCCCACAAAAGTCAGTTTTCATCAATGCGGATTTTCGATTTGACCCATTAATAGTCAGATAACCCAGATGATAAACATTTTGCATAGGTATCATGACTACCCCACTATCTTCACTACTCTGTGATCGCATCATCATATCTGTTCTCTGAAGCCCCTGACGGTGTCCCCGAACAACCTGTATTGTCGGTAAAAATTCGAAAAAAATTTCAATCACCAAATTTTTTCTGGACACTCGTCTCATCACCGCGATAAAAAAATGCCACTTTTTTAGGCATTTGGATCATTCGTGCGAATGGTGTAGGCCCATTCGTGCGAATGAGATAATTTTGAATGAATGGGTGTCCTCGTGCGAATAAGCTATGTCTTTTCGTGCGAATGGAGAATTTCCATTCGTGCGAATGAACCCTGCTCGCTCGAACGATGCCGATTCAATTTTTCGATCCAAAATCTTTATTTCTGCGAATTTCATAATGATACTTCACAAATATGAACGAAAATCAATTCCGAATGTAATGATGTCTTCAATTTCAAAATCCATCCGTGAATTGACCTTCAATTTGATGTTTTACGTCTAAAACCCCCTAAAAACCCATAATTCATGAGCGTAGGTGATTCAATCAACTGTTAGATCGATTTAATCGGTACCGTAGCTCTGATATCAATTGAGAATCCAGGATCCGGCGGGTTTAGACGGAAGTTTGGACGGAATAGAACTAATTCGGTAGAATGTTATTAAGAAGAATGGAGTAGAAGCAGAATAGTCGAAAGCTTCATTCATACCGAAAGAGTTTACGTCATTTACAAGCTGGAGAAAATTTCTCCAGCATTTCCCCTCTGGGAACCAAAACTTCCTCTCAGCTCTCACTCACAACTCCTATATATAAGTTGTACCCTCCGTGCGATTGAGCTTTGGACGAGTGGACACACCCACTCGTGCGAATGCACTAGTTTCCCTTTGCGGGAAGGACTCCTTAGTGTGAAGGGAACTTTTACATTACAAAATTATATTTTTCACTCTCATCTATACAATATTCAACACACGCTCTATCTAGCATATTTGCACAATGACGGACACAAAAAATATGCACTAACATGATTAACCTAAATTAATATTTCACAAAAGAAGATTTAACTAATGCAGCTTAAAAGTTTAGTTGCATAACATTAGACGTCATTTTAAATTCCCAAGAAAACATTAAAAAAAGCGGATGTTAACGAGCATTCATGATTGTTCGGTTCCTAACGTGGCATGATCTCCATCCGGTACTCAAACTTAGATATTACCTACCATGGTATAACACACAAACGATTAGTGTTTAAGTTAAACGGCCAAACACATTTTTAAACAACAAAGAAAACATTTTTTTTGTTCAGGGTTCCCCCACGCCACGTGGGGGGAGCATAGTTTCTCCCTTGCATGTCATGGGGAATGCACTTTTCTAGAATGTTACCGGTGTTTTCCAATTTTTTCAACTTAGCCATTTTTTTCAACTTTTTACCAAGTTTGTACCTATCACACCCCAACCGATGACGGAAACATCGGAGTGAGACGAAACGAGATTGTTCGAGACGTCATAACATACTTGAAGGGGTAAGGTCCCAAAAACCTCATGATAAGTGCTTGGGACCATACCACAACCTTACCTTTCAGCCCTTTACCTTGCGCGGCCGCGCACTGGTCTTACCAAAAGAAAGAAATACCAACAACAGTTAACATTTGCGCGCCAAAAGGGAATCATAAATCCTTGCGCCTGCTTCCATAAATAAAGGATGAAAATCCTAAAAACTTCCGCTTAATATCCTGACTTGGATATTATTGCCCATACTTGGGATTTGTTTAGCTGATTCCACACGATAAGGAGTCACACCAGATTGAAACAGTAATCTTCTAGAAGGAGTTCAATCGTGCACCACCAAGACGGTTATAACCGTCTGGACACGTGTCAGCTCCTTAGACGTCCCTGAAATCATAACGATAGCATGTAAATTGGAGAGTAATCTCCACTTGATCACTTTACACGTGGTAAGTCCCCAGCCATCGATCTAAACCGCGATCCGTGTGCTCTCACGACGGATCAAGGAGCTGGACGGAAGGAAATGCAACCGCTTACGGGGTTAGCATCTTTCGTCAACTTTTCACTAACGGGTTTTCCCGCCCATAACTCTCGGTTATAAATATGAGAAACAACTCAGGTATGAATTCAAGTTACAAACACTTGTCAAATACATCTTCTTCTTCGTAACCCATACTTATTCTCACACCGGAGTCGGGTCAAGGAGAGAACCCCTTTTCTCCCCTTGACGAGGCTAACGGTGCTTCTTTTTTGCAGAATTCACTGGAGGAGAACATCAATTGCAATCGAATCAAACGAGAGGAAACCCACCTTTTTATGCGGATTCAAACCCCCTAGATAATTGATTCCGATCGACTATTCTAGTGTTTCTTCATTGGCGCCCACCGATTCCTCTGTCTTATCAGTTTTCATCTCGTTTCGATTCAGTTCTTTTCATTCTCTGTTTTAACATGGCAGAAAATTCATCATCTCATCGGCAAACCGGTCCTCGACCGAACGTCGGAAATAACTTTCAAGTAGAAGGAATCCCAGAGGATGCCTCGGATGACAACGAGGTTCAATCCAATCGAGCAAACGATCCTGTCACTCCAGGAGTGTTACCAGCAAACCCTGCTCAATCAATTCTGCCACCAGGAGAAACTCCAATTTCCTGGTACGTCAGGTCTCAAGGGGCACTAAACGCAGTATACACATAGCTGTGTGCACAAACTGCTCCCCTGACTCAATCACGGAGACCATGATCTCGTGCTCATGCCTCCCAACGGGAAGATTCATCTGACGAAAATACAGAGGTTTATGCCAGATCCACATCCAAACATGAGTACACTCAGTCAGGAAGCCATCAGAGAGAGTATCGTGACGAAGCACACCCCTACCGCAGACAATCAGTCCATTCCAGGCTGGGTCCTCAACAAAACACTCACACCGATGAATCTGATCCAACCTATCATGTGAGTGAAAATACCAGTGTGTTTAACCGCTTGCAGCCCAATCGCAACAAATGCAGACCTCGTGCGGTTTACAACCCCGAGGCTGAGCATAATTACAATTTGATTTATCGCCCTGCGGAAGCAGCGGAAAATTCGAAATTCATCATGGAGATAGCTCTCGCGCCATTGGAGAAAGCAAAATTACCATCTAATGTGGGAAAGTTTAACGGGTTAACAGACCCGGATGATCACTTAAGAGTGTTTACCAGCGCAGGCTTGGTTGGGGGCTGGACCCTCCCATTATGGTGCCATCTGTTTGTACAGACCCTAACCGGAGCAGCGAGAATCTGGTTCGATAATTTACCGGTCGGGAATATTACATCATGGAAAGATCTGCGTATGAAGTTCCTGACTCATTTCAGTCAACAACGACGCTCTATCCGAGACACGTCAGACGTCATGAACATTTGGCGCCATGACGACGAAAGTCTAGAGGACTTTATAACCCGATACAATAAAGAAGTACTGGAAATCGGGGGGGGGGGGTTCACGAACAATTGATCCACGCACAGTTCAAGTACGCGGTCATATGTGATGATATGATTAAGGTCCTGTCTGGGACAGAAGGCCTCCCAAAAAGTTGGGAGAAAGTAGTGGCAGCCGCAAAGGTTTATGCACAAACAGAGAAAAACCTTACCACCAACAGGCCGCCGCCACCACATAACAGACCCGCGGATTTAGGCTCCACTGGCGGAAGAAAGTTTAAAAAATCTTGGCGTGATTCTGGCTCGATAAATCATTCTTCTGAAGATGCTCGAGCAACGATCAACAAACTCACCGCGCAGAGGGAGTCTAAACAGGAGAATAGGGAGAGGCAGTGGACTCCCTTAACAAAGACCCCGGCGGAAGTCTTGAGTACTGAAGACTATCAATTCAAACCTTCGATCCCCATGAAAAATAATCGTGGACAAGACCCTGCCCAATACTGCGAGTATCACAAGGACAGTGGGCATACCACTAACAACTGCATTTCTTTGCGCACAGAAATAGAGAAAGCCCTCAAAAGCAGCGAACTCACACATTTGCTCCAAAATGTGCGCAAAGAGATAAAGCAGATAACTCGGGGTGAGGAGGGCCCAAGCAAAAGGGCAAAAACTTAAAGGACAACTCTATGAATTCCCTGCGGGAAAACATGATCTATCAAACAAAGCGGGAAAGTTAGAGAGTAAGTTAAGTTTCACATAATTATTTTAGCAAACTTTGTAAAAGCCTCTGTGCTCTATCCCTAAATAAAATAGCAAAGTTTCTATTATTCTTGTGTTTTTCTTACAAAGTGCATGCAATTTCTTTTAGTAAGCGCAAAAACATTATGGTAGTTATAAAACAAGCTTCATGAATGGTCAGTGATCACATCACAAGCGACCATAAGTTCACACATGAAGCTTTATACCAACTTCATTCGCCTTACTCAATAAAAGTAATCGTACTCATGCAAAATATTGTAAAACGAAAAACATAGTATGCTATTTTCAGCGTACAAATACGCCCTAAAAACTATCAAACACGACAGTGTTTTAGTTACTTGCGCAACAGCGCACCAACGAAAAGAGGCATATACATCCCAAATATTACAAGGAAAGTGTTCAATACATTTTCAACCTACGCCAAATCTTCACCCTCATCCGGAAAGATTTCCTTTAGTTGCGCTACGTGATCGTCAAATTGCAGCGCAACATTTATCAGATCCATAACTGGAAGCTGCAAGTTGTTGAATTATGTCTTTAAAGCAGCAAGCGCAGCACCAGTATTCTCGCCATAAGTTGCAGATCTACTGACATCCCAGTCAACCTTTAACGCGCTATTTACATGATGAGAGCATTCAGCATATCCTTGGGCGTACCCATCTCTTCGCGCAGCAACCACTAAGTGTGCAACGGTTTTATCCAGTTCTTCAGAATTTAGCACTGACTCAGCAACCTACGGAAGTAGGAAAGGGTGAATAACAAGAAAGCGCATAAACAGTTCCACAACAGAAAAGACCAAGCAACTTACACAAGCAATTCCACGATCTTTTAACCACGCCATATCGCTCTTTAAAGGTTCAAGCTCGCTCTCCACCGTGGCTCGCGCCGTTTCAGAGTTTCCCAATTTTTCTTCAGTTTCGGTCAAACGGCGGGAGGTTTCAGCCTTTTCAGAATGCGCAAGCTCCAGATCCTTTTTAAGTTGTTCCTGGCCATAAAGCAAAGCAGTAAGTTCTTCTAACTCTTTATCTCTAAGGACAAGAGTGGCGCAAGCTCGTACCTCTCGTTGCTCACTGCGCTCCCTATGAGAACACGCTTCTTCTAAAGCAACTTCTGCATCAGCTTTCTCCTTTTTCAACTTTTCTACCTCCACATCCTGACTCTTCAGTTTTTCAACCTCAGCCATGAGGTTATTAATGATATTACGGAGGTTTACCTTCTCAGCATTATCTTTTTCGCAAATTCTCCTCCAGTTTTTGCGTTCTTCGGAAAGGAGAGTAGCTTCAGCTTCAGCTTCCGCTTTCCTCTTCCAACCTGCAACAGGCCACTCCTCAATTTTTCGATCAACCTCAAATTTGGCCTGATTAGCTTCCAATTTAGCTTTTAGCTGGGCTAAACACTTCTTATCACTAGCAAACTTCTTCTGGGATACCCTAAGAGTTTCCCAGTCTTTATGCATACTATACCACTCATGCACTATGCGATGAGTGGAAGAAGCATGAGAAGCAGTCTCTTCAAGATAAGCTTGATAAGTTTGTTCATAAGACCGGCTTTCTTGAAATTTGATTTCCCCGGGCGGAAATATTCCCTGCAACCAGTCTCGGCACACACGCCAATCCGAGAAAGTGTCACCCTTTCTCAAGTTCCAAACAGGGGCATGTGGCTTGGAAGCATCTTTTTCTGAATAAGTTCTATAGTAATAATCCCCCAGGGTTTCCTCTGGGCGGATTGGAGAACTCGGACCCGCATCAGAAAACGCGCATTGCTCCTCAACAGTAACCTTCTCAACATGCTCAGGCATAGCATCAAAAGGTTTAGGGGAAGGAGTTGAAGTTTTTTCAGCAGTTTGTTCTTTCCCCAGATCTTGAGCAACAGTTTCAGGGGTGGGTGGATTACCAGCACCATCCACAATTCCTGGATCAACAACTTTTTCAGCTTCTGCAGCAACATCAACAGGCTTCTCAGCCTCAACAGTCTTATCCACACCACCATCAGCAGCCTCCGTAGTCTCTAACTGGTTAACAGCAAAAGCATGTGGAGGGGTGGGTGGAAGCTCTTCATTAACCACAGGCTGTGGCTTTGTGGGAACAGGGGAAACAGGAACCTCTGAAAAAACAACAAAATCTGTAAAGATTTAATGCGCATAAAGAAAAGAAGTACAGACAACACTTACCAGGAACAGATTCCGAAATAAAAGCATCTAGATTTCCCTTTCTGGTAATTTTCTTCCTCTGGATCTTCTTAGAGGGCTGACCCTCAACATCAGTATCAGCTTGTTTCCTTTTACCAGCTTTCCTGTGCACCAAGTGTTCAGGACTAGATTCTAAATCAATGGGTTCATTTGGGTTGGATGGAGGTATATCAGCAGTATCTCTCGGTTCAGGTTTCGGCATCCTCACAGTAACTGCAGGCGTAAGACCCTCCAAAGAGTCAGAAACCACCACATAATCACAGCAGGAGTCAGAGGAACGGCGCATACCTTTCTTCTCTCCAACATTTTTTGTTTTCAAAGATTGAGTTTTATCGGTTTCATTCTTCTTCGGCGCAGAAGTAGAAGTCACCGCGCGCCTCTTCCTCTCAGGACCTATACCTAAGTTTGACAACTCACCTACGAAAGCGCAAAGGATAATTTACTCAGAATCGCAACAGATAAAAGCAAAAATAAGCACATAGCTTACCAACGCCAGCAGTAGGCTGAACAGACAGATCCGCATCACGCGGAAGAACAAAGTTTCTCACAATCCGGTCGTACCAAAGCTCCTCATCAGGTTTCTTCTTAATGGTACCCATTCTTCCACCTTCCCTCTTGAACGCGACAACGTACAACGACACAACTACAAGGGAGGAAATGAACGTTTAAAAAAAAGGGGAGGAAAAACCCCAAACTTACCGTGACCGTCCTCCGTATACACTGGCTTGTCATCAAGGTCCATCTTCCAATTCAAGCTCATACTGGCATCGACAAGGGCTTTCTCCGGTAAGGCGATATTGGGAACGTCTTTCAGATCTTGATACCAGTTCTCATCAACAGGGGTTTGAATTGTTTCGACAAAAATATCTTCTTTCCCCCTTAAAACCATCCTCACCGGAATCACTCCGGCTTTGATAAAGAAAATTTTTTGCTTCCAGTCATGGAAGGACTTTGGAGGATGTTGCAAAATCTTCTTTGCAGATGCTCTCTGAGCAAAAGAGTAAAACCCTGGAATACAATGCATTTGGTAAAAAACCTTAAATCGAGGAACTGTCGGCTCGATATGCATCGTTCGGCACACAAACTCAAAATGTCGAACCCTAACCATGCCAATAGGGTTCAATTGGGAGATATGCAACTTGTAATACTCAAGGATTTCAAGGAAAAATCTGGTCACAGGCAAACGAAAGTTGCCTTCACAGAAAAAATCCCAGAAAAGGGTAATATACCCAGCCGGAGCATCCGCTGCCGTCTGCCCCTCTTCAGGGTACAGAGCACCCCAGTTCTCTGGAAATTTCAAATTCCGAACCAAACCGTCAAAGGTCGCTCTGGGCCACTTCAACGGTGGAAGTTCAGTAGACATTTCTTTAGATAAGTCTTCTTGGTGTTCTCCGGTTGACATAAGAGGAAGAAATAATAAACCTTTTTTTTAACAGAAAATGAAGAGAAGAACAGGAAAATTTTCAACAAAAGCAATGATACACTTATATACTCACCGCAATAAATAGCATCGGTAACCGCCATAGCACCTTTTCAGGACATCACAGTTACCCAAGCAACATAGCGAGTGAAAATCAACACAAACGCGAGTACACGCACGCGTGCAAGACACAGACAGTAAAGGACAACTGACAGTGACAGCCTGTCACTCAGTATTTACTGCACCAGTCCTCTCTAAAGTCAAAAATTTTCAAAATCTCCACAAAGTGAACATAAGCAATCTTCTCATAGAAGACTCTTTATTTTTCGCGCCAAAAAGCATTTCCCTCTTATAAGTCCAGTGCTCCACTTATTTGCATAAGTACAACACTAGACTGGGGGGACTTGAAGGGGTAAGGTCCCAAAAACCTCATGATAAGTGCTTAGGACCATACCACAACCTTACCTTTCAGCCCTTTACCTTGCGCGGTCGCGCACTGGTCTTACCAAAAGAAAGAAATACCAACAACAGTTAACATTTGCGCGCCAAAAGGGAATCATAAATCCTTGCGCCTGCTTCCATAAATAAAGAATGAAAATCCTAAAAACTTCCGCTTAATATCCTGACTTGGATATTATTGCCCAGACTTGGGATTTGTTTTGCTGATTCCACACGATAAGGAGTCACACCAGATTGCAACTGTAATCTTCTAGAAGGAGTTCAATCGTGCACCACCAAGACGGTTATAACCGTCTAGACACGTGTCAGCTCCTCAGACGTCCCTGAAATCATAACGATAGCATGTAAATTGGAGAGTAATTTCCACTTGATCACTTTACACGTGGCAAGTCCCCAGCCATCGATCTAAACCGCGATCCGTGTGCTCTCACGACGGATCAAGGAGCTGGACGGAAGGAAATGCAACCGCTTACGGGGTTAGCATCTTCCGTCAACTTTTCACTAACGGGTTTTCCCGCCCATAACTCTCGGTTATAAATATGAGAAACAACTCAGGTATGAATTCAAGTTACACACACTTCTCAAATACATCTTCTTCTTCGTAACCCATACTTATTCTCACACCGGAGTCGGGTCAAGGAGAGAACCCCTTTTCTCCCCTTGACGAGGCTATGATGCGCGTTTAAGTGTCGTATATTTTAGGTGTATATTTTAAGCCCTTTTTAACACTTACTTTAGCCAAGTTTTAAATTTATAAAACACGATATTTTACTAACACTAAACACACATATGGGCAAGTGCACCCATCGTTGAGCGTAGTATAGCGTTGGTAAGATACCGAGGTCGTCCAAGGACACAAGAGCTTTTAATACCGGTTTATCCTCAACGTCTAACCAAAACAAAAGTTTAGAAAAAATGTTTTAAACTAAGAAAAGTAAAACTAACTAAATGCTGAAAATAAAAATAAAAATAAAACAGATAGACAAGATGAATCACTTGGTTCCGACTCGTATCTAGTATAACCTTTGATTATTTCCGCACTTTTGCACATAATTAAGAGATTATCTTAGTTATTGTAGTAGGCCCCTCTTTTGAAGGTGACGTTACCCTCACCCCAGTAGTTTGAGTCAGCAGGGATACAATCCTAAAGGGGTGGATTATTGGAAGATAATGAATTAAGTTATTAATGCAGTATTGTGGTAGGCCCCGCTTTTGGCGGTGACGTTACCCTCGGCTAAGTAGTCTGAGTCAGCAGGGATACAGTCCTAAATAGCCGGGTTATAGTATTAAAGTAGTTAACTTATGAGGGGATCAAAGAGTTTGGACCCCCGCCATCCAATACCGTGAAGTATTGAAGGAGGTCCTACTAAATTTGACCCAGGTCCATTGCAGGACCTCTAAACGCTGAACAATGGCAAGACCTTTACCAAACCGTTCCCTTAACCCCCTACCAGGTAGCCAACATACCTCCATATAGACCGTGGAGATATGAATGGTGAAAATCCTTTATTTTATATAGACAGTAAAATAATGCCAAGACACCACGGACAAACGATAAGGAAAGATCACCTTCAACATAAGTAACTAGTTATTAAAGTCATTAATACAAAACCAAATAAAAAGTGCAAAAGATTAGAAATAAAAAGTATTATACTAGACACTTTGTCTTCACCAAGTGATGTAAGAGACTTAGGCAAACATGGCCTTGATTGTCAAGAACTCTTACGATCAATCTTGGATCCCGAGCCGACTCACACACTCTATGATGGACAATGGATGATGGTGGTGGATGATGGTGTTGTGATGGTGGTGGGTGGTGGATGAAGTGTGAGAGAGGTGGTGTGCCAAGGGATGAGTTGCAATGAAACCAAGCACTCCTATTTATAGGCTGAACAGAAGCCTGGGCACGGCCCCGTGTTCGCTGGGCACGGCCCCGTGCCCGTCTGACACTCTCTCTCTTCATTAATTGTAATTCGCAATTACAATTAATGCGCCTGCAGTACTTTCGGCACGCCCCCGTGTCCGCTGAGCACGGCCCGTGGTGGGCAATAGAAGCTTCTATAGATTTGTCTTTTCTGCTGCTTCATGGGCACGGCCCCGTGCTGGCTGAGCACGGGGCGTGTTCAGCCTTCTGTTTTCTCTATTTTGCTTTGGAAGGTGCCGTTGAGGGTTCGGACAGTCCACTAATGTTCCTTTTCTTGTATTTATGTTGGATTTAGCTGTCTTTTTGCTTCTTTTGTGTTTTTGAGCTCATTTAATCCTGAAAATACAAAAGGAAGACAAAAACACTCTTTTTCCAATATTAGTACTAAAAAAGGGTTAGTTTTATGCCTCATTTGATGTAATTTATATGTTGCATTTTACACACATCAGGCTAACAGTGCTTCTTTTTGCAGAATTCACCGGAGGAGAAGATCAATTGCAATCGAATCAAACGAGAGGAAACCCACCTTTTTATGCGGATTCAAACCCCCTAGATAATTGATTCCGATCGACTATTCTAATGTTTCTTCAATACTAGAAGTGACACTAATTTGAATAACAATATTTCATTTCATATCTAATTCAAGGTACAACGTTTGAAAGGAGATTAAAACAACTTGTTCATAACATAATCAAGCAAAAGGAAATACAAAACATAGAAATTAAGTGTGTTTCTAATCCACCCTAAGTAGATTTCTTCGAGCATCATCATGCATTTCCTACAACATGTATTAAAGTATATGTCAACACAAAAGTTTGACGAGCATACAAGTTTGGTTTACCATAACATATAATAAAACGGTTCTCAAATCCAACATGGCAATTCATATACTAAGTTAAATAACATACTAGCATGCACAACCTGAGTGTCAAACCAAAGATTCCACAAGCGTAATCTTGTCAACGAGTGAACAAGACTGTTTACAATTGAATACTTAACATAGACCATGAAAACGGGCGGTATGCTACTCCTTATAGCGCTATACATGTTAAGGTTGGCTAGCAAAGTTAATAACACGTAGAAAAAGGTATATAAGAGAAAATACATCTTGTCTTAGACACTCGTTTGGACACTATGTATTAGACCATGCGTACTGGTTTGATGAATAATGCCCCCACCCTGGGGCGTTTTCTGCCATGTGGCAGTCCAGTCAGCATGGGGGCATTATTGGGCGTTTTTGCAAAAGTGGCGTAATGGAATAATGCCCAATAACGCCCCATCCAATCATTACACAATTATTCATTTTTTTAAATTAAAAACTTAAAATACTTCATTAAATTAAAAAAATTACAATACTAAAAAATTACATTGCAAAATTTTAAGTTTTATAAAAGATACAAATGGGACAATTAATAAACAAAACTTTAGGGACTGATATAACATTTTTTGAAACTTGAAATGTGACCAGTGGCGGACCCAAGAATTTTTTCCTTGGGGTGCGGAATATTTTCAAAGATTTTAGGCCCCTAGCTGTATAAAAATATCGGTTCATAGCGGGTCGGGTCGGATCATGTAAGACAAAAGAACATCAAACTAAAATTTATAAATCATCAAAAACCCGTCAAACGTCATTACAAATTACAAACGTATTTAAAATTGTGCCCTACAGTTTTTTTTTTGAAATATATCCAAAATATCATCTAAAGATACTAAACACGCCATAAGTTCATTACATTCTTACTCATTGTTCCTAACACATATAATTTGCTCCACAAGTTCATAAAACAACACTAAACACTTAAACAAAATAAACAATCATGTTCAACCATAGCCCATAACTTTCAATTATATTTTTAAACATTCAAGCCCTAATATTAAATGTTGATTACTTGTAACTAATCATTTAAACAAACAAAGCTATAAATAAAACAACAAAATCATTTAACTACAAGTCTAGAACAATAAAAAAATCAAAAAAATATAAAAATATTAAACCCTTACACATCTATATTTTCTCCTAATCATCACATAAAACAAAATAAATAAATATATAAATAAACCATACTAGTTCTATATTGGAATTCTGACGTAATATGGGTCGGTCCAACCGGAATTTTGGTTTTTCCGGTAAAAAAAGCCAACAGGTCGTGAGCATTGGCGTTAAGTCGCTGGGAGTTTTTTGTGGGGCGGGATTTGGAAATGGAATGAGTGAATGGGTTTGGATTATTTTATTTAGTTCAAATTTCTTTAGGTTGGGTTTGGGCTTGGGCTTGGGCTTGTGTTAATAAAAATTGATTGCAGATTTGGTTTTGATTGGATTAAATAATTAAGAGAATAAGTGGTTAATAATTATTTTTTTTCTAAGTGGGTCGGCTGAAAATTTTCAAGGGGTGCGGGTGAAAAGTTACAAGGGGTGCGGTCGGGATTTCCGGCGAAAAATAACACTAAAAAATGTTTTTTCAGGGGGTGCGCCAGCCCACCCTTGGCTTAGGGTGGGTACGCCCCTGAATGTGAACAAATTTTTAAATCAAACCAGAGGGGCCTAATGTGACATGTGACCAAAGTTTTAAATCAAACAACCAGCCTCCATCCCTTCTCCTTCTTCTCTGGTGCGACCTGCAACATCTCCGGCGGACCCAACCCAAAAATTCCGGCAAACCCAACCCAAAAATTCCATCTCCATCTCTCTAAACCACATGGCCTTATCTGATTGGCCAACAAATTGCCCAAATAGCGTGATTCAAAGAACGCCAAAACCAAATTTGCCCAAAATCACGCCGAAACACGCCGGGGTGTAGCGGCTTCTCGGCGTTTTCGGGCGTTTTCTTCGATTTTTTTTATAAATCACGCCCCATTACGGGCGGTCTTAGCATGTTTTCATGGATACTAACTCATCCATTTGAATCCAAACCTTGAGGAATCAAGACTAAGACTAAGATGGAGAGCAACGAAATTCATAATACTCAACCATAATTTGGTTGGCACTATGGTTCAGTTTGTGATATATATAAATATATATATTTATATTTAGTTACTTAGTCCAAGTCATATATAGTCATGCAAGGAGGTAGGATGAATTCCATCCATTTAACCTCATTATATGGATTCACCAAAGTACAAAATCATCGACTTAGTTGATGATTTTGGTTGGTCATGAATAAGAATAAAGTGTACAAGTAACTAATTTTGCTAAGTGGTCAAATAAGAACAACCCGGACGTGTGCATAGTTGACATGGGAAATGTTGGAGACGAGGTGGGGTTGGCTCACTTTGATTTCTTGGAAACCACTTAGATGGATGTCTAACTAATAAAATAAACAAGTGAAGTAGGTGGAATCATAGTTGGGAAGCCAAGACTCCCATTGTTCACACCTAACCAAAACCAAGTCTTTCAACATTAAGGCTTGAAGACTTGGATGGTTTCAACACATTGTAGGTCACTAGGGACATTTAGGGCAGCAAATAAGGGAGGTTTTTGGACCTCTATCTTCTAGAAATAAGCCACAATATAAGCCCCACAACATGAGTTTAGTTGGGGACAAAGTATTGTAAAAGTTTTATAAAAACACAAATGTAACCTACTTTGGACATCAATTATGGAGTTGTACCACCTTGTTACACCATGGTGAACATTGGGTATCAATCATTGATGTTATCCAAGAGGCTAAAAGCAAGAATTCATGAAGAAGAGAAAGGAGAAGTGAGTTGAAAGCTCATTTTTGAACTTGAATACAATCTGCCCAAAGTTGTAAATTTAGAATCTTGAGAGTGATTGTAGTGTGGGAAAAGTGAAATGAAGCTGTGAGATGCTTGGTTATAGAGTGGTTGATCATGGTTAGTGTTTTAATGAAGGTTGGAGGTGATTGGAGGTGGAAAAGGATGAAATCCGGTCGGCCAATACAATATTTTGCGGATTAAGGATCCTCGCATCGCGCGGCGAGGGAGTCCTTGTTGATTTTTGTCCAAGTTTGGCCCCTGTACTGGTTTGTTATGTTATTTTATGCTATAAACTTGTATTTTAGCATGTTTTCAAGTATAGGAGGTGTATGCATATATGTGATAGTTGTCGTGCATGTATGATTGATAGTTTGAATGTATAATAAGTCTCGGTCTTGTATGTAAACACATATTTGACGATTAGTTGCATGTAACCTAAGTACGATTTTAACACGACTGTTCTAAAGATGAATTTTCCATTATGATCGTAGTCTCGGATTACAAGATTGGAAATGAAATACGGATACAATATGAATACAAATTTCTAAATATAGAATGTACAAAATACGAGATGTTACATTCTCCCATGCTTTAGGAAATTTTATCCCGAAATTTATTCAATAGGAAGATTCAGAAAACAGATGTGGGTACTTGGTCTTTATATCTCTTTTGAGTTCCCAAGTGAATTTAGCACCACGCTTTCCTTCCCAGCGAACCTTGACGATAGGAATATGACTTCGCCTACGTTTCTTGGTTTCACGATCCACAATTTCTACTGACTTTTCGGTGAAGTGCATGGACTCATCGATACATATGTCGTCGAGTGGAATGTGAAGTCCTTCGTTGGCTAAGCACTTCTTGAGATTTGAGACATGGAACGTTGGATGAACGTTGTTGAGCTCTTGAGGCAAGTTAAGACAATAAGTTATTTTGCCAATCCTTTCACGAATCTTGAAAGGACCTACAAAGCGAGGAGCGAGTTTGCCTTTCTTACCTAAACGGACGACTCCCTTCCATGGGGATACCTTGAGAAGTACTTGATCACCAACATTGAATTCCAAGGGCTTGCGTCGCTTGTCGACTTCTAGCTTTAAGGAGGTTGAAATTTTTGAAGTTTTCTTGAAAATTAAGTTTGGACAAAGTTTACAAAATCAGAGAAAGTGGAAGCAAAGTCTGTTTTATTTTTTAGCGTGTAGAACCAAGTGAATTGCGAATGGTCATCAATCAAGATGCCATAATACCAATATCTCTCAACGAATGTAATAGGAAATGGTCCCCAAAGGTCACAATGGACCAAAGCAAGGGAGTGTGGGGCATACTTTTCATTAAGCGTAAAGGGTAGATGTTTACTTTTAGCCATTTCACAAGACGAGTACACAATTGGTTTAGGCAATAAAGTGGCAAGTTTTAGGCATCCGTTTTATCCAATTGTAAAATTGTATTAGAAGATACATGTCCCAATGAGGATGTCATAATTCAAAAAAAGCTTGTAAAGGTTTACACGAGACTGCAACATGGCTCTTTGGTCTCAAATGCAAAGTACAAAGCCCATCTTTACACCGACCTTGGGTGATAATTTGTTTTGTTGACCGATCCTCGATGTAAAAAAATGGGTTATGAAAACAAAACATCCACAATTTTGCCGGCCGTTAATTTGTTAATAGATAAGAGATTGTTGATAAGATTAGGAACAACCAATGCATTTTTAATTGAATATTAGGAGAAGTAGTAGTGTGACGCGTATCTGTAAGAGGAAGAATGTTACCATCTCTGAAGGTGACATTGAGACCGCCCGAGAAGAATGTGGTGTTTTGAAGGTTATCAGGTGAGGTTGCTAGGTGATCCATTGCCCCGATATCGGACACCCAATCTGGATTGGAGGGGTTGAGGTTGCATTGAGCGAGAAAAGCATTGGCTAGGGTGTCGCTTGAATGGGTGTTGTGAGAAGAAAACTGGGAGAGGCTAGGGCACCTATTGGCATAGCGGCCAATGGTGCGCTACAGTTGGTAGTGGGGGCATGGCAGCCATCATGACCAAGGTTGCCACCCGACCCACGGGACCCACCCCCTCTTCCCCGAGAATAGGACGGGGCATGGGTGGTGTAGGTATTGAATGCGACTGGAGGTTTGGTGGAGGAGCCATGGATAATGATTTCTTGTTAAGAATGGCCAAGGTCCGTAGTTGTGGTGTGGCCCTAGTTTGGATTGTGATTTGTGGAGGACCATGTATAGTGATTTCTTGTTAAGAATGGCCAAGGTCAGTAGTTGTGGTGTAGCCCTAGTTTGGATTGTGATTTCTTGTGTTCTCTTGTTGATGTTTTCTTTTTCTTTTTTGGCAGAGATGAGTTTGTTTGATATCATGGATGAGGAGGAATCAACACCTAATATCATTGAAGGATCTATCTCGGGACTTACAGTGATGAACCGAATTAATACCGCTCGAATGACATTATTACCGGTATCATATTTATTTTATGACTTCAGAACTATGCTAAAAAATATTAAATATATAAAATAGATAATTAAAATGATTAGTTGTTAGAAGTTCTTAAATTTTTTTAATTATTTGAAAGTTCTCAAATGATTCTAATCCTATAAATAAAGAAATAAATATAGATAACTGATGAATAAAATTAATCAAAGCCAATAAAGGAGCTTTTTTTTAAACAGAAAGTGGCAAGGGAGTCTCTATTGAAGCTAGTGCACTGTGGATTAATAAATAATTAGTGTTACTAAACCCGCGTGTTGTGGTTGGTATGCGATAGAAATTCAGTTGGCGTTGCACACTATGAAAACCGATAAGGATAACCCAAAAAACAAAATAAAGTCGTAATGTTGAGCAAAATTATATTTGAATGTGTTCGATCTGTTGCTCTGTAGATCAGTTCGGAACATTAAAACGTAACGACGAAAAAGTATGTCGTAATTTAGAGAAATTGTGATTGTAGACCGGTATGAACCGTATGAAAAAAAATCACGTTGAAATGCCAATAAAAATAAGCATACTATTTCATTTCGAAATCTAAAGTGAATAATAAAGCCATACGAAAACGAAGAATAGTAAATGAGTAAATGATAATCTACGAACATGAGATATCTTAATGTAAAACTATTTTAGCATCTCCATTAAATCATAGCACTTTTTAAGGAACAATGTTGGTGATTTTTCAATATTTTGAATGAACCACACAAAATTTGGAGAATAAATTAGTTTTGAATTTAGCAAGAAAACAAGGGGAAAAAACAAATATAAACTAAAACTAAAGTTACAAAAGAAAATGAAGTATCATTCACTTATTAAAAAAGTGCACTTTAAGAAGAGTATACTGTTAAACATTCTCTTCTTAAATATTTGAGTATAATTGATGATTTGATTGTTAGGTTTGAAATAAAGGAATTATTACTGACAAATTTTTTTTTTTTGAACGGCCGGCCGTAACACTCTTGGGGCACCCATTAGATAAACGGAGTATTCCAAGAGTAACCCGTGTCCACCGCTAATTTCGGAGAAAGCCCAGTAACTCACCCGCCCGTAATTACCGGTAAAATCGGTTGGGCTCAACGATCCAACCCAGGTTTCCCTAGGTCTCCTATCATTGCCCATCAGTGCCTCATTCTACACCAAGTGGGAATTAAACTTGCATCTGCCAAGGAAAATGTAAGCCTTCCACTAGTTGATCTAGAGATCATTGATATATAAGATACGAGAGAATAATATCTTTTGTTAGATTAAATATTATTTATTTAGTATTTAATCTTGTAGCCTATATAATCATTTATATTATATTAGATCAAAATATATTAATAACCTATTATAATTAGTTGGTAATTGTTGATGGACCATATTACCCTTATTAACTAATTAGGTTTCCTCTTGGGTGTATAAATAAGGGGCTTATTAGAGAGTTAAGGGGTTAGACAGTTACACACTTTACACAATTACAACCCTCATTAACATCACATAATTCGTCCTCTCTCCCTCTAACCGAACCTTACCCTACTTTCGGTTATCATCACCATCATTACTTTACACCCTAAGGAGGAACCGAATCAACTTGACAAGCATGTCGAACACTATGGCTGGTTCTCTGACTGGATTCTCCACTGCTTTGAATACTATTACAGGTATGTGTTTCATGTTTTCCATCATGTTTAAACAGAACTGATCAACATCTTTATCATCTCATATACGTATTACACAATTAAATTATTAAATTCATAAATAATTGATTTGATTGTAAGGTTTCAAATAACGCAAATTTTAAGTTATGTGGACAGTATACTAAAATAGTAAAATATATAGGCGTGTGAAATGTGTTACGTTTTTTTTCTGCATTGAACCAAAAATTAAGATATAGGCGTGTGATTGTTAGGTTCAAAATACCGCAATTATTACCGACACAAAATATTAAGATATAAGATGCGAAAGAAATCTCTTTATCGTCTTATATACATATTACACAATTAAATTATTAAATTCATAATTGATTTGATTGTAAGGTTTCAAATAACGCAAATTTTAAGTTATGTGAACAGTATACTAAAATATATAGGCGTGCAGTGGCGGATCCAGCCAGTTTTTTCACTGGGTTCCTTTTTCCAAATCATACAAGGTTTACACTACAAAAAAACGTTTTTTTTTCAAATCATACAAGGTTTACACTACAAAAAAACGTTTTTTTTTCCAAATCGACTGGGTTCCCGGGAACCCGGTGATATAGCCTGAATCCGCCCCTGTAGGCGTGTGAAATGTGTTATGTTTTTTTTTTCTGCATTGTCAATGAAACAGATTTAGAATATGAAAAATTGAAAATATATGATATTTTATCGAACCAAAAATTACAATTTGACAAATATGCGGTTGAAGCTGTCCACTCAATAAAAACGGCAACAAATCATGGAGCAAATAGTAATCAAATCCAAATGGTTTATTGCAACGATATAAATACACATCTATGTATTAAATATAATGAGGAAGATGAAGTGGAGAAAGGTGGTGTTTTGACATTGATGAAATTCAATTGAAATTGGCAGGTATGCGCTACAAGAAAACGCACCTGTACACACTTTACATTTAATGTTTAGTAAAATAAAATATCTTAAATTTAATTAGGCCTGTAAACTGTCACACCCCGAATTCCATGTGTCACCGGTGGGCCTGGTGGGGAGTATCGTGACATGGTTGGCAACATAATAGTCAAACAACACAATATTTAAAAGCACAGCGGAAGCAAATGAAAGATATATTTCAACCGAATATAATATTGTAATATCAAGTATCACAACAGTTGAAAGTTTATCCACAGGTGGATTAAAATAAAATGGAAGCAATAGTTCAACAGACTTTAGGCATCTTAAGCTTGCGAGACTTCTATTGATGCTAAGGAGAAATCCAGCCTATTACGATTAGTACCTGCATTTAATCTTTTTGGGAAAATACGTCAGTTTACACTGGTAAATACAATCAACTGACTCATTTTAAAAATGATTGAAAATTGATTTGGATGCACGTGGCTTAAACATTTTATAACTTGGGATAATTATTTAAATATATAAACTTGTAAAAGAATTACATGTTCCTTATGCGTTCAGTAGCCCGGATCGTGCCGGGTTAAAGATCAATAGACACACCACAATTATTTATTTATTTATGCACTGACGAGTGTACGCCTACACTCCGCGCTTAGGTCGTGGCCATTTCGTAAAATGATGCCAATGATATCCGGAACATGGTCATTAACCTCCCAAAGACTTTAAGCAAACAAAACAATTTAAACGGGCCGATCAATATCAATTAACCACCATACGATGGAAGATTTAATGCCCGACCAGGCGGTATTTTATATACCGTACCCCAAGCCCATATAGGGAAAATAAGTTAAAAGTATTTACCTTTGCAAGTATAATTCACAAACAGTAAATGCAAGTAGCTTTTACTGGTCCTCCTATTCTGGAACGAAGGTTTATAATAACCTATTAGAATCCTAACGGGTCTTTAATTAAGCCTAAACTTAGACCGGTTAGTTTTAAAGATACGGTTCGTACGCACGATTAAGCGAAGACCGGAATAGAATGTGATTCAGACCCGACAAGTTTGAAGACTTGCCTTATATGGGTATATTATACACATTCTGGATTTTGAGATAAAACCGATAAGGTTTGACCCGTTTCGGCTAATTTATGCAAACTAGTTACATAAACCGAACCGAACACGCAAGAAGTGTAACGGGTAACCGTAAGAGCCATATACAGGTTTCCTAAGTTAATATACCTCAAATATGTTGTGACATCAGTAAGATATCTTTTATTATGCCCGAAACGAGTTTAAACACAAACTATGCCCCGTAGGGGTAGTTTGGTCATTTACAAGTTTATAAAAGAGTTTAAGTATTATCCCGAGTTACAGGTCTGATGTAATCAGCAAAAATACTCAATTTAATAAGTTATAACAGTAGGATAGAGTATATATGTGAAATTTATCAATTATAACCAAACTATGCACCGTAGGGGCATTTTGGTAATTTCACATAAGCCGAAAAGCTCAAAACCGAAGTCTGAGTTAAACAACTTTTGCTTACTGTTAAAATATTATAATTTACCTAAAATATCAGTAGGTATCAACCCTTGTATGTTTAAAAATAGTTTTAGTACATACTATGCGTTAAAAACGCTAAAAAGGCGATTAGAAGCCATTTCCGGGTTCTATAAATAAAGATGATATTTTTATTATTCCAGAAGGCTTAAAATAATTTATTTATCATATTAAATCAGTAGCAAAAGGTTTGGGGTCAAAAAGATATGAAAAACTCATTTTGTAGCCCAAAAGGGCAAAACCGACAATTACCGAATTAAGCTTATGACCCTAAGTTATGCTCAGCCTAAAATTAATTAAAAATCTTCAAAAATCCCAAAATAATATATTACATCAGTGGGTAAAGAGTTTGATACCAAAAAGTGGGTTTAAATAGGCTATACGCTAATTATGTCGTTTAATCGCTAAAAAGCTTTCTAATTACGCTAATGAGCATAACTCTCAATCTACATCTCAAAATGATGTCAAATTTTGGGTGCAAGTTTATAAATTAGTAACTAAGGTTTCTACTCTTTTATATTTTCAAAAATCACGTTTTATGGTGAAAAGGGCATAATGGTCAACATATAGGCAATTAACGGAATTATGCATATTAATTGGATAACTAATGAACCATGGTGTATAATCACAGAGGGTTATACTAGCATGTAACCTAGTCCAATTAAAGCTCTAAGGCATTTCTAAAACATGCTTAAACGGGTCAGAACTGAAAGTCAAAGCAAAAGTCAAATTATGCGACTTTCGGTTCCGAACCGGGTCTCTATTGAAAATTGTCGGGTTGAACATGTTTAGACATGTTCTTACATTCATTACCAAGTTATATTAATGATCAAACAGGTTGTATGGGTTCTACATTGCTAATTATGCATAAATTGGAAATTAAGCATTCTGTTGACTTTTTATTAATAAGTTTGACCCGACATTTGACCTAGTTAGAGTGGAAATCAGAGGATGCCCTTTTAAGGGTTTATTGCCCACATAATTACCAACTTATAACTACTTTCAATTTGACTAATCACTGGACCAACAATGATTAATCGCTAAGTCAACCGTTAATTACGACGGTTTGACTTTTAAGCTAAAACTAAGTAAAAACTCAACTAAGAAAGGTTAAGCATACTTACTAAAGTCCTATGCACGAAATGTGATCACTTTAGTCTTCTTTGGAGCTCCAGAAATGATCAGAAATGCTGAAGTGAGGTGTGATCAAATGGTTGCAACCTTGTGGCCTTTTATAGTGCTTTAATCACCTTAGATCATTGACAACCAACTCTAGCAATGTTCCCTGATCACTAACACATGTCCCTAGTGTCTAGGAGTCATTTAGGGGTCATCCAAATATGTGGAAATTCGTTTATAGGTCAGTTATTGCGTTTAAACAGCAAACAGTCAATTTTATTGTCGCTGGCAACCCCTTACGGACCGTAAGGGGTTGTCTTACGGTCCGTAAAACCTTGACCAGAAGCAAAAATCCTTGTTCTTTCGGGCTTTGAAAGGGCAACTTGTGTGATTCGAATTTGGGACATGTTTTATCAGTATGGGGCCTCATGTATTGGGTTTTGAACAGTTATACACCCTACCACTTTGATATGTTTCATTGAATCCTTTTGAAAGTGCCGAAAATGAAGGTTTACCGTAGAAATTTCCATAGGATCCTATCTTGTGCAATGAATTCAATTATTGTCAGCAATTACCGGATTGAAGGTATATTAGATGTTTAAGATATATATTAGGGTCTTGGGATTTATAAATGAGGTCTTTCAGAGGTATAAATTTACATGACGACACTTTTAAATCCTGCCTTACATCTTTAATTTGGATCCGGGTTTATAACGCTTTTGTCATACATGACACGTGTCGTTATTCTATTGAACACGAATTTTCGAGGTGTTACATCCTCACCCCCTTAAAAGAAATCTCGACCTCGAGATTTACTGAAACAAATAAGGGTACTTTTCTTTCATTGTGGACTCAACCTCCCACGTGTATTCGGGACCTCTACGGGCATCCCATTTTACCTTTACAATAGGCACATGCTTCCTTCGAAGCTTCTTAACCTGTCGATCCTCGATCGACACAGGTTTTTAAACGAACTTTAAGCTCTCTTCTATGTGCACATCTGTATGTGGTATAACTAGTGATTCATCAGCGAAACACTTCTTCAAATTGCAGATGTGGAACACATTGTGTCACACCCCGAATTCCACGTATTACCGGTGGGCCCGGTGGGGAGTATCGTGACGTGGTTGGTAACATAATAGTCAAACAACACAATATTTAAATGCACAGCGGAAGCAAAAGATAGATATACTTCAACTTTAATAAATTGTAATATCAAGTATCACAACGGTCGAAAGTTTATCCACAGGAGGATCAAAATAAAGTGAAAACAGTAGTTCAACAGACTTTAGGCATCTTAAGCTTGCAAGACTCTTTATTGATGCTAGGAGTAGCCAGCCTAGTTCGCGTAGTACCTGCACTTAACCTTTTTGGGAAAATACGTCAGTTTACACTGGTAAATACAATTAACTGACTCATTTTGAAAAGGTTTAATAAAATTGATTTGAATGCACGTGGCACAAACTTTTATAACTTGGGATAATTAATTAAATATATAAACTTGTAAATGAATTACATGTTCCTTATGCGTTCAGTAGCCCGGGTCGTGCCGGGTTAAAGATCAATAGACACACCACAATTATATATTTATGCACTGACGAGTGTACGCCTACACTCCGCGCTTAGGTCGTGGCCATTTTGTAAAATGATGCCAAGGATACCCGGGACATGGTCATTAACCTCCCAAAGGCTTTAAGCAAACAAAACAATTTAAACGGGCCGATTAATTATCAATTAACCACCATACTATTTAAGATTTAATGCCCGACCAAGCGGTATTTTATATACCGTACCCCAAGCCCATATAGGGAAAATAAGTTAAAAGTATTTACCTGAGCTAAATATATATTCAATCCCAGCCGTATCAAATCAGTAAGTACAGATAGCTTTTACTGGGCTCCTTGATGTGTGCAAAACGAACTATAAAATATCAACTAAATTAGACTCTCTAAACTAGACACGAAAGCTTTAAATTTATAACTAAGACCTCTAAACCTAAACCACACAATCGGCAAGTGTACCGATCAATGTAGTATAACCTAGCAAGTCCGAGTATCGAACCTAAAGACTCTATGTATTACGTAAACTAGACTCTAATAGACACTGACTGACGCGACTTAACTTGTTTATTTGTTTTAGGGGGGGTTACTGAAAACTAAAGAAATCTATATTAACTACTAAAATAATGAAATTAGAACTAAGACACGAACGAAGAACTAAGTTTGTATTCAGATGAGATTAAAGACTACCTAGACTCGAATCCAGTTTGGCTAAGAATGGACTTCTAATGGTATTAAAGTTGTATGGAGCCGGGATCGTAAGATACTAAACCTTAAGGTATTTCAATGCTAAGACTTCCCGACCCTTCTCAGGAAGAAACCTAGGAAACCCTACAAGGCTGTTATGAACACCGACTGTTAGACTTCCTCTCAGTCCTCTAACGATTCTAAAAGTGCCCTAATATGACTATCTACCTCTCAGCGCGATAATCTAAGGCAATTCTAGGTTCTAACTTGGTTTACTAGACACAAATGCAATTAGGGAAATAAGATCGACTTCTCTCAAAACCTCTCTTAGATATATATTGCACCGCGACCTAATAACTAACTCGAGCCTCTCAGCGACAAGTTAAGCAGAACACTTGACTTTATTAAATTACCAAATATTACTTCTAAGGTTACTTACGCGTTTTCACCCTAAAGGATAACTGATTTATTACGTGATATAGACACTCACCTAAATCAAAAACCCTAATATAATCCTATTATGTGATAAAGACCATCACCAAGGATCATATGAAGTAACAAACAGTAGTAAAACAATTGTCAAGTATGCATAAGCACCAAATCAGAAATTCTAGAACACGTTACTTTCAGAAATCAATCCATAAACGAACAATAGTAAACCATTAAAAATCCAAACTTTAAATCAAACTATCATCTTGTCTAGGTAGTTAAAACAATTTAGCCAAGCATCTTAAATGGTGAAATCAAAGCAAAGTAATTGAATGAAGAATTCATCGTGACAAGTATCAAACAAATAAACGACAAACAAAGGATTGGAAAACCCGATTGATCTTCGATTCTTCACTCTCAACTCGTACCGATGATTCCTTGCCTTCAAAAGCTCTGAAATAGCTCCAAAGTTGCTCTCCGAATGCTCCAAGACTTCAATAATTCGTAACTAGGGTTTAGAATTAGATTTCTTGGTTTTTATATCAAACCCTAATCAGCCCAACAATCAGACGAAACTTTCCTACCAGTCGCGTAGCGCGACTGGTCCTCTTCTATCGCTAGCGCTACGCCAGTGCTTAGAAGGTCAACAAAGTCAATTCCACCTCAGTCGCGTAGCGCGACTGAGGACACTTTCACCTTAGCGCTACGCTAGTGACCATTTTTAACAGAATGTTCACTTCTGAATCCAGCTCCAAACTCCAAAAACATCAAAAATTATTCTAACACTTTAATGAATGATTCCAAGACTTGATATTTGACACTTCAGCTCGGTTTTGCTCCAATTTCATCACTTTTTATTCATCAAGACCTGGAAAACGCAATAAAGATCAATAGCACGTAATTCTAAACTAAACTAAGCTAAAAATAACGATAAAACGTACAAACTATACACGATAAAAGTATGTATTTTGCAATACATCAAATATCCCCACACTTACACTTTTTTTCGTCCCCGAAAAAGAATTATGCAACGGAATCAGAGATAATTCATTACTTGGATCAAAAATTATTTATATTTTATTAAAACCAATGCTTGCGTTAGCTGCGATTGCGAATATACTGATCCTCTTAAACCCGAATCTAATCCTAAGCCCTTATCATGTGAATTTAATTTAAGTGCGGTCAATCCACCTAGGGTCTCACACTAGAATTTACGATCCATCTACTCCCACCTCAAGCTTATAGGACTAAAAGAACGATCACTGGATCAATTCCTAACCGTTTTATATCAAAACTACGAGAGTAAACAATCAACTTTATTTTTTTTTATTTTTTTTTCTTTCGCATTTGTGAGACTAGACGATGCTTTCCCTTAACCCAGCGGTATTCCGACTGTAGAGTCGCTATCCCCAATCACAGATTACATAGGTCTCGGTACTTTTATTCGGCAAATCGATTTCACACATCCCAGAGGCAAACCGGCTGTAGAGTCGCTATCCCCAACTCGGAATACGTAGGCCTGTGTTACTTTCATTTAGTTTCTAGCTCACTTTATTCTATTTTTTTTTCATTTTTTCTCGCATGATCACAAACTCTAACAGTTTTAACTTATAACGGTGCCCCTTATACTATTATCGGCAGTTTTGATTTCCCATATTTCCCATGCGAAAACCCACTAGCAGACCGACAATTAAGGTATATTAGATCAAAGGGACTTAAAACCAAACCCGGGCCTATCCACATATCCCTAACTAGACGCAAGCTCGATTTATTATCATCTCATATTATTATTATTCAATCCAAGCAATAAAACACCTTTTCTATCATTTTCCGTTTAATTGCAAACTTCTTTTTTATTCGAAAGACATTTTCTGATTTTTTAATTTTTTTTTTTTTTTTTAAATTTTTTTTATTTTTTCAATAAAAGACTCGAATATTTACAAGTATCCCATCCCCACACTTAGAGATTGCATTGTCCCTAATGCAAGAATGAAAATACGACTCGAAAATACCTGAACACTAAAAACCTAAACTACTAAACTACTAACGGACTAACGACGAAATAAAATAAAAAAAAAACAAATACAACAACAACAAAAAGGGGAACGACTTAGCTGATATGTGAGACTGTCAAAGTGCCAGTCGTTTCCACATAAGCCCTCCAATTCGAAACGCGCTCAGCAAACAATACCAAACTTCGGACACGCGAACGAAAGCGGCTAACATAATCACCTATCAAACATTGAACACACTACCAAGCATATCATATATATATATATATCAAAATCAGTGCATCAGTTCATCCAACCCAACCATCCCTACCAACCTGTTTTAAGTGTATAAATATCAAATACAGACCAAGAACGAAGATAAAAACAGCATAAAAGAAAAATAATCATCAAAAAGATATAATCGTCAGCTGCTGCTCATCCTCCTCGCACAATCCTCAATCATCCGCTCTAGTCTGTCAAACCTCTGCTCCAGTCTGTCAAACCTCTGCTCCAGTCTGTCAAACCTCTGCTCCACATAGCCAGAGAATGACTCCAAAGTGAGGGGCTCGGGTAACGGGACTCTCCTGGCAGCCTGGCGTGCTGGCTGTACCGGTGTCTGTGGCGGCTGCTGCTCTAAAACAGGCTCAGGCTGCGGTTCAGCAACCTCAACTGGCCCTCTCTGCGGTGGCTGAACAGGTGGACCCTCTGTGATGGGCATCCAGCCATAAGGTGCCTTCCAAGATGCTATACCTGCCTTCTGCAAGTCCTCCAAACCAAATATCACTGTCTTGGGCCCCCTATGTAAAAATTCAGGAACATACGTGTCAAACACTCCCAAATATGTAGCGATCCTAGTGATGTAAGGGCCCATATCCAATCCAGCTCTAATACCACCCCGTCGTCCTCTACTAATCGAATCTACTAACACTGTCGCCAAATTAAATTCCCTTTTCTGCACTCGACACATCAGAATAAAAAGATCAATCCAATTCGCCTTATTTTCTCCCGACCTCCTACCCACAAGTGTAGTCGCCAAGACTCTCAACACATACCTATACACCGGATTCCGAACCGATGAAATAAGGTTCGTCTGCCCAAATGGCTGATCCGAAATCGATTTCCAAAAATCTATAATCTCAGGTTTACCGACACTATACTTCCTATTCTCAGAATACGCACCCCTAAGCATTGTCGAAAACTCAGGCCTCCTAACCTCCTCCTCAGTATACAACCCAGAAATCACAGCAAACCTAGGCACATTCATCTCATATACTTGCCTACCAAAGCTAAACGACACCGCCTTCTCCTGCTCAAATTTACCCTCCTTATGCAACCATGTACTGTGAAACTCTAACACAAGCTCCTTATACTGCGGCTCGGAGCAGTCCATCGCCTCTATCAACCTTTCACCTAACAGATCCCTAACCTCCTGCTCCGCACCTATATCTCTCAACCACTCCCAATTACTCTTCCGGTGTTGAAATAGGTCAGTATCTTTAAACTTCTCGAACTTAACCCATTCAGGTGAATCTTCCTCGAACTTCAGAATCGGGTGATCATCTATGTGCGTTAGCTGATCAGGAATAAAGTTGTACGACGTCCTATATTCAATCTTCCTTAACTTCTTGTCATCAGCTGCAATCTGAATAATCGGAGTTTCCAAAAGAACCGGATCCTGCTCCGGTGCAGTCTGACCCGCGGCCCTTTTCCTGGCCCTACCTGATCGAGAACTACTCGCCATATCTGCAAAACAAGTGATATTCAAGAGAAAACAAGCAGATCATCAGTAATAACAAGCTATTTTTGATTTTTTTTTTAAATTTTTTATTTTATTTTTTTTTTATAATAAAATAATAATATAATAATAATATACAGTCGCACGACGGCCGTATAGCATTTCGTTCGCGGCCGTTGTTCGATACAAGTGTGTTTTTACGCATATCGCTCGAAAATCGGACCGAACTCCGCCCGAATGGAGATTGAGTACGAGCGAAACGGTCCCATGATCAATCGATGTACATTGCACAAAACGACACTGGACAAGACTCGATCTAAGACTCTAACGACACAAACGACCCTAAACACACTAAAAACGAAACAAAGACGCAAAAGACGCAAAAGTCACATTTATACCCCCTCCCGGCACCTTGCTCGCCCTCGAGCAATCCCAAGTGCCGAGAATAACCTCAAAAACATAGCGTGGAAGCAACGGACGCGACGCGTAATGTTGTGATGAAAAATTTATTTGAATTTATGAAAACCGCGCGATCACGTCCCCACACTTGATTTACACAATGCCGTAATAATTTTTTTTCATGATAAACCTTTTTAAACAATCAGGGCGCAAAAATTTCGTTTTACGCGCAAAAATTCCCCCCTTATTTCTTGTGTGAACGCTCAATTTCCGAGCCAAAACCACCCCCCATATTTGTATAATACCCCTGTCTCACACCGCTCAAATCATTGATCCATCAATTTCAATTCAATTCACTACCAACCCAGTCCTCCCGCACCCTCGCAACAACTACACGACTAGCTTGTTAACATACTCACTGACCCAACTAAAGACCATATCGACTCCACTAATGACTCGACAGCCAACTCACAATAAATACAAGATCGAACTAAACATAATTCATACAAATCGACTCAACAAACGGATTACTAACTCGAAAGCAAAGACTCGAAACTTGACTCAACTATAAAACAGACCCAACACGACTTAAACAGAAGTGACTGCAGACCACGGACTCTAAAACTGATCTAAAACAGTCATCCACAATGACTCTAAACATAACAACTAACCTATACAATGACCTACAGACTACTCTGACTCACTATTACCACTGACCCGCAGACTCGACAAACCAACAATTGACTGAACGAAAACACGACTCGAACATACTAAGTGACTCTTAACACAGACCCGACACTTATAACTGACACACATGATTAGGGAAACTCGACAGACCAAAACTAACAATGGACTCAAAACATGACTCTAATCCACGACTAACAATGACCCTGAACATAACACGAAACACCGAACCGACTTCGACCAGACTGATGTAAAACAGACAGTACTCGACATTAACCTGACTCGAACACATTGACTCGAAAACAATAACTACTGACTCGATAACCTACAATGATGACTCGACACATAAAAGTTGCAATTACACATACCTGATTCGCCTTGGAACAAAGAACAGCGGTTGTAGTCCGGTGGTCAATGGTGGTGTCTGGTTGATCGGTGGGGTTTAGGTGGATGATGATGGAATAGGCGGTGGTAAAAGGCGGAAGAGGTGGCCGACGGTTGTTAATGGAGGTGTTAACCGGTGGTGAGGAGTGGATATGGTTAGTGGTTTAAGGTGGAGTGGGAGGTGGTAATCGATAGTGGGTAGGTGATTTAGGGCGGAGATGAATGTGGAGGGTTTAGGACGGAGAAGAGTGGAGGTGATGGTGATGGGTAGACGATCGCCGGACAAGAGGGGAGGGGTGTGGTTTTGAATTTGGGGATGAATGGGTAGATTAGGGCTTTTTTTTCTGATTAATTAAGTCACTCGCGTAGCGCTAGTGATAACGTCGAGGTGTGGCGCTACGCTACTGACAAGGTCAACTTGAAAGGTCAAAGGTCCAAAAGGGTCAGAGGTTCAAAGGTGTTTTGTGACCCCCTTGGGCTAGCGTAGCGCGAGTGGGGTGTTGTATGTGTAGCGCTACGCGACTGGCATTTTTTCACAGAATGTTTCGTGAAATTTCCAAGTTTTTGCCTTAGAAAAATTTTTATGTTTTCCAAACCTCTCCCAAATCATCCCAAAAATTTTCTAAGTACCAAACTTACCTGAAACCGCGTTTTCTTCAAATTTCCAGCTCCTCAAGGTATGTTTCCTGCAAAATTTCTCAAAAACACACAAGACGCAAACACGAAAACACAAGAAATAACGCAATTTACAAACGGTACAAACTCTACAAACGAAACCTTACGCAATTACTGTTCGGTGAAGGTGGGTGGGTCCTCTAGAGGAATTTCTTCCTCTTCGGTAGAATCAATCGGACCTCCCAAGTAATGTTTCAAGCGATGGCCGTTCACCTTCCAAACTCCCTTGTCCACTTCATCGTAAAGCTCAACCGTGCCGTACGGAAACACTTCTTTCACCACATACGGCCCACTCCATCTTGACTTCAACTTTCCGGCAATCAATTTCAACCTTGAATTAAACAAAAGCACTCTATCACCTACCTTGAACTCTTTCATCCTTCGCAATCTCCTATCATGCAATGCCTTCGTTTTCTCCTTGATATTCCAGGATCTTTCATATGCGGCATCTCGTAAAGCTTCCAATTCATGTATTTGAAAGAATCTCCTTCTTGCAGCTTCCTTAAGATCAATGTTCACGGTTTTCAAGGCCCACAATGCTCTATGCTCTAATTCTACCGGAAGATGGCAAGCTTTGCCATACACAATCATGAAAGGCGTTGTTCCTAACGGTGTTTTGTAGGCGGTGCGGAAAGCCCACAAAGCATCATCGAGCTTTTCCGACCAATCCTTTCTACTTTTACCTACCGTTTTCTCTAAAATTCTCTTCACTCCTCGGTTAGCGTTCTCTACTTGACCACTAGTTTGAGGGTGGTACGCGGTCGAAAGACGGTGAGTGACACCGTAGCGTGCAAGTGCCTTTTCCATGGCAGAATTGCAAAAGTGTGTGCCACGGTCACTTATTAGGGCTTTAGGAACTCCGAAACGTGTGAAAAGCTTTTTAAGGAATCTCACCACCACTCGGGCATCATTGGTAGGTAAAGCTTGAGCTTCCACCCACTTCGAAACATAATCAATGGCCACGAGGATGTACCTATTCCCACTCGATGAGGGGAAAGGCCCCATGAAATCAATGCCCCATACATCGAATACTTCAAGAACTTGGATGGGATTTTGAGGCATTTCATCCTTGGATGAGATGTTGCCGGTACGTTGGCAACGGTCGCAAGTCCTAACAAACTCTACGGCATCTTTCACTATTGATGGCCAATAAAAACCACTATCAAAGACCTTTTGTGCTGTCACATTCGCTCCGTGATGGCCTCCCGTTAACCCTTCATGCACATGACTAAGAATATTTAGACCATCCTCTCTCGAAACACACCTACGAAGGACTCTATCTCCTCCTATCCTAAACAAAAACGGGTCGTCCCAAATATACTTCCTAGCCTCCCTAAGAAGTTTCTTCTTTTGTTGAAACGACAAACCCCTCACAATATCTCCGGTCGCTAAGTAATTCGCCAAATCCGAAAACCATGGCAATCCTTCTTCCTCGGCGCTAACAAAATCTATGGTCTCATGAGGAAAAGTATCTCCTATAGAATCCTCACGCACCTCCTCTCTCATTGGATCCTCTAAACGTGACAAATGATCGGCGGCCACGTTTTCCGCTCCCTTTTTATCTTTGATTTCGATGTCAAACTCGGAGAGCAAAAGAATCCATCTAATAAGACGTGGCTTCGCGTCTTTCTTTTGGAACAGAAAGCGCAAAGCGGCATGATCGGTGAATACGGTGGTTTTTGAAAGCACGAGATATGAGCGAAACTTATCAAACGCAAACACTACGGCTAAGAGCTCCTTTTCGGTGGTCGTGTAATTCTCTTGAGCATCATTGAGAGTTTTGCTCGCGTAGTAGATTGGATGAAAGTGTTTATCGATTCTTTGACCTAGGACCGCTCCTACGGCATAATCGCTTGCATCGCACATGAGCTCGAAAGGCAAGCTCCAGTTTGGCGAAACAAGTATCGGGGCACTAACGAGTTTTTCTTTCAAGAAGTCGAACGCCTTAATGCACTCTTCGTCAAAGACGAAAGGCACATCCTTCTCCAAAAGTCGGGTCATGGGGCGTGTAATTTTTGAGAAATCTTTGATGAAACGCCTATAAAAGCCCGCATGACCTAGAAAACTCCTAACGGACTTGACACTAGTAGGTGGTGGCAATCTACTTATGGTATCTATCTTTGCCCTATCCACCTCTATACCCTCTCTCGACACCTTATGTCCTAACACTATCCCCTCCGTCACCATGAAGTGACATTTCTCCCAATTCAACATGAGATTCGTTTCTATACACCTCTTAAGCATCCTATCGAGATTGGAAAGACATTGATCGAAATTGGTGCCATAAACCGAAAAATCATCCATGAAGACCTCCATAGAAGTCTCAAGCATGTCTTGGAATATAGCAACCATGCATCTTTGGAAAGTAGCCGGAGCGTTGCATAACCCGAAAGGCATGCGGCGATACGCATAAGTGCCGTAAGGGCATGTGAACGTCGTTTTATCTTGATCCTCGGGAGCGATTGGGATCTGAAAATAACCCGAAAATCCATCGAGAAAACAATAGTATTGTTGACCCGCTAAACGCTCCAACATTTGGTCAATGAAAGGTAGGGGAAAGTGGTCTTTCCGGGTGGCGTCGTTTAGCTTTCGGTAGTCTATGCATACACGCCAACCGGTAACGGTACGGGAAGGAATTAACTCGTTCTTTTCATTCATGATCACCGTCATCCCACCCTTCTTTGGGACAACTTGGGTCGGGCTCACCCATGGTGAATCGGAAATAGGGTAGATCACCCCGGCATCTAACAACTTAAGCACTTCTTTCTTAACAACCTCTTGCATGTTCGGATTCAATCGCCTTTGCGGTTGCACCACCGGCTTATATTCCTCTTCCATAAGTATCCGGTGGGTACAATAGGCGGGGCTTATGCCCTTGATATCCGAAAGTCGCCATGCAATTGCTTCCCTATTTTCTTTCAACACTTCTAACAACTTATTCTTCTCCCCCCCCCCCTCTAACTCGGACGAAATAATCACCGGAAGATCGGACCCCTCACCCAAGAAAGCATATTCTAAATGGGACGGGAGAACCTTAAGTTCTAGTGGGGCGGGGGTTTCTATGGGTGTGCTTTCACTCTCATCTCTCACTTCACTCAATTCTAACACTTCGGGAATCCCCTCGTTCTCTTCTACCTCCTCACTCTCATTCACAACCTCTTCTACCTTCTCGACTACCTCATCTATCCTAGTCTCGACTAAATCGACCCCACTAATGTAGTCAAAGCAATGGTCAACACAAGATAAGAATGATTCTATGAAATAGACCGAATGACAAGGACTACTAAAATCATCGGAACCACTAGGGTGTGCCATGGAACGAGCAATCTCAAACGTTACTTTTTCCTCACCGACTTGAAGTGTAATTTTTCCGTCGAAGACATCAATGATAGCCTTGGCGGTACACAAGAATGGACGACCTAGAATGATGGGAACCTTTTCGTCGGCTTCCATATCAAGAACTACAAAGTCTACGGGAAAAACGAACTTATCCACTTTAACTAAGAGGTTTTCGATGATACCACGTGGATACTTCACTGACCTATCGGCAAGAGACAATGACATGCGTGTAGGCGACAACTCTCCTAGACCTAGCCTCTCGTACAAGGAATATGGCATTAAGTTAATACTTGCTCCTAAATCGGCTAGGGCCCTACACTCGGTATCACTCCCAAACAAGCACGGGATGGTGAAAAGACCCGGATCCGTCAACTTTTCCGGAACCTTGTTCAACACTACAGCTGAACATCCTCCACTAAGGGGAATGTTTGACACCTCTCCTAACCTATCCTTGCATTTTAGAAGGTCCTTTAAAAATTTGGCATATTTCGGCATGGTTTGAAGGGCTTCTATGAAAGGGAGGTTTATCCTAAGCTGCTTGAAGATCTCTAAAAACTTCCCGTAATCTTTAGAATAGGTTTGGTTTCTAAGACGAGATGGGAAAGGAGCACGGGAAAGATCAACAGTGGGTGGTGGAACGACTTGCGTGGGTTTCTTACCTAAACTCTTCTCACTTGGAAGCCCCCCGGTTTGTGCGGTACTTGCTGGGGTTAACCTAGATTGCACTTTACCGGGTGCTTCCATTTGGATCTCTTCATCCACAATATCTCCATCTTCATCAACTACCTTCTCCTCAACAACTCTCGGGTTCTCTAAGGTCTTGCCACTACGGGTGGTAATGGCTTTGGCTTGGGCATTAGGGTTAGGTTTTGTATTACCCGCGAACTGACCGGGCAACCTCTCTTCTAGCTTCCTAGATATATCCCCTACAACTCTTGAAAGGTCTTGAAATGAGGCTTGATGATTTTTAAGCAAAAGGTCGTGTTCACTCAAGGTCTTTTGGGTAGTTTGGTCTCTAACAATTAATTGACTCATCATGGATTCCATCCGTTCTAGACTACCCCCTAGGTCATAACTCGAACCTTGACCTGTTTGACCCTGGTTATTTGACCCTCCATCTTTAACCTGCCCGTTGAACCCTTTGTTGAACTGCCCTCCTGAACCCCCACCAAAGAGTGAATTTTGGCCCCTATTAGGGTTTGAGCCATTTGAAAGCCAGGAGGTCCATTTGGGCGAAAATTGCTATTATTATTAAATTGATTATTATTATTATTTCTCCAACCCGACCCAAAGGGATTAGTAGCACCCGAACCGCTAAATTGGCCTCTACCGAACCCTCCTCCTAGGTAATCACACTGTTCCTCTCCAACTAGCAAAGGACACGTATTCGTATCGTGTCCCCCTCGGCAAAACTCACATTTATCTATCTTAGCTTGAATTTCATTGAGTTGCTTACTCATGTTTTGCAAGAAAGAGGCTAGACCAGGATCCACAGTGACGTGGTTCACCCCTTGGGTGGGTGTGCTGGTAGTGGTATTAGAATTACCACCTTGATGCCTCGGGTCGGAACGTGACTGAGATTGAGACTGAGCAAACGCCTCAAACCTCTCTAAGCACTCAGGAACTGTAAGAATACCCATCATATGCCCCCCTGCATTTGTATCAAACCTATCCCTAGTTTCTTGAGTGAGTCCATTGTAGAATTTCTCACATAAGGCCCAATCGGAAAGACCGTGTTGGGAGCAACGAGCACAAAGGTTTTGGAACCTTTCCCAAGCAAGGTAGTAAGGCTCGTCGGGCCCCATGCGGAAAGAGTGGATCTCGTCTCTAAGCCGTGAAGCTTTAGCGGGCGGGAAGTACTTGTTCAGAAAGGCTTGACGAAGCCCCGCCCATGTGGTAAAAGTACCGGCTGGCTGAGAGTCCAACCAAGTAGCTGCACGGCCGGCTAATGAGAACGGGAACAGTTGTAGGTAAGTAGCATCGTTTGGTGCACCCTGAAGGCTAAAAGTAGCTATAATGCGGGAGAATCGGTTAATGTGGGCAGGGGCGTCCTCATCGTCCCTACCATGAAATTGGACAGTGTTGGTTATGGCTTGCATGGCATAAGATGGAATCTGCCATGAATGGTCATTGACTATGGGTGGAACGGTGATGGGTGAAGCAAGGCCTGTAAAGTTCTGAGTGGCCTGCTGGTGGACGGTTTGCCTAGGGTTGGCCATGTGTTCGAAGTTTTCTGGTTCACTAGCGGAACTAGAGGTGGGACTATCGGGTGGGGTGTTCTTAGGTGTGTGGTTCGGTGAAGGCGGTGGGACGGGAATTGGGAATTCTATGAGGGGCGGGAAAGATGAAGATGACTCACTAACTTCAGACGACGATTGCTTGACTGGTGGTGGTGGTCCGTGCGAGCGTAGATGTGGCATCCACTACTAGCAAAAACCTGCACACAAGCAAAGCAAACTAGATTACTACGACTCAAGATGAAAAATAAAAGACACTAAAACAAAGTAAACACGTAGCACGTATATATCAATTAAGTCTATCAAAGCAAATGAACGCAATTACCAAGAGTCCCCGGCAACGGCGCCAAAAACTTGATGTGTGCAAAACGAACTATAAAATATCAACTAAATTAGACTCTCTAAACTAGACACGAAAGCTTTAAATTTATAACTAAGACCTCTAAACCTAAACCACACAATCGGCAAGTGTACCGATCAATGTAGTATAACCTAGCAAGTCCGAGTATCGAACCCAAAGACTCTATGTATTACGTAAACTAGACTCTAATAGACACTGACTGACGCGACTTAACTTGTTTATTTGTTTTAGGGGGGGGGGGGTTACTGAAAACTAAAGAAATCTATATTAACTACTAAAATAATGAAATTAGAACTAAGACACGAACGAAGAACGAAGTTTGTATTCAGATGAGATTAAAGACTACCTAGACTCGAATCCAGTTTGGCTAAGAATGGACTTCTAATGGTATTAAAGTTGTATGGAGCCGGGATCGTAAGATACTAAACCTTAAGGTATTTCAATGCTAAGACTTCCGGACCCTTCTCAGGAAGAAACCTAGGAAACCCTACAAGGCTGTTATGAACACCGACTGTTAGACTTCCTCTCAGTCCTCTAACGATTCTAAAAGTGCCCTAATATGACTATCTACCTCTCAGCGCGATAATCTAAGGCAATTCTAGGTTCTAACTTGGTTTACTAGACACAAATGCAATTAGGGAAATAAGATCGACTTCTCTCAAAACCTCTCTTAGATATATATTGCACCGCGACCTAATAACTAACTCGAGCCTCTCAGCGACAAGTTAAGCAGAACACTTGACTTTATTAAATTACCAAATATTACTTCTAAGGTTACTTACGCGTTTTCACCCTAAAGGATAACTGATTTATTACGTGATATAGACACTCACCTAAATCAAAAACCCTAATATAATCCTATTATGTGATAAAGACCGTCACCAAGGATCATATGAAGTAACAAACAGTAGTAAAACAATTGTCAAGTATGCATAAGCACCAAATCAGAAATTCTAGAACACGTTACTTTCAGAAATCAATCCATAAACGAACAATAATAAACCATTAAAAATCCAAACTTTAAATCAAACTATCATCTTGTCTAGGTAGTTAAAACAATTTAGCCAAGCATCTTAAATGGTGAAATCAAAGCAAAGTAATTGAATGAAGAATTCATCGTGACAAGTATCAAACAAATAAACGACAAACAAAGGATTGGAAAACCCGATTGATCTTCGATTCTTCACTCTCAACTCGTACCGATGATTCCTTGCCTTCAAAAGCTCTGAAATAGCTCCAAAGTTGCTCTCCGAATGCTCCAAGACTTCAATAATTCGTAACTAGGGTTTAGAATTAGATTTCTTGGTTTTTATATCAAACCCTAATCAGCCCAACAATCAGACGAAACTTTCCTACCAGTCGCGTAGCGCGACTGGTCCTCTTCTATCGCTAGCGCTACGCCAGTGCTTAGAAGGTCAACAAAGTCAATTCCACCTCAGTCGCGTAGCGCGACTGAGGACACTTTCACCTTAGCGCTACGCTAGTGACCATTTTTAACAGAATGTTCACTTCTGAATCCAGCTCCAAACTCCAAAAACATCAAAAATTATTCTAACACTTTAATGAATGATTCCAAGACTTGATATTTGACACTTCAGCTCGGTTTTGCTCCAATTTCATCATTTTTATTCATCAAGACCTGGAAAACGCAATAAAGATCAATAGCACGTAATTCTAAACTAAACTAAGCTAAAAATAACGATAAAACGTACAAACTATACACGATAAAAGTATGTATTTTGCAATACATCACTCCTATTCTGGAACGAAGGTTTATAATAACCTATTAGAATCCTAGCGGTCTTTAATTAAGCCTAAACTTAGACCGGTTAGTTTTAAAGAAAGACACGGTTCAAACGCACGATTAAGCGAAGACCGGAATAGAATGTGTTTTAGACCCGACAAGTTTGAAGACTTGTATAATATGGGTAAACTAAACACATTCTGGTTTTTGAGATAAAAACGATAAGTTTTGACCCGTTTCGGCTAATTTATGTAAACTAGTTATATAAACCGAACCGAACGCGCAAGATGAGTAACGGGTAACCATAAGGGTCCTAAAAAGGTTTCCTAAGTTAATATGCCTTAAACATGTTGTGATATCAGTAGGATATCCTCCATGATGCCCAAAACGAGTTTAATCTCTATTTAAGCCACGTAGTGGTATTTTGGTCATTTTTAAAGATTATAAAAGGAATTATTTATAATTCTGATGTTCGGGTCTGAGGTAATCAGTAAACAACTTATTTTTAACAGATTATATCGGTTGGTAATAAGTCTTATGTGTCAAAATGGTTTTAAACCCAAACTATGCTTTAATACGCGTAATAAACCGTTTTTAGCGATTTACGGGTTAAAATAGGACTCTGAGTTTTCAGGTCACTTTATATGGTTCAAAACACTACATTTATTATTTAAAACCAGTAGCAATTGGATTGGTATCAAAAGGACTTGTAAAACTCATTTTATACCCGAAAAGGGCATAATCGGTATTTACCGAATCAAGGCGATAATCCTAGTTTAAGATCAGTTTAAAATAATTAAAAATCTTCAAAAATCCCAAAATATTATATTACATCAGTGGGTAAAAGGTTTGGTGTCAAAAATTGGGTTTAGATAGGCGTTACGCTAATGACGCCTTTTAATTAATAAAAAGCTTTCTAATTACGTCACTGAGCATAACTCCTAATCTAGACCTCCAGTTGACGTGAAAATTTACGGACATGCATATTAATCAGTAACAAGGATTATTGTTCTTTCACATTTCCAAAATTCTCGTTTTAAGATCAAAAGGGCAATATGGTCAACATTAGGCAATTTAACGGAAACGTGCAATGAATTGGACAATCAAGGAACCAACCACAGAGGTTTATACTAACACGTAACTAGGTCCTAATAGAACTTTAAGGCATGTCTAAACCTATCAAAACCGGTTCAGAACCGAAGTCAAAGCAAAAAGTCAAACTATGCGCCTTTCGGTTCCGAATCGATCCTAACTGAAAATTGTCGGATCAAACATGTTTAGACATGTTCTAACATTGATTACTAAGTTATATTAAGGTTAAATCAGGTTACACGCCTCTCACATTGCTAATTGTGTATTAAATCGCAATTTACATTTCTGTTGACTTTTTATCATCATCTTTGACCCGACAAACGACTTAGTTAGGACGGGAATCAGAGGGTGCCCTTTTAAGGGTTTAATGCCCACATAATTACCAACTTATAACTACCTTAAGTTTGACTAATCGCTGGACCATTAGCGGTTAATCATTAAGTCAACCGTTAATTACGACGGTTTGACTTTAAGGCTATAAACTAAGCAAAACTTAAATAAGAAAGGTTGAGGATACTTACAAGTGTCTAATGCACGATTTGAGAAGCTTAGAAGATGGCCTTGAGGTCCAGAATGATCAGAAGTTGAAGTTATGATGGTATGATCAAAGTTGCAAAATAATGGAGCTTGATATAGCTTTCATGGTTGCTCAAGATGGTGCCATGCATGTCTAGTATTGTCACAAGATGCATACAAGTGCCCCCTAGAGCCTATAAACCAGTTTAGGAAGCCCAAGGTATTGAAAACTAGTGTTTTAAGTCGGTTACAGAGCTTGCCAGACACCTGTGTGGATTTCTGATCAGGTAAGGCCGTCGCGTAGCGCGACGGCATAGGGGCTAGTGCTCGCACTACGCGAGCATGTGGTGACCTGCCAAACAAGTTTTCATTATTTGCAGTTTTGGTCCCCGGTCCTCCTAAAGGTCGTTTTCACCTCTTGTTTTGCACAATGAGCCCTTTAAATTGAATTCTAAGGGCTTCAAGACTTATACTATCTTTGTTAAGTCCTTGGCTAACTTTTAATAACCCGAAAAGTCATGAATTTCAACGTTTACGCTTTTAACCCCTCGAATACGAATTTTATCATAACTTTTCATACGATAACGAAACTTGGTGAAATTTTTATCATGCATTCTAGTGAGCGTATTTAATTGTTACAAAGCTTCGGGTTTTCCAAAAGATCACTCAGAGGTATACTTTAAACATGTTGACACATTTAGCCCCTGTAGTATGTAATCTCTCACTTTCTTTCACAATTAGCTTCGTATGATCCAGGATTCATTCGTTTAAGGGTATAAACATCATGTAGGGTTATTGTAAAGTATATTTATTAATTGTTGACATTTTTAACCCTTAAATTCACATAGTTTCTATGTTTGTCAACTTTAGTCCTTCTAGGGTATTCTTTCACACGTTTAAAGCTTATGACACGTGTCAACACATTATAGGACGTGAATTTTCGAGTTGTTACACATTGTGAATACCACTGATCTCTTCTGGTAAGTTTAACTTATAGGCAACTGATCCGACACGTTCGATAACCTCGAAAGGTCCTATGTATCTCGGGCTTAACTTGCCTTTCTTACCAAATCGCATCACTCCCTTCCAGGGGGATACTTTAAGCAACACCTTGTCACCTACCTCGAAGTTAAAAGGTTTACGCTTTAAATCAGCGTAGCTTTTCTGCCTATCACGGGCAGCTTTGAGACGGTCACGAATCTGGACAATCTTGTCCGTCGTTTCAAAGACTATCTCCGGTCCTGATAATTGGACATCTCCAACTTCCGCCCAGCAAACGGGCGTTCTACACTTTCTACCGTATAATGCCTCAAAAGGCGCAGCCTTAATGCTGGTATGATAGCTATTGTTGTAGGAGAATTCAATCAATGGTAGGTGGTTATCCCAACTACCACCTAAGTCGATCACTCATGCTCGAAGCATGTCTTCCAAAGTTTGAATAGTACGCTCACTCTGGCCGTCAGTCTGAGGATGGTAAGCCGTACTAAAATTCAAACGCGTGCCCAGAGATTGTTGAAAACTTTTCCCAAAATGCGACGTGTATCTAGTATCTCTGTCAGAGATAATAGACACAGGTACGCCATGTAGAGCTACAATCTTATCTACGTACAGTTGGGCTAGCATGTCGGAGCTATAGGTCTCCTTAATGGGTAGGAAATGAGCTGACTTTGTCAGTCTATCAACTATCACCCATATTGTGTCATTGCCTTTCCTTGTCTTTGGCAACTTGGTGATGAAATCCATCGTATTGAAACCAGTTTAGGAAGCCCAAGGTATTGAAAACTAGTGTTTTAAGTCGGTTACAGAGCTTGCCAGACACCTGTGTGGATTTCTGATCAGGTAAGGCCGTCGCGTAGCGCGACGGCATAGGGGCTAGTGCTCGCACTACATGAGCATGTGGTGACCTGCCAAACAAGTTTTCATTATTTGCAGTTTTGGTCCCCGGTCCTCCTAAAGGTCGTTTTCACCTCTTGTTTTGCACAATGAGCCCTTTAAATTGAATTCTAAGGGCTTCAAGACTTATACTATCTTTGTTAAGTCCTTGGCTAACTTTTAATCACCCGAAAAGTCATGAATTTCAACGTTTACGCTTTTAACCCCTCGAATACGAATTTTATCATAACTTTTCATACGATAACGAAACTTGGTGAAATTTTTATCATGCATTCTAGTGAGCGTATTTAATTGTTACAAAGCTTCGGGTTTGCCAAAAGATCACTCAGAGGTATACTTTAAACATGTTGACACATTTAGCCCCTGTAGTATGTAATCTCTCACTTTCTTTCACAATTAGCTTCGTATGATCCAGGATTCATTCGTTTAAGGGTATAAACATCATGTAGGGTTATTGTAAAGTATATTTATTAATTGTTGACATTTTTAACCCTTAAATTCACATAGTTTCTATGTTTGTCAACTTTAGTCCCTCTAGGGTATTCTTTCACACGTTTAAAGCTTATGACACGTGTCAACACATTATAGGACGCGAATTTTCGAGGTGTTACATCCTCACCCCCTTAAAAGAAATCTCGACCTCGAGATTTATTGAAACAAATGAGGGTAATTTTCTTTCATTGTGGATTCAACCTCCCACGTGTATTCGGGACCTCTACGGGCATCCCATTTTACCTTTACAATAGGTACATGCTTCCTCCGAAGCTTCTTAACCTGTCGATCCTCGATCAACACAGGTTTTTCAACAAATTTTAAGCTTTCTTCTATATGCACATCTGTATGTGGTATTACCAGTGATTCATCAGCGAAACACTTCTTCAGATTGCAGATGTGAAATACATTGTGAATTCCACTGAGCTCATCAGGTAAGTCTAACTTATAGGCAACCGATCCAACACGTTCGATGATTTCGAACGGTCCTATGTATCTCGGGCTTAATTTGCCTTTCTTACCAAATCGCATCACTCCCTTCCAGGGTGATACTTTAAGCAACACCTTGTCGCCTACATCGAAGTTAAAAGGTTTACGCATTAAATCAGCATAGCTTTTCTGCCTATCTCGGGCAGTTTTGAGACGGTCAAGAATTTGGACAATCTTGTCCGTCGTTTCAAAGACTATCTCCGGTCCTGATAATTGGACATCCCCAACTTCCGCCCAACATACGGGCGTTCTACACTTTCTACCGTATAATGCCTCGAAGGGCGCAACCTTAATGCTGGTATGGTAGCTATTGTTGTAGGAGAATTCGATTAACGCTAGGTGGTTATCACAACTACCACCTAAGTCGATCACACATGCACGGAGCATGTCTTCCAACGTTTGAATGGTACGCTCACTCTGTCCGTCCGTCTGAGGGTGGTAAGCCGTACTAAAATTCAAACGCGTGCCCAGAGATTGTTGGAAAATTTTTCAAAAATGTTACGTGTATCTAGTATCTCTGTCAGAGATAATAGACACTGGTACGCAATGTAGAGCTACAATCTTATCGACGTATAATTGGGCTAACATGTCGGAGCTATAGGTCTCCTTGATGGGTAGAAAATGTGCTGACTTAGTTAGTCTATCAACTATCACCCATATCGTATCATTTCCTTTCCTTGTCTTCGGCAACTTGGTGATGAAATCCATCGTCACCATTTCCCACTTCCATGTGGGAAGTTTAGGTTGTTGTAGCAAACCTGACGGCTTTTGATGTTCAGTTTTTACTTGCGCACATGTCAAGCATTTAGCTACATAGGTGGCTATAGACTTCTTCAAGCCTATCCACCAAAAATTTGCTTTCAAATCCTGGTACATCTTATCAGCCCCAGGTTGAACGGAGTATTTAGAACTGTGGGCTTCCTGGAGGATGACATCTCAAAGTCCTCCATAAATTGGAACCCATATTCATCCATTTAACCTTAGGATTCCGTCCTTGCCAAGAGATAACTGCTCCTTAGTTACCCCTAGCTTTTCATTAGGATAGTTAGCTTCCAACACAGCTTCCTTCTGTGCAGCTAACAACCTTTCATTCAAACTGTTCTTTATTTCAAAGCTCTTGGCGTTGATTCGAATGGGTTTCACCCTTTCCTTTCGACTCAAGGCATCGGCGACTACATTCGCCTTGCCAGGATGGTATCTAATTTCACAATCATAATCATTCAAAGTCTCCATCCATCGGCGCTGCCTCATGTTTAAATCCTTCTGATTAAACAGGTGCTGGAGGCTTTTGTGATCAGAATAGATCACACACTTGATACCATATAAATAATGCCTCCATAGCTTCAGTGCAAATACAACGGCACCCAACTCCAAGTCATGGGTGGTGTAATTCTTTTCGTGCACCTTTAATTGTCTTGAAGCATAGGCAATAGCCTTGCCTTTCTGGATAAGCACACACCCCATGCCAGTGTGTGATGCATCACAATATACCACAAATTCCTCGATTCCATCAGGCAACGTTAGTACTGGAGCGTTGCTCAACTTCTGCTTCAGAATATCAAAGGATTCCTGCTGCTTAGGACCCCAGTCAAACTTAACCTTCTTACGCGTCAGGGAAGTTAGGGGTGCAGTAATCCTTGAGAAGTTTTCAATGAATCGCCTATAATATCCTGCCAAACCTAGAAAGCTACGAATCCCTGTAGGCGTCTTTTGCTCTTGCCAATTCATGACTGCTTCAACTTTAGCGGGATCCACTTGGATACCACGCTCACTAACAACGTGTCCAAGAAATTGGACTTCTCGAAGCCAGAATTCACACTTCGAGAACTTGGCATAAAGCTTCTCTTGATGAAGTAGTTTCAGAATACATCGAAGGTGCTTTTCATGGTCAGCTTGGCTCTTCGAGTAAATGAGAATGTCATCGATGAAGACGATGACAAATTTATCCAAGTAAGGCTTACAGACACGATTCATGAGATCCATGAATGCGGAAGGTGCATTAGTGAGCCCAAAAGGCATCACTAGGAACTCGTAATGACCATAACGAGTCCTAAATGCAGTCTTATGTACATCTTCATCTTTAACTTTCAATTAATGATAGCCTGACCTTAAGTCAATCTTCGAGAAATAACTTGCCCCTTGCAGTTGATCGAACAGATCGTCGATCCTGGGCAATGGATACCTATTCTTGATAGTGACTTTGTTAAGTTCGCGGTAATCGATGTATAGACACATCGATCCATCCTTTTTCTTTACAAACAGGATTGGCGCTCCCCAAGGAGATGAACTAGGCCTGATGAAACCTTTGGCTAGCAATTCATCTAGCTGCGTCCTCAATTCCTTCATCTCTGTTGGTGCCAACCTATAAGGCGCTCTCGCGACAGGAGCCGCTCCGGGGATGATGTCGATTCTGAATTCTACTTGCCTATCTGGTGGTAGACCAGGTAGTTCTTCAGGAAATACTTCAGGGTATTCAGAAATAACTGGAATATCTTCAATCTTAGGTTTCTGTTCATCGATAGTTACCTGTGCCATATAAATGACACAACCCTTCTTCAAACACCTAGACGCCTTGAGCATAGTCACTTGCTCAAGCAGTCCATATCGGGTATCTCCCTGAATGGTAAGTGATTCACCAGACGGAGTCTTGATCACCACTTGCTTCTTATTGCAGACAATCTGGGCCTGGTTAAGAGATAACCAGTCCATGCCTAAAACGATGTCAAAACCGGCTAACTTCAAAGGAAGTAGGGATAAAGGAAAAGAGTGGTTCTTAATGGATATGAAGCATCCATCTAATATGGTTGAGGCGGTTTCTAAAGTGCCATCGGCTAACTCCACCTCATATTTCATACTTAAGGTTTTAACAGGTAAATTCAGCAATTTGCAAAACTTATTATCTACAAATGATTTATCAGCGCCTGAATAAAAAAGTACTCTTGCATAGACATCATTTATGAGGAATGTACCTGTTATCACATTATCATCCTGTACTGCTTCCTTTGCATCCATTCTGAAGACCCTAGCATTGGTCTTCTTTCCTTCATCAGCCTTCTTTGCGAGTTTTGGGCAGTTAGTCTTGATATGCCCCTTCTCATTACAACTTTAACAGGTTGCATCCTTCAGTTTTTTGCAATCCAAGGTCTTGTGTTCCTTGGACTTGCATATCCCACATGCAAAAGTTCTCGACTGTGTCTGCGAGTTTGATTCGTATCTGCACTTCCCGAAGTGCTGTTTCTTGCAGATTTCACATCTGGGTTTTTCACCCGACTGCTGACCATCCTTTCTAGATCCTGACCCCTTCTTGTGGTCATTGTTTCCCTTATGTTTCTTGTCTGAACGTCGTGAGTTGTCATCCTCACGCTTCCTCTTTTCGGTATCGGTGTTCCTCTGCGATCTCTGCCTGACCACATCCAAGGTAAGAGACAATGATATTTCCGCTGCAGACCGAAAAGTAGCTGGTCTGGAGGCCTTCACACTTGCCTTGATCTCCGGGGCCAAACCCCCAATGAAACGAGCTATTCGTTTGGGTTCCGGGGTTACTAAATATGGAACCAACCTTGACAAAGTGTTGAAACTGGTAAGTTAGGCCTGACAGTCTAGGTTTCTCATGACCAGCGACAAGAAGTCAGCTTCAATTTTCTCAACCTCATGCTGAGGGTAGTAGTTTTCCTTGATCAGTGACATGAACTGTTCCCAGGTCATATTGTATAATGGGATTTTCCCTATAGCTTGGATCAAAGACCTCCACCAAGCTAATGCTTCACCCTTGAAAGACTGAGACACGAATTTCACAATATCCCTATTATCGCAACCACTGATATCCACTACCGTGTCCATTTCATCCAACCAAGTCATGCAATCTACAGCTCCTTTTTCCCCAGTGAAATCCCTGGGTTTGCATGAAACGAAGTACTTATAGAAGCAACCCTTATTACGGGGTTCTTGATTCAGTACGACTCTTTGGGATGGAACACTCCTTTGGTTTGATGAGTGGTGAGAATTACTGTTGTGGGCAGTGTGGGTCCTGGAGGGTGTTCTAGAGTGTGGTGCAGATCGGGTCCTTGTATGGGTACCACTGGATTCATGGAGTTGTCTTTCCAAAGCTCGATTAACGGCATTATCTATCATTGCCTGCAATTCTGCACCCGCTACATTTACTCGGGCATTATGATGCTCTCCCCGAGGGTGACTGTTAATCTCGCCTGAGTCGTCCATGTAGCTTGAACTGTTACATATTGACAATAATTTATTTGTGAGTTTATTATGGAATTGCCTTTTATGGCACTTTATTAATCGTGGTAAACGTAGACCATATATGGTTAATTTATTACTCACATTTATTTAGGATTTCTATTATAATTTATCCTAATTATAACACAATAACAGTTTTATTAGTAGCACAAAAGGCCTAGTCATAGTGACATTTTTAAATCATAAGCCATGATTTCAGAGAATTAAGGCATTAAGGTTTGAACATAGTCCCTTACCTTTTTCTGACAGGGAGTCGTAGACTACAACTGTCCTTTGTCTTATATGACAATGAATATGGCCCGTAGACACTATATTACCAATGGATGAAAAAAATGATCATCTTTATTGATGATTTAAAGCCATGATCTATAGATCATTAGTTTAGGTTAGGAATCTTTTGAAGAATCCTATTATAAGAATGACGTGTGTGATTCTGACGGATCACATCTGTCAGGAGTGTTAACATGTTTTCAGATGTTAACAGGGATTGGAATCTTTTATACATGTCTTACCATCTTGGCCAAGTCTTATCATGACATGTAGGCTAGGTTATACCTTTAAGATCCTTATTTAATATTTAGTAGGCAGATTATTTTAAAAAGGAATGGTTTTTGATTTATTTATTTCATGTAGAATATATAAATGCATAAATGACAGAAATGAAATTTTCAAACTTAACATTCCATTAAAATTTAAAAGTAGTACACCTTGCCCTAAACGGGACTTTTCACAGAAACAACTTGCCCACGCAGGAGCCAAACATATAATACAAGTCCTCGCAGGGACTGATTACTAAAAGAAATGTCCACGCAGGGACTAAGTACAAAGATAGATGTCCACGTAGGGACTACATACACACATAAATAAATGTCCACGTAGGGACTTGATTTAAACAAGGAAATACAATAATACATGTTGGGATTTAATGATCCCGCTTCTTCCTTCCTTTCAGCAAACTTGCCAAGCCACTGAGGAATCTCTGATTTTTCCTACGTTCTCTCTGGAAGTCTCGTTCAACCCTGTCCAATCTTTGGCGGAGTTCCTCCTGCTCCGGTGAGGAAAATCGTGGCGGCTGGTGCTGAAGTGGTGGCTGAGCAGGTACTTGATACCCACTAGTTGGATATCCCATTCCCCAAGGGGTTCCATATGGTCCTTAAGGATTATGGGCGAGGTAGTTTGATGCCACATGGTAAGGGTCCTCAGCATAGTTATAGGTAGTGTATGCCGGCGGCCCGAACGGATTGTATGTTGCTGGAGCAGTATATACAGGGATAGGGTTACCAAAACCCGATGGTGGCGGCGTGACAGGTGCCGAATTCACCTCTGATAGTGGAGCTGAAGGTCCACCCATTTGTGGGTCTTCATGTGGTGGCGGGTAGTGACTGCCACTAGAGTGTTGAGGGGAGCTAAAATGAAAATCTCCTCCTCGTGCAGACATTCGTGCGCCAGTCCTCCTTCGTCTTGGTGGTTCCGGAGGTGCTAGATGTACTGGCGGCTGTGGAGGCGGTGGCGTGACTGCCACGAATCGTGAATCCTTAGAGGGATCCTGCTGTTGCTGTTGCTGCTGGTGAGGTGAAAAATGATGAGATGGTGTAAAGTACCACTCACATTGGTCAAACCGTGCCTGGTAACTGTCTGGACCACGGTAGGGTGATCCATGAAAAGACGAACCATCAGATACTTCGATAGGATGGTTGGGGGTCCCGGCCGCAGGCTCGACGGGATCCGTATATTCGTCCATATCCATCGCCTGATCTTCTGAGAAGTGGTCTTCCGGTCCTAGCGGGTTAAACCGGCCCTGAAAAACTGGAGTGGGGTCTCAAAAGGAATGTTGCGATAGGGATCGCTGTAGAGGTATGTACGAAGGTTGCGGGTTATTGGGCTCATTTTTGGACTGAGGTCCAAAGGAATGGCGGTATGAAGGCGTTGAGCTATGCGAGGTTGATCGTCTCGCCGGCTCCACCCGGGTCCTCCAGTCTCCTTGAGGACCAGCACTCCGGGTGGTTGAAGACGTTCGCCGGAGTGATGGCCCGTCTTCATGATCGTTAGGGGCGCTGATTGGCCCCTTGCCCTTTCCTGCTTTCCTGAATCTTGGCGGCATATTTCCTGTCAACATAAACCAAGATAACAACAAGGATATAAAATAAAAGACATAATAAAACAAAAGTAGAATTTGTCCTATGTTATATGTCTAGACTCGAAAATTTAGGAATGTGCAATTATGTTATTGAGATTAAACACAAAAGGCTAGTGTTTAATTCACTCAATGTTGGCTCTGATACCAACCTGTCACACCCCGAATTCCACGTATTACCGGTGGGCCCGGTGGGGAGTATCGTGACGTGGTTGGTAACATAATAGTCAAACAACACAATATTTAAATGCACAGCGGAAGCAAAAGATAGATATACTTCAACTTTAATAAATTATAATATCAAGTATCACAACGGTCGAAAGTTTATCCACAGGAGGATCAAAATAAAGTGAAAACAGTAGTTCAACAGACTTTAGGCATCTTAAGCTTGCGAGACTCTTTATTGATGCTAGGAGTAGCCAGCCTAGTTCGCGTAGTACCTGCACTTAACCTTTTTGGGAAAATACGTCAGTTTACACTGGTAAATACAATTAACTGACTCATTTTGAAAATGTTTAATAAAATTGATTTGAATGCACGTGGCACAAACTTTTATAACTTGGGATAATTAATTAAATATATAAACTTGTAAATGAATTACATGTTCCTTATGCGTGCAGTAGCCCGGGTCGTGCCGGGTTAAAGATCAATAGACACACCACAATTATATATTTATGCACTGACGAGTGTACGCCTACACTCCGCGCTTAGGTCGTGGCCATTTTGGAAAATGATGCCAAGGATATCTGGGACATGGTCATTAACCTCCCAAAGGCTTTAAGCAAACAAAACAATTTAAACGGGCCGATTAATTATCAATTAACCACCATACGATTTAAGATTTAATGCCCGACCAAGCGGTATTTTATATACCGTACCCCAAGCCCATATAGGGAAAATAAGTTAAAAGTATTTACATGAGCTAAATATATATTCAATCCCAGCCGTATCAAATCAGTAAGTACAGATAGCTTTTACTGGGCTCCTATTCTGGAACGAAGGTTTATAATAACCTATTAGAATCCTAAAGGTCTTTAATTAAGCCTAAACTTAGACCGGTTAGTTTTAAAGAAAGACACGGTTCAAACGCACGATTAAGCGAAGACCGGAATAGAATGTGTTTTAAACCCTACAAGTTTGAAGACTTGTATAATATGGGTAAACTAAACACATTCTGGTTTTTGAGATAAAAACGATAAGGTTTGACCCGTTTCGGCTAATTTATGTAAACTAGTTATATAAACCGAACCGAACGCGCAAGATGAGTAACGGGTAACCATAAGGGTCCTAAACAGGTTTCCTAAGTTAATATGCCTTAAACATGTTGTGATATCAGTAGGATATCCTCCATGATGCCCAAAACGAGTTTAATCTCTATTTAAGCCCCGTAGGGGTATTTTGGTCATTTTTAAAGATTATAAAAGGAATTATTTATAATTCTGATGTTCGGGTCTGAGGTAATTAGTAAACAACTTATTTTTAACAGATTATATCGGTTGGTAATAAGTCTTATGTGTTAAAATAGTTTTAAACCCAAACTATGCGTTTAATACGCGTAAAACTATGCGTTTAATACGCGTAATAAACCGTTTTAAGCGATTCACGGGTTAAAATAGGAATCTGAGTTTTTAGGTCAGTTTATAAGGTCCAAAACACTTCATTTATTATTTAAAACCAGTAGCAATTGGATTGGTATCAAAAGGACTTGTAAAACTCATTTTATACCCGAAAAGGGCATAATCGGTATTTACCGAATCAAGGCGATAATCCTAGTTTAAGATCAGTTTAAAATAATTAAAAATATTCAAAAATCCGAAAATATTATATTACATCAGTGGGTAAAAGGTTTGGTGTCAAAAATTGGGTTTAGATAGGCGTTACGCTAATGACGCCTTTTAATTAATAAAAAGCTTTCTAATTACGTCACTGAGCATAACTCCTAATCTAGACCTCCAATTGACGTGAAAATTTACGGACATGCATATTAATAAGTAACAAGGATTATTGTTCTTTCATATTTCTAAAATTCTCGTTTTAAGATCAAAAGGGCAATATGGTCAACATTAGGCAATTTAACGGAAACGTGCAACGAATTGGACAATCAAGGAACCAACCACAGAGGTTTATACTAACATGTAACTAGGTCCTAATAGAACTTTAAGGCATGTCTAAACCTATCAAAACCGGGTCAGAACCGAAGTCAAAGCAAAAAGTCAAACTATGCGCCTTTCGGTTCCGAATCGATCCTAACTGAAAATTGTCGGATCAAACATGTTTAGACATGTTCTAACATTGATTACTAAGTTATATTAAGGTTAAATCAGGTTACACGCCTCTCACATTGCTAATTGTGTATTAAATCGCAATTTACATTTCTGTTGACTTTTTATCATCATCTTTGACCCGACAAACGACTTAGTTAGGACGGGAATCAGAGGGTGCCCTTTTAAGGGTTTAATGCCCACATAATTACCAACTTATAACTACCTTAAGTTTGACTAATCGCTGGACCATTAGCGGTTAATCATTAAGTCAACCGTTAATTACGACGGTTTGACTTTAAGGCTATAAACTAAGCAAAACTTAAATAAGAAAGGTTGAGGATACTTACAAGTGTCTAATGCACGATTTGAGAAGCTTAGAAGATGGCCTTGAGGTCCAGAATGATCAGAAGTTGAAGTTATGATGGTATGATCAAAGTTGCAAAATAATGGAGCTTGATATAGCTTTCATGGTTGCTCAAGATGGTGCCATGCATGTCTAGTATTGTCACAAGATGCATACAAGTGCCCCCTAGAGCCTATAAACCAGTTTAGGAAGCCCAAGGTATTGAAAACTAGTGTTTTAAGTCGGTTACAGAGCTTGCCAGACACCTGTGTGGATTTCTGATCAGGTAAGGCCGTCGCGTAGCGCGACGGCATAGGGGCTAGTGCTCGCACTACGCGAGCATGTGGTGACCTGCCAAACAAGTTTTCATTATTTGCAGTTTTGGTCCCCGGTCCTCCTAAAGGTCGTTTTCACCTCTTGTTTTGCACAATGAGCCCTTTAAATTGAATTCTAAGGGCTTCAAGACTTATACTATCTTTGTTAAGTCCTTGGCTAACTTTTAATAACCCGAAAAGTCATGAATTTCAACGTTTACGCTTTTAACCCCTCGAATACGAATTTTATCATAACTTTTCATACGATAACGAAACTTGGTGAAATTTTTATCATGCATTCTAGTGAGCGTATTTAATTGTTACAAAGCTTCGGGTTTTCCAAAAGATCACTCAGAGGTATACTTTAAACATGTTGACACATTTAGCCCCTGTAGTATGTAATCTCTCACTTTCTTTCACAATTAGCTTCGTATGATCCAGGATTCATTCGTTTAAGGGTATAAACATCATGTAGGGTTATTGTAAAGTATATTTATTAATTGTTGACATTTTTAACCCTTAAATTCACATAGTTTCTATGTTTGTCAACTTTAGTCCTTCTAGGGTATTCTTTCACACGTTTAAAGCTTATGACACGTGTCAACACATTATAGGACGTGAATTTTCGAGTTGTTACACATTGTGAATACCACTGATCTCTTCTGGTAAGTTTAACTTATAGGCAACTGATCCGACACGTTCGATAACCTCGAAAGGTCCTATGTATCTCGGGCTTAACTTGCCTTTCTTACCAAATCGCATCACTCCCTTCCAGGGGGATACTTTAAGCAACACCTTGTCACCTACCTCGAAGTTAAAAGGTTTACGCTTTAAATCAGCGTAGCTTTTCTGCCTATCACGGGCAGCTTTGAGACGGTCACGAATCTGGACAATCTTGTCCGTCGTTTCAAAGACTATCTCCGGTCCTGATAATTGGACATCTCCAACTTCCGCCCAGCAAACGGGCGTTCTACACTTTCTACCGTATAATGCCTCAAAAGGCGCAGCCTTAATGCTGGTATGATAGCTATTGTTGTAGGAGAATTCAATCAATGGTAGGTGGTTATCCCAACTACCACCTAAGTCGATCACTCATGCTCGAAGCATGTCTTCCAAAGTTTGAATAGTACGCTCACTCTGGCCGTCAGTCTGAGGATGGTAAGCCGTACTAAAATTCAAACGCGTGCCCAGAGATTGTTGAAAACTTTTCCCAAAATGCGACGTGTATCTAGTATCTCTGTCAGAGATAATAGACACAGGTACGCCATGTAGAGCTACAATCTTATCTACGTACAGTTGGGCTAGCATGTCGGAGCTATAGGTCTCCTTAATGGGTAGGAAATGAGCTGACTTTGTCAGTCTATCAACTATCACCCATATTGTGTCATTGCCTTTCCTTGTCTTTGGCAACTTGGTGATGAAATCCATCGTCACCATTTCCCACTTCCATGTGGGAAGTTCAGGCTGTTGTAACAAACCTGACGGCTTTTGATGTTCAGCTTTTACTTGCGTACATGTCAAGCATTTAGCTACATAGGTGGCTATAGACTTCTTCAAGCCTATCCACCAAAAATTTGCCTTCAGATCCTGGTACATCTTATCAGCTCCAGGGTGAACATAATATTTAGAGCTATGGGCTTCCTGGAGGATGACATCTCGAAGTCCCCCATATATTGGAACCCATATTCATCCATTTAATCTCAGGATTCCGTCCTTGCTCTGAGATAACTGTTCCTCAGTTACTCCTAGCTTTTCATTAGGGTAGTTAGTTTCCAACACAGCTTCCTTCTGTGCAGCTAACAATCTTTCATTCAAACTGTTCTTTATTTCAATGCTCTTGGCATTGATTCGGATGTGTTTCACCCTTTCCTTTCTACTCAAGGCATCGGCGACTACATTCGCCTTGCCTGGATGGTATCTGATTTCACAATCATAGTCATTCAACGTCTCCATCCATTGGCGCTGCCTCATGTTTAAATCCTTCTGGTTAAACAGGTGCTGGAGGCTCTTGTGATCAGAATAGATCACACACTTGATACCATATAAATAATGCCTCCATAGCTTCAGTGCAAATACAACGGCACCCAACTCCAAGTCATGGGTGGTGTAATTCTTTTCGTGCACCTTTAATTGACGTGATGCATAGGCAATAACTTTGCCTTTCTGCAAAAGCACACACCCTATGCCAGTGTGTGATGCATCGCAGTAAACTACGAATTCTTCGGTACCTTCAGGCAATGTCAGTACAGGAGCGTTGCTCAACTTTTGTTTCAGAATATCAAAAGATTCTTGCTGCTTCGGTCCCCAGTCGAACTTAATCTTCTTCCGAGTCAAGGAGGTTAGGGGGGCAGCAATCCTTGAATTTTTTTTGATAAAGCGTCTGTAGTATCCTGCCAATCCCAAGAAACTACGAATTTCTGTGGGCGTCTTCGGCTCTTGCCAGTTCATAACTGCTTCAACCTTAGCGGGATCCGCTTAGATACCACACTCACTAACCACATGTCCAAGGAATTGGACCTCTCGAAGCCAAAATTCACACTTGGAAAATTTGAAGTAGAGTTTCTCGTGATGTAGAAGTTTAAGAATACAACGAAGGTGTTTCTCATGGTCAGCTTGGTTCTACGAGTAAATGAGAATGTCGTCAATGAAGACGATGACGAATTTATCTAAGTACGGCTTGTAAACGCGATTCATGAGATCCATGAACGCGGCCGGTGCATTAGTGAGCCCAAAAGGCATCACTAGGAACTCGTAATGACCATAATGAGTCCTAAATGCAGTTTTGTGTACGTCTTCATCTCTAACCTTCAGTTGGTGGTAGCCTGACCTTAAGTCAATCTTCGAGAAATAACTTGCCCCTTGCAATTGATCGAACAAATCGTCGATCCTGGGCAAAGGATACCTATTCTTTATAGTGACCTTATTAAGCTCACGGTAATCGATGCACAGACGCATCGATCCATCCTTCTTTTTGACAAACAGGACTGACGCTCCCCAAGGAGACGAACTAGGTTTAATGAAACCCTTAGCTAGCAATTCATCTAGTTGTGCTCTCAATTCCTTCATCTCTGTTCGTGCCAGCCTGTAGGGCGCTCTAGCATCAGGTGCTGCTCCAGGGATGATGTCAATTCTGAACTCCACTTGCCTATCTGGTGGTAAACCAGGTAGTTCTTCAGGAAACACTTCAGGGCATTCAGAAATTACGGGGATGTCTTCCATCTTAGGTTTCGACTCATCAATAGTAACCTGTGCCATGTAGATGACACAACCCTTCTTTAAACACCTTGAGGCCTTGAGCATAGTCACTTGCTCAGGCAATCCGTACCGGGTATCCCCCTGAATGGTAAGTGATTCGCCAAACGGAGTTTTGATCACCACTTGCTTTTTATTGCAGACAATCTGGGCCTGGTTACGAGATAACCAGTTCATGCCTAAAACGATGTCAAAACTGGCTAACTTCAAAGGAAGTAGGGACAAAGGAAAAGAGTGGTTCTTAATGGATATGGAACACCCATCTAATATGGTTGAGGCGGTTTCTATGGTACCATCAGCTAACTCCACCTCATATCTCACACTTAAGGTTTTAACAGGTAAATTCAGCAATTTGCAAAACTTATTATCTACAAATGATTTATCAGCGCCTGAATCAAAAAGTACTCTTGCATAGACATCATTTATGAGGAATGTACCTGTTATCACATTGTCATCCAGTACTGCTTCCTTTGCATCCATTCTGAAGACCATAGCATTGGTCTTCTTTCCTTCATCAGCCTTCTTTGCGTATTTTGGGCAATTGGTCTTGATATGCCCCTTCTCATTACAGCTGTAGCAGGTTGCATCCTTCAACTTTTTGCAATCCAAGGTCTTGTGCTCCTTGGACTTGCATATCCCACATGCAAAAGTTCTCGACTGTGTCTGCGAGTTTGATTCAAACCTGCACTTCCCGAAGTGCTGTTTCTTGCAGATCTTGCACTTGGGCTTATCACCTGATTGATGCCCATCCTTCTTTGACTCAGACCCCTTCTTGTTGTCACCGTTTCCTCGGTGCTTCTTGTTTAACCTACGTGAATTGTCATCTTCACGTTTCCTTTTCTCAGCATCCTTATTCCTCAGCGATCTTTGTCTGACCGCGTCCAGTGTGAGTGACAAGGATATGTCAACTACAGATCTGAAAGTAGCTGGCCGAGAGGCCTTCACGCTTGCCTTTATTTCTTGGGCTAAACCCCCTATGAAATGAGCTATCCTTTTTGGTTCCAGGGTCACCAGATACAGAACCAATCGGGACATTGTGTTGAAGCTCGTGAGGTAAGCTTGGCAGTCAAGGTTCTGCATAACCAACGATAGGAAATCAGACTCAATCTTTTCAACCTCGTGTTGAGGGCAGTAGTTTTCTCTGATGAGGGCAACAAATTGCTCCCACGTCATGTTGTACAATGGGATCTTCCCAGTGGCTTGAATCAGTGATCTCCACCAGGCTAAGGCCTCGCCTTTAAACGATTGTGACACAAACTTGACTATTTCCCTCTCAGCGTACCTGCTGATATCCACTACTGTGTCCATCTCATCTAACCACATCATGCAGTCAATGGCTCCTTTTTCCCCAGTGAAATCCCTGGGTTTGCATGAAACAAAGTATTTGTAGGAGCAACCCTTACTACGGGGTTCTTGATTTAGTACAATCTGTTGAGATGGAGCACTGTGGTGGTTGGAGGAGAGTCGATCATCATCTTTCTTTGGTTCTTCCTTCTTGGAAGGTGGCTTCGAATGCGGTGTAGATAGGGTCCTACTTCGAGTCCCACTATATTCTTCGTACTGCCGTTCCAAGGCCTTTGTAACAGCGTCGTCTACTAACGCTTTCAGTTCAGCACCCGTTAAATTAATTTGGGCGTTATCATTATTCTCCCTTGGGTGACTATTAATTTCGTCCGAGTCAGCCATTTTAATTTGAACTGTTACATAAGACAATGACAATAGTTTATTTGGGAGTTTATTATGGAATTTCCCCTTAGGGTAATTCATTAACCATGGTAAACATAGACCATATTGGGTTAATTTGTTACTCACAATTTATTTAGGATTTCTATTATAATTTATCCTAATTATAAACAATAACAGTATTAATAGCACACAAGGCCTAGTCACAGGGACATTTTAAATTATAAGCCATAATTTCAGAGAATCAAAGCATGAAGGTTTGAACATAGTTCATTACCTTTTTCAGACAGGGTCGTAGACTATTACTGTCTTTTGTCTCATATGGAAATGAGAAAGGCCCGTAGGCACTATATTACCAATGTATGGTCAAAATATGATCATCTTAATTGATGATTTAACCCATGATTCATAGATCATTAAATTGGGTTAGGAATCTTTGGAAAGATCCTTATATAAAGATGACGTGTGTGATTTTTAACGAATCACGTCTGCCAGGAGCGTTAACATATTTTCAGATGTTAACATGAATTTGAATCTTTTAAATAGGCCTTACCATCTTGGCCCGGTCTTATATTGACACAGAGGCTAGGTTATACCGTTAGGATTCTTAATTAATATTTAAAATAGGCAGATTATTTTTAAAATGAATGATTTTGATTTATTTATTTCATATATAATTTATTTATGCATATAATGGCAAAAATGAAATTTATAAACTTACATTCCATTAATTTATTAAAAGATTACATATCGCCCTAAACGGGACTTCTTAATAGACAAATCACCCACGCAGGGGTTTAAGCAAAGACTTACCCACGCAGGGGCTTAACAACATACTAGTCCACGCAGGGACTTAAACAAATAACATACCCTCGTAGGGGTTAACAGAAAGATAGGCCCACACAGGGGTCAAAACAAACAAACATACCCACGTAGGGGTTAATACAGCAAGAAAGGCCCACGCAGGGGCTCAACTGATACAAGGAAATTACAACAATAATGGAAGGATTCAATGGTCCCTCTTGCTCTTCCCTTTTATTAGGCTTGTTAATCCTTGGAAGAAACTTTGTCTCTCCTTGCGATCTCTATGAAAATCTCGCTCCAGTTGGTCCAATCTTTGAAGAATTTCTTCCCGCTCGGGTGGGGAAAACCGTGGCGGCTGCGATTGTTGCTGGATTATAGGTCTTGCAGGTATTTGGTACCCATGAGTTGGGTACCCTACTCCCCAAGGAGCTCCATACGGTCCTTCCGGATGAAGAGCGTTATAGTTGGCCGCTACCAAGTATGGGTCGGCTTCAGCGTAATTATAGTTGGCGTGAGCCGGCTGCTCAAACGGGTTGTACACCATCGAACCAGTGTATGCCGGAATCGGGTTATCAAAACCCATCGGTGGTGGCTGTGGTGCAACTGGGTGTGAAGGCCCACCCATTTGTAGGTCTTCCTGAAGTGGCGGGTAATGACTGCCACTTGATTGACGTGGGGAGCTAAAATGGAAATCCCCCGCTCGCGCAGACATACGTGCGCCGGTTCTCCTACTCATTGGCGGTTCTGGAGGTGCTTGATGAGCTGGTGGCAGTGGAGGCGGTGGCGTGACTGCCACGAATCGTGAATCCAGAGGGGGATCCTGCTGCTGCTGGTGAGGTGATGAATGGTGAGAAGGTGTGAAGTACCATTCATGTTGGTTAAACCGTGCTTGAAAGCTGTCTGGACCACCGTAGGGTGATCCGTGAAAAGAAGATCCATCAGAGATCTCTATGGGATGGTTGGGTGTACCGCTTGCAGGTTCGACGGGATCCGTGTCCTCGTCCATATCCTCCGCATGATCGCCGGAGAAATGATCCTCCGGCCCCAATGGGTTAAAACCCACTGGTTCTTGTATATAGTTCGACGGGTTAAACCGGCCCCGGAAGACAGGTGTGGGGTCTCCAAAAGAATTATGCGATAAGGATCGCTGAAGAGGTATGTAAGAAGGTTGAGGGTTATCGGGCTCATTTTCCGACTGTGGCACATAAGAGTTCTGAAAGGGAGGCGTCGAACTGTGCGAGACAGACCATCTTGCAGGCTCAAAAAGGTTTCTCCTGTTCTCGCGAGGATCGGCACTCGCGGTGGTTGAAGGAGCTCGCATATGCGAAGGCCCGGCCTCGTGATCATTGGGGGCGGTGATTGGCCCCTTGCCTCTTCCTCTTCGTCTGAAGAATCTTGGCGTCATGTTTAATCTTGTTAATAAAACATAAGATAACGACAAGAATATATAATATAAAGGACAAAACAAAACAAAACAAAGTAGAATTTGTCCTATGTTATTTGTCTAGACTCGAAAGTTTAGAAATGTGCAATTGTGTCATTGAGATTAAACAGAAAAGGCTAGTGTTTAATTCACTCAATGTTGGCTCTGATACCAACCTGTCACACCCTGAATTCCACGTGTCACCGGTGGGCCCGGTGGGGAGTATCGTGACGTGGTTGGCAACATAATAGTCAAACAACACAATATTTAAATGCACAGCGGAAGCAAATGAAAGATATATTTCAACCGAATATAATATTGTAATATCAAGTATCACAACAGTTGAAAGTTTATCCACAGGTGGATTAAAATAAAATGGAAGCAGTAGTTCAACATACTTTAGGCATCTTAAGCTTGCGAGACTTCTATTGATGCTAAGGAGAAATCCAGCCTATTACGATTAGTACCTGTATGTAATCTTTTTGGGAAAATACGTCAGTTTACAATGGTAAATACAATCAACTGACTGATTTTAAAAATGATTGAAAATTGATTTGGATGCACGTCGCATAAACATTTTATAACTTGGGATAATTATTTAAATATATAAACTTGTAAAAGAATTACATGTTCCTTATGCGTTCAGTAGCCCGGATCGTGCCGGGTTAAAGATCAATAGACACACCACAATTATTTATTTATTTATGCACTGACGAGTGTACGCCTACACTCCGCGCTTAGGTCGTGGCCATTTCGTGACATGGTCATTAACCTCCCAAAGGCTTTAAGCAAACAAAACAATTTAAACAGGCCGATCAATATCAATTAACCACCATACGATGGAAGATTTAATGCCCGACCAAGCGGTATTTTATATACCGTACCCCAAGCCCGTATAGGGAAAATAAGTTAAAAGTATTTACCTTTGCAAGTATAATTCACAAACAGAAAATGCAAGTAGCTTTTACTGGTCCTCCTATTCTGGAACGAAGGTTTATAATAACCTATTAGAATCCTAACGGGTCTTTAATTAAGCCTAAACTTAGACCGGTTAGTTTTAAAGATACGGTTCGTACGCATGATTAAGCGAAGACCGGAGTAGAATGTGATTCAGACCCGACAAGTTTGAAGACTTGCCTTATATGGGTATATTATACACATTCTGGATTTTGAGATAAAACCGATAAGGTTTGACCCGTTTCGGCGAATTTATGCAAACTAGTTACATAAACCGAACCGAACGCGCAAGAAGCGTAACGGGTAACCGTAAGAGCCATATACAGGTTTCCTAAGTTAATATACCTCAAATATGTTGTGACATCAGTAAGATATCTTTTATTATGCCCGAAACGAGTTTAAACACAAACTATGCCCCGTAGGGGTAGTTTGGTCATTTACAAGTTTATAAAAGAGTTTAAGTATTATCCTGAGTTACAGGTCTGATGTAATCAGCAAAAATACTCAATTTAATAAGTTATAACAGTAGGTTAAAGTATATATGTGAAATTTATCAATTATAACCAAACTATGCACCGTAGGGGCATTTTGGTAATTTCACATAAGCCGAAAAGCTCAAAACCGAAGTCTGAGTTAAAAAACTTTTGCTTACTACTAAAATATTATAATTTACCTAAAATATCAGTAGGTATCAACCCTTGTATGTTTAAAAATAGTTTTAGTACATACTATGCGTTAAAAACGCTAAAAAGGCGATTAGAAGCCATTTCCGGGTTCTATAAATAAAGCTGATATTTTTATTATTCCAGAAGGCTTAAAATAATTTATTTGTCATATTAAATCAGTAGCAAAAGGTTTGGGGTCAAAAAGATATGAAAAACTCATTTTATAGCCCAAAAGGGCAAAACCGACAATTACCGAATTAAGCTTATGACCCTAAGTTATGCTCAGCCTAAAATTAATTAAAAATCTTCAAAAAATCCTAAAATAATATATTACATCATTGGGTAAAGAGTTTGATACCAAAAAGTGGGTTTAAATAGGCTATACGCTAATTATGTCGTTTAATCGCTTAAAAGTTTTCTAATTACGCTAATGAGCATAACTCTCAATCTACACCTCAAACTGATGTCAAATTTAGGGTGCAAGTTTATAAATCAGTAACTAAGGTTTCTACTCTTTTATATTTTTCAAAAATCATGTTTTATGGTGAAAAGGGCATAATGGTCAACATATAGGCAATTAACGGAATTATGCATATTAATTGGATAACTAATGAACCATGGTGTATAATCACAGAGGGTTATACTAGCATGTAACCTAGTCCAATTAAAGCTCTAAGGCATTTCTAAAACATGCTTAAACGGGTCAGAACTGAAAGTCAAAGCAAAAGTCAAATTATGCGACTTTCGGTTCCGAACCATGTCTCTACTGAAAATTGTCGGGTTAAACATGTTTAGACATGTTCTTACATTCATTACCAAGTTATATTAATGATCAAACAGGTTGTATGGGTTCTACATTGCTAATTATGCATAAATTGGAAATTAAGCATTCTGTTGACTTTTTATTAACAAGTTTGACCCGACATTTGACCTAGTTAGAGTGGAAATCAGAGGGTGCCCTTTTTAAGGGTTTATTGCCCACATAATTACCAACTTATAACTACTTTCAATTCGACTAATCACTGGACCAACAATGATTAATCGCTAAGTCAACCGTTAATTACGACGGTTTGACTTTTAAGCTAAAACTAAGTAAAAACTCAACTAAGAAAGGTTAAGCATACTTACTGAAGTCCTATGCACGAAATGTGATCTCTTGAGTCTGCTTTGGAGCTCCAGAAATGATCAGAAATGCTGAAGTGAGGTGTGATCAAATGGTTGCAACCTTGTGGCCTTTTATAGTTCTTTAATCACCTTAGATCATTGACAACCAACTCTAGCAATGTTCCCTGAATACTAACACATGTCCCTAGTGTCTAGGAGTCATTTAGGGGTCGTCCAAATATGTGTAAATTCGTTTATAGGTCAGTTATTGCGTTTAAACAGCAAACAGTCAATTTTATTGTCGCTGGCAACCCCTTACGGACCGTAAGGGGTTGTCTTACGGTCCGTAAGACCTTGACCAGAAGCAAAAATCCTTGTTCTTTCGGGCTTTGAAGGGGCAACTTGTGTGATTCGAATTTGGGACATGTTTTATCAGTATGGGGCCTCATGTTTTGGATTTTGAACAGTTATACACCCTACCACTTTGATATGTTTCATTGAATCCTTTTGAAAGTGCCGAAAATGAAGGTTTACCATAGAAATTTCCATAGGATCCTATCTTGTGCAATGAATTCAATTATTGTCAGCAATTACCGGATTGAAGGTATATTAGATGTTTAAGATATATATTAGGGTCTTGGGATTTATAAATGAGGTCGTTCAGAGGTATAAATTTACATGACGACACTTTTAAATCCTGCCTTACATCTTTAATTTGGATCCGGGTTTATAACGCTTTTGTCATACATGACACGTGTCGTTATTCTATTGAACACGAATTTTCGAGGTGTTACATCCTCACCCCCTTAAAAGAAATATCGACCTCGAGATTTACTGAAATAAATAAGGGTACTTTTCTTTCATTGTGGACTCAACCTCCCACGTGTATTCGGGACCTCTACAGGCATCCCATTTTACCTTTACAATAGGCACATGCTTCCTTCGAAGCTTCTTAACCTGTCAATCCTCGATCGACACAGGTTTTTCAACGAACTTTAAGCTCTCTTCTATGTGCACATCTGTATGTGGTATAACTAGTGATTCATCAGCGAAACACTTCTTCAAATTGCAGATGTGGAACACATTGTGAATACCACTGAGCTCTTCAGGTAAGTTTAACTTATAGGCAACTGATCCGACACGTTCGATGACCTCGAAAGGTCCTATGTATCTCGGGCTTAACTTGCCTTTCTTACCAAATCGTATCACCCCTTCCAGGGGGATACTTTAAGCAACACATTGTCACCTACCTCGAAGTTAAAAGGTTTACGCTTTAAATCAGCGTAGCTTTTCTGCCTATCACGGGCAGCTTTGAGACGGTCACGAATTTGGACAATCTTGTCCGTCGTTTCAAAGACTATCTCCGGTCCTGATAATTGGACATCTCCAACTTCCGCCCAGCAAACGGGCGTTCTACACTTTCTACCGTATAATGCCTCAAAAGGCGCAACCTTAATGCTGGTATGGTAGCTATTTTGCAGGAGAATTCGATCAATGGTAGGTGGTTATCCCAACTACCACCTAAGTCGATCACGCATGATCGAAGCATGTCTTCCAAAGTTTGAATAGTACGCTCACTCTGGCCGTCAGTCTGAGGATGGTAAGCCGTACTAAAATTCAAACGCGTGCCCAGAGATTGTTGAAAACTTTTCCAAAAATGCGACGTGTATCTAGTATCTCTGTCAGAGATAATAGACACAGGTACGCTATGTAGAGCTACAATCTTATCTACGCACAGTTGGGCTAGCATGTCGGAGCTATAGGTCTCCTTAATGGGTAGGAAATGAGCTGACTTTGTCAGTCTATCAACTATCACCCATATTGTGTCATTGCCTTTCCTTGTCTTGGGCAACTTGGTGATGAAATCCATCGTCACCATTTCCCACTTCCATGTGGGAAGTTCAGGCTGTTGTAACAAACCTGACGGCTTTTGATGTTCAGCTTTTACTTGCGCACATGTCAAGCATTTAGCTACATAGGTGGCTATAGACTTCTTCAAGCCTATCCACAAAAAATTTGCCTTCAGATCCTGGTACATCTTATCAGCTCTAGGGTGAACGGAATATTTAGAGCTATGGGCTTCCTGGAGGATGACATCTCGAAGTCCCCCATATATTGGAACCCATATTCGTCCATTTAATCTCAGGATTCCGTCCTTGCTCTGAGATAACTGTTCCTCAGTTACTCCTAGCTTTTCATTAGGGTAGTTAGTTTCCAACACAACTTCCTTCTGTGCAGCTAACAACCTTTCATTCAAACTGTTCTTTATTTCAATGCTCTTGGCATTGATTCGGATGGGTTTCACCCTTTCCTTTCTTCTCAAGGCATGGGCGACTAGGGTTGTGGCGCCCATAGGTCCGCGTAACTCTTCAACCTTCTTTAAAACAAAACCCTAATCCCCTACTATAAATACATGTGTTCCACAACTCCTCCACCCTTACACACCTCAAATCCACTCTTTAATCCTCATATTTCTCTCAAAATCTCCAAGTTAGGCAGATTGTACCACGTCTCAAAACAGTGAGTTTTGAGCACCTTCTTCATTTTCTTCTTGTTTTCTTACATCAAACCACTTGGATGACCTCCAAGGATGTTATCTAAGGTTCACCAAGGTGTCACAAGGTGGTACATCACTTGCATAAGACCCCAAAGTCAGATGTGAATTATGTTTTATAAAAACTTTACAAACATGTTTCATTACTTGTTCTTCTTGTAAGAATCTTGTACCAACCTTGTTCCCAATCAAACTAATGGTTGTGGCGCTTGTGTATGGTTGATTTTCAGAAGATTAGAGGCCCAAAAACTCACTTAACTACTGCCCTAAAGGTTCCAAACAACATACAAGTGTTAAAACCATCCAACCCCCATAACTAGGGGTGTTCAAAACCGGATATCTGAAAATTCGGATATCCGAAATTTTCGGATACCAGCTTTCACTATCCGAATCCGTATCCGAAATTTCGGATATCCGAAATTTCGGATATCCGAAATTTCGGATACGGATTCGGATAGTGAATCAGATATCCGAAAATCCAACTTTTTATTTAATTTTTATTATTTTTTTAATATTCGGAAATGGATATTTTGGATAGTTTCGGATATCCGAACATAAGTTTTCGGATATTTTCAGATATTTTTCGAATATTTCGGATATTTTACGGATATTTTTCGGATATTTTCGGATACTTCGGATATCCGAAAAAAATGAAAATTAAATTTTCGGATATTTCGGATATCCGAAATATCCGAAAATTTTGAAAATCACTATCCGAATCCGAATCCGAAAAATTCGGATATCCGAAATTTCGGATATCCGATTTTTCGGATATTTCGGATTCGGATATCAGATATTTCGGATCGGATTTTCGGAAACGGATAGTTTTGAACACCCCTACCCATAACCTTCAATGTTGTGAGACTTGTGTTTTGAGAGTCCCTTAGTCTTACAATGACACATGTTAAATAGATGTTTTTTTTTAATTTATTTTAAGCAACATACATATGTTTCTCAAAGACGTTTTATAAAAAAATCTAAGAAAAGGATAACTTGTGGTGTAATCATATTATTTATAAAATTGAAGAAAAGCATTATTATTTGAGTTAAGTGTCATTTACGTCTCTTCTCTGTGGTTTGTCCACTTTTCCCTTTTCAGGCCGAATTAAATTGTACCATTTTCCTTCCCTTATATTCTCGAACCGTGTCATTTTAGTAAAAAAAAACTCACCCAGTTAAAAAAAAACTCATAACTCAGTTAGCGCAGGGATGTAAATGGCACTTAAACTCTAGGAATGTAAATAGCAGTTAACTTTTTTATTATTTTTATTTTTAAACCTCTTTATTATTATTATTATTATTATTACTACTATTATTAAATGACAATTAACTTCAAGATTTTTAAACTTATTATTACTATTATTAAATGGAACTTAACTCCTAAATTTTGTATTTATTAAACTTATTATTAAAATTATTATTATTGTTATTTTTATTATTAAATGACACTTGACTCCTAGATTTTTTTAACTTTTTCTTCTTCTTCTTCTTCTTCTTCTTCTTATTATTATTATTATTATTATTATTATTATTATCTACACACAGAGAGTCTCTTTCATTCCCCCCTCTCTACATCACCACCACCACCGCAACTACAGCCCACCACTTGTAACAACCAACAATCACCACTGCCATTGAAATAAAGGAATCCTTGCTTAAATCCCAATATATCACAAGGGCTCCATGGTTATGTAGTATGTGTTGAGGGGATGATGCACGGTTAGAGAGATGGAGAGGGAGAGCGAGAGAAATGAAGAAAACTAGACATAAAGAGAGGAGAGAGTAGAAGATGGAGGCGGCGGTGGTTGCAGGTCGTGGCAGCAGTCGTTATGGTGGTGGTGATGTAAAGAGGGGGGAGTGAAATGGACTGTGTGCATGTATATAATAAATATAATAATAATAAGTTAAAAAAATATAAAATCTAGGAGTTAACTGTCATTTAATAATAATAATAATAATAATAAAAAGAAGAAGAAGAAATAGTTTTAAAAAATAAAAAAATCTAATAGTTAAGTGTCATTTACGTCCCTAAAGTTGAAGTATCATTTACATCCCTGCACTAATTGAGTTATGAGTTTTTTTTAACTGGGTTAGTTTTTTGAACTGAAATGACACGTTTTGAAAATGTCAGAGAGAAAAATGGTACATTTTTTAAATTTGGTATGAAATGACAAAAGTGACAAACCAAATAGATATAAATGACACATAACTCTTATTATTTAATAGGAGAGTTGCGGGAAATTAAAATCTAGACTTAATCAAAAATCGACACGTGACATCCAATATTTAATAGGAGATACAGATGGAAAAGCAACTTTTTGTTGGCCTGCAAATCTAACAAGTGTCCCGTTAGTTTCATTTATTTATTAGATACAAAAGATAATGATCAATTATTACTTCGTAATTACTTCGTAGTTACTAATCGAGACATCTCCATTTACTAATTGTGTCATATTAAATGTTAACCAGGTTTTGTACTTTTGTAGTCAAAGCCACAATAACTAACCATAGCAACTCCTTTCTAAAGATATTTCAAAATCTTAGCCGGCCGGAGATATGCAGTTTGACGTTTTATTATGAATATTGTAGTTAAGAATTAGAACAACTGTAACCATTAATTTCATAGTATAGAATTGCGATATTTTTGTACTTGCATACCTACAAACTTTTAGATGAAGATGCTACAATTAGTAAGTATGGCATACCCCTTGTAAACACTTTTAAAAAATGTACCGCATTGTCAACTAAAAATTTCTAGCATACCCATTAGCAGAAAAGTATCAATTGAAAACACAAGTTTATTTGCATACAACAAATTTGATTTCTTAGTATAATTACGTTTAATGTATCAAACAATTTTCACTCACAAATGGTATACAAAATGACAATTATGATAATACTAAAATAACCCCCAAGAGGTGCAGTTCTTGGAGGTTATTTTGTAAAAAATACAAAATGAAGTTTCTGACAAGATTATTAAGCAACAAATCTTAATTTTAAGCTTGATAATACTCTACTTGTGCCTCGGAAACTTTATGTGATACCAATGTTATTAGATCTTCATCAGTGATAATCAGTGATAATCTGGGACATAAAGGAAGCCGTTAGTCATGATTTGTGCAAGGATGTACAAAGCATGTGTATGGCAGGCACGCTAGCTCAATGATAATAGCATGCAAGCGCTAGTTGTTAAGAGTGAAACATTCAGTTTCCAAGTAGTTAGATGAGCATTTGATATCGCGTAAAGAAGAGCTTTAACTAGTTACCTTTTTCAACTCAGCTAGAGATTTAAAGCGCAAAAACAATTGGTTAAGTTCATTTCCATCAAAGTTGTAACCCTGAAGAGAAATAGAACCACTTCGTTAATGATCGATTAATGTGTTAGTTGTTTTGTTTGAAATGAGTGAATTCAATATTTCTACTATACCTCAAAAAGTTTGGCTTTCAAAGCATGGCGTCCACTGTACAACAATATTTGTAAATTAATCGTTGGTATGTACTCAGTCCAAAAGCATATATACGTTTTTTAAGGTTAAACCTAGATTATTACAACCTTTGACTTGTCAATTTGGGCTTCTAAAACCAAAACTGAATTTGGTTAAGGTTAGTACCTACACGAGTTAAGAAGCCTGGATTAATTGACATGTCAAAATTTTTAATTATCCAGAGTTATAACTCTAGAAACATTACTCTGAATAATTGAATACGATATTTCTAGTTGTTCTTCTCTTATATATTATATTTAGAAAATAGCTTAACATATACATGAAAGAGTAAAGAGCATGCTATATACAATACAAATAAACATACCTAAGTTTTCCAAGTATAAGTCCAGCTTCATTCGTTCTATGAATTCCAACATCTTGAGGAGACATAATTTCATATGTACTTTTGTTCTTTAGGACCCCGTCCTAAATAATAATAGACAAACATTAGAACAAGCAAAATGCCTACTTATACTAAAATGTCTTAAAATCTCTATGTGACTTTACTAAAGTTGTATATGTTTTATCTAATCACCAACAAATTAACCTGGATTCCACTTTCATGAGAAAATGCATTAGCACCAACAATGGGCTTGTGTGGTTGAACCCTCATTCCAGTATAGTCTTCCACCTAAATAACACATGTAAGTTCAAAGTTAATTACACTACGATCTGTCGGAATTCATGCATCCGCAACAAAAACACCACAACGTCAAAAAGCGTCGTAAAGAGCCAAGTGTTGAAATATTATTAGAAGTAAAGTTGTTATACATACCATCTTGTTAGTCATGGCTAGGGGTGTTTAAGATCGGATTATCCGGTTTTCGGATATCCGAAAACAGGATATCCATAATTTCGGATATAGATTCGGATACCCAAACGGATATCCGAATTTATAAAAAAATAAAAAAAATGTTTTGTTCATAGATTAAAACTAAAATTATATTCGATTTTCTAAATTTCCAACATTGAAAACTAAAAACATTCATAAATCCACATCTGAATCCGATTATTTACTACTTTTTACTATATTTCAAACTATATATAATGCTCATATACTATATATATTTATAAAAAAATTAGTTTTCGATATCGGATAATCGGATTATCCGAAATTTTTGAAATTAATATCCGAAACCGAAAATTCGGATTATTCGGTTTTCGGATATCCAAAATTTCTGATATTTCGGATACGGATTTTCGTATATTTCGGATTTGGATACAGATTTTTTTTGAACACCCCCTAGTCATGGCAATGTGTTTTGAATCTACACCGGTGTAAAGACCACCTAGTAACTCCCCTTTGCATTTTAGAGTCATTACCACCTATAATCATGAGATGTAACCAACTTTTATATATTTGCATATCTGTTTTGTTGAACTATGAATTAAGAACATTAAACATTACACACATCTTCCAAAGAAGCATTACCAGCTCTTTCTCCGATTCCATTTATTGTTGAGGTTGGTTGCATTTGAAGGAAATAACGATTACAAATTTTGAATTATTTTTATATTTCATATTATTTCTTGCATCACACATAATAAATATAAATATTGTTACGAATACATATAACCCTAATATGAACTATACATACAAAATTAAGAAAATATAACATTACTCATTTTAAATTTAAATGATGCATTTACGAAGTAAGAATTTTGTTTTTGAGTACAAAAGAATTAGTATATCTTATTTCAGTTTAATAAAAATTACTTATTTTTAAAGTGATATCAAAGTTTAACATTTGTTTAAACGGTAATAACAAATTATAAACATGATGAGGTTTTAAACTTTTGTTTATGTCAAATAGTGGTGGGTGTATAATTTTTTGGTTATCTCATCTTCTTTTGATAAGTATGTTTTTATTTATTAAAGTAGAGATATTACGTTAAAGTATAGATAAGTAGATAATTAATATTAATTAATAAGAATTAAGAATATTGAATAGATAAAATCATAAATTTATTTTAATATATATATTAAATTCAATCATTTATAGTCTTTATATTCATTTACTTATTATTTATTATTATGGTTGATGTAACATGACAAATTGTCACATGGCGTTTTGGTGAAATCTTTTATCATAAGAGAATGTCATGTGGCATTAAGGAGTCTTTTTACTAATATTAGATATAGCATTTTTTTAATATATTATAATAGTTTATTATTATATTTATTTTTAATAATATATTTTTAATTATATATTGAAGGACAATGAATAATAACTTTATTTTATAATAATATATAACTTTTTATTATTTTTTATTTAATATATTATAATAGCTTATTATTATATTTACCTTTAGTAGCATATTTTTAATAATTTTTACCTTTCTAATTATACATATTAACAGAAACTGTTGATGAACAGTACTTCAATATTTTTTTAATATTAGAATTTTTTAAGTTTTTATTATTTTATTACTTTAATTTATTGTTTTATTGTTTCCCTTTACCTTATTATTTTAAGTTTTCTTATATAATATTATAGTTTTTTAAGTTTCTATTATTTTATTATTTTAAGTTTTCTCATATGACATTTAAGATAATGTCTTAGCAACATTGATGTCTTGGTGATCTCGACTGTGTAACGTCGGTATCGATATCCTTATTATCAGAACGTTACATATTATACATAAGTGTCCATGAACAGTAGTTGTAATATTTTGATAATATGTTGTTTTTCTTTAATATTTTAATATTATATAGTTTTTTTATATTATACCTTTAACCTTAAACATATTTAGATTTTTTATTTTAACTTTGATGATTTTTTAATATTACCAATACCGTCCGAACAACATCAGTACTGGTACCGTATAACAACGGTTTAGTTTGTTTTGCATAATGATGTTGATTACCCTTTTTCGTTTTTTATTAGAACAATATCAGTACTGGTATCGTATAACAACAGTTTAGTTTCTTTTGCATAATGATGATGATTACCCTTTTTCATTTTTTGTTAATATATAAGGCTTTATAAAATTTCAAATATGCTATCTATTCAATAAAATTTTTATTTGAACGGGTCAAATATACTTGATATTTTTATCGTCACAAGCCAAACAAGTACCGACAAACAACGCCGATACATGTACTGTATTCGTTTTTATGGTTTTATCGACGTGGCTGTATAAAATTAATTAAACATAGAGTTGTATTCAAAATCATGTGATTTTTTTGGTATGGTAACATATATCGTGTGCCAGCACTAACTGAACAACACCGGTACAAATATATGTTTTTTATAGTTTTTAATCAACGTAAAACACGTATTGATTGCTCTGGTGCCGATATCGTACTGTAATGAACCGGACAGATATTGCCTAAAAGCCCACAGTACTTTTTATTTTTTTTAAATATTGTTTTTTCCTATTTCCAACATATACATTAACAAGCTTGGGGGAATATTTCCAACATATACATTAACAAGCTTGGGGGAATAGTGACAGGCAGCTGCCTGGCACTTCCTTATTGGACCAAACCATTTTTAATTTAATTTTATTCACAGTTTAAAATTACGCTTTCGTCCTTCGTTTAAAATTATGGTTTTGTCCCCAGCCAAAAAATAAAACTATAATTTTGCCCCTAGCTAAAATTACGTTTTCGCCCCCAGCTCAAAATAAAATTATAATTTTGCCCTTAGCTCAAAATTACGTTTTTGCCCTCGATTCAAAAACTCATTTTTATTTTTGTTCCCAGTTTAAGATTACGATTTCGCCCTTCGTTTAAAATTATGTTTTTGCCCCCAGTTCAAAATAAAATGTTGTTTTTCCTCTAGCTCAAAATTACGATTCTGCCCTCAACTCAAAATTATGTTTTTGCCACCAGTTCAAAATAAAATTATGTTTTCCCCCTAGCTCAAAATTATTAGCTGCCTGTCACTTCCTTATTGGACCAACTCATTTTTTATTTCATTTTATTCCTAGTTTAAAATTACGCTTTCGTCCTTCGTTTAAAATTACGTTTTTGCCCCCAGCTCAAAATAAAATTATAATTTTGCCCTAGCTCAAAATACGCTTTTGCCCTCGGTTTAAAAACTCTTTTTTAATTTTGTTCCCAGTTTAAAAATACGGTTTCGCCCTCCGTTTAAAATACGTTTTTGCCCCTAGTTAAAAATAAAATTTTGTTTTTTCCTCTAGCTCAAAATTACGATTCTGCCCTCAGCTCAAAGTAACGATTTTTTCCCACAGTTCAAAATAAAATTATGTTTTCCCCCTAGCTCAAAATTATGATTTTGCTCTCAGTTTAAAATCATGATTTCGCCTTCTGTTCAAAATATAATTCCGATTTTGCCCTCTGTACAGACATACATGTTATGAGAGAGAAATATTTTCCTTATTGCCCCGCAACGCGGGCGAGGCAAAACTAGTTATACATTAACTTTATTTTTATAATACTATATAGCTTTTTTATTATTTTTTTATTTAATATATTTATATATTATTAATTTATAACATTGTAGAGCTTAACTTAGGGGCTGTTTGGCTAAGCTTTTCAAAAAGACTTATTTGCTTATTTGCTTTCTGAAAAGGAAATAAGCAAATAAGTCATTTTGAAAAACTCCATTTTAAAGCTTTTCAAAATAGCTTATTGACTTATTTGCTTTTCAGAAAAGCAAATAAGCAAATAAGTCATTTTGAAAAGCTTAGCCAAACAGCCCCTTAGTTGTACATTTGGCTTTATGTATGTTTTATGCATCTAATTGTTGTACTTTGTAAGTTATTTAAAGTTTGCCATGTGTGGTGATTATATTATAAATTTACATTATATTCTATAATATACTATTAATTTATAACATTGTAGACCTTAACTGAGTTGTACATTTGGCTTTATATATGTTTTATGCATCTAATTGTTGTACTTTGTATAGAGTTTGCCATGTGTGGTGATTATATATATATTTACATAATATAAATTTACAACAAGTTGATGCATTGGGGTATTGTACCCCATCTGTTGGGGGTTTAAAAAAAATGATGTTTCACTTTAAACCCAAAACTACTTGATTTTGTAGTTTTAACCCAAAAGTTTTTAGTGTTTTCAATTTAACCTCACAACCTTTTTACTTTTAACTTTGATCCCCTATGTTTTTCATATTTTGTAAAAATTTTTGTTTTACGTTTAGATATAAATTTTGTGACTTAACACGGCACAATGTGTGTGTGGTTCAATGATTTTACGTTTTGTTATACGCTTTGTTCTAAAATTTTGCGAGTTAACATGGGGCAACGTACGTGTGGTTCAGTGTGTTTACGTCGTCTATTTTTTTCCGTTTAATAAGTTCGTCACAACGCGCGAGTCCTAAATCGAGTTAGTCATTTTCTATGTTTTATATTTCGGTCTAATTTTTCCACGTTAAGACGCTGCAACTTCAATGTTGGTGGTCGTTGGCTATAGTGTGACATTGGTTCTATTTGCCACGGTTTTACGCCCCCGCTGCAACGCGGGGAGTTCAATACGATAAGTTATTTATACGGATACAAGTCATGTAACGTACTAATTATGATACTATTAATTGTATTGAGCTTATTTGGTGAATTACTTATTTGTATAAGATAGTAATAAAGAGTTAACCGACAAAAACATTTTTAACACATTGTAAATGTGAATCTGATCAACAGCATGTCAATTTTGTTGGTCGCGGCGCAACGCGCGCGGATCAATTTTCAAGTTATAATAGTTTATTATTATATTTACTTTTAATGCATATTTTTAATTTTTAATTGAACGACGACGAATAGTAACTTTATTTTTATAATAATATATATAGCATTTTATTATTTTTTTATTTAATATATTTTAATAGTTTATTATTATATTTACTTTTAATAACATATTTTTAGTATTTTTACCTTACAAGTTATATATATATATATGGATCATGAGAAAACTAGTTTAAATGAGAAAACTAAAAAAGCCTAAAAAACATTCCAAAATTTTTTTTTTTACATTTTTTTATAAAAAATTGCTAATTTTTATACATGGAAAAAAAATTTCAAAAAAAATAAAAATAAAAAAAGTAAAAAAAACATTTTTTTTGTTGTATTACACATGTGCACTATTACGGATATAGTCATGGTTGTAAAAATCCCGACTAGTTTCCGATTAGTCGCCGATTAATCACTAATCGGTAGTTCACCGATTAATGGCCGATTAATAGCTAGGCAGTCAATGACAGTCCTATTCTGGCCAATTTTTGGCAAGATGCCAGCCAAATTTTGACCAAACCATATAAATTCCTTCCAATTACTTAAAAAATGGGTTAATGAGGGGTTAAAACATGTCTACTTTAAAAAACTACATATAAAAATGTGTGTGTGTATATGTAACTAAAAATTACATAAAAAAATCTCAATCTGATTAATCTCGATTAATCCCTATTAATCCCGATGAATCCCTAGGCGGTACCCCACCGCCCGACTAGCGCCTAGCGATTCTTACAACACTGGATATAGTGCATATGTGCAGTACAACAAAAAAAATATTTTTTTTTTGAAATTTTTTTTATATATAAAAAATAGCGATTTTTTTTATAAAAAATTGTAAAAAAAAAATTGGTATGTTTTTTGGCTTTTTTTTAGGTTTTTTTAGTTAGTTTTCTAGTTTTCTCATTTAGATGTAGTTTTCTCATGATCCTCTCCCTATATTTATATATTGTTGTTGAAGGACGATAAATAGTAACTTTATTAATTTTTATAATAATATTTAGCTTTTTATTATTTTTTAATTAATATATTCTAATAGTTTAATATTATATTTACTTTTAATAATATATTTTTAATATTGTTTACCTTCTTAAAAGCATATATTTCCTTTACCATTTTTTAATAGTTCTCTTTAATTTGTTTAGAACATATTTTAATTTATCGATTAATTTGATACTTCTCTAATAATTTACGTTTATAACTTTTTTCTAAAAACTTTTGATTTTTCCCTGGCATTCTGTTATAAGTTTTGTTAAAAACGAAATTGTATTCAAAATAAAGTATTTATTTGGTATTAAAAATAGTACGATGATAAACTAAACCATTCTAATGGTTTGGCTTTCTCAACAATATGTTTTATTTTCAAATCATGTTTGTTTTACATTATCATTTGTTCGGCTTCGCCGCAACACGCGACGTTAAGAAAACCTAGTAATATTTAATTGTCAAGTAAAAATGCCAATCAAGTAAGTAACCGTTTTGTTAAACGTCACTTCTTTTTTTCTCTTTTTCAAACGGTATATTTATTTATTTATGAAGGGGTGTAACTCAATGTGGTACCCTAAGTTACTAATTGTATAAGAGTATAATGATAAGACGTGCAGAATTGCATCCATGGTAAATAAGTGTGTGCAGCTCCAAGGTGCTCTTGGATGTCTGATTAAAATATTACACAAACCTAAAACTTAAACATAATTAGACATAACTCTGGACGCTGTTAGCCGCACGAGAGGTTGGACGACATCTTCATATATAGTTAAATATTTGTGCCATACAGATCTCAGTTGAATGTTAAACATGTTTGTACTTTTGTAGTCAAAACCACAATAACTAACCATAGCAACTCCTTTCTAAAGATAAGCCGGCCGGAGATATGCAGTTTGGTGTTTTATTGTAGATATCGTAGTTATGAATTACAACCATTAATTTCATAGATGCCATAGTATAGAATAACGATATTTTTGTTGTTGTATACCTACAAACTTTTAGATGAAGATGCCACAATTAGTAAGTATGGCATATCCCTTGTAGACACTTTTCAAAAATGTACGTCAACTAAAAATTTCTAGCATACCCATTAGCAGAAAAGTATCAATTGAAAACACAAGTTTATTTGTATACAACAAATTTGCTTTCTTCTGGACGCAACACAAGTATAATTATTTTTAACATATTAAACAATTTTCACTCACAAATGGTATACAAAATGACAACTAGGATAATACTAAAATAACCCCTAAGGGGTGGCAACTTCTGAAGGTTATTGTGTAAAAAAATACAAAATGAAATTTTTGACACGATTATTAAGCAACACATCTTAATTCTAAGCTTGATAATACTCTACTTGTGACTCGGAAACTTTGTGTGATACCAATGTTATTAGATCTTCATCGGTGATAATCTGGGACATAAAGGAAGCTGCGTTAGTCATAATGTGTGAAAGGACGTACAAAGCATGCGTATGGCAGGCACGCTAGCTCAACGATTATAGCATACATGCGCTAGTAGTTAGAGTGAAACATTCGCTTTCCTAGTAATTAGATGAACATTTGATATCACGTAAAGAAGAGCTTTAAGTAGTTACCTTTTTCATCTCAGCTAGAGATTTAAAGCGCAAAAACAATTGGTTAAGTTCATTTCCATCAAAGTTGTAACCAAGCTGAAAAGAAATAGAAACACTTAGTTAATGAATGATTAATGTGTTAGTCATTTCGTTTGAAAATTGTGAACTCAAGATTTCACTATACCTCAAAAAGTTTGGCTTTCAAAGCATGGCGTCCACTGTACAACAATATTTGTAAACCAATTGTTAGTACATACCAAAAGCATATATACATTTTTTTAAAGCTAAACCTAGATTATTACAACCTTTGACTTGTCAATTTGGGCTTCTTAAACCAAAATTGAATTTGGTTAGGAATCCCGGATTAATTGACATGTTTAAGTTTTTAACAATCCAGAGTTATAACTCTAGAAACATTACTCTGAATAATTAAATACAATATTTCTAGATGTTCTTTTCTTATATATTTTATTTAGAAAATAGCTTAACATATATAGGAAAGAGTAAAGACCATGATATATACAATACAAATAAACATACCTAAGTTTTCCAAGTGTAAGTCCGGCTTCATTAAATCTATGAATTCCAATATCTTCAGGAGACATAATTTCATATGTACTCTTGTTCTTTAGGACCCCATCCTAAATAATAATAGACAAACATTAGAACAAGCAAAATGCCTACTTATACTAAAATGTCTTAAAATCTCTATGTGACTTTACTAAAGTTGTATATGTTTTATCTAATCACCAACAAATTAACCTGATGGATTCCACTTTCATGAGAAAATGCATTAGCACCAACAATGGGCTTGTGTGGTTGAACCCTCATTCCAGTATAGTCTTCCACCTAAATAACACATATAAGTTCAAAGTGAATTACACCACGATCTGTTGGGATTCATGCGTCCGCAACACCACAACGTCAAAAAGCGTCGTAAAGAGCCAAGTGTTGAAATATTATTAGAAGTAAAGTTCTTATACATACCATCTTGCTAGTCATGGCAATGTGTTTTGTGTCTACACCGGTGTAAAGGCCACCAAGTAACTCCCCTTTGCATTTTAGAGTCATTACCACCTACAATCATGAGATGTAACCAACTTTTATATATTCGCATATCGGTTTTGTTGAACTATGAATTAAGAACATTAAACATTACACACCTCTTCCAAAGAAGCATTACCAGCTCTTTCTCCAATTCCATTTATCGTTACTTCTAATTGTCTTGCACCCGAATAAGCCCCCTCCAAAGTATTTGCAACAGCAAGTCCAAGATCATTATGGCAATGGGTAGAAATGACGACATTTGTAGCACCATGCGTGTTGGATTTTATGTCAGCAATGAGCTGCCCAAACTCGCGAGGCCAGTTATAACCAACGGTATCAGGAATGCAAAGAGTCGTTGCCCCTGCTTTTATCGCCTCACCTAGGACCTCATATAAAAATTCTCTTTCCGATCTATACGTTAAAAAAACATAACACAACACTAATAAAATCATCGTTGATGTCACAACTAGAAAGTGAAAATGAAAATAAAACTGAAACTTGACAGGTAACAAATATTAGATTGGCAGAGAAATTAATAAAAATGATTGGTTGTTTTAAGCTGTATGAGAATTTCACTTTAACAGTTTATTGATAGTTAAATGAGTCATATATATAATCAATCATTAGTTACTGAATTTTATAGCACAATTTACCTTCCAGCATCTTCCGCGCCAAACTGAACATCATTACAACCCAAACTCCTAGCATATGCCACCATGGTCCTAGCCTTTTCAATAACTTGTTCCTTAGACATCTTTAACTTATGCTTCATATGAATCTCACTGGTGGCTATAAATGTTTGAATCCGCGGGTATTTGGCATACTTAACAGCCTCCCATGCTTTATCAATATCGTTCTTGTTGCACCTCGCAAGGCCCATAATGACGGGGATATGACCATCATTACCGGCGGCTGAGTTACCGACCTCTTGTGCTATCAACTTAACCGTTTCTAGATCGGCTTTGTTGGAAGCCGGAAACCCTGCTTCGATTATGTCGACTCCTAGCCTTGCGAGTTGATGTGCAATGGTGAGTTTTTGCTTCGGGGTCATCGAGGCTCCGGGTGCTTGTTCACCGTCGCGGAGAGTAGTGTCCAAAATGCGAATGCGGTTAGGGTTTTGGATACGGTGAGGAATGTAGGCATTGTTAAGGGTGCATGTGATCATTGAGACTGATTTTCGGGGTAGGGTTTTTGATGGTTTGAAGTAAGAGAACGTACGGGTGGTGGAGGTGGCGGCAATGGTGGGACTGCGGATGGTCGAAGAAAAGAAACTAGAGGTGTTAGAGAGAGAAGTCGCCATGCAAACAAAGCTTTATTTTTTTAATTAGTGATTGAGTAAGAAGATCTGATAGACTGTGTATAATGATGGATTGTTGATCACTATATATAGACGATTAGATGGTCTTCTTCCGAATAGTTAGGTGTAAGTTTGTGATTTCTTTTGATTTTCCATCAAATTATAATAGTGGCACATGTGAGACAACATTGACTTTGTGTAGATATGATATATGTAATGAATCAAAAAGGGAATGGAGATACAACACGTGAGACACGATTAAAAATAAAAGATATAGCAACTTCTTTTATGAAAAAAATTAATAAAACCAAATAACTAAGATTTAATACCAGTTTTATCTAATTTAATTCTCGGTTTAGAACGTAATGAATTGAGTTTTAATAATCCAAAGTATTATAACTCACTAGTTGTAAATATTCATACCAATAATTTAATCGATTGCAAGGTTTACTATTGATAATATTAAAGTGAAAGTAATGTTTAGCATAACTAAGGAGGATGCAATAATATATAGCTCAGAATATTACACTTTTTACATGTAAAAAAAATAAATAAGAATGTAATACATAAATACATTATACATTAACATTCTCCCGTAAGCGAAACAATGTTAGTAGATACCTAGCTTGTCACGGAACAACTTAAATTGCTGATAGGACAGGCTTTTAGTGAAGATGTCCGCAACCTGGAGTTTGGTTGGAACAAAGCAGGTGTGCAATTTTCCTAAAGTAACAAGTTCCCTTATAAAATGATAGTCGACATCAATGTGTTTGGACTGCTTTTGGGTGAGAGACATGGCACTTTTATTATCACATAATAAGGTAGGGCGGTCTAGTGGAAGAGCATGAAGTTCGCGAAGGAGATGGGTAATCCATATCAGCTCAGCAGCAATTGAGGCCAAAGCCATGTCTTCAGACTCACAACTGGAGCGATAGACAGTTGATTGTCTCTTGGCACTCCAAGATACAAGGTTGCCCCCTACGAAGATGGAGTAACCAAAGGTGGATCGTCTAGTGTCAACGCGTCGACCCCAGTCAGCATCAGAGTACCCAGAATGGTCGTTTTGGTCGGACGAGAGAAAGTAAGTCCGAATGTTGTTGTGGTGCCCTTAATGTACCGTAATATCCGTTTACATGCTGAAAGTGATCTGTGGTTGGTTGTTGTAAAAACTGACTGACTTGGTTTACTGTAAGACCCAGACTTATAATATATATAATTTCGCAATTTCATTACATGATTAACCCAAATTTTTATTTCACAAAAGAATATTTAACTAATGTAACTTAAAAGTTTAGTTGCATATCACTAGACGTCATATTTCACGAGCATTCGTGATTGTTTGGTTCTTGACGTGGCTTGATCTTCATCTGGTACTCAAACTTAGATATTACGTACCATGGGATAACATAAAAACGATTAGTGTTTAAGTTAAACAAACAACTACATTTTAAAACAACAAATAAAACATTTTTTTGTTCAGGAATTCCCCCACGCCACGTGGGGGGAGCCTGGTTTCTCCCCCGCATGTCGTGGGGGAGACACTTTTCCAGAATGTTGCCAATGTTTTCCAACTTTTCCACACTTAGCCAATTTTTTCAACTTTTCACCAAGTTTGTACCCAGGTTGGTCCAAACCTAAATTATTTTGCTTAAGACTATTCCCTTCCATCTTTAAACCCGAAATCCACTACCTGGGCCTAGATTGTTTAAATTTTCACTATCCTCATCCGGTATGGAGCTTTTATCCAAACTGACCCATTAGGAGGCATTAGACATTCTAGTTCATACCTCTTATATTCTTGTTAAGGTTTTCCTCATTTTCTCCCAACCACAACCGCAATTATGGTTGGTTCCTTAGGCGAACCATAACATTCTATTACCATCTTCTGGTTTGGTGTTTTACAAAACTGACCAGTTACGAGGCTTCAAGCATTTTCGCTCAAGCCTCCTACATTCCTTGTCGTGGTTTCCTCATTATCTCCCAAACACCATCGAAACTATTGTTGGTGTCATAAGACAATATCTTGGCTTCTACGACCCTGTGGGTCGCTTATACCTTGGTTTTGTATGTCCGTTACTATGTTTGTGGCTCTATAGACCACAAACGACCCGTTTAGTTTGCCACTCATAGTTCTCTACAACCACGAGTGGCGATCATCCTTTAATCAATTCTCACCATGGTCCATGACCATGGTTGTTTTCCGTTAGGAAACACCTCCGCTTCTATGAACCGCGGGTCATTTATACTTCGGTTTTACATGCCATTTGATAGGGTTTGCTTAAGCTCATTTCGACTTGGCCCAAAATGGGTCTTTCATTCAACTTCTTAATAGTATTTTACTTTGGTATCATTTTCAATATATATATATATATATATATATATATATATATATATATATATATATAGCTACGTACCTTAGAGCTTTCCTTTTAGACAAGCGTCATTTCCAACTTGTCTTCGCGAAGCCGAACTTGAGTTACCTATAATTTTCAACCCAAGTGGTTATTAGGACACATATTCATTCATAGCCTTTTCATCGAAGGTCATCAACCATCATTCATAACTCTTTCATCAAGTTTCATGGGTTAACAACAATCAAAATTCATGTTTCCATTTTATCAAACACTTGGTGGACATTACGTTTAATTCTCATCCAAGATGTCTGAATTGTTCCACAATTCAACCTAAAGGGGCTAAATTCTTCTACTCACGTCAAAGCCCACTTCACAACATGTATGAACATCAAATCAATTCTCATAATTGTTCAAATATTTCCCATGTACTAGTAAGTATGATGATCATAAGCACTAATACAACACCAATTTACATCTATAATCTAAATTTCATCATATGTTTTCATCATTCAAGGCCCTTATTCATAGAAATTCTATCAAATGCGATTCTACCACATACCTTAGGTTTTGATGATGATAGATGTTAAGAATCCTCAAACATGCAAGGAAATCACTTCAATTACACCCTTGAATCTACTAAATTTGTGGCTTGAACAAGAGAGGGTTTTCCCTCCCTCTCTTTCTAAAACATGCCACACACATACTTTTATTTGTTTTTCTAAATTTTAATTAAACAACTTTCCAACTTGTTCATTTTCTTTCCCTTAGGTTTAGCTAGTTACTTATGTTTAGCCTTAACCCATTTATCTCTTACTAAAAGGTAAAAATACTAACTAGGTTTGGTAGCCCTAGTTAAACCATTATATACCTATATATCAAAATAATAAAATAGCGAAATTTATATTTTGGGGCGTTACATGTACTGCATAGGCGATGTCTGGTCTGGTGATTGTCAGATATTGGAGAGTCCCAACTAATGAACGATAAAGCACGGGGTCTTTAAAAGCAGTGCCATCTCTGATAAAGGAAGCATTTGCTGACAAAGGGGTATGAGTTGGTTTAGTGTCAAGAAGACCTGCACGAGCAAGAACATCATGGGTATATTTGGAATGGTTAAGAAACAAGCCATTAAAAGTGTTGGCGACCTCAAGCCCTAGAAAATAATTTAGTTGTCCAAGGCCTTTGATGGTAAACTCCTTGTGTAGCCGAGATACAAAAGTGGCAATAATCTTCTCTTGATTTCCTATTAAGATAAAATCATCAACATAAACAAGAAGGTGCATAATACACCTGTTAAAACAACAAGACACTAATCTGTATGCCAGAATAGGAGGCAACCAAACCATGACGATTTATTTTTGTGTCAGTGACACTAGTTTTAGACACAAAAGCACTCTGTAACGATCTGTCATCATTGCCGTTAAGAGTGGGGCTCGCCAAAACCCAATAGATCTATCTCATTGTTCCTCGGTACTTGTTTATTCATTAATGGTCCCTTCATTTAAACACCTATCCGCATGTGATCTAAATGTTTTCATTTTTATCGTCATACCAATTGTAACATGTATACATCCCTGAAAGTTTAAAACTATAAATATTTAAATTAAAAAGGGAAACATGAACTCATAGATTTGCGTTCCGTGCAAATCTCTATTCGATTCCTGGTTCTTCGTTTGTTTCTTGACCTACAAGTGTTCTAATCTCATTAGACACTTAGGTTTATGTTTGTTTTTCGTACAAGTATCTCATCTTGAATTTCGTCTTTGGTTCTTGTATTCGTTTGCTTTCTTTGTTTATGTTTACATATATGTATCTTCTATATATATATATTCTATTTAGTTTATGTTTGAATGGGCCTAATCCATTTATTTTAGTTAAGTGGACCTAGCCCAGATGATTTTGTTTAAAGTGGGTCAAGCAAATTGATGTGTAAGAGTGGTATTAGCCAAAAATAGTTTTATAAAAGTGGGCCTAGCCCAATTTAGTTTACAAAAGTGGGCCTAGTCCAGATAGGTTATGTAAGAATGGGCCTAGCCCAAACTAATTTTAGAAAGTGGATCTAGCCTATGTTAGTTTATAAAAAGTGGGTTTTAGCCCAAGTATTCTTGTAAAAGTGGGCTTTAGCCCAATTTAACTAAAAAGTGGGTTTTAGTCCAAATATTTTTGTATAAATGGGCCTAGCCCAATCTTATTTAAGAAAAGTGGACTTAGCCCAAATTTAATTCATGGACTCTTTTTATAAAAATTGTTACTTATGTTAATATTTAATCTTTCTAGTGCATAAGACTTTTAAAGTGTGTGTGACAGCTCGTATTTTTATTATGACTATTTCCTACGTGTCGATTTGGTTTATTCGTGTTGTTCGTTCCGTTCGTGTCACCTGTCTCTGTTTATGTCGTTTATTTCGTTCGTGCTATATATTTTATTTTGTCCGAATTTGTCAAAAGTGTCCATGTTGTACAAAGTGTCCGATTTGTCCGATTGTTTGTTTATGTCCAAGGATGGACATTCCATTTTTATAGTTTTCGTTTTTCAAGTGTTAATATATATATATATATATATATATATATTGTAATTTGTTGTGGAAGTGTATAGTTTTGTATTTATTACTACGTGAACTAAATACATAATATACATACAAAAATATATAATTATGATACTTGATGAATCTTTAAAGTATACATTTTATCTAAAATATATACTTTGTCATTTTTAGTTTAGAATTCTTCATAAAATATGAACTTATAACTCCTTGTCCAAAAATTCGTTTAATCAAGTTTAAAGATCCCAAGTCGTTTTCTAGTCATCAAATCCTTTATTTAACACCTTTTGATCATAACCAACTTTATAAAAATTTTGCCATAGTTTCCTTTAAACTATGGACTTTTTCCAAGTTTAAACAAACTTGTGTTCAAATCATTTCAACTCAAAATATCATCAAGTATCAAGAATCATCATATTTTGACAACAGAAGTGTTATGAACATGTAGTAGTCTCCATCTTTCCCAAAAAGGAAACTTTATTCATGATTTTTGTCAAAATTTGTAGAACATAATTTTATTTAAAAATTTATGTTTTAGGTGATATATGTAGTCATTTTGAGTATAAACGTGTGTTCAAAACTCTTTTATTAACAAGTTTCATGTTTTTTATTCTTTCCAAAAATGGAAACTTTATTCATATATTTTAACAAAAATTTAGGTTCTTGGATTTTAAATAATTACTCATGTTTTCTAACATGCATGTAACTATTTTAAGAATAAAAACCCATGTTCATAACTTTTGTTGATGAATCTTGTTAGATCTAACATGCATGTGTTTAGATCATATTTTTGTATAAGAATAAACAAGATTCATATTCACTAACATAACTTCTTCAAGTTCATCCAAAATCACCAAGAAATTTATAAGATAAAAATCATGGATTTAGTTTTTCTTATTGTTTTTCAAGTGGGTTTTGTTATGTTTGATTCAAGATGAACTTGTATTTTAAGAAAAATCGAAAATAAAAAAAATGTAGAAGATATTGATGATTCTTACAAGTTTGCTAGTAAAAACAAAGATGAAGATATGATGATCCAAGAACTCCTAGTGCTACCAAGGTGCTTCTAGTGTATCTTCAGGTCTTGAAAACTTCTTGAATCATGCATGCTTGAAATTAATGTCTTTGAGTTTGAAAAAAAGATGAAGATGGTGATTTGGTGCTCTAGCCGATTTTTAGAGAGATAGAGTAAGGAGATGAAGAGTTTTGAGTGTTTGTTGGAAAATGAAAGAGAGATGGAGTGTTAGGATTAGTTTTGATTATGGTTCTTACACAATACACTAACCTTCCATTTAGAGTTCCAACACAACACAGTAGAGATGAGTGGGCATGTTGGGGACCCACTAATGCCGTGAATTATCAAGAGGGGGGGGGGGGGGGGTATTTGCATTTTTTATAAAATCTTGTTACATATATAAGCTTTCATGGACTTTGATAATTCATATAAAATTTTCTATAAAGTTTCAAGGTCCAACATTTTAAAGTAATGTGACACTAGGTAAAACTAACCCACCAAAATGATTAGTTCGTTGATCGGATAAAAATTTGGTTCAGGTCTTGTACCGGGTTAAATATTGACACTGCATTTTACTTATATAAATCCATGACAAAAATTGTTTTTGCACATGTTTTATCATCCAAATTATTAACCCAACTTTCTGGACTAAAAATTTTATTATTTCTGACACAGTTCCGGTACCGGCTTTGTTGTCAGGCAGTTTACTGAACTAACTGTGCATCTTAACACAATAAGATTTAAGTGCGGATTTTGTGTTTTTTTTAATATCTGTTATATTATTTTTGACAAATAATATTTATTTTTGGGTTTTTCAGCCAGTTACTATTTCGTTCTGCGGAATGCTGTACACTTCCGCAGGATTACTATACTTTTCTACGGACTAGGAGAATTTGGTTTTTAAATGGAATTTTCTACATGATATAATTGGACGAAGTTCTTATGGAATGTTTGTGCAGACATATGTTTATGTCTCGTTTTTATCGTGTCAGACTGTACCGCGACTAGTACTGGAAAGTATTGTTTGTTTGCATTTCTATAGTCAGTCTAGGATATAGTTTGTAATCGTAACGGATTTGTTATCATAATAAGCTACGATTTTTATAATTTCTAGACTTTTAAGACTTAATCAAATAAAATCAAGTCAAACATGCGAAAATAAATAATGTAATAGTTGTTCGGGTTGTACGGAATTACTGAAATTTTGCTGAATGTCACACGGATGACCATGCATCATTGGATAATTGTCAGAATTGTGTGTCTTCATGTAACTTTATGCACTTTTGAGCAAAGTCACATCATTTTGACTTTGTAGGTTCAAGCCCCGCATGAGCTTCAGACCTCTAGCTTCCAGCTTCTAGCTTCTAGCTTCCAACTTCTAGTTTCCAGCTTCCGGTCGCTGGAGTGACTTTGTTTAACTTATTGTTTTAGCCTTGCTGAGTAGGTTCCTCCGGGCACCCACGTCATCAGCCCCTAGTCATAAGTGTCAATGTTGTAAATATAGGTACTTACGTCTCGAATGGGTCGTTGTTATTTTTTAGAGATTTAACTACGTTCAAGTGTGTGCCAAAGCTTTATGTATATTAGCATATGGATCATATGAGAGGGTTATAAATCTCTTTTTCTTAGCTTCTTGGTGTTAACGTATTTTTGTTTTGTTGGTTTCTCTGTAAAACTATTTAAAGAATATGTAGGGAAGCTAGAAGCTTAAGTTTTTTGCCTTGTGGATAGGAGATTACAATCGGAAGCTTTTTTACTTTTGTTGGTTATTGAAACGCTTTGTTTTTTTCAGTTTCTTGTCCACGCTTTGATCCACTTGTCCACTTGCCTATGTAAGTTGTATCGGACAACCATGGCTTTACTGATGGGACAGCGCCGCAGGGGAGGTATGATTGCTAGTAGGCTTTCTACTGTTTGCGGTTTGATCTTGGCCCTCCACCTGCCCGTAAATATAGGGATTCAAATTTCGAATATATGGTTACCTCTTTATAACCGTGCATCTTTCCTTCTTTTCATCCGTTTCTTTTGCAATTCCTCTTGAAATACTTTGGATATTCCGGTGATCTTCTCATTTTCCGGCGAACCTCCTTTTATAAATCGGTAAGTGTGTTTTCTTTTCATTCCTTGTTTCTAAATGGCAAGTTCTAAGAATGACATCCAAGTTTAATTTTCCCGTCTCACATAAACTGAGGTTGATCAATTTTGTGTTGATCATGGCATTGATCCCTCGCTTGGGGTTGTTGCTCCCGGTAATAGAAATGCAAATAAGTGTCCGGAAGGTCATGTCATGTTTTATACTCGCATCCTTGATCAACCTAACTTGTGTTACCCATTTACAAACTTTTTCTTGGAGGTTTTAAAGTACCATCGTTTATCTCTTGGTCAATTAGTCACCGTTGGGTTGCTCGTGTTATGCATTTTGAAATTCTTTGTTGTGCACTTAGTTATGCGTCCTCTTAGGTTGTTCCTTCGCTTTTTTCGTTTGGCTCGCAATGGTGATTGTTTCACCATTGAAAAAACTCAATGTGAGGCGGCTTTGATTGTTGGGACTGTTGGTCATACCTATGCTTGGAAAGATAGGTTGTTTTTTATTTATATAAATCTCCTCCCCTTCGCTTTTGTTCCTCGCAAGTTTACTGATGGTTTGAATGAGAAAGAGCCTGATGCTGCTGACCTAGAGCATGGTTTGTTGCTAAAGCTTCGTGCTTCTCGTTCGAAGCTCCGGGATTACCCGAAGGAGCTTCTTGTTTTGGTAGGGATTAGTGCGGACTGGACTGACCGGGATTTTGAACCATCTTTTGTTGTAGACACGAAGGGTATGCCCTTTCTTATGATTTTTGTGCCTTTGTGCTATGTTTCTTAGTTTATTAACCTTCTTCTTGGATTATATCTTGCTTGAGGATCCCTCTATTGTTGAATTTCAGTCGTATCACACCCCAACCGATGGCGGAAACATCAGGGCGTGGCACTGAGCGAAACAGATTGTCCAGAAGTTTCCATAAAAACTATAATTACCGATTATTTAAAGCATCATGTCCCATACCATGACATAAAAAGTAATATAATTATTACATACAAGATCTAGTCAAATTGTTCTGTTCCGACAACTCAGATTTCAAATACAGATAATTCATTTATTTGTTTCTAGACCTTTCCTAGCCTCGATTTCACAGCAAGCCAAGCATATAAACATCTTAAGCACCTACCACATACGTTAAAGTAAAAGTGAATACACATAGTGTAAAGGTGAGCATACAAGTTTAATAGATATAATAAAGTTCGAAATCGATTACGCGTAACCAGCACGTACACAGTGTGAAATGAAGCATGTTAGTTATCGACATGAACCTATCGATACCAATGACTGCGGGTTGACTGCCCAAGGCAGTTCGTAATACATACTCACCACTGTGAGCCATATAACAAATTGTCCTTAACAACCCCTGAGTGAATAGGTGTTGAGTCCAAACTATAGTACTATCGTTGCTAAGGCAGGTAGACAGCATTCCATGTGTAAACATAACAAACAAGCATTCATTAAGTCACGTATAACATGCGGTAACTGTTAGCGTTAAAGTAATGCGTAGTGTGTTCGATGTGATTTAGAATAAGTAACGTATGTAACACCCAAAGTGCGTAAAGCAAAAAGGGATAGAGTATACTCACAGCGATTGATGGATTGAAGGGAGCGCTAGAGAGTAAGGTTAGCCTGATCAGAACGAGAGCATAACGATAAGCGGCGCGTAAAACGATACAAAGTGTCAGTGGATCGGACAGCAATCCGATCGGGTGGCAATCCGATCGGGTGTCCGGTCGATCGGATGACAATCCGTTCGGGTGGTCTGTCACACCCCGACCACGTAAAACAACAAAACGTGGCGGAAACGTCGGGGAGTGTTGCAACAGAATTATTGTTCCACAACCATGGTAACCAAATGTTTCGTTTTATTGAATTATTATGTAATGTACATTGTCTTTAAACCAAAACAATCAAACTACATATTGTTTATAACTGTTTTTTTTAAGTCACTAAGGCCTCGTCCAGGTCCTATGTGACACAAGCTTCCTAGCAATCAACATCATGCAACACCACCTGAAACATATGTAAAAATTAAGTCAACAAAGAAATGCTGGTGAGCACATAGGTTTTATAAGAGTATCGGAATCATGGCTCGTTTATATATATTGCAATACCTCGAAAACCTTGTTTTGAAAAGTATATAATATTGCAACATGATTAACCAACTTAAATCAAGATGGTTATAATTTATAAAATCTCGTAGCCATGATTCTTAACTCAAAGACTTTTGTTTTAGTAAACCAATTCGTAAAACATCTCGTTAAAACTCGTTAATAAAACTCGTATGGTTTATATCATTTCGAAAACCTCGTTGTGTGACATCGTTTTAAATCGTTTCCCAAGAGAACTAAATAATGACACGCAATGTAATATGATAGAAGCACTTATATATAAGATGTACCAGCAGCGTATCTACCATGCTTCTATCATGTTACACCCGTCCCATTATCTAATCACCACCCAAAACCAATCGTTTAACCAAATTGTTTAAGTCGTCCCAAAATTGTATTCGTTTTAATTTGTGAAACTACTTATGGTTGTCTCGCTAATAACATTCAAACCTTAGTGACTCGACTACCTCGTTTCTCGTGTTAACAAACCACCAAAGGGTAAGTTAACAATCACAGATTCGGCCGTTACCTACATAACCCCCACACATAACAATGGGTGTAGTCTGATAACGAGATTTATCAGATCTTATGGTACCATAACCTAATACTGGTCGGCTTGATCAATGTTAATGAATGTCATTCGTTATGTAACTACAACCGACAAGTTCGTTCACATTATCGAAATCGTTATTAGTTTAATATAAACCATTTAAATCGTTTTTCAAACCATCGTTTAAACCTCGAAATCGTTTAATACATATGAATCACCCCAAAACAATTGAAAACATTAAAATAGGGGAACTATGTACTCACATTGAATAGAAGGGTATCCTTGATCTAAAGAACTTAGCGAAGCTCAGACAAACCAAGGAAATTCAAGTAGTACCTAGTAATCGGATCACTGGTAAATAAATCGACACCTAAATCGGAAGATCGGACAGAATGAGGTCTTGTAAACCAAATGAGTGTTGGAACTCATGTGATATGGTTTAACAAAGCCTACATTCTAAATCGGAACCTAACCTAAGTGCTTTCGACCCGTTTAGGTAGCTTACGCTATTTTAACGCGTCGTTCGCGTAAAACGCGTTCGAGACGTCTAACTAGTCCTATGACAAGTATTATATGCCTAAACATGTCTAATTATGTTGCATAATCAGTTACGTGACAAAAGTTTAGGTTACATGTGTTTAATTACCAATTATGCATGAAAAGGGTATTTTAGTAAATTACCTAAGGCATATAAACTACCTATCATACAACTACTTAAACTAGGTGACCATAAGGTATAACCTCGGAAGGTTATTCCCTATGCAACTATGGTCACTAAACATGCTTGGTCAGATCCTAATGATCGAACAAACGGGTCGAGTTCGAAAGTCTAAGCGATGGTTTAGACCGCTTGACTTACGACTCTAAACAAGCACTAAACTAAAAGTGACGAGCTAAGCATGTTAAAAATGCTTAACTAATTTAGAAAACACGTTTTTATATCAAAACAAAGTGTTTTGATACCAAGAGTAGTTTGGTTGCAAAATACGCTTAAATGCGTATTTTGATCGAAACTACGACTCGTCACAACGCCTAGTCAACGTGGTAATCAGCAGGTATAGTCACTAAGGACTATAACCATCGTGATTACTCTCACGTTGCGAAGTTCAAACGAACTTCTCGTTGACCATGGACTGGTCAAAGCTGAAAGTCAAACAATGTTTGACTTTTAAGCTAGGAAAGCAATAAAAGAATGAAAGAGGACTTACAAAGGGTCCAAATAGATTTGATTCCAAGTATTTCTCAGGTAGGTAGTGAATAATCACAACCACTTAGAGAAAATCTCAGATCAAATGTGAGGAAAATGAATGGGGAACATGGCCTTATATAGTTTTTCGCAAACCGTTAGGATCATTTCTTGGCAAGGAGGGAATGATCTAGGCCATACAAGTGTTAGAGAATGATTGGGGGACTTGTCTCCACACAAACCAGCCCATAGCATGAAAAACTAGAGATTAAAACCATAAAAAACGAGCTAAATGACTAGATTCAATGTTTCTGCCAGATAGGGTTTTGGCTACCCGCCACGGAAATAGCCTTAGGCTGTCGCGCCCCGCCACACCCTCAGATCAGAATTTTCATTTTTGGCAAAAACAGTCCCTGCACGCTCCAAACTTGTTTTTCGATGCGTTTAATCCCCGTTAACCTCATTTTAAGGCTCTAAAATGAAGTTAAAGTATTCGGAACTCAAAACATTCTAAAAAACATCTCGGATGTCGGTTCGTTTGGTCATACGATCGCGTTGTTCGGTTAATTACGATGGTAGTCGTAACGAACGCAAAATCGATCCAAATTAAGCGACGAATGAAATTTTATCATGCCAATCATTAAAATGAAATATTTTAATGATTACATAAATTTTTGGGTGTCCGGATATATTCAGAACGTAAGATATGCGCGAAAATGCAAACTTATGCACTTTTTGACGCTTTTAGTCCCTATTGATCAATAAAGTTTATTTTAGCATACCGAACCCCTCAAAGCCTATTTCTAAGCTATGTAAAGGATATTTAGGGTATGTTTAACTTATGATCAAGTTCCGGAATATTCGTTACTATACAAATCAGTATAGTTTCACAGTTTGACACAAATAGTCCCTGCGATCGAACAAACTTGATTTCAACACCCCAAACCATCCAAAACTTATTTCTAAGTTATGTGAAGGTTATTTAAGGTATGTTAAGCCTATTTCACTATCCTGGAGTGTTTGTCGCGTTAAACTGACTGTGTTTACGCACCAGTTTGCGTATAACTTTCTAGAAAGTGATTTAAAGCTTGAAATCGGAATCGAAGATCGAATCGTAAAATCATTAAACATAAATACACACATAATAACACCAAAACACATTGTTTTATTAATAATTAACATTGTTTTACATTGTACAACGATTACAGAGAACAGTTGTCACAGTCTCCCCTACTTTAGGAAATTTCGTCCCGAAATTTTAACTAGAGGAAACTTGTGAGAACAATTGCGGATATTTCTCCTTCATTTGGTTCTTACGTTCCCAAGTAAATTCTGGGCCATGTTTGGATTCCCAGTGAATCTTGACCAAATGAATTTGTTTGTTCTTCAACTGTTTGTATGTACGGTCCACTATCTCCACAGGTTTCTCAACAAAGTGCACGTTTCATCGATTTGGATTTCGTCGAGTGGAATGTGAAGATCAGCGTCGGCTAAACACTTTCACAGATTGGACACGTGGAAAGTCGGATGGATATTTCCAAGCTCTGGAGGTAGCTCTAGTCGATAGGCAAACTTTCCAACCCTTTCAACAATCTTAAATGGTCCAACATATCGTGGTGCAAGTTTTCCTTTCTTTCCAAATCTCACCACTCCTTTCCAAGGTGACACCTTGAGTAGGACATGGTCTTCGACTTGGAATTCTAAGGGTTTGCGTTGTAAATCCGCATAACTCTTTTGACGGCATCTAGCTGTCACAAGATTATCGTGAATTCTCTTGATTTTGTCTGTTATTTCTAGAATGAGCTCAGGTCCAGTAAGCTGAGCTTCACCGATCTCATTCCAACAGACAGGTGAACAGCATTTTCGACCGTAGAGAGCCTCGAATGGTGCCATATTAATGCTAGCATGATAACTATTGTTGTAAGAGAACTCGATCAATGGAAGATGAGAATCCCAATTACCACCAAAGTCTATCACGTATGCTCTAAGCATATCCTCCAAAGTTTGAATCGTCCTCTCAGATTGTTCATCTGTTTGGGGATGATAAGCATTGCTTAGATTTAGTTGGGTTCCCATAGCAGATTGCATGGCCTTCCAAAAGTGAGATGAAAATCGAGCATCACGATCGGATATGATGTCCAAAGGAACACCATGTCGAGATACAATCTCATCAACATAAATCTTTGCAAGTTTATCAGCAGATAGATCCTCGCGAATCGGAATAAAATGAGCTGACTTCGTTAATCGATCGATAACAACCCATATAGCATCATGACCTTTAGATGTACGCGGTAACTTAGTGATGAGATCCATCGCAATGTTCTCCCACTTCCAAACCGGTATCTCTGGTTTTACAAGCAAACCAGAAGGTCGTTGATGTTCAGCCTTGACTTTGAGACAAGTTAGGCATTTCGATACAGACAAAGCAACATCCTTCTTCATACCAGGCCACCAACACTGAGTACGAAGATCCTTGTACATTTTATCAGCACTAGGATGGATAGAATATCGAGACTTATGAGATTCGTCCATTACCAAGGTGCGAAGATCGTCTTGTTTCGGAATCTAGAAACGATCCTTGAAACAGAGTAAACCATCACCTTTCGCTTCGAGTTTAAGCTCAAGCTGATGTGGTAATTCCTTACCTATCAAATCTTATGAAACACAAGATTGCTGAGCTTGAAGAACACAAGTTTGAATATCAGATAGAGTTCGAACAGAATGAAGCTTGACTCGCTCTTTTCGACTAAGCGCATTGGCTACGACATTCGCCTTACCAGGATAGTAGCGAATCTCGCAATCGTAGTCATTCAAGAGTTCAACCCAATGTCGTTGCCTCATGTTCAGCTCTTTCTGATTAAAAATATGCTGGAGACTTTTGTGGTCTGTGAAAACCACACACTTCGTGTCATAAAGATAGTGTCTCCAGATTTTGAGAGCGAAAACCACAACACCCAACTCAAGATCGTGAGTCGTATAGTTCTTCTATTGAACTTTCAATTGTCTAGACGCATATGCTATAACTTTGCCTCGTTGCATGAGAACACAACCAAGGCCTATGTTGGATGCATCGCAATAGACAACGAAATCATCGACTCCCTCGGGCAAAGATAGAACAGGAGCATTGCAAAGCTTCTGTTTCAGCGTTTGGAATGCTTCTTCTTGCTTGGGTCCCCACTCAAAAGGCTTATTCTTCTGAGTCAAAGCAGTGAGTTGTCACACCCCGATATTTCCACGTATTACCGGTGGGCCCGGTGGGGATTATCGTGACGCAGTTGATATCATTACAGTCAAACAACACAATAATTAAATGCACAGCGGAAGCAAAGATAGATATATTTCAACTTTAATAAATTGTAATATCAAGTATCACAACAGTCGAAAGTTTATCCACAGGTGGATCAAAATAAAATGGAAACAGTAGTTCAACAGACTTTAGGCATCTTAAGCTTGCGAGACTCTTTAGTGATGCTAGGAGAAGCCAGCCAAGTTCGCGTAGTACCTGCACTTAACCTTTTTGGGAAAATACGTTAGTTTACACTGGTAAATACAATTAACTGACTCATTTTGAAAAGGTTTAATAAAAATTGATTTGAATGCACGTGGCACAAACTTTTATAACTTGGGATAATTATTTGAATATATAAACTTGTAAAAGGATTACATGTTTCTTATGCATTCAGTAGCCCGGTTCGTGCCGGGTTAAAGATCAATAGACACACCACATTAATTATTTAGACACAGACGGGTGTACGCCTACACCCCGTGCTTAGGTCGTGGCCATTTCGTAAAATGATGCCAAGGATATCCGCGACATGGTCATTAACCCCCCAAAGGCTTTAAGCAAACAAAACAATTTAAACGGTCATCTCGATAATACTTAACCACCAAACGATTAAGGTCGAATGCCCGACCAAGCGGTATTTTATATACCGTACCCCAAGCCCGTATAAGGGAAAATAAGTTAAAAGTATTTACCTTTCAAGTATAATTCACAAACAGCAAATGCAAGTAGCTTTTACCGGTCCTCCTATTCTGGAACGAAGGTTTATAATAACCTATTAGAATCCTAACGGGTCTTTAATTAAGCCTAAACTTAGACCAGTTAGTTTTAAAGATACGGTTCGTACGCACGATTAAGCGAAGATTGGAATAGAAGGTGATTTAGACCCGACAAGTTTGAAGACTTGTATAATATGGGTATACTATACACATTCTGGATTTTGAGATAAAAACGATAAGGTTTGACCCGTTTCGGCTAATTTATGCAAACTAGTTACATAAACCGAACCGAACACGCAAGAAGCGTAACGGGTAACCATAAGAGCCATATACAGGTTTCCTAAGTTAATATGCCTCGAATATGTTGTGACATCAGTAAGATATCTTTTATTATGCCCGAAACGAATTTAAACACAAACTATGCCCCGTGGGGGCATTTTTTTGGTCATTTACAAGGTTATAAAAGGGTTTAAGTATTTACCTGAGTTAGAGGTCTGATATCATTAGTAAAAATACTTAATTTAATAATTTATAACAGTAGGGTATTGCATATATGTGAAATTTATCAATTATGACCATACTATGCACCGTAGGGGCATTTTGTTAATTTCACATAAGCTTAAAAAGGTCAAAACTGAAACCTGAGTTAAACAACTTTTGCTTACTGTTAAAATATTATAATTTACCTAAAATATCAGTAGGTATCAACCCTTATATGTTTAAAATAGTTTTAGTACATACTAAGCGTTAAAAACGCTTAAAAGGCGATTAGAAGCCATTTCCGGGTTCTATATAAAAACTGATATTTTTATTAGCCCAGAAGGTTTAAAATAATTTATTTATTATATAAACTTAGTAGCAAAAGGTTTGGGGTCAAAAATATATGTAAAACTCATTTTATAGCCCAAAAGGGCAAACCGACAATTACCGACTCAAGCTTATAACTCTAAGTTATGCTCAGCCTAAAATTAATTAAAAATCTTCAAAAATCCCAATATATTATATTACATCAGTGGGTAAAAAGTTTGATATCAAAAAGTGGGTTTAAATAGGCTACATGCTAATTTATGCCGTTTAATCGCTAAAAAGCTTTCTAATTACGCTAATGAGCATAACTCTCAATCTACGCCTCAAACTGATGTCAAATTTTGGGTACAAGTTTATAATTTAGTAACTAAGGTTTCTACTCTTTTACATTTTCATAAATCACGTTTTATGGTGAAAAGGGCATAATAGTCAACATATAAGCAATTAACGGAATCATGCATATTAATTGGATAACTAATGAACCAAGGTGTATAATCATAGAGGGTTATACTAACATGTAACCTGGTCCTAAGGAAGCTCTAAGGCATTTCCAAATCATACTAAAACGGGTCAGAACTGAAGTCAAAGCAAAAGTCAAAGTTTTGCGACTTTTGGTTCCGAACCGGGTCTAAACAGAAAATTGTCGGATCAAACAAGCTTAGACCAGTTATTATACTTATTACCAAGTTATATGAGTGGTAAAATAGGTTACGTGCCTTCTACATTGATAATTATGCGTTAATTTGAAAATTAGCATTCTGTTGACTTTTTCTAATTAACTTTGACCCGACAAATGGTCTAGTTAGAGTGGGAATCAGAGGGTTCCCTTTTAAGGGTTTCTTGCCCACATAATTACCAACTTATAACTACCTTCAATTCGACTAATCACTGGACCATTTATGATTAATCGTTAAGTCAAACGCTAATTACGACGGTTTGACTTTTAAGCTAAATCTAAGTAAAAACTCAACTAGGAAAGGTTAAGCATACTTACAGAAGTCCTATGCACGATTAGGGATGCTTAGGGTCTGCTCTTGAACTTCCAAAAGCTCCAGAAATGCAGAAGGAATGAGTGATCACAATGTTGCAACATTGTGGCTTTATATAGTGATTAAATCTCACTTAGATCATTGACAACCAAGTCTACCCTTGTTCCCTGATCATCAACAAGTGTCCTAGGGTCTAAAAAGCATGTAGGGGTCGTCCAAAGAAGTGGAAAATCGTTTTTAAGTCGGTTATTTCGTTTATTTAACAGCTGCTGCCAAAATCACTGTCGCTGGGCATCCCTTAAGGACCGTAAGGGGGTGGCTTACGGTCCGTAAGCCTTTTGCAGAAGGCAAAAACTCTTGACCTTTCAAGCATTCAAACGGGCAACCATGTATTATGAATTTTGGGCTTCTATAATTCAGTATGGGGCCTCAAGAATGTGCCTTGAACAGTTTAGATCACTTTTAATGATGTACATTTGTCTTGGACATTATCGAAAAGCCATAAACGAAGGGTTGTCGTGCATTTCTTCGTAGGATTTCACTTTTGCAATTACGTATCAATTATTGTTAGCATTTACTATATTTGAGTATATTAGATGTTTACAATAAATATTAGGGTCTTGGGATTCATAACGAGGTCGTTCAGAGGTATAAATTAACATGACGATTCTTTTAAATCCTGCCATACATCTTTAACTAGATCTGGGTTTATATCACTTTTGTCTTACATGACACATGTTGTTATTTCATTGAACACGAATTTTTCGAGGTGTTACATCCTCACCCCCTTAAAAGAAATCTCGACCACGAGATTTACTGAAATAAATGAGGGTACTTTTCTTTCATTGTGGACTCTACCTCCCACGTGTATTCGGGACCTCTACGGGCATCCCATTTAACCTTTACGATTGGTACATGCTTCCTTCGAAGCTTCTTAACCTGTCGATCCTCGATCGACATGGGTTTTTCAACAAACTTCAAGCTCTCTTCTATGTGCACATCTGTATGTGGTATGACTAGTGATTCATCAGCGAAGCACTGCTTCAGATTGCAGATGTGGAATACATTGTGAATACTACTGAGCTCTTCAGGTAAGTTTAACTTATAGGCAACCGATCCGACACGTTCAATGACCTAGAATGGTCCTATGTATCTCGGGCTTAATTTTCCTTTCTTACCAAATCGCATCACTCCCTTCCAGGGTGATACTTTAAGCAACACTTTGTCACCTACCTCGAATTTCATAGGTTTACGCTTTAGATCCGCGTAGCTTTTCTGCCTGTCCCTGGCAGCTTTCAGGCGATCACGAATCTGGAAAATCTTGTCCGTCGTTTCAAAGACTATTTCAGGTCCTGATAATTGGACATCTCCAACTTCCGCCCAACAAACGGGTGTTCTGCACTTTCTACCATATAACGCCTCAAAGGGCGCAGCTTTAATGCTCGTATGGTAGCTATTGTTATATGAGAACTCAATTAATGGCAGGTGGTTATCCCAACTACCACCTAAGTCAATCACGCATGCACGAAGCATGTCTTCCAACGTTTGGATTGTACGCTCACTCTGGCCATCTGTCTGAGGATGGTAAGCTGTACTGAAATTTAAACGCGTGCCCAAAGATTGTTGGAAACTTTTCCAAAAATGTGACATGTATCTAGTATCTCTGTCAGAGATAATAGTCACAGGTACGCCATGTAGAGATACAATCTTATCTACGTACAATTGGGCTAACATGTGGGAGCTATAGGTCTCCTTGATGGGTAGGAAATGTGCTGACTTAGTCAGTCTATTTATTATTACCCATATTGTGTCATTTCCTTTCCTAGTCTTCGGCAACTTGGTGATGAAATCCATCGTCACCATTTCCCACTTCCATGTGGGAAGTTCAGGTTGTTGTAGAAAACCTGACGGCTTCTGATGTTCAGCTTTGACTTGCGCACATGTCAAACATTTAGCTACATAGGTAGCTATAGACTTCTTCAAGCCTATCCACCAAAAGTTTGCTTTCAGATCGTGGTACATCTTGTCAGCTCCAGGATAAACGGAGTATTTAGAACTGTGGGCTTCCTGGAGGATGACATCTCGAAGTCCTCCATAAACTGGAACCCATATTCGTCCATTTAATCTTAGAATTTCGTCCTTACCAAGAGATAACTGCTCCTCTATTACCCCTAGCTTTTCATTAGGATAGTTAGCTTCCAACACAGCTTCTTTCTGTGCAGCTAACAACCTTTCATTCAAGCTATTCCTTATCTCAATGCTCTTGGCATTGATTCTTATGGGCTTCACCCTTTCCTTTCGACTCAAGGCATCGACGACTACATTCGCCTTGCCGGGATGGTATCTTATCTCACAATCATAATCATTCAAAGTTTCCATCCAACATCGCTGTCTCATGTTCAAATCTTTTTGGTTAAACAGGTGCTGGAGGCTCTTGTGATCAGAATAGATCACACACTTGATACAATATAAATAGTGCCTCCATACTTTCAGTGCAAATACAACGGCACCCAACTCCAAGTCATGGGTGGTGTAATTCTTTTCATGCACCTTTAGCTGACGTGAAGCATAGGCAATAACCTTGCATTTCTTCATAAGCACACATCCCATGCCAGTGTGTGATGCATCGCAGTAAACCACGAATTCTTCGGTACCTTCAGGCAATGTCAGTACAGGCGCATTGCTTAGCTTCTATTTAAGGATATCAAAGGATTCTTGTTGCTTGGGTCCCAGTTGAACTTAATATCCTTCCTAGTCAAAGAAGTTAGGGGTGCAGCAATCCTTGAAAAATTTTCAATAAAGCGCCTGTAGTATCCTGCCAATCCCAAGAAACTGCGAATTTCTATGGGTGTCTTTGGCTCTTGCCAATTCATGACAGCTTCAACCTTAGCGGGATCTACCTGTATTCCGCGTTCACTAACCATATGTCCATGAAATTGGACTTCGCGAACCCAAAATTCACATTTAGAGAATTTGGCGTAGAGCTTCTCCTGCTGAAATAGTGAAAGAATACATCGAAGATGTTTCTTATGGTCGGCCTGATTCTTTGAATAAATCAGAATGTCGTCAATGAAGACGATAACAAATTTGTCCAAGTATGGTTTGCAGACGCGATTCATGATATCCATGAATGCGGCAGGCGCATTAGTGAGCCCAAAAGGCATCACTAGGAACTCGTAATGACCATAACGATTCCTAAATGCAGTCTTGTGTACGTCTTCATCTCTAACCTTCAGTTGATGATAGCCAGACCTTAAGTCAATTTTAGAGAAGTAACTTGCCCCTTGAAGCTGATCGAACAGATCGTCGATCCTGGGCAATGGATACCTATTCTTGATAGTGACCTTATTAAGCTCACGGTAATCTATGCACAGACGCATCGATCCATCCTTCTTCTTGACAAATAAGATTGGTGCTCCCCAAGGAGACGAACTAGGTCTAATGAAACCTTTGGCTAGCAATTCATCTAGTTGTGTTCTCAATTCCTTCATCTCTGTTGGTGCCAACCTGTAAGGCGCCCTTGCTACTGGTGCTGCTCCAGGGATAATGTCAATTCTGAATTCTACTTGTCTATCTGGTGGTAAACCAGGTAGTTCCTCAGGAAAAACTTCAGGATATTCATAAATGACGGGGATATCCTCAATCTTGGGCTTCGGCTCATCAATAGTCACTTGTGCCATGTAGATGACACAACCCTTCTTCAAACACCTAGAGGCCTTGAGCATAGTCACTTACTCAGGCAGTCCATACTGGGTATCTCCCTGAATGGTAAGTGATTCACTAGACGGAGTCTTGATCACCACTTGCTTCTTATTGCAGACAATCTGGGCCTGGTTATGAGATAACCAGTCCATTCCTAAAACGATGTCAAAACCGGCTAACTTCAAAGGAAGTAGGGACAAAGGAAAAGAGTGGTTCTTAATGGATATGAAACATCCATCTAATATGGTTGAGGCGGTTTCTAAAGTGCCATCTGCTAATTCCACCTCATACTTCACACTTAAGGTTTTAACAGGTAAATTCAGCAATTTGCAAAACTTATTATCTACAAATGATTTATCGGCTCTTGAATAAAAAAGCACTCTTGCGTAAACATCATTTATAAGGAAGGTACCTGTTATCACATTGTCGTCCTGTACAGCTTCCTTTGCATCCAACCTAAAGACCCTAACATTGGTCTTCTTTCCTTCATCAGCTTTCTTTGCGAGTTTTGGGCAGTTGGACTTGATATGCCCTTTTTCGTTACAACTGTAGCACGTTGCGTCCTTCAACTTTTTGCAATCCAAGGTCTTGAGTTCCTTGGACATGCATATACCACAGGAAAAAGTTCTTGACTGAGTCTGCGAGTTCGATTCATATCTGCACTTCCCGAAGTGTTGTTTCTTGCAGACTTTGCACTTGGGCTTATCACCAGATTGATGCCCATCCTTCTTAGATTCAGACCCCTTCTTGTGGTCACTGTTTCCTCGGTGCTTCTTGTTTGACCTTCGTGAATTGTCATCTTCACGTTTCCTTTTCTCGGCATCCTTGTTCCTCAGCGATCTTTGTCTGACCGCGTCCAGTGTGAGGGACAGAGATATATCAGCTACAGATCTGAAAGTAGCTGGCCGAGAGGCCTTCACACTTGCCTTAATTTCTGGGGCTAAACCCCCAATGAAACGAGCTATTATTTTGGGTTCCGGGGTCACCAGATACGGAACCAATCTTGACATTGTATTAAAGCTCGTAAGGTAAGCTTGGCAATCCAGATTTGTCATTACCAATGATAGAAAATCTGACTCAATCTTTTCGACCTCGTGTTGAGGACAGTAGTTCTCCCTGATGAGGGTAACAAATTGTTCCCATGTCATATTGTACAGTGGGATCTTCCCAGTAGCTTGAATCAATGATCTCCACCAGGCTAAGGCCTCACCTTTGAACGATTGAGACACAAACTTTACCACATCCTTCTCAGCGCATCCGCTGATATCAACAACTGTGTCCATTTCATCCAACCACGTCATGCAGTCTATAGCCCCTTTCTCCCCAGTGAAATCCCTGGGCTTGCATGAAACAAAGTATTTGTAGGAGCAACCCTTATCACGGGGTCCTTGATTCAGCATGATTCTTTGAGATGGAACACTTTGCTGATTTGTGGACTGACGATCGTCATCACCTTTCTTAGGCTCATCCTTTTTAGAGGGTGGTGGCTTGCTGTGAGCCTCAGAATGAGTCTTAGGCTTTGAATGTAGTGCAGATAGGGTCCTACTTCGAGTCCCACTAGATCCACTATACTGTTGCTCCATAGCTTTAGATACAGCTGTATCAATCAGTGTACGGAGTTCTTCCCTGGTTATATTAATCCTAGCATTCTCATTATTCTCCAGAGGATGACTGTTAATCTCGTCCGAGTCAGCCATTTATCTTGAACTGTTACATAAGATATTGACAATAGTTTATTTGGGAGTTTATTATGGAATTGTCTTTTATGGCAATTCATTAACCATGGTAACACAGGCCATATCTGGTTAATTTGTTACTCACATTTATTTAGGATTTCTATTATAATTTAACCTAATTATAAAACAATAACAGTTTTATTAGTAGCACAAAAGGCCTAGTCACAAGGACATTTTTAAATTATAAGCCATGATTTCAGAGAATCAAGGCATGAAGGTTTGAACATAGTTCTTTTACCTTTTTCTGACAGGGAGTCGTAGACTACTACTATCTTTTGTCTTATATGACAATGAGCAGGGCCCGTAGGCACTACATTACCAATGGATGGTCAACATGTGATCATCTTAATTGATGATTTAAACCCATGATTTATAGATCATTAAGTTGAGTTAGGAATCTTTTGAAGAATCCTATAATAAGAATGACATGTGTGATTTTAACTAATTACGTCTGCCAGGAGCGTTAACATGTTTTCAGATGTTAACAGGGATCCGAATCTTTTAAACAGGTCTTACCATCTTGGCCAGGTCTTATAATGACACGGAGGCTAGGTTATACCGTTAAGATTCTTAATTAATATTTAAATAGGCAGATATATTTTTAAAAGGGATGATTTTGATTCATTTATTTCGCATATAATTTATTTATGCATATAATAGCAAAAATGAAATTTATAAACTTAACATTCCATTAATTATTAAAAAGATTACATATCGCCCTAAACGGGACTTTTTAACAGAACAACTTACCCACGCAGGGGTCAAACTGAAATACTAGTCCACGCAGGGACTTAAACAAACAACATACCCTCATAGGGGTTAACAGAAAGATAGGCCCACGCAGGGGCCAAAACAGCAAGACAGACCCACGCAGGGGCTCAACTGAAACAAGGAAAATACAATCAATAATTGAAGGATTCAATGGTCCTTCTTGCTCTTCCCCTTTATTAAACTTGTCAATCCCTGGAAGAAACTTTGTCGCTCCCTGCGATCCCTGTGAACTACCCGTTCAACTTGGTCCAATCTTTGAAGGATTTCCTCATGCTCTGGTGGGGAGAACCGTGGCGGCTGCAGCTGATGCTGGAACGGGGGTCGAGTAGGTACTTGATATCCATGAGTTGGGTATCCTACCCCCCAAGGGGCTCCATACGGTCCTTCCGAATGAATGGCGTTGTAGTTTGCCGCTACAAGATACGGGTCGGCCTCAGCATAGTTATACTGAGTGTGAGCCGGCTGTTCAAACGGATTGTACGCCGTTGAACCGGCGTATGCAGGGATCGGGTTATCAAAACCAAATGGTGGTAGCTGTGGTGCAACTGGTGCAGAGTTCCCCCCTGGAATTGGGTTTGAGGGCCCACCCATTTGTGGGTCTTCATGCAGTGGCGGGTAGTGACTACCACTTGAGTGATGGGGAGAGCTAAAGCGAAAATCCCCTGCTCGCGCAGATATACGTGCGCCCGTTCTCCTACGCCTTGGTGGTTCTAGAGGTGCTTGATGAACTGGCGGCGGTGGAAGCGGTGGCGTGACTACCATGAAACGTCAATCCCCATAAGGATCCTGCTGCTGCTGGTGAGGTGATGAATGGTGGGAAGGTGTGAAGTACCATTCATGCTGGTTAAACCTCGCTTGGTAACTGTCCGGACCACCGTAGGGTGATCCGTGAAAAGAGGATCCATCAGAGATCTCGATGGGATGGTTGGGGGTACCACTTGCAGGTTCGACGGGATCCGTGTCCTCGTCCATGTCCATTGCATTGTCTTCTGAGAAGTGGTCCTCTGGTCCCAATGGGTTAAAACCCACTGGTTCTTGAATATAATTTACCGGGTTAAACCGGCCCCGAAAAACAGGAGTAGGGTTGCCAAAGGAGTTATGTGAAAGAGATCTCTGGAGAGGTATATATGAAGGTTGTGGGTTATCGGGCTCGTTTTCTGAATATGGCCCGAAGGAATGGCGGTAAAGAGGTGTTGAGCTGTGTGAAACGGACCGTCTAGCGGGCTCCACATTGGTCCTCCAGTTCTCTTGAGGATCAGCACTCGCAGTGGTAGAAGGAGCTCGCCTGTGCGAAGGCCAGGCTTCGTGATCATTGGGGGCGGTGATTGGCCCCTTGCCTCGTCCTCTTCGTCTGAAAAATCTTGGCGGCATATTTAGACTTGTCAATATAACATAAGATAACAACAAAATATAAAGGACAAAGTTAAGATAAAAACAAAAACATTTTGGATTATTCCTATGTTCTTTGTCTAGACTCGAAAATTTAGGAATGTGCAATTGTGTCATTGAGATTAAACACAAAAGGCTAGTGTTTAATTCACTCAATGTTGACTCTGATACCAACCTGTCACACCCTGATATTTCCACGTATTACCGGTGGGGATTATCGTGACGCAGTTGATATCATTACAGTCAAACAACACAATAATTAAATGCACAACGGAAGCAAAAGATAGATATATTTCAACTTTAATAAATTGTAATATCAAGTATCACAACAGTCGAAAGTTTATCCACAGGTGGATCAAAATAAAATGGAAACAGTAGTTCAACAGACTTTAGGCATCTTAAGCTTGCGAGACTCTTTAGTGATGCTAGGAGTAGCCAGCCTAGTTCGCGTAGTACATGCACTTAACCTTTTTGGGAAAATACGTCAGTTTACACTGGTAAATACAATTAACTGACTCATTTTGAAAAGGTTTAATAAAAATTGATTTGAATGAACGTGGCGCAAACTTTTATAACTTGGGATAATTATTTGAATATATAAACTTGTAAAAGGATTACATGTTTCTTATGCGTTCAGTAGCCCGGTTCGTGCCGGGTTAAAGATCAATAGACACACCACATTAATTATTTAGACACAGACGGGTGTACGCCTACACCCCGTGCTTAGGTCGTGGCCATTTTGTAAAATGATGCCAAGGATATCCGGGACATGGTCATTAACCCCCCAAAGGCTTTAAGCAAACAAAACAATTTAAACGGTCATCTCAATAATACTTAACCACCAAACGATTAAGGTCGAATGCCCGACCAAGCGGTATTTTATATACCGTACCCCAAGCCCGTATAAGGAAAAATAAGTTAAAAGTATTTACCTTTGCAAGTATAATTCAGAAACAGCAAATGCAAGTAGCTTTTACCGGCCCTCCTATTCTGGAATGAAGGTTTATAATAACCTAATAGAATCCTAACGGGTCTTTAATTAAGCCGAAACTTAGACCGGTTAGTTTTAAAGATACGGTCCGTACGCACGATTAAGCGAAGACCGGAATAGAACGTGATTTAGACCCGAAAAGTTTGAAGACTTGTATAATATGGGTATACTATACAAATTCTGGATTTTGAGATAAAAACGATAAGGTTTGACCCGTTTCGGCTAATTTATGCAAACTAGTTACATAAACCGAACCGAACGCGCAAGAAGCGTAACGGGTAACCGTAAGAGCCATATACAGGTTTCCTAAGTTAATATGCCTCAAATATGTTGTGACATCATTAAGATATCTTTTATTATGCCCGAAACGAATTTAAACACAAACTATGCCCCGTGGGGGCATTTTTTGGTCATTTACAAGGTTATAAAAGGGTTTAAGTAATTACCTGAGTTACAGGTCTGATATCATTAGTAAAAATACTTAATTTAATAAGTTATAACAGTAGGGTATTGCATATATGTGAAATTTATCAATTATGACCATACTATGCACCGTAGGGGCATTTTGGTAATTTCACATAAGCTTAAAAAGGTCAAAACTGAAACCTGAGTTAAACAACTTTTGCTTACTGTTAAAATATTATAATTTACCTAAAATATCAGTAGGTATCAACCCTTATATGTTTAAAATAGTTTTAGTACATACTATGCGTTAAAAACGCTTAAAAGGCGATTAGAAGCCATTTCCGGGTTCTATATAAAAACTGATATTTTTATTAGCCCATAAGGTTTAAAATAATGTATTTATCATATAAACTCAGTAGCAAAAGGTTTGGGGTCAAAAAGATATGTAAAACTCATTTTATAGCCCAAAAGGGTAAAACCGACAATTACCGACTCAAGCTTATAACTCTAAGTTATGCTCAGCCTAAAATTAATTAAAAATATTCAAAAATCCCAAAATACTATATTACATCAGTGGGTAAAAAGTTTGATATAAAAAAGTGGGTTTAAATAGGCTACATGCTAATTTATGTCGTTTAATCGCTAAAAAGCTTTCTAATTACGCTAATGAGCATAACTCTCAATCTACGCCTCAAACTGATGTCAAATTTTGGGTACAAGTTTATAATTCAGTAACTAAGGTTTCTACTCTTTTACATTTTCATAAATCACGTTTTATGGTGAAAAGGGCATAATAGTCAACATATAAGCAATTAACGGAATCATGCATATTAATTGGATAACTAATGAACCAAGGTGTATAATCACAGAGGGTTATACTAGCATATAACCTGGTCCTAAGGAAGCTCTAAGGCATTTCCAAATCATACTAAAACGGGTCAGAACTGAAGTCAAAGCAAAAGTCAAAGTTTTGCGACTTTCGGTTCCGAACCGGGTCTAAACAGAAAATTGTCGGATCAAACAAGCTTAGACCAGTTATTATACTTATTACCAAGTTATATGAGTAGTAAAATAGGTTACGTGCCTTCTACATTGCTAATTATGCGTTAATTCGAAAATTAGCATTCTGTTGACTTTTTCTAATTAACTTTGACCCGACAAATGGTCTAGTTAGAGTGGGAATCAGAGGGTGCCCTTTTAAGGGTTTATTGCCCACATAATTACCAACTTATAACTACCTTCAATTCGACTAATCACTGGACCATTTATGATTAATCGTTAAGTCAAACGCTAATTACGACGGTTTGACTTTTAAGCTAAATCTAAGTAAAAACTCAACTAGGAAAGGTTAAGCACACTTATAGAAGTCCTATGCACGATTAGGGATGCTTAGGGTCTGCTCTTGAACTTCCAAAAGCTCCAGAAATGCAGAAGGAATGAGTGATCACAATGTTGCAACATTGTGGCTTTATATAGTGATTAAATCTCACTTAGATCATTGACAACCAAGTCTACCCTTGTTCCCTGATCATCAACAAGTGTCCTAGGGTCTAAAAAGCATGTAGGGGTCGTCCAAAGAAGTGGAAAATCGTTTTTAAGTCGGTTATTTCGTTTATTTAACAGCTGCTGCCAAAATCACTGTCGCTGGGCACCCCTTACGGACCGTAAGGGGGTGGCTTACGGTCTGTAAGCCTTTTGCAGAAGGCAAAAACTCTTGACCTTTCAATCATTCGAACGGGCAACCATGTATTACGAATTTTGGGCTTCTATAATTTAGTATGGGGCCTCAAGAATGTACCTTGAACAGTTTAGATCACTTTTAATGATGTACATTTGTCTTGGACATTATCGAAAAGCCATAAACGAAGGGTTGTCGTGCATTTCTTCGTAGGATTTCACTTTTGCAATTACGAATCAATTGTTGTTAGCATTTACCGGATTTGAGTATATTAGATGTTTACAATAAATATTAGGGTCTTGGGATTCATAACGAGGTCGTTCAGAGGTATAAATTAACATGACGACACTTTTAAATCCTGCCATACATCTTTAACTAGATCCGGGTTTATATCACTTTTGTCTTACATGACACGTGTCATTATTTCATTGAACACGAATTTTTCGAGGTGTTACATGAGTGGAACCGCAATCTTTGAGAAGTTCGAGATAAACCGACGATAATATCCAGCGAGACCAAAAAAAGATCGAATGTCTGTCGGTGTCGTTGGTGTATTCCAATCCTTAATAGCTGCTATTTTGGATGGATCCACATGAATACCCTGCTCATTGACTATATGACCCAAGAACTAAACTTCTTTAAGCCAAAATTCACACTTGGAGAATTTTGCAAAAAGTTGTTCCTTTTTAAGGAGTTCCAATGTTAAGCGAAGGTGTTGCTCGTGCTCGGCTAGAGACTTTGAATAAATAAGAATATCGTTGATGAACACAATGATGAACTTGTCTAAATAAGGTTTACAGACCCTATTCATTAAGTCCATAAAGATAGCTGGAGCATTCATCAAACCAAAAGGCATGATAGTAAACTCATAGTGCCCATATCTCGTGCGAAATGCAGTTTTGGGAATATCTTCTTCGAGGACACGAAGCTGATGATACCTAGAACGCAGATCGATTTTGGAAAAACAGGTAGCAGCTTGCAGCTGATCAAAGAGATCATTGATTCGAGGTAGGGGATATCGATTCTTGATGGTAAGCTTGTTCAGCTCACGATAATCGATACACATATGAAAAGATCCATCTTTCTTTTTCACAAAGAGGACAGGAGCGCCCCAAGGTGAATAACTCGGACAGATGAATCCTTTATCCGATAACTCTTGAAGCTGTTTTGATAATTCTTGCATCTCAGACGGTGCAAGGCGATAAGGTGCTTTCGCAATCGGGTTAGCATTGGGTACAAGGTCAATATGGAACTCGACTAGACGAACTGGAGGCAAACCAGGCAGTTCATTAGGAAACACCTCTAGGTAATCCCGAACAATCGGAATATCCTGAATATTCTTGCTTTTGCCTTTCTCCTCGTTAATAAAACTCGTATGGTTTATATCATTTCGAAAACCTCGTTGTGTGACATCGTTTTAAATCGTTTCCCAAGAGAACTAAATAATGACACGCAATGTAATATGGTAGAAGCACTTATATATAAGATGTACCAGCGGCGTATCTACTGATGTGTGCAAAATGCAACATATAAATTACATCAATTGTGGTATAAAACTAACCCTTTTTTAGTACTAATGTTGGAAAAAGTGTGCTTTTGTCTTCCTTTTGTATTTTCAAGATTAAATGAGCTCAAATTAACAAAAGAAGCAAAAAGACAGCAAAATCTAACATAAATACAAGAAAAGGAACAAACGTGACATGCCCGACCCCACGACAGCATCTTCCCAAGCAAAACAAGAAGACAAAAAACTGAACACGTCCCGTGCTCAGCCAGCACGGGGGCATGCCCAAGTGTCAGCAGAAAAGACAAAGTGGTAGAAGCTTCTATTGCCCACCACGGGGCCGTGCTCAGTGGACACGGGGCCGTGGTCAACTATAAGATTCGCACAATCCAGGAAAATCTTCATAGTACAAAGATTCTTCTGCACACGGGGTCGTGCTCAGCGGACACGGGGGCGTGGTCAACTAATAAAGACAAGCTGCATTAAATGAAGAAAGAGAGGTTGTGGACACGGGGCCGTGCCCACTAGACACGGGGCCGTGCCCACTAGACACGGGGCCGTGCCCGAGCTTCTGTTCAGCCTATAAATAGGAGTGCTTGGCTCAAGCTCAAACCATCCCTTGGCACACCACCTCTCTCACACTTCACCCACCACCCACCACCACCATAACTGTAACAACCCTCATTAAAAAGTCCTATTTATATTATTATTTTATTCAATAGGAAACCCTAATTAAGAGACCCAAGTGATTCTGCGCAAAACCTACAAATTTCAGAACAATCAGAATCAGGATCAGGGCCCCTAAAACTCAGGAGGGGCATTCCCTACTCAACGATTATCTTTATAAGTTATTATAAAAATCGAATTTAATCGAAACGTCGACTCACCTGCACTCCAAACACACGTGGCAAGAGAATAAGAAAAATGTATCCCTTACGGACCGTAAGGGTTTATGCTTACGGTCCGTAAGCATGTCCAAATTGGTGTATAAATAGCAGGCTTTGGGACTGGCTTCTGTGCATTCGTTCGACGATAAAATTCAACTCAGGCGCGGAGATATCGTCCAAATACTCACAATTAACACACACAAATCACTAATTGATGCTGCAATCAGGGTATTAACTCGATCGCTGCTACGATTCAATGTCCGATCGATTAAACTATCCAACGATTGTTTAAGTGCCGCTCAAATTGAGTTTATACTTTGTTATTCATCGTGATTTCGACTTGAATGTTTGAGTGCTGTTTGAACTCGGACTATACTCTGTCATTCGTTGTGAATCCGCTGAATTGTTAAGTATTGCACTTTGTCATTCGTTGTGAGGGTTTTATCTCGTGAGTTATCGTAAATGCTGTATTAGTTACTTACCTAGTTTGTATGCACTAGGTTACCAGGCTAAGAAATAGGCTAAGCTCTGCTCAAATTAAATCTGCAATATATCAAGGATTATCTGTAGACTAAGCTTTGCCCGTAGAAATCTGTAATGTGAGTTCATTTCTCTTTTCTCACAGTTTGTGAGTCCACTATCTTTTCTCACAATTTTATCACCTTTTTGTGATACAATTATATTTACAAAGGCTTTACAGAATCATAAAGGGTTACCAGTTATACTTACAGTAATTAAGTTTTTATATTAACTGCCGATATGAAAGGTTTTATATATTATTTGATTCTCGTTATAATTTGCCAGAAAGTTAGTCAATATTAGCATGACTACAATAACAGTGGAAATTATGCATTCTACTAAGATTATATTTTAGTCTTAGTCACATGATATTACAATTATTTAATTGACATATTATATGTGATAAAGTTATTATAGTTTGATATAAAATGATATATGTCATTTTCTGGATTAAATGGTTTTATGCCATAAGTAATATATTTGACAAAGAAATGTCACGGGACACAATTAAGTCCTGAGTCATTAGTTGAGAGAATGATCAACAATGACATGACCTAAAGCACTAGTTGAGAGAATGATCAACAGTGTTATAGAATCACTAGTTGAAAGAATGATCAACAGTGATATGACCAGAATTATAGAATCATTAGTTGAAAGAATGATCAACAATGATATGATTATAGTCACAGGAATCGCCTAGTGACAGATAAATTGAATAATAGTAAAACATAATTACTTGATAAATTCACTATTGGACAAAAGTGAGCCAATGAGTAATATGATTACTGTCATATTGGAACTGCCACTATGTGACAAATACTGATTGAGTTGGGTAAATATAAATAGATATAAAAACCTTAATACTGTAAGATATAACAATATATTTTATAAAAATGGAATGAATTCACTCAGTATTTTCGCTGACAAAACCTTTTTCAAACATTTTTCAGGTAATTACAGTAGATTGGAATAAGAGCTGGATACGACACTGAAAGGCTTCAAGAAGTGGCTTATTTTATTAATTAAATCAAATTAAGAAATATTGTTTTATGTAAACAAATTTATCTTATTAAAGCTACCTTTATAAAACATGGGTTTATCCCATCTATTTAATAAATAAAATCCGGTGTTTCTAAACTCTGATATTTTTTTTCCTAACTCACGGTCCTGATGAAATTTCCGCTGCAATGTTTTATAAAATTTATCACCGGTACCACTGGACTGTTCACGACTTCTGATTCCGTCCAGGGTGGGTCGGGGGTCGTGACAATAACACCATCATCCACCATCATCCATTGTCCATCGTAGAGTGTGTGAGTCGTCTTGGGATCCAAGATTGATCGTAAGAGTTCTTGACAATCAAGGCCATGTTTGCCTAAGTCTCTTACATCACCTGGTGAAGACAAGTGTCTATTGTAATACTTTTTATTTTTAATCTTTTCGCACTTTTTACTTGGTTTTGTATTAATGACTTTAATAACTAGTTTCTTATGTTGAAGGTGATTCTTCCTTATCGTTTGTCCGTGGTGTCTTGGCATTATTTTACTGTCTATATAAAAAAAAAAGATTTTCACCATTCATATCTCCACGGTCTATATGGAGGTATGTTGGCTACCTGGTCGGGGGTTAAGGGAACGGTTTGGTAAGAGTCTTGCCGTTGTTCAGCGTTTAGAGATCCTACAAGGGACCTGGGTCAAATTTAGTAGGACCTCCTTCAATACTTAACGGTATTGGATGGCAGGGGTCCAAACTCTTTGATCCCCTCATAAGTTAAACTACTATTAATACTATAACCCGGCTATTTAGGACTGTATCCCTGCTGACTCAGACTACTTAGCCGAGGGTAACGTCACCTCCAAAAGAGGGGCCTTCCATAATTTGCATTAATAACTTAATTAATTATCTTTCAATAATCCGACCCTTTAGGATTGTATCATTGCTGACTCAAACTACTGGGTTGAGGGTAACGTCACCTTCAAAAGAGGGGCCTACTACAATAACTAAGATAATCTCTTAATTATGTGCAAAAGTGCGGAAATAATCAAAGGTTACACTATACACGAGTCGGAACCAAGTGATTCATCTTGTCTATCTGTTTTTCTTTTATTTTTATTTTCATCATTTTAGTTAGTTTTTATTTTTCTTAGTTTAAAACATTTTTCTAAACTTTTGATTTGATTAGACGTTGAGGATAAACCGGTACTAAAAGCTCTTGTGTCCTTGGACGACCTCGGTATCTTACCAACACTATACTACGCTCACGATGGGTTCACTTGCCCATATGTGTGTTTAGTGTTAGTAAATATCGTGTTTTATAAATTTAAAACTTGGCTAAAGAAAGTGTAAAAGGGCTTAAAATATACTTAAACCTACATATACACCTAACGCACATCACTACCATGCTTCTATCATGTTACACCCGTCCCATTATCTAATCACCACCCAAAACCAATCGTTTAACCAAATCGTTTAAGTCATCCCAAAATCGTATTCGTTTTAATTTGTGAAACTACTTATGGTTGTCTCGCTAATAACATTCAAACCTTCGTGACTCGACTACCTCGCTTCTCGCGTTAACAAACCACCAAAGGGTAAGTTAAAAATCACAAATTCGGTCGTTACCTACATAACCCCCACACATAACCATGGGTGTAGTCTGATAACGGGATTTGTCAGATCTTATGGTATCATAACCTAATACTGGTCGGCTTGATCAATGTTAATGAATGTCATTCGTTATGTAACTACAACCGAAAAGTTCGTTCACATTATCGAAATCGTTATTAGTTTAATATAAACCATTTAAATCGTTTTTCAAACCATCGTTTAAACCTCGAAATCGTTTAATACATATGAATCACCCCAAAACAATTGAAAACAGTGAAATAGGGGAACTATGTACTCACATTGAATAAAAGGGTATCCTTGATCTAAAGAACTTAGCGAAGCTCAGACAAACCAAGGAAATTCAAGTAGTACTTAGTAATCGGATCACTAGTAAATAAATCGACACCTAAATCGGAAGATCGGACAGAATGAGGTCTTGTAAACCAAATGAGTGTTGGAACTCATGTGATATGGTTTAACAAATCCTACATTCTAAATCGGAACCTAACCTAAGTGCTTTCGACCCGTTACGACCCGTTTAGGTAGCTTATGCTATTTTAACGCGTCGTTCGCGTAAAACACGTTCGAGACGTCTAACTAGTCCTATGACAAGTATTATATGCCTAAACATTTCTAATTATGTTGCATAATCAGTTACATGACAAAAGTTTAGGTTACATGTGTTTAATTACCAATTATGCATGAAAAGGGTATTTTGGTAAATTACCTAAGGCATATAAACTACCTATTATACAACTACTTAAACTAGGTGACCATAAGGTATAACCTCTGAAGGTTATTCCCTATGCAACTATGGTCACTAAACAAGCTTGGTCGGATCCTAATGATCGAAGAAATGGGTCGAGTTCGAAAGTCTAAGCGGTGGTTTAGACCGCTTGACTTACGACTCTAAACAAGCACTAAACTAAAAGTGACGAGCTAAGCATGTTAAAACATGCTTAACTAATTTAGAAAACACGTTTTGATATCAAAACAAAGTGTTTTGATACCAAGAGTAGTTTGGTTACAAAATACGCTTAAATGCATATTTTGACCGAAACTACGACTCGTCACTACGCCTAGTCAACGTGGTAATCAGTAGGTATAGTCACTAAGGACTATAACCATCGTGATTACGCTCACGTTGCGAAGTTCAAACGAACTTCTCATTGACCATGGACTGGTCAAAGCTGAAAGTCAAACAATGTTTGACTTTCATGCTATGAAAGCAATAAAAGAATGAAAGAGGACTTACAAAGGGTCCAAATAGATTTGATTCCAAGTATTTCTCAGGTAGGTAGTGAATAATCATAACCACTTAGAGAAAATCTCAGATCAAATGTGAGGAAAATGAATGGGGAACATGGCCTTATATAGTTTTTCGCCAACCGTTAGGATCATTTCTTGGCAAGGAGGGAATGATCTAGGCCATACAAGTGTTAGAGAATGATTGGGGGACTTGTTCTCCACACAACCCAGCCCATAGCATGAAAAACTAGAGATTAAAACCATCAAAAACGGCTAAATGACCAGATTCAATGTTTCTGCCAGATAGGGTTTTGGCTACCCGCCACGGAAATAGCCTTAGGCTGTCGCGCCCCGCCACACCCTCATATCAGAATTTTCATTTTTGGCAGAAACAGTCCCTGCATGCTCCAAACTTGTTTTTCGATGCGTTTAACCCCCGTTAACCTCATTTCAAGGCTCTAAAATGAAGTTAAAGTATTGGGAACTCAAAAAATGCTCAAAAACATCTCGGATGTCGGTTCGTTTGATCGTACGATCGCGTTGTTCGGTTAATTACGATGGTAGTCGTAACGAACGCAAAATCGATCCAAATTAAGCGACGAATGGAATTTTATCATGCCAATCATTAAAATAAAATATTTTAATGATTACATAATTTTTTTGGTGTCCAGATATATTCAGAACGTAAGATATGCGCGAAAATGCAAACTTGTGCACTTTTTGACGCTTTTAGTCCCTATTGATCAATAAAGTTTATTTTAGCATACTGAACCCCTCAAAGCCTATTTCTAAGCTATGTAAAGGATATTTAGGGTATGTTTAACTTATGATCAAGTTCTGGAATGTTCGTTACTATACAAATCAGTATAGTTTCACAGTTTGACACAAATAGTCCCTGCGATCGAATAAACTTGATTTCAACACCCCAAACCATCCAAAACTTATTTCTAAGTTATGTGAAGGTTATTTAAGGTATGTTAAGCCTATTTCACTATCTCAGAGTGTTTGTCGTGTTAAACTGACTGCGTTTACGCACTAGTTTGCGTATAACTTTCCAGAAAGTGATTTAAAGCTTGAAATCGGAATCGAATCGAATCGTAAAATCATTAAACATAAATACACACATAATAACACCAAAACACATTGTTTTATTAATAATTAACATTGTTTTACATTGTACAACGATTACAGAGCACAGTTGTCACATGGTCGCCCGATTGGGTGGCCACTTGATTGGATTGTCATCTCATTTGGGATGGATGTGTTTATGTATGATGACTTGTCTTTTAAAGTTTTCGTTGTAGCATTTTGAAAACAGAGAAGTATCTCTACCTTTCAAGTCGTTCGATCGAACGGCTGTTCGATCGGATAGCAATCCGATTGGCGAGGCTTCTCAGGTTGAGAACAAGTTCACCGCAGGACGGTCACTCGATCGGATGGCAATCCGATCGGGTGGCAATCCGTATGCATTGAACATATTGAAAATTGTTTAAGTGTTGAAGTCAAAACATCACATGGTCGAGTGGCAATCCGATCGGGTGGCAACTCGATCGGACGGCAATCCGTTCAATGTTCCAAACTTCAAAAGTTTAAAATAAAAGTTAAGTGTGGGACCCAAGGTGCAATCCGATCGGGTGCCAGTCCGGTCGGGTGGCAATCCGATCGGACGGCAATACATCCCAGATGATTTGGTCGTCTTCTTCCTTGGTTGTTTTGACAGTTTGAAGTTTTCTCGAGATGATTTGATATCGTGCTAAACAACAGAAACCTTGTCAAGACTTAGTGACCCGATCGGACAGGAATCACCCTAGTCTGACCAGTTAACTGTTCGAGATGGTGTTTCATCTTTAACCCGAAATCGGTATTCTCGTGGATAAAATCCAGTTCTTGAACCAACACATCAACAAGAAGGAGTAGAAGGTTAGAACAAGCTCCGATTCTATCGGTTTTGAGTGCATTGAGTGTAAAAGAGTTGAAAGAAAGTTGAAAAACCATCTTTCAATCCTTTTCACCATAAATATGTTCAGATCTATGAAAGATCTTTGTTTATTCATGTGGAAATCGTTCACATCTAAGTTGTTCTTGGTGGATTGAAGCCAAAACATGAAGTTCTTTTGAACACCATGATGACATCATCCTAGAACACCTCAAATCTAGTGATTTCATGGTTAAAAGTTAAGATTCAAAAGATAGAAAGGTGTAGGAGTGCGTGTAGATCAAGAAAGTACAAGATTTAGGTGGAAAACTTACAAGAATCGCGAGAAATCTGAAGAAATAGCGGCTGGAGTGAGTGAGCAGAGAGAGAGTTGTCAACATCAAGTGATGTTGACATATGGGGGTATTTATAGGGTTTCCATAAATGGAAAGGGGAATAGGTGGCTGGTTGATCGGGTGGCAACCCGATCGGGTGGCAGCTCGATCGGGTGGCAGCTCGATCGGCTAGCTACTCGATGGGAGGCATACAGGTTTAATTGCAGGTTTCAATATTGTTGCTAGGGGGAAGCTATTGAGAGCCTTCCTGCTTTCAAGCCGGACTCTCTGCCAGAGTTTGACAGTGCTATGAAAGAGATGGAGATGATGTCCTACCCCTATGTCGATGCCTTGTCCCGAATGGTGGAGCAGCGTGTTTCTGAAATTGAAGGTATTGAGTCGGAAGGTCTAAACAAGGAGCTATGCAAGTAAGTGTTTGTCATTGCCTCTACAAAAAGGTCCTTGTTTGAGACGAGTGATGAGGAGGGTGATGATGTTAGGCCTTTATCGAAGAAGCTGAAGATGAGCGAGGACCTTGAACAAGTTACTTCAATGTCTATTCCAATTGATGTTGCTTAGTTGTCTTTTGCGAGGGTTGAATGTGCTCCCCTTGCTGCTGAAGATGAAGACCCGGAAGGTTTAGATGGTTTGTATGATGGCCTTCCTGAAGCATCTCTGGTTCCACCAAGTGGAGCAGCAGCTGATGAAGGTGTTAAGGGTTCAGACCCTGTTTAGATGTTTTCATTTTCTGTTTCAAGGACTTTTGTGGTTGCTATGTTTGTAAACCTTTGGTGAGGGCATTGTGGTTGTTATGCCCTTTAAGGGCTTTTAGCTTAGTTTAACTATTTAATGAAACAGAAGCTTCCCTTCAACGTGTTAAGCTTCCCTTATGTTCACATTTGTGTTCTCTTCTATTTTTTGTGCTCGTCAAGTAGTTTGTTATTTTGACAATTTGGCATTGGACTTAAGTTTCCAATTCGTTATTACATATGTTTCAAGTAGGTGTGCAATTTTCCTAAAGTAACAAGTTCCCTTATAAACTGATAGTCGACATCAATGTGTTTGGATTGCTTGTGAGACGTTTAGTGTTGGGTGAGAGATATGGCACTTTTATTATCACATAATAAGGTAGGTGATGCGTGTGAAGTGTCGTATATATTAGGTGTATATTTTAAGCTCTTTTTAACACTTATTTTAGCCAAGTTTTAAATTTATAAAACACGATATTTCACTAACACTAAACACACATATGGGCAAGTGCACCCATCGTTGAGCGTAGTATAGTGTTGGTAAGATACCGAGGTCGTCCAAGGACACAAGAGCTTTTAGTACCGGTTTATCCTCAACGTCTAATCAAAATAAAAAGTTAGAAAAATGTTTTAAGCTAAGAAAAATAAAAACTAACTAAAATGCTGAAAAATAAAAATAAAAGAAAAAACAGATAGACAAGATGAATCACTTGGTTCCGACTCGTATCTAGTATGACCTTTGATTATTTCCGCACTTTTGCACATAATTAAGAGATTATCTTAGTTATTGTAGTAGGCCCCTCTTTTGAAGGTGACGTTACCCTCACCCCAGTAGTTTGAGTCAGCAAGGATACAATCCTAAAAGGGTGGATTATTGGAAGATAATGAATTAAGTTATTAATGCAGTATTGTGGTAGGCCTCGCTTTTGGCGGTGACGTTACCCTCGGCTAAATAGTCTGAGTCAGCAGGGATACAGTCCTAAATAGCCGGGTTATAGTATTAATAGTAGTTAACTTATGAGGGGGTCAAAGAGTTTGGACCCCCGCCATCCAATACCATGAAGTATTGAAGGAGGTCCTACTAAATTTGACCCAGGTCCATTGCAGGACCTCTAAACGCTGAACAATGGCAAGACCTTTACCAAACCGTTCCCTTAACCCCCGACCAGGTAGCCAACATACCTCCATATAGACCGTGGAGATATGAATGGTGAAAATCCTTTATTTTATATAGACAGTAAAATAATGCCAAGACACCACGGACAAACGATAAGGAAAGATCACCTTCAACATAAGTAACTAGTTATTAAAGTCATTAATACAAAACCAAATAAAAAGTGCAAAAGATTAGAAATAAAAAGTATTATACTAGACACTTTGTCTTCACCAAGTGATGTAAGAGACTTAGGCAAACATGGCCTTGATTGTCAAGAACTCTTACGATCAATCTTGGATCCCGAGACGACTCACACACTCTACGATGGACAATGGATGATGGTGGTGGATGATGGTGTTGTGATGGTGGTGGGTGGTGGATGAAGTGTGAGAGAGGTGGTGTGCCAAGGGATGAGTTGAAATGAATCCAAGCACTCCTATTTATAGGCTGAACAGAGAGCTGGGCACGGCCCCGTGTCCGCTGGGCACGGCCCCGTGCCCGTCTGACACTCTCTCTCCTCATTAATTGTAATTCGCAATTACAATTAATGCGCCTGCTGTACTTTCGCCACGCCCCCGTGTCCGCTGGGCACGGCCCCGTGGTGGGCAATAGAAGCTTCTATAGGTTTGTCTTTTCTGCTGCTTCTTGGGCACGGCCCCGTGCTGGCTGAGCAAGGGGCGTGTTCAGTCTTCTGACTTCTCTATTTTGCTTTGGAAGGTGCCGTTGAGGGGTCGGGCAGTCCACTAATGTTCCTTTCCTTGTATTTATGTTGTAATTAGCTGTCTTTTTGCTTCTTTTGTGTTTTTGAGCTCATTTAATCCTGAAAATACAAAAGGAAGACAAAAACACTCTTTTTCCAATATTAGTACTTAAAAAGGGTTAGTTTTATGCCTTATTTGATGTAATTTATATGTTGCATTTTACACACATCATTAGGGCAGTCTAGTGGAAGAGAATGAAATTCGCGAAGGAGTTGGGTAATCTATATCAGCTCAGCAACAATTGAGGCCAAAGCCATGTCTTCAGACTCACAACTGGAGCGATAGACAGTTGATTGTCTCTTTGCACTTCAAGATACAAGGTTGCCCCTAAGGAAGATGGAGTAACCAAAGGTGGATCGTCTAGTGTCAGCGCGTCGAGCCCAGTCAGCATCAGAGTACCCCAGAATGGTCATTTTGGTCGAACGAGAGAAAGTAAGTCCGAATGTTGTGGTGAGCTTTATGTATCGTAAGATTCGTTTACATGTTGAAAGTGATATGTGGTTGGTTGCTGTAAAAATTGGCTGACACTATAAGATCCGGACTTATAATATATATAATTTCGCAATTTCATTAAATGATTAACCTAAATTAATATTTCACAAAAGAAGATTTAACTAGTGTAACTTAAAAGTTTAGTTGCATAACATTAGATGTCATATTAAATTCCCAAGAAAACATTAAAAAACGGATGTTAACAAGCATTCGGGATTGTTCGGTTCTTAACATGGCTTGATCTCCATCCGAACTCAAACTTAGATATTACCTACCATGGGATAACACACAAACAATTAGTGTTTAAGTTAAATGGCCAATCACATTTTTAAACAACAAAGAAAACATTTTTTTTTGTTCAGAGTTCCCCCACACTATGTGGGGGAGCCTAGTTTCTCCCTTGCATGTCATGGGGGAGGCAATTTTCCAGAATGTTACCGGTGTTTTCCAATTATCCCAACTTAGCCATTTTTTTCAACGTTTTACCAAGTTTGTACCTGTCACACCCCAACCGGTGACCGAAAAATTGGAGCAAGACGAAACGAGATTGTTCGAAACTTCATAACATACTAGAAGTGACAATAATTTAAATAACATTATTTCATTTCATATCTAATTCAAGGTACAACGTTTGAAAGGAGATTAAAACAACTTGTTCATAACATAATAAAAAAAAGGAAATACAAAACATAGAAATTAGGTGTGTTTTTAATCCACCCTAAGTAGATTTCTTCGAGCATCATCATGCATTTCCTACAACATTTATTAAAGTATATGTCAACACAAATGTTTGATGAGCATACAAGTCTGGTTTTACATAGCCTATAATAAAAAAGGTTCTCAAATCCAACATGGCAATTCATATACTAAGTTAAATAACATACTAGCATGCACGACCTAAGTGTCAAACCAAAGATTCTACGAGCATAATCTTGTCAACGAGTGAACAAGACTGCTTACGATTGAATACTTAACATAGACCACGAAAACGGACGGTGCACTACTCCTATAGCGCTATACATGTTAAGATTGGCTAGCAAATTTAATAACAAGTAGAAAAGGTATATACAAGAAAATACATTTTGTCTTAGACACTCATTTGGACATGTATTAGCGTGTTTTCATGGATACTAACTCATCCATTAGAATCCAAACATTGAGGAATCAAGACTAACATAAGATGGTGATCAACAAAATTCATAATACTAAGCCATGATTTGGTTGGCACTATGGTTTAGTTTGTGATATATATAAATGTATATAATTGTATTTAGTTACTTAGTCCAGGTCATATATAGTCATGCAATGAGGTAGGATGAATTCCATCCATTTAATCTCGTTATATGGATTCACCAAAGCATAAATCATCAACTTAGTTGATGATTTCGGTTGGTCATGAATAAGATTAAAATGTACAAGTAACTAATTTTGCTAAGTGGTCAAATGAGAACAACCCGAACGTGTGCATTGATGTGCTAAAATGTGGTCTAATTAAACTAACTAATTTTAACCCTAAATTAGACACTGTAAGTTTTAAATTTATAAAAACAGACTCTCTAAAACCTAGACCACACCACCGGCAAGTGTACCGGTCAATGCAGTATAGCCTAAGTAAGTCCGAGTATCGAACCCACGAGACTCTCTGATTACGCTAATTAGACTCTATCTAGACCTAGACTGACACGGACTCTAACTGTTGATTGGGGGGGGGGGGGGGGTACGGATCTAAGGAAATCTATTTAAACTAATTAATTAACTAAGAACTAGACTAAATACGAAAGAAGGCGAAGACGATTCTTATATGAGAACACGACCACCTAGACAAGAATCCTGAATTGTTTTTAAGAGATTACCGATTAAGTTAAATGCACGAGTTATGGAACCGGGATCTTATAATACTAAACCTATTAAGAACCAACGAGGCCCCTCGACCCTTCTCAAGGAGAAACCTGTGGAGCTACCTAGGCCGTTAATCCTACCGGTTATTAGACGCCTTCCCAGTTGTCTAATTATTGTGTAAGTACCCTAATGTTGACCTATTCTTTCCCAATCCTAGATCTAGGGTAATTTGAAATAATTAATTTGACTTGATAGACTAATAAGACCGACAGGTAAACCAAGACATAACCTTTCCCAAGGCCTATCTAAAGCAATTCGTCGGGTAAGACCTACCAATAGCCCCTCACTTCCCAGGTATTAGGACTAGTAGAACACTAAGACTTAGCAAATTATTAACACTTACTTCTAGGGGTTATTGGCCAATTCTCCCTAAAGAGTGAAGGTTTTCTAACGTGATATAGACACTCACCGAAACCCTAAACCCTAATATGACTCTATCTTGTGATATAGACCGTCACTAAGAATCATATGAAACAAGTAATAACAATAAACCAACTCAAAGTACGCACACACATCAAACCATTAAATCAAACCTCTTACTAAACACAATCACCCATAACAATCATGCAAATAACGAAAACGATAAAAACATTAATCAATCCATTCAACTAAGTCTAGGTGGTTTTAGAAAACTAGCCAAGGAACATAGTCTTAAAAATAATCAAACAAAGTCTCAAACAAGAATTCATCTTATAAAAACAAGAAACCAGAAAATAAAAGAAATCTAAAAGTAGAACCCGTAAACTCCTTGATCTCTAGCTTCCCACTTGTCTCCAATGATTCCTAGCCTTCGACCCTTGCTAAAACAACTCTCCAATTCGTCCAAGAATACCTCTCTTCGTGCGTCTGTTCTGATGTCGAGCCGTCAATGTTGTTTGCGTTCAAGGTTGCTGTATATGTGGATTTCTTTTTCCATACGTATCATATACTAATTTCCACAGATGGGCTGGCATACATAAGCCCACTTCAAATAAAAAACCATAACCGGTCAAAAATATCTCAAACACAAAATCGTAGGACCCATAGCACAATTGTGAGAATCCATATTTGAATGTTTTGTCGTGACATGCTAGGAATTAATTAACTTTCAGCCTCTTGTCACATATGGTCCCTCATCATTCAATATTTATCATGATTAATTTTCCATTTCCCATATATGGCAGCTTTAGTCCCTCCAAGTTTAGTAAATAACTCTAGTTTCCATACATTACAACTTTGGTACTCTTATTTACATATTACTTATTTTCGCTTCATTTGCAGGAGGACCTGTCAAAACACCAAATAATGTAATATAATACCAAAAACTAAATAAAACAAATAAAAACTATGTAAAAAAATATACAATTTACACGGGACAAATATGTGTATTTTACCCCACATCATGCATACCCGACATGAAAAATGTTGGAGATGAGGTGGGGTTGGCTCACTTTGATTTCTTGGAAACTGTAACATTTCCGTTTTATGCATTAAAATAAAATATATGAAACTTATGAGTAGGTAACGAGTAAGATGACCATTAAAAAGATGAGTTATTTAGACGAGCATATACTTTTATAAGAACCGTTTCAATATAATGGCAAAATATATTATATTTGGTCATGCTCCATTTTTATTAAAATTTAGGTTGAAACGTAGAGAAAAATAAGTACGTTCTAACTACGTACTCGTAATTTTATAAACTGCTATATTTTAAAAGTTATGGGATCTAAACAAGAATTGAGTTAAATTAGTTATACAATTATTATTACTAAAAAACGTAGATTTACATATCAAAATATATATATTATATAATTGGATTATAGGTGTGGACATACTTTCATGCATAAATTAAAATATATTATACGCATACATAAATTAGAAGATATCTCCTTCAAAAGTGTGTAGTAATACATGTATATAAAAATATTGACAGTAACTAGATATGAATAAAATAACAATATATAAAACTAATAGTATATATTGTATTCATGTACATACACAAGTTGAAACAATAATAGATGTTAGAAGGAGTTTTTGACAAGTTGCCATTCTTCTAGGGAAAACAATTTTAGTAACTACATGTGGATTCATGTGTGTCAGAAATTGATAGGCTACACAAAAAGATACATATCTACTTTATTATTGATTTATTTTCTTTAAATAATAAATAAAAGAATACAGCCGTCTCATCCATCTATATAGACCTCGCTTTCTTCCAAGAGAAGAAATATAACAACCTTTTTATTACTGTTTTCGTTCCTATGGTTTGTCAAAAATCACTATTTCAGTCAATTAGTTTAAAATTTTCGATTTCAGTCGTTGTGGTTTCACTTTTGTAACCATTTCAGTCCATGTGGTTTCTCTTTCGTAACCATTTCAATTCATTTATTCTGTTAAGTACAGGAACTGAAATGGTTACGAGGTGGACTGAAATGGTTACGAAAGTGAAACCATAGGGACTGAAATCGCAATTTTTAAACTAATGGACTGAAATATTGATTTTTGACAAACCACATGGACAAAAACAGTAATTAACTCAACACTTTATAAAGTGCTAGTTAGGTGAGAACTGTGTTGGTGTGGTGACGAAGTTGTTTGCGGAAACGATGTTTGGCTAATACAGACTTTGCTTGTGAAAAATTATCAGGTGAATACATTTAACTACTTTTAAAAATGTTTATAATAGTATGAGTTATGTTAAATATATTTTTTTGCATATTGTATTTTATGGATAGCATTCAGATCATAAATGCACATATAATTTGATCAAATTGTAGACGTGTAACAAACCGTAAAACCGGGCACGAAGTTCGGTAGGAGAAATACGTAAAATCGGGCAAGAAGTTCGGTAGTAAAACGGGCGAGGAGCTCGTTGAATGTGTAGATTACTAGTATGTTTTAAATAGCTTTAATACCACTTATACTAAAAAGGGTTTAGGGTCGGTTAAATGTTATTCACCAGCTTTTCACTGACGTATTATTTTCAAAACTTTTTCAGGTAATCAGGAATAGTTATGAATAGCAAGACTAGTGCTGAAAGGAGGACGATTCCCTAGGCACAGAAGAGTCTTGTGGCTAAATACTTTGTAAAACTGTCGTTAGACAGAAATTTGATTACTAGATGTATGAAACGTTTTGTATAGAAAAAGGGGTGTTTAATTCCCCTTTACAAAACACATTCCGTTCAACTTAAAAATTGTCTAAATAAATAAAAATAAATATAAACATTTTTCTGCTACGTATTTATCAAAACAGGTACCGACCGAGTGGTCACACCCCCGGGGTATCGAATTACTGGGGTGTGACAGAAACCGCTTAGATGGATATCTAACTAATTAAATAAACAAGTGAAGTAGGTGGAATCATAGTTGGGAAGCCAAGACTCCCGTTGTTCACACCTAACCAAAACACAAGTCTTTCAACATTAAAGGTTGAAGACTTGGATGATTTCAACACATTGTAGGTCACTGGGACCTTTAGGGCAGCAAATAAGGGAGGTTAGTTGGGGACACACTATGGCACAAGAATCCATAAGATAAACCATGAGCAACAGCGCACTGCCGGACTTGAACACTTGCCTGAAAAGAAAAGGAGTTGTGTTGCAAAAACTGAGATTGAGAGAGGAGAAGTTGTTGAGGTGTGTCTAAACTGATCAGCTTGATCTCTTTTTATAGTCACCGAAGCATAACTGAATTATGGCCATCATCAAATAATGGTTATTAGTGCATCAGTTAAAACTGACAAATAATGACCATAGTAATTGTCATAATGATGGCAGTTTAAAAATGACAGAAAATAATGATCATTTCAGTTATAAACTCAAAAAAAATGAATCAATTATGAGTCTCGAGTGCAAAGACTTCCTCACGCGAGCCCGAGTTTTCGGAGCTGCATTCGTGTCCGCAGGACGTGCGGGCACGCACGAGTTCAACCAAATTCCAGTTCCGAAACCCATTTTTTGCACACCCCCTGCGCGCGCGGGTAGGACTTGTGGTAAAACATGTCATAAAGATTCAAAGGCTTGATCAAGGTTTTTCCTTATAAGTAGCCTTTCCTTTTGTTCCCACACCAATGTGGGACAAGGTGAATTACCAATTGAGACTTTCATTCATACTAAACTTCCAACAATCCCCCACATGAATGGAGGTCGATCTCAGAAACAACATAATTCCTTATTACATTTCAGCAGTTGAGTTTTGCATACGATAGGTATGTGTTACCCTTTGAACCTTAGCTCATGAAATGCACTAAGCCTACTAGCTTTGAGTAGAACTCGATGTCTTTGAACTCGTCTGCCGTTTGTGTAGACGACAATGCACTTCACACAAGACTCTCCTTGACAAAGTCAAGTCCTCATAGTTATGTTCGTTATGGTCATGAACATGATGCCTGGTTCTGCGAGAGCCATTAGGTATTGTGCCCCAACAATACCCTTCAAAGCGACCCCACTTCTCTCTCACATAGGTGATTCACTATTTTAGTCGAATCATTAAAAGCCATAGACTTAGCCTCACACTTGTCACTTTTAGGAATGGACTAGGAAGTTTACTAAGCTTTGCAATAAACTCCCTTATATATACGTAGGGTTATCCCCCACGGTGACCTTACTAATTCATACAATCTCCAGTCTACTGAGTTAGGTTTCCATCATATGAACTTATATTTTCAAGGGCTTCAGTCCCATTCCCATGGACGACTTCTGTACTAACTCTCTACTTAGGCCTTTTGTTAGCGGATCCGCAATATTATCCTTTGACCTCACGTAGTCAACAGTGATAATTCCTATAGAGATTAGTTGTCGTATTGTATTATGTCTACGTCTAATATGTCTGTTCCTACCATTATACATTGTGCTACGAGCTCTGCTAAGTGCCGATTGGCTATCACAATGTATACAAATGGCCGATGCCGGCTTAGGCCATCTTGGTATATCCTCAACAAATTGACGTAGCCATTCTGCCTCTTCACCTGCTTTATCTAAAGCGATGAACTCTGATTCCATTGTGGATCTAGCGATAACCGTTTGTTTTGACGATTTCCACGATATAGCAGCACCTCCAAGTGTGAATACATACCCACTTGTTGCTCTGGAATCATTCGTTTTAGATATCCAATTTGCATCGTAGTGTCCTTCTATAACTGTCGGATATCTGTTGTAAGGCTGGCAAATCGTGTCTTAACAGGTTTAACTGGTTTCTGACGGCGCACACAACATAAGTTTCAAACATGATTACGACTCGTTTAACTACTTTCTACCTCATGTTTATAAACAATTTTATGTTTTATATACAAAGATGAATAAATGATAGATCCTAACATTGTAATTTTAATTATTTTAAAAATTAAAAAAGTCAAAGGGTGTATTTTTCAGTCAAATAGGTCTAATCGTGTCTTAACAGGTACCCAATTGCCAGCCCTAATCTGTTGTAATGCAACCCGTATTCTCCGGTGTATCTTAAGTAGCGAAGCAACCGAGTGATACAGTTCCAATGCATTGAACTTGGGTTGCTCGTGTACCTGCTTAGCATGCTTACAGCATATGCTATGTCTGGTCTAGTACAACTCATAAGATACATCAAGCTACCAATAATTCTTGAGTATTCCAATTGGTTTACAGGTTCACCTCTATTCTTGGTTAGATGTTGACTCGTGTTAAGTGGAGTTCTAGCTTCATTAGAGTCATTTGCATTGAACTTCTCAAGAATTTTGTCCATATAATGGGATTGACTTAAAACAAGTTCACTTTGGGTTTGCGTGATTTTGACCCCCAAAATCACATCCGCAAGACCCATGTCTTTCATGTCAAATCTTTCTTTTAGCATGTTCTTTGTAGATTTTATGATTTTGTCATCACTTCCAGCGATGAGCATGTCATCTACATATAGACACAAAATGACATATCCATCAGATGTGTCCTTCACATACACACACTTGTCACATTCATTGATTTTGAACCCAGCATCAAGCATGACATGATCAAACTTTTGGTGCCATTATTTTGGAGCTTGTTTCAATCCATACAAGGATTTTACAAGTTTACACACTTTCTTTTCTTGCCCAATAGCTATGAAGCATTCGGGTTGCTCCATGTAGATTTCTTCCTCTAGATTTCCATTCAAGAAAGTTGTTTTCACATCCATTTGGTGAACTTCCAAATTTCTAATGGCGGAAATGGCAAGCACCAACCTGATGGATGTTATTCGCGTAACTGGCGTGTGTATCAAAGTAATCTAAACCTTCTCGTTGTTTATATCCTTTGATCACCAACCTTGCTTTGTACTTATCGATGGTCTCATCTGGTTTCATCTTCTTCTTGAAGATCCATCAATATCCTAGTGGTTTACATCCTTGAGGAAGATCCACTAGTTCCCAAGTATGGTTTTGTAAGATAGAGTCTATCTCACTTTTGATTGCCTCCCTCCACTGAGGTCCTTCTGAGGAATGCACCGCTTGTTGGTATGTTTGAGGTTCATCTTCTACCATATAGGTAAGAAACTCAGGGCTAAAGGATTTTCAGTCCTTTGCCGTTTACTTTTCCTGATTTCAACTTCCTCAGTCTTAGATTGTGCTCGAGGTTCATCGTTTTCAACTTCACCCTCGGGAACAATTTCCTCAATCGGTCTACAAGAACTAGGTTCACTTTTATCTAAGCATGGGAACATATGTTCAAACCATGATGCATCCTTAGATTCTATTATGGTGCCTTTGCATATTCCAGGGTTCTTAGAATCATGCACAAGAAAACGATAAGGACCATAAGGACGGGTGTATCCTATAAATACACAATCCACCGTTTTGGGTCCTATTAGTAGGTGCTTAGGTGGTGTGACCACCACCTTAGCTAAACACCCCCACACTTTCAAGGATTTATATGGTGGTTTCTTTCCGGTCCATAATTCGTAAGGCGTTACATCCTTTTTCTTATTGGGTATCATGTTCAACACATAATTTGCTGATAAGATTGCTTCCCCCCACATGTTTTGGTTTACACCAGAACTTATCATCATGGCATTCATCATTTCTTTCAAAGTACGATTTTTCCATTCCGCTATGCCATTTGATTGAGGGGAGTAAGGAGCCGTGAGTTCGTGGATGATTCCATTTTTTGCACATACGTCAATAAAAGGTGAAACATATTCACCTCCTCGGTCGCTCCTTACGATTTTGATTTTCCGATTTAGTTGATTCTCAACTTCGGCTTTGAACAAGATAAACTTGTCAATAGCCTCGTCCTTACTCTTAAGTAAGTACACATAGCAATACCTAGTACTATCATCAATGAACGTGATGAAGTACTTATTCCCACCACGAGTAGGAATTGCCTTTAGATCACACACATCAGTGTGGATCATCTCGAGGGGTTCGGTGATACGTTCCACCTTTTTGAATGATGATTTCGTTTGTTTTGCTTCTACGCAAGTTTCACATTTATTAATTGAGTCGATATCGAATGTTGGTATGCAATCAAGTTTGATTAAACGACGAATGGAATTATAATTTACGTGACCTAGTCTACCATGCCAAAGATTAGATGTAAGACCCGTCTCTATTATTCAATATTATAATATTAAACACGCATTTTATATGAAAATGCAAGCTTACAAAAAAACTTTTCCAAGTTAAACTTCTTACATAATTTAAAAACATTCCAAAATATAATTTTCAAGTGTTTACAATATCCACTTTTTAAACTAGAACAAAATAAGATCGTTGCGGAAGCTTCAAGACATGTGTTCGGTTCTCCTTTCTTACTTGAACCTCATCCGGAGTTCCATAAGACATTCCTAAAATCAAAACCAACATAAAAGTTAGTTTTGACAGTTTCACAACAAGTTATAAACATATTTCCATCCAATTCATTTATCCATTATTCAAAATTCTTGTTTCCTTCGAATTCGTAATTTAATCCTCCATCATATGGAGTTAAAGTTAACATCTGAATTCATAAAATAATGGGCTTCGAGCCCTTGACTTTAAAATTCATTTTTTAAAGACTTTTGACCCGTTCAAGTTTTTAAACCTCAAAACTTGTTTCTAATTGACCATTAAGCATACATCAACATGTTTATCTCAAAATCTTTAGTTCGGGTCTGTAATCTTTTATGAATTACGCGGCTAGTACTCATTCTATGTTCATAATTCTTTTGACCCGTTTCGTAGATTTAAACCTTTTAAGTTTAAATCTTTCCCCTTCGTTATGCACAGTCCACTTGATATTTACCTATAACTTACATCATTGTAAAACACGTTCTTAAACGGCTCATAAGGATCGTTTACCCGATTCAGTGTTCATGGGTATTTTGGTCAACTTCAGTCCCTCATTATACGACGAAGGGTTTTCACTAATATTTGACCATCTTATTACTTCTAGCTATAATTCAAAAAATGCGTACCTGGCTCGGGTCAACATATTGACCCGTTTAAATATCTTTTGCTTTTAAATTTTCTAGATAAAAGCATTACAAACCGCATGTCCTTTCCTGAAATCACAACACTTAACAAGCGGTCATCAATTAGTATTATTGTCAAATGGTATTAACTTACCATTTGACCCGTTTAGCCGAAAGTGACCATTTATCAACATAAGATGATATTTTTAAATACCATCCCGCCCCTTAAACCCATTCCGATTTACACCGTGAGTTCTTATTACTTAAATGGCATTACTTGAATTATTTGACCCGTTAAGATTTACACCAAATGGTTATCTTTTCAAACCTTTTATCTATCCGTCAACTCATGTACGGATTTTTATTCAATCACTTTTACCCATTACGGTTCACCTTATAATGTGATGTTCAAAATTTCATATTGGTTAGTCTTCACCCGACTAGCCTACCGTTTTTACCCCTTTTTACCATAGTTTATGGTTTCTTACCATATTTCCTTATTCCGGCTTACATTGTATCATGCCGGAATATAGTATTTTCAAATACTTGTCATAATTCAAAAATCAATACTCACAAGTAAATGTATCATAATACCAAGGGGGTGTAAGCTTAACTTACCTTGAATTCCGATTATGCTTTTCCACGCGTATTAGTTCCGTTTGACCCGCTTCTACCCAAGTTTCCACCTAGCTTTTCGAGCGTCAATCTACCTTTTATCATTCGCAAGGTGATTAGATTAGTCATTATTATCAAGACTATCTCACCTTGCGGACTTTATATCAAAATCACCAAATTGATTTCATTATTGGTCAGTTTGACTTTTAAAAGTCAAACGGCCTATAACACGAGCAATTACACAATCAAGTTCAACAATTCATTTAAGCAATTTGTCAAATATCCGATAGGCATTATTCTTACACTACCGTTTTAACTAGTTTTCTCATCAAATTCATTATACTTCTAATTTTTTTAACTAGTTCAAACGATTATCGTGACTAGTTTCTTTATTCATTTTTGCAAGAACCAAGGGTTCCCTTTTATAACAAGACCCGTTTCATCATACTATTTAGCGTTCATCCAAATACCTATTATAATCAAGTTTCATAACTAGTTGTTTAGCCAAGCTTTAACATTAATTAGGCAAGTTCATATCACTGAAAATTGGCTGTTTTTGGTGACTTGTTTAACCTGTTTACAAGTCTTCAAAAATTATGATTTTTTTATGTGGCGTACCTCTAGGAGGTTTAGGCCTTGTGTTAAAATTTCAAGATCTAACTCTTTACCAAAAATTCGTAAAAATTCATTTACTAAGATGCAATCAGATTCGTCACTTCTGACTGCAGCTTACGGAAAAATTCATTAAAAATTTCTCGTTTATCCAATTGACGAAATTCCAATTGGCGATTCTTTTAATCGCTTAAAAATATCTAAAGTAAAAATTTGAGATCATAACTAAATTCTTAAATTGAGTTATGACATTCGTAATGGGCAGCAAATTATGCCAGAAAACGCAGCTTGAACCTTTGATACCGAAAAATTCATAAAACGCTCAATTTTCGTCAAAAAAATGCGATTCCAGTGGGGTTTTAAAGATATTTCCTAGAATTACATTTTAGACTCAAGAAACACACGTTTTTGTCATGTTTTGTTCAGGTTACAGCCAATACAAGTTGGCTGTAAATTCTGATCAGGAGTTGTTTGCATTCAGCTTTCAATTTAAGCATATTCTTGACATCATAACACTAATTTTTAGCAATCAAAACCCTAAAAACATCTCACACATGAATTTAGCATCAACAAGATCTGAATTTACTTGAGCTAGGCATGATTTCAATATATTCTTGTCTGGGGTTTACTCCTAAACACTATTTCACTTCAATATCATCCATACCACAATCATGCAACATCAATTTCGAATTTCTTATGCACATCAAGAATTCTCAACTTCATAAATATCAAAAATTCGACATACCTTACGATCCCCTTAGCTTGGTGATCACGATTTTAGTTAAAGCCCTAATTTCTTTGCTCGATTTCTCCTTGATTTTGCTGGATTTCATGAGCTTTAGGGTTTTGAAAGAACCCCCTGGTGCTCCTGATCGTTTCCTGCGCGCACACACACACTTACCAAGTGTGTGTTGTGTTTTATTTTTAGTTTTAATAAATAAGTTTCCTCCACTTGACACTATTAGCCCCTCATGTTTTGTTTTTATAAAAGGTTTAACTATTTCTAGTTTCCTTTATTGTTCGAACAACACATAACTAACTAGGTTAATATTCCTAGTCACTTAGTGGGTTCGGGAAGTCATAACCCGTTTTATTTTAAGTCCCGTTAACTCGAGCCTTCTATATATTTTGTTTTCTCAAAGTATTTATCCTCCTTTTTAATTAACATCAAGTTTATTTATTTAAATCCTAATATTTACCGGGTTAATTTTTACCACTAACGGTATTTTACCCGTCTTTACTATTAACGTGGTTTGATTACCAAACCCGTTTTTGGGGTGCTACATTAGAAGACTCAATCAAGTAAGTAGAACTAATAGCGTTTTCTTTCATTGCATTCATGACTATTACATTTAGTTTAAACATTCCATTAAGGGCATAGCCCTTACCAACATACACACCATTTTTGGTCAACACGACCTTGTCCGACTCAATCACCATTTTGAACCCAAATTTGTTCAACTGCCACCCCGACACAAGGTTCTTATGAATTTCTGGAACATACAACACGTTTGACAAAGTGAGTTCCTTTCCAGAAGTCATCTTTAGAATCACGTTCCCCTCACCTTTAATTTCGGTCGTGGCAAAGTTTCCCATAAAAACCTTTTCGCCATTAGTCACATCCTTGAAGGTGTTGAAAAGGCTTTTGTCAAAACACACATGACGGGTAGCCCCCGTATCAACCCACCAATCCTTGTTATTTTGCCTAACCAAATTAACTTCGGTCACCAAAATCGAGAGATCCGTGACCATGGCAACAAGGTTGTCGACTTCATGAACATGTTCACTTGTCGAGCATTTTCCTTCTTGGGAAGCTTGCATTCGTTTGCCTTGTGGCCTTGCTTTTGACAATTATAACAAGTTCCTTGGAACTTCTTTTTCCCAACTCCTCCCTTAGCACCAAGGTTGGAGCGTTTCCCATGACTTTTCTTTCCACCCTTTCCACTGTTTTTTCCCTTTGAAGATTGGCCATGTTCAACAAGATTGGCCTTCACTGTTTCAAGACCATCAATCCGCTTCAAAGCCAATTTGTTATCTTCTTCAATACGAAGACGAACAACGAGATCTTCAACGGTCATCTCCTTTCGCTTATGCTTGAGATAGTTCTTGAAATCAACCCAACTTAGTGGCAGCTTTTCAATCATTGCAGCAACTTGGAATGTCTCGCTGTGGACCATTCCTTCCGCATGTATATCATGAAGAATAACTTGCAATTCTTGGACTTGGATCATGACAGTTTTAGCATCTATCATTTTAAAGTCCTAGAACTTAGCCACCACGAATTTCTTGGTGCCCACATCTTCTGTTTTGTATTTGCCGTCCAAAGACTCCCATAACTCTTTGGCAGTCTTGGCTTTACAATACACATTGTAAAGCGTATCAACCATACCATTCAAGATATAGTTGCGGCACAAGAAATCCGAATGATTCCAAGCTTGAACCGCGCTCACTGATTGAGCATCCACATCCCCTTCATCCACATGGTGAACGGTTTCAGTCAAGAACCGTGCTAGGTTCAGAGTGGTCAGATAAAAGAACATCTTTTGCTGCCACTGTTTGAAATTCACACTGTTGAATTTCTCAGGTTTCTCAGCATGTGAGACTGCGTTAGGCAGTGGTGCAACCAGGCCGGTTGTAACAGCAACAGCGGAAGTCATGACAGCAGTCATGACTGCAGAAACAGAAGTAGACATGGGCTGGGATGCCATTCTGAAAAGAAAACAGAATGCAGAAACAATTAATAAAACGGATCTGTTTAAGTTTGTTAGAAATATGCTACGAAAAGAACCGCAAAATAATCAAAACAGGGATAAAGAAACAGTTAACGCGAACCGGGCTTCTGTTTGACACAATTCCCTTAAACAGATTCGTGGTCTGTTCCCAGGGTACACCGGTTCGAAGCAGCAACAGCGCACTGCCGGACTTGAACACTTGCCTGAAAAGAAAAGGAGTTGTGTTGCAGAAACTGAGATTGAGAGAGGAGAAGTTGTTGAGGTGTGTCTAAACTAATTAGTTTGATCTCTTTTTATAGTCACCGAAGCATAACTGAATTATGGCCATCATTGCAGAGAATTAAAACCAAATAATGGTCATTAGTGCATCAGTTAAAATTGACAAATAATGACCATAATAATTGTCATAATGATGCCAGTTTAAAACTGACAGAAAATAATGATCATTTCAGTTATACTAAAAAAAAAAAACGAATCAGTTATGAGTCTCGAGTGCAAAAACTGCCTCACGCGAGCCCGGGTTTTCGGAGCTGCATCCGTGTCCGCAGGACGTGCGGGCACACACGAGTTCAACCAAATTCCAGTTCCGAAACCCATTTTTTGCACCCCCACCCCCCATTGCGTGCGCGCGGGTAGGACTTGTGATAAAACATGTCATAAAGATTCAAAGGCTTGATCAAGGTTTTTCCTTATAAGTAGCCTCTTCTTGTGATTTCTTGTTTCTCTTGCTGATGTATTCTTTTTCTTTTTTGTAGAGATGAGTTTGCTTGATATCATGGATAAGGAGGATTCAACACCTACACCACCCCTGGTTATTTGATATCATTGAAAGATCTATCTCATTACTTACAGTGATGAACCAAATTGATACTGCTTGAATGACATTTTTACCGGTATCGTATTTATTTTATGACTTGAGAACTATGCTAAAAATATTTAATATATAAAATAAATAATTAAAATGATTAGCTATTAGAAGTTCTTAAAGTTTTTAAATTATTTGAAAGTTCTCAAATGATTCTAATCGTATAAATAAAGGAATAAATATAGAGTAACTGATGATTAAACAGAGCCTATAAAGGAGCTTTTTTTAAAACAGAAAGTTGCAAGGGAGTCTCTATTGAAGCTAGCGTACTCTGGATTAATAAATAATTAGTGTTACTAAACCCGTGTGTTGTGGTGGGGATGCGATAGAAATTCAGTTGGCATCGCACAGTATGACAACCGATATGGATAACCCAAAAAACAAAATAAAGCCGTAATGTTAACCAAAATTATATTTGCATGTGTTCGATCTGTTGCTCTGCAGATTAGATCGGAACATGAAAACGTAACGACGAAAAAGCATGTCGTAATTTAGAGAAATTGTGATCGTAGACCGGTATCAACTGTTTAAAAAAAATCACGTTGAAATGCCAATAAAAATAAGCATGCTTTTTCATTTCGAAATCTAAAGTGAATAACAAAGGCATACGAAAACGAAGAATAGTAAATGAGTAAAAGATAATCTACGAAGATGAGATATCGTAATGTAAAATTATTTTAGCATCTCGGTTAAATCATAGCAATTTTTAAGGATCAACAATGTTGGTGATTTTTCAATATTTTGAATGAACCACACAAAATTTGGAGAATAACACTCGAGCACCCACTGAACAAACGAGGTACTCCGAGATTAACTCGAGTCCACCACCAATTCCGGGGAAAACCCGGTAACCCAACCGTCCGTAGGCACGACGGTGAATTTATCGGTAAAACTCGTTTGGCTCAAGGATACAACCCAGGTTTCCCTGGGTCTCCTATCATTGCCCACCAGTACCTAACTCTACACCAAATGAAAGCTGAACCTATATCTCTCAAATAAATGCAAATGTTCTACCACTTGATCTAGAAATCATTGGCACTGACATAAAATATTAAGATATAAGATACGAAAGAATAATCTCTTTAGCATCTCATATACGTATTACACAATTAAATTATTAAATTCATAAATAATTGATTTGATTGTATGGTTTGACACAATTAAATTATTAAATTCATGAATAATTGATTTGATTGTATGGTTTGAAATAACGCAATTTTTAAGTTATGTGAACAATATACTAAAATATATAGGCGTGTGAAATGTGTTACGTTTATTTTTCTGCATTGTCAATGAAACAGATTTACAATAAAAAATATATGATCTTTTATTGAACCAAAAATTAAAATTTGACAAATATGTGGTTGAAGCTGTCCACTCAATAAAAACGGCAATAAATCATCGAGCAAATCTTAATCAAATCCAAATGGTTTATTGAAATGATATAAATATTTCTTTCACTATTCTCACATCTTTAAATCTTATTTTCATATTCTTTTTTATTTTGTCTCTCTCTATATATCTATGTATGTATAAAAAGAGATTGAGAGAAGGGGTGTGTAAATATTAACTCCTTATAAATATACATCTATGTATTAAATATATTAAATATAAATATAATGAGGAAGATGAAGATGGAGAAAGGTGGTGTTTTGACATTGATGAAATTTAATTGAGATTGACAGGTATGTGCTAGAACAAAACTCACATGTACACACACTTTACATTTAATATTTAGTAAAATAACATATCTTTAATTTTATTAATTAGTGGAAATGCAGGCGCGTTGCCGCGAGTATGTATGTTTTTTTTTTGCCGCGCACTCAAGGACCCATATATATCTCCCACAAAACCATCTGATAATGTGGCTTTTGTTTGGACATTTGCATAAGTTTGGTTGTTATACGTAAGGATTTGAGTCATGGATTCCCTGAAAATTATGACTGGAAAAAACAAACCTTAGGTTAAAAATTGAAGTATGTATATCAACAGCAACTTCAATTTAACTACATACCAAATAACCACACATGACATCATTGCCTCCATGAGAAATTTGTAAGAACCACCATACTTTGTTACTTTTTTGGTTAATACAGTTGGTAGGACGTCAACCTTCGAGCAAGTTGCAAAACACTACGCTCACATACTTTTAACAAAACTAACATATATATACCATTTGACACCCCTCAATAAAGGAAGGGAAATAAATATGAAATGGTCCTAACAATTCTATACAATGATTGAACTTTTCTAAAACTCCTCGCTAAAGTTGGGATATCATGAGCAACTATCTCATCAACAACTTGTATCATTCTTGACTTTACTCTTTCAAACCTGTGTATATTGTAACCATTTAGATCTTGTCTAAGGTTATCGACATTTGGGAAATCACCAGGCAGTAAATGATGCTCTCTTTGAATTTTTGAAAACTTGTCCAAGATTATCATTTAGCCTCTGTAATGGTAAACAAAAAGAGTATGCAAATAACTGACTGTCTGATCATACATTGATCATCTTAAGTTGTTTACCAAGCCGGATGTTCTAAGCTAAAAAGCTAGAGAACATCTACTCACCATTTACCAAGTCAGATGTTCTAAGTTGCAAGTCAGCGGAACATCTACTGACCATATTTAAGTGTTTAAAACCTGGTAAATGGATAGAATGTTATACTTACAAAGCCAAGGGTCGGGGGATCTAGTAGTTGCTCTGGAATGTTCTTTAACATTTCTACTGAAAATGGTCTGCTTAATTTTTTTGGTAAATTACATTTTTCGTCCTTTATGTTTAATAATTACAGTCACAATCCTTTATTTAGAAAACTCATTACACCTTTCGTCCTTTAAGACTAACTAGGTTAAAAATTTAAGTTAAATCCATTCACTTAAGGGTATCATGGTCATTTCATGCTTTTATTTATATTTTTCTTAATAAATAAAACAAAAAATTACATATATAATGATGTGCTGAATACGGTCTATAAAAAACTAACTAATTTTAACCTAAATTAGACACCTAATTTTAAATTTATAAAACTAAGACTCTCTAATCTAGACCACACAACCGGCAAATGTACAAGTTAATACAGTATAGCCTAAGTAAGTCCGAGTATCGAACCCACGAGACTCTCTAATTGCGTTTACTAACTTCTATCTTGACTTAGACTGACACAAACTCTAACTGTTTTTATTTGAGGGGGGTTTTCTAACTATCCTAAATTTGCGATTAAATTAGATACTAATTAACTAAATAACTAAGACACGACTTAAACGCGATTTAGATCAGAAGTGACAAACAACTTCCTAGGTTGGAATCCCAATTGATATCGTATGGTTTTCCCATCGGATGCTAATGTGTTATGGAACCGGGATCTTTAAATGCTAAACCCTAAGAGAAACCGAACAGGACCCCCGACCCTTCTCAGGAAGACGCCTATGGACCTCTAAAAGGCTGTTAAGACTACCGGTTTATTAGACTCCCTCTCGGTTATCTAATTATCTAGAAAAGTGCCCTAATATGATTTACTACCTCTCGGTTAGAAATCTAAGGCAACTAAGGACTTTGATTCAACTCGATAAGCAAATACTGAAAGGTAAACTAAGGAGATATTCTCTCGAATTACCTAACCCTAGCAATCTAACAATAAAGACGGACCGACAATCTCTCACCTCTCGGATATTAAGATTGGTAGAATATTAAATCCTATAAAAAAAACCTTAATCACAGTTCCTACGGAAAATTGGCCAATTAACCACAAACTAATCGCTAACACACAGTCCACGACCTAACTGGCATTCATACATGGAAGACATCCACAAAAACGCAAGTGAAACATGTGATCAGATTCAAACAAGATATAATACGCATTCACATTAAATCAAGAATTCCAAAGTTCGTTACTTTTTAAGATAAACCCATAAAACACATTAACAAACTAATAAAAAACCATACTTTATTAAAAGTTCATCGCAACCTAGATAGTCTAAGAATTTAGCCAAGAAACATAGTCTTAAAAACAATAAAATAAGGTTTAAATTCAGAATTCATTGACATAGAATATAAGAAACTAGAAAATAAAAGAACCCGGTAAGCAAAACCTGTAATCCCTTAAGTTCCAAACTTCTTGATCTTCAATCCCAATAATTCATAAGCTTCAATCCTTGCCAAAAGACTTCATAATTTTCGTCCCTCCTAATGTTCACGTCTCGTACCGGATGATCTGCCATATATGCCTTTTTTTTCCTAGATAATGTATAGAATGATAGTGGATGTACATTTTTGCGTCTGATCTCAATTAATTAGGCCGTGGGGTATGGGGCGGGGGTTTGGGCGTGGGTTGGGGTAAAACGCCCAAGGCACCACCCCGGGTGGGCTTGGGTTGGGGCGTGGCCCCTTGGGGCTTGGGTTTCAAGCCGGGCGTGGGGCGGGGAAGCAAGGTGACATGGCGGTTTGTGAATGGCTAAAAGAAAAGAGCCGTTGGGCTAGCCGTTGGCCAACGGCTATATTAAAAAAAATGTATTCCATTTTTTCACTATAAAACTCACATTTTACTTCCATTTTTTACCACATTCAACCACATCTTCTATACATCTTGAATTATCCTTCTACAAAACGAAAAAAATGCATCCTTACAACCGTCCTTTTGACCCGAGCAACCCGTATGGATTCCAAGAAAATAATCCTAGCCCACCACCTAATCGTCCAGTAGCTCGTCCATTTTTCATACACTCTCCTATGCCCGACTTTGCGGGTTATGCATCGTATATCGGGAATCGTGTGTTTACTAACTTCCCAAACACCGACGATTCGATACCTACCCCGTTTTCACAATCGCCCATCAACCTTTAACCAACCTCCATCGACCTTTCACAAAACGAATCCGTTCCCGAAACTCAACCACCCAAAGAGAGTCTTACCGCATCGAAACCCATCAAAAAAAGAAGTCATAAGAAAAAAACCGAGGATAAAGTAGTTGAAACCGCCAAACGAAAACAACAAAAATGGGTCTATGCTGAAGAAGTTGCATTGGTGAGGGCTTGGTGTGAACAATCTCAACATTCAACTTTAGGTATTCTTAACCTTTGTTTTTATTAATGGAATGGTTATTTTTTATATAAGTTTGTAATATATTAATATTTTTTTATTAAAATAGGAAATTCGCAACATCGAACCGCCCTGTAGGAATGGGTTAGTAAACTATTCCATGAAGAAATGGGTAGGGAGACTTATCGTGAAAACGATAGCTTATCCTCAAAGTGGAGCGAAATAAGCACCCACCTAACAAAATTTAGTGGGTTTTTAAATAAAGCAAAGCAAAACCCTAAAAGTGGTGAAACCGAAGCCGACATTTTGACAAATGCACTGGTCGCATTCAAATCAAATATGAAGAGCGACTTCCGTTTCATGCATTGTTGGGAGATTTGTAAATTCCATCCAAAGTGGTCGACTATCCCCATTGGTAGCGAAACTAACTCGTCTTCCAAAAGGTCAAGGGCCTCGTCCCAAGCCCAATCTGATGCACGAGATCAAGAATTTGAGGACCTTTTGGATGATTCGCCGAAATACGAAGGAGCAAAGAAGCTAGAGATTCTGCTAGAGATGCCCTGAAACAAAGACGTGATGATTTGAAGATTCTATCCCAGCCGATTGATCACCTACAGGGTGACGAGTTAGAAATAGTCTTGGCGTTGAGAGAAGAGATAAAAAACAAATATAAAAATTAGGAATTTGTTTTTTTTTTTTTTTTTGTAATTTTCTTTTCTTGTAATGATCTATTTAAAAATATCAAAAACTTTAAATTTGTGTTATTGGGTCTGCCCAGCGGGTCAGCCCAGCCGGTCAGCCCACAAGCCCACCAAACCCACGCCCCAAACCCCCGCCCCACCATACCGTGATCAATGTGGGTTTACCCAAGTCTGCCACCCTTTTCCACGTGTCAACCAATGCCCAACCCACGCCTAAACCCCCGCCCCACCATACCCATGGTCTTAGATTAGGTTTATGAGGGTTTATTTATATCATCATAACAATCATTAAATGCTTGAAAGGCCCATATATTGACCTTCACGAAAATAGCTGGATGTTTGGCAGCCCAATATTGATTAAAAATTATTGCGTCCACTGATGCCTTTTCGTCTAAGTATATTTTCTTTCCTAAACCATAACATTGCTTTTATAATTGTTTAATGGCATGCAATTTACGAAATCTAATGGGCTAATGATGTTTGGGGGCCCTTTTTATTTCTTTTGTCTCTGTTTATCGAACTCCTCTCAAAATTATATATGCTGCCGCCAAGAAGTAATATATATGTCGCAGCCTTCCAACTTATAAAATAGAGATAGTGGTTTTGATCCACTTACAGAAAATAGCGACGAATTTCCTTCAGTCACTGGCGTCCCACTCTGCCCAACTGACTGGTCATTTCCATATTACTCGTTTTTGCTCCATTTACACTAGGACCTGACCCAACACAAAATAATATAATATAATATAATACTAAAACTAAATAAAAACAGATAAAACTTATACAATAATTATACACTTTACATGGGACAAATATATGTATTTTACCACACATATACACATATTTTACCACACAAATAGAATGTTATACTTACAAAGCCAAGGGTCGGGGGAGCTAGTAGTTGCTCTAGAATGTTCTTTAACATTTCTATTGAAAATGGTCTGTTAATTTTTTTGGTAAGTTACATTTTTCGTCCTTTATGTTTGTAGCGGATTGTAATGGATGACCTTTAACTTCAATAATTACAATCATAATCCTTTATTTAGAAAACTCATTACACCTTTCGTCCTTTAAGACTAACTAGGTTAAAAATTTAAGTTAAATCCATTCACTTAAGGGTATCATGGTCATTTCATGCTTTTATTTAAATTTTTCTTAATAAATAAAACAAAAAATTACATATATAACATATCTCCCCCAATTCCTAACCCTAATCACTCTGCCATCTCCCTGCTTCTTTCTCCCTCTCTCCACAACAAATCTTACCCAAAACACCAATTTTGACTTTCCAGCAGACCTTTGATCCATCGGAGATGGGTAGTGTGACGTCATCCATGGCTATATCTCCGGTATATCGCTCGAAAATGCAAATGGCCCTTGGTACCTTTTAAGGCAACCCATCTCCCCCAACCATATAACCATCCAAATAAGTTGCGTTGCTTGGACAGTCTATTAAAGGCACATGTGTTACAGCAGATCTTCCAAACCCAAACTCACCCACATCAAAAAATGTCCTATAGTACCATTCGCTACTAGGATCCATCTATGTGACACCCGGCTATTTAGGCTGTACCGTACAAATGTAACACGTGTCATGAATAAATAAAAATGTTGTATTTGACTGATATTGATGTTTATATGTGATATTTCATGTATTGGTAAATCCAAACATTGATAAAAATTATGTTGGCAACAATAAGATAAACGTTTATCGCGTAACGAATAAAATGCGAAACGAACGACGGTGACCACCCGAACAATGTTAAAATCCTAAAAATAATCTATTATGATTAGAATGGTAATTTTAATCATGTCCGGAAGGAAAAATAAATTAAAACGCTAAGAAACTCTATTTTTCGAGTTTGAGCGCATACCGCGTGATACTGCGCGTATCTGACAAAATACTGTTAACGCAGCCAGTCGAGGCAACTGATAATTATTTCAGTAATATTTTGGCGAGTTTATTTTTATAGAGTGATAAAAATAATTTAAAACGTCATAGAACGAGATTAAAACGCTAGATAAAATACCCGGTATGCAGTAAAATATCAGTTTTGATCTATATATATGTATATATATGTGTGTATGCGTGTAATATATTATATATATGTATATGATAAGAGTGGGAAGACAAGTGGTGGCCATGCAAGGTCATCTTTCTCCTCTCTCTCCTACACTTGGTGGCCTAGAAGATGATGTATGATGATTATGTTTGCAACCATATCTTCCTAAATCTTCCATAAACCAATATAATCATTTGAAAACAATCAACTCACTCTCTCTCTAAAAGCTATGGCCGAACACCCCTCTTGCAACCTCCATCTTCATTTTTCAATCTTGTTCTTGAAGATCTAAGTCCATTCCAAGAAGGTTTCAAGGTGTTGTGAAGATCCAAGAAGGTTTCCACGGTGATTCCAAGAAGAAACAAGCTCCATAACATCAAAATCTTGTCAAAAACCCACTTGAATCTTGAAGGTATAAAATTTATTTTTAAAACCTATTTTTGATTCTTGGTGATGTTCATGATGATGGAAGGTTTCTCTTGATTCTTGGGATATTTCACAAACTTGAAACTAAAATAAATGGGTTTTTATACAAAATTTAAAATGGAACTTGTGTGCATGATATATAACTGTATCATGGATGTTTGCTAAGTGGTTTCATCCTCGCGTGACGCCAGGCCCTTATGGGCAAAAGGTTCACTTTCAGTGAAGGCCTCGCACTACGCGATCATGATTGTGAAGAGCCTTCGCGCGAAGCGATGCCCTTAAAATACAGTTCATTCAAATAAGGGGCCTCGCGCTACGCGACGGTGATGTCTAATTGCCTTGGCATGACGCGAAGGCCATGTTTTCACATAAAGTTTCGAAAATTTGAAGGCTTCCATGCCTTAGAAAAATTTCAAGTTTTACCCAAACCTCCCAAAACTCATCCCAAATTTTTTCTAACACTGGGACTTACCTAGAATGTCGTTTTCTCTTCAATTCTCGCTTATCGTCGGTAATGATTTCCTGCAAAATGCTCAAACACACAAAACAAAGACACGAAAATCTACAAAAACTATCGTTAACTACGAAAAGACTCAAATAACGACTCGATACAAATGGTACAAACTCTACACTTGAGAATTCACTCAAGACTCTAAACGGTGATGCTCAGTAGGTCTTCGAGAGGAGTTTTCTCCTTCTCAGTGGTATCGATAGGCCTTCCTAAATAATGCTTCAACCTATGGCCATTCACTTTCCACGTACATCCGTCGGCTGCATTTAGTAACTCTACGGTACCATACGGAAACACTTCCTTTACCAAGTATGGCCCCGCCCATTTGGATTTCAAATTACCGGGAAACAATTTGAACCTTGAATTGTATAAAAGTACCATGTCACCGGCTTTAAACTCTTTTAACCCCTTTAACTTTCTATCATGCAATGCCTTCGTCTTTTCCTTAATACTCCAAGAACGTTCATATACCGCATCCCTAAGTGCTTCCAACTCATGAATTTGGAAGAAAAGTTTCCTAGCCGCTTCAGTAAAATCTAAATTGATGGTTTTACTCGGTGCTCTAATTCCACGGGAAGATGACATGCTTTGCCAAAGACGATCATGAAAGGGGTGGTACCTAAAGGTGTTTTGTAGGCGGTACGAAATGCCCACAATGCGTCATCGAGCATATCCGACCAATCCTTCCTACTTTTTCCTACCGTTTTCTCTTAGATTCTCTTCACTCCTCGATTTGCGTTTTCGACTTGACCGCTCATTTGAGGGTGGTGCGGGGTAGACAAACGATGTGTGACTCCGTAGCGTTCTAATGCCTTTTCCATTACGGCATTGCAAAAATGCATGCCACAGTCACTTATGATGGATTTTGGTGTTCCGAAACACGTGAATAACTTCTTAAGGAATCTCACCAACACTCGGGCATCATTTGTAGGTAAAGCTTGATCTTTAACCCACTTAGAGACATAATCGATTGCCACGAGTATGTACCTATTCCTACTAGAGGAGGGGAAAGGTCCTATGAAGTTGATGCCCCACACATAAAAAATTTCAAGAACTTGGATTGGATTTTGGGACATCTCATCCTTGGATGAGATATTGTCGGTACGTTGGCATGTGTCGCATTTCCTAAAAAAATCTAGAGCATCCTTAACTACCGAAGGCCAATAGAAACCACAATCAAAAACTTTTTGGGCGGTAGTGTGTGGACCGTGGGGACCTCCCGTTAATCCCTCATGAACATGCCTAAGGATCTCTAACCCCTCTTCTTTCGGCACACACCTCCTAACGATCCTATCTCCTCCTATCCTAAAGAGGTACGGGTCATCCCATATGTACTTTCTCGCATCCCGAAACAACTTCTTCTGTTGGGTACTCATGTCCGTCGACACATACCCGTTTGCAAGGTAATTTGCCAAATCGCTAAACCATGGCATACCTTCCTTCTCCGCCGCAGCAAAATCAATTGACTCGTTAGGGAATATATCTCAAATCGCCTCCTCAAGAATCTCTTCTCTACTCGGATCCTCTAATCGTGAAAGATGATCGGCTGCGACATTCTCCACTCCTTTCTTATCCTTAATTTCTATGTCAAGCTCGGAAAGTACGAGAATCCATCGTATGAGACAAAGCTTAGCGTCTTTCTTTTGGAAGAGATAACACAAAGCCGAATGATCAGTGAAAACGATAGTTTTTGAAAGCACGAGGTATAAACGGAACTTATCGAATGCAAACACGACGGCTAGAAGTTCCTTCTCGGTGGTGGTGTATTTTTCCTTGGCATCATTGAGGGTTTTACTCGCATAATAGATTGGGCGAAAATGATTCTCCCGTCTTTGCCCCAAAACCGCACCGACTGCGTAATCACTTGCGTCACACATGAGCTCAAAGGGCAAGCTCCAATCGGGTGATATGAGAATGGGAGCACTCACGAGTTTCTCTTTTAGGAATTCAAATGCTTTGAGACACTCCTTATTGAATACAAACGGAACGTCCTTCTCAAGGAGTCGAGTCATGGGGCGTGTGATTTTGGAAAAGTCCCTAATGAAACGCCTATAGAAGCCCACATTACCAAGGAAGCTTCAAATCGATTCCACACTTGTCGGTGGGGGAAGCCTACTAATGGTGTCTATCTTAGCCCTATCCACCTCTATGCCAGCTCGGGAAATTTTGTCTCCACACATCTCTTCATCATACTCTCAAGATTATCTAAGCACTGATCGAATGAATTGCCATAAACCGAAAAGTCCTCCATGAAGACCTCCATGGAATTCTCAACCATATCTTGGAAGATGGCAACCATACACTGCTGAAAAGTCGCCGGAGCATTACATAATCCAAACGACATGCGTCGGTACGCGTACGTGCCATAGGGACATGTGAAGGTCGTCTTCTCTTGATCCTTCGGTGCGAATGGGGATTTGGAAGTAACCTGAAAATCTATCGAGGAAACAATAATATTGATGCCCCGCCAGACGCTCTAGCATTTGGTCAATGAATGGAAGCGGGAAATGGTATTTCCGGGTGGTGCTGTTTAATTTTCGGTAATCAATACATACTCACCAACCGGTGACTGTGCGTGATGGGATGAGTTCATTCTTCTCATTCATAACTACCGTCATCCCTCCCTTCTTTGGGACGACTTGAATTGGACTCACCCACGAAGAATCAGAAATGGGGTATATCAACCCGGCTTCTAGTAACTTCATCACTTCTTTCTTCATTACCTCTTGCATGTTTGGATTGAGGTGCCTCTGCGGTTGCACCACCACTTTGTAGACCTCCTCCATGAGAATCTGGTGCATGCAAAAAGTGGGACTTATCCCCTTTATGTCATATAGCCTCCATGCAATCACCTCCTTATGTGTTCTCAACACCTCAAGTAATTTCAACTTCTTCTCCTCCGTTAACATAGAAGAAATGATGACGGGCATACTCGACCTTTCTCCTAAAAAAGGCATACTTTAAGTGTGAAGGAAGGACCTTAAGCTCTAAAGGGGCCAGAACCTATTTCTGGGCACTCTCCTCACTAATCTCATTGAGTTCCATCGTCTCGGGAACCCACAACTCATCCTCCTCTAATTGGGGATCTTCTTCAACCTCTTCATCTACTACTCCTATCACAACCCCCGTCCCCTATTCACCCGGGAACGGGCGGCCGCGGCCAGTATCAGTGGTATCGGTGTTTATCACTATTTGGCAGCGGAATTTGCATCAGGACCGTAGTTAGGAAATATTTTATCAGAGTAAAACACCACATTTTATATTAATAAATATAATGGGATAAACCCAAGTTTTCATTACATCTGATTTATAGGGATAAACCCTATTTTATTGAAATAAAACAACTTCTTTATTTAGGTAACTTTTATAGCCACTTTTCCAAGCCTTCGGTGCTGTCCAACTGGCTTCTATTTGGCTTTCACATTTTGTTACCTGAAACGCGTTTAAAAACATTTTGTCAGTGGGGAATACTAGTGAGTGAATCCCAGTTTAATCAAGACAGGTTTTAACAGTTTTACAGTATTGAGGGTGATCTCGCAATTACATTTGTTTATTTTTCTACTTTTATTACCACCCACGGTACTGTCAACCCGACTTGTTGTCATGTTACTATTCACAGTGTAGCAACAAATTTTGTATACAAAACCCCAAAATACCGACGATAATTGTAGAATACAAAAACTCAATTACTGTTAATTATACTTTAAATTAATTGAGGTTTTGTAAAAACAGTTTGCAAAAAGGATGATTACTCACATTGCTAATTTAGGGTTTTCCTTTGTGATTTCCTGGTGATTATCTATTAATTATACAATGCACATGTGTTAGTATTATAACCCAATATTTACATTAGTTATACCTTCCCCGAAACAGAACTCCAACGACTACGTCGGGCAGAACCCCGACAGCCGTTACGGAGCACTAGATCAAATCGGGCAGCGTATCTAATACGTAACCGGGGGTTAAAATACTTACAACGAGGCAGGGCTTCACTAATTTAGTGGGTATAATTCCCAGGTATTAATTCTACACTTCAGAAATTAGAGAGAGAGTTTGAGATTTGAAAGACGGAATTTGAATGCCGTTCGTTCCAATTTATAGGGCTGTAGCGCCCCAAGGCTTAGCCTTCGCGGGCCGCGACGTAGGGGATCTAGGGCGTAGCTGTAACAACTCTCATTAAAAGTCATATTTATTTAATTAAATTGACCAATAGGAAACCCTGATTAAGAAACCCAAGTGATTCTGAACAAACCCTAAAATTTTCAGAACATTTGGAATCAGGATTAGGGCCCCTAAAACTTAAGGGGGGTAAACCCTAACTAACGATTATCTCTAAAATGCGTTGTCTAGATTTAAAATTCTCGAACTATCAACTCAGCAGGCCTATACTAGTGACAAGGCTACCCTAGGGTAGATTGACATCTTAGGCGAGTCGCGACAGGGACGGCAACATCTTCCGCGACACGCGGGGGAATCCAATTTCACGTATAAATAGAACAGTCTGTTTCATGCAATTGAGTGTTCGTTCGACGTTCAAATTCGAATTGTACGTTGAGTTATAGCATAAACAGTCCCAAAACACACACTGAGCACGAAGTGCTGCCGCAATTCAGGGTAATAACTCGATCGCTGATACGATTCAATGTCCGATCGATTAAACTATCCAATGGATGTTTAAGTGCTGCCCACATTAGGGTTTATGCTTTGTCATTCGTCGTTAAATCGATGGATGTTTAAGTATCGCACTTTGTCATTCGTTGTGAAGGTATCAATCTCGTGAGTTATCGTAAATGCTGTATTAAGTTACTAACCTAGTTTGTGTGCATGATTATTTAAACTAGGTTATCCAGGCTAATCAGTAGGCTAAGCTCTGTTCATAGTTAAATCTGCAATGTGAGACATTCTCTTTTTATCAAATTTGTTTACAAAAGCATGTTTATTTTCAAAGATTATAATTACAGGGATTAAGTCAATGTAATCTGAAATTACTGCCAGTATGTGGGGGGATGTGCACATAGCTACTAATTATTTATCACTTGTGGGTGAACGGACCCAGCAAGTGATATGTCCACAGTCACAAGTCCAGTCAAGTGACAACTGGGTCAGTTAATTCAAAAGATAGAGACATTGTAATCGCTCTTAATACTGTAAATTATAACAAACGAGTCGTTTTAGCAAAATGAATGATTCACTCAGTATTTCCCGCTGACAAAACCTTTTTCAAACATGTTTCAGGTGATCTGTTGTGATCTAGGAAAAGTGCCGAGTAGCACTACAAGCGTAAGGAAGTGGCTCAGTATAAAATAAAGAAACATGTTTTGTAAAATAAAAGATTTCTTCGTGAAAACTCAATATTGTAAATTACCGGGTTTTATCCCGAATTGTGAAATAAAATAATCGGGAAATATTTCAGTTTTAAAAAGATCCTGAAGAAACTTCCGCTGTTAATTAAATACCACGGGATTTCTGTCCCGCGGCTCCTAAAACGGGTCAAACCGGGTCGGGGGCCGTGACAGAAATAAGGTGGTATCAGAGCCACTGATCTAAGCCTATTAAGTATTTAGAGATACTTAATTTTACTGATTGCCAAATATGTGATTATGTGTTTTATTACCTGATTATTTGTTAGTTACAGTATGGGTAAACAAAAGCTGTCAAACATCTATCTTAAACTAGATAGGTCATCCAACGAGAAGGGAAGTTCATCCCAAACAAAACCTTATGTAATTCCTGAAGAAGGAATATTTGTGAGAAAGGCACATTACGAGAAACCACTTTCTCCTAATAAGAGAAATTTGATTATTAGGAAAAGTCAGGAGGAAATAAGGAAAAACCGAGAGAAGAAAGTTAAACAAGAAACCCAGGACTTAATCAGTAAATCACCTTGGGAGGACAAATTAGATAAGAAATGGGCAAATCTTTATATGCTAGCCACAGTAGCAGAAAATGCAAATCTCTAAATACTCTAACTCAAGTTTTAGCATCTTTATTTTCAATTCAGAACCCTTATTCAGTAAATAAATAAGTTCACAGTAAATTTTAGTATATTTTACTTGTCAGTTGTTTTATGTATGATATGCAATAATATTTAAAGGTTATCTATGAAATTTTGTTATTTTATTTTAACATTTGGTATGTATTTTGCATATATGCTAAACAGCATGAATGAGATATCTGAATGTTTAGAAAATCTTAACCTCTATCCTGTTAAGATAGAAGTTTCCAAGGAATTCATCGGTTACTTCGCTGATAAAGAAGAAACCATGGAATTTCAATCCAAACCACTGGAAAAACCTAAACCCAAGAAAAGAAGCAGATTTGTGGGCTGGAGGCGTGTACGTAGGAAAAAGCCAGCAACAAGAAAGGTTACTAAAACTGAAACACCAAAAGACAAAGGAAAAGGGGTAGAAATTGAGGAAACTGTTAATCAAGTAGAGATAGAAGTTGAGAAGAATTTTAAGCAAACAGAAAGAGAAGTCGGAGAAAGTTCTAGACAGAAACAGAAAATGACTCCCTGGGAAGTTTTAGATCATAAATTAGTAATGAGTGACCTCATCGGACCTGCCAATGGAAACCTTGAACCAGCTAATCCAAACCTTATATTTACTGAAGAAGATCTTTTTAGCTACCCACTAGAAGCTCCAATTCCAATCAATCAAGAACCTGCTATTCCAGATCCTATTGTCCAACCTCAACCACTACCAGTAGAATTAGATGAATGGTGGACAACTGATTGGCAATACCAAAATCTTTTAAACAACCCTGATACATTTTTCACGCAAGTTGACCCAGAACCTCCACTATACCCAACTATGAGCCCGGAGAATCTGGCTGAACTTCGTCTTTGGGGCGAAGAGTTAATTAATGCAGGAAATAGGATTAGGGATGTTGGAGAAAGAGTTACTTGGAAGTATGACGAAAGGGAGCGTCGTTTTTAAGAAATTAGCTGACCAGATAATGGGAGTTTGCAGGAATATTTGTTTAATAAATAATCATAATAACCAATATGTGTAATAACTTAACAATAAAACGTTGTATGATAATCGTGTGTACGAGGCATACTATAATATATATAGAAATGAAACTTGGGAAATTGATAAATTTTGGTTATACATGTTAATGTGATTATGTGCAAACTGTTTTATTATATTTGTATTTATACTAATTAGTTATATAAAATTAATTATCAGATGGAAAACATTGGTAATGAACAATGAGGTTAATCAGTCAGAGCAACATCCAGGATATCAATATATGACTCGGCAAGATATCGAAAATATTGTTGCTCAAGGAATAGCTAATGTTATTCCAGCATTCGTTGCTGCTATAAAGAATCCAATCGAACCGCAACATATCGTTCCTAGTAAACGTATTTCTGAAGATAACTTCAGTAATAGTGTAAACGGAGGCAATGATCATGTTAATCATAATGGGGAATCACATCAAGCTCCATTTCCTAAGAAAATGAAAACTGCAACGCCTGGTTGCACTTTCAAAGAATTTCTTGCTTGTAAACCCACTGAATTTGCAGGCAATGAAGGAGCAACTGCATCACTGCGTTGGTTAGAAAAAACTGAAGCAGTAATTGCAATAAGTAAATGTGCTAAAGATGATCAGGTCATGTACGCATCAAATCTCTTCAAGGAAGGAGCACTCGAATGGTGGAACACTGTGTTACAATCAAAAGGAAGAATAATAGCTTATGCTATGACTTGGGAAGAATTTAAGGGTTTTGTAGAAAGAAAATTCTGTCCCGAGTATGAAAAGGAACAGATGACAAATAAGTTCCTAAATCATCGGATGATGGGTGTAGATTGTCGCGGTTATACTTCGACATTCTTTGAATATGCTAGAGTGGTACCAACGCTGGCTTCGCCAGAACCGGTACTCATTTCTCGCTACATTTTGGGACTGATTAGTGAAATCCGCAATATTGTTAAAGCTACGAGACCTCGCACTATTGACGATGCTGTGGAATTAGCTAATAACCTAACCGATGAATTGGTACGCACACAAGATGAAAACAGAAAGAAGGAATTGGCTCATAAAATTACCCAAGGATTTCGTACGGGTAATAATAACAACTTCAAGAGAAGAGGAACAGGGCAATCTTCAACTTTGCCGTTCTGTCAAAATTGCAAAAAGAAACATTTTGGAAAATGCAAGGTATATTGCAATTTTTGCAAAACTGTAAGGCATCGTGAAGAAAATTGCAGGAAGAAATCCATAATTTGTTACAATTGTGGAGAGGCAGGACATTTCAAAACAGAATGTCCTAAATTGGTTAAACCAGCAGACAACAAAACCAAGGCGACCGACGGAACTATTAAGAAGAATGCCAGGGCATTTCAGCTAACCTTTCAAGAAGCAGAACTCATCCCAGATGTGATAGCGGGTACGTTCTTAGTTCACAACATTTATGCCAAAGTATTATTTGACTCTGGTGCAAACCAAAGTTTTATAAATACTTCATTCTGTCAAGCTCTTAATTTACCTTTAACCAATATTAGACAGATTTTTACAGTTGAAACGGCAGACGGAAATTCAGTTAAAATAGATAAAGTTTTGCAGGAAGAAAATATAGAACTTTTAGGACATAAATTCTCTGCAAACTTATTGCCAATGAAGTTAGCTGAATTTGATGTTGTATTAGGAATGGATTGGTTGGTAGCCAACCATGCTCGAATTTTGTGTGATCAGAATTCCATAGAAATTCAATCACCCATCGGAGAAGTAATTAGGATTACAGGAGATAAACCACGTAAGCCCATGAAGTTCATATCAGTAATGAAAGTTGCTAATTATGAACGAAAACAAGGAATAGTATATATGATTTCAGAAATCATTAGTACTAAGGGTAAAGAACTTAAGGAAATTCCTGTAGTCTCAAAATATCCGGAAGTATTTCCAGAAGAGTTACCGGGATTACCCCCAGATAGGGAAGTAGAATTTAGGATTCATCTAATTCCAGGAATCACACCGATAGCCAAGGCACCTTATCGGTTAGCACCCACAGAAATGTTAGAACTGAAAAAGCAATTAGATGAATTACTAAGTAAAGGATTCATACAACCAAGTTCATCCCCGTGGGGAGCACCAGTATTGTTTGTTAAGAAAAAGGATGGTTCAATGAGAATGTGTATCGATTATAGAGAATTGAATAAGGTTACAATTAAGAATCGATATCCATTACCTAGGATTGATGATCTGTTTGATCAACTTCAGGGAGCTAGATATTTTTCTAAGATAGATTTACGCTCCGGATATCATCAATTGAAGGTACAAGAAGAGGACATACCTAAGACTGCTTTCAGAACTAGGTATGGTCATTACGAGTTTACAGTTATGCCCTTTGGGTTAACTAATGCACCTGCAGCATTCATGGACATGATGAATAGGATATGTAAACCGTATTTGGATAAATTTGTAATTGTTTTTATAGACGATATACTTATTTATTCCAAAAGTCAGACAGAGCATTGTGAACACCTTCATGCACTCTTAACTTTGTTAAGAAAAGAAAAACTTTATGCCAAATTCTCGAAGTGTGAATTTTGGTTGCAAGAAGTGCAATTCTTAGGACACATGGTGAATCATGAAGGTATTCATGTAGATCCTGCTAAGATAGAGGCAATTACCAATTGGAAGGTTCCACAAACTGCAATGGAAATTAGAAGTTTTATAGGTTTAGCTGGGTACTATAGACGGTTTATTAAGGATTTTTCCAAAATAGCTGTACCATTAACTAAGCTAACCTGTAAAGCATTTAAGTTTGAATGGGGACCAAAACAAGAAGAAGCCTTTAGAATATTAAAGCAGAAATTAACAAATGCACCAATCTTAGCTTTACCAGAAGGAACTGAAGATTTTGAAGTATATTGTGATGCTTCAAAACTAGGATTTGGATGTGTGCTTATGCAACGCAAGAAGGTAATTGCGTACGCTTCAAGACAGTTGAAAAAGCACGAAGAAAATTATACGACTCACGATTTAGAATTAGGAGCCGTATTTTTTGCCCTTAAGATTTGGAGACATTATCTTTACGGAAGTAAATTTACTGTCTACACAGACCACAAAGGTTTAAGATATATATTTGGGCAAAAAGAGTTAAACATGAGGCAAAGGAGATGGATGGAAATCCTAAGTGACTACTACTGTGATATTCAGTATCATGAAGGAAAGGCAAATGTAGTTGCAGATGCCTTAAGTCGTAAGTGTTATGAGAAACAACGACGGGTTCGTGCTCTCTATTTAAATCTACAATTAGATTTAATGGAACAAATGAAGAATGTTCAAACTACAGCAATCAAGGATGATGCCGAAGGAATGAAAGGAAGAATAAAGGAATTAGAACAAGGAGCAGATGGAATTTGGAGATTCCACAAAAGTAGAATTTGGGGTACCTAAGCAGGGAAACTTAAGACCTAAGATTTTAGAAGAAGCCCATAAATCTAGGTATACTATGCACCTAGGAAACAATAAGATGTACCAAGATTTAAGAAAGAACTTTTGGTGGATAGGAATGAAAAAGGATATAGCACGATATGTTTCTAAATGTCTCACTTGTTCACAAGTTAAGGCAGAACATCAGAAACCCTCAGGTCTACTACAACAATTAGAAATGCCTGTATGGAAATGGGAACTTATAACAATGGATTTTGTTACTAAGTTACCCGAAACCAGAAAAGGTAATGATGCGATTTGGGTAATTGTGGATCGATTAACCAAATCAGCTCACTTTCTACCTATGAAAGAAACCTTTAGCATGGAAAGACTGGCAAAATTATATGTAGATGAAATTGTATCCTTACATGGAGTTCCACTCTCCATTGTTTCGGATAGGGATAGTCGTTTTACTTCTCATTTCTGGAAAAGTTTCCAGCAAGCTATGGGAACTCGACTAAATCTGAGTACTGCATATCATCCCCAAACAGACGGACAAAGTGAAAGGACAATCCAAACTCTAGAAGATATGCTCCGAGCATGTGTAATAGATTTTGGTGGAAATTGGGATGATCATTTACCATTAATTGAATTCTCCTATAACAATAGCTATCATTCAAGTATTGAAACCGCCCCATTTGAAGCACTGTATAGAAGAAAGTGCAGAACTCCAGTCTGTTGGGCAGAAATAGGGGAAAGTCAATTATCAGGTCCTGAAATAGTGCAAGAGACGACTGATAAGATTACTCAAATCAAGGAAAGACTGAAGACGGCTCGAGATCGCCAGAAGAGTTATGCAGACAATAAATGCAAGCCGTTAGAATTCCAAGTTGGAGACAAAGTACTATTGAAAGTTTCTCCTTGGAAAGGAGTAGTTAGATTCGAAAAGAAAGGAAAGCTAAGTCCAAGGTACGTAGGACCATTTTCAGTGATTCAACGTATAGGACCAGTTGCTTATCGTTTACAACTACCAGAAGAATTAGCAGGAGTACATGATGTATTTCATGTATCCAATCTCAAGAAATGCTTATCAGATGAATCACTGGTAGTACCTCTTCGAGATATAGAGGTAAACGAAAAGCTGAAATTTGTTGAGAAACCTCTTCAAATTGAGGATCGAAAGATCAAGTTTCTCAAACACAAACGACTAGTTTTAGTCAAAGTCAGATGGGATTCAAAGAGAGGAGCTGAATACACTTGGGAGCTGGAATCAGAAATGAAGCGAAAGTATCCTCACTTATTCCAGTAAATCTTGAGGACGAGATTTTTATTAAGGTAGGGAGAATGTAACAACTCTCATTAAAAGTCATATTTATTTAATTAAATTGACCAATAGGAAACCCTAATTAAGAAACCCAAGTGATTCTGAACAAACCCTAAAATTTTCAGAACATTTGGAATCAGGATTAGGGCCCCTAAAACTTAAGGGGGGTAAACCCTAACTAACGATTATCTCTAAAATGCGTTGTCTAGATTTAAAATTCTTGAACTATCAACTCAGCAGGCCTATACTAGTGACAAGGCTACCCTAGGGTAGATTGACATCTCAGGCGATCGCGACAGGGTCAGCAACATCTTCTGCGACACGCAGGGGAATCCAATTTCACGTATAAATAGAACAGTCTGTTTCATGCAATTGAGTGTTTGTTCGACGTTCAAATTCGAATTGTACGTTGAGTTATAGCATAAACAGTCCCAAAACACACACTGATCACGAAGTGCTGCCGCAATTCAGGGTAATAACTCGATCGCTGATACGATTCAATGTCCGATCGATTAAACTATCCAATGGATGTTTAAGTGCTGCCCACATTAGGGTTTATGCTTTGTCATTCATCGTTAAATCGATGGATGTTTAAGTATCGCACTTTGTCATTCGTTGTGAAGGTATCAATCTCGTGAGTTATCGTAAATGCTGTATTAAGTTACTAACCTAGTTTGTGTGCATGATTATTTAAACTAGGTTATCAAGGCTAATCAGTAGGCTAAGCTCTGTTCATAGTTAAATCTGCAATGTGAGTCATTCTCTTTTTATCAAATTTGTTTACAAAAGCATGTTTATTTTCAAAGATTATAATTACAGGGATTAAGTCTATGTAATCTGAAATTACTGCCAGTATGTGGGGGGATGTGCACATAGCTACTAATTATTTATCACTTGTGGGTGAACGGACCCAGCAAGTGATATGTCCACAGTCACAAGTCCGGTCAAGTGACAACTGGGTCAGTTAATTCAAAAGATAGAGACATTGTAATCGCTCTTAATTCTGTAAATTATAACAAACGAGTCGTTTTAGCAAAATGAATGATTCACTCAGTATTTCCCGCTGACAAAACTTTTTTCAAACATGTTTCAGGTGATCTGTTGTGATCTAGGAAAAGTGCCGAGTAGCACTACAAGCTTAAGGAAGTGGCTCAGTATAAAATAAAGAAACATGTTTTGTAAAATAAAAGATTTCTTCGTGAAAACTCAATATTGTAAATTACCGGGTTTTATCCCGAATTGTGAAATAAAATAATCGGGAAATATTTCAGTTTTAAAAAGATCCTGAAGAAACTTCCGCTGTTAATTAAATACCACGGGATTTCTGTCCCGCGGCTCCTGAAATGGGTCAAACCGGGTCGGGGGCCGTGACAGTAGCCTTGTCCAGTCAACAATATAGGTTCAACAAGTGGTGGACACGTGGCAGCTCTGAGTGAGGCCTCGTAGCCAGGCTGTCGCGCCCCGCGTAAGCCTTTAATGGCTCTATCGCGGGCCGCCAGGGACCATTAAAAAATGTTTTTATTTAATTTTTATAAAAATAAGGGACCATTAAAAATTGTTTTTATTTAATTTTTCTAAAAATAAAGGTATTTAGGGCAAATTTACGTATACGGGGTGTATTTTAGGACGTATTGGGGTGTTATAAATTTTTTAGGGGTGTCGGAAATATTTTAGGAGGGTTGTTATATCCACCCAACCTTGTTATAGAACTCATCCTCGAGGTCTACTGGAACAGGTGTGGATATTTCCTCTGCATCTCTAATTCAAGTTCTCATGTGTACTCTGGTCTTCTTTTGGAGTCCCATTTTACTTTGACTAATACCAATCTTTTGTGTTTGAGATTCTTGACTTTCCTGTCTTCAATCTGTAGCGGTTTCTCTACAAATTTTAATTTCTCATTTACCTCTATATCCTTAAGAGGCACTACTAGTGATTCATCAGCTAGGCACTTTTTGAGATTGCATACAAGAAATACATCATGTATTCCTGCCATTTCCTCTAGCAGTTGTAGCTGATAGGCTACAGGTCCTATTCTTCTAATAATCTCAAAAGGTCCAACATACCTGGGGCTTAGCTTTCCCCTTTTGATGAATCTTACCACTCCTTTCCAAGGAGAGACCTTTAATAACACCTTGTCTCCTACTTGAAATTCCAACGGTTTTCGCCTGTTATCAGCATAACACGTGCTGCTTTCAGTCGTTCCTTGACTTGAACAATCTTGTCGGTTGTTTCTTGCACTATCTCAGGTCCAGATAGTTGCTTTTCTCCAATTTCTGTCCAACAGACTGGAGTTCGGCACTCTCGTCTATAAAGTGCTTCGAATGGTGCAGCATTGATGCTGGTATGATAACTGTTATTGTAAGAAAATTCTATTAATGGTAAATGATCGTCCCAATTTCCTCCGAAATCAATTACACAAGCTCTAAGCATGTCCTCCGTTGTCTGAATTGTCCTTTCGCTTTGTCCGTCTGCTTGAGGATGATAAGCGGTGCTTAGATTTAGCTTGGTTCCTATTGCTTTTTGGAAACTTGTCCAAAAATGAGAAGTAAAACGGCTATCTCTATCTGAAACAATTGATAAAGGAATTCCATGTAATGAAACTATTTCATTTACATATAACTTAGCTAACTGTTCCATACTGAAGGTTTCCTTCATTGGTAAGAAATGAGCTGACTTAGTTAGTCTGTCTACAATCACCCAGATTGTATCATTACCTTTTCTTGTCTTGGGTAATTTGGTAACAAAATCCATTGTTATCAATTCCTATTTCCAAACCGGAATTTCTAATTGCTGTAATAAACCTGAGGGTTTCTGGTGTTCAGCTTTGACCTGTGAACAGGTTAGACATTTGGCAACATAAGCTGCTATATCCTTTTTCATTCCTATCCATCAGAAGTTCTTTCTTAAATCCTGATACATCTTATCATTTCCAGGATGCATCGTATATTTAGCCTTATGGGCTTCTTCTAATATACGGTGGCGTAGGTTTCCTAATTTGGGTATCCACATCCTTTTCTTATGGAATCTCCAAATTCCATATGTTCTTTGTTCTAATTCCTTAATCATTCCTTTTAATTTCTCAGTATCATCCTTGATTACTGATTCTTGTGCTTTTCTAATCTGTTCATTTAAATCTATTTGTTGATTTAATTTAAGAGAACGTACTCTTTTTGGCTTTTCGTGATACTTTCAACTTAAAGCATCAGCTACTACATTAGCCTTTCCTGCATGATACTGGATATTACAATCATAATCACTAAGTATCTCCATCCAGCGTCTTTGCCTCATATTCAACTCCTTTTGCCCAAAAACATACCTTAAACTCTTGTGATCGGTAAAAATAGTAAACTTACTACCGTAAAGGTAATGTCTCCAAATTTTCAAGGCAAAAATTATGGCTCCTAATTCTAGATCATGGGTTGAATAATTCTCTTCATGATTTTTAAGTTGTCTAGAGGCGTAAGCTATAACCTTTTGACGTTGCATCAACACACATCCATAACCTAACTTAGAGGCGTCACAATAGACTACAAAGTCTTCTGTTCCTTCTGGTAATGCTAGTATGAGTGCGTTGGTTAATTTTTGCTTAAGAATTCTTAAGGCTTCTTCTTGTTTTGGTCCCCATTCAAAGTTAACGGATTTACAGGTTAACTTAGTTAAAGGGATGGCTATTCTAGAAAAATCTCGAATAAATCTTCTATAATAACCGGCCAATCCTAGGAAACTTCTAACCTCGGTTGGTGACTAAGGGGTTTTCCATTTAGTAATTGCCTCAATCTTTGTGGGATCCACATGGATTCCTTCATGGTTGACTAAATGCCCAAGAAACTGTACTTCTTCTAACCAAAATTCACACTTCGAGAATTTTGCATAAAGCTTTTCTTTTCTCAGCAAATTTAGGAGTGCATGCAGATGAGCTGCATATTCCTCTTTACTCTTAGAATAAATAAGAATATCATTTATAAAAACAATTATGAATTTATCCAAATATGGCTTACATATTCGGTTCATCATGTCCATAAATGTGGCTGGGGCATTGGTTAAACCAATTGGCATGACAGTAAATTCATAATGGCCATACCTTGTTCTAAAAGCGGTTTTAGGAATGTCCTCTTCCTGTACCTTTAATTGATGATATCCTGAGCGTAAATCGATCTTAGAGAAAAATCGAGCTCCTTGCAATTGATCGAACATATCATCGATTCTTGGTAATGGATACCGATTTTTAATCGTGACATTATTCAATTCACGGTAATCAATGCACATACGCATTGACCTGGCTTTTTTTCTTGACGAATAAGATCGGCACTCCCCATGGCGATGAACTTGGCTGTATGAATCCTTTCTCCAACAGTTCGTCTAACTATTTCTTTAACTCTTGCATTTCGGCTGGTGCCAAGCGGTAGGGTGCTTTGGCAATTGACGCTGTTCCAGGTAGCAGATGAATCCTGAATTCAACTTCCCTGTCCGGCGGTGGTCCTGGTAGCTCTTCTGGGAACACATCTGGAAACTGTGATACTACGGGGATATCTTTCAATTCTTTTCCTTTAGTGTTAATGATTATGGAAATCAAATACACTATTGACCATTTTCTGGCGTAACTAGCCGTTCTCATTACAGAGTTGAATTTTGTGGATCTAGATGGCTTATCTCATTTAATTGTGATCTTTTCACCCTTTGGTGAATTTACTTGGATTGACTTTTGATCACATAAAATACTGGCTTTATTGGCTATTAACCAATCCATTCCTAATACAACATCAAATCCTGCCAGTTTCATTGGATAAAGATTTGCAATAAACTTTTGATTTAAAAATTCTATTCTTGCTCCCTGCAAGATTTCGGTAATCTTAATGTTTTCCCCATTTGTTGTTTCTACTAGACATTCTAGTGGGAGTTTAGTTAATGGTTGGTTAAGAAGTTTGCAAAATGAAGTATTAATAAAACTTTGGTTCGCACCAGAGTCAAATAATACTTTAGCAAAAACATCATTAACTAAAAACGTACCGGCTATCACGTCCGGAATCATCTTAGCTTCTTCTGCGGTTAGAACAAATGCTCTAGCATTTTTAGTATTCTTGTTGTTCGTGGCTGGAGCTAGTTTCGAACAGTTCGGCTTGATGTGACCTTTTTCTCCACAGTTAAAGCATACTCCATTACTTGGTTTCTTCCTACAATCTTCTTCGTTGTGTCCTGGTATCTTGCAGAAGTTGCAGTAGGTGGAGCATCTTCCTGAATGTTTCTTCTTGCAGGCCTTACAGTAAGGTGCAGAGGTAGAACCTATATTTTTCCAACGGTTGGAATTTCCATAGCGAAATTCTTGGGTAAGCCTTTGAGCTAGGTTTCTCCTCTGGTTCTCTTCTTGTGTACGTATTAATTCATCAGTCAAGGTATTTGCTAATTTTACTGCTTCTTCTACGGTTTGTGGTCTAGCTGCCTTGACTACATGCCTAATCTCACTGATTAATCCCCAGATGTAACGGGAGATTAATACTGGTTCTGGTGATGCAACAGTCGGCACTATTCTAGCATATTCAAAGAATGCAGTGGTGTAACCCTTACTATCCACTCCAGTCATTCTAAGGTTCAAGAACTTATTTGCTATCTGTTCCTTTTCATTGGGAGGACAAAATTTCCTTTCTACCATATTCTTAAATTCATCCCATTCCACATTATAGACCCTGTCACTTCCTCTAGACTGGAGGATAGTGTTCCACCATTCTAGAGTTGAGTTCTTAAACAGATTGGAGGCAAACATTATCTTATCCTCTTCCGCACACTTGCTTATTTTTAAGAGTGCCTCAGTCTTTTCTATCCAGCGTAGAGCTGCAATGGCTCCTTCATTGCCCGAGAATTCTATTGGTTTGCAGGACCAGAATTCCTTATAAGAACAACCATAAGACATGGTCCTTCTTCTTTTTGGAATGGGCACTTGAAGTATGGGTCCATTGTTTACGCTGTGTTCAGATTCAGTAGGTGGTCGTTTACTGCCATTATTACTTTTATTATTATCCGCTTCCTTAACCGTTTTGATAATATATGGCATTGCGTCTATAATTCCTTGTACCACTATGTGTTGGATGGCACTGTTATCCACTTGGTTTCCATTATTATTGTTATTCTGGTTATCGTTATTCTGGTTTTCCTGATTCACTTCGTTTATCCATCTGAATTTTAAACATTTACCACGTATTAATATCACAAGATAATATCCAATACAAACAATCACATCACAAGCATATTGATCCAAAATCGTCGTCATTGCGACCTTTACTCTATTTTATATATTATGCGTCAAGTACAAACTGGAACTGAAATCTAAAATTACAATACTATTATGCATCCGTAGCTATTTATCTATTATATATATATATATATATATATTACTACTAATGGTACGGCTTCATCCAAAATTCCATGTTACGCTCGTCATATTTCCATACGAGCCTTTCACCTATTTGTCACATTCTTTCACTTCCTTCTAAAATCTCCTCACCAAAGGTTCGGAGTTCTTGCACATTCTCAGTGCTCATGGGTGGTGCAGGTGCTGGTATTGGGTCTGGGAACTGTGGCATGGGTTCTTCGTAAAGGTACGGGTTCTCTAGAATTTCCCTGATGTATTGGTCATTATCATAATAGGGGTCTAGAGGGTCCAGGTCTGGGTAGGGTCCTACTAGGTTTTGCATGGGTTTGTCTGGTATTGGGTAGCGTTGTTCATAATCCCTATGGTCGTCAAACCATGGGTCATAATCTGGGGGATGGGGTGCTGGTACTCTAGGGATCTCAGTTGGGTCAAAGGCAGGCATTGGGATTTGGTTTTCTGGGTTGGCTTCGATTTCCATAGGGTGTGTGGGAAATAGTGGTAACGGCTAGGGTGCTATGAGTTGTTCTAGATTCAGGTCGGCGGCTGTGATTGCTAGTATGTGGAAGTTTGCAAGTCTCCTATTGATCAAATCCTAAGGGTTTATTTCTCTATTAGCTGCTGCTAAAGCTCGCTGTTGCTGTAACTTTTTCATCCTTTTTCTACGCTCGTGAGCTCCTCTGCAGAACCATCCTCTCTTGTTGGGAGGGAATGGCTCTTCAGATTGTGACTTGAACACGAAAATCCCATCTTCGGTATCAGCCGAATACCCTGAGGGGGTAGGCTGCGAAGAGGTTCCTTCGTCCCTAGGTGAGCTGGACAACTGACGGTAAGCATCTAAAGGTCCTTGGTCGCTCATACTGTAAACTAACAAATTTTCAAATAACACAAAACAATAATATACAGATATGCACGTAATTCCGCAGATTATTTCCTAACATAAAGAATAAAATTTTGGTGTCAGCAGAACACTTCTGTGGCTGAATCAGTGGTTGTAGCTCTGATACCACCTTCTGTCGCAACCCCCATCCCCTATTCACCCGGGAACGGGCGGCCGCGGCCAGTATCATTGGTATCGGTGTTTATCATTATTTGGCAGCGGAATTTACATTAGGACCGTAGTTAGAAAATATTTTATCAGAGTAAAACACCACATTTTATATTAATATATATATTGGGATAAACCCAAGTTTTCATTACATCTGATTTATAGGGATAAACCCTATTTTATTGAAATAAAACAAATTCTTTATTTAGGTAACTTTTATAGCCACTTTTCCAAGCCTTCAGTGCTGTCCAACTGGCTTCTAATTGGCTTTCACATATTGTTACCTGAAACGCGTTTAAAAACATTTTGCTAGTGGGAAATACTGGTGAGTGAATCCCAGTTTAATCAAGACAGGTTTTAATAGTTTACAGTATTGAGGGCGATCTCGCAATTACATTTGTTTATTTTTCTACTTTATTTACCACCCACGGTACTGTCAACCCAACTTGTGGTCATGTTACTATTCACAGTGTAGCAACAAATTTTGTATACAAAACCCCAACATACCGACGATAATTGTAGAATACAAATACTCAATTACTATTAATTATACTTTAAATTAATTGAGGTTTTGTAAAAACAGTTTGCAAAAAGGAGGATTACTCACATTGCTAATTTAGGGTTTTCCTTTGTGATTTCCTGGTGATTATCTATTAATTATACAATGCACACGCGTTAGTATTATAACCTAATATTTACATTAGTTATACCCTCCCCGAGACAGAACTCCAATGACTACGTCGGGCAGAACCCCGACAGCCGTTACGGAGCACTAGATCAATCGGGCTGCGTATCTAATACGTAACTGGGGGTTAAAATACTTAAAACGAGGCAGGGCTTCACTAATTTAGTGGGTATAATGCCCGGGTATTAATTCTACACTTCAGAAATTAGAGAGAGAGTTTGAGATTTGAACGACGGAATTTGAATGCCGTTCATTCCAATTTATAGGGCTGATCAGCAGGGTTGTCACGCCCCAAGGCTTAGTCTTCGCGGGCCGCGACGTAGGGGATCTAGGGCGTAGCCTTGTCCGGTCAACAATATAGGTTCGACAAGTGGTGGACACGTGGCAGCTCCGAGTGAGGCCACGTAGCCAGGCTGTCGCGCCCCGCGTAAGCCTTTAATGGCTCTATCGCGGGCCGCCAGGGACCATTAAAAATTGTTTTTATTTAATTTTTATAAAAATAAAGGTATTTAGGGCAAATTTACGTATACGGGGTGTATTTTAGGACATATTGGGATGTTATAAATTTTTAGGGGTGTTGAAAATATTTTAGGAGGGTTGTTATAACTCCCTCACTCACCAAATCGGCTCCACTAATGTACTCGAGAAATTGATCCACGCACGAAATGAATGAGTTTAGAAAGTAAACAGAATGACACGTACCACTATCGTCGTCTCTACCACTCGAGTGTTGCATAGCCCTATCGATCTCAAATGTGATGTTCTCGTCGCCCGCACGGAGTGTGATCTTGCCGTCAAAGACATCTCTGATTGCCTTTGCGGTGTGAAGGAATGGACGACCTAATATGATGGGAACTCTCTCGTCGGCCTCCATATCTAGAATAACGAAATCTACAGGGAAGACAAACTTATCGACCTTAACGACCAAATTTTCTATGATCCCACGTGGATATTTGACTGAGCATTCGGCCAACAACAATGTCATATGAGTGGGAGTGAGCTTTCCTAACCCTAGTTTCTCGTAAAGTGAGAATGGCATCAAGTTGATTCTAACACCTAGATCGGCTAAAGCATGAGCGGGGGTAACGGCACCCCCAAATAGGCACGGAATGGTGAATGTGACCGGATAAGTTAGTTTCTCCGGTAGTTTGTTCAAAACCACCGCGGAACAACCTTCGGTCAATGGAATATTCAAAAGCTCTCCTATCCTATCTTTAAGCTTAAGAAGGTCCTTTAAGAATTTCACATATTTTGGCATGGACTAAAGGGCTTCAATGAATGGAAGATTGTATTTTAACTGCTTGAACATTTCGAGAAATTGCTCGTATTCCTTAGCATATTTCTAATGCTTAAGGCGGGCGGTGTATGGGACACGCGAATGATCTATGAGTGGTGATGGTCTAACCCCTACTGGTCGCTTTTCTACGCTCTTCTCTACTTGGGGCTCCTTAGTGTGTGCGGTAATTGCTGGATCTAGCCTAGTTTTCACTTTACCGGGAGTCTCCATCTTGATCTCCTCATCTACTTCTTCCTCACCCTCATCCTCAACTCTTTCTCTAACTACCTCTCCTAATGACCTACCACTTCGAGTAGTGATTGCCTTCAGTTGGCCAGATAGGTTTTGTTGGGTATTTCCTGAGAATTGATTGGAAGATCTTTCTTACAACTGACGAGCAATGTCCCCGATTTGCCTCTGAAGGTCCAAAAAGGTGGAATGATTGTTCTTTAGAAGTGTGGCATGTTCTTCTAAGGTTCTTTGGGTGGTTTGATCCTTAACCACTAATTGAGAAAGAAGTTCCTCAATCCTATCTAGACAACTGCCCGAACCTTGGTTGTTTAAACCTTGACTGTTTGACCCCCCACTAGGATATTGCCTATTTGAACCCCCTGAGCTAAACTGACCCTGCGAACCCCCACTAGAATACTGACCTTGAGTATTTGAACCTGAACTACCAAATTGTCTGAAGAAACACGGGTTCACCACCGGGATGACTTGACCGCGCTCTACATGAGGGTGAAGAATCACACCTTGTTCTTCCTCTTGAACCTAGATCTGCAATGGAGAAGAGAAGAAAGTGGAGTTGTAGAGATTGCCGGTAGGAGAAGACTCTCCTGTTTCCAGCTACAAAAAGTGTGGCGGCTCCATTCCATCTGCCCTAATAGTGAGGTGAAGACCTCTTTATATAGGGAGATATGGGCCTCCCCTAACCTCAATGGGCCAGGCCCAGTTAGGGGTTATCTCTACAAGCCCCGGCCCAAAGTAGTGTAAACTACAGCGCGTTGGGCCTCGCGGTTGGGTTAGTAGCAACAAATAAAAAATAATTAATATAAAAGCAATACGTAACGGGAAGTCTAACCGCTCGGGTCGGGTTTAGTACCGTACCCCATCAAGTCCCCCAGTCTAGTGCTGCTCCGCGTGCAAGCGTGGTAGGAGTACTAGACTTGTTAGGAGTGCTCGAAAGTAAAGATTGAGTTTTAGGCTTACCAGTCGCCCAGGTGCGGGAAAGTTGTTGGCCATGCTTGTTGCGTCTGTCTTTCGCTGTGAGTAGAGATAATGGAGCAGTGAAATAGTACATGATTGTTCATCGTGGGAATTGGTTGGGCAAACCTGACGCACGCTGTTTGATTGTGGGTAGTTGCTATTGGCACATCGCCACGAGCTTGTCAAGGTTGCGCGTACGTAACTAGTTTTAGGTTTATTAGTTGGGTTTATGTTTCGACCATAAGGGTTAACCTTCTTAATCCTTCCTGAGCTTAGCTACGGTCCTTCCTGTGTATGAAGGACCCTATCTTTAGTCGGCGTGGTGTAGAAGGAGATGGGCTGATGGGCCTTGGGCCTGGAGGCGACAACAAGGAATATCCGTCTTGTCTCTTCTGTGGTAGCTGTTAGTGTCTTCTAGAAGATCTCCGGTGTTGGCGCACCTTGATTGGATCCATGTGTCCAGATGGTCGTCCTTGTTGTCTCTCCGACATCAACTGGTGAGTGGAAATCATGGGGAAGTTGCCGCCGCCCCCTGATTGGTGTCATGTAGGCATCCTTGTGTACCTTCTGTCTCCTGCACGATTGGTGATCGTGGAGCAAGACAGAATACAGCCTGTTAGACGTTTATTGGCTTACTCTTATGCCGCGCGGCCTTTGATGAGTGGCCAAGCAGCTTGCGCGAGGTATAGGCATTGAGGGCCTTCATTTAGGGTGTTTCTTGATTAGTCAGATTAATGTATAAGGAGTATGGTCCTGCGTGCGGCCTGATTGGTCAGCGCGGCTTTTTGGGACCATAACCCCTCAAGTCCCCCCAGTCCAGTGCTGCTTCCATGCGCAAAGTAAATGGTTGGAGCTCTGGATTTAGAAAAAGGAAAGTGTTGGTCTTCAAAGCATTTGTTAGGTCTTGGTAGCTGGCGCGCGTGTAAGTGTTTGTCAATTACTACGGCGCGGCTACCAGGCTTGTAAATTGATACCCGTTGCTTTTGAGAGCTGGCGCGCATGAGCATTGGTTGATGAAGCATGCGGCGCAACCCTTGCTAACTTCAACTTGCAGTTTCGTTGTAATTTTAGGCGAGAAATTTCTTCGAATTTTAAATTCTGACAGGTTGCCGCAAATGTCGTTGATGGCGACCCTTGAGTTGACTACTGACACGGCGATCATTATGTTGTCATTGACGGTTCGCCTTTGTTAGGTGAGTGTGGCCCAGCGTTAGCGGTGCGCACACAGTCGTGTGGCTATTGTAAAATATTCACCATATGGTGTGACTTCTGTTGGTTAGTGCAAGGTGCGCGCGTGTCTTAAGCCATGAAGCGTATGCATTTATAGTGTTTGAATCTTTGTAAACTGCTGTCTACAATAGTTGCACGTGTTTATCCACTTTGAAAAGGTATCGCGAATGAGAATTGGCATAAAGTTGCGTCAGGAATAATGAAGTGGAGATCCGAGCCTGCGTCAGGAATAGTGAATTGGCATGACGCAAGTAGACGTGGCTTGTCTTGCAGATTGTAGGTGTAAGCGAAACTTTATTTCAGCCGATGCGTTTTTGCGTATACCCAAAGTGGTGCGTGCATTTGTAGCACAGTTTACGCTTTGTAAGCATTTTCATATATGGCTAAGCATGCGCGCGTGGGCAACACGCACGCTCGTATGTAAAGGAGCAGGGTCACGTGGAGGTTCACGTGCTTACATGTGTAGTAGCAAGGCTCGCATGGAGGCTGAGATGATCGTAAGTAGAACAGACTCGTATGGAGATCGACGTGTTGGTATGTAAAAAAGCTTGCGTGCATGACGACTTACGTGCTCGTAAATAATGGAGTATGCGCGCGTGGCGACTAACGGGCTCATATGTAGAGGAGCATGCGACTGCTAGCGCATGTGTGCTCCCTCGTAAGTAAAGGAGCATGCGCGCTTGGCGACTTACGTGCTCGTATGTAAAAGAGCATGCGCCAGCCGGCGACTTACGTGCTCATAAGTAATGGAGCATGCGCCAGCCGGCGACTTACGCGCTCGTATGTAAAGGAGCATGCGCCAGCCGGCGACTTACGCGCTCGTATGTAAAAGAGCATGCGCCAGCCGGCGACTTACGCGCTCGTATGTAAAGGAGCATGCGCCAGCCGGCGACTTACGCGCTCGTATGTAAAGGAGCATGCGCCAGCCGGCGACTTACGTGCTCGTATGTAAAGGAGCTTGCGCGGATGGCGACTTACGTGCTCGTATGTGGAGCAGCAGGCTCGCATGGAGGCTGAGATGCTCGTATGTAGGGCAGCAGACTCCTATGGAGACCGGCGTGCTCGTATGTAGAGGGCGCTTTTTAGGCTTTCATCGGTGTGCGTGAGGATCGCTCGTTGCGTTTCACCGATGGAATGTATCGCCTAACCTGCAAATAAGTTGACATGGTAAATTGTAATAAAGAGTGATATGTGGAAAGCGTTATACCAAAACTTCGTCCTTAGGAGGTGTTTGTTCCGTGCATCCATACTTAGCGATATTCTGAAAGCAATTTTGAACCTCGAAATGGTGTTACACCATGCGTGCTAGTGTGATTGTCTATTGCTGTCACATAACTGTTAGTTGCATTGTACTAAAATGGTGGTTGTGAATAACCAAAAAATGCGTAAGATGTGTACACCGCATGTAATGTGTATGTATATACGGGGCTTTTTTATATGCAGTATTATTTAAAATTTGTTAAATTGTTTTCCCTCTTTTTGTTTTTTCTTTTAGGATAAAACATGTGATCTACCAGCTATTAGAGCTATTGGATGATGACATCATGCCAGCAAAGTCAATGACCCATTAATTGTAGTTGACGTGTGTTTTTTGGCCATTAAGATAACCTCCTATACAGTCATGATTGTTTGTAACTCTCTTTCAACGTGATTTAACAAACCAAACGGGAATTTGTTTAAAAACTTAAAACCAACGCAAGGTTGTATCGGCGGGAAAAGGCTATCTGCTGCACAAATTTAAGGTAGGTGGAGGTGCATTTGGTCTGGCGAGTTTACGCTCATAAAGTGGTCCGACCAATGTGCATGCGCGTGAGCTAGAAGCTCCAAGTTAACCCTCATGTCTCACGCCAGTGACATTCATGTCGATGCGCGGTTGCGCGCAGACCCGGGGTAACGTCTGGTAAGGCACGCGCGGGGTGACGCATGGCAAGGTACCTGCGCGGAGGAACGTCTGGCAAGGTACCCGCGCGGGGTAACGTCTGGCAGGTACCCGCGCGGGGTAACGTCTGGCAAGTTACCCGCGCGGGGTAACGTCTGGGAGTACCCGCGCGGGGTAACGTCTGGCAAGGTACCCGCGCGGGGTAACGTCTGGCAGTTACCCGCGCGGGGTATCGTCTGGCAAGTTACCCGCGCCGGATTATGACGGGCAGTGTGCTCTGGCGGCAGAGTCACTCGCGTGGCGGAGTTACTTGCGCATCGTAGCGTGTCTGTCAGGCGGTGTACTCGGTGCGGAGTGTGTCCAGGAATAAAAAGTCCTCGCGTGACAGAGTTCATCCGTGGCGGCGGACTTTAACGACGAGCACGAGACTTCCCTCAAGCATGCGCTTATGAGTTGATGGTAACTCATGGCTTTAAGAATAGCCATGTCTTTTAAAATGAAAAAGGACAAGGACAGATACCTTTAATTAATGGCAGTTTCAGACCACGTGGTTTTGCCAGCTTTATTTGCTGTAAACAGCTGTACACACTTTCCTTTAAAAAGGATAGATGAGTGAACGACAGCTATTTAACTATTGTAACTTTGTTTTATAATATTCATAAATAATTTAAAATATCAGAGTTGAAAGAGATTCTTTTCCCAAGACCAAATTCAAGGCTATTATTTTATTAATCACGAAATCCCTTGATTCTTTATGGGCAACAAATATTAAATTTCCTGATATGATGTGAGAGAATTCGGAAACTGTTTTTATTTGTAAAACCCTTTGCTAGCCATTAATATTGTTTTGACTTTCATGTCTTGATTTGTCAAAAAAAGTGACTTACATCGAACGCAAGGAATTAAATAGCTTACCTGGTATGATGTATTCATGGTAGTTAGCCTCATTAATGGAGGTCTAGGGCCCCGCCAAACATGAATCTGGAAGTTTGAAACATGGAGAGCATGTAAAAAGAACGAGATCTGAAAATCGAGTAAAGAGAAACGAGGTGTGATTGCTGTGGAGAGTTTAGATCGGTGGGCGCCAATGAAGAAACACGGGTTCACCACCGGGATGACTTGACCGCGCTCTACATGAGGGTGAAGAATCACACCTTGTTCTTCCTCTTGAACCTAGATCTGCAATGGAGAAGAGAAGAAAGTGGAGTTGTAGAGATTGCCGGTAGGAGAAGACTCTCCTGTTTCCAGCTACAAAAAGTGTGGCGGCTCCATTCCATCTGCCCTAATAGTGAGGTGAAGACCTCTTTATATAGGGAGATATGGGCCTCCCCTAACCTCAATGGGCCAGGCCCAGTTAGGGGTTATCTCTACAAGCCCCGGCCCAAAGTAGTGTAAACTACAGCGCGTTGGGCCTCGCGGTTGGGTTAGTAGCAACAAATAAAAAATAATTAATATAAAAGCAATACGTAACGGGAAGTCTAACCGCTCGGGTCGGGTTTAGTACCGTACCCCATCATTGTCCCTGCTGATTTGAACCCTCACTAGAATAATAACCCTGCCCCCTGTTTTGATTTGAACCTATTTGGAAACCAGGGGGTACCGAAAGAATGGAAGGTGTTGTTGTTACTACACCAATTCGAACTAAAGTTCGAGTTGTTGAAAGGGTTCGTTGGACCTCAGTTTTGGCCCGCAATGAACTCGACTTACCCAAGAGTGAGCGTGGGACAATCAATAGTGTCGTGACCTCCTCTACACACCTCACACTTATCTACATTCGCCTTCAACTCATGAATTTATTTGGTAAGCTTTCTCTCAAGATTTTTCATTGCCGCAGCTACCATTGTTTCCAAGCTAACTTGGTGTATTCCTCGACCGGCCAAGGAAGTACTAGACACAGGAATGGAAGTCCTGTTAGTAGCGCGATGATCGATGTCATAATGTACGAAGCTCTCAAAAAGGTCATTGCATTCAGCCACCGATTTCTTGCCCATGAGGTGGCCTCCTGCTCAAGTGTCAAACCGGGCTCTGGTCTCGGGAGTGAGACCATTGTAATATTTCTCTACAAGTACCCAATCAGATAAACCATGTTGAGAGCAATGGGAGAGCAAGGTTTGGAATCTTTCCCAGGCAAAGTGGTAGGGTTCATCGGGCTCCATCCGGAATGAATGGACTTGATCACGAAGACGATATGCCTTGGTGGGTGGGAAGTATTTGGCAAGAAAGGCATCTCAGAGGGTAGCCCAGGTGGTAAACGCACCTGCGGGCTGCGAATCAAGCCAGATGGCTGCGCAGCTCGCAATTGAGAACGGGAAGACTTGAAGGAAACGGGCATCAAGATTGACACCTTCTATAGAGAAGGTACTGCAGAGGCGGTTGATGTGAGCTGGTGCATCGTCGTCATCACGACCGTGAAATTGACACGAGTTTGTGATAGAGGTCATGATGTAAGACGGGATTTGCCAGGATTTCTCATTGGCGATGGCGGGAAAGGTGATGGGTGAGTTCGCACCGGTAAAACCGGCGGTAGAGCGTTGGTGGACGGTTTGATTGTTGGCAATTTGGACAACGGGTGGCGGACTCGGAGGACGGGAGGGTGGTGGGGAATTGTGCGGTGATGACTTCGGTGTGAAGTTAAAGGCTGGTGATTTAGATTGGAGAGCAGAGTCAGAAGGGGCGGAAGATGAAGAAGTGGTTTTAATAACCTTAGGGTTTGAAGACGAGAAGGCAGGCTTGTCCGTTGACGGCTTCGGTGGTCCTTGCGAGCGTGAATGGGGCATCCACAGCAAAACCGACAATAAACAAGTAAGACGACTCTAACGAATGACTCGGCAAAAATATAAAAGACATGGAAATTATTTAGACTCCTACGACTCAAACAAACAAATAGCACGTATGATATCAGTTAAGTCCAAACAAAGTGGTCAACGCAATTGCCAAAGAGTCTCTGGCAATGGCAACAAAAACATGATGTGCTAAAAGTAGTTTAATAAAAACAACCTAAATTAACCTAATCTAGACACTAAGTAATACTCTAGAATCTCTAAAACTCGACTAAACTACTAACCGGCAAGTGAACCGATCGACTCTAGTAAAGCTAAGTAAGTCTGGATATCGAACCCACGAGACTCTATTTATCTACGTTAACTACTCTATCTAGACAGACACTGACGCGACACTAACTGTTTTTTATGTTTGGGGGGGTTTCTAAAATTCCTAAAATTGTAATTAAATTAAATTAATTAACTAATTACTGATTACGAACTAACTTGGGTTTTACTCAGATGGTGAAAGCAACTACCTAGACTAGAATCCTGGTTTGCATCAATAATAATATTATGAGGATATTAGTTATTATGGAATCGGGATCTTCTAATACTAAACCTGTCGAGATACCGAACAAGACCCCCGACCCTTCTCAGGAAGACACTTATGGCACTCTAAAGGCTGTTGCAAACACCGGTTGGTTAGACTCCCTCACAGGACATCTAAGGGGTTTACGAAAGTACCCTAATTTGATTCACTCCCTCACAGGACATAAACCTAGGATAGACTGGGGTTCGTGATTAGACTAGTTAGACAACTGTCAAAAGGTAAACTAGTTCAGACTGCTCAGGAAGCTCCTACCTAGCAATTTAATGACTTAGACCTAACAATAACCTCGCACCTCATAGCTATTGAGATTGGTAGAACACTTAAATTTATTTGATTACTGAATATCGCTTCTAAGGTATATTGGCCAACTAACCCTAAAGATCACAATTAAAAATCATAATCTAGCATGAACCTATTATGTGATATAGACAGTCACCAAGATTCACACGAAGCAATAAATAATATTGAAACACTTTTAAGCATGCATATACATCTAAACAATAATCGAGTCGACTACTTTCGCAAACAATCAATAAATAACTAAATATCCATCATAAAAATCAAAACTTTACAAAACCGATCATCCAATCTGTAACAACTCTCATCAAACGTTATATTTATTTAATCAAATTGTCCAATAGGAAACCTTAATTGAGAAACCCAAGTGATTCTGTATAATCCCTAAAATTTTCAGAACATTTGGAATTAGGATTAGGGCCTCTAAAACTCAGGGGGGGTAAACCCTATTCGGTAATATCTTAACAAAACGCTGTCAAAAAATTCGAAATAACACGAAATCGACTCAGCAGGCCTATACTAGTGACAAGGCTATTCTAGGATAGGGAGTCGCGACAGGAGTCACGACATCTCCCGCGACACACGGGGGAACCCAATTTCACGTATATATAGGATTGTCTGTTTCATGCAATTGGGTGTTCTTTCGACGTTCAATTTCAAATTGTACGCTGAGTTATAATCAAAACAATCCCAAAACACACACTGATCACGAAGTACTGCCACAATTCAGGGTAATAACTCGATCGCTGCTACGATTCAATGTCCGGTCGATTAAACTATCCAATGGATGTTTAAGTGCTGCCCACATTAGGGTTTATGCTTTGTCATTCGTCGTTAAATCGATGGATGTTTAAGTATCGCACTTTGTCATTCGTTGTGAAGGTTTCAATCTCGTGAGTTATCGTAAATGCTGTATTAAGTTACTAACCTAGTTTGTGTGCTTGATTATTTAAACTAGGTTATCAAGGCTAATCAGTAAATTAAGCTCTGTTAAATCTGCAATGTGAGTCATTCTCTTTTTATCTAATTACTTTCAAAATCATGTTTATTTTCAAAAGTTATAATTACAGTGATTAAGTATATGTAATCACCAAGTTACAACCGGTATGTGGGGTTTTGTATACATTACTTGATAATCTTCACCATTGGACAACGAGTTAGCCAAGGGGTGATATGACCATAGTCACAGACACCATTGGACGAATGGGCCAATGGGTCGAGTGACAATTACTGTGGGTAGTTGGTTTGATATCTGAAACATTGTAATCTCTCTTAATACTGTAAATTATAACAAATGTGTCGTTTTATTAAATAGAATGATTCACTCAGTATTTCCCGCTGACAAAACCTTTTTCAAACATGTTTCAGGTGATCTATTGTGATCCAGAAAAAGTGCCGTGAAGCACTATCAGCTTAAGAAAGTGGCTCAGAAATAAAATAAAAACATGTTTTGTAAAATAAAAGATTTCCTGGTGAAATCTCAAGATTTTAAATTATCGGGTTTTATCCCGAATCGTGAAATAAAATAATCGGGAAATATTTCAGTTTTAAATTGATCCTGAAGAAACTTCCGCTGTTAAACTCACTTAATTAAATACCACGGGATTTCTGTCCCGCGGCTCCTGAATCGGGTCAAACCGGGTCGGGGGCCGTGACAGAAATAAGGTGGTATCAGAGCCACTGATCTAAGCCTATTAAGTATTTAGAAATACTTAATTTTACTGATTGCCAATTATGTGATTATGTGTTTTATTAACTGATTATTTGTTAATTACAGTATGGGTAAACAAAAGCTGTCAAACATCTATCTTAAACTAGATAGGTCAACCAACGAGAAGGGAAGTTCATCCCAAACAAAACCTTATGTAATTCCTGAAGAAGGAATATTTTTCCGTAAGGCACATTACGAGGAACCACTTTCTCCTAATAAAAGAAGTTTGATTATTAGGAAAAGTCAGGAGGAAATAAGGAAAAACCGAGAGAAGAAAGTTAAACAAGAAACCCAGGACATAATCAATAAATCACCTTGGGAGGACAAATTAGATGAGAAATGGGCAAATCTTTATATGCTAGCCACAGTAGCAGAAAATGCAAATCTCTAAATACTCAAAAGTTTTAGCACTTTTATTTTCAGAAACCTTATTTAGTAAATAAATAAGTTACAGTAAATTGTAGTATAATTTACTTGTCAGTTGTTTCATGTATGCAATAATATTTACGGGTTATCTATAAAATATTGTTTTAACATTTGGTATGTATTTTGCATATCTGCTAAACAGCATGAATGAGATATCGGAAGGTTTAGAAAATCTTAACCTCTATCCCGTTAAGATAGAAGTTTCCAAGGAATTCACTGGTTACTTCGCTGATAAAGAAGAACCCATGGAATTTCAATCCAAACCACTAGCAAAACCTAAACCCAAGAAAAGAAGCAGATTTGTGGGCTGGAGGCGTGTACGAAGGAAAAAGCCAGCAACAAGAAAGGTTACCAAAACTGAAGAACCAAAAGACAAAGGAAAGGGGGTAGAAATTGAGGAAAATATTAATCAAATAGAGATAGAAACTGAGAATAGTTTTAAGCAAACAGAAAGAGAAGTCGGAGAAAGTTCTAGCCAGAAACAGAAAATGACTCCTTGGGAAGTTTTAGATCATAAACTAGTAATGAGTGACCTCATCGGACCTGCCGATGGAAACCTTGAACCAGCTAATCCAAACCTTATATTTACTGAAGAAGATCTTTTTAGTTATCCACTAGAAGTTCCAATCCCAATCAATCTGGAACCTGCTATTCCAGATCCTATTGTCCAACCTCAACCATTACCAGTAGAATTAGATGAATGGTGGACAACTGATTGGCAATACCAAAATCTTTTAAACAACCCTGATACATTTTTCCCACAAGTTGACCCAGAACCTCCACTATACCCAACTATGAGCCCGGAGAATCTGACTGAACTTCGCCTCTGGGGCGAAGAGTTAATTGATGCAGGAAATCGGATTAGAGATGTGGGAGATAGAGTTACTTGGAAGTATGATGAAAGGGAGCGTCGTTTTTAAGAAATTAGCTGACCAGATAATGAAAGTTTGCAGGAATATGTGTAAATAAATAATCATAATAACTAATTTGTGTAATAACTTAACAATAAAACGTTGTATGATAATCGTGTGTACGAGGCATAATATAATATATAAAAATGAAACTTGTGAAATCGGTAATTTTGACTATACATGTTAATGTGATTATGTGCAAACTGTTTTATTATATTTGTATTTATACTAATTATTTACATAAAATTTATTATCAGATGTCAAACATTGGTAATGAACCAGTAAATGAGGTTAATCAGTCAGAGCAACATCCAGGAGATCAATATATGACTAGACAAGATATCGAAAATATTGTTGCTCAAGGGATAGCCAATGCTATTCCAGCATTCGTTGCCGCTATAAAGAATCCAATTGAACCGCAACAAATCGTTCCTAGTAAACACATTTCTGAAGATAACTTCAGTAATAGTGTAAACGGAGGCAATGATCATGTTAATCATAATGCAGAACCACATCAAGCTCCATTTCCTAAGAAAATGAAAACTGCAACGCCTGGTTGCACTTTCAAAGAATTCCTTGCTTGTAAACCCACTGAATTTGCAGGCAATGAAGGAGCAACTGCATCACTGCGTTGGTTAGAGAAAACCGAAGCAGTAATTGCAATAAGTAAATGTGCTAAAGATGATCAGGTCATGTACGCATCAAATCTCTTCAAGGAAGGAGCACTTGAATGGTGGAACACTGTGTTACAATCAAAAGGAAGAATGATAGCTTATGCCATGACTTGGGAAGAATTTAAGGGTTTTGTAGAAAGACAATTTTGTCCTGAGTATGAAAAGGAATAGATGACGAATAAGTTTCTAAATCATCGGATGATGGGGGTAGATTGTCGTGGTTATACTTCGACATTCTTTGAATATGCTAGAGTGGTACCAACGCTGGCTTCGCCAGAACCGGTACTCATTTCTGGCTACATTTCGGGACTGATTAGTGAAATCCGCAATATTGTTAAAGCTGCGAGACCTCGCACTATTGACGATGCTGTGGAATTAGCTAACACCCTAACTGATGAACTGGTGCGTACAAGAGATGAAGACAGAGAGAAAGAATTGGCTCAGAAAATTACCCAGGGATTTCGTATGGGTAATAATAGCAATTTCAAGAGAAGAGGAACAGGGCAACCCTCAAATCCGTCATTCTGCAGAAATTGCAAAAGGAAACATTTTGGAAGATGTAATATAATTTGCAATTTTTGCAAAATGACAGGACATCGTGAAGAAAACTGTAGGAAGAAATCCACAATTTGTTACAATTGTGGAGAAACTGGACATTTCAGGCCAGATTACCCGAAATTGGTCAAACCAGCAGACATTAAAGCTAAAACAGCAGATGGAGCTACAAAGAAGAATGTTAGAGCATTTCAGCTAACTACTCAAGAAGCAGAACTCATCCCAGATGTGATAGCGGGTACGTTCTTAGTTCACAACATTTACGCCAAAGTATTATTTGACTCTGGTGCAAACCAAAGTTTTATTAATACTTCATTCTGCCAAGCTCTTAATTTACCCTTAACCAACCTTAGGCAGATTTTTACAGTTGAAACGGCAGACGGAAATTCTGTTAGTATAGATAAAGTTTTGCAAAAGGAAAATATAGAACTTTCAGGTCATAAATTCTTTGCAAACCTATTTCCTATGAAATTAGCCGAATTTGATGTTGTGTTAGGAATGGATTGGTTAGTAGCCAATCATGCTCGAATCCTTTGTGATCAGAATTCTATAGAAATTCAGGCACCTACTGGGGAAATAATTAGGATTACAGGAGATAAACCACGAAAGCCCATGAAGTTCATATCAGTAATGAAAGTTGCTAATTATGAACGAAAACAAGGAATAGTATATATGATTTCAGTAATCATTAGTACTAAGGGTAAAGAACTTAGAGAGATTCCTGTAGTCTCAGAGTATCCGGATGTATTCCCAGAAGATTTACCGGGATTACCTCCAGACAGGGAAGTAGAATTTAGGATTCATCTAATTCCAGGAACTACACCGATAGCCAAGGCACCTTATCGGTTAGCACCCACAGAAATGTTAGAACTGAAAAAGCAATTAGATGAATTACTAAGTAAAGGATTCATACAACCTAGCTCATCCCCTTGGGGAGCACCAGTGTTGTTTGTAAAGAAGAAAGATGGTTCAATGAGAATGTGTATCGATTATAGAGAATTGAATAAGGTTACAATTAAAAATCGATATCCATTACCTAGGATTGATGATCTTTTTGATCAACTTCAGGGAGCTAGATATTTTTCTAAGATAGATTTACGCTCCGGATATCATCAATTGAAGGTACAAGAAGAAGACATACCTAAAACTGCTTTCAGAACTAGGTATGGTCATTATGAGTTTACAGTCATGCCCTTTGGGTTAACAAATGCACCTGCTGCATTCATGGACATGATGAATAGGATTTGTAAACCATATTTGGATAAATTTGTAATTGTTTTCATAGACGATATACTTATTTATTCCAAAAGTCAGACAGAGCATTGTGAACACCTTCATGCACTCTTAACTTTGTTAAGAAAAGAAAAGCTTTATGCCAAATTCTCAAAGTGTGAATTTTGGTTGCAAGAAGTGCAATTCTTAGGACACATGGTGAATCACGAAGGTATTCACGTAGATCCTGTTAAAATAGAGGCAATTACCAAATGGAAGGTTCCACAAACAGCAATGGAAATTAGAAGTTTTATAGGTTTAGCTGGGTACTATAGACGGTTTATTAAGGATTTTTCCAAGATAGCCGTACCATTAACTAAGCTAACCTGTAAAGCGGTTAAGTTTGAATGGGGACCAAAGCAAGAAGAAGCTTTTAGAATATTGAAGCAGAAATTAACAAATGCACCAATCTTAGCCTTACCAGAAGGAACTGAAGATTTTGAGGTATATTGTGATGCTTCAAAACTAGGATATGGATGTGTGCTTATGCAACGCAAAAAGGTGATTGCATATGCTTCAAGGCAATTGAAAAAGCACGAAGAAAATTTTACGACTCATGATTTAGAATTAGGAGCCGTAATTTTTGCCCTTAAGATTTGGAGACATTATCTTTACGGAAGTAAGTTTACTGTCTACACAGACCACAAAAGTTTAAAATATATATTTGGGCAAAAAGAATTAAACATGAGGCAAAGGAGATGGATGGAAATCCTAAGTGACTACGACTGTGATATTCAGTATCATGAAGGAAAGGCGAATGTAGTTGCAGATGCCTTAAGTCGTAAGTATTATGAGAAACAACGACGAGTTCGTGGTCTCAGATTAAATTTACAAATAGATTTAATGGAACAATTGAAGAATGTTCAAATTACCGCAATCAAGGATGATGCTGAAGGAATGAAACGAAGAATAAAGGAATTAGAACAAGGAACAGATGAAATTTGGAGATTCCACAAAAGTAGAATTTGGGTACCTAAGCAGGGAGACTTAAGACCTAAGATTTTAGAAGAAGCTCATAAATCCAGATATACTATGCACCCAGGAAACAATAAAATGTACCAAGATTTAAGAAAGAACTTCTGGTGGATAGGAATGAAAAAGGATATAGCACAATATGTTTCTAAATGTCTTACTTGTTCACAAGTTAAGGCAGAACATCAGAAACCTTCAGGGTTACTACAACAATTAGAAATGTCAGTATGGAAATGGGAACTTATAACAATGGATTTTGTTACTAAGTTACCCAAAACAAGAAAAGGTAATGATGCGATTTGGGTAATTGTGGATCGATTAACCAAATCAGCTCATTTTTTACCTATGAAAGAAACCTTTAGTATGGAAAGACTGGCAAAATTATATGTAGATGAAGTTGTATCTTTACATGGAGTTCCACTCTCCATTGTTTCGGATAGGGATAGTCGTTTTACTTCTCATTTCTGGAGAAGTTTCCAGCAAGCTATGGGAACTCGATTAAATCTGAGTACTGCATATCATCCCCAAACAGACGGACAAAGTGAAAGGACAATCCAAACTCTAGAAGACATGCTCCGAGCATGTGTAATAGATTTTGGTGGAAATTGGGATGATCATTTACCATTAATTGAATTCTCCTATAACAATAGCTATCATTCAAGTATTGAAACCGCCCCATTTGAAGCACTATATGGAAGAAAGTGCAGAACTCCAGTTTGTTGGGCAGAAATAGGAGAAAGTCAATTATCAGGTCCTGAAATAGTGCAAGAGACGACTGATAAGATTACTCAAATCAAGGAAAGGCTGAAAACGGCTCGAGATCGTCAGAAAAGTTATGCAGACAATAGATGCAAGCCGTTAGAATTCCAAGTTGGAGACAGAGTATTGTTAAAAGTTTCTCCTTGGAAAGGAGTAGTTAGATTCGGAAAGAAAGGAAAACTAAGTCCAAGGTAAGTAGGACCATTTCCTGTGATTCAACGTATAGGACCAGTTGCTTATCGTTTACAACTACCAGAAGAATTAGCAGGAGTACATGATGTATTTCATGTATCCAATCTCAAGAAATGTTTATCAGATGAATCACTGGTAGTACCTCTTCGAGATATAGAGGTAAACGAAAAGCTGAAATTTGTTGAGAAACCTCTTCAAATTGAGGATCGAAAGATCAAGTTTCTCAAACACAAACGACTAGTTTTAGTCAAGGTCAGATGGGATTCAAAGAGAGGAGCTGAATACACTTGGGAGCTAGAATCAGAAATGAAGCGAAAGTATCCTCACTTATTCCAGTAAATCTCGAGGACGAGATTTTTATTAAGGTAGGGAGAATGTAACAACTCTCATCAAAAGTTATATTTATTTAATCAAATTGTCCAATAGGAAACCTTAATTGAGAAACCCAAGTGATTCTGTATAATCCCTAAAATTTTCAGAACATTTGGAATTAGGATTAGGGCCTCTAAAACTCAGGGGGGGGGGGGGGTAAACCCTATTCGGTAATATCTTAACAAAACGCTGTCAAAAAATTCGAAATAACACGAAATCGACTCAGCAGGCCTATACTAGTGACAAGGCTACTCTAGGATAGGTGGACACCCCAGGCGAGTCGCGACAGGAGTCACGACATCTCCCGCGACACGCGGGGGAACCCAATTTCACGTATAAATAGGATTGTCTGTTTCATGCAATTGGGTGTTCTTTTGACGTTCAATTTCAATGTACGCTGAGTTATAATCAAAACAATCCCAAAACACACACTGATCACGAAGTGCTGCCACAATTCAGGGTAATAACTCGATCGCTGCTACGATTCAATGTCCGGTCGATTAAACTATCCAATGGATGTTTAAGTGCTGCCCACATTAGGGTTTATGCTTTGTCATTCGTCATTAAATCGATGGATGTTTAAGTATCGCACTTTGTCATTCGTTGTGAAGGTTTCAATCTCGTGAGTTATTGTAAATGCTGTATTAAGTTACTAACCTAGTTTGTGTGCTTGATTATTTAAACTAGGTTATCAAGGCTAATCAGTAAATTAAGCTCTGTTAAATCTGCAATGTGAGTCATTCTCTTTTTATCTAATTACTTTCAAAATCATGTTTATTTTCAAAAGTTATAATTACAGTGATTAAGTATATGTAATCACCAAGTTACAACCGGTATGTGGGGTTTTGTATACATTACTTGATAATCTTCACCATTGGACAACAAGTTAGCCAAGGGGTGATATGACCATAGTCACAGACACCATTGGACGAATGGGCCAATGGGTCGAGTGACAATTACTGTGGGTAGTTGGTTTGATATCTGAAACATTGTAATCTCTCTTAATACTGTAAATTATAACAAATGTGTCGTTTTATTAAATAGAATGATTCACTCAGTATTTCCCGCTGACAAAACCTTTTTCAAACATGTTTCAGGTGATCTATTGTGATCCAGAAAAAGTGCCGTGAAGCACTATCAGCTTAAGAAAGTGGCTCAGAAATAAAATAAAAACATGTTTTGTAAAATAAAAGATTTCCTGGTGAAATCTCAAGATTTTAAATTATCGGGTTTTATCCCGAATTGTGAAATAAAATAATCGGGAAATATTTCAGTTTTAAATTGATCCTGAAGAAACTTCCGCTGTTAAACTCACTTAATTAAATACCACGGGATTTCTGTCCCGCGGCTCCTGAATCGGGTCAAACCGGGTCGGGGGCCGTGACACAATCTAGGTAGTATAAATGTTTTAGCCAATGATGATCATTGTACAATTCAAAAACAAAGTATTTTCAATAGCGAGAAACATAATCAAAGTAAGAAACGAAGAATAAAGACACCCGAATAGCAGAACAACGACCCAGATGACTTCCTAAGCTTCCGCACTTCAATCGGTTGCTTCAAGATCTCGCAAACGCTCCAAAGAATGTCCAAAATTCGCCCAAAGTTCAGCTAATTCGTAAATTGGTTAATGTTTGAAGTTAATGATCATTTATTCTTAAACCCTATTCGAACACCAAAAAATTGCCGACTTTAACGCTCGTCGCGCTACACGACGATGAATCACCATAGGCTTCGCGTAGCGCCAAGCCTCTAATCTTCAGAAAATATTAATTTAATCCTCGCGCTTGTCCAGGGCATTTCCTTATGGCCGTCGCGTAGCGCCAAGGCCTCGTTTTTTCCAGATTTCTTTGATTTTCGTTCCCGTTCAGCTACGCGACAATTTGGCTCCTATTTCTGCTTCATAATCAGCAGATTATTTGCCCTTTTCTTCGACTTTCAGCAACACGACCTGAAAACACACAAACTAACTAAAATAACAAAGTCTAACTAAAAACTGAAACAGACTAAGCGAAATATATACAAACTATACACGAATAAAGGATGTATTTTACAATACATCACGAAGTGACAGTTTCTTTTGGCTTGATACCTCTCTTGCAACGCGATGATCATATCATAAGCATGCTTATACTCAATTTCCTCTCAGAAATGTCTAGGAAAGTCGTCAGATGGACTTGATAGAATCAAGTATTAGACCTTTTGAGAGTCCCTAACATGTTGCATCTATTCGTCTTTTGAGTCATCGGGAGGAACTATAGGAAGGGGACGATCCAAGACATACAACCTCTTTTCAGTCTCAGGAATTGTTCTCAAGTTCCTGAACCATTCAAAGAAGTTATTATCATTGAGTTTGTTTTGATACATGACTGTACGATGGCCGTTATAGGCGAAATTGTTGTGAAACATCTACAAAATAAAGACACAATTTTTTCACAAATTTTTGTATACATTTAATCATAGTTTTAACAAAGTTTAATAAAAGAATTATTCTATTTTTTAAACAAAAAAAACATTTTTAAAACTTTATCATGTAGACCCCCTGAATTCTCAAAAAAAAAAAACAAAAAACAAGCGGTTAATTGATAAATCAGGGGGAAAATTAAAATTTGTTTTTTTTTACAAATTTGTGTATACATTTAATCAGAGTTTTAACAAAGTTTAATAAAAGAATTCTTTTATTTTTTAAACAAAAAACATTTTTAAAACTTTATCATGTAGACCCCCTGAATTCTCAAAAAAAAAAAAAAACAATGGGTTAATTGATAAATCAGGGGGGTCTATACGACTCGTATAGGGGTAAAATCAAAATTTCATAATTTCAGGTTTTGCCTATTCGGTGCGTATACGGGCCATATTTTGACGTATTTTGTCATTACGTGTCGTTTTATGAAATATATGCTCTATACGTATCGTATCGGTGACGTTCGGTTCCATGTGGTATCGTATTCTATGATTACATGTAATTGTGTTTGGAATCCACTTGTACTCTAACGTGTCGTGTTGTGTTGTATGTATACGCGTTGTAGGGTATCATTACTTGACGTATTTTGTCGTTAAATGTCGTATTATGACGTATATTGTCAATATGTTAGGTATTATCGCATATATTGTCCGTGCGGATCGTGTCGGTGACGCTCGGTATTGTCACGTTTATTGTTTGTAAGTGTCGTATTAGGGTGTAGATGGTATATACGTGTCGTGTTATCACGGATTATGGCGTAGTATGTCTCTACTTGTCGTATTGTTCCGTATTTTGGCGTATTATGTCTATACGGTGTCGTATTTTGTTTTTTTTTTATAAATTTTTGTATACATTTAATCATAGTTTTAACAAAGTTTAAAAAAAGAATTCTTTTATTTTTTTTAAACAAAAAACATTTTTAAAACTTTATCATGTAGACCCTCTGACTTCTAAAAAAAACACAAGGTTAATTGATAAATCAGGGGGTTAATTAAACTTTGTTGTTTTTTTTTTTTTTTACAAATTTGTGTATACATTTAATCATAGTTTTAACAAAGTTTAAAAAAATAATTCTTCTATTTTTTAAACAAAAAACATTTTTAAAATTTTATCATATAGACCTCCTGAATTCTCAAAAAAAAAAAAAAAAAAAACCAAGGGGTTAATTAAACTTTGGTTTTTATGTTTTACAAATTTTTGTATACATTTAATTATAGTTTTAACAAAGTTTAATAAAAGAATTCTTTTATTTTTAAAACAAAAAATATTTTTAAAACTTTATCATGTAAACCCCCTGAATTCTCAAAAATAAACAAGGGGTTAATTGTTAAATCAGGGGGTCTATACGACCCGTATAGGCCTATACGAGCATCATAGACCCCCTGATTTATCAATTAACCCCTTGTTTTTATTTTGAGAATCAGGGGGTCTATACGACCCGTATAGACCTATACAACCCGTATTAGTCCAGTTAAATAGACAAAATCTGACACACCAGGCTTTATTGGAAATTGAAAAGGCAATACGACCCATATAGACCTATACGACTCGTATTGAATGTGTCGATTTAAGAGTTCAGGTGTGCCAATAATACGACCCTTATACAATCACAAGTATGTCACTTAAAAATTCCCCCTAATCGAAGAAAGTTATGCAATTATAAAATGACTAGTATCTAACTAACTCAACATAAACTCCTCACCTTATGCCCTTCCGCTCTCGTTCAAAATTACGGATCTCACGAAACGCAATCCACCTCCATTGGAGTCGTCCGGCCACCTAGACGTCCACGTTACCACATCGCCTATCCTCTTTTGCCATTTTACGAAAAAAATATTTGATACATGACTTTTCAACAAAACTATTTAACTTTCATTATCTTTTAAGGTATTTTTACCATTCAGTCGATGAGTCGAATAATATTTTAAAAGGTTAATATCAAAGAAAAAACTTTCTACGTAAAAGTTAGTTATCTAGGCGATTTTAACGTCAATAATGACTTATTTTGGTGATTCGGACTTATAGTAATGCCGACCCATTTACAAATATCAACATTGTCTTCAATGAATTCCCGAATACTATCAATGCTTCCAGTTGGGTCCTCTGGTAGATCCTAAAAACCATCAAATGTCGTTACTTTGGTGAAAAATCTTAAAAACAACACAGAAATACATTTTTGTACTAATCACAGTGACAGTGTAACACGCCTTTTCCCAACGTACAATGAACCCGACCAAAGCCACCTCAAGCAGGATCAAAACTATTTTCAGTATGGTGTACTGCCAAATTTTCACGCTAAGGAAGTAACTAAGAAATTTGAATCAAGTGAATGAGTAAAAAGCATGACATAAACAACCTATTGACCATCACTTAGTTCTGCCTATATTATGACTACTATTCACATACATTGATACCAATTTTATGAAAATCAGACATATGAAAAATAGACTACCTATGGTGAACATACAGAAATCATCACCCTCCTTGACTATGTACGGACATCACACAGACCATTGCAAATGTTTACTATTCTGTCCCTAAATTTTCATTCAGCTGCCATTCTGACCCGAGTCGGGTATCGTATCAGTGTCATTTTGCATTTATGTATGAGTAAAAGTTGTTATACGCTGTATATAATTATTTGGCAAATTGGAAAATAATAATCCCACCATCGTGAAATTGGCCAATAATAATCCCAAGTCAGGAATTAGACACCAATAATCCCACCTCGTCCATTTTTGGAAAATAATACTCCAAATGCTGACGTGGCACTTTTGTCGTTTAGTGACTGTGGATTATTATTTTCCAAAAATGGACGAGGTGGGATTATTATTGGCTAATTCCTGACTTGGGATTATTATTGGCCAATTTCACAATGGTGGGATTATTATTTTCCAATTTGCCTAATTATTTTTGTACCAAAAGAAAGCAAATTTACAGACAAACTTGTGTTATTTTTAAAGGACAAACTCGCACGCTCGTTCTTGTATTTGACTAATATTGTAAAACGTACATACACAACTAAACACGCCTTTAAACGATACAACTACAAATTTACTATCAATTCAAAAGGTCAAGTCATTTTGGGGTGAATTTGGGTTCAGTCCGGGTAAACCCAAAATATAAGATATTTCATATTCGACCGCTTAACTCAAAACTAACTCGGCCTGAAAGGATCAAGGCCGACCCACCACATACCAGTCAGCAGTCAGGTCTTCGGTTTAGATTTTCCAGATATTTCAGGGTCTGTGGTTGGATTTGGTTTCAACCCGCCACACACGCCTAGACGAGGCCCTATCCTACTGGGTAAACCCAGTTATCGATTCCATTCTGATTTTCAGTTCGGTTCTGATTCAGGTTCTCAACCCCTCCCTTAAACTAGTTGTGTATTACAACCCTATGAACCATAATCCAAAACAATTAAAAATGTAACAGATTTTGAAAGAATACATTTGCCGTTTGCTCGTTTCTTCTTTACCTGTCTTATGAAACTCGAACGACATAATCCAAGAACACAACCACATCTTCATTTCATCTTGCAACCATATACATTAGAAATAGAAAATATCAAACTTTTCAAATCCAAAACATCTCTTGCAAATGCTACAAGAAATCATCACTTTCTTGCAGTCAATGTATTTTTACCATGGGAGCTCAACAATCTTCGATCGTTTTCTTTTTTGACCGTTTTCAAACACAGCGTTTGTCGATTTATCACCTAGGGTTTGACCGTTTGACTTCATTGAAGAGCCGGACGCCTTGTCAGTTTCATCACTGCAGCTGTCATCGTCAGAGCTATCTTCTGATTCAGATTCACTACTACTGGCATCAAGAGATATGATGGGTTGAGAACCTACAATGGCGGATTCAGCAGCAGCAACAGCCTCAGGGGTGTTTAGATCAGCAACACCGAGCATTAAATCCTGCCAGTCAGTTAACAGACACAGATACAATTAATAAAATAAAATATGCACTTCAAATTTCAAGTTTTGTTAAGAGGCGAGAAAATGGACGGGTTAAAACCAGTACACGAACATTTTTTACGTGTTATCAATGAGCTAGATGAGTCGTTGGCCAATGATTTTGATCCAATAAAGAACAACCAAGTGGATTAAACCCATGACCCCCAACTAACATATAGGGATGGATCATGACCCACATTGACCCATTTAGTTTTCATTTTCCTAACTCACTTATTAGTTAATGTATAGTGTAAAATGTTGATTTGGCAATGAGGTGTCAATTAATCACATTAGGTAGACATAAAATGAAAAAAATGAATTAAAAGCCTCAAATCTCCAAAAAAAAAAAAAAGAAAACACACTACCTTAAAATAATAGTATTTAAATGGATCAACCCATATATTCACGGTTCACCTATGAGATCCTTAATTGGAACAATGGGGCGGGTCAACCCTTTTCATCGATTGGTTCACATAAATGTGGATGAAGATCAAAGAAAAGCACTCCCTTAAAATCTAGTGTTTAAATAAATAAACCCAAAGATTCAACCTTTTCATCCACGGGTTCACATACACGATAAATTTAGATCAAGATCACGCCCATTGACAGGCATATACCAAGAGCTTTGAGGTTCTAATACCATGAAATTCATAGAGCATAGAGTTATTATCTAATATAAAAAAAACATCCTTACATAAGCTACCAAGTGGGTCTAGGATGAAGTGATAAGACTGACAAGATAAATATAATTTACTTACATATTAACATGACTCCTAAATCCTCACACAACTAAACCATCATTCTTGAAATGATAGAATGAAAAATTAGTGTTATCGATAATGAATGATTTTGGCCAAAAGTTCCAAAAACACAGATTTTGTGCCAGCTTATTTTCACACTTCTTAAAATTGCTCTTGTATATATACTCGCATTTTTGGCATTCTTACAAGGAAGATGAAATCATGTTTGATAATTCAAAACTCCAAGCACTGGATACCTTAGTGATTAACAAAGCATTTAGTATAAGCAATAATCTACAACGTAGTACGTAGTAATCAAATTTTCACAACAAAAATATATGCAACAAACTTAATTAAACTTTGTTCTTCAAGACTGAAGTGGATGTATGGTTTTTTTTACCAAGTGTGCCTGTAATTTAAACGAAAGAAAGGTAAAAAAACGCTTACATACCATTTCAATATATTCTGATTCATCCCCTGTGAGTGCCTCAATATCAAGATTCTTGGAGTTCTGCACATAAAAGTGCACTATTTGGTAAAAATGTCTATACTCAATTGAGTCTATTCACAGATGTCGAACAATTAACATGAGAATATTTGTGTACCATTGCCTCTTGCTGCAACTTCTTATTTGATTCTGCCATGACTCCTAAAAAGTCCTTCAATTTGCCCATAACTGAAGCAATGAAATTATATTAAAAAAAAAACGTAAACATCTTGTTTGCTTTAAATGATTAACTAAACCTAGTGCACATGTTCAGTTAAACAATGTGGCTCAGTGCACATGTTCAGTTAAACAATGTAGCTCAGTGCACACATTTGTGTGCAGATGATGATCAATCTGTTCATCTTTGTGTAACACAAATACCATATTCAAGCATTAATTTACATCACAATAAAAGTAATTCTTCAAATTATTTATAAAGAAAAAAAAAGAAAACTAAATATTATTTGGCTACACACTTTTATCTGCACATTGATATCAACATTTCATCTTTATGTAAAATCTGAAAACCAGATTCAAGCAATAATCATGCAGCAAACTTAAAAAAATCAAAAATTATTTTATAACATAGTACAAACAAAAAGGCACCAATTCATCTTCATGGACAAGACGTAAATGAGCCAAGCCGCTGGTGAGCTATTCAAGTTCAGTCCTCTAAGAGCTCGAATCCGGCCAAGCTTAAACAATCCCAATCATAAAAATAAGCTTGTTTGATAAACAAAAACCCGAGCCCACGCTTCACTTAGCAAGCTCGAGCTGGCTCATGAGTCTAAACAAGACCAAGCATAATAATAAGCTTGTTTAATAAACAAACTCGAGCTCAAGTTGGCTCAATATTTGATATGTATTTATATAATAACTATTATTATAAAAAAATACGATAAAAATAACTAAATAATGTATATATTGTTATATATAAAAACTAGTTATGAATATATATGAATTCATTAACAAACAATAAACTAGCCAAACCCGAGCCGAGCTTAAAAACTAAGCACACGGGCTCTCGTAAGTTAAACTAGCAAAGCTCAAGTCTAATCAACCTTTAACTCTGCTAATTTACACACCTATTCCTGAACCACAACAAATAATGTAACTAACAAAAAAATTACACAGAAATCATCAGCATTAACCATACATATACAAAGTAAAAAACGAACCTAGGCTAGGAGGAGGAGGAGCGGTAATTGCAGGTTTAGTAACGGGAACTGCATTAGCTTTACTTTTTGCAGCTTCGATCTTCTTCAACAAGAGGTCACCGTCGGCATCTGGTTTGCAAACTAAAAGCGCTGATTCTGCAAATAAAGGTGCAGGTGGATAATAAGATATAATAGGAGTTGATGTTATGAGAAAGTGTACCTTTGGAGGAACAAGTGTGAGTGGTTGTTTCGAGGTCGAGAAGAGCTTGACTGCTGCTGCGACCCATGGTTGATTCAGGAGGAAAGTAAGAGAAGCGGCCGGTGGGAAGTGAGATTAGGGTTTAAGGAGTTTTGACTTCGGAACCGGTCTTCTTATTGGCAGTTCACAACCCAAAAATGCCCAAAGAAGGGAAGCTACGATAATAAACATCGACCAAATCAACTTAATAATCAAAATAAACATCTTTACACTCATGAAAATCCATTCATACCCAGATATAATAGAAAACAGGTAGTGGTTGGGGGGAAATTTGGTGTTCCTTGTGACTCAGGTTCGGCTCTCACTCTTTCCGTTATTTTCTGCGGCATCCAGGTAAAGGACGAATACGGGTGGCGCCGGTTCGTCTTGGATGGGAGACGAGATTTTACCGATTATTTCACTGTCATACTTGTTCAAAGGGTATACATATTCTCTATTTGTTGATTCGTCTGAATTTAGATTCTACAAAGTGAGTTGGATGGAAAATCAGAATCAATGGAATTTAGACTCTACAGCTTCACTTCATTCCATAGACTCTTCATGATTCAATTGTAGAGTCTAAGAGCATGTTTGGGCGTTTGGCTAAGCTTTTTGAAATAACTTATTGACTTATTGACTTTTTAAAAAGTCATAAGTTTCAAAATGATGTTTGGCAATGAGGGTATATGTGAGGGGAAAAACCAATAAGTCACTTCATACTGACTTTTTCAAAAAGCCAACAAGTCAATAAGTTGTTTCAAAAAGCTTAACCAAACATGCCCTAAATTTAAACACATCAACAAATATAGATTCTATGGTAGTATTTTCCTCTTTTATTTTTCTTCGTGATTTCTAAACGAGCATACTGTAATTTGGTGTAATTTAAAAAAAAAAACATTAGTGTATGAAAAAAAATTATGATCATTTAAAAAACGTTAGAGAAAATAAAGAGGAAAAGGCTATATAGACTCTTTCTCCATGTGAAGTCTCTATGTATAGATGCTTTAAATGTTTATTTTGGTTATTCTGGGTAGGGGTCAGCATGGTACCAGACCGATACCGAAAAACATGGAAAATGGGTTTCTGTACCGAAAAACGGTGAAAATGGGTACCGGTATCGAAAAATGGGAAAATTCGGTACCAGTATCGAAAAACGGGAAAATGGGTACTGGTACCGAAAAACGGAGAAAATGGGTACTGGTAGGGCTGTAAACGAACCGAACGAACACGAACAAGGCCTTGTTCGTGTTCGTTCGTTAAGGAAATAAATGTGTTCACGAACGGTTCATGAACACTTACCGAACGAGATTTTATGTCCATGTTCGTTCATTAAGGAAATGAGCGTGTTCGTGAACGGTTCACGAACACAAACAAACACAAATAAATTTGGCGAACGCGACGAAGGATTAAGATAGATGGCCCAGAGAGTAGCACTCGAACTTGAATCCCTTATTGTATAACGGATGTCGATCGTATTCGCCGATGTAAATAAAGAGAAATGAAAGGGAAATGATACATAAACAAGGTGAAAGTGGGTTTCCTAGTTTAATTGTTAGGGTAATAAAATAAATAAAAGTTTAATAATATAAAAACGTACAAAGTTCTTTAATTAAAACACAAACATACAAACATAAACGAACGCAAATCAACGAATGTTCATGAACATGTTCACGAACACGTTCACGAACACCTTACCGAACGTTCACGAACACAATCGAACGAACGAGACCTCTGTTCATGTTCTTTCATTTAACTAATCGAATAAAATTTCTTGTTCATGTTCGTTCGTTTATTAAACGAACGAACATAAACGAACTTCCCGCCGAACGGTTCACGAACTGTTCGCTGAACGTTCGGTTCGTTTACGGCCCTAGGTACTGGTACTGAATATGCCCAGTATGGTATCGGTATTTTGGTTGATTTACCGGTAAACACCGATACCAATAGCAAAAAATGGAAAAAATGTGCACCGATACCGAAACTAACTGGTACGGTATGAGTACCAAATGTTCATCCCTATTTTTGGGTAAGTCAACATCTATTTTGGTGATTTCCTCTTTTTATAAGTTTATTATAATAGTGGGTTACAAACTCATATATTACATGGGTTGAATAAATCCAATATGTTAAAACCATTAGTTTGTATGAAATTTCGAGGTAAGTTTTACATCAATGGACTTGTATCATCGTTCTGATCAAAAGCCCTAAAAAATATGTTTATAATTTGGAAAAAAGCTTAACTCCGTTAAGTTTTTTTTTTAACGGGGGGACCGATGTAGGAAAAATAGGTGAAAGGTGGGACTGGTGGGGGGAATATTCAAAGGTGGGACTGTCAATGGCCAACGACCTCTAGTTGGGATTATTACAGGCCAATTCCCCTAAGTTTTACAAGTCTGTTTTGTAATGCCCTGCTTTTCCGCACTTTCCCTGATTGAAAACTTGTCGTATATTTCTACTTTCGGAAATTCGTCTCCTTTGTAATCGTAATTCATTTCAAGCCATTGTAAATCCGAGACTTCGGTTGTAGTAAAAAAAATTGAACTTTTATATGAAATTCATGTTGTTTATACTTAATGCATATTTACGAAGATTAACTCGCAAACAACTACCATGTGTTCGTGATTCTTAAACAAACATTGGTCACATTTTGCAAGACGCAAATTCATGTTCTTTACGCTTATTTGATACCTCAAGTCACATGTCGTACATACTTATTATATTGGTTCGTTACACATACTTATGCATAACATATTTTTTTTTACTCTTACTTTAATTCATGTTTAATATACCTTTAGGCCTTGATACATGTTCAATACACACTAGACATTGTAGGACATGTTAACCATATATAAAATACATCTTATTTATACATTTTACATCATTTAAACAACAAAAAAAAAATATAAAAGCTGCCAAACAGCCCTTGTAATTCAGCCATATATTGCTGAATTATTTCTTTTTTATTGCTTAAACTCTCACCTACTTGTATTAAATGCCAACCCAACCTAACCCTAATCCTTCCCCCTATAAATACCACTTATAACCAGCCTCCCTACCTGTCGCAACCCCCGCCCCCTATCTGTCCTGGGAACGGGCGGCCGCGAGATCAGTTTTGGTGGTATCGGTGTTTATCAATTTTGGCAGCGGAAATTTCATCAGGACCGTAGTTAGGAAATATTTTATCAGAGTAAAATACCACGCTTTTATAATATTAAACATATGGGAAAATCCCAAGCTTTCATTACACACATTTTTATAGGGATAAACCCTATTTTATTTAAATAAAACATCTCTTTATTTAGGTAACTTTTATAGCTACTTTTCCAAGCCTTCAGTGCTGTCCAGCTGGCTTTTATTTGGCTTTCACATTTTGTTACCTGAAACGCGTTTAAAAACATTTTGTCAGTAGGAAATACTGGTGAGTGAATCCCAGTTTAATCAAGAAGAGTTTTATCAATTTACAGTATTGAGAGCGATTACAATGTTTATATCTACATAATTACTCGTTCAGTACTGTCAATCCTGACCGATGTGTCATATTACACATTGGCTAACTCTTTGTCCAATGGTAACGTATTCCACATTTTGTATACAAAACCCCAACATACCGGCAGTAATTGAAGAATTACAAAGACTCAATTACTGCTAATCACTTTGTAAAATATTTAAGGTTTTGTAAAAATAGTTTACAAAAAGGTTTACAAAAAGGAGATTAATCACATTGCTGTCTTAGGGTTTTCCTTTAGGGTTTCCTGGTGATTATCTATTAATTATACAATGCACACGCGTTAGTATAATAACCCAATATTTACATTAGTAATACCCTCCCCGAGACAGAATTCCAACGACTACGTCGGGCAGAACCTCGACAGCCGTTACAGAACCTTAAATCAATCGGGCAGCGTATATAATACATAACCGGGGGTTATGATACTTACAACGAGGCAGAACTTCGTTATTTAGGAGGGTATTATGCCCGGAGATTATAATAGCTATGCAGAAAATTGAGAGAGAAAGAAAGTTGTGAGCGATTTCAAATGAATGGCCGAATGCATCTATTTATAGGGCCTGGTCGACGGTTTTTCCCGCGTAAGAGGAGGAGAGGGCCTACGCGGCCCGCGAGCTAGGGTGGGTAGGCCCTAGCTTGTCCAGGTCACCCCACTAGGCTTGACACGATTGTGCCACGTGTAGGCACCGGGCTTCGCCTCGTAGCCAGGCGCTCGCGGCTCGCGACGGCTCATGGGGTATCTGTCGCGCCCCGCGACGACCCATTAAATTTCGTTTTTAATGAATTTTTATAAAAATAAAGGTATTTTAGAGCCAAATTTCATATACGGGGTGTATTTTAGGACCTTTAGGGATATTTTAAATATATTATAGGTGTCGGAAATACTTTAGGAGGGTTGTTATATCCTCCCCACCTTGTTTTAGAACTCGTCCTCGAGGTCTACTGGAATAAGTGTGGATATTTCTTTTGCATCTCTGATTCAAGCTCCCAAGTGTATTCTGGTCCTCTCTTGGAATCCCATCTCACTTTTGTAACACCCTTACTAATTTTAAGCGGATTTTGTTAAAAATCATGAATATAATCATGTAATTATAATTACAATTACATTGGAAAATACGGATTAATTAAAACTTTTACAACTTTCAAGTAAACCACATAATGTGACAAAATTCGTCGTTTAAAATAACGATTAACAATGTGCGAAAGCTTGTATCTTGAACGTGTTCGGTTCTTCGTTGAACTTGATCGTCCTCCAGTACTAGAATTTTGCCCGCAACTCATAAACATGAGTTAGATTAGTCATACATAGCTTAAAACGTATTTAAATGGGTTCGCAATGCGTTAAAGGTTAAAATAACAATTTTTCGCGCAACAGGCACCCCGTCGCGTCGCGCGATGGCTTAGGGCCTTCGGCGTCGCATGGCGCGACGCCTTGAATTTTCCAGAATGTTGCGACTGGTTGTGCTGCAGATGCCCAGCTCCGTTTTACTAACTTATTATGCACAAAAATGTGCATAACTTTCAATTTACGCATTCGTTTTATACGATTCTTTTTCCTACGTGATCGTATTTTAATTCTCCATCACATGGAGTGAAAACCCGACATCCGAATTCACAAAATCTTTGAATCCAAGCTCTTGGCTTGAAATACAATTTTAACACTTTTTGACCCATTTAAGTTTAAAGGCGCTAACTTGTTTCTAACTCATCAAATACATGCTCCAACCCATTTAACACAAAATATTTAGCTCGGGTTCCTAATTCATATGAATTACGCAACTAGTACACAAGCTATGCGCCTAGATCTGTTTTGACCCGTTTAAAGGATTTAAGCAATTTAGTCTAAAACTAGCTCTTTTCTTTTCGCGCTTCGTAATTCCACATCCGAAATATCTACTTGTATTCCACCACAACTATCCTTGTGGTGGATTCTGTATAACTAATTTATTATTCCAAACTTACCCTTCGGTTGGTCATTTTACGCAATTGACCCACTTTAGGCATTTGACCCTCAAATGTGTATGCCTATATCTTTTATCCAAATATACGGATTACATATTCATAATTCACATTCCTAAACAACCTCAAATGATCGTTTGTCTGATTTTCCCATCAAGGGCTTTTTGGTCAAATTTAGCCCCCCATTTACGACGAAGGATTTTCGCCACTTATTTGACAAAACTGTATGTTTAACTACAATCATATTTGTACGTACCTGGCTCGGATCAACACACTGACCCGTTTTAATACTTTGTCTCGATAATTTGTTAATATATAGCAACGCTAAATGATAAGCCGCTTTATCCTGTAAGCATAAGACTCGACAAGTGCTTATTAGTCGTTATTTGTCAAATGGTATCACCATTACCATTTGACCCGTTTGGTCTAGACGACCAACATTTTGCGCTTATCTTTAAATGAATTTATTTATCATTTCGGATTTCTTACCATTTAGTCATGCCTACTAAATCCGTTTCTTACGCGTTTAACCCAACATAGCTTAAGCCACTTGGGTATCGTTTTTAAGCCTCGACTTTTATCCATTTATTCGTGACTAAATCACCCCTTTTACCCCTTTTTTTATTCGTTTAGGCTTACTTATAAAGTAGCCATTCGAAAACGGATTTTATTTATGTCACTTCATGACCAAATTACCATTTTGCCTCTTATATCATTAAACATGGTTTTTCATCATTAGATATGCTCCGACCCGTATCGTTTCGTGTCGGAACCATATCTTGAATATCATCTTAATCGTATAAGAAACTTTTAGAATAAACACATATTCTACAAAAGTGTAAGTTCCACTTACCTCGCATCCAAATTACGCTTTTCTTTTCATACTTGATTCGATCGACCCGCTATCTCCCCAAGCTTCACCTAGCTTGTTAAGCGCCAACTATCATTCAACATTCACAAGGTTGTTAGATTAGTCATTCTAGATCATGATTTTCACACCTTATGAATCTTTTACTACTTTTCTTATTGAACTAAATCATAAATCATGAGTTTAATTCTTGTGTCAAGACCCACTTCTAATCAATTATGAACTCTTAACAAAATCCCTATTTTGTTCAAGTAGTTCATTCATACGAGTTAGTATGGTGTTTATAAACACCAATACAACATCAATTTCATCAAATCATCAAAACCCATTTTTCTATCATGCAAGAACAAGTACTCAATCATGTAATTTGTTCAAGTGCTTATTTCTACTATCAAGTATGATGATTTTAAACATGTGTATATCATCATCTTCACTACTTAATCAAAACCTACTTGTCTAAGTGTGGTAAATCATCAATGTATTCAAATCATAGCAATTTTACTTCAAATTTCTACTTAGGGTTTGTTCCTAAGCAATCATACTTCACTAATTCGGCCGTAGCCTCTATGATTCATACATAGATCGCATCATGCAAAGTTAATCAATTTTCACAACTTCATGAATGCCAAAAATTCGACATACCTTTCGATCCCCTTGACTTAGTGATTGTTTATGTGTATTCAAATCTGAGTTTGGCCTTCGATTGATCCTCCAATTTGAGGTTATTGTTGAGCTAGGGTTTGAAATCCCTTTCTCCTTGCTCCTGGTCACTATACGCACACACACACACACTAAGTGTGTGTGTTGTGTTTTTATTAATTGTTTTAATAAAACTAGTTTCCTACTTGGCAATATTGGTACCTATAGTTTCGAGAATTTACAAATGAAACTATAACCCATAGTTTATCATTTCATTACTTATTACTAACTAGGTTAATTTTACCTAGTTAACTTAATGAGCTCGGGAAGTTATAACCTGTTTTATCCTTTTAAGTCCCGTTAACTCGGGCCTTTTGCATACTTTGTTTTCTCCAAGTATTTATTCTCCTTCTTAATCAACATCAAATTAATTTATTTCCAAATATTTACCGGGTAAATTTCACTACTAACGGTACTTTACCCTTCTTTTAGTATTAACGTGGTTTGATTACCAAACCCGTTTTTGGGGTGTTACAACTTTGACTAATACCAATCTTTTGTGTTTGAGATTCTTGACTTTCCTGTCCTCAATCTGTAGAGGTCTTTCTACAAATTTTAACTGCTCATTTACCTCTATATCCTTAAGAGGTACTACCAGTGATTTATCGGCTAAGCATTTCTTGAGATTACATACATGAAATACATCATGTATTTCTGCCATTTCCTCTGGCAGTTGTAGCTGATAGGCTACATGTCCTATTCTTCTAATAATATCAAAAGGTCCAACGTACCTGGGGCTTAGCTTTCCCCTTTTGATGAATCTTACTACTCCTTTCCAAGGAGAAACTTTTAATAACACCTTGTCTCCTACTTGAAATTCCAATGGTTTTCGCCTGTTATCAGCATAACTCTTCTGTCGATCACGTGCTGCTTTTAATCGTTCCTTGACTTGAATGATCTTGTCGGTTGTTTCTTGCACTATCTCAGGCCCAGATAGTTGCTTTTCTCCAATTTCTGCCCAACAGACTGGAGTTCGGCACTTTCGTCCGTAAAGTGCTTCGAATGGTGCAGCATTGATACTTGTGTGATAGCTGTTATTGTAAGAAAATTCGATTAATGGTAAGTGATCGTCCCAATTATCTTAGAAATCAATTACACAAGCTCTAAGCATATCTTCCATTGTATGAATTGTCCTTTCGCTTTGTCCGTCTGTATGAGGATGATAGGCTGTGCTTAGATTTAGCTTGGTTCCCATTGCCTTTTGGAAACTTGTCCAAAAATGAGAGGTAAAATGACTATCTCTATCAGAAACAATTGATAAAGGAATACCATGCAATGAGACTATTTCATTTACATACAGCTTAGCTAACTGCTCCATACTGAAGGTTTCCTTCATCGGTAGGAAATGAGCTGACTTAGTTAGCCTGTCTACAATCACCCAGATTGTATCATTACCTTTCCTTGTTTTGGGTAATTTGGTAACAAAATCCATTGTTATCAATTCCCATTTCCAAACTGGCATCTCTAACTGCTGCAATAAACCTGAGGGTTTCTGATGTTCAGCTTTGACTTGTGAACAGGTTAAACATTTGGCAACATAAGCTGCTATATCTTTTTTCATTCCTATCCACCAAAAATTCTTTCTTAAATCTTGATACATCTTATCACTTACAGGATGCATCGTATACTTAGACTTATGGGCTTCTTCTAATATACGGTGGCGTAGGTTTCCTAATTTAGGTATCTACATTCTTTTCTTATGAAATCTCCAAATTCCATCTGTTCCTTGTTCTAATTCCTTAATCATTCCTTTCAATTTCTCAGTATCATCCTGGATTACTGATTCTTGTTCAGTAAACTAAAATTCGCACTTCGAAAATTTTGCATAAATTTTCTCAATAAACTTAGAAGTGCATGCAGATGCGCTGCATGTTCCTCCTTACTCTTAGAGTAAATGAGAATATCATCTATAAAGACAATTATGAATTTATCCAAATATGGCTTACATATTCGGTTCATCATGTCAATAAATGCAGCTGGGGCATTGGTTAGACCAAATGGCATGACAGTAAATTCATAATGGCCATACCTTGTTCTAAAAGCGGTTTTAGGAATGTCCTCTTCCTGTACCTTTAATTGATGATATCCTAAGCGTAAATCGATCTTAGAGAAAAATCGAGCTCCTTGCAATTGATCAAACAAATCATCGATTCTTGGTAATGGATACCGATTTTTAATCATGACCTTGTTCAATTCACGGTAATCAATGCACATTCGCATTGACCCGTCTTTCTTCTTAACGAATAAGATTGGTGCTCCCCATGGCGATGAACTTGGTTTTATGAATCTTTTTCCAACAATTCGTCTAACTGCTTCTTCAGTTCCTGCATTTCTGCGGGTGCCAAACGGTAAGGAGCTTTGGCAATTGGTGTTGTCCCTAGTAGCAGGTGGATTCTGAATTCGACTTCCCTGTCTGGAGGTAGTCCTGGTAATTCTTCTGGAAACACGTCTGAAAATTGAGATACTACTGGAATATATTCAGTTCTTTTCCTTTAGTGTTAATGATTATGGAAATCAAATACACTAATGATCCTTTTCTTACATAACTGGTTGTTTTCATCACAGAGATGAATTTTGTGGATCAAGATGGCTTATCTCCTTTAATTGTGATCTTTTCACCTTTTGGTGAATTTACTTGGATTGACTTTTGATCACATAGAATACTGGCTTTATTGGCTATTAACCAATCCATTCCTAATACAACATCAAATCCTGCCAGATTCATTGGATAAAGGTTTGCAATAAACTTTTGATTTAAAAATTTTATTCTTGCTCCCTGCAAGATTTCAGAAATCTTAATGGTTTCCCCATTTGCTGTTTCTACTAGACATTCTTGTGGGAGTTTAGTTAACGGTTGATTGAGAAGTTTGCAAAATGAAGTATTAATAAAACTTTGGTTTACACCAGAGTCAAATAATACTTTAGCAAAAACATCGTTAACTTAAAACGTACCGGCGATCACATCTGGAATCATTTTGGGTTCTTCTGCCGTCAGAACAAATGCTCTAGCATTTTTAGTAGTCTTGTTGTTCGTGGTTGGAGCTAGTTTTGGGCAGTTTGGCTTGATATGACCTTGTTCTCCGCAGTTGTAGCATATCCTATTGTTGGGTTTCTTCCTGCAGTCTTCTTCCTTGTGTCCAGATATTTTGCAAAAATTGCAGTACATAGAGCATCTTCCAGAATGCTTTCTTTTGCAATATTTGTAGTAAGGAGCAGAAGTAGAACCTATATTTTTCCCACGGTTAGAATTTCCATAACGAAATTCTTGAGTAAGTTTTTGAGCTAGATTCCTTCTCTGGTTCTCTTCTTATGTACGCACTAACTCATCAGTCAAGGTGTTTGCTAGTTCTACAGCTTCTTCTATGGTTTGTGGTCTAGCTGCCTTGACTACATGCCTAATCTCACTGATTAATCCCCAGATGTAACGGGAGATTAATACTGGTTCTGGTGATGCAAGGGTTGGCACTATCCTAGCATATTCAAAGAATGTAGTGGTGTAACCCTTACTATCCACTCCATTCATTCTAACGTTTAAGAACTTATTTGCTATATGTTCCTTTTCATTGGGAGGATAAAACTTCCTTTCAACCATATTCTTAAATTCCTCCCATTCCATATTGTAAACCATATCACTTCCTCTAGATTGGAGGATAGTGTTCCACCATTCTAAGGCTGAGTTTTTAAACAGATTGAAGGAAAACATTATCTTATCCTCTTCTGCACACTTGCTTATTTTCAAGACTGCCTCGGTCATTTCTATCCAGCGTAGAGCTGCAACGGCCTCTTCATTGCCCGAGAATTCCATTGGTTTACAGGACCAGAATTCTTTATAAGAACAACCATAAGACATGGTCCTTCTTCTTTTGGGAATGGGCACTTGAAGTATTGGTCCATTGTTTACGCTGTGTTCAGGTTCAGTAGGTCGCTTACTGTAACACCACGTAAAAACATGTCCAATTATGTAAAGACACGTGTCCTAAACTCTAAATATGTGAAAGTTTGAGTTTAAAGGACTAAAGTTGTAAAACGATGAAATTATGTATGCGAAGGGACTAAAAGTGTCAACATGCCAAACTTGTGCCTCTGAATGACCACACACGAAGAATATATTCTTAAACGAGTAGTTAATTGGATATAAGAAGTTGTCTGTGAAAATTATCGAAAGATTATAAACTACAGGGGTTAAACGTGTCAACATGTTAATTCTTACCTCTGAGTGACCTTTTAACGAACCCGGGGCTTCGTAATATTCAAATATACTATTAAGAATAAGTGATATAAATTTCACAAGGTTTCGAGATCGTTGTGTGTTGTTTACGTAAATTCCCAAGAATTAGGGTTTAAAGCGTCAACGAGGCGAAACTTATGTTTCCGGAGATTTTTTAATGAAACCGGGCCTAACGGTGTTTGATTATACTCCCTAGATCATTTACAAACTAACTACAAGGGCCATTTGTGCTTAAAATGAAAGATATGAAGCTTAAAAAGGTGCAGGGACTGAACTTGTCAAAATTGAAACTGGTTTGGCTGGTAAACTTGGAGGTCGCGCTGCGCGACCATAAGGGCCATATGCCGTCGCGCGACGCGACGGCTCTGTTCTGGCAGAATAGTGTTGTCAGGTGCAGGTTTGTTCCTTTCCTTGAGCTCCAAACAAGTTAATTCGAAACAAAGGCCTTGTTAATGGTTTTTACATACCACCAAGACACGTGGAGGCATCTGAATTCACCCTTATACACCTGGGATGATCTGGGACTATCTCATTTCACTATAAATAGAGCCTTAAGTTCAGCATCCTGAATAAGGGAAAGCTTGTTCTTGTAGAAAAGATAGCTAGGACCCTTTGTAAGTGTCTTAGCCCCCTTCTTTAGTTCAGTTTTTAGTTTAAAAACCGAAAAGTCAAAGTTATCATAATCTGACTTTGACTTTCGGTTTAAACTCAAATGGTCCAGCCACTGTTCGAAATGAATGTGGTTACGTGACCATAAATAGGTAGGTGATTAACCCTTAAAAGGGCACCTCCTAATTATCTCGTTTGCCTAGTTAATTGTCGTGTCAAACTATTAAGTTAAAAAGTCAAACTGACCAGAAATTGAAATAATAATTATAACTAACAATGCAGAGGTTATAAATTATGTTTATCACTCTAATAACTTGGTAATTATTATTAGAACATGTTTAAGCATGTTCAACCCGACAATTATCAGTTTAGGGTCGGTTCACAACCGAAAGTCGCAAAGGCTTAACTTTTGCTTTGACTTTGACTTTCAGTTCTGACCCGATTGAGCTTAATTCTTCCATGTTTTAAGCTTCCATTAGGATCACATTATGTTGTAGTATAACCCTCTGGAGTTATATTACCTGGTCCTTAGTATTCTGAATTATATGCTAATCTCCGTTAATATGCTTATAAATGCCCATTTTGCCCTTTTGACATATAAACGAGCTTTTTGAAAATGTGAGAGGACAAAAACCTTTATTACTGATATATAAGTATGTCCTGAAAATTTGACATCAGTTTCTGGTCTCAAACAGAAGTTATGCTCGATATCGTAAATTGAAGTTTTTTATTAATTAAATTACGCTATCTTGCATAAAGCATGTTTAAACATAGGTTTTGACCCAAAACTCATTACCTACTGTTAAGATATTATTTTTAGGGATTTTTGGAATTTTTGATCAGATTATAACCAGACCATATCATGGAGTTCTTGTGTAATTCGGTAAATGACGATAATACCCTTTTCATGCATAAAATGAGATTAACGAATGATTTGAATGCCAAACCTTTTCCTACAGATCTTATATATTAAATAAATTATTTTGAGCATTTAGAACTGATCAAAATCTCAGATTTCCATAAACATCTTAATTATCGTCGATTAGCGATTTTTACGCTAATTAGGTGCATAGTATGGTTTCAAACCATATTTAACACCTAGGACTTGTTACCTATCGAATTTTTAAATAAATCTTAATACTATTACAGTAGGTATAAGTTATGAACTCAAACTTTCAAAAATGTCCTTAAAAGCATATGTGAAATGATCAAAATACCCTTTCGGGGCATAGTTTTGTCAAAAATGGTAAACCTCACATATGAATAATATCTTACTGTTATAACAATATAAAATAAATATTTTTACTAAATGATTTAGACCAGAACCTCGGTTTACTATAAAATCTCTTTTATAAACATTAAAATGACCAAATTGCCCATACGGGACTTAAATTGGTTTTAAATACTTTTTGGGCATATATGTTAACATCCTACTGATGCATTAACATATTCTAAACATAATAACATATGAGACCTGTATATAATTCATTTGGTTACCCGTTATGCATTTATGCGTTCGGATCGGCTTATGTAACTAGTTTATATAAAATAGCCGAAACGGGTTTAACCTTATCATTAAATCTTCAAAATCCAGAATGTGTTTAGTTTACCCATATTATACAAGTATCCCAACTTGTCGGGTCTAAATCACATTCCATTCTGGTCTCCGCTTAATTAGCGTTTAGAACCGTTAAGTGTCTTTCAAACTAACCGGTCTAAGTCCTTGACTTAAATAAAGATCCGTTAGTATCCTAATAGGTTATTAAACCTTCCATACAGATTGAGTAGCTTCGGTAGAAGGTATTTTCATAAGGCTTTAGGAAATATACGGCTGAGTTACATCCTTGCACATCTAGCTCAGGTAAATACTTTTAACTTATTTTCCCTTATACGAGCTTGGGATACGGTATCATAATAATACCGCTTGGTCGGGTATGAAATCATTTAATCGGATTGTGAATAATAAATTTGCATAACCCGTTTTAATCTGTTTTGTTTGATAACATAAACATTGGGGGTTAATACGACCGTGTCCTGGATATCCTCGGCTCATTTCATTTGAAAATTGCCACGACCTATGCACGGGGTGTAGGCATACACCTGACAGATGCAAAAGCTAATATAACCCACATGTTGGGGATAACTCCTTTGTGGGTTCTATAAGTGGTGAGTCGGTTAATCATGACCGGCTTCCAAACCGGCCCCATATGTATGACAAACATATAAAGCTGTATACAAGATTATCTTAATAGTTGTCCCAAGTTACAAATGGTTTGTGCTTTGTGCACTTAAATAAGTTTTTATAAATGTTTTCAAATGAGTCAGTTAATTGTATTTACCAGTGTAAACTGACGTATTTTCCAAAGACTAAGTGACAGGTACCTCACGAAATTAGGCTGGAGCTATTCGGTGTCAAATAAGAGGATCTTGCAAATCCTTAGATGCCTGGAGTTTGTTATTTCAGTTTCTTGTATTTTATTTTTATGATCCGCCTGTGGATCTCTATTGCAACCAAGTCTGTATATTCTTTTATTTGGACACTCGGACACTATGGTTTGTAATAGTAATTATTCACCAAGCCTTCCGCTGTGCTATTATATTGTGTGTATTGACTATGATGATATCAACTACGTCATGATACTCCCCGCCTGGCCCACCGGTAATATGTGGAAATACCAGGGTGTGACAGGTTGGTATCAGAGCCAACATTGAGTGAATTAAACACCAGCCTTTTGTGTTTTATCTCAATGACACAATAAGCACATTCCTTAGACTTCCGAGTCTAGGCAAATGAGCTAGGATTATTCTTAATTTTCCTTTTGTCGTTTATGTTTTGTTTTACTTGTTTTGAGAGGTTTGCTAATTGAAAATGCCACCGCGCGTTCGAGGAAAAGGAAAAGGTCCTATGAGGGGAGGACCATCAAGCCATGCGGGACCCTCTCACAGGCACACTCCATCCGCGTCTTTTTCTAGCTCCGATTCGCGAGACCATTGGGGACATTCATTTGAGCCCGCGAGACACTCGGTCTCGTTAAGTTCTTCACCATCGTTTCACCCTTCCTTTGGGCCGCCTATTCAAGACGAGCCCCAACATTCTCACCTTTCTCACCATTCACACCATTCATACCACTCTTTACACTCCCATTCTTTTCATCATTCTGACTCCACTTATTCCCCGGCCCAATTTAACCCAAACGATTATATTAACGAGCAACTGGGTTTTAATCCTTTAGGACCCGAGGACTACTTCTCCCAAGATATGGAGATGGATGACGATCCTGATCCAGAACCGCCAACCGGGACACCAACTCACCCCATCAGCATATCCAGCGGTTCTCCTTACCAAGGGTCGCCATATCAAGGCCCGACCCATGGGCCGAATGGTGGAACAAGTTCGAATGGGAATTTACCCCTTCTTTTCATAATTCTCCACAATCTCCATTGGAGGAACCATATCTTCAAGCGGTTTCTCCACCGCCTTTACCCGTTGAGGAACCACCTCAACAACCACCATAACCACCTCTTGAACCACCTAGGCGAATGAGGAATGCACGGATGTCCGTGCTAGGGGGACCAAGATTTAGTTCCCCCCAAGCTTCAAGCACATACCCTCCTATTCCCAAAGATCTACAGATGGGTGGACCTTCACATGCGGTGTCGGAAAACGATCCCCCGCCAGTTACTTTTGCACCACCGCCACCGCCAGTGGGTTTTGAAAACCCAATACCAACATACCCAGCTTCATCTGGTATAACCCATTTGAATATCCAGCTCCTACGGATCATGGATATCTAGCCCCTGCCCAAGATCCATATCTTGAGGCAGCACAATTTAATGCACTTTATCCTTCACCATTTCCTCTAGTTTACCCAACTGGATATCCAGTGCAAGGGTATCAATACCCACCTTATCAACAACAACATCCTCCTCCTCAACAAATTCAAACTCAACAAATACTACAGAGGTTAGACCAGGTTAAGCAAAAAGCAGATGAAACAAACAAGAAGCATAACAAATTTCTAAAAGGCCTTGCGAACCTCATAAAGGGCAAAAAGAAGTAGAAGTTTGTTTTATTTTATTTTTATTGTAATTTCAATCAAGTCCCTACGTGGATATTTCATTTCTGTACTTAGTCCCTGCGTGGACTTATTTTCTTTTCTGTAGTCCCTACGTGGACAGTTTGTTATTTTAAGACCCGTTTAGGGCATTCTTGTAATAGTCTAGTATGTTAATGAAATTTCTTTTGGAAAATTTTTATATGTGTATTTTATTACATCATCTTGTCAATATCATTTCAATTTTCATTGATCTGCCAAAGAAATTTCAAAAGAAGCTCTTAAAGGGATAACCTAGCCAAAATATTAATGGCTATGATGGTATAACCTTTTTAAGACAATAATTCCTGGTTAACATCTGAAAACATGTTAACATTACTGGCTGCGTGACTTAAGAGACCACACTATCTTTCAAAAGTACTTGGATCTTTCCAAGTCACCTTCGTAGCCTATATGATCAATACGAATAATGGCTATTAAACATCAATATGATGTATACATCAAAACATCCAATTGAGATGTATGCCTATGGGCGAAGGTGTATTCATGACAATGATAGTTTTATGTTATAAACTTCTTGTCAAAAAGGCGATGAACTATGTTCAACCCTTAAAAATCACTGATTTGAGAGATCGTTGATTTGGTTTTAATTGTCCTTGTGACAAGCCTTTTTGTGCCATCTAAATGTCCTTCGAGACGAGCCTTGTGCTATATGAAAATGTCTTTTATGACATTGACAGTCGTGACTTATGTTCCCTGTCTAATAAATATAAAGGATTATATCCTACTTAATTGCCAATAAAGGTTCTTTGTAGCCTAGGCAAATCATGATCAAATAGATTCTTGCTTGTTATCTAAAAATGGTCTATATGGTTTAACAATACCATGGCCATCTAATCATCAATGCGACGATTCATTATTTAATCTAAATACATCATTATTGTTTGGTTTTAGTACTCAAATCATGGTTGGCTCTGACGAAGCAAACAGTCATCCTGTGGAAGGAAACAATAATACGAGAATAAATGTTACTGGTGCTGAATTACACGCGATGATTGATACAGCAGTTGCTCAAGCTGTAGACAAAATATTTAAAGAACCGAGTCATGTTCGGTCTAAGACTCAATCAAAGCCCCTATCGCATTCACTTACACTGAAAAAGGATGAGTCTCGTCACTCATCCAATCAAAAGAGTGAACCGCAGAGGAAGATTGTCCTCGATCAGACTCCCAGGTACAACAAAGGTTGTACCTATAAATATTTCATCTCTTGTAAACCAAGAGATTTCACGGGAGAAAAGGGAGCAATAGACTGTATGAAGTGGTTAGATGAAATGGAAACTGTGATTGATATCAGTGGCTGTGCTAGGGAGGACATCGTCAAGTTTGTGTCTCAGTCCTTCAAGGGCGACGCTCTAACATGGTGGAAAGCCTTGGTGCAATCCACTGGAAAGGTTCCTCTGTATAACCTTTCCTGGAATCAATTTGTTGATCTTGTGAAGGACACTTATTGTCCTCAGCATGAAGTTGAAAGAATAGAGACTGACTTCCTTACTCCGGTGATGAAGTATTTGGATTGCAGGTCGTATGTGACCAGTTTTAACTCATTGTCGAGACTTGTACCGTGTTTGGTCACCCCAGAACCCAAACGCATTACGCATTTTATCGGTGTTTTAGCCCCAGAGGTTAAAGGAAATGTCAATGCTTCTAAGCCTGCTACTTATAGATCTGCTGTAGATCTATCTTTGTCACTTACTCTCGATGTTGTAAGGAGTAGGGCAAAGAAAACCACCGATGAAGGGAAAAGAAAGAAGGAGGAAGACCAGTCCCATCAATCGAACAAGAAGAAGAAAGGGAACTCTGGTTCCAAAAAGGGGCAGTCAGGTGACAAGCACAGGTGTAAAACTTGTAACAAGAGGCACTTTGGAAAGTGCAATCAGGACCCACAAGCTAAACCTTGTGGGATCTGCAAGAAGAAAGGGCACAAGACTGTGGAGTGCCGAAACATTAAGTATGCAACCTGCTATGGTTGCAACGAAAAGGGGCACATTAAGACTAACTGCCCTAAAAATGCTAAGAAGCCTGATGAGGCAAAGAAAACCAATGCAAGGGTCTTTCATATGAATGCAAGGGAGGCGGTGAATGACGAGAACGTTATAACAGGTACCTTCCTCATTAATGATATTTATGCTAGAGTTTTATTTGATTCAGGTGCCGAATAAATATTTTGTAGACCATAAGTTTAGTAAGTTACTGAATCTGCCTATTAAAACTCTAGACATAAAATATGAGGTAGAACTCGCAGACGGTACCTTAGAAACAGCTTCGACACTTCTTGATGGATGCTTTATATCCATTAAGAATCATCCTATCCCGCTATCCCTCTTGCCAATGAAATTGGCTGGGTTTGATGTAGTTTTAGGCATGGATTGGTTATCGCATAATCAATTTACCCAACAATGTATCTATACTCAAAGCATCGAAGTGTCTAAAGAACAGATGTGTCATTTACATGGCACAAGTGACTATTGATGAACCGAAACCCAAGATTGAAGATATCCCAATTATTTCTGAATACCCTGATGTCTTTCCTGATGAATTACCTGGATTACCTCCTGAGAGGCAAGTCGAGTTCAGGATAGACATTCTGCCAGGATCTGCACCAATTGCACGAGCTCCTTATCGTTTAGCGCTTACTGAAATGAAGGAGCTCAGGACTCAATTGGATGACATACTGGAAAAGGGTTTCATACAACCCAGCTCTTCGCCTTGGGGAGCTCCTATATTGTTTGTGAAGAAGAAGAAAGATGGATCAATGCGTCTATGCATTGATTATCGAGAGCCAAATAAAGTAACGATCAAGAATCGTTATCCTTTGCCCAGGATCGACGGCTTATTCGACCAACTCCAAGGGGCAAGCTTCTTCTCAAAGATCGATTTGAGATCTGGATATCATCAACTCAAGGTTCAAACAGAAGATGTACCAAAGACAGCGTTCAGAACGAGGTATGGTCACTATGAGTTCTTAGTGATGCCTTTTGGGCTCACTAATGCACCTACAGCATTCATGGACCTCATGAATCGAGTCTGCAAGCCATACTTAGATAAGTTTGTCATTGTCTTTATAGACGACATACTTATTTATTCTCGTAGTCAAGACGACCACGAGAAACACCTTCGGTGTATCTTGGGATTTCTACAAAAGGAGAAGTTGTATGCTAAATTCTCCAAGTGTGAGTTTTGGCTTTGCGAAGTCCAATTTCTTGGACATGTTGTTAGCGAGCGTGGTATCCAAGTAGATCCTGCTAAAATAGAATCCATCATGAACTGGGAAGCGCCTAAGAAACCTATGGAGATTCGCAGCTTTCTGGGATTAGCTGGTTACTATAGAACGTTCATTGAGAACTTCTCGAGAATAGCTGCACCGCTAACTTCTCTGACCCGCAAGAATGTAAAGTTTGATTGGGGTCCTAAACAACAAGAATCCTTTGAGATTCTTAAACAGAAATTGAGCAATGCACCGATGTTGACATTGCCCGAAGGAATAGAAGAGTTTGTCGTGTACTGTGATGCATCACACACCGGTATGGGTTGTGTACTTATGCAGAGAGGCAAAGTGATTGCCTATGCATCACGACAGTTAAAAGTGCATGAAAAGAATTACACCACCCACGATTTGGAGTTGGGTGCCGTTGTCTTTGCACTTAAGTTGTGGAGACATTATTTATATGGAAGCAAATGTGTGATCTATTCGGATCACAAAAGTCTCTAACACTTATTCAATCAAAAGGATCTCAATATGAGACAGCGCCGTTGGATGGAGACTCTAAATGATTATGATTGCGAAATTCGCTACCATCTTGGAAAAGCGAATGTAGTCGCTGATGCTCTAAGCCGAAAGGAAAGAGTCAAACCTATAAGGATTAATGCCAAGAGCATTGAACTTAAGAATAGCTTGAATGAAAGGCTGTTAGCTGCTCAAAAGGAAGCTATATTGGAAGCTAACTTTCCAAGTAAAAAGTTAGGTGTAACTGCTGAACAGTTAGCACCTGGCAAGGATGGAATCCTTAGAATGAATGGAAGAATCTGGGTTCCTATCCATGGAGGACTTAGAGATATAATCCTCCAGGAAGCTCACAATTCCAGTTATTCAGTTCACCCTAGAGGTGACAAAATGTATCAAGATTTGAAAGCCTACTATTGGTGGATAGGTTTGAAGAAATCTATTGCCACACATGTAGCCAAATGTCTGACATGCGCTCAGATTAAAGCTGAACATCAAAACCCCTCAGGTTTGCTACAACAGCCTGAACTTCCCACATGGAAGTGGGAGATGGTAACCATGGATTTTATAACCAAGTTACCTAAAACAACGCATGGAAATGATGCTATATGGGTCATAGTTGACAGACTGACTAAGTCAGCACACTTCTTACCCATCAAGGAGACTCATAGCTCCGACAAGTTAGCTCAGTTGTACGTGGATAAGATTGTATCTCTCCATGGAGTGCCGGTATCTATTATATCCGATAGAGATACTAGATACACCTCTCACTTTTGGAAAAGCTTCCAACAATCATTAGGCACTCGTTTGAATTTTAGTACTGCTTACCATCCTCAAACAGATGGACAAAGTGAGCGTACAATTTAAACCTTGGAAGACATGCTTCGTGCAAGTGTTATTGATTTAGGCGGTAGCTGGGATGATCACCTACCGTTGATCGAGTTCTCTTATAATAATAGCTACCATACTAGCATTCAGGCTGCGCCTTTTGAGGCGCTGTATGGAAGGAAATGCAGAACGCCTGTTTGTTGGGCGGAAGTAGGAGAAGCTCAGTTATCAGGACTTGATATAGTCCTTGAAACAACAGACAAGATTGTCCAAATTCGTGATCGCCTGAAAGCTGCCAGGGATAGGCAGAAAAGTTATGCTGATAAGAGGCGAAAACCTCTAAAGTTTGAGGTAGGAGACAAAGTCTTACTAAAAGTATCACCCTGGAAAGGTGTGATGCGTTTTGGTAAGAAGGGCAAGTTAAGCCCGAGGTAAATTGGACCATTCAAGATTATCGAATGTGTCAGCAGTGTAGCTTACAAGCTAAACTTGCCTGAGGAGCTTAGTGGAATTCACAATGTGTTCCACATTTGTAACTTGAAGAAATGTCTAGCTGATGAATCGCTAGCTATGTCTTATAAAGACGTACAGATTGATGAAAGCCTGAGATTTGTTGAAAGACCTATACCGATCGAGGATCGACAGGTTAAAAAGCTCCGAAGGAAGGGCGTGCCTATAGTGAAAGTTAAATGGGATGCTCGTAGAGGCCCTGGATATACGTGGAAGTTGAGTCCACTATGCGACAGAAGTACCCTCACTTGTTCCAGTAAATCTCGGGGTCGAGATTTCTTTTAAGGGGGTGAGGATGTAACACCACGTAAAAACGTGTCCAATTATGTAAAGACACGTGTCCTAAACTCTAAATATGTGAAAGTTTGAGTTTAAAGGACTAAAGTTGTAAAACGATGAAATTAGGTATGCGAAGGTACTAAAAGTGTCAACATGCCAAACTTGTGCCTCTGAATGACCACACACGAAGAATATATTCTTAAACGAGTAATTAATTGGATATAAGAAGTTGTATGTGAAAATAATCGAAATATTATAAACGACAGGGTTAAACGTGTCAACATGTTAATTCTTACCTCTGAGTGGCCTTTTAACGAACCTGGGGCTTCGTAATATTCAAATATACTCTCAAGAAAAAGTGATATAAATTTCACAAGGTTTCGAGATCGTTGTGTGTTGTTTACGCAAATTCCCACGAATTAGGGTTTAAAGCGTCAACAAGGCGAAACTTATGTTTCCGGATATTGTTTAACGAAACCGGGCCAAACGGTGTTTGATTATACTCCCTAGATCATCTACAAACTAACTACAAGGGCCATTTGTGCTTAAAATGAAAGACATGAAGCTTAAAAAGGTGCAGGGACTGAACTTGTCAAAATTGAAACTCGTTTGGCTGGTAAACTTGGAGGTCGCGCTGCGCGACCATAAGGGCCATATGCCGTCGCGCGACGCGACGGCTCTGTTCCGGCAGAATAGTGTTGTCAGGTGCAGGTTTGATCCTTTCCTTGAGCTCCAAACAAGTTAATTCGAAACAAGGGCCTTGTTAATGGTTTTTACATACCACCAAGACACCTGGAGGCATCTGAATTCACCCTTATACACCTGGGATGATCTGGGACTATCTCATTTCACTATAAATAGGGCCTTAACTTCAGCATTTTCACTTGCACTTTCAATCAATTCACTCTCAACTCTCTAGCTTGTGTTCTGAGCATTTCTGGAGATTTCTGAATCAAGGGAAAGCTTGTTCTTGTAGAAAAGATAGCTAGGACCCTTTGTAAGTGTCTTAGCCCCCTTCTTTAGTTCAGTTTTTAGTTTAAAAACCAAAAAGTCAAAGTTATCGTAATCTGACTTTGACTTTCGGTTTAAACTCAAATGGTCCAGCCACTGTTCGAAATGAATGTGGTTATGTGACCATAATTAGGTAGGCGATTAACCCTTAAAAGGGCACCTCCTAATTATCTCGTTTGCCTAGTTAATTGTCGGGTCAAACTATTAAGTTAAAAAGTCAAACTGACCAGAAATTGAAATAATAATTATAACTAACAATGCAGAGGTTATAAATTATATTTTATCACTCTAATAACTTGGTAATTATTATTAGAACATGTTTAAGCATGCTCAACCCGACAATTATCAGTTTAGGGTCGGTTCACAACCGAAAGTCGCAAAGGCTTGACTTTTGCTTTGACTTTCAGTTCTGACCCGATTGAGCTTAATTCTTCCATGTTTTAAGCTTCCATTAGGACCACATTATGTTGTAGTATAACCCTCTGGAGTTATATTACCTGGTGCTTAGTATTCTGAATTATATATATGCTAATCTCCGTTAATATGCTTATAAATGCTCATTTTGCCCTTTTGAAATATAAACGAGATTTTTGAAAATGTGAGAGGACAAAAACCTTTACTATTGATATATAAGTATGTCCCGAAAATTTGACATCAGTTTCTGGTCTCAAACAGAAGTTATGCTCGATATCGTAAATTGAAGCTTTTTATTAATTAAATTACGCTATCTTGCATAAGGCATGTTTAAAAATAGGTTTTGACCCAAAACTCATTACCTACTGTTAAGATATTATTTTTAGGGATTTTTGGAATTTTTGATCAGATTATAACCTGACCATATCATGGAGTTCTTGTGTAATTCGGTAAATGACGATAATACCCTTTTCATGCATAAAATGAGATTAACGAATGATTTGAATGCCAAACCTTTTCCTGCTGATCTTATATATTAAACAAATTATTTTGACCATTTAAAACTGATCAAAATCTCAGATTTCCATAAACATCTTAATTATCGTCGATTAGCAATTTTTACGCTAATTAGGTGCATAGTATGGTTTCAAACCATATTTAACACCTATGACTTGTTACCTACTAAATTTTTAAATAAATCTTAATACTATTACAGTAGGTATAAGTCATGAACTCAGACTTCCAAAAATGTCCTTAAAAGCATATGTGAAATGACCAAAATACCCTCTCGGGGCATAGTTTGGTCAAAAATGGTAAACCTCACATATGAATAATATCTTACTATAATAACAACATAAAATAAATATTTTTACTAAATGTTTTAGACCAAAACCTCAGTTTACTATAAAATCTCTTTTATAAACATTAAAATGACCAAATTGCCCATACGGGACTTAAATTTGTTTTAAATACTTTTTAGGCATATATGTTAACACCCTACTGATGTATTAACATATTCTAAGCATAATAACATATGAGACCTGTATATAATTCATTTGGTTACCCGTTATGCATTTATGCGTTCGGATCGGTTTATGTAACTAGTTTACATAAAATAGCCGAAATGGGTTTAACCTTATCATTAAATCTTCAAAATCCAGAATGTGTTTAGTTTACCCATATTATACAAGTATCCCAACTTGTCGGGTCTAAATCATATTCCATTCTGGTCTCCGCTTAATCTAGCGTTTAGAACCGTTAAGTGTCTTTCAAACTAACCGGTCTAAGTCCTTGACTTAAATAAAGACCCGTTAGTATCCTAATAGGTTATTAAACCTTCCATACAGATTGAGTAGCTTCGGTAGAAGGTATTTTCATAAGGCTTTAGGAAATATACGGCTGAGTTACATCCTTACACATCTAGCTCAGGTAAATACTTTTAATTTATTTTCCCTTATACGGGCTTGGGATACGGTATCATAATAATACCGCTTGGTATGGTATGAAATCATTTAATCGGATTGTGATTTAATAAATTTGCATAACCTGTTTTAATCTGTTTTGTTTGATAACATAAACATTGGTGGTTAATACGACCGTGTCCTGGATATCCTCGGCTCATTTCATTTGAAAATGGCCACGACCTATGCACGGGGTGTAGGCATACACCTGGCAGATGCAAATGCTAATATAACCCACATGTTGGGGATAACTCCTTTGTGGGTTCTATAAGTGGTGAGTCAGTTAATCATGACCGGCTTCCAAACCGGCTCCATATGTATGACAAACATATAAAGCTGTATACAAGATTATCTTAATAGTTGTCCCAAGTTACAAATGGTTTGTGCTTTGTGCACTTAAATCAATTTTCATAAATGTTTTCAAATGAGTCAGTTAGTTGTATTTACCAGTGTAAACTGACGTATTTTCCAAAGACTAAGTGACAGGTACCACACGAAATTTGGCTGGAGCTATTCGGTGTCAAATAAGAGGATGTTGCAAATCCTTAGATGCCTGGAGTCTATTATTTCAGTTTCTTGTATTTTGTTTTTATGATGGGCCTGTGGATCTCTATTACAACCAAGTCTGTATATTCTTTTATTTGGACATTATAGTTTGTAATAGTAATTATTCACCAAGCCTTCCCTGTGCTATTATATTGTGTGTATTGACTATGATGATATCAACTACGTCACGATACTCCCCGCCGGGCCCACCGGTAATATGTGGAAATATCGGGGTGTGACACTTACTGCCATTATTACTTTTATTATCCGCTTCCTTAACCGTTTTAATAATATATGGCATTGCGTCTATAATCCCTTGTGCCACTATGTGTTGGATGGCATTGTTATCCACTTGGTTTCCATTGTTATTGTTATTCTGGTTATCGTTATTCTGGTTTTCCTGGTTCACTTCGTTGTCCATCTGAATTTTAAACATTTACCACATATTAATATTACAAAATAATATTTAATACAAGCAATCACACAACAAGCGTATTGATCAAAATCGTCGAACATTGCGACTTACTCTATTTTATGTTATGCATCCATATATATTACAATACAACTGAAATTGAAATTACACTACTATTAGGCATCTGTAGTTATTGACTAGATTATTTTTTTTTCAAACATACACACATATTATATTATTATTATTATTATTATTATTATTATTACTGGTATGGGTTCATCCAGAACTCCATATTACGCTCGTTATACTTCCAGACGAGTCGTTCTCCTATCTGCCTCATCCTCTCGCTTCCTTCTAAAATCTCATCACCAAAGGTTCGGAGTTCTTGCACATTTTCAGCGTTCACTGGTGGTGTAGGGGCTGGTACTGGGTTTGGGAATTGGGGCATGGGTTCTTGGTAAGGGTATGGGTTCTCTAGAATTTCCCTAATGTATTGGTCATTATCATAGTAGGGATCTAGAGGGTCCAGGTCTGGGTAGGCTGCTAGGTTTGGCATGGGTTCGTCTTCTGGTATTGGGTAACGTTGCTGGTAATCCCTATGGTTGTCAAACCACGGGTCGTAGTCTGGGTCTGAGGGATTGGGTGCTGGTATTCTAGGTATCTCAGCTGGGTCAATGTCAGCCATTGGGACTTGGTTTTCTGAGTTGGCTTCAATTTCCATTGGTTGTGTGGGGAACAGTGGTAACGGCTGGGGTGCTATGAGTTGCTCTAAATTAGGGTCTGCAGCTGTAGTTGCTAAAATATGAAAGTTTGCTAGACTCCTATTGAGTATATCCTGAGTGTGGGCATCAGTTTCTCTCTTAGTGGCTGCTAAAGCTCGCTGTTGTTGTAACTTTTTCATCCTATTTCTACATTCATGCGCTCATCTGCTGAACCATCCTCTCTTCTTGGGAGGGAATGGCTCTTCAGATTGGGCCTTGAACACGAATATCCCATCTTCGTTGTCAGCCGAATACCCTGAGAGGGTAGGCTGTGAAGAGGTGCCTTCGTCCCTAGGTGAGCTGGACAACTGACGGTAAGCGTCGAAAGGTCCTTGGTCGCTCATACTGTAAACTAACAAATAGTCAAATAACACACAACAATAATATACAGATATGCACGTAGTTCCGTTATAATTTCCTAACAAAATGAATAAATTTTGGTGTCAGCAGAACACTTCTGTGGCTGAATCAGTGGCTTAGCTCTGATGCCACCTTCTGTCACAACCCCCGCCCTCTATCTGTCCCGGGAACGGGCGGCCACGAGATCAGTTATGGTGGTATCGATGTTTATCAATTTTGGCAGCGGAAATTTCATCAGGACCGTAGTTAGGAAATATTTTATCAGAGTAAAATACCACGCTTTTATAATATTAAACATATGGGAAAATCCCAAGTTTTCATTACGCACATTTTCATAAGGATAAACCCTATTTTATTTAAATAAAACATCTCTTTATTTAGGTAACTTTTATAGCCACTTTTCCAAGCCTTTAGTGTTGTCCAGCTGGCTTCTATTTGGCTTTCACATTTTGTTACCTGAAACGCGTTTAAAAACATTTTGCCAGTGAGAAATACTGGTGAGTGAATCCCAGTTTAATCAAGAAGAGTTTTATCAATTCACAGTATTGTGAGCGATTACAATGTTTATATCTACACAATTACTCATTCAGTACTGTCAATCCTGACTGGTGGGTCATATTACACATTGGCTAACTCTTAGTCCAATGGTAACGTGTTCCACATTTTGTATACAAAACCCCAACACACCGGCAGTAATTGAAGAATTACAAAGACTCAATCACTGCTAATCACTTTGTAAAATATTTAAGGTTTTGTAAAAATAGTTTACAAAAAGGTTTACAAAAAGGAGATTACTCACATTGTTGTCTTAGGATTTTCCTTTAGGGTTTCCTGGTGATTATCTATTAATTATACAATGCACACGCGTTAGTATAATAACCCAATATTTACATTAGTAATACCCTCCCCGAGACAGAATTCCAACGACTACGTTGGGCAGAACCTCGACAGCCTTTACGGAACCTTAAATCAACCGGGTAGCGTATCTAATACATAACCCGGGGTTATGATACTTACAACGAGGCAGAACTTCGTTATTAAGGGGGTATTATGCCCGGAGATTATAATAGCTATGCAGAAAATTGAGAGAGAAAGAAAGTTGTGAGCGATTTCAAATGAACGGCGGAATGCATATATTTATAGGGCCTGGTCGACGGTTTTTCGCGCCCCATGTAAGAGGAGGAGAGGGCCTACGTGGCCCGCGAGCTACGATGGGTAGGCCCTAGCTTGTCCGGGTCACCCCACTAGGCTTGACACGATTGTGCCACGTGTAGGCACCGTGCTTTGCCTCGTAGCCAGGCACTCGCGGCCCGCGACCGCTCATGGGGTATCTGTCGCGCCCTGCGACGACCCATTAAATTTCGTTTTTAATTAATTTTTATAAAAATAAAGGTATTTTAGAGCCAAATTTCATATACGGGGTGTATTTTAGGTTCTTTAGGGATATTTTAAATATCTTATAGGTGTCGGAAATATTTTAGGAGGGTTGTTATACTGCCACTTTTGCAACACTAAAACACTCTCAAACTCTCTCCAAATCGCAGATGATTCCATAAGTTCGAGTAGAAATACCAACATTTATAAAAGTGAGCATAACTCACTCATTTCTTATCCGATTCACTCGATTCTTTTTCCTACTTCTTTGTATTGACCTTAGCTACGTTTTCATTAGTTTTACCTAGAAAACCAGGCCCTGGAATGTCGCCAAAAGGGCTCAAAAGTTGACTGATTTTTCTGTTCTTGATTCAAACTTTGATAAACTTGATTAAACTTGAGGAAACTCATCTCAAACCTATGTCCTTATGCTTATAACCACATCTATGGTTAGTTAGGCTTAAAAAAAAGGTTGAGACATGTAAAATCAGAGGTGCAAACCTCACAAACTTTCTATTTTGGTCAAGGGTTTAAACCCATAAGTGATGTTCAAGCCTTAAGCTTGATGAATGTGTGATTAAGGATTAGCTTGGGCTATCCTACTTGAAAATCCACACGTTTCTTGATGTTTTCTCCTAGATTAGTTGTTCTTATTCCATTATTACTTGTAAGTTCATGACCCTCCTTGAATGTTCATAACATCAAGTGTAGTGGTAAACATCTAGAGGTACCTAAATGGAAGACTTGTTCTGTGACAACCCGAGTTTTCAAGGTCTCTACTCGATTTAACCTCGTACTTATTTGCAAGTGCGTTTTATAAATATTTGATGTGTAATACATGTGTTGTGTAAATGATTGTATACATGATATGTGTATGAATGCTATGAACATATTGGTTGGATTATTGGATTTTATAATGTAAAACAAATGTTAGAGTTCTTGCCGAAAACACCCTCACCCAGCCGAAAATACTTCCTGATGAAAACACTTATGTGTTTTCGTCCTCTTGTGGCCGACGAAATCAAACTGGGCTTTAGGCCCAGTAGTGAATCACATATATTATCACAACCTTTACGAGAGTTATATTTAGAAAACCCTAGACACCTATCACACTCTCTCTCGTTTGTTTTGCAAACCCGACGGCAGCCCTTCCCCTATTCGAAGCTAAAGTTCTTCTTGTTTGATCACCCTTTGTGCAGTTAGTGTTAACCTTTAACCGATTGTTTGAATTAAAGCAATTGTTTAAGCGATTTGTTTATTATCATAACTATGATTTCTGTATGAACGTAAGATTGGATGATGTTATGTATGTATATACATGTTATTGTTCACAACTGTTATGTATATTGGATGAAATGGTCGACCGTGTGTGTCTGCTAGTGATAACCGGAATGATATTAATGTGTTAGTGAATGAGCTGCAAATTGATTTATAGTCTTGGCCTTACAATGATTAAATAGTTTGTATATTTACATATCAATGGTCTGAATAAATGGTTGTGTGGATAAGTAATGACAATCGGTGGTGAGGGCCCATAGAGTGAAAATACATGGTTGCACAAAGATTGAAAATTCTGAATATGTATTTGGTGGCCATGTGCGATCAGACATAATCATGTGGGCATTTAATGAGTTGTCAATAGGAATATAGGTGATTTAGATTGGTTGTGCATAATGATTTTATGAGTGGATCGTGTTGAAACTGTTGGTGATGATTAGGGATTCTTGTTATACGTAACTGATGATGATGATGATGATTGATGGAGCCGACAAAAACACCCCCCATCCAACGAAAACACTATCCCGACGAAAACACATTGGGATTTTGTAACCCAAATGTGTTTACGTCAACAAGAGATTTCGGCTACCAAGTGATTTCGCCCAAAGTGTTTTCGGCCCAATGTCTGTAACTTGTATGTAAATCTGTTATTTTATTAACTCGGTTAGTCTATAAATATGTTAAGTATATGAACCTCTTCTGAGCTTGTAACTTTGTTAAGTTATTGACACTGTTAAAACATGTTAACTTTGTTAAGATGGGAACCCTCTGTTAACCCTGTTAATTAATTAACCTTGTTAGCCAATTAACTCTGTTAACTTTATTAGACTCTGTTAAAGGATGCAACTCTGTTAAGTGTATGATTGGATAGTTATATTAGAATAAACTGCAAAAGACATTGATGTGGTACATGGACTGTATGGATGCGATTAACTATTTGCGTTGCATGATGATTAACTGCCAAACACACTATGTGACATTAGAATACATGTGAAACTTTACGAACTTGAACTTGAACTGATTTAATATACATGCCTACTCTAGGACTTGATTGATTATTTGCAAGCACTTAACTTAGCATACCGAGCAAACCAAGGTGAGTTCACACTCTTACCAAGGCATGGGATTCCCGGGGTTGGGAATGGGTTTGGATGATTACTTATGCTTAAATTGTTATCGGAATTACATACCATAGGCCTTGGGAGAGGAAGGTTATTGGTAGGTACTGCTAGACTAGTGATACATATACTTCTCTTCGCACACACGCCGGGAATGGCTGCGATAATGGAACTAATCTTCGCACACATGCCTGGAAAGGCTGCGAACCATACTCTAAACTTTGCACACATGCCGGGTGGGCTGCGATACAAATATACCTAGTCTAGAAAACTTGGGAAACACACCACAATCTTCGCACACATGTCTAGGAGACTGCGATTCAAGTACATACGATATATTGGTTACTAAACGAACATATGGTTTACAATACAATTACTATAACTGAACAACCAACTGTGAACTCGCTCAACTAGTTGTTGACTCTCTGTTCAGTTATGCTTCCGCTAAACTTAAGACTCTTTAAACTTAAGACTTGTGTTGGATTTTCATACTATGCTTCCGCTACTTATACTATGTTTTGATGGAACACCAATTGTATTGTGATGGATTACATTTAGTTTTACTTATTACCTATATGTTCAATATGATTGGTGGCTTGATCCTGGTCATGTCACGCCTCCAAGCGGTGGTACTCCGCGTGTGGATTTTGGGGGTGTGACATGTTCTTCCTACTTCCTACCTCCTACATGACTTCCATGATACAAAGAGGTTCCTAAATGGTGGATTTATCCTCCTACCTCCTACTTGACCTATATGATATAATATACACTACATACTACTTATATGTATATTCCAAATAATCGAACCTTTGATGACGAATTTGTGTTCATTTGTCAAGGTGTTTGATTACATCATCTAAAACATTATGTGTTAAAGATGATTACTTTTGCATATGTACTTTCCATATTCCTTTTAAATTCCGAATCTCGACTCTAAACATACCTTGAACTTTAACCCTTATACATTTGTCCTCCCAATCTCATATACTCGTCAACACTTGGATAATCGGGAGAATTAACAATATTGTGAGTATACTTGACCCATTTTACCGTTTTCACACTTTTGGGTGTAACATGTTTTTTATATACAAAACACACTTAGTATACTTATTCTTATGCAAATACACAAACAAACAATCCATTACATGCTTACTATTTGTTATGCTTGATTCGTGTTTTCTGGGTGATTCTTATGTGATGAACTTGTCATTAGCTTCGTACAAGCCTCCACTTAACATGTATAGCGCTATAGGAGTAACACACCACCCGTGAATGAGAGGTCATGTTAGGTTTATTCATTCATACTTGCGTAAACAGAGGGTTGACTTGTAAATCGCATGCCAGTTTATACGTTAATCTTGATAACTAGGTTTGCCAGTGAATTGTTCCTTATTATTTTATTACTTATATACTACGCACCAAACTTGTATGCTCGCCAATACTTTTGTATTGAGCTACACTTTTAAAACATGTTGTAGGTTTAGCGATGATGTTGGTGATACAGGGAATCTAGTAGGATGCTTAGATACACACTTTAAACTTGTATCTTATTGTATTGTTTTTTCGTTATTTATGTTGTATTTGTTTCAAATCCTTGTAATTGACACTTTAGAAATGGAATGAACTTATTATTTAAATACTTGTCACAATTATTAGCGTTATGATGTCTCGAGCAATCTATTTCGTCTCACTCCGATGTTTCCGCCATCGGTTGGGGTGTAGCAGATTGGTATCAGAGCCATAACTATAGGGAATTAGGAAAATTGCCATGCTTTTTACCTAGTCTATAGTTTTAGAGCCTTATTTTTATGTTTTGCTCGAAACTACTTGCATCATACTCTATTGCTTTTTATTCATTCTCTTTTGATCTTTTAACCATATATGCCATTTACACATGCTATTCTTGTGTGTTAATAGTTGCTTTATTATGTGTTAATACTTGTTGTATTGTCCCATTATTTATGTGCTATTATTGATATGTTTTCTTATGTGTTTATACTTGTTTATTTATTCCTTTAACTTACGCCTTTCCTAAGTTATTTTATTCGATTTATACTAAACTCGAAAACACTCCTAATACACAAACGAGACAACTTCACCAAAATAGGCGTGAAACCCACAATTTGGTGAACGACTCTCAACCCACCTATTCTTTTTACACGAAATTCGTCATCAAGTTAGGAGTGAAATCCTCACCTTGATGTAGAATTTCCATTTCAAATTCTAGTGGACCCTCGTCTAAGTGTTGAAATTTAAAATTTTGACCCGACGAGTACCAACCACACTTAGGATACGAAATCATCAAGTTAGGGGTGAAACCCGCACCTTGTCAACTAGTTCCACTCCTTGATTTTCTCATAAATCCCGCCAAGTCTCGGAATTTAGATTGATTTGGGACATGTAGTAACCGGAAGGGTAAATACCTTTAACCGACTTGTCGACGAGAGTATTTCACCTATTAGGCCAAAGCATGCTCCTCAAATTCGAAAGACTTTTCGACCACTTTGGTTAGTCAACGTTCCGTTTTGGAACCATCCAAGTTTTAATCGAACTTACGTTTTATTGATTTCGATCTTTTATGATACAATCCTCTCTTTTCAATTTCGAACTATTTATGAGATTTCACTTTTACACATGCATTATACTAATACTTTTCATATGATTATACGATGTAACTTTATTTATATTCCTTGTAACAAAAATGGAGACATATCACCAAGATAGGAGTGATTTCCTTACCTTGACGGCTAACTCCGTTTCCTTTTTCATCTTACAACGACCTCACCAACGAGTTAGGGGTGATTCCCTCACTTAGGTGATCGTTACCAAGACCTTCTTTTAATAGACTTTATTATGTACACGCTATCATATTTATACCCAAATTGATTATTATTAATCAAATTCTTATACATCTCAACATGCATTATTTATTTAAACTTACTTCTTAACCCACAACCTATTTTCACATTCACTCGCATCCACGAGATTCTTAATATTACCATAAACGCTCATTTCTTGATTTTCAAAATTTCCCGAAATGCTACTTATCAATTTAGTCGGCCTAATAAACCCATTGCCCACAAAATTTCTTATTCCACGTAATTACTAAAACTCATCTCGCATCATTAAACTAAAGATCGTTATTTTTCAATTGAGAGTCAAACCAACCTTCCATACAAAATATTACAAATATTATTCGATCGTTTACCAAAACTCTTTTTCAAAATCAAAAAAGTATTTTATTAAGAAAACTTTTCACGATCACTAAGCTCATATACCAAATTCCTTTTATAAGGATCAACGTTTTCATAAGAACCTCCAAAATTCAAAGTTCTTATTTTGAAACAAACCCATTATTTTCAAAAACTTTTCCTACAATTCGTCATTCAAATTTCAAAACACGTGGGCAAGAAGACTTCATGGGGACTGACGATCTTCAACTTATGTAAATTTTTCTTTTTAAACAAAAGTAGCATTTCCATTCATTACAAAATACGTTATGCATAACCAACAAGTACTTTACATTCTCTTACATTTACAAACTACATTATACCTTTCAAATCAAACTCAATCTATTTTCGATTTCGATAAACTCAACATTTCGCTTGAACAACTATACATGTATATCATCATACACGTTTTAGTCGATATCTCGCGACAATTTCTTTATATCGTTCGTATTTACATACTCAACTTTTTAAACGCTTTTATATGCTTAAATCCGTTATGTTCCAACATATACTACATACGTAATCCTTATTATTCATACTTGCACTCATACACATACCCATGACAATACGTTTTATGCTTATACTTATACCCATACTCCTACTACTCATAGGTTTTATGTTTATACTCATACTTACATGCATATTCATACTTAAACTTATACTTATGCTCATACTTTCATTCATACTCATACATTCGTACCCGTACGCGAGTGAAATCCAAGGGATTCGCTCACGTGGGTCCCATACATACTTAAGCATGGACTTGCTTATATACTACATATACGTACTCATTCTTATTTCCAAATACCTTAATTCATATGCAACTAGTACAAGCTATGCGGATCATGCGACGATCGGTATAATCGCGGGTGCACACGGGATTATAGTGATAGGCGTATGAAAACCATAGAGTGTACTACTGTGTATGGTAAGACACGGAACGTAACATGACGAGAATAACGAAACGGACGTAACGTGGTCTAAACATGGTGGATACGCCGCTGGTACTTCCTATATATAAGTGTTTTCACCATATTACCAAACTTTCGTAAAACGTCCCAGGAGAAATTCGGTGTTTTGCAGATCTTTTAGACCTAATACAAACTTTAATAACTCACAAACGCATTATATCCAATTATCCATGACGAGACCTTATTCTCAACACTCATATTCGCATTGTATCCAACCTTCAAACCATTCTTGTACTCGCATTCACCTACTAGATCGTTTGTCCACTCTCATACCTCCGTTGTTCCCAGATATTCTTTGGTTTTTATACAAACCTCATTTACAAGAAATTGGTTTAAACGCTTGAAACCTAAAATACTTTTGCTTTTAAAGCTTTCTTACAACCTACGAAGCAACCACACTTTTCATCAAAATGCATACCATTTTATACGAAAGTTTTCTTTCTTAGATAGCATATTTTAAAATACCTCTCCATTTGGATTATTTAAACTTGTTTAAGCCCATTTTGCCTATACACACATACACGTTTTACTTATGATTAATGTCTCAAAACTTATTTTCAACAAACTCTTTTCACAACCCTATCCATTCGTTCCTCAACGATTTTATACATCCTTCCCAACACGTCTCAAACTTCAAAATCTCAATTTTAGTCAATCATTCTTTTTAACCAAAATGCCTTTTTCAAAGTCTTCCTCTTGAATAAATTTCGGGACGAAATTTCCTAAAGGAGGGGGGACTGTAATGCCCTGCTTTTCCGTACTTTCCCTAATTAGAAAACTTGTCGTATATTTCTACTTTCGGAAATCCATCTCCTTTGTAATCGTAATTCATTTCAAGCCATTGTAAATCCGAGACTTCGGTTGTAGTAAAAAAAATTGAACGTATATGAAATTCATGTTGTTTATACTTAATGCATACTTACGAAGATTAACTCGCAAACAACTACCATGTGTTCGTGATTCTTAAACAAACATTGGTCACATTTTGCAAGACGCAAATTCATGTTCTTTACGCTTATTTGATACCTCAAGTCACATGTCGTACATACTTATTATATTGGTTCGTTACACATACTTATGCATAACATATTTTTTTTACTCTTACTTTAATTCATGTTTAATATACCTTTAGGCCTTGATACATGTTCAATACACACTAGACATTGTAGGACATGTTAACCATATATAAAATACATCTTATTTATATATTTTACATCATTTAAACAAAAAAATATATATAAAAGCTGCCAAACAGCCCTTGCAATTCAGCCATAAATTGCTGAATTATCTCTTTTTTTATTGCTTAAACTCTCACCTACTTGTATTAAATGCCAACCCAACTTAACCCTAATCCTTCCCCCTATAAATACCACTTATAACCAGCCTCCCTACCACTTTTGCAACACTAAAACACTCTCAAACTCTCTCCAAATCGCAGATGATTCCATAAGTTTGAGTAGAAATACCAACATTCACAAAAGTGAGCATAACTCGCTCATTTTTTATCTGATTCACTCGATTCTTTTTCCTACTTCTTTGTATTGACCTTAGCTACGTTTCCACTGGTTTTCCCTGGAATGTTGCCAAAAGGGCTCCAAAGTTGACTGATTTTTCTGTTCTTTATTCAAACTTTGATAAACTTGATTAAACTTGAGGAAACTCATCTCAAACCTATGTCCTTATGCTTATAACCACATCTATGGTTAGTTAGGCTTAAAAACAAAGTTGAGACATGTAAAATCAGAGGTGCAAACCTCACAAACTTTCTGTTTTGGTCAAGGGTTTAAACCCATAAGTGATGTTCAAGCCTTAAGCTTGATGAATGTGTGATTTAGGATTAGCTTGGGCTATCCTACTTGAAAATCCACACATTGCTTGATGTTTTCTCTTAGATTAGTTGTTCTTATTCCATTATTACTTGTAAGTTCATGACCCTCCTTGAATGTTCATAACATCAAGTGTAGTGGTGAACATCTAGAGGTACCTAAATGGAAGACTTGTTCTTTCTACCTCCTACATGACTTCCATGATACAAAGAGGTTCCTAAATGGTGGATTTATCCTCCTACCTCCTATTTGACCTATATGATATAATATACACTACATGCTACTTATATGTATATTCCAAATAATCGAACCTTTGATGACGAATTTGTGTTCATTTGTCAAGGTGTTTGATTACATCATCTAAAACATTGTGTTAAAGATGATTACTTTTGCATATGTACTTTCCATATTCCTTTTAAATTCCGAATATCGACTCTAAACATACCTTGAACTTTAACCCTTATACATTTATCCTCCCAATCTCATACACTCGTCAACACTTGGATAATCGGAAGAATTAGCAATATTGTGAGTATACTTGACCCATTTTACCGTTTTGACACTTTTGGGTGTAACATGTTTTTTATATACAAAACACACTTAGTATACATATTCTTATGCAAATACACAAACAAACAATCCAATACATGCTTACTATTTGTTATGCTTGATTCGTGTTTTCTGGGTGATTCTTATGTGATGAACTTGTCATTAGCTTCGTACAAGCCTCCACTTAACATGTATAGCGCTATAGGAGTAACGCACCACCCGTGAACGAGAGGTCATGTTAGGTTTATTCATTCATACTTGGGTAAACAGAGGGTTGACTTGTAAATCGCATGCCAGTTTATACGTTAATCTTGATAACTAGATTTACCATGTGGATTGTTCCTTATTATTTTATTACTTATATACTACGCAACAAACTTGTATGCTCGCCAATACTTTTGTATTGAGCTACACTTTTAAAACATGTTGCAGGTTTAGCGATGATGTTGGTGATGTAGGGAATCTAGTAGGATGCTTAGATACACACTTTAAACTTGTAGTCTTATTGTATTGTTTTTTCGTTATTTATGTTGTATTTGTTTCAAATCCTTGTAATTGACACTTTAGAAATGGAATGAACTTATTATTTAAATACTTGTCACAATTATTAGCGTTATGATGTCTCGAGCAATCTATTTCGTCTCACTCCGATGTTTCCGCCATCGGTTAGGGTGTGACATGTTTCAATTAGTTACAATTATAGATTATAGAGTAAATTACAAAAATCGTCCCTGAGGTTTGGACATGTTTGTCAGTTTAATCTAAAACAACTTTTGGGAAATTTTGTCATTTTCATCCAAACGTCTAACTTTTTTTTGCCAAAAGTGTTCCTGAGATTTGAGATTTTTTTGTCATTTTCATCCACATTTCTAACAGAAAAAATAAAGCTAATTAAATGTTTGGATGAAAATGGCAGAAGGTCTCAAAAGTTAAGGAAAATATGGTATAAAAAATTGTTTTGGATGAAACTGACAAACATGCCCAAACCTCATGGACGATTTTAGCAATTTACTCTAGATTATATTTTAAAAGGTCATTGTATTTAGTAAATGTATTTATTAAGATTTATGATTTGTAATCACATTTGAAAGGAAATGATCTGCACAAAAAGGAAAGTCTAATTACTTCAAATTAGTGAGAAAAGAAGAGCAACAAAAGTCGTGTGTTTTCCCTCCTAAAACAAAACAATAAGAAGTATAATAATGACACATGATAATTAATGGCTTAAGAGAATGTCATGTGACCTAAGATGGTTTTGATTTTTTATAATTTATAGATTTTATAACTTTTAAATCTTTATTAATTGTCATGTATAATTGGTAAATATTTATTATGTTTTAGTTTACAAATGGCTAATGACATCCGACATACAAAATCTTTACATAAATTAATGGTTTTAAGAGCATTCGCATCCCCCTCTACTATTTTTACCGTAAAATTTAACTATAAATCACACTTTTTAAAACATGTCTCTTATTTTAAAAACTTTCCTACATCCCATCCATCATACCTATCTTTAAATCCTTTTTTATTTATTTTTTCTCTTTCTTTTTATTATTTATTTCTCTTTATATACATACATGTATGTGGGTGTGTAAGTAGGGCTGTAAACAAACTGAACGTTCAATGAACAATTCATGAACTGTTCAGCACGAAGTTCATTTATGTTCGTTCATTTAATAAATGAATGGATATGAACAAGAAATTTCGTTCGATTAGTTAAATGAACGAACACGAAACAGAGGTCTCGTTCATTCAATTGTGCTTGTGAACATTCGGTGACATGTTCATGAATAGTTGTTCATGTTCGTTTACTTATGTTCTTAACTAAATATTTGTGTACATTTATTTATTTTATCTAAATTTTTCATAATAGGAAACCCTATTCCCACCTTTTTATGTATATGTTTCCTTTGTTTTTTCTCATTATTCACATCGATAAATACTATTAACATCCGTTCTACGATTAGGGCTTCAAGTTCTAGCATTTATCCCTCCGCCATTCACCTCTAGCCCTCGCTAAATTAATTTGTGTTTGTTTGTGTTCATGAACACATTCATTTCTATACTGAATGAACATGAACAAAATGTCTTGTTCGGTAAGTGTTCATGAACTGTTCATAAGCACATTATTTCTTTAGCGAACGAACACAAACAAGGTGTGTTTACAACCCTATGTGTAAGAGATATGATTAGGGCTACAAACGAACCGAACAAACACAAACAGGACCTTGTTCGTGTTCATTTGTTAAGAAATATATGTGTTCGTGAACCGTTCACGAACACTTATTGAACGAGATTTTGTGTTCGTGTTCGTTTGTTAAGGAAATGAACTTGTTCGTGTTTGTTTGTTAATTTTAGGCAACGAACAAAAACCAACGTTGACGAACATAAATGAGCACAAACTAATGTTCATGAACACAAATGGAAACAAACGAACACAAACAATCGTTCATGAATAGAATATATAATACACTAACACTTATTAGATATTAAATTTGTCAGAATTTTGAAGTATTTAAATAAATATAAAAACTAAAAACACCAATGAACTATTGAACACAAATGAACACGTTACCAAACGTTCACGAACATAAACAAACGAACACGACTCTTGTCATGTTTGTTCATTTAATTAAACGAACAAAATTTCTTGTTCATGTTCGTTTGTTTAATAAACGAACGAACACAAACGAACTTCCCGCCGAATGGTTCACAAACTGTTCGCCGAATGTTTGGTTCATTTACAGCCCTAGATATGATATAAGGGTGAATAGTAGTTTTTCAAATTTTAGGGGAATGTGTGGGTTTTTGTTAAATTTTAGTGGGTGTAGATAAAGATAGTGGATGGGTTGGTTGTGGTGATGTCTTTGTTAAATTTTTAAATTTTGAAGATGGGGTAAAGGATGGTGGAGGGGATTCGAATGCTCTAACAAGTTTATCTATTCAACCCATGTATTACATGAGTTTCTAACCTGGTTTATAGTAGATGAATATGAAAGACTATTGGTATACACTCATAACAAGGTAGGATGACTGAATATTGGTATTGTACAGACTAAACATACACGATACAATATTCAATTTTGAATTTAGCTAAAATTTGGTATTGTAATATGAGGTATGGTACTGATTTGGGACTTTTAACGGTATTGTACCATACCGGTATCGACCAACCATATACAGTACCGTATTCGATTTTGGTTATAATTATTGAATTCAGTATCCGTATTATGTGATATGGTATTGGTTTGGTCCGACACCAGCATCGATCATATCTCTATAGCAAGGACATTTTATGTGAGTTTTGAGCATTGTTCTCGTACCAAGGCCAAATTTTGTGGACCCACGGCCAACCATTTGCCTTTATTTATGTCAAAATGTCATGTTTTGATATTTTAATATTTTTTTGAAATTAATTCTCCTTGTATTCACTTAGCATTTTCGTTAAACGTGCGTGTATGCTATGTGGTTTCAGGCTGCAAACCCAGGTTCATGACGGTAGGCTTCTTGTTCCATATACATGGACTTATGTTTGATTTTGTGATCAAAATGAGTTACGGTGTCACTAACAATGGTGTATGGAAGTCTTACCCGACATATGATGTCTCTCTAGGTGATTCCTATATGTATCATACATCGTGTTAACATGTTTAGTAGCCCGTCATTACTAGGAGGTATCTAAACCATCCTAATACATACGAGAAAGGACAACAAGGTCCATGCCCCGCTTGTTGAAGATCTGAAGACTTGAAATTGAGATCAAGTATCTCACATTAGATCATACATACGGGAGTTTGCCTTGCAAATATTATTGAGGTACACATTTAATATAGGTTACACCTTAACAATGAGTAGGCTTAGTTTCATTCCTCTTCCTCGAGAGGATTATCATCATAGTAGTGACTTAGGGGGCATATACATGGTCACCTTTGTTTTACCTTACAGTGTTTTTACTTTTTGTATAAGGTCATGGACTCAACAAAATTTGATGGATGATTAAATCTCTTGGATTGAGGAATAGTATATTTCGCCTTTAAATATCTCTTATTTAGGTTGCTCTAAAGCGAACGAGGAATAAGATATGTGTGTTAAATGTTAGGCCATGATGTTAGATATAAACCTTGATGATAAAGTCACCCATGAGAAGGATGTAAGTATTAAGTACTAAGATATGACAAAAGATTTATGCAATATACCTTAGATAGTAACCATTGCCTCCCTTAAATGATTAGTTATAAGGCTGTAATTTTAGACATAGACACGAAAACACGACTTGAAATGACACGACCTTAAAAGGTTCTTATTTAACCCTTAATAGGTTTTGTGTATTAAATAGGCCGACTCGATAAGACCTGTTAATTTTTCGTATCTAAACAGGTTAAGTACCCATTAAGACATGTTAATAATTTTCATTTGAAAGAAATTGGAAGTGGGTTGGGTTTTGATATACACGGTCTGAACAAAGGAAAAACATAACCCTAATTTTGAAACATCAAACATCGCAGCTCGCACACCTGTCTCTCTCCCTCTCTCTCTCAACTCCACGTCTCAATGGTCGGCATCCACACTCCACTCCTCCAGGGCATGTTCTTAACATGTCGTGTTTGTCTTTTGACATGTCGTATGCTACCCTAGTAAGTTTTTTTGTGTCTTAACAGATCGTGTTCGTGTAACCTGTTTATAATCAATTTTGTGTTCGTGTTTGGACAAAACTAACATGATTAGATTTTGTGTTGTGTTTTGTTTTGTTTGTGTTTACATGTTTCGTGGCCGTGTCTTAATAGGCCATGTCTGACACACTATGTCAACCCTAATTAGTTATGGCATTCAGACACAAGCAACTTATGTTGAATATAATACCTATTAGCCATTTCTTGGGCCATGCATAATAGGTATTATAGGGGCGTGAATGAGTTTGATAACACTTCAAACACCGCCCCCTTGGGCATTATAGATGCATGAAGAGGGAGGGGTGTTACTAGTATAATGAGAAATGAGGAGACAAAAATTGTAAAGTAATGATTGAAAGTACATTAAGGGGCATTAACCATTACACATTTTTTAAAGCGGTGTTACAATGTTGATTGGCAGAAAATGCCCCTTAAAGGGAATTAACCATTACAGATGGTTTTATGCCGATAGATCTTAGAGGGTGTAATCGGTATTAATTCTATCCTGATCCTAAGCAATTATATATTATCAATTTACAATAACTATATGCATTAGTAGTTGTAAATTGTGCTTTTTTGATATTTCATGTTGTGGCTGTTGTCACACCCCGGATTCCAAGTGTCGCCGGTGGGCCCGGTGGGGGAGTATCGTGACGTGGTTGGCAACATAATAGTCAAACAACACAATATATAAATATGCACAGCGGAAGCAATTGAGAAATATAATTCAACTTTATTAATATTGTAATATCGTGTATCACAACAGTTGAAGGTTTGTCCACAGAAGGATCAAAAATAAATAATAGTTCAACAGACGATAGGCATCTTAAGCTTGCGAGACTCTTTATTGATGCTAAGGAGAAAATCCCAGCCAATTACGCTTAGTACATTTAATCTTTTTGGGAAAATACGTCAGTTTACACTGGTAAATACAATCAACTGACTCATTTTGGAAAATGATTAAAAATTGGTTTGGATGCACATGGCATAAACATTTTATGCGTTCCTTATGCGTTCAGTACCCCGGACGTACCGGGTTAAAGATCAATAGACACACCACATCAACTATTTATGCACTGACGAGTGTACGCCTACACTCCGCGCTTATGTCGTGGCCATTTCGTAAAATGATGCCAAGGATATCCGGGACATGGTCATTAACCCCCCCAGAGGCTTTAAGTAAACAAAACTGTTTAAACGAGCCGATCAAATTATTCAATTAACCACCCAACGATGGAAGATTTGATGCTCGATCAAGCGGTATTCTATATACCGTAACCCAAGCCCGTATAGGGAAAATAAGTTAAAAGTATTTACCTGAGCAATGTAATAATCACAATAAGCAAAATGTAGGTAGCTTTTACTGGTCCTCCTAATCTGGAACGAAGGTTTATAATAACCTATTAGAATCCTAACGGGTCTTTAATTAAGCTTAAGCTTAGACCGGTTAGTTTCAAAGATACGGTTCGTACGCACGATTAAGCGAAGACCGGATAGAATGTGATTTAGACCCGACAAGTTCGGAGACTTGCTTAATATGGGTATTTCATTCACATTCTGGATTTTGAGATAAAACCGATAGGTTTGACCCGTTTAGGCTAATTTATGTAACTAGTTACATAAACCGAACCGAACGCGTAATAAGCGTAACGGGTATACATATGAGTCATTTACAGGTTTCCTAAGTTAATATGCTTCATATATGTTGTGACATCAGTAAGATGTCTTTTATTATGCCCGAAACGAATTTAAACACAAACTATGCTCCGTAGGGGTAGTTTGGTCATTTATAAGGTGATAAAAGAGTTTAAGTAATATCTTGATTTACAGGTCTGATGTAATCAGCAAAGATAATCAATTTTCTAAGTTATATCAGTAGGTTATTGTATATATGTGAAATTTATCATTTATAACCAAACTATGCACCGTAGGGGCATTTTGGTAATTTCACATAAGCCGAAAAGCTCAAAACTGAAGCCTGAGTTAAACAACTTTTGCTTACTGTTAAAATATTGTAATTTACCTCAAATATCAGTAGGTATCACCCTTGTATGTTTAAAAATGGTTTTAGTACATACTATGCGTTAAAAACGCTAAATAAGGCGATTAGAAGCCGTTTCCGGGTTCTATATAGAAATATGATATTTTTATTATTCCAAGAGGTTTAAAATAATTTATTTATCATATGTAATCAGTAGCAAAAGGTTTGGAGTCAATTAGATATGTAAAACTCATTTTATAGCTCGTAAGGGCAAAACCGACAATTACCGGATTAAGCCTACGACTATAAGTTATGCTCAGCCTAAAATTTATTAAAAATATTCAAAAATCCCAAAATAATATATTACATCAGTGGGTAATAAGTTTGATAACAAAAAGTAGGTGTAATTAGGCTATACGCTAATTACGCCGTTTAATCGCTAAAGAAGCTTCTAATTACGCTAATGAGCATAACTCTCAATCTATACCTCAAACTGATGTCAAACTTTGGGTGCAAGTTTATATATCAGTAATTAAAGTTTCTACTCTTTTACATTTTCAAAAATCACGTTTTAAGGTGAAAAGGGCATAATGGTCAACATATGAGCAATTAACGGGATCATGCATATTAATTGGTTAACAAATGAACCATGGTGTATAATCACAGAGGGTTATACTAGCATGTAACCTGGTCCAAATAAAGCTCTAAGGCATTTCTAAAACATGCTTAAACAGGTCAGAACTGAAAGTCAAAGCAAAAGTCAAACTATGCGACTTTCGGTCCCGAACCGGGTCTCTACTGAAAATTATCGGGTTGAACATGTTTAGACATGTTCTTACATTCATTACCAAGTTATATTGATGATCAAACAGGTTATATGGGTTCTACATTGCTAATCATGCATAAATTAGAATTTAAGTATCCTGTTGACTTTTTATTAACAAGTTTGACCCGACATTTGACCTAGTTAGAGTGGGAATAAGGGGGGGGGGACCCTTTTGAGGGTTTATTACCCACATAATTACCAACTTATAACTACTTTCAATTCGACTAATCACTGGACCATTAGTGATTAATCTTGAAGTCAACCGTTAATTACGACGGTTTGACTTTTAAGCTAAAACTAAGCAAAAACTTAATTAAGAAGGGTTAAGAAAACTTACAAGGGTCGTATGAACGACCAGAGATCACTTGAGAGAAGTCTTGAGCTCCAGAAGTGATCCAAAAATGCAGATGGAAGGTGTGAAGAATGAGTTGCAACTTCATGGCCTTTTATAGTGTTTCATTCACCATAGATTGTTGACACACAAGTCTACAACTGACCACAACTCTCCCACAAGTGTCCCTAGTGTTCTAGGGGTTGCCTAGGGGTCGCACATGAAGTGAAACATCGATTAAAGTCGGTTTGAGCGCATTTTCAGGCTGCTGTTCGATGTTTCTGTATCTGGGCGGTTAACGCGGCCCGCGTAAGATGTTAACAACTCTTACACGGCCCGCTTGGTCCTTGAAATCAGAATTAACATTTTCAAGTTTTTGCATACTTGTCCCTTGGCTCTTCGAAAGGGCAACCAAGCTTAATACTTGCAATTTGACCCCTTCTTATTTACCTACAAGGGCTTTAAGACTTGTACCCACTTTGCCAAGTCCCTGGTCACTTCTGGTTAACCCGAAAAGTCATAACTTTCAACGTTAACGCTCTAACCCCTCGCATACGAATTTGATCATAACTTTCTCATACGATAACGAAACTTTATGAAATTTTTATCGTGCATTCTAGTGAGCATAAATAATCGTTACAAAGCTTCAGGTTTGCTAAAAGGTCACTCAGAGGTATAACTTAAACATGTTGACACATTTAACCCCTGTAGTTTGTAATCTCTCACTTTGAGCTTCGTATGATCCATGATTTATTCGTTTGATGGTATAAACATCATGTAGGGTTATTATGAAGTATATTTATTTACTGTTGACATTTAGAACCCGTATATTCACATACTTTCCATGTTTGTCAACTTTAGTCCTTTTATAACATTCTTTCACACGTTCAAACCTATGACACGTGTTAACACATTATAGGACGTGAATTTTCGAGGTGTTACATCCTCACCCCCTTAAAAGAAATCTCGACCTCGAGATTTATTGAAACAAATGAGGGTATTTTTCTTTCATCGTGGATTCAACCTCCCACGTGTATTCGGGACCTCTACGGGCATCCCATTTGACCTTTACAATATGCACATGCTTTCTTCGAAGCTTTTTAACCTGTCGATCCTCGATCGACATGGGTTTTTCAACAAACTTTAAGCTCTCTTCTATATGCACATCTGTATGCGGTATTACCAGTGATTCGTCAGCGAAACACTTTTTCAGATTGCAGATGTGGATCACATTGTGAATTCCACTGAGCTCTTCAGGTAAGTTTAACTTATAGGCAACTGATCCGACACGTTCGATGACTTCGAACGGTCCTATGTATCTCGGGCTTAGCTTGCCTTTCTTACCAAATCGCATCACCCCCTTCCAGGGTGATACTTTAAGCAACACTTTGTCACCAACTTCAAAGTGAAAAGATTTACGCTTTGGATCTGCGTAGCTCTTCTGCCTATCTCGAGCAGCTTTGAGACGGTCACGAATCTGGACAATCTTGTCCGTCGTTTCAAAGACTATCTCTGGTCCTGATAATTGGACATCTCCAACTTCCGCCCAACAAACGGGCGTTCTACACTTTCTACCGTATAATGCCTCGAAAGGCGCAGCCTTAATGCTGGTATGGTAGCTATTGTTGTAGGAGAATTCGATTAACGGTAGGTTCTTATCCCAACTACCACCCAAATCGATCGCACATGCATGAAGCATGTCTTCCAACGTTTGAATAGTACACTCACTCTGACCGTCCGTCTGAGGATGGTAAGCCGTACTGAAATTCAAACGCGTGCCCAAAGATTGCTGGAAACTTTTCCAAAAATGTGACGTGTATCTAGTATCCCTGTCGGAGATAATAGACACAGGTATGCCATGTAAAGCTACAATCTTATCGACATACAACTGGGCTAACATGTCGGAGCTGTAAGTCTCCTTAATGGGCAGGAAATGCGCTGACTTACTCAGTCTGTCTACGATTACCCAAATGGTATCATTTCCTTTCCTCGTCTTAGGTAACTTGGTGATAAAATCCATAGTTACCATTTCCCATTTCCAAGTGGGAAGTTCAGGCTGTTGTAGCAAACCTGACGGTTTCTGATGCTCGGCTTTGACTTGCGCACATGTCAAGCATTTAGCTACATAGGTGGCTACAGACTTCTTCAAGCCTATCCACCAATAATTTGCCCTTAGATCCTAGTACATATTATCGGCTCCAGGATGAACGGAGTATTTGGAACTTTGGGCTTCCTGGAGGATGACATCTCGAAGTCCTCCATAAATTGGAACCCATATTCGTCCATTTAATCTTAGAATTCCATCCTTGCTAAGAGTTAACTGCTCCTCAGTTACCCCTAGCTTTTCGTTAGGATAGTTAGCTTCCAACACAGCTTCCTTCTGTGCAGCTAACAACCTTTCATTTATACTGTTCTTTATTTCAATGCTCTTGGCATTGATTCTGATGGGTTTCACCCTTTCTTTTCTACTTAAGGCATCGGCTACTACATTCGCCTTGCCGGGATGGTATTTGATTTCACAATCATAGTCATTCAACGTCTCCATCCATCGGCGTTGCCTCATGTTTAAATCCTTCTGATTAAACAGGTGCTGGAGGCTTTTGTGATCAGAATAGATCACACATTTGATACCATATAAATAATGCCTCCAGAGCTTTAGTGCAAATACAACGACACCCAACTCCAAATCATGGGTGGTGTAATTCTTTTCATGCACCTTTAATTGTCTCGAAGCATAGGCAATAACCTTGCCCTTCTGCATAAGCACACACCCCATGCCAGTGTGTGATGCATCGCAGTAAACTACAAATTCTTCAGTACCTTCAGGTAATGTCAGTACAGGAGCATTGCTCAACTTTTGCTTCAGAATATCAAAAGATTCTTTCTGCTTAGGGCCCCAATCAAACTTAACCTTCTTCCTAGTCAAGGAAGTTAGGGGTGCAGTAATCCTTGAAAAATTTTCAATGAATCGCCTGTAGTATCCTGCCAAACCCAAGAAACTACGAATCTCTGTGGGCGTCTTTTGCTCCTTCCAGTTCATAACTGCTTCAACCTTAGCGGGATCCACTTGGATACCACGCTCACTCACCACATGTCCAAGGAATTGGACTTCTCGAAGCCAAAATTCACACTTTGAAAATTTGGCGTAGAGTTTCTCATGATGTAGAAGTTTGAGGATACATCGAAGATGCTTCTCATGATCAGCTTGGTTCTTCGAATAAATAAGAATGTCGTCAATGAAGACGATGACGAATTTATCTAAGTACGGCTTGCAAACGCGATTCATGAGATCCATGAACGCGGCCGGTGCATTAGTGAGCCCAAAAGGCATCACTAGGAACTCGTAATGACCATAACGAGTCCTAAATGCAGTTTTATGCACGTCTTCATCTCTAACCTTCAGTTGGTGGTAGCCTGATCTCAAATCAATCTTCGAGAAATAACTTGCCCCTTGCAATTGATCGAACAAATCGTCGATCCTGGGCAAAGGATACCTATTCTTTATAGTGACTTTGTTAAGTTCACGGTAATCGATGCACAAACGCATCGATCCGTCCTTCTTCTTGACAAACAGGACTGGCGCTCCCCAAGGAGACGAACTAGGTTTAATGAAACCTTTAGCTAGCAATTCATCCAGTTGTGCTCTCAATTCCCTCATCTCCGTTGGTGCCAGCCTATAAGGTGCTCTAGCAACAGGTGCTGCTCCGGGGATGATGTCGATTCTGAATTCCACTTGCCTATCTGGTGGTAAGCCAGGTAGTTCTTTAGGAAACACTTCAGGGTATTCAGAAATGACGGGGATGTCTTCCACCTTAGGTTTCGGCTCATCCATTATCACCTGTGCCATGTAAATGACACAACCCTTCTTCAAGCACTTTGAGGCCTTGAGCATAGTCACTTGCTCAGGCAATCCATACCGGGTATCTCCCTGAATGGTAATTGATTCGCCATATGGAGTCTTGATCATCACTTGTTTTCTATTGCAGACAATCTGGGCCTGGTTATGAGATAACCAGTCCATGCCTAAAACGATGTCAAAACCCGCTAACTTCAAAGGAAGTAGGGACAGAGGAAAAGAGTGGTTCTTAATGGATATGAAACATCCATCTAATATGGTTGAGGCGGTTTCTATGGTGCCATCAGCTAACTCCACCTCATACTTTACGCTTAAGGTTTTAACAGGTAAATTCAGAAATTTGCAAAACTTATTATCTACGAAAGACTTATCAGCGCCTGAATCAAAAAGCACTCTTGCATAGATATCATTTATGAGAAATGTACCTGTTATAACATTGTTATCCTGGACTGCTTCCTTTGCGTCCATTCTGAAGACTCTCGCATTGGTCTTCTTGGCCTCATCAGGCTTCTTGGCGTATTTAGGGCAGTTGGTTTTAATGTGCCCCTTTTCATTGCAACTGTAGCAAGTTGCATCCTTCAGCTTTTTGCAATCCAAGGTTTTGTGATCCTTGGACTTGCATATACCACAAGCAAAGGTTTTTGAATGCGTCTGCGAGTTCGACTCTATCCTGCACTTCCCAAAGTGCTGTTTCTTGCAAATCTTGCATTTGGGCTTCTCACCAGACTGATGCCCATCTTTCTTTGATTCCGACCCTTTCTTGTGGTCGTTGCTCCCTCGATGCTTCTTGCTTGACCTACGTGAATTATCATCTTCATGTTTTCTCTTCTCAGCATCTTTGTTCCTCAGCGATCTTTGTCTGACCACATCCAGAGTGAGGGATAAAGATATGTCCGCTACTGATCTGAAAGTAGCTGGCCGAGAGGCCTTCACGCTTGCCTTTATCTCGGGGGCTAAACCACCGATAAAACGAGCTATTCTTTTTGGTTCCGGGGTCACCAGATACGGAACCAACCGGGACATTGTGTTGATGCTCGTGAGGTAAGCTTGGCAGTCAAGGTTTGTCATCACCAACGATAGAAAATCAGACTCTATCTTCTCCACCTCATGCTGAGGGCAGTAATTTTCCCTGATAAGGGCAACAAATTGTTCCCAAGACATGTTGTACAATGGGATTTTCCCGGTGGCTTGAATCAGTGATCTCCACCAGGTTAATGCTTCACCCTTAAATTATTGCGACACGAACTTGACTATATCCTTCTCAGCACATCCGCTGATATCCACAACTGTGTCCATCTCGTCTAACCACGTCATGCAGTCGATGGCTCCCTTTTCCCCAGTGAAATCCCTGGGCTTGCATGAAACAAAGTATTTATAGGAGCAACCCTTGTTACGGGGTTCTTGTTTTAGTACATTCTGCTGAGATGGAGCACTGTGGTGGTTTGAGGAGAGTCTATCATCATCTTTCTTGGGAGGTGGCTTCGAATGCGGTTTAGATATGGTACTACTTTGAGTCCCACTATACTCTTCGTATTGCCGCTCCAATGCCTTTGTAACAGCGTCGTCAACTAACGCTTTAAGTTCAGCACCCGTTAAATGAACTCGGGCGTTATCAATATTCTCCACTGGATGGCTATTAATTTCATCTGAGTTAGCCATTTTAATTGAACTGTTACAGAAAACAAGGACAATAGTTTATTTGGGAGTTTATTATGGAATTGCCCCTTAGGGTAATTCATTAACCATGGTAAACAGAGACCATATTTGTTTAATTTATTAATCGTATTTAATTAGGATTTCAATTATAATTTATCCTAATTATAAACAATAACAATATATATTAGCACATAAGGCCTAGTCACAAGGAAAAATTTAAATTATAAGCCATGATTTCAGAGAATCAAAGCATGAAGGTTTGAATCAAAGTTCATTACCTTTTTCTGACAGGGAGTCATCGCTACCACTGTCTTTTGGCTCATATGGAAATGAGCAGGGCCCGTAGGCACCATATTACCACGTATGGAAAAATATGATCATCGTAACTGATGATTTAACCCATGATTCAGAGATCATTAAGTTGGGTTTGGAATCTTTAGAAAGATCCTTATATAATAATAACGTGTGTGATTTTAAATAAATCACATCTGCCAGGAGTGTTAACATGTTTTCAGATGTTAACTGGGATTTGAATCTTTTTAACATGCCTTACCATCTTGGCCCGGTCTTTTAATTGACCCGAAGGCTAGGTTTCACCTTTAAGACCCTTAATTAATAATTAAAGTAGGCAGATTATTATTATTTTATTTTTAAAAGGAATGATTTTTTTTAATTTATTTATTTCATTTATATTTTATCTATGCATAATATGGCAAAAATGAAATTTATAATTTAAACATTCCATTAATCATTAATAGATTACACGTCGCCCTAAACGGGACTTTTCAATAGACAAACTTACCCTCGCAGGGGTTTAATAACAAACATACCCACGTAGGGGCTTAACAAATAATCATAATAGTCCATGCAGAGACTTACACAAATAACATACCTTCGCAGGGGTTAACAGAAAGATGGACCCACGCAGGGGTCAAAACAAACAAGCATACATACCCACACAGGGGCTAATACAGCAAGATATGCCCACGCAGGGGCTCAACTGATACAAGGAGGTTACAACAACAATGGAAGGATTCAGTGGTCCTTCTTGCTCTTCCCTTTAATTAGGCTCGTCAATCCTTGGAAGAAATTTTGTCTCTCCCTTCGTTCCCTGTGAAATTCTCGCTCTACATGGTCCAACCTTTGCAGAATTTCTTCACGCTCTGGTGGGGAGAACCTTGGTGGTTGCAATTGTTGCCTGATAATAGGTCTTGGAGGTATTTGGTACCCATGAGTTGGGTACCCTACTCCCCATGGATCCCCATACTGTCATTGGGTGTTATAGTTAGCCGCTACCATGTACGGGTCGGCTTCGGCGTAGTTGTAATTGGTGTGCACCGGCTGCTCAAACGGGTTATACGCCATGGAACCCGTGTATGTTGGAATCGGGTTATCAAAACCCATAGGTGGTGGTTGCGGTGCAACTGGGTTAGAAGGTCCACCCATTTGTGGGTCCTCCTGAAGTGGCGGGTAATGACTGCCACTTGGTTGACGGGGAGAGCTAAAATGAAAGTCCCCCGCTCGCGCAGACATGCGCCTGTCCTCCTACGCCTCGGTGGTTGTGGAGGTGCCTGATTAACTGGTGGTGGTGGAGGTGGTGGCGTGAATGCCACAAACCGTGAATCCACAGAGGGATCCTGTTGCTGCTGCTGCTGCTGAGGCGGTGAATGGCGAGGAGGTGTATAATACCATTCGTGCCTGGTAAACATAGCTTGAAAGCTGTCTGGACCACCATAGGGTGATCCGTGGAAAGAAGATCCGTCGGAGATCTCGATCGGATGGTTTGGTGTACCACTCGCTGGCTCGACGGGGTCCGTGTCCTCGTCCATGTCCATAGCGTTGTCTCCCGAGAAGTGATCCTCCGGTCCCAATGGGTTGAAACCCACTGGTTCTGGTATATAATTGGCCGGGTTAAACCGGCCCCTGAAGACAGGTGTAGGGTCTCCAAAAGAGTTGTGCGATAAAGATCGCTGTAACGGTATGTAGGAGGGTTGAGGGTTATTGGGCTCATATTTCGGCTGTGGCCCATAAGGGTTTTGAACGGGAGGCGTTGAACTGTGTGAGACCGACCGTCTAGCCGGCTCGAAAAGGTTCCTACGGTTCTGTCGTGGATCGTCACTCTCCATGGTAGAAGGAGCTCGCATATGCGAAGGTCCAGCTTCATTATCATTGGGGGCGGTGATTGGCCCCTTGCCTCGTCCTCTTCTTCTAAAGAATCTTGGCGGCATTTTTTTTTTAAATCATGTCATTACAACATAAGATAACAAAAATATATATAAAATAAAGGACAATACAAACAAAGTGGAATTTGTCCTATGTTATATGTCTAGACTCGAAAGTTTAGAATTGTGCAATTATTTCATTGAGATTAAACACAAAAGGCTAGTGTTTAATTCACTCAATGTTGGCTCTGATACCAACCTGTCACACCCCGGATTCCAAGTGTCGCCGGTGGGCCCGGTGGGGGAGTATCGTGACGTGTTTGGCAACATAATAGTCAAACAACACAATATATAAATATGCACAGCGGAAGCAATTGAGAAATATAATTCAACTTTATTAATATTGTAATATCGTGTATCACAACAGTTGAAGGTTTGTCCACAGAAGGATCAAAAATAAATAATAGTTCAACAGACGATAGGCATCTTAAGCTTGCGAGACTCTTTATTGATGCTAAGGAGAAAATCCCAGCCAATTACGCTTAGTACCTACATTTAATCTTTTTGGGAAAATACGTCAGTTTACACTGGTAAATACAATCAACTGACTCATTTTGGAAAATGATTAAAAATTGGTTTGGATGCACATGGCATAAACATTTTATAACTTGGGAGAATTATTTAAATATATAATCTTGTGAATGAATTACATGTTCCTTATGCGTTCAGTAGCCCGGACGTACCGGGTTAAAGATCAATAGACACACCACATCAACTATTTATGCACTGACGAGTGTACGCCTACACTCCGCGCTTAGGTCGTGGCCATTTCGTAAAATGATGCCAAGGATATCCGGGACATTGTCATTAACCCCCAAAGGCTTTAAGTAAACAAAACTGTTTAAACGAGCCGATCAAATTATTCAATTAACCACCCAACGATGGAAGATTTGATGCCCGATCAAGCGGTATTCTATATACCGTAACCCAAGCCCGTATAGGGAAAATAAGTTAAAAGTATTTACCTGAGCAATGTAATAATCACAATAAGCAAAATGTAGGTAGCTTTTACTGGTCCTCCTAATCTGGAACGAAGGTTTATAATAACCTATTAGAATCCTAACGGGTCTTTAATTAAGCTTAAGCTTAGACCGGTTAGTTTCAAAGATACGGTTCGTACGCACGATTAAGCGAAGACCGGATAGAATGTGATTTAGACCCGACAAGTTCGGAGACTTGCTTAATACAGGTTTCCTAAGTTAATATGCTTCATATATGTTGTGACATCAGTAAGATGTCTTTTATTATGCCCGAAACGAATTTAAACACAAACTATGCCCTGTAGGGGTAGTTTGGTCATTTATAAGGTGATAAAAGAGTTTAAGTAATATCCTGAGTTACAGGTCTGATGTAATCAGCAAAGATAATCAATTTGCTAAGTTATATCAGTAGGTTATTGTATATATGTGAAATTTATCAATTATAACCAAACTATGCACCATAGGGGCATTTTGGTAATTTCACATAAGCCGAAAAGCTCAAAACTGAAGTCTGAGTTAAACAACTTTTGCTTACTGTTAAAATATTGTAATTTACCTCAAATATCAGTAGGTATCACCCTTGTATGTTTAAAAATGGTTTTAGTACATACTATGCGTTAAAAACGCTAAATAAGGCGATTAGAAGCCGTTTCCGGGTTCTATATAGAAATCTGATATTTTTATTATTCCAAGAGGTTTAAAATAATTTATTTATCATATGTAATTAGTAGCAAAAGGTTTGGAGTCAATTAGATATGTAAAACTCATTTTATAGCTCGTAAGGGCAAAACCGACAATTACCGGATTAAGCCTACGACTATAAGTTATGCTCATCCTAAAATTTATTAAAAATATTCAAAAATCCCAAAATAATATATTACATCTGTGGGTAATAAGTTTGATATCAAAAAGTAGGTGTAATTAGGCTATACGCTAATTACGCCGTTTAATCGCTAAAGAAGCTTCTAATTACGCTAATGAGCATAACTCTCAATCTATACCTCAAACTGATGTCAAACTTTGGGTGCAAGTTTATATATCAGTAATTAAAGTTTCTACTCTTTTACATTTTCAAAAATCACGTTTTAAGGTGAAAAGGGCATAATGGTCAACATATGAGCAATTAACGGGATCATGCATATTAATTGGTTAACTAATGAACCATGGTGTATAATCACAGAGGGTTATACTAGAATGTAACCTGGTCCAAATAAAGCTCTAAGGCATTTCTAAAGCATGCTTAAACGGGTCAGAACTGAAAGTCAAAGCAAAAGTCAAACTATGCGACTTTCGGTCCCGAACCGGGTCTCTACTGAAAATTGTCGGGTTGAACATGTTTAGACATGTTCTTACATTCATTACCAAGTTATATTGATGATCAAACAGGTTATATGGGTTCTACATTGCTAATCATCCATAAATTAGAATTTAAGTATCCTCTTGACTTTTTATTAACAAGTTTGACCCGACATTTGACCTAGTTAGAGTGGGAATCAGGGGGGACCCTTTTGAGGGTTTATTACCCACATAATTACCAACTTATAACTACTTTCAATTCGACTAATCACTGGACCATTAGTGATTAATCTTGAAGTCAACCGTTAATTACGACGGTTTGACTTTTAAGCTAAAACTAAGCAAAAACTTAATTAAGAAGGGTTAAGAAAACTTACAAGGGTCCTATGAACGACCAGAGATCACTTGAGAGAAGTCTTGAGCTCCAGAAGTGATCCGAAAATGCAGATGGAAGGTGTGAAGAATGAGTTGCAACTTCATGGCCTTTTATAGTGTTTCATTCACCATAGATTGTTGACACACAAGTCTACAACTGACCACAACTCTCCCACAAGTGTCCCTAGTGTTCTAGGGGTTGCCTAGGGGTCGCACATGAAGTGAAACATTGATTAAAGTCGGTTTGAGCGCATTTTCAGGCTGCTGTTCGATGTTTCTGTATCTGGGCGGTTAACGCGGCCCGCGTAAGATGTTAACAACTCTTACGCGGCCCGCTTGGGCCTTGAAATCAGAATTAACATTTTCAAGTTTTTGCATACTTGTCCCTTGGCTCTTCGAAAGGGCAACCAAGCTTAATACTTGCAATTTGACCCCTTCTTATTTACCTACAAGGGCTTTAAGACTTGTACCCACTTTGCCAAGTCCCTGGTCACTTCTGGTTAACCCGAAAAGTCATAACTTTCAACGTTAACGCTCTAACCCCTCGCATACGAATTTGATCATAACTTTCTCATACGATAACGAAACTTTATGAAATTTTTATCGTGCATTCTAGTGAGCATAAATAATAGTTACAAAGCTTTGGGTTTGCTAAAAGGTCACTCAGAGGTATAACTTAAACATGTTGACACATTTAACCCCTGTAGTTTGTAATCTCTCACTTTGAGCTTCGTATGATCCATGATTTATTCGTTTGATGGTATAAACATCATGTAGGGTTATTATGAAGTATATTTATTTACTGTTGACATTTAGAACCCGTATATTCACATACTTTCCATGTTTGTCAACTTTAGTCCTTTTATAACATTCTTTCACACGTTCAAACCTATGACACGTGTCGACACATTATAGGACGTGAATTTTCGAGGTGTTACAGCTGTTATAATGTGTGTTTATGTATTTGTAAGATTCGTAGCTTCAGCCTCATGGTGCTAATGTGTCCTTGCTACGTGTAAAACCCTAGCATAACCTCTCCACCAGAAGTCCACATCAACACCGTATGCATGTATGGTTGTAAATTGTGCTTAAGTGGTTGTACCCTAATCAAATAATGGTTTCATTATCTTACCATATTCAATCAGTTTGATCCATTCAAAGTTGTGTTGTTTTATTTGTAAATTATTATTATTTATAATAATCTAATTAATTTAGCCAATATCTTGTATAAATATAATTTGCAACATATTGATGCAATGGTTGTTGTAATGTATGCATTATGGTTTGTATAGTGGTAATGATATATATTATATATAGATTACGATGAACCTGTCAAACGAGATAAATTGACGCGGATTCATCGTAACGCGCGAGTCCTAGATCAACTTAGTTATTTTATTCTATGTTTTATGTTTCGGTTTAATTTCTTCGCATTAACACCGCAACTTCAGTGTCGGTGGTCGCTGACAGTAGTGTGCCATTAGTGCTCGCCCCCGCCGCAATGCGGGGGGTGCTTAATACTAGTTTATATTAAATCACAACTGAGTGTGCTACGTTTGAAGGACAAGTATGTCTTATCAAGGACGTATACAATACACATAAAATCCAAGCGAGTGACGATTTATCGTAATCACGACTTATGATAAAAACTTTATTGGAGATGTCTGTGACACTAGGGATAGACATTTGGTATCGGGTACCGATACTGAATATCCCGTACCTAATTATTTCGGTACCGGTACATAATTTCGACGATTTTTTGTATCATTATCGAGCTCATCCCTGTGTGACACTTGTGTCCACATTTTGTAGGGTATGATGTGTCTTGCCAAATGTATGAGCAAGTAGGCTTGTAAATGAACACGAACATGATTTAATATTAACCAAGCACGAACAATTAATTTAGTTTTTTTGTTCATGTCCGTTTAGTAAGAAAATATGTATGTTCATGTTTGTTCATGTTCGTTTGTTTTAAACCTAAACGAACAGTTCCCAAAAGTAAACGAACACAAACAAAACTGAACAAACATAAATGAATATAAATTAACATTAATGAACAAGACTAATACATCATAATTCATTGAAAAGCGCATGATTTAAATTAGTGGTTTAAATATATATGATTCAATTACAAAAGTAGTGTAAAAGACACTTTTATGGCCACATAGGTTATAGCCTAGTGGTCAAGAGTAATTTTCTCTTGTGGGAGACCAAGGTTCAATACTTGGGGTGTAAGTATATAAGAGGAAAAAATTAGCCGTTAAAAAAGACACTTTAATGTTTATATTTATAAAAATATAACTACTTATTATGCATTTATTTAAAATTTAAACGAACAAACATAAACATAAATGAACTTAATAAATGAACATAAACACACGTCCATGAACATAAATGAATGAACAAATCGTGTGTTCTTGCCGTTTGTTTAATTAAATGAACAGAAAAAATTTGTTGGTGTTCGTTCAATTGTTTAAATAAACGAACTTCCCGCTAAACAGTTCATGCACGTTGGGCTCGTTTACAAGCCTAAGTAAGAATATAATTATTAAAACAAATTAATTACCCAAAAACATTATGATTCAGTGAAAACTATTTTACAGGTTTAGCAAACACATTCAAGTTATATAAATAAAATTTCTTTGAAAAATTAGAATCGTGTTATTTATGTACCTAAGGCTGTAAATAAACCGAACGAACATGAACAAAACCTTGTTCGTGTTTGTTTGTTAAAAAAAATATATGTGCTCAAGAATACTTACCAAACGAAAATTTTTGTCCGTGTTCATTAAAAAAATGAATATGTTCATGTTCGTTTGTTAATTTTAGGTAACGAACGCAAACAAACATTCATGAACACAAATAAATGTTCATGAATGCAAATGAAAACAAACGAACACAAACAAACGTTCATGAACAAAATATATAATAGACCGATACTTATTAAATAATTTACTTATCAGAACTTTAAAGAATTTAAACACATATAAAAAATACTAATGAACTATCAAACATAAACAAACACGTTACCGAACGTTCACGAACATAAATGATCGAATGTTGCCTTTGTTTATGTACGTTCAATTAACTAAATGAATAAACTTTTTTCTTCGTGTTTGTTCATTCATTAAACGAACGAATACAGACGAAGTTCCCGCCAAACAGTTCACGAACTGTTCGCTGAACATTGGGTTTACAACCCAACCAGTAGGTGTATAAGTTAGTTGTTCAAAAAGTAACAATTATAACAAGAATACATTTTTTAACGGCGTACGGTTGGATGTCGCTAACCGGGTTAGTAGTTAGCATCACCAAGTTAGTATTAAAATCCTCTTTTCCTGGATTTGAACCCAGGACCTCTCAGAGAATCAAAGCCTCCCACCTCCCCCTTAACCACTAGGCCAAGAGATATTGGTTGTAACAAGAATACTAAGCCAACAATTTAACCCGATATAATTTATAAGTTAGCACACATTTTTTTTAACGGCTTAATTGTCACACCCCTTTCTGCGGCGGAAGCACGAGGTGTGATCATGAAAGGTTCTCATTGCATACGAAAGGTAAACATACTATATGCTCAAAATAACTTCAAACATTACATTACCAAAACATAAGTCAAGTGTTTACAACACGTGATAGCATATTGTCTTAAGAGTTACAACTTTATTTAGCGAAAATAAAACATAGCGACATCCACGAGCATAAGTAAGACCGCGCGCACATCCACCTTTAATTACCTGAAATACATGTGAGTTTTGGAAAAACATCAACATAATGTTGGTGTGAATTCATGCAATTTTTGTATTTCACGTTTGTATACTTTGTATGAAAACATAATTTGTATTTTGTATAAATCAAGTCTTTTGTGTACACCACGTACTCATGTATAAATCAAATATTTCTGTATGTATCAAGTGTTAATGGGTTGCAAAGCCATTAACATGTGACACGACATAGGAAGTCACCAAACCATAGGCATTTTTCTGTAGTCGATTCACGACTGAGACACAAAAACACTGCTTGGTAAAAGAGTGGCCAAGAGTGGGGCTGCCCTGAAACCCATTAGATCTAACCTTTTGTTCTGCGGTCTAAGTATGTACACGATTAATGGTGCTTATGGTACCCTATTCGTGACACGATTTCTCGTATCATCCTTGTATCCATCATACCATTTGTAAACATTGTAATATTTGTAACATGTATTTCACCCCCGAAGGTATAAAACTGAAAACAGTTAAAAGAAAAGGGGGAGCATGAACTCACAACTTTGCGTTCCTGTGCGTCGTAAACTTCACCGGATTTGCTTACTTAACGTCGTAACCTATACGCGTTTTCTTAACGTTAGTCACTAAACTTGTATCGCACAAGTACAGTCACTCTCTTTTGTATTTGTATTGTTGTGTTAAAAATATTTCATATTTTTAACTACGTATCTTACTTATATTATTTCCTCTAAAATAAATATAAGTCTTTTGTGTTTTGCATTTCGCACCCGAATTATGTATCTTGTATTTTGTATGTGTATTTTTATGTTTATACTCCTCATGAGTATTTAGTGTATTTTTAAGTCTTAATACTCTAGCACGTATAACACATACTATACACACTTAGCACAAAAGTTGGTGATAAAATAATATATATTTTTCTCTCAAAAATATACATACTTATATCCATTTTTATTCTTGAAGAAATCCTCATTTCTTATCACCAAAAATTAGGGAAACCTTGGTAATACTTTTAGACACATTTTTAGGGAATAAGTTTCTCAAAAACTTATATTTTTCTAAGTGTCAAAATTTATAAAAATTTTGACAGAGTTTCCCCTAAAAATGGAGGTTTCCCATGTTTTCAAAACATGTGTTTATTTTCTTTTAAATCGTCAACAATTTCCTCATTCAACAATAAACAATATGCAACTAGTTAAAATAGATATAATCGCAGAAATACATGAACTTGTGGTTTTTCCAAAATAGGTAGTATCTTTCCATTATTTTTAGTGGATCTTTGTATAGATCAACTTCGTTTCTTGAAAGTCTCGTTTTTAAAGAAGTTACATCTTTACAACTTCCGGTCAACATTTACAAAAATAGTTATTTTGTCGAAACTTTGTGTTACACAAGTGTTTACACACTCGTGTGTTTGCTAAAATCATTCTTTTTCATGTAAAATCCGGCTTTAGAAAATATGATTTCTTGGACACTTGGTCCTTTGAAAGTACCGCTTGTAGATCCGTAGATCTACTAGTTTTGAACACCATTTCATAAGTAAAATCGATTTTACACAAGTTCAAGTTTGATGTGTGGTAGAGTTTCATCACCTAACCCTTGTCACACTTAAACAAGCTTTATGTCATAATCCATGATCATGACCAATCCGGGTTAAACGATGATCCGAGCTACCACAACATAGATCGGGTCCAAATAATCACACAAATCAATTACTACAAGATTTACACAACATATGAGCTTTTAACCAACATTAGAAGCATTTTTAGTAAACTTTTATGCATCAACTTGTATGTTTACGAGTTTTAGCCGTTACATAACATTTTAACCACTTCAAAATAGTTCGAGAGTGTGATTCAAGCAACTTACTACTAGCTCGAGGCTAGGGAAGAAACTAGTCGAAGATTGGGTGGATAAAAGCAATAGAGTGAGGTCCTTCGCCTTCCGATTGCACCAAGCCTCCTTATACGTGATCCTTAACGCTTGTATGAACTTGGAATGTGAAGATCAAAATCGAAAGATGGATGGATGCTCAAGGGGTGTTCGGCCGTGAGTTTAGCAAGGAGAGGGAGAGAGAGTTTTGTCTAAGTTTTGGTGGTTAAGGTGTTAGTGTGTTTAGTTTGGAACTTATAGGCAAAACTCAAGATTATTAACCAATGGATTTAGTGTCTTATAGATATTAGACATGTTAGATTATTATAATCACAAAGTACAAGGGGTGTCTCCTATATGGTGACCGAATTCGTAAGGGGGGGGGGGGGTTCCTAGTTAGATTCCAACTAAACATCAAGTGTTAGTTAGTTAAATGTGAAGGTTAATTCGGTTACTAATGTGTGGTGCGTTATAGCGGGTGTTAGGGTATTCAGGGACCCTAGCTGGCTCAGAAAAAGATAAACAATGTTATTGGCAATATTTTTATGTTCCGGGTAAAGTCCGGTTGTTCGGTTACATACCGATTCGTTAAAGTGCTAAATTGCACCTTTTAGTGTTTAATAAGTATCTTTTTGTAACACTATCGATTCCCAAGACTTAGGGAAATATTCTGGATAATAAAACGACATTTCTGCAAAATATTCATGTGTCTAAATGCTGAATTATTGCTGAATTATATAAATTCTGCACTTAAAGTGCGTTTCGGGTGCTTTTTAGTGCTTAATTTTGCTTTCGCAATGTATATATATTAAACCCTTGTATGTACTCTTGGGTTTTAATGCATTCTTGTTGTCGGACCTACACCTAGGCTCCAATTTTATTGTCTGACTGCTTTCTGCAGTTCTGTTGACACAGTGTGTCTTACCGGTGAGTTTACTAGTATTTTTGACGCAACGCTCTCGTTTATGCATAAAGCAATATTTTGTAGTATACAACATGCATGAATTCACTTGTTTAGTATGTAATCAGACATGGCTGACAATTAAGCACATAATTGCAGTCATTAAGCACTAATTAAAGTGTACGGAAATTACCGGTTTGGGCCAGTTGTCACATTAATTTTTGTCATCAATGAGATTCAAACCCGTGACATCTGTGTCACTATGACCATCAAATAAATACCAAATCAATGAAATATTGTGTTTCATACTTGGGATTTGTAAAAATACGTGTATCATTTGCACATATCAATTCTCGTTCGATTTCGAGCTCTAAATCGCTTTCTGTAAAAGTTATACGCGAACTGATGCGTAAACGTGATTAGTTTAATGAAACAAACACTCCAGAATAGTGACATAGGCTTAACATACCTTAAATAGCCTTTACATAACTTAGAAATAAGTTTTGGAGGGTTTGGTGTGTCGAAATCAAGTTTATTCGATCACAGGGACCATTTGCGTCAAACTGCAAAAGTCTACCGATTCATATGGTATCGAAACTTCCGGAATATGATCATAAGTTAAACATACCCTAAATATCCTTTACATAGCTTATAAATAGGCTTTGAGGGGTTTGGTATGCTAAAATAAACTTATTTGGTCAAACAGGGACTAAAAGCGTCAAAAAGTGCATAAGTTTGCATTTTCGCGCATATCTTACGTTCTGAACATATCCGGACATCCAAAAATATTTGTAATCATTAAAATATTTTATTTTAGTGATTGGAATGCAAAAATACCACTCGTCGCATAATTTGGATCGTTTTCGGGTCCGTTTGAGTTATCGTCGTAATTAACCGAACAACACGACCGTACGGCCAAACGAACCGACATCCGAGATGTTTTTGAGCATATTTCATGTTCCCTATACTTTAACTTCATTTTTGAACCTTGAAATGGGGTTAACGGTGTAAGACCCTTACTAATATTTAAAAAAAATTCATTAAATTTTCGATCATAAAAGTGTAGTTACGATTACACCTTCCATTTGACCAAAAATACGAGTTTCTTAAAATTTTACAATTTAAGATTTTTACAATATAACATGTGAAAGTTTGTCCTTTAATATAATGACAATACATAATGCGGAAGCTTGCAATTTGGTCGTGTTCGGTTCTTCGTTGAGCTTGATCATCGTCCGACACTCTAAGTTATACCTACATTTCATAGACATGAAATGAGTTAGTCATATTTAGTCTATAAGTGTTTAATCAAATCCGAATACAAGAACGAACAAGATAAAAAATTTTATTTTGCAAGATAATAAGCCCCTCACTGGGCGTGATAGACATCTTCCATGTCTTTTACAATCGACCACCATAACGTTAGTTATGATGGTTACATGATACGTACAAACAATTTCACTACGCCAATATCAACAACACCACCCAATAGAAAAGGGTATATTAGGATCCCTAGGAATTGACGGAATTTAAAATAATAAACGGCACGGTTCGGAAAGTCTACAAATATGAAAAATTCATCAAAACATCTGAGCACTACCGTAGCTTACGGTAGCTACCGTAAGCTACGGTAGCCTCTGGGCATAAAAGGTCTGCCGTAAGGCAGTAAAGATCCACCGTAACACTTTTATTCGCTACCGTAAGTTATGGTAGCTACCGTAACTTACGGTAGCTTTCTCACGCCCCGCATAAGCTCAGGCCAAACTTACACGGCCCGCCTGAGACTCATCTGCAGCAAATACTTTGCTGTTTTGGCTGATTTTGACCCGTTTGTTCCATTTCACATTTTCAGACCTCAAAACATAATGCAAGACTTGCATGATTCACTTGTGAAACTTGCACCTTATTTTCCGTAAACTTATTACGACATCATAGTAAAATTTACAACAATATATATATCATTCATGATGGAAATTTGTATATAATTCAACCTAAGACATTTTGCCAATTATGACGATAGCATCTAGTCAATTCACATTCCTATGCGTGGGACTCAATACTTAATTTAACAACCCATTGATTTGTCTATTATAAATCCTTATTATATACAAATCAAACACTATTACATTTCGAACTTTCGTATATCATCTATACATAAAATTTACGTATTAACGATTAATAACAACAAGGTGTTTAGTCGCGTACCTGGCTCGAGTCGACGCATAGACCCGTTTAAAACTTATGACAACGCAATTTTCCAAATTGCGATTCGCTCCTATGATCAAATGACTTGCCAACCATACATTAGTCGATTTTTGTCAAATGGTGTTATCATTACCATTTGACCCGTTTGGTCTAAATGACCAAAATCGATGTTTATAAAAACTTGATATCTTAATTTAAATTTCACGCATCCGTCCCATTTCGGATTTTACCACGTTCAACGATGTAGGATCATGAAACGACCTAACGATTCGATCAGAAGAGTGCTCAGACAGAATCAGAGGCGGAATTCATTGATTCTGTCTTTGTTTAGCTTGTATGCACTATTAAATGTCTCTTGTATTAATTTGGAATCAAATTACAGCACGTAGACACTTCGGCAGCACTTCGGCTCACCGGAACAAGAACCATCAAGAACTAATTAACTGATTACGCTTGAAGACTATATATAGGGCTAGGGTTTTGCTTGAGAGTGACACTTGTCATTTCAAGCGAAATGTCTTATGTTGATTTCGCTTGAAATGATGTTTGTCACTTTCAAGCGAAATAGCATGTTCAAGCGAAATCCTCTTAAAACAATATTCAAAACCCTAAATTTCTCATATTACAAGCCCTGATCTATCAGTTCTAATCTAAGACACGAACGAAGATGAAGTCGACAAACAACTACACCAACAGACTCCCCCTTGAATGTTGACAGAATCTTCAGTGAGAGTCTTCAACATGACGACTCTTCAATCTTGACCAGTCTTCTTCAGGAATTTCTCCTGGAATCATGTACCCGGATCTTTTCTCTAGCTCTAACCTCGTCAGACTCCCCCTTTCATCAAGCTGGGATTTTCAGTCTGGAATTAGTTATCACCTTTGAAATTAAATCCAGGCTTTAAATCTGTTCAGTTTATCACCTACACACTTCTCACCAAAACATAAGTTTTTACTTAAATCAATAAGAAAAACTTATTAGAAATAGTTTCATCAAGTTCAAATTAATGACCCTGATTAACTAATCTCAACTTATTCTTAAAACAAGATTTTTCAATTCAGTATACACACTCCCCAACCAGTTCATCTTGTTTAGCACTTGGAATTTTGAAAATCAGCTCTTCAACATCATTTGTCGAAAATCTTTTTGAATTTTTCAAAAGTATGAAACATAAATGCAAGAACAAAATTTAAATGCAGAAATGAAATATTTACAAACAATATTTTTGTGAGTTTGTGTAAAAGAATCATATCAGTTTATAAGACCAATCACCAACACCGTTAAGCTTTAAACATTTTCAGCTATAAACGATTCACATTGATTGACGATATTGTTGTCCACTTAAACTCAATCTAAAAACTTTCAAAATGCTTACTGATACGTTTAAGGTATATTTAGATAGCACTAAATTCTTATGAACCCCACGATCTCAGCATATCCCCTCATCATGCAATACACTAACTCAAGTAATGCCTTTAAACTTTTATCGACTGTGATTTGTGCGAAAACAAAGCAGAATGTTTAAACATTAACAACCAGGTCGATCTTTTGATACGCAAAGAAAGTCCAATGTTTAAACAAAATAAGAAAATAAAACAAGTTGAAATTGTTTAGGCTTTAACCACCAGTTCGATACTCACGTATACGCAGAGGTGATCCAAAGCTTAAACGAAACACCAAAGAAAATAACGCAGAACGTTTAGGCACTAACATCCAGGTCGATACTCACGTATACGCAGAGGATGTCCAATGCTTAAACAAAATAAAGAAATAAAACAAGTTTAAATCTTTGCAAAATAAAATGCACAATCACAGCGACTTTATAGCAAAGTTGTGAAAGTTCACAGGCTTAACCAGTTTTATGTCTTTCGACAATCAGCGATTACTGAGTAGGCACACAGTCAAGAAGGACAAAACTAAGTACTATGCTTTTGACCATGTTTTCCACTAGAACTAGGCTTTTTCATTTAGGTTTGTATCGGTATCGCAAATCTACTAGTCTAGCTGAGCCTATCGTCACATCTTTAGTGAGACCGTTTATCACATTTTATCTTCCATTTCTTTAGCATGCTGTGACGGTCTAACTGATTTACAATCATTTTCTCTTTTTGACAACAAAACTCATTTTGAATTTTTTTCAAATGTTTTTGGAATTTTCAAATTTTCTAATTTGAAAACAAACTGTACAAGGTAAAATGACAACATGATGAGAATTACTTCAATTCTCCATCCTTTTGGCGTAAACAATCAGAACTCCCCCTTACAACAAACTATTTTCCCATAGTGATTTCAAAACACTTAAGTTTGTTTTAATCAAAATGGTTTTTCCGGAAAATAAGTTTGTTTACCAACCATTTGTAGGTTCGGGGTCATTACATCACCTTGTTCCTTTTAACCACATGTAGATTTATCATTTTCTGATTTTATCAACAAAAACCACTTGTAGAAAATCAAGTACAACTTAATGTCCTTGATTAACCACTTTTGATCGAAATATCACTTTCGTGAATTTCTCAAGAAAGATGCCGATTCCTGTTCCACGATTACCAACCTGGGAACTCCGGCAAATCAGGTTTTTCTATTTGAAAAGATTCACCCAAGCCTGACGGTCCTTGGGTGATTTTGAATTCTTGTTCAACAATGGTGGAAAATTTGCATCATCCATTGTTAGACCAGAATTCTCAACTTTTACCTCAACACATGGCTCTTCTGGCTTTACCACACCAGATTCATTGCCTGAACTTGGCCTGTCTGACTTTAATGAGCCAGATTCATTGCCAACACGTGGCTCCTTTGTTTCCAAAGAAACAAATTCATCACCACCAACTTTCTCTTTCTTCTTTTCCTCTTTCGTCCTCAGATTTGTATCTGATGAATCCGTTTTGCTTGATTTGTTGTTCTTTGGTGAGCAAGACGATTTATCAGAACTTTTATCTGTTTTACCAGTTGTATCCGAGGACAAAATCCTTTCGAGATACTCCCTCGCTTTCTTCCTCTTCTTCCTCAGTCTGTTTTTCTGCCCTTGTGAAAGTTTTACTTGCTTTTCTAGAACTTTCTGTTCTTGAACTTTATGTTCTTGAACTGTTTGTTCTTTGGGCTTTGCTTTGACATTGACTGGTTTCTTTGCCATTTTCTGAGATTCAACCCTCGATCTTCCCTTTGATCTCATTGGGCAATCCCTGGCAATGTGTCCTTTGATATTACATTCAAAGCATCTTCTTATCTCAAACCTCCAATTCTGACAGTTAACAGCAATGTGTCCTTTCACACCACAAGTATAACACACCCTGTTATCGTACCAATCACCACCTTCAGTCTAAACATTCAGATCATAGCACTGTTTGGCTTGGTGATATCCATCTCTTCTCTTGTATGTTGGATTTGGCTTTTGAGCACTGTGGTCAAACATGCACCACTGATTTCCAACAGTTTTTGAGTTTTGATTTTCTAATTTTTATGATTTTTTATCACGATTGGATGATTGAACTGATGAGCTTTTATTTTCTTTTTGAAGTTTTTCCGGTTTTTTATCTTTTTGTTTTTGTTCCACATTCTTCTTTACAGGTTTTTGTGTTGAGCATTCACCTTTTTCAGTAGAATGTAGAACAGTTTCTTGAAACATTTCATTTAATTTCAAAAATATTTTTCTTTTTTCAATATCATCATCAGTTTTCTCATCACAATCTTCAACTTTGACTTTGTCAAAGTTTGTGACATTGTCACTTATTGAAACAGAATTGATCGGTTTTGGACATGGATAATCTGGTGTTGATGACGAAGTCTCAAAACCTTTCAATTTCTTCTCAAGCGCGTTAATTTTATTCCGAGCAATTTCAGCTTCTTTTTCAAGTCGAATAATCGTCTGAAGATGAGAATTGATTATTTTTTGTTTTTCAATATTATTTTTGCTAAAAATAGATCTCCCATCTTCAAGAATCTTTATTTGACTTTGAAATTCTTTTTCAGTTTTTACTTTTTCATTTTCAAAATCTTTTTCCTTTTCTTTGAAAAGTTTGTTTTCCGATGTCAAACTGTCCAAATCACTTAACAGTTTAACATTTTCAGATTTCAATATCTCAAAATGTTTCTGCAGTTCAAGAATCTGTTTATCATTATCTTTCTTCTCATCCTTGAAAGCTGAAATTTCTTTAACCTGTTCCTTCAAATCTTTGATTTCCAATGTCAAACTTTCCACATCCTTCAAAAGTTTGTCATTGTCAGCTTCAAATTTATCACATTTAGAACATACTGATTCAGAATTTGAAGATCCAAGCTTTTCAGATTCTTCATTCTTTGAAATTTTCTCTTTCTCTATCTTGTATGTTCCTGCACAAAAAAATTTAAGGAAATCAAGAGGATTCGCATTCTCATCAATGTAACAACCCCTCTTGTTATCATATATCAGATTACTTTTTGCAGCAAGACATACACTAATTCTTCTTTTCATTTCAAGAATCACATTTAAATCCACTTTCATCAAATTCTTTTTCATTTCATTTATCAACTCTTCCTTTTTCTTTTTACTTTCATACTCATAATTTTTAAGTTTGTTGATAAACTCTCTTAGATATAACTTTGAAAAACTAAAATCCTTTTTTAGATTTTCCAAAAATTCATCCCACTCTACTGGTAATGCATCAGCAAACTTTGATACTTTTTCAGTATCTGACAGTCTTATCTCATGTTCTTTCAAATGTTCAATTAAGACTGTATATCGGTTTGCTAGATCATCCAAATTTTCATTTTTCAAACACACAAAGTATTTAAATCTTTTCTCCCAACCAACCTTCTTCACATTGCTATAACTATCATCTAAAAACCCTCGATGCCAATTGTTAAATCTTTCAAAATAATAATTTTCTGTTTCATCAAACATTTTTGTCATATTTCAAACAAGATCCACAATCAGTCACCTTCAAACGAAATCAACAACTACACAACTTCAAGCAAAATCCCAATTCAAGCAGGATTACAATCTGAAGCGGAATTAGTATTCAAACGGAATCAGATGTGTTTCAAGCGGAAACACTCCTTTAAGCGAAATACACTGATTTCGCTTGAACGGTTTCAAGCGGAATAACTTCCTGAAGCGGAATAACCTGATTTCGCTTGAACGGCTTAAGCGGAATTAACCCTTGAAGCGGAATAAGCGATTTTCAAGCGGAATTAGGACAAATTTTCAAGCGGAAATACGATTTCAAGCGAAATCAACCTGCTAATTTCGCTTGAAATGTTGCTGACATCATCAATTCGATCTGTTTTTGGCAAAATTGATCAAGTTCTAGGCCGATTTTAGGTCTGATTCTTTCAAGGGTTTATTAAAACTATGTTTTACACATTATATGAGAAAATCAGTCCATTTTAACCGTGAAAACTTGATTAATTGTAAAAAGAAGGTGTAGAAATCAGAATCTTCCAGCGAAAACGAGCTAAACGGTAAGAACTCTTCCTCCTGAGCTCTGATACCACATGTAGGATCGTGAAACGACCTAACGAGTCGATTAGAAGAGTGCTCAGACAGAATGAGAGGCGGAATTCATTGATTCTGTCTTTATTTAGCTTGTATTCACTATTAAATGTCTCTTGTATTAATCTGGAAACAAATTACAGCACGTAGATACTTCGGCAGCACTTCGGCTCACCGGAACAAGAACCATCAAGAACTAATTAACTGATTACGCTTGAAGACTATATATAGGGCTAGGGTTTCGCTTGAGAGTGACACTTGTCATTTAAAGCGAAATGTCTTATGTTGATTTCGCTTGAAATGATGTTTGTCACTTTCAAGCGAAATAGCATGCTCAAGCGAAATCCTCTTAAAACAACATTCAAAACCCTAAATTTCTCATATTACAAGCCCTGATCTATCAGTTCTAATCTAAGACACGAACGAAGATGAAGTCGACAAACAACTGCACCAACAAACGAAACTAATTAAATCTCATTTATTTCATGACTAAATTACCAATTGAGCATTTTTCCATTAGCCATGAATTTTATCGTTTATAGTTATTCCAACACGTATCATATCACGTCGGAAACCACATTTCGATTAATACTTTTATCGTATTTATAGTTCATATAAATAATTACGTATCCTACAAAAGGTGTAAGCTTTACTTACAGTTTGCGTCCGTTCGAGCTTTCCTTGCGCACTTGACCCGTTTGATCCATTCCTTGCCAGCTCCCACTTAGCTTGTCGGGATCAAACATAACACAATACCCACAAGATTTGTTAGATTAGTCATTATATAAAATGACCACAACATCTCATGGATTCACACATACTCATTTATCAAGACATTTGTTTTTAGGTCAGTTTGACTTTCGTAAGTCAAACTGTCCTTGTGTATGTACCTGTGCACTAACTTAGAACATGTTTGGCATACAAGTACATATTACTAGCATAAATCATTTGTATGTATTTTAGATGCCTTTAATACACCCAATTTCATAAAATTTGTTTGAAGCAATTACATGGTACACACCACACCATTCAAGTATGGAATAAAAGCTACTACGACATACCTCTTACCTAGTCTTACAATCAAATTATATTTCCACGTTAGACACATTGCCTCAAGCTAATTTATTAGAATGCCATCATTACCACATTTCTCATAATTCATCCTTTTCTTGCATACAATTTTCTTAGATTAAGTTTATCAATACAATGTGCAGCAACTTTACAATGTAGCTGCTGAATCGACTCTTTTGACCACTTTACGGTTTTATTTAGCCCTTCGTGATCAAAGATGAAATGTAGAATACTAAAATATCTTTCCAGCCCAAAAAGAATCAGCTCAATCCGAGCTTCCTATAATTAATTATGATTTTCGCAAAATCAGCTCAGAAGTCAAAATGCTTCCAATCAGCTTGCTGTCAAAACAGTTCAGCCGACTTCGGACACTGTTTTGATCCGTTTAACATCAGAATTTAACAAACATGTTCAAACATAAAACGTAGTATGTTTTAATAGCTTTCTGAGCATATAAGGCTCGTTGTCTAACTCCTAATAACGAATGAGATACGACCTTTACAAGATTACTATCTAAGGCTGTCAAAAGTGACGAATTTCAAACTATTTTACACAAACTTGAATCAATTCAAGTTTCATGTAGGCATTTTATCAAACACTTAATGTGCAACCATTTAACACATGATTATTTAACATGTCAAGATGGTTCTTAACCCTTTAAAACTTGTAGTTTTCACTAGGATTTTCACCAATTCTAAGTACCCTAGTAATTGCTATCATCAATTGACATCAACTAATATAGATTCAAGCATTCAACACAACTTTGTGATGTAAGCCATGTATAACATCAAATTTTCGGATTTCATCATACCCATAAAGTCAAAACCCCAAGTATTTCACTACCAAGGGTTATTTAGGTGAAATTGAAATAGTTACTCACTATTTACTCGTATAACATCATCAATTTCATAAATCTTTTACAAATCATCATCAATTATGATGATTCTAAGCACATGCATATCATCATTTTTACTATTTAGTCAAAAACCCATTTAGCTCATACTTGATTAATTAACTAATCATTAGTTTATGGCACAATTTTACAAGTTTGCATCTAGGGTTTGTTCCTAGACATATACTCACATCAATTTCACTAAAACATTAAATTTCCTACACGAATTTCATTCATGCATGATTATCAAAATTCCAAAATATCACCATATCATAATTTTCGACATACCTTACGACCCCCTTGTCTTGGTGATCGCGAATTTAATAAAAGCCCCAAATTCCTAGCTTGTTTTCCCTCTGATTTTGATCAAATAGTGAGTTTAGGGTTCAAAAGAAGGAACCCCTTTCTTGCTCTGTGTAAACATCGACCAGAACACACACCTTGTGTGTGTTTTGAGTCAAATTTTTCTTTTTATTAATTTCACTTTCAGTTTTGTCCATTATAGCCCCTCTATTTTCCAAAGTTTATAAAAGAAAGGTTAATTAGTCAAGTTCCTTTTTGTCTACAACATATAATTAACTAGGTTAATTATTCCTAGTTACTGAATGGGTTCGGGAAGTTATAACCCATTTTACTTTAAGTCCCGTTAACTCGGGACTTCTATATACTTTGTTTTTCCCAAAGTATTTATTCTCTTCTTTTTTTTATTTAACATCCAGTTTATTTAATTAAATCATAATATTTACCGGGTTAACTTTTACCACTAAAAGTATTCTACCGGCTCTTCGACGTTAACGCGATTTATCTACTAAACCCGTTTTTGGGGTGTTACAAACGGGGCTTAAACATGTCAAAAATGCATCAAAAACCAAGTTTCAGGCCTACAGGGACTAAACTTTACATTCTGTCAAAGTTGGCTTAAGAGGGGCGCGTAAGACTTGGTGAAAGTCTACGCGGCCCGCGGGAGCCTCCCAGTTCTGCAAAAATCAGTTTTTCATAATCAGCAGCTGGTTTCTGGGTTATGTGCATGGTTTTAACAAACATGGAGCTGGTTTTCAAGCTCCCATGGTATATAAAATCAGTGGGCACACATGGAGGGCCAAGATTGAAGCTCGTAATCCAAGAAATGATCTTAACGGTTTTGGAAATCCTATATAAACCCACCTTGATTCATTGCAATCCTCACATTTGATCTGACTTTATACACTAAGTTGAAGCCTTTGCTTGAAACCTAAGTATCTAAGATCAAATTCTTCATCGCTTGGACCTTTTGTAAGTTTCTTTCATGCTTTTATGCGTTTTTCTGCTTTGACAAGTCTTTGGTCAACACGAAGTTTGTTTGAACTTCGCAACGTGAGCATAATCACGATGGTCATAGTCCTTTGTGACTATTCCTCCTGATTACCACGTTATTTAAGTATAGTGACGAGTCATCGTTTTGGTCAAAATACGCGTTTTAGCGTATTTTGCAACCAAACTATTCTTGGGTATCAAAACCCTTTGTTTTGATATCAAACTTGTTTTCTAACTTAGTTAAACATGTTTTAACATGTTTAGCTCGTTACTTTTAGTTTAGTGCTTATATAGGGTCGTAAGATAAGCGGTCTAAACAACCGCTTAGACTTTCAAACCCAACTCATTTGGTCGATCGTTAGGATCCAACCAAACATATTTTGTGACCATAGTTGTATAGGGAATAACCTTTTGAGGTTATACCTAATGTTCACTTCGTTTAGTTAGTCGTATGATAAGTAATTTATATGCCTTAGGAAAATGACCAAAATGCCCTTTTTACGCATAATTCCATTTTAAGCATATGTAACCTAAATTTTGACATCTAAATTGATTAGGTAATGTTATTAGACATGTTAAGGCATATGATACTTGTCATAGGATTAGTTAGGCGGTCCGAACGCGTTTTACGCGAACGACCTGTTAAAGTAGCGTAAGCTACCTAAACAGGTCGTAATGGGTCGTAAGCACTTAGGATAGGTTTTGATTTAGAATGTAGGCTTTGTTAAACCATATTACATGAGTTCCAACACTCATTTGGTTTACAAAACCTCATCCTATCCGATCTTCCGATTTAGGTCCGGTTTATTAACATAGTTACTTATATTAGGTGCCGATTGATTTCCGTGATCCCTCTAGCATTGCTTGGCTGTTATTCAAGACTTCTAAGCATTCTCAAGTGAGTACATAGTTCCCCTATTTTACTGTTTTCAATTGTTTTGGGGTGATTCATATGTGTTAAATGATTTCGATGTTTTTAACGATGGATTTCAAAAATGATTAATATGGTTTATATTAAATAAATAACGATTTCGATAATGTGAACAAACTTGTTGGACGTAGTTACATAACGAATAACATTCATTAATTTTGGCCGAACCGACCAGTATTAGGTTATGGTACCATAGGATCTGACAAATCCCTTTATCAAACTGCACCCATGGTTATGTGTGGGGGTTATGTGGGTAACGACTGAACCTGTTATTTGTTAACTTACCCTTTGGTGGTTTGATTAATACGAGTTGAACGAGAAACGAGTTACGAAGGTTTGAATGTTATTAGCGAGACGACTAAAAGTAGTTTTCACAAATTAAACGAGAATGATTTAAACGATTTGAAACGAGATGAACGAATTGAACAAATGATTGGTTTTGGGTTGTGATTAGATAATGGGACGGGTGTAACATGATAAAATCATGGTAGATATGCCGCTGTTACTTCTTATATATAAGTGTTTTTATCATATTACATTTCGTGGCATTATTTATTTCACTTGGGCAAACGATTTTAAAACGATGTCACATAACGATGTTTTCTAAATGATATAAACCATACGTGTTTTACTAACGGGATGATTTTACAATTTGGATTACTTAAACAAATGTTTTGGGTTAAGAATCATGGCTACGAGATTTTATAAATTATAACCAACTTGATTTGAGTTGGTTAATTATGATGCGATACTATACACTTTTCAAAACAAGGGTTTTAACTTTTGACTCTTGTAGTCTAATGAGGTATTGCAACATGTAAACGAGCCATGAATCCGACACTCTCATAAAACCTATGTGCTCGCCAGCAATTCTTTGCTGACTTTGTTTTTACATATGTTTCAGGTGGTGAATGATGATGATGTTTGTGACTAGGATGCATGCTCACTTAGGACTGGACGAGGCCATAGTTATTTAATAACGATGATAGATTATGTTTAACTTGTTTGTTTAACTTAAGACAATATAAATGGTTAATCTTTAAATAAAATAAAACTTTTGAATCCATGGTTGTGAAACAATGATTCTGTTACAACACTCCCCGACGTTTCCGCCGCGGTTAAGTTGTTTTAACGCGGTCGGGGTGTGACAGAAGAGTTGGTATCAGAGCTCATGGTTATAGGAATTAGGTTATTAGTAATGCTTTGACATAGTCTATAACCTTCCTAGGACCCTAACACAAGATTCTTGTGTTTAGGTCTTAAAAAAATACCGTCACCTATCCTTAGGCGACAACCACAACAAGAACACAAATTTCAAATCTGTTTTAAAAACCAATCATCTGTTCTAGGATGATTTATTATAAGGTTTTGAACCTTCAAAGTTTTCAAAATCTCGTCAAAGTTTGGGTCTTATAATGTGAAGACGTGCAATCTGGAAGGGTGGATGCTTGTACTCCGAGTTTTCTGTCTAAGGCTAGAGTGTTCGTACAAATCCACATAATCGGACCAATCATTCTTACCTCGGAACTCTTGGAGTGGGTGTCCACTTATAGGCTAAAGCATGTCTTCGCGATACATTAATATGACCCACTTACTTTGATTAGTCACCCTCTCATTTGTTTGCCTTAGGTAACAAACAAATGATCACAATTTTTATGCGTTGTCATTCTGTTTTGATTATCCGATAACATTTCACTTGTTTCCTCCTATGTCTTCCATTTCCTTTAGGATGTCTCTTCATCGCAGAGACACTCAAATATCCGAGCAGGCTACCAAAATTGCCCAACAAATAGGCGTAGTATTCCTGAAGACTGTTGAATTGGCTATCGCCATGTCTCGTCTCAAGGATGAAACCACCCAAGAATCACCAAAGGAAACAGAAGCCAAGTCTTCACGAAAATCAAAGAAGTGTAAAGCTTCAAAGAATCCCGCAGCGGTTGCACCAAATCAAGCAGGACCTAGCCAGGTGGCAACACCACCAGCCAAGAAGCCGTACAAGGGAACTACTCCTTGGTGCAATCAATGCAACCTCCATCATCCGAATCAGATACCATGTTCCAAATGTACCCACTGTGGATGATGGGGATATTTGGTTAACGTGTGCCGCTTTGCTATCCAAAACAAAGCTCTTGCAAATCCTGCTGCTTAACCTTCTGCAAGGAAACCTTATGCCGGTACTGCATCGATATGTAACAAATGTAATGCACATCACCTAGTTTACCTACAGTGTCGTTTGTGTGCATCATGTGGGCGACTCGGTCACCTGGCAAATGCTTGTCGATTCAACCCAAGCCAAGGTGGTCCAAACCAACCCCAAGTCAACCCTGCTCATGCTCGTTTTCCTCCAGGCACTTGCTACAACTATGGCAAGATGTGCCATTTCAGGAACAAATGACCAAAGATCGTCAATGCAAATCTGACCCATGGATGAGCATTTGGCTGATTAGAAGATGCTGCTGCTTTGAATAATCTGAACCTTATGCTTTTGTTTCTTTTGTTTTTCTTAAACTCTGAAACAATCGGATTGGTTTATAAATAAATTGTTGTTCACAATTCTGATGTACAAGTGTAGTTACATGTGTGTATGGTATACCCCTACGATACCTACACCAAAGAACTATGTTATTCTCCCATTCATGTGAAAGCTCATGGTTTTCTTGAAAATTCTAAGTACTCGTTTCATTCTAAGAAACGAAGTACAATCTTAGACGATTACTCAAAATATCACTTTAAATCCTTGGTTAGATAACTAAGGGTATTTTTTTTCAATCTCATACCCATATCATTACATCCTAGTATATGTTTTTTTTTTAAAACAACATTCATGATTTCAAAAACATTTCATATAGTTTGAAAACATTTTTTAACATAGTATATTTACTTAACATATCAAATGCATGATTTCAAAAGCATCATCCATGTTTTCAAAAAAAAACCTTATACATGATTACAAAATTCATCTCACATTATTTTAAAACAATTTATAAACATATTTACCTAATACATCTATCGTATGATTTTAAAAGTATTACGTAAGGTTTCAAAACCATTAAACACATTTCTAAAGAACCCCATGCATAGTTTTCGAAAACATTTTGCTCGTATGATTGACTCAACGTACTCAACCTCCAAATTCTGCTTCATATGTCGCCTTGGCATATCGAGCACCTCAACTTCATGAACATTCTACCTCGTGTATCCACTTAAGCATGTCTAGTGCAAGGTTTCGAAATGTTTCCCGCTATTCAAATTACAAAATCCATATAGGATCTTCTCATCTTCACAATTAGATCCTTGTGGATGATTATCGCTCAAATCGGATTCGTTAATTGGATTCTTTGTATGATTCAATACGTACATTATGATTCAATAAGGACCAAGCCGAATTCCTATTAAGATCTTCCTATCTTCATAGTTAGATTCTTGAAGATGTTTAAAGTGCCAAATGAAATCCACGGATTGGATTCCTGGTGTACTTTAAATACCCGTGTATAAATCAATAACAAATTGATAAATAAAATCTATAACAAACTGATAACAAATTGAAGATCAAGTTAATCAACTATGTGATTATGTGTTTATGTGATTTCTTTTATGTTTTTGTGTGATCTGAATATTCGTTATCCAAATCCTCGTAGAATCTTCCATACCTTCATATGAGGAATCATAGTAGGATATCCAAAGGTACTACCTTAAATCCTTAATGGGTTTCTACGCAATAGTTAAGACCCTTGGATTATTAAGTACTCTTCCATTATTCAAAAGAGACCCTTTGGGTGGTCTAGTTAAAAAGATTGATTCAAAAATCTGGTTAGGAATGTCATGTGATGATATAGCTGAAAAGACTCCTAGGTGGTCTATTTAAAGAAATCATTTATTGATTTAATTAAAAGGACCCTATGGTGGTCTAGTCACACTCATCACAGGTTTGTTCGTTTGTTTTTCTTCCCCTACACATTATAAAATGCACTGTGCGGACTATGCAAGGAGTCACGTAATTATGGATGCACACATAATTATGAAATTCAGTGCACAGAAACCCCAGTAAGATTTATCATGTGTAAGAACCTATAGTGGCAAAAATAACGAAACATGAACAATGTAATGGAGGTAAGGTGGACGCACCAATGGCGCTTCATATATTTATATGAGTGTCCCTCTTACATTGCAAACATGATGTTATTTAGGTTACTAGAAGTTCAAAACTCTAACCAATGTTGTCTTATCTTTTCAGCTTCAAGTTTCGAGCTCTCACAAGTTTCCTCTGGATAAATTTCGGGACGAAATTTCCTAAAGTGGGGGAGACTGTGACATCTGTGTCACTACGACCATCAAATAAATACCAAATCAATGAAATATTGTGTTTCATATTTGGGATTTGTATAAATATGTGTATCATTTGCACATATCAATTCTCGTTCGATTTCGAGCTCTAAATCGCTTTCTGGAAAGTTATACGCGAACTGATGCGTAAACGTGACCAGTTTAATGCAACAAACACTCCGAAATAGTGATATATGCTTAACATACCTTAAATAACCTTTACATAACTTAGAAATAAGTTTTGGAGGGTTTGGTGTGTCGAAATCAAGTTTATTCTATCACAGTGACCATTTGCGTCAAACTGGAAAAGTCTACCGATTCATATGGTATCGAACCTTCCGGAATATGATCATAAGTTAAACATACCCTAAATATCCTTTACATAGCTTAGAAATAGGCTTTGAGGGGTTCGGTATGCTAAAATAAACTTATTTGGTCAAACAGGGACTAAAAGCGTCAAAAAGTGCATAAGTTTGCATTTTCGCGCATATCTTACGTTCTGAACATATCCCGACATCCAAAAATTTTTGTAATCGTTAAAATATTTTATTTTAGTGATTGGAATGCAAAAATACCACTCGTCGCGTAATTTGGATCGTTTTCGCGTCCGTTCGAGTTTTCATCGTAATTAACCGAACAACGCGACCGTACGGCCAAACGAACCGACATCCGAGATGTTTTTGAGCATATTTCATGTTCCCTATACTTTAACTTCATTTTTGATCCTTGAAATGGGGTTAATGGGCTTAAACATGTCAAAAATGCATCAAAAACCAAGTTTCAGGACTGCAGGGACTAAACTTGACATTCTATCAAACTTGGCTTAGGAGGGGCGCGTAAGACTTGGTGAAAGTCTACGCGGCCCGGGGGAGCCTCCCAGTTCTGCAAAAATCAGTTTTTCATAATCAGCAGCTAGTTTCTGGGTTATATGCATGGTTTTAACAAACATGGAGCTGGTTTTCAAGCTCCCATGGTATATAAAATCAGTGGGCACACATGGAGGGCCAAGATTGAAGCTCGTAATCCAAGAAATGATCTTAACGGTTTTGGAAATCCTATATAAACCCACCTTGATTCATTGCAATCCTCACATTTGATCTGAGTTTATACACTAAGTTGAAGCCTTTGCTTGAAACCTAAGTATCTAAGATCAAATTCTTCATCGCTTGGACCTTTTGTAAGTTTCTTTCATGCTTTTATGTGTTTTTAAGCGTGAAAGTCAAACAATGTTTGACTTTCTGCTTTGACTAGTCTTTGGTCAACACGAAGTTCGTTTGAACTTCGCAACGTGAGCTTAATCACGATGGTCATAGTCCTTTGTGACTATACCTCCTGATTACCACGTTATTTAGGTATAGTGACGAGTCATAGTTTCTGTCAAAATATGCGTTTATGCGTATTTTGCAACCAAACTATTCTTGGGTATCAAAACCCTTTGTTTTGATATCAAACTTGTTTTCTAACTTAGGTAAACATGTTTTAACATGTTTAGCTCGTCACTTTTAGTTTAGTGCTTATATAGGGTCGTAAGATAAGCGGTCTAAACAACCGCTTAGACTTTCGAACCCGACCTGTTTGGTCGATCGTTAGGATCCGACCAAACATATTTTGTGACCATAGTTGAATAGGGAATAACCTTCCGAGGTTATACCTTATGGTCACTTCGTTTAGTTAGTCGTATGATAAGTAATTTATATGCCTTAGGAAAATGACCAAAATGCCCTTTTTACGCATAATTCCATTTTAAGCATATGTAACCTAAATTTTGACATCCAAACTGATTAGGTAATATTATTAGACATGTTAAGGCATATGATACTTGTCATAGGATTAGTTAGGCGGTCCGAACGCGTTTTACGCGAACGACCCGTTAAAGTAGCGTAAGCTACCTAAACAGGTCGTAATGGGTCGTAAGCACTTAGGATAGGTTTCGATTTAGAATGTAGGCTTTGTTAATATTACATGAGTTCCAACACTCATTTGGTTTACGAAACCTCATCCTATCCAATCTTCCGATTTTGGTCCGGTTTATTAACATAGTTACTTATATTAGGTGCCGATTGATTTCCGTGATCCCTCTAGCATTGCTTGGTTGTTATTCAAGACTTCTAAGCATTCTCAAGTGAGTACATAGTTCCCCTATTTTACTGTTTTTAATTGTTTTGGGGTGATTCATATGTGTTAAATGATTTCGATGTTTTTAACGATGGATTTCAAAAATGATTAATATGGTTTATATTAAATAAATAACGATTTCGATAATGTGAACAAACTTGTTGGACGTAGTTACATAACGAATAACATTCATTAGGTTTGGCCGAACCGACCAGTATTAGGTTATGGTACCATAGGATCTGACAAATCACGTTATCAGACTACACCCATGGTTATGTATGGGGGTTATGTGGGTAACGACTGAACCTGTTATTTGTTAACTTACCCTTTGTTGGTTTGATTAATACGAGTTGAACGAGAAACGAGTTACGAAGGTTTGAATGTTATTAGCGAGATGACCAAAAGTAGTTTTCGCAATTAAAATGAGAATGATTTAAACGATTTGAAACGATTTAAACGAGATAAATGAATTGAACAAACAATTGGTTTTGGGTTGTGATTAGATAATGGGACGGGTGTAACATGATAAAAGCATGGTAGATACGCCACTGGTACTTCTTATATATAAGTGTTTTTATCATATTACATTTTGTGGCATTATTTAGTTCACTTGGGCAAACGATTTTAAAACGATGTCACATAACGTTGTTTTCTAAATGATATAAACCATACGAGTTTTACTAACGAGATGATTTTACAATTTGGATTACTTAAACAAATGTTTTGGGTTAAGAATCATGGCTACGAGATTTTATATATTATACCAACTTGATTTGAGTTGGTTAATTATGATGCGATACTATACACTTTTCAAAACAAGGTTTTTAACTTTTGACTCTTGTAGTCTAATGAGGTATTGCAACATGTAAACGAGCCATAAATCCGACACTCTCATAAAACCTATGTGCTCGCCAACAATTCTTTGCTGACTTTGTTTTTGCATATGTTTCAGGTGGTGAATGATGATGATGTTTGTGACTAGGATGCATGCTCACTTAGGACTGGACGAGGCCTTAGTGATTTAATAATGATGATAGATTATGTTTAACTTAAGACAATGTAAATGGTTAATCTTTAAATAAAACAAAACTTTTAAATCCATGGTTGTGAAACAATGATTCTGTTACAACACTCCCCGACGTTTCCGCCGCGGTTTCGTTGTTTTAACGCGGTCGGGGTGTGACAAAACCCTTATCACTTGGAAAGAAAAAACTTTATACAACACCTTCATACCGCTAGGCCAAAGACCCTTCAGCACAAATACGATATACTTAAGGAATTGGAATTGAATGAAAAATATTTATAATAATCTCAACTATTCGCCGTTGGTCGCCAACAGTCCCAACTTCAAAAATAACCACTGATGGTCCTAACTATTAACATATTGGCCTCCAATGGATCCTGACTAACAGAACCCTAAAGTTATTAGTCCCTGGTCGCCAGAAAAACCTTTTTGGGCGGAAAACTCATTTTTGGCAGGAAAACTCAACATTTTCTTCGCAAACCTCTTTGTAACCTTATTACGGACCTTTAGGAACCCTTTTCTAGTTAAAACCCCAATTATTGAAGTCGTCGGAAAACTCATTTTTCGCCGGAAAACTTATTTTTGGTCGAAAAACTCAACTTTTTGGCCGGAAAGCTTAACATCTTCGTCCCAAATCTGTTTGCAACCTTAGATCAGACCTTTAAAAACCTTTTTCTGGCCAAAAACGGTTTTCCAGCGACCGGAGACTAACGACGTTAGGGTTCTGTTAGTCAGGGTTCATTGGTGGCCAATATGTCAAAAGTTGGGACTGCCAGTGATTATTTTTGAGTTAGGACTGTTGACGGCTAACGACAAATAGTTGGGATTATTAAAATCCAATATTCCTTATTTTTTAATAAACGGAATTAGAATCGAATGAAAAAGATACATTTATTTTTAATATTTATTAATAAAGCAAAGAGAGTGAAAAAGATATATTTATTTTTAATAGAGTAAATTACAAAACTTGTCCTTTATGTTGACATTGGATTGCAAATTGTGTCATTTATCTTTAAAAGTGACGAGATTCATACTTTATGTTTGCTAAACATAACACGTTATGTCCTTTACCCCAAACTTAGTTAAATTTTAGTGTTAAATTAGGGTATATTGGTAATTTTACTCATTTATATAGAATATCTCTAATAATTAAAACAAAAAGAATTAAAAAAAAACAAATTAACTCTCTCTCTCTCTAACCATCACTCTAACACCACCACCATAAACAACCTTCCCTCTTCTCACTTACCACCACTCTAGACACTGCCACCCGGCCACAACCACCACCCGGCCAGCGCCACCCAACCACAACCACCACCAGGCTGCAACCAATTCAAACTCTATATCAATTCAAACTCTAACCCAAACAAAAACCTTAATTCCTGCTCTAACCTAATTGATTAAAAACTAGATCCAGACAAACACTTATGAACACTCTAATTCAACAAACTGAAAGTTATGTGAATTTTATAGAGGGATGGGTAGTGGGCGGTGGGTCAACTACCCAAAAGTGAAGTTGTCTACTGTTAAAACTAAAAAGAAAAAAAGAAAAACACACATAATTCATCTAGATTTCTTTAACATCACAACACACATGGTGTTCCTTATCAGTCTTCACGCATAGCTGACTAAAACGCTGCAAGCTAATCCCGATCTGGAATATGGGCAAGCTAATCCCGATCTACAAATCGGCCAGTACCCGATCTGCAAATCGGCCAGTTCCGTCGGTTCAGAGCAAGCTAGTCTAAACCGTTGATTTCTCGATCTGCAAAAACCGTCGATCTGGAATTCCGATCTGCAAAAACGAGTCTAAACCGTTGATTTCTCGAAATACGAACCAGAGAATTGAGTCAAATCGTCAAATCCGGAGCGATTAAACTGCTGGTTTCATGTTCAGATGCATATTTCGTTGAGTATGATCTCAAAGTATCAATCTTTTGTTGAAGTAATGTAAAATTTTTGTGGGTTTGTTTTGTAAAATTATGTGGGTTTACATAGTAATAGATCTAAGATTGGAGGGATGGGTGGTGGGTGGTAGTTGTGGTTGGGTGGCGGTGGCCGGTTGGTGGTTGTGGCCGGGTGGTAGTGGCTAGAGTGGTGGTGAGTGAGAAGAGGGAAGGTTGTTTATGGTGGTGATGGTGGTGTTAGAGTGGTGGTTAGAGAGAGAGAGAGAGAGAGAGTTAAGAGAAAGAGATCTGATTTGTTTCTTTTCAATTATATTTGTTTTTTTAAATTCTTTTTGTTTTAATTATTAGAGATATTCTATATAACTAAATAAGTAAAATTACCAATATACCCTGATTTAACGTTAAAATTTAACTGAGTTTTGGGCAAAGGACATAACATTTTACGTTTTACAAACATAAAGTATGAATCTTGTTACTTTGAAAGACAAATGACACACTTTGCAATCTCATATCAACATAAAGGACGAGTTTTGTAATTTACTCTTTTTAATATCTATATCTATCTATACTTTCTATAAAAGGAGAAATCCCAATGACATAAGAAAAGCTGATGTGTCAGCCAGAGAGGCTGTCCAACAATGCTTTTCTTATGTCATTACTGCATCATAAAGCCTAACATATAAAATCATTTAAAATTCACTCAAACCTCTGCCAAAGTAAACATCTGCTCATTTATATCTGACTTTACTTTAATATCTAGCAGCAGTTGTTGTTATGCTCCGTAATGCTTTTAGATCAGCAGATGTTTAAGGCTAATTACCGCAAATTCAAATTCAAAAATGCATGGGAATAAGTAATTTGCAATTAATGCATGTCACTCAGAAACTCCTGCCAATCATCCTTCTTATATAAGGCTTTTCTTCTCATTTCCCTCTTCATATTTCATCACGCTTTCGTCTTCTCTAATTTTTAAATTTCAAATTTGATCACAATCCGAATTCCGAATTAGAAGCATGTCAATATCAGTTGACAGTAACAATCTTAGTTTTGTTAACGATTTGAATCCTGGGAAAGATATGTGGAACATGAAAGCGAGAATTATTCGAAAATGGAATCAAGGTTACAAAATGGATCTCATCTTCATTGATGAAAAGGTAATTTGTATCTCTGCTTTTCCGTTTTATCAGAGAATGTAGTGGTGTATGCTAAGAAGATACTTTCTTTAAATGTTCTTCAGGGTGCTAAGATTCAAGCAGGTATTAAGAGTCATCTGATAGCTGTTTTTGATGGACAGCTTCAAGAAGATGTTGTTGTGATTCTGTCAAAATTTGGTGTTGGTGAGAATAAAGATTTATATAAAGTAGTAGTACAGCCTTATAAAATCAACTTTTATAGATGCACAACTGTTACTCCTGTGAAAGATTGGCAAGGTGTTGAGTATGGTTTCAACTTCAGAGCTTATCAAGATATTCTTCAAAGAGAGGCGTTAAACTCTTTGAGTGTTGGTAGTGTATATTTTTCTAATCATGTCTTCCTTGTATAATATTAGAGAGTTTTACTTATACTGTTGTATAATGTAATCATATAGATGTTGCTGGATCTGTGGTTTGTTGTGGAGATCTTGAAATCTTTGATCGACCTCCAAAGGAGACTAAGAAGATCAATTTCGATATTCAAGACTTGGAGTAAGTTGTTGTTTACATGTGCAGTCATGTACAGATCATTGTTTGTATTTAATGATGTTAATAAATAAGATGAAGAATGTTGGTATTTAATGTGGGATCATGGTAATGGTAATAAATGAGATCTACAGTGTTTGTATCTAATGCTGAATCATGGTAATAAATGAGATCAATAGTTTATTCTTAGTGAATATGTTAGTTAATTTATGGCTCATTTGCTACTTTAATAAATGTCATAAATTTCCTTTGATTTTGTGTTTTTATTCATTCAATTTGGTTTTGATTTCACATCCCGACCGCGTAAAACAACAAACCGTGGCGGAAACGTCGGGGAGTGGAGTGGCAGAATTATTGTTTCACAACCATGGTATTTAAAGTTTAGTTTTATTTGAAATAAAAAGGATTACATTGTCTTAAAACGAAGGAAACAAAGAGTACATAACATAATTAAACTATTCTTGCTTCATTTTTTGTCACTAAGGCCCGAGTCCGCCTAAGTGTATCCTGATCAACCCTATGCATCAGCTCCTGAAAACACATGTGAAAATAGGTACGTCAGCATAAAAATGCCTGTGAGATACATAGGTTTTGTTTATGCAGGATTCATGACTTGTAAGTTATAAGAAAATGTTTTAACAATAAGTTAGCCATGAATCTTGTAAAATGTTTTCCTTTGCAAATCATACGAAAATCGATAATTGTATAAGTTATGTCGTTTGTAGATCAATGTTTTGTGAAAATATGTCATTTGTATATAATGTAACATGTTCTTGTTGAAATGATTTAGATAACGCTAAGTTATGTAATATCATAAAAGCACTTATATATAGGAAGTACCAGCGGCATATCCACCATGCTTTTATCATATTACACACGCCTCGTTATTTAAATCACTTACCAGATATCCACCAAATGTCTTGTTTAAACCAATGTTAAAATGTTCATGTGTAAACAATGTCTAATGTCAAAATGTAAATCATGACTTGTATAATCAAATGTTAAGTGTGGCAAGTAAAAAGTATCTACTCAAACCATATGTAAATGTCAATGTATAATCAAATGTTATGTATGGTGAATAAAAGTATTACTCAACCCCATAGGTAAAATGTACAAAACAAAGTCTTTTTAAATCAAAAAGTTATGTTTTGCAAAAATAATTGCTTTATTGATACAAACATTTATGCAGTATTGTTAAACGTATACATTCAAGCCTTGAGACCGAAGGATAAGCCTTTAAACAAATTAAAGGTATATCAAAAATGTTTTCGGATTCTGTCATTCCTTACGTCCAAACAAACCTAGGATTCCAGGAATGGGGGTTGTCAATTCCCTATGGTACCACTACATACTACCGAGCGGCATGATCAGTGTTAATGAACGTATTTTAGTTTTGTGAAACAAACCAAATGTTATACCAGATGTAAGCATGTTATGTGAAAACAATGTACTAAGTATGCTAAGTAAACATACGAAGCAGAAATGTTCATGTAAATCAATGTGCCTATATGCTGAGTAAACATATGCAGCAGAAAGGTAATGTAAATCAATGTGTCCATATGCTGAGTAAACATATGCAACAAATGTTTACGAAATCAATGTGCTAGCATGCTAAGTAAACATACATAGCAAAGCATAAATGAAATCATGTACTATATGCGTACTATTGAACATAGCAAGTATATGTCACGAAAGCACGAAAAGCACGAAAGTAACAATTAGGCACATGTGTATCACCCCAAAATATTTGAAAACAGTAAAAGAGGGGACTATGTACTCACTTGATATTGCTCAATAGTATTTGAATAACAACCAAGTAATGCTAGAAGGATCACGTAATCAATCGGCACCTAATATAGGTAACTACGTTAATAAACCAGACCTAAATCGGAAGATCGGATAAAATGAGGTTTCGTAAACCAAATGAGTATTGGAACTCATATGATATGGTTTAACAAAGCCTACATTCTAAAACGGAACATATCCTAAGTGCTTATGACCCGTTATGACCCGTTTAGGTAGCTTACGCTACTTTAACGCGTCATTTGCGCAAAAGTGCAAACGAGTAGCCTAACTAGTCCTATGACAAGTATTATATGCCCTAACATGTTTAATAATCAGTTTATGTGGCAAAATTTAAGTTACATATGCTTAAAATGGAATTATACGCAAAAAGGGCATTTTGGTCATTTTCCTAAGGCATATAAACTACCTATCACACAACTAAGTAAACTAAGTGACCATAAGGTATAACCTCGGAAGGTTATTCCCTATACAACTATGGTTACAAAATATGTTTGGTCGGATTCTAATGATCGACCAAACGGGTCGGGTTCGAAAGTCTAATCGGTTGTTTAGACCGCTTATCTTACGGCCCTATATAAGCACTAAACTAAAAGTGACGAGTTAAACATGTTAAAACGTGTTTAACTAAGTTAGAAAACCAGTTTGATATCAAAACAAAGTGTTTTGATACCCAAGAATAGCTTCATTGCAAAATACGTATAAACACTTATTTTGACCGAAACTATGACTCGTCACTACGCCTAATCAACGTGGTAATCAGTAGGTATAGTCACAAGGGACTATAACCATCATGATTACGCTCACGTTGCAAAGTTCAAACGAACTTTGTGCTGACCATAAACTGGTCAAAGTAGAAAATCAAACACCGTTTGACTTTCATGCTTGAAATACATGACCAAGCATGAAAGAAACTTACAAAAGGTCCAAGCTTTGAAGATTTGAACTTAAAATACTCAGGTATGAAGCTTCATAACTGGGAGCTTCAACTTAGAGCAGAATTGAGAACAAATGAGCAAGTTTAGAATAAAATGTGGTGGGTTTATATAGATTTTCAAGAGCCGTTAAGATTGTTCCTCGAAATTTGAGCTTTGATCTTGGCCATCCATGTGTTGCACATGGTTTTGAATACTATGGGGTCTCAAAAACCAGCATATGGTTTGTTAAAACCATGTATATAAACCAAGGAACAGCTGCTGATTGAGAAAAACCATTTTTTGCAGAACTGGAGATCTATCACGGGCCGCGAAGGCAGATCCTTCAAGCTTCGCGCCCCGCCTAGACTTCAGACCAGCAACTTTTAAATATTGGCAGAACAGGCCCCTGCATGCATAAATGTTGATTTTTGACATGTTTAAGCCCTGTTAACCCATTTTCAAGGCTCAATAATGATGTCAAAGTATAGGAGGCATGAAATATGCTTGAAAACATCTCTGATGTCGGTTCGTTTGGTCGTACGGTTGCGTTATTTGGTTAATTACGACGAAACACGAACGGACGCGAAAAACGATCCAAACTGCGCGACGAATGGAATTTTTGCATTCCAATCACTAAAATAAAATATTTTAATGATTACAAAAATTTTTGGATGTCCGGATATTTCAGAATGTAAGTTATGCGCGTAAATGCAAACTTATGCACTTTTTGACGCTTTTAGTCCCTGTTTGATCAAATAAGTTTATTTTCGCATACCGAACCCCTCAAAGCCTATTTCTAAGCTATGTAAAGGATATTTATGGTATGTTTAACTTATGTTCATGTTCTGGAATGTTTATTACTGTATGAATCGGCATACTTTCGCAGTTTGACGTAATTAGTCCCTGCGATCGAATAAACTTGATTTTGCCATACCAAACCCTTCAAAACTTATTTCTAAGTTATGTAAAGGTTATTTAAGGTGTGTTAAGAACATGTTGATGTTCTGAAGTGTTTGTCGCGTTAAACTGATTATGTTTACGCATCAGTTTGCGTATAACTTTCAAGAAAGCGATATAGAGCTTAAAATTGAACAAAAATCGAAACGTGCAAAATGTCAAACATAAATAAATGAATATTGGGATCAAATCACATTGTTTTATTGATAACTGAACTGTTCAGAGTTTGTACAAAGATTACACAAGCACAGATGCCACATTTGATATTAGAGATTGTAAAAAAATGGTCATAAATTAGTCTTTAGTATATCGCCATACGAATATTGTTTTCATGTAGGGGTCTGGTTTTACGGTGTACTGTGTGGAATGATTATGCTCTGCAGTTTAAGGAGTTCATTTCTAAAATCCCACCTCATGAGCATGTGATGGCTGTTATACAGCATGGAAAGTGTAAGGAATGGAAAGGTATATTTGTTACTTTCTACAAATCATAACTATACTGTTTATTTATGGCAATATAAAGACAGGTATACATTAAATATCTATATACTTTTGCATGTAGGTGAATATACAGTTCAAAGTGATAAGTTTGCAACACGAATTTTTCTGAATGAAGAAATTGATGAAGTTAATGAGCTAAGGGGGAGGTAATTTGTCAATGTAATTTCTATTGTATATAGATGTTCAAGTCAAATGCTTGGTTTCATGTTATTTGTATACTAATTCTAATCATTTGTGGTATTCAAAAGTCTTATACTGAAGTTTGGACAAGGGAGTGGTTCTACTTCTCAAACAATACTATCGTCTCAGAGCGTTTTTCCATTGCATAAAGAATTTGTAACTGATGGTGTGAAGAAACATGTTGATGAGATTAGTGAGATAGAAAAGGTTTCACATCTTTTTATATATTTTGGTTATTTGTTTGGTTTATCACCTGCATGTTTGTCAAACTAGAGATTACAAGTTGATATATTGTTTTTACAGGAAATGTCTTGTGTTGTGGTTGCGACAATTAAGATTGTGCAAGAAGAGTATGGTTGGTTTTATCCTGCCTGTCGTAAGTGTTTCAAGAAGGTGATGGGTAAAAGTGAATACTTGCAGAATGTTGAAAATGTTTCGGATGATATTGTTCGATTGCCTGCGACTTCTTTGGTTTGTCCCAAATGTCGTAGTGAATGTACATCCATCACCACAAAGTAAGTAATGATGATTATTTTCACGTTATATTTATATAAGTAACATTTTAAGACTGATATTTGAATATAGTTTTGCAGTTTACTTAGTCATTTGTATATTTTTCAGGTTCAAGTTGCAAGTCCGGGTGCAGGATGAGAGTGGTAGTATTTCTTTTGTTATCTTTGATAGAGATGTTCAGAAGCTTCTTGGATTAGTGGCGAGTGACATAAGAGAGAGGCAGGTGAAGGCGAATGATACTGGATGTTTCCCTCATGAGATATTTCGATTGGTTGATAAGAAGGCTACTTTTAAGATTGATGTTTCAGAGTTCAATCTTAAAAATGACTATCGTGTTTATACCGTGCAAAAAACATGTAATGATCCAGTAATAATGTAAGGCCCTAATACGTATTTGACCAAAAGTCGCAGCGGAAATTCGTGCCATAAAATTTCTTTCATTACAAACGTCTTGACTTACTTGAATGTTCATTTTAATATGTATCTTTTACAAAAGTAAAGTATCAGTCCTGTTTACTAAAGTACATACTCAATTATTCCCGTACAATCTATCCTGTGACTCGGTCTTCGATCTCTCTTCCTCGTGATAACTGCCCGTGATTCGTACAACCTGCACTCACCACATACATTCATAACATTAGTACACAATACATAAACAAGATTCAGTCTCGTATACTTCCCATTTCGTTATCTTTCTAACTTTAAGCATTTCATCTGCGTATCCATATCCTGGTGAGGCTTCGATATTGTACATGCATTACTTTTCATTCTCAAGGCACACTATTAATAACGTATTACTCGACGTATCTAAATCATGTATACATACATTCTTACATGCATACATACACATCTACATACGTATATACCTTCCTATATCTCTACATACATGCATACACTCATACGTACCTTTATATATACCAAATACATATCTACATACGCACATACATTACTACGTCTCTTCATACGTACATATACACATACGTATCTTCACATATACATAAATACACATCTACATCCGTACATACATACTACGTCTCTACTTACTTTTATACACTCATACGTGCCTTCATATATACTTACATACACGTCTACATATGTACATACACTCTTACGTACACGTTCTAGATCTTATATACCTCTTGTATATCCATACATTAATTACATGGTACTTAGACTTAGATTTATAGCCCATAGACGTCAAAAGAACGATCAAAATCATATTTGGGAAGCCCGCCGTGGTCCACGGATAACAAACCAAAGCCTACTATACCCAAATCAACTTAGATAACAATTTTCAGGTTTTTGAACATGGGGAGGCCGTCGGCGACGGCCCTTGCAATTGCCCGTAGCCCAAAACTTCCGTAGACTGCCAAATAACCCGTCAACCAAAAACTGACTTTCCAGGGGGCGTCAGAAAATGGGTTTTTCCTGCTGTGTTATTTCGTCGTTCGCACGCACTAAAACTCGCATAACTTTCAACCCGTTTATCCGTTTAACCTCCCGTTTCTTCCTACATGATTGTAAATTAACATTCTATCATGTGAACTTGAAATCCCATATCCGGATTAAGGAAATTCTTAACTTACGCACTATCGGCTTATTATTCATTTATGATTTATTCGACCCGTTCATGTATTTAGCAACATAACTTGTTGGTTTGACCTTAACTTCATATGAACTTAATAATTCCAAGGTCATCTATCATAAAAGATTCATTCCCGGATACCTTACACTTTTTTCCACCCATTTTCGCTCAAAAGCTTATTTTGACCCGTTATGGTGTTTGCGCATTAAATGGTCTATGACTTACAAAACCATACTCCCCACTTTCATACTTGACCAAAACATTACACTAATCGAACAGCTTATTTCTAAACTACTTTTAAGATCGTTTGCCCAATGTACCCATCAAGGGGGTTTTAGTCAACTTTAATCCCATCATTTACGACGAAAGACTTCAACACATATTTGACCTCAAACATCATGTTTAATTAATTAAAACATTATATTACTTAAACAAACTAAGAAGTGATTACGGAAATCACTTACCTTATGCATCCGTGCTCGTATCCGATCCCTTGCCTCCTCTTGGCCCGTTAACACCTAGTGCTTGAGCCCGTCTCGACGTGATTCCTATACTTCTATTTCATCGAAATCACGCTCTTATTAACATACTCATTTGTACATGTTAACAATCATATCAATCGCATATTTCACACTTAACTTTCATTAGTCATTCCTAACAAACATAACTCATAATATCATATCCATATCCGTTTACACTCATGTAATTCATCATGTCATTACGTTTAACACGTATTGCTATAACATGTACCATACGACTTCCTATAATCCTACCTTTACAACAACGAGTCAAACCATGTTTCTTATACTTAGTTGACTTTCAAGAGTCACTATTAACCATATTTAACTATCGACTTATCATCATATACTCGTAACATCATAATCGACTATACGGACGACACTATATACATTTTATCATACGCTTGGTGTGCGTACCACCTTTTAAGCATAACGTACAACTAATTCATGCATAATCTTCTAAATTCACACATAGTTCATCAAATCCTTCTACTAATCAACATGTAGTATTTAAAATTAAACATCAAACATATTATCATCACATTCTATTCAATTCATCTAACAACAATTCATCATACCCACATAATACATCGATCTTTCAACAAGAATTGGACATAGGTGGTGATTCAAGTCATCATCCTCACCATAACAAACGGATTTCACCCCTAAACATCAAATTAACACAAACCATACATAACCTATGTTCTATATGATGATTCTAACCCTTATACATGATCAATTTCATATTAACTCACGGATTAGAACATAACCCACTTCGCACATGATCACCAATCTTAGATTTAAGACATACCTTACGGTCCCCTTATGAAGGTGATCACTAATTCATGTTTGGTTGTGAATTTGGGACTCGATTCACCCTTCAATTTGGTGATTTAATTGAGTTAGGGTTTTGAGCTCTCAAGGAGCTCCTGGATCCTTCTCGAACACACACCAGATGTGTGTGTTTGTGTGTGTGTTTGGTTTGTTAATTAAAACATAACTTTCTCATTGTTCATCTTTGGTCCCTCTAGTTTGTTCCCTTGTGTGTTTTGCTAAACATTTGACTAGGTATAATAACCTAGTTATTACACTCCATTTTATTAAACATGGGGTCACACTAGTAAATTTAGCAATTCGAGTTTTGGGGCGTTACAAATAATTGCTGAGTTGGTTGGTGGAGATGGTAATGGTGATGAAAATACTGATGAGGTAGCATATAAAATTACTTTTTCAATCTATTTATTTTTCTTTTGAGTTTCAAAGACTGGATTCTGCACTTTTTTATATAATATCATATATTATGATCCTCTAGGTTACTCAAGAGGTACCTGAAGTTAAAGATGTTAACCTTTCAGAATCTTCCCAGGTGTCTGCTGAACGAACTTCAAGGGTGAGTATTTATTTTTGAAAGTATGTTTAGTATGTTTAAAAAGAGTTCATTATTTTATTAAATGAGATCAATAGTTGTTTTGTGATCTGTTGCAAGGATGTTGTCTCTGTTACGGCCGACTCTTCAGCCGTTGAAGTTGAAAAGGATTCTAGATCAAGTCCCAATGGAAAGCAGATAGCTCAAGATGCTGATGTTGTCAACGTTGGTGAGCTATCCACTAATGTGAGAAGAACCTGGAAGAAGCTGTCTAATGTTAACAATTAGATGCTTATGAAAAAACAATTCTTATGAGAGATAAGTAGAAACCACTTATTTTTGAAGACTCCATGTGGTTTTTATTTATGTCTGTTAACTGTTGTTTTAACAAACTGTGGTTAAAAGTTTGGTGTGTAAGGGCTACAATGAAGCATCTAAACTGATGTATTTGGTATGTAATGTCTACGCTTTGAATATCAAGTAAATTTAACCTTTTGTTTGTTATAATACAATATATACATTTTTGGTGATATTCATGTACTGGACAAGTAGTAGGGTTGTATATTATTGTTAGTGAATGAATGAAAATTTAATCAATTGGTTAGTGGGAAAACTGTTAGGGTCTGAGATACATTAACATCTATTCGAGGCTAAGTACTATTATAGCGTGCTAACATCTGTTAACGCCTAAGAACTGTTAGGATCTGAGTTACATTAGCATCTGTTGATTACATTAGCATCTGTTGATAGACTTTGCTTCAACAGACCTTATGAGCTATTGATCATCATCTGTTAAAGATTTTATATTAAAGATCTTTTGTTGAATTGTGCAATATATGTTGGTCCACAGCAGAACTTAGATTCATCATACATTTGGCTTCATCAGCAGAGGTTCTCTTTAGGAGACCTTTGCTTCAGCAGTCTTTGTCTTAATAGACCTTTTGGTTCATCAGCAGAGGTTGTTTGGTTCATGAGCTGAGGTTATTTGGTTTAACAGACTTTGCTTCAACAGTGGTTGTCTTCAACAGACCTTTTGGTTTGCAAAGTTTAGCGAAACAGATGTTGAGTTTGTCCCTTTGGTAGGAGCAGATTTTAAAACAGTGTTATTTGTAATTACAGGTTGTATACTATTTTGTTAATTTTGAGTCTTATATTTCTTTTTGTTGAGCGACCGGGAAATATAATGCAAAATAGTAATAAGTCTTATATTTCTTTTCGTTGAGCGACCGGGAAATATAATGCAAAATAGTAATGTTTAGATGCAAAATATAGTAATGTTTAGTTGAAAAATATAAAAAGGTAAAACCACAAAGTTTTGAAAGTATATAACTTTATATACTAACACTACATAACTTCATTCTTAAGTTAGTTTTCGAAGAAGAAATTTGTCCATCAAACATATCAACTAAAACATAAATCATTAAATGCTGAAAAGATGTTCAAAGACTATGTCAACAAACTTCAAAGTGTATTTTATCTCATATTACACTTTTTTCTTCGACTATCTCAAACCTCAGCTTTTTCCCCATATATATTCCCGTTTCATCCACATGATACACTGCCAGTTTGTATACATCACTAGATGGTTGTTGTCGTCAGGTCTTCTAGGATCTCTCCTAACAAGCAGCTGTACCAAAAACTTCATATGACCAAATGACATCACAGCTCTACGGTAGTCATTTAGCTGGTGTTCTCGAACAAAGTTCCTCAGGATTGCCTATAAAAGAAAATTCTTTCTTTAGTTATTCATTCAAAATAGCATATACTTTAAGTAATAACAGATAGATCCAACATTTTAAGTAAAATCAACCATATTAAAAGTAGATATGTAAATACCAAGTTGTGTGTCTCTATAACATGGTATTCAAACTATTTCTTATAATGTGGACGCTTTTTGCGGTGTTGGTGATTGCTACGGCTGCAGTGATGTTTAGTCTCCCCGTGAAGTCCAATCCCGTCTTTGTTAAAAACCTTCATAGTGAAGTTAAAGTGGTCTTCAGGAGTACTTCCCATCCATTGAAACAGCAGTTGGCAGCTTTCCTCAATGTCATTTTCAAAGCAAAAAGTTGTCCATCCTGGTCCCATAAAACCAGCAGACAATCCCTTTTTTGTTTTCAGGAGAGAAAACATAATACACATCAACTTTACTACTCTGCTTTGGTCCATGTACTTTTGCAACCAAGTTATCAATTTTTAATCTCCTCTCCGACAATAGCTTCAGCAAATCGTGTGGTAAATGCTATAATTTTCATACATTTCAGAAATGTTATATTAGATTTTATATAGGATACAAAATATAAATTAGAAGTTTTTCTAACAGCTCAAAAGATACACTGCCAATATATAAAAATAAGGTAGCAATTTTTAACCTGCTTGCAGTATGTTTCTTCTTCAGCCTGTATCAAGCAACCATGAACATAATCTCTGTTCGAGCCATCGTTTCTAATATCCAATCCCTCATTGTTCAAAACATTTATCTCAAATTTTACTTCTTTCAATTTTTTTAAACACAACTTGTCTATATTCTTATTTCTATAAGTTTCAACAAACCGAGTCCATTCTGGCCCGTCTATCCTCTTACTTTTATGACCGATGCTCTGTACTGCAATCTTATACTTAAATCCCATATAATCAACCGACTTTATTACTTCACACTTTCTTGGTAATTGGTTACTCATTATCCTTTGAAGTACCTATGTATATAAAATACACAACATTTAATATATCTTTAATTTTATAAATACAGTTTTTAGCATACAATTGTGATTTGAGTTAATTTGTTCTAAGAATATAGCTTACCAATCCCTCACTTAGGTTTGTCAATTCAGAGACATTGATAATTATCATAAACTACATCTGAAAGTAAAAAATACAACAACAATTAAATACTAAAACATAAAATCAATTGTATCTGAAAAGCATTCTATTTAAGGTATAAAAAAAATATCCAACACCCTATAGGACCAAAGTTATATGTTGTGTACTTCAATATGGTCCCTACAACCAACAATACGAGTCTAACACCGTGTAAGATGAAATTTATATTGTTGTATAATAAAAAAGTATTATATGACATTAAAGTTTTCAAATATCCATGTTTGTGTCAACTTCAAACTTCAGTTTTTTTCAGCAGCCAAGGCTCTATTCACTTACAAATCAGACATATGAGTACTGTAAACTGATTGCAGAATATTTTATTGAAATTAAGATTGATAGAACAAATTTATCAATACTACATGGCAGTTCATACAATAATTCTAAAACCATTCGTAAAATATACAACCAAATATTTATGAAACAACAATATTTCAGATTCTTATTTAGATGGAATGAATCAAAATGTAACTAAATAAGTTGATATAAATCTTATTATAAAATAAAGAAAACAAGTACATATAAGTTTATCTGTTTTAACATCAGCAGATTATGATTTTGATGTTTATATAATTTGAAATGAGGAAACTGAAAGGAACGTGTCAAAGCATACCTGTAAAATACACAAGAAAACAAAAAAAAATAACTGATCTAAAACTTTAAAGGGTTATTGGATTTTATCACCCCCAACTATCGGCCTTTGGCCGTTGCCACCCGCAACTAACACTTTGACACCCGGCACCTCCAACTTGACTTTTTGTTTGTGCTGGCACCACCCAGTTAAATCTTCACTAACTGGGTTTGTTTTTTATCCGACTTGGCACAAATGTGATGAGTTGGACATGATTACGTGGCACAAATGTGATGTTGGAGCTGATTCATGGCAGATTGAACTAATTAACACCGTATAGAACTAATATTAATACATATATTATCTCAAGAGCATACGATCCAATATTCTTCTTCGCCGGTGCCGGAGCGGCCTCGGTATCATTCGCCGGCGAGGTTATGGAGACTTCCGGCGGTGGAATATAGGTAGGAAAGCCTTCAAACTCGTATTCATCCCAAAAATCAAATGAGGAAGGTGAAAGTGAGGGTTTGGTGGTGAGATCGGAGTTAATAGGCGGAGATGAAACGGCGGACGGTGAGTTAGGAACGTCGGGGAGAGATTCCGGATCAGTGGAGGATAAGGCGGTGGGAGGAGGAGGAGAACGGCGGGGGTTGCCAGAGAGTGAGTCGTTGTTAAGATCGAGATCGTAGTCAGCGTCGAAGCCTTCGAAGTGAGGATCGGCGGTGGTGGAGAGGGAGGTGTGGTGGAGGAGTAGGGAGGAGAGAGAGAGTTGAGCGAGAAACACTGAAGCTCGGTGTTTTGCCATTAATGGAATTCATTGTTCTTTATCCGATTTTAAGATTGATTGAATCTGAGTTGGTTTGTTGGTGTTATTCATTGAGTATGAAGTAAGAAATGAATCAGGTCTTGATTACTTGTTTCATTCAGATCCGAGATAGAAACTTGACAACTGGTAGTTTAGAATCAAAGTTAGAGTTTATTGTTTTGATCGAAACGGATAAAATCTGGATCTGAATTGTTGCTGTTTTTTATACAACAATTATTAACTTTTGTTTGCACGATTACAGAGAAATAATGGAGGTTTGTGAGCTTGTGTGTGAGAGAGAGACAGAGAAATAAGGGGGAATATGAGGTGGAGGTGTGGAGGGAGGGAGAGTGACACATCATCATGTCCAACTCATCACATTTGTGCCACGTCGGATAAAAAACAAACCCAGTTAGTGAAGATTTAACTGGGTGGTGCCAGCACAAACAAAAAGTCAAGTTGGGGGTGCCAGGAGTCAAAATGTTAGTTGCGGGTGGCAACGGCCAAAGGCCGATAGTTGGGGGTGATAAAATCCAATAACCCAACTTTAAACTTCTGATCGTCAAGTCTGAAGAAGAAGAAACTGTAGAGTTTTTTTGACAGAGAAGAAGAGAAAGATTGTATTGGGATTGTTGAAAGTAAGACACTTATCTGTTAACTTGTAATTGTTTATTTATTTAATTATAATAATCTTTAATATCGGGATTTAAAAACTATTTTTAATTATATAAATATATGAATTAATAGATAAGTTTTTCTTATTTAACATTAAATTTATATTGAAGCAGTGGTTACTGTCGTGCAAAAATTACATTATTTTAAAGAAAAAGGGGGTAAAGTATAAATTTTACAAAACTTAATTTCAACCAACCAGTGTAAATGTAACATCTGTATTAACTCCATTTAATATACTTTTCATCTCCATTATTGAATAAAAGCTCCAGAAAACATATTCGAAAGTTTTCTCACATAACTTTCTTATCAAAATCGGAAAAGGTTCTATTGCATAATATAGATTACACGCTATAAAACCAAGTATTGTTTCTTTGAATTTATTGTTTGTATTATAAATGTTAGATTAATCATTATTTGATGTTATGAGTATGTATTTGTCACCGAAGGCGCTTCATATTCTTTGTTGAAGCAAATAATAGTTGCTGTAATCCGGTGTATTTTTATCGATTAAGTACTGCATTAACTTAAACGAAGTTACTGATAGCATTCTCTGTCACAATTTGTGCATGCATTTTCTTGATGTTGTATAAAGCATTACGATTGATAAATCAACCATATAATTTTTGGTTGATGTTCATTTGCTTAACTGTTGTGAGAGATGATGATTTTCGTTTTATGCTTTGTTTTTTTGTAATACCTTAAATGTGTGATTATACAAATAGTCCGGTTAATATTTGGTACTTTTGTTTTTTAAGTGCTGATTTAGTTTAAGGGATGTTAGTGATGTCTATTTTATAATGTTGTTTGTCTATGACTTTTGTTGGATGTTGTTCATTGATATTCGCTAATTTACACATATTTTAGTCCCCCGTTTTACCCCTATTTTATGCGTTTTCGGCTGTAAAACCTTCATTCGGATGCTTAATCATTTACACTTTTGTTTACAGGCCTAAAACTGCATACCAGACAAGATGATAGCGAAAACGAAGACTTTTCGGACAAAACGACGAAGCTGCGAACCTTCTGTTAGAAAACTGACCTGGGCGTGTGGAACGGTCATGCGACCCAATGCACGACCGTGCATCTCTGACAAATGTTGATCAGCCCGGAAAAGAACGAGGGTGCGACTAGGCGTGCAAGGCACACAAGGACCAGCCCGGTGACGAACGGACGTGCCATCTGAAGAACGACCGTGCGGATCCGATGATCAGCCAGAACCTCGGTGATGAACGACCAGTGCAGCAGCTCGTGCAACAAGAACCCGTCATTGAACGACCGTTCCATATGAAGAACGGTCGTGCGATATCGAATCTGGTCAACGATCTGATGACGTCATGCAGTATGGTGCACCATACCCAATAATTGCTTAAAGTGCACGGTCGTGCCATAGGAAGAATGACCGTGCAACATCGAAAAAATATAAAAAACTTGCAGAAACATTCTGCTCGATATTCTGGAATTTTGGGAGCTTCACAGGCGATTTTACAGGCTCCGGAGGCTATGCTTTTGACCCGGATTCAAGCCACATTGTGCCGTTTAGCTCCATTACTATCCGGATTCTTAGTCTAGTGCTTGTTTATGGTTTGGTTTTCTAATCTTTCCATGTTTTTGTTAATCTTTCAAGCATTTAGATTAATGTTTATGTATTATTGTAGCCTTTGGGCAAAAACACAACAATCCCTTGCTTGATTATAGCCATTAGTGTGTTAAGCTTTGTTTGTAATGATACTTGAAGTATTTTCTATGTTAATCTTTGATGATTAGTTTGCAACCTTGTTATTGATATTGATTTCTTGATTATAAGTAATTATGTTGGATGATTGATGCTTGGTTAGTTAAGATAGTTGAAAAATGAAGCTTAATTAATCTTGTATTAGTAAACTTTGAATTTGGTTAACTAGTTTAGCTTGGTTTAAATGTATGCATCATGATACTAGAAATGGTTAGTGATTTAATAAAGTGTAATTATTGTTAATCAAGAGAGCTTGCCGTCACGTAAGGACCTTAACGGGTTAGATGGTGGCGTTATAAATTCTTGCCATGATTTGTTAGCTTAGTTAGTAGTTTAGGCCAAAATTGCTATCTTGGTGAATTATTGTGTAAGATTTGTAAAATGAACTCGGTTGTGATTTAATCTAGTTTATGCTTGTCTCGGTGGTTGCATTGTGTTTATCGGTGTCTCTTTCCTTGATTAAGTGCGATTAGAAAACTCCTAACGGATGACTAACTTATTTTTAAGAGATTTTCATAGACACTTATCAATTGCACGTTAAAGAACAATTTTAGGTGGTTAAAGTGTGTTTATCGTTTTAGCTTTCCGAATGATTGTCATGTTAGGATTCCCGAAAGGGATACTAATTGTCTTAAATTGGAGAATTGATCAAATGCTTCTAGTGCCAAATCCGACTTAGTTGACATGCTGTGGTTGTGTATTAAGCAAGGCTTTTTATCTATTATCTATTATGTTTTTATTATGTATTTGTTTACGCTTACGTTAGTTTAATTAAAATCAAACAAAACGTATGTTTTTACCGGTAGTTTAGTGACAAATGTCTAGTATTATTTCTCCGCCCATTTCCTTGAATCGATACTTGGTTCTTACCGATACTTTATTACATATGTGACGGGGTACACTTGCCTCTTTCGTGTGTGTTTTGATGTAAAAGTAATAATCACTTTTATAAATTTAAAACCAAATCGTGTGTAATTTCATTGCAATATTATGTATATATACGCACACGTCAAGTTTTTTGCGCCGTTGCCAGGGACATGGCGAGTTTTAGGAACGACCCGAGTCATTTTGTTATCGGCGTATATACTTGTTAATATTTGTGAATATTTTCATGATTATTTATTTGTTTATTTATTTGTGAATATTTCTTGTTTTAATTCGATTTATTCGTTTTCGTGTATATTTTTGTTCCATTTATTTATTTGATCCGGATTTATTTATTCACTTATTCTTTGGGTTTTCGGCACCCTAAAATCATTTTTGTATTAGCCGATTCATTTACTTTTAGTGTTGTAATTTTTATAAAATTTCGGGCCCATTTTCGGATTTTTATAAAATTTTCAGCCCATTTATAATAATATTCTGCTTCTATTCAGCTAAAAAAACAGCATTATTATATTAATAAAATATTCATTGTGTCAATTTTTCGTTTGCAGGTTGATGTTCTCGACCCCCGCTCCAGAAGTTGTTGAACCGTCAGACAAACCCGAACGTGATCTCAGGAGACGTCTTCGCGCGAGAGGGCGTGCGGTTAGGCTACTGCTCGCATCTGGTGAGCAGGAGCAGGTGGTACCCACTGAAGCCGAGGGCTCAGGGGCAGCAGGGAACGCAATCATGGCAGATGACGAGCGAGCTTTGAATGAATCTAATCAGCCTGGAGCGACAGGCCTGGAGCCGAGTATCCTTAGTCCTACTATAGATGCACCTGTTTTTGAAATTAAATCTAGTATTATTAATATGGTGCAGAATTTGGTGCAGTTCGACGGGCGTGAACATGAGGATCCAGGACGACATATAGTGGCTTTTCTCGAAGTTTGTTCCACATTTAAGATGAGGGATGTTTCGGAGGATGCTGTTCGGTTGAGGTTGTTTCCTTTCTCACTGCGTGACAAAGCCAGAGCGTGGCTTATGTCACTGCCAGCTGGGTCCATCAGGACCTGGAATGGATTGGCGGAGCTGTTTATGAAAAAATACTTTCCACCCGAGAAGACAACCAAGTTAAGAAACCGAGTGGTGACCTTTCGTCAGGATGAGGGAGAGTCATTGCATGCGGCTTGGGAGAGATTCAAGGATCTGTTACTTGATGTCCCACATCATGGATTCTCCAAGAGACAGCTAGTCTTGACATTCTATCAGGGGCTTAGCTACAATACGCAGGAGCGATTAGATATGAATTCAGGAGGCGATTTGGGAACGAAAACGCCGAATGAGGCTTATGATAACATTGAAAAAGCTGCGTTGAAGTCTAGCTCTCGTCGCGAAGGAGATAGAAGTCGGGCTACATCATCATCATCAGGATCCCGAGCAGGAGTTTATGCTGTAGACGACTATACAGCCATCACTGCATAGATCTCGGCTCTTGCATCGAAGTTTGATAGATCCCAGACAGTTGCGCAGGCTGGCTCGGGATGTGACCAGTGTGGAGTGTCACACGAGCCTGGTGCATGCTTTCAGGGAGTCATGTATGAGGGTCACGAGGAGGTAGACTTCATAAGTAATCAAGTTAGGCCTCAGAACAACCCTTACAGCAACACCTATAATCCCGGTTGGAGAAATCACCCAAATTTTGGGTGGCGTGCGAATACAGGCAATCAAAATCCTTTGGGATTTACTCAGCGCGCTCCAGCGCCCCAGCAAGGTCAGGGTCAGCAGTTCCAGCAATACAACCAACCTTACCAGCAGCGTCCATATTCATATCAGAATCAGGGCACTGGGAGCAGTTCCCAGCAGCAGGCCCCTCAGTCTAGTTCCAAGCTGGAGGATATGATGGCTCAGCTTCTTACTAGCTCCTCGAGTGCGAATCAGTTAGCTGAAAAACGCTATCAGCAGAGCGAGGATCGTTTTCTCTCTCATGAGGGGGAAATGAGGAGTCACAAAGCCTCGATTCAGAATATCGAGAATCAGGTTGGTCAGCTGGCACAGATGATGTCAAAGAGACCCCAGGGTGGTCTTCCGGGTAATACAGAACCAAACCCGAGCGGGCACAGGGATGTGAATGCGATCATGACCAGGAGTGGAAAAACTACCGGACCCGTCATATCGGACTCATCACCGATCACTGAAGCGGTCCCGACTGACACACCGGACAAGGTGCAAGCCAGGCTATGCCCAGCAAGTACAGCACAAGTCCAGGAGCCGGTCAAAGATTACACTCCTCCAGTACCTTATCCAGGCAGGCTGAAGAAGCAGAAGAATGAAGAACAATACGGTAAGTTCCTTGAGTTGTTTAAGCAACTACACATCAATATACCGTTTGTTGAAGCCTTGGCCCAAATGCCAAAGTATGCGAAATTCCTTAAGGATATCCTCTCGAATAAACAGAAGCTCGAGGATATTTCATGTGTGGTGATGAATGAAACTTGTTCTGCCGTTCTACAAAACCGTCTGCCAATGAAAATGGGAGATCCGGGTAGTTTCACGCTCCCGTGTTTGATTGGAAACATGTCTGTTAGCCATGCATTGGCTGACTTGGGAGCGAGTATCAACCTTATGCCATATAAGGTTTTTACTAAAATGGATCTAGGTGAGCCGTCACCTACTAGGATGAGCATTTGGTTGGCAGACCGTTCAATCAAGTATCCGCGTGGATTTGTGGAAAACATGCTTGTAAAAATTGATAAATTTGTTTTCCCCGTGGACTTTGTTATTCTTGACATGGACGAGGATTCAAAAGTACCTTTGATACTTGGACGTCCTTTTCTCAATACAGCAAGGACGATTGTTGATGTGGCAGCTGGACAAATCACGCTCCGAGTGAATGATGAGCATGTGACATTCGATATCAAAAGATTGATGCAGCATCCGCAATGTCACGATGACAAGCTTTATTACGTCGACATTGTCGATGCATGTGTGTGCTCTCATTTTCAAGGTACTGTTGACGAGATTGATTCGGACACACGTCTGTCGTGTGGGGACCTGATTGGCATTACGCAGGAGGGCCACGATTTAGAGCAGCCAGTCTATCAGATTGGTGACGATGGTTCCCAGAGTCCGGAGAGATTTCTTGAAATTGTCCATGTAGAAGAAGAGAAAGCAAAACCGTCGGTTGAAGATCCACCGTCTTTGGAGTTGAAAGAACTCCCGCCACATCTCGAGTATGCATTTCTTGACGAGGAGCATCGCTTACCGGTCCTAATTTCGGCTTCATTGGAAAAGGTTGAGAAAAATCAGCTTCTTGAGGTTCTGAGACTTCATAAGAGAGCCATTGCATGGAAAATCATGGATATCAAAGGCGTCAATCCTTCTTTCTATACTCACAAGATTCTGATGGAAGACGAGTACAAGCCATGTGCACAGCATCAGAGGCGTTTAAATCCAAATATGCAGGACGTGGTGAAAAAGGAGGTGATTAAGTTGTTGGATGCCGGGATGATATATCCTATTTCGGACTCTGTGTGGGTGAATCCAGTGCAGGTTGTACCCAAGAAAGGTGGTATGACTGTAGTCTCGAATGATAGGAATGAACTAATTCCTACCCGTACCGTCACTGGGTGGCGAGTTTGCATTGACTACCGCAAACTCAACGATGCTACTCGTAAGGATCACTTCCCGCTTCCATTCATCGATCAGATGTTGGAACGTCTGTCGGGGAAGTTGTATTACTGTTTCCTGGACGGGTTCTCTGGGTACTTTCAGATTCCTATTGCTCCTGAGGATCAGGAGAAGACTACCTTTACCTGCCCCTTTGGCACGTTCGCCTACAGGCGGATGCCTTTTGGGTTGTGTAATGCACCAGCGACCTTCCAGAGATGCATGGTTGCAATTTTCCATGACATGATCGAGGATTCCATGGAGGTTTTCATGGATGATTTTTCGGTATTTGGGGATTCCTTCGATCATTGTTTGGAAAATTTGAGAAAGATGTTGAAGAGGTGCGAGGAGACGAATCTAGTCCTGAACTGGGAGAAATGCCACTTCATGGTGAAGGAGGGCATAGTTCTAGGACATAAGATTTCTCATGCTGGCATGGAAGTCGATCCAGCTAAAGTCGATGTTATTTCGTGACTTCCGCCTCCCACCTCTGTGAGAGCGATACGGAGCTTTCTTGGTCATGCTGGATTCTATCGGCGATTCATCAAAGATTTTTCAAAAATCGCCAGACCCATGACCCGTTTGTTGGAGGAAGACGCTCCGTTTGTGTTTGGAGATGATTGCTTGAGGGTTTTTGACCTCCTCAAGCAGAAGTTGATTGAGGCCCCTATTTTAGTTGCACCGGACTGGAGTCTGCCATTTGAAATCATGTGCGACGCGAGCGATTACGCTATAGGGGCCGTTCTGGGTCAAAAGAAAGAAAAGCACTTTCACCCGATCTATTATGCAAGCAAAACACTTCACGACGCTCAGGAGCATTACACCACGACTGAAAAAGAGCTCTTGGCGGTCGTTTTCTTGACAAATTTAGATCGTATTTGGTGCTTTCGAAAACCGTTGTATATACTGATCATGCAGCCATTAGATATCTCTTCAGCAAACAGGACGCTAAACCACGTCTAATCAGATGGATCCTGTTGCTGCAAGAGTTTGATATTGAAATTCAAGATAAAAAGGGTGCGTTGAATGTAGCGGCTGACCATCTATCTCGGTTAGAGCACGGAGACATCGAGGACTCGCGTTGGGATTCAATCAATGATAATTTCCCACACGAGTCTTTGATGGTTGTTGAGATATGCGATGAGTCGCCATGGTTCGCCGACTTTGCGAACTATCTTGCTTGCGGGATTCTGATGAAAGGGTTGACTCACCAGCAAAAGAGGAAATTCTTTTCGGATCTCAAGCACTACATATGGGACGACCCTTTCTTATTTAAGGTGGGTGCTGATCAGGTGATCAGAAGATGTGTATCAGGTACTGAGGCAACCGATATTCTGCGCCAGTGTCATGAGGGACCTACCGGAGGCCACCACGGAGCCAACTTCACCGCGAAGAAGGTGTTGGATTCCGGGTTTTACTGGCCGACCATTTTCCGTGACGCGCAGAGTTGGGTGAAAGCGTGCGATGCTTGTCAGAGGGCAACGAACATATCGGCACGCGACGAAATGCCCCAGGACTGGATATAAGTCTGTGAAGTCTTTGATGTTTGGGGGATAGACTTCATGGGACCATTCCCCCCCTCACATGGAAACAAGTACATACTCGTGGCTGTTGACTATGTATCAAAGTGGGCGGAGGCGCAAGCCTTACCCACTAACGACGCCAGAGTAGTTGTGAGGTTTCTTAAAAGTTTGTTCGCCCGATTTGGCGCTCCGAAAGTGCTCATTAGTGACCGAGGGACTCATTTCTGTAACACACAGCTTGAAAAGGCTTTGTCCCGATACGGTGTGCATCACCGTTTATCCACGCCCTATCACCCGCAGACAAGCGGGCAGGTGGAAGTCACGAACCGTGGGCTTAAGCGCATCCTTGAGCGGTCTGTTGGTGCAAACCGCAAGGAGTGGTCGGACAAACTTGAGGAAGCATTATGGGCATTCCGTAGAGCTTATAAGACCCCTATAGGGACCACCCCCTTTAGGTTGGTATACGGAAAGGCATGCCATTTACCGGTGGAGTTGGAGCACAAGGCTATGTGGGCTTTGAAAACCGCAAATTTGGACCTTAAAACCGGAGGTGAAGCCCGGTTTCTCCAAATTCACGAATTGGAAGAACTGCAGCACCAAGCCTATGAAAGCTCCGTACTCTACAAAGAGCGCACGAATAAACTTCACGACAAACGCTTGAAGGACCATAAAGAATTCCAAGCAGGTGATCTTGTTCTTCTGTACAATTCAAGCCTGCGCTTATTTCCTGGGAAGCTTCATTCACGCTGGACAGGACCATACACGGTTAAGGAAGTGTTTCCGTATGGTACTGTTGCAGTAGAGAACGCGGATGGCGTTACATTCAAGGTAAATGGTCACCGGTTGAAGTTGTACGTTGCCAGGCCGATAGAGTCGGCGGTGGAGGTAATTGAACTCCAAACCCCGCACACATCATAAGTGTGGGGAGGAGAGAGTCTACGCTACTGACTCGCTGATCAAAAATGTAGCAAGAGCGTATTTTGCGCTTTAGGGGTAGTATCGTCTTTTTAGGAATTTTTCTAGTTTTAGCATGGAGTCTTGCTATCGACTCGCCGACGAAAATTTAGCATGAGTCTACGCTACTGACTCGCCGACAAAAATGTAGCAAGAGCGTCTTTGGCGCTATAAGGGTAAAATAGTCCACTTTTATGTTTTTGTAGTTTTAGCGTAATTTAGGTAAGTTAGGTAGTTCCGTTAGTTTGTTTAAGTTTCTTACGTGCCGGGCGAAGGTTCTGTGTTGAAATATTGTTTAAACAGTTTGTGTGTCGAAATAATGGCGAAAAACGGCCGAAACAGTTGCTGGAAATGGCTTCTATGGAAAATTCTGATCTGCAGCTGTTGCACGACCGTGCCAGGATTGGCACGACCGTGCATTTCCGAGGGCCGGCACGGTGGGTCGCACCCCCGGTGCATATCCGAGAAAAGTTGGCTGGGTTTGAGCGATGTCGGTGACGCACGACCGTACGAAAGGTCGAACGACCGTGCATCAGGCTGAGGGCATTTTTGTCATTTGGTACTATAAATACCCTCATCTGCAGCCCCCATTCACAATTCGCGAAACCCTAGCCAACTGCAGCCGTTCTAGAGCGATATTTCTTCAAAATCGCACGGTTCTTCGCACGATCTCACACCCTACTTCGCACGGTACGTTCCTAGTTGTAGATTTCTTGTTTCCTTGCTTTCTAGGTTAGATTTCTTCCGATTCTTCAAGGCATTTTTTTATGGTTCTCTTCATAAACAAATCGAAACCCTAACCCTTGTTTGAATCGTAGTATCGTGAACATCTGGTGCATTTTCTGACCCCTGTTTGTGTAAAAACTTGTTGATTTGTGAAAAAAAAATCGGGCTACTAAGAGCCTGGGTCAGATTCTGCAGAAATACGCAGTCGCACGGACGTTCCTTGAATGGAACGGTCGTGCCATTCCTGATGTTTTCGATAATCTGATGTTGGTCGGTGTTGCACGGTGGTGCCGTTGGTCGCACGCCGTGCAGTTCTGACAGATTTGGGCCACCTGCATTTGTCATCGGCGACGCACGACCGAGCGTCTCATCGCACGACCGTGCCATATGCCCAGATCAGATTCACAGAATCTTCATAATTGGTTGCTCGGCTATTTGTGATTCAAATTTTTCCTATTTCCATCTTTCTAACGTTATTCCTCGTGCAGATGGATCATCCTTTCCTTCAATTTGACCCCAATATTGAGAAAGAAGCTCTTTGCATTCCGCGACGCAATGCCTTATGGGCGAGACGGGGGCAATTCGGAGTCCCCCGATGGTTAGATTGGGAAGTCATGCGGGAACTCAATCAGTATGACAGACTCGATGACATGATGAGTATCCCGATTGCAAATCTGGTCAGTGTTAACCGACCCATTTACCTTGAGCTGACAATTGAGTTCTTCGCATCTTATGCTTATGAAAAGCCGGTTGCTCATCGGAGACCCAAATTCCGCCACAAGGAGCGGATAGCTTTTAGGTTATGTGGAAGATGGCATACGTGGTCAATTGGTCGGTTGGGTAGAAGACTCGGGATTTATACTAGGGACGACATGGATGATACCGATGTCTTCACAGATCAGTTCACCTTCCCTTCTGATGCAGCACGGGATGCTTTTTGGGCTGAAAACGCTATTGGGGACCCCTACAACCCGAGGATGTCGAAGGCTTCGTGATTGCAAGACCCTTTGGTGCGAGTGATGCACCATGTATTTAGCCATACGATATGCGGTCGCATGGACAGTCTTGGTAACTGTCCAACACCAGATTTCATTTTTCTATATGCGTTGGTTGAGAAAGCACCTATCAACCTAGCGCGCACGAATGGCTGAGTACTTTGTGAAGTGCTAGGGGCGGACTCCCAGCAGTGAGATACATGGCGGTCAGTATGTGACCGAAATAGCTTACAACGAAAGATATATGACTGAGGAGGTGCTTTAGAGTCTCACTCTGATAACCGAGGGGGTTCATGTCGATATCAGGTCGCTGAAAGCCATGGGGTTGATTGTAGAGCTAGATAGGGGGGATAGGTTGAAAGGGTTGAACAACGAGGTCTGGGACCCGTTGCCTCCAGCTGTGGAGGAAGATGAGGATGTAGAGATGGGAGAGCAGCATCCGGAGCAGCAGCACCAGCACCAGCCACAGACACCACCACATTCGCCGCAGTACCATGCATTCCACCAGCATCAGGACTGGCCTGAGTTCTACCAGCAGTTCCAGCAGATGCGAGTGACGCAGGAGCAGCATGGTACTTATTTCGACCAGATCAGGACTAGCCAGGAGCAGATCCGGGCTAGTCAGGATCAGCTTAGGGCCACTCAGGACCAGCTTCGGCAGAACCAGGATACTTTATACCAGGGGGTGAGTGCGGGATTTTCATATCTTTTCGGGGAGATGCATCACGCGTATCCCGACTACTTTCAGCATCCCCCACAGTTCCCGTCGTGGAACCCCCTGGTTATGGCGATGCGGGCCCGTCCTTTACGAGAGACGACGACGATGATGGTGACGAGTAGGAGGCAGTGGTGATGGCAGTGGTGGTTGTTTTCTGTTTCAGTACTTTATTTATATTGGGTGTTTATTTTGACTGTTATTTCAAACACCCCGGTTATGTATTTTCATTTCAGACAATTTACTTTATGTTTTGTTTGGATTGGATTTTAGTACTTATATTTATGTATATTATGGTTGATTTGTGATTTTTCTGTTTCTGTTCTATTTTGGTGCACATGTGACATACTTGCAGGTTTTGAGCTATCGGATCTTGGACCGGAGCACGGGACAGATACAGCTTCAGAAGTCTCGTTGCATCAACATCATCTTGAGGGGAGTATTGTTATCCTTTTCTCTATATTTCGGGTCTCGCATTGGGGACAATGCGAAGTTCAAGTGTGGGGAGGGGGTTAACTTTGTTAACTTTGTTTGTCCTCATTTTTCAGGAAAAAAAAACATTCAAAAATACCTTTAGCTTGTATATATTTTAGTAAATAAACCGGTTGGTTGTGTTTTAGAAAGCGTCGGACTTGATGAAAACTCGACAAGCAAAATATTTTTGAAAAAGGAAACCGGAAAGCGTGACAAACAAAGAAAGACTTACATGATAGTTTTCACACTTTTACCCATTCCTTCCGTTACGTGAGCATATTTGAGCCTATTGTTATATATTTGTTCATTACGGATATAGGAGTGAGCCGGATGTTATGTGTAATTTAGAACTTGTCACGAGTATGCTTGTTAAGACCATGAACTTGCGGATTTGTGTAAAAGTGATAGAGGCACTTAGATTACCCCTTTGTTGTGTACTTGTTCTTTGTGTTGTGCTTCCCGTTCACCTTATATTACCCTTTAGGATTAACCTTGTCGAGCCTTCCCGTTTACCTTTGTTTACCCACATTATCGCCCACTTAACTAAATTTAGCCTTTTTATGTTTTGACCCTTTTTAGTGTTGAAACTCGGTCAAAATAATCGTTTAACTAGCGCTTGTTATTGTTTATTCTCATTGTATAAATTAGTTTGCAAAAAAAACAAAAAACAGAAAATAAAACACTCTAAAATAGGGTGAAGTTGATAGAAATCGAGCAATTTTGAATGCTTAAATGTTAAAATTTCGTTGATAAGCTCGATTGCGCAATAGTCGCCTTTTTAAGGCGTTTGTATGTATAGTTGTATTGTTTGTTGCTAGTTAAACGCTACTACCGAGTTTTAACCATTTTCGCCACTTTAAATGTCCACTTCCATACCCTTCGCCCAAGCCTAACGTTACAACCCGTAAAGACCTCTTGATTTACACTTGTTTGCATGTTAGTTGGTGGAGACGAGATCTTATGACAAGCTTATGATATTGCACATTTCATTGACGAGGCATTGAGTGTTTGCACATACACATTTTATGTATGTTTCATAAATAAAACCGAGTGTGTGTGAACATTGTGAGTCGTGTAAAGATTAACATGTTGAGTCAATTAAATGTGAAGTCACGGCTTTTTGGTTGTCGCTTTATAATTGCATATGCTTGTTGGGTTTGAGTCTTTTGATGTTGTCTTTCAACAAACCGGCTAACCGTTTATAGTAGTTTTCAATAAAATAGTGTGTAAATTATCGTTCTTGTTTATTTCTGTCTTTTATTGCTTTTTAGTTTAGCTTGCTTGAGGACAAGCAAGGTTCAAGTGTGGGGAGATTTGATATTCGCTAATTTACACATATTTTAGTCCCCCGTTTTACCTATTTTATGCGTTTTCGGCCGTAAAACCTTCATTCGGATGCTTAATCATCTACACTTTTGTTTACAGGCCTAAAACTGCATACGAGACAAGATGATAGCGAAAACGAAGACTTTCCGGACAAAACGACGAAGCTGCGAACCTTCTGTTAGAAAACTGACATGGGCGTGTGGAACGGTCGTGCGACCCAATGCACGACCGTGCATCTCCGACAAATGTTGATCAGCCCGGAAAAGAACGAGGGTGCGACTAGGCGTGCAAGGCACATAAGGGCCATCCCGGTGACGAACGGACGTGCCATCTGAAGAACGACCGTGCGGATCCGATGATCAGCCAGAACCTCGGTGATGAACGACCAGTGCAGCAGCTCGTGCAACAAGAACCCGGCATTGAACGACCGTTCCATATGAAGAACGGTCGTGCGATATCGAATCTGGTCAACGATCTGATGACGTCATGTAGTATGGTGCACCATACCCAATAATTGCTTAAAGTGCACGGTCGTGCCATAGGAAGAACGACCGTGCAACATCGAAAAAATATAAAAAACTTGCAGAAACATTCTGCTCGATATTCTGGAATTTTGGGAGCTTCACAGGCGATTTTACAGGCTCCGGAGGCTATGCTTTTGACCCGGATTCAAGCCACATTGTGCCGTTTAGCTCCATTACTATCCGGATTCTTAGTCTAGTGCTTGTTTATGGTTTGGTTTTCTAATCTTTCCATGTTTTTGTTAATCTTTCAAGCATTTAGATTAATGTTTATGTATTATTGTAGCCTTTGGGCAAAAACACAACAATCCCTTGCTTGATTATAGCCATTAGTGTGTTAAGCTTTGTTTGTAATGATACTTGAAGTATTTTCTATGTTAATCTTTGATGATTAGTTTGCAACCTTGTTATTGATATTGATTTCTTGATTATAAGTAATTATGTTGGATGATTGACGCTTGGTTAGTTAAGATAGTTGAAAAATGAAGCTTAATTAATCTTGTATTAGTAAACTTTGAATTTGGTTAACTAGTTTAGCTTGGTTTAAATGTATGCATCATGATACTAGAAATGGTTAGTGATTTAATAAAGTGTAATTATTGTTAATCAAGAGAGCTTGCTGTCACGTAAGGACCTTAACGGGTTAGATGGTGTCGTTATAAATTCTTGCCATGATTTGTTAGCTTAGTTAGTAGTTTAGGCCAAAATTGCTATCTTGGTGAATTATTGTGTAAGATTTGTAAAATGAACTCGGTTGTGATTTAATCTAGTTTATGCTTGTCTCGGTGGTTGCATTGTGTTTATCGGTGTCTCTTTCCTTGATTAAGTGCGGTTAGAAAACTCCTAACGGATGACTAACTTATTTTTAAGAGATTTTCATAGACACTTATCAATTGCACGTTAAAGAACAATTTTAGGTGGTTAAAGTGTGTTTATCGTTTTAGCTTTCCGAATGATTGTCATGTTAGGATTCCCGAAAGGGATACTAGTTGTCTTAAATTGGAGAATTGATCAAATGCTTCTAGTGCCAAATCCGACTTAGTTGACATGCTGTGGTTGTGTATTAAGCAAGGCTTTTTATCTATTATCTATTATGTTTTTATTATGTATTTGTTTACGCTTACGTTAGTTTAATTAAAATCAAACAAAACTTATGTTTTACCAGTAGTTTAGTGACAAAGGTCTAGTATTATTTCTCCGCCCATTTCCTTGGATCGATACTTGGTTCTTACCGATACTTTATTACATATGTGACGGGGTACACTTGCCTCTTTCGTGTGTGTTTTGATGTAAAAGTAATAATCACTTTTATAAATTTAAAACCAAATCGTGTGTAATTTCATCGCAATATTATGTATATATACGCACACGTCATTCATCTTTATAACTTGTAAGTTTAAATTGTTTATTGCAGATATGAATCTATCCAATCAAACACCATCCTTTTTAAAATTCCTTAATGAAGATGATTTTATATTTTTGGTATGGTTTTTAACTTTCTTGCTACTATTAGGATTCCAAATTAATTTTTGATGTAAGATGTTTGTTAACTACTGTTGCAGAATATACCACTTGATTTTGAGAGTATGTTATGGGGCAAGGAGGTCCCGTATGGTCGAATTATAGAACTACTTGATGGTGACAAATCATGGTTAGTACGAGTAAGGAAGAGAGATGATCATTGTATATTTACTGATGGATGGACAAAGTTTGTTAGAGATTGTTGTTTGAAAACCAAAGATGCTGTATTGGTAAAAGCTATTGGAAAATTTTCATTCGTTGTCTCATGTTTTAAAGAAAATGTCTACGAGAACTCTTACATTTCAGCAAATATTAGACCTGAACTTGGCATGACTGTAAGTAACAATATATTATTTTGTTACTTACTGTAAACAGTTTTGCTAGCTCAACAACTTGCTAACATCTGTTTGCCCTTTTAACGTCTGTTTCCTTATAATCTTAACGTCTGTTGACTAACCCTTTTAACTTCTGTTGACTAAGTCTTTTAACCTCGGTTGACTAACATCTGATATTTAAGATCTGTCCACGTTGCAACCTCTGCTGGACATAATGGATGACAGTAGTTACGAAACCTCTGTTGGATGGCAACAGAGGTATGTAATAGTTGATAGCCAAACAGTGGTTAGGTTGTGTGTAAATACTGTAACTACTGTTGGCTAACTCTGTTGAGTAATTCTCATTTTAACTTTTGTTGACTAACCCGTTGTAACTTCTGTTGATCATTAGTTCATATCAAATTTGTAAGTCTGCACTAATTATTCCTTTGCTTCTTCTATAGCTAATTGCTGATAAATTTTGGAAAGAATTCTATGGTAAATGTAACACCCCGTGTTACGAAAGTCAAAGTACAAGTCAAAGTCAAAATCAAAGGAAGAAAAGATTGCTAATTACGATATGTCACTCCTTGCTTAACTATTGACTGTACGTCAATGACTTGTAATCGAATCTTTTGTTTTGTTTGCTTTAGTTGTATTATGTGGAGTATCTATTAATAATCGAGGATTTATCGCATGTTTTATCGCTTTATCACTAATCGCATCGCAATCGCATTCGCAACTCGAATCATGCGTTCTGGATATTGTTTTACGTGTGTGTGCTTCTTATGTGTTATTTGTGCATGTTTAATTATGTTTTGCAGTGATTAATAGAAACGCAATCGCAACTCTATCGCAACGCAATTGAATCGCAAACGCTAAACGCAAGTTATTTATGATGATTGTATGTTAGATATAGTATTTGTGTAAATATTAGTTTAACCTATCGCATCGCTCACTCGCAACGCAACGCAACGCATCACAAAACTCAACACGCGAAACGAAACGCCAAAACTCAACTCGCCGGACAACCCGATCGAAGTACCATCCTATCCGACACTTGTGCACTTTCCCTTTTTGGCAACCTATAAATACCCCTCCTGTCACATCATTTGATGTGACAGCTCTCTCACTCGACCAGCAGCGTTCCAGCCCTTCTTTCTCTCGATTTCTCGCGATTCTTGTAAGTTTTCAACTCAAATCTTGTACTTCTATGATCTACACGCACTTCTTCATCTTTTTCACCTTTGAATCTTAATTTTTAACCATGAAATCAGTGGATTTGAGGTGTTATAGGATGATGTCATCATGGAGTTCTTATGAACTTCAAGATTTGGCTTCATTGCACCAAGAACAACTTAGATCTGAAGGATTTCCACATGATTAAACAATGTTTTCGCATAGATCTAAACGTTTTCAAAGTTAAAAGGATTGAAAGATACTTTTCCAACTTTCTTTAAACTCTTTTACACTCAATGCACTCAAAACCGATAGAATCAGAACTCGTTCTGATCTTCTACTCATTCTTAGTGAGGTGTCGGTTCAAGATCTGAATTCTATCTAAGAGACAACTGATTCCGGGTTAAACATGAACAACCGTCACGAACAGTTAACTGATCGGATTAGGGTGATTCCTGTTCGATCGGACGACACTTGGACTTTAACACTTCAACAATTTTCAACATATTCAATGCATCACCAGTTTTAACAGATTGCCATCCGATCGGTAGACCATCCGATCGAATGACAATCCTGCTGTGAACTTGTTCTCTAAGAAATGTCTCGCCAAACGGTTCGCCATCCGATCGAACTGCCGTTCGATCGAACGACCTGAAAGGTAGATATACTTCTCTGTTTTCAAAATGCTACAATGAAAGCTTCAAAGCCATCATACACAAACACATCCTTACCAAACGAATGTCAATCCGACCGAGTGGCCTCCGATCGGATGACCATCCGAACGGATTGACATCCGATCGAATGACCATCCGATCGGATTACCGTTCGACACTTGGTACTCTTGCATCGTTTTACGTGCCGTTCTTCCCTTATGCTATCGTTAACTGTTCAGGCTAATCTCACCCATCACTCCCTTCAATCCAAGAGAGTGTTTACTTGTTAAACACGATCTGTGAGTATACTCGATCCCTTTTTACTTTACGCACTTTTGGGTGTTATATACGTTACTTATTCAAATCACAATCGACACACAACGCAAACACTAGTTATACGTTGACCGTTATTGCATGTTACGTGTTATTCGATGAATGCTTGTATGTTATGTTAACATAGTGATTGTTGCCTGACACCTTAGCAACGATAGTACTATAGTTTGGACTCAGCACCTGTCGTGGACAGGGGTTGTTAAGGGTTTTACTTCACGTGTCCCAGTGGGGATATGTGTTGCGCATTCTACAACTCGCAGTCACGTCTGTGCATATTTCTCTGGCGATAACCTACTAGCTTTCACTTTGCTACATGTTACATGTTGGTTATGCGTAAACGATTTCGAACTCTATTATACTATTAAACTTGTATGCTCACCTTTTGTCACACCCTGACTTTTGCGGAAGCGTGATTAACTGTGACTTGCTTAATATCCTTGCATTCAACCATAACAAACAACTATATGATAAAACCAAGATGTTCATCCATAGATTAGGTTTAAAACATTACAAACAACGTTGTCTTAAAATCCAAACACCGACTACATGTTCAAAATACGATATCAACAAGTTTTAAATCCCATAAGGACTTTACTAAAAGATTCCAACAAACTAGGCTTTGGTCATGTATCTCACCCAAGATAAAATACATAACTCAAACCCTTCGACTTCGGATGACATCTTTTATTAGAAACATGACTTGTAAACTTCAACGAACGCCAGATCCATACTTAATTTCCTGAAATACATGTAGTTTGAAAAAATCAACAAAAGTTGAGCGAGTTCATGTGTTTAGTATGTGCACACGAATAAACCTTTATAATCATTGTAAGTATGTATGTTTTGTAAACCCTGGTATGAAAGCAAATAAGGAAACAGATCAGTTAATGTGTAGCGAATATATGTGACGTGACGCAGGAAGGCTCAAACCTAGAGGATCTTGAACCGGCCTCTGGCCGTAAGGCATGGTCACCACATGGTCCATCCTGCGGGCGCATGGGTGGGGCTAAGACCTAGTCACCACATGGTCCATCCTGCAGGCGCATGAGTGGGGTTAAGACATAGTCACCACATGGTCCATCCTGCGGGCGCATGAGTGGGGCTAAGTCACATTCACCACATGGTCCATCCTGCGGCGCATGGGTGGGGTCGCTATACCCAAATAGACCTATCACTCATATCCCTCGGTCCTACTATGAGGATTAATGGTCTTAAGTTAACGCCTACCCATTCACATGATCCAACAGTTCATTCCTTAGCTAAGCATACCATGTATAAAACGTTTGTAAACAATTTGTAACATGTACTTCACCCCCGAAGTTATAAAACCAAAAACAGTTAAAGAAAAGGGGGACATGAACTCACGGTTTTGCGTTCTTCGTAATCAACGGTAACCCAAAGCTTCTCCTGGTGTACACGACTACCTACAACGTGCTACGACCTATTAGACGAGCGGGTCGTGCATTGACTTAGTATTACTTAGTGTCTTTGAGTTACGTTTCGTTGTGTCTTCAATATTATTCCAAGTTATATAATTATTTATTAAAATAATAAATATTTTAACTTAAATTATATTTATTAAATTTTGGAATAATTGTTAAAACAATATATTTTAACTTAATACTTTTCAAGTATTTATACATGTATTTCCTTCCCAAGGATGGGTGTATTCGTATTCTTGTTTTTTTGTATATTTTTGCCATGTATTGGGGTCGTATTCCGGTGTGTATTTATACGTACAAAAAGACGTATTTTTATTGTATTCATTAAGTATTCTTATACTTAATTTCGTATTAATTTTTCCGGAATATTATCTTTAATAAAAGTTCACCAATATATATTCCCAAAATATATATTTTAAGAAGTATTACTTAGAAAAATTATTTATATTTTCCTTTGGCAAAAATATTTGTATTTTCATATAAGCTCCAATAATAATATATTTTCAAGTATAACTTAGAAAATATATATAAACTTATTTTTCTCCAAAGTAATATGTTTCATATTTATTTGAGAAAATATATCTTTCACCCCAAAAATATTGTATTTCATGTTTGTTCAAGAAATATATATTTTCTCCCAAAATAATACATCTTCTAATAATTCCAAGAAAAATATATATATTTTTATTCACCCAAAATAATGTGTTTTCTTCTTGTAAAAAATATGATATAAATTTGTAATAATTGTAAAAATCATATTTTTATTCACTTGGTGTCCAAAATATTATTTACTAAAATATACTTGTGAATCAATTTTCCGGAATATTTTGTAAGTTACATTCTTTTGTTCGGCTTCACCAATATTTTGTGTAAAATTTGTATATTCATATTCTTAGAATTTTGGTAATATTTTGATTGTAATTTTTAGTATTTTAATGAGTTATATTATTTCAAGTCCTAAAATAATATAACTAATACACATAATATACAATTAATCACACACATGGTGACATCTAAATATATATTTCCTAAATACATATTTAGTCACTTTTATTTATAAAAACCAACCTCTAATATTTATATGTTTGTAACAAAAATTATGGCAAACTTTATGTAAAAAATCCATGGTTTAAAGTATACTTGTAAATATTTTTTGTTTAGACATATTTTCTAAGTGCTTAGTTTCCAGAAAAATTTTGCCATAGTTTCCCCTAAAAATGGAGGTTTCCATATCTTGAAGGTATATCATTTTCTTTTGTAAATCAACACAATCAATCCACAATCAACATTAAACAATCTACACTTACCAATTTTGCCAAAATCAAGCATAAACTACTATTGCATGAACTTGAAAATTTATAAAAATTTGTAGTAACTTACTAGTGTATTTAGTAATCCTTGTTACCCCTTTAAAGTGTGGTTGATTCTTTTAAAACATCATTTTTAAAGAAAATAGATCTTTACAACTTGTAGTCACATTTTCTAAAAATGTTTCTTTATGAATTTTTCTTGTTACACATATGTTTCTACACTTGTTTATCCTCTAAAAATAAGGTTTATTTATTTAAAACCCAAGATTAAGTAAAACTTGTATTTTGAACTTTGTTTCTTGAAAAATCATCCTTGAAGTTTTAGATCTACAAGATTCACATTCGATTTTAATCATTTTTTCACAAGAAAACACTATATTCTTTCAAGTTCATGCTTTATGTGAGATGATTCATTAAACTCTCACATGTTCATCCTCTCATCTTGCTAGGTTATGTTTTTAAACATGATCTAGCAAGATCATATGATGATCTACATCATTTTCATAAGCAAACAATGATCAACAAGTAAATCAACACATAAACATCATAGTTTCTTCATGATTCAAGTTTATGTTCAAGTTTCATCTTCTTATTTCTTAGTGTTCTTCGTGTTAATCTTTATGTATCATCTTTTAACCACTTAAACAAGATGTAAAATGAAGAGATTAGTGTTCTTACTACTAGCTCAAGGCTAGGGATGATCAAGAGATGTATGGTTTGCTTATACGGCTTCTAACACCCTTGAGTGATAAAAGCAAATGGTGAAGGTCCTTCAACTTCCTAAAGCTCCAAGCTTCCTTATACGGCTTCTAACACCCTTGAGTATGTATGGTTTGCTTGGGAATCAAATGAAAGTAATGGATGTGTGGTGATGAGGTTACGGTCATGAGGTAAGGGGAGAGGGGAGAAGAATGTGGGTGTTGAGTTGTGAAGTAATGTGAAGGTGAAGATCTCTTGGTTAACTTATAAACACCAACTTCTCAAGATCTAGTGTATCTTATGCTTCAAAAGGGTGGAACAAGATCTAATTAATTATTCCAATAAAATCTTGAGTGGGCCATGCTTGTCTAGCCGATTATAGGGGGTAGTAGGCTAGGTTTTAACCATGTAGTTAGGTTGTAGTTGAAATGTAAGTATATAGTTAGGTGTTTAGTTATTTGGTATTTATATAGTGTGTTATGATGTTCGGGGACCATAACAAGCTTGGTAATGTTAAAACAGTGCTTCTAGTGAAAATTTGGTGTTTCGGGTTGTGTCCGGTTGTTCGGTTGGTTACCGGTTCGTTAAGGTGCTAAACTATGCAGTTTAGTGTGCTTTATGTTACCTTTTATGACAGTTTTGATTCCCGACACTTAGGAAAGCATTCAGGACCATTTAACCATATTTCTGTATAATATTAGAGTGTTTAAATGCTGAATTTGCTGATTTTCTGCAGAATTCTGCTGTTTAGGTGAGTTTTAGACACTTTCCGGCACTTAAACTATCTATAGGGAGGCAGTATTATGATCCTTACTTTCCTACACACTATACTAGTGTAATACTTGGTTTCTGGCGCATTCTAGGTCTCAATACAACGTCTGTCTATTTACTGAACTCCGTCAGCATTTTTCTGATTTGTCTGATACTGTGCTAACTCTATTTAGTGCATCATTTGAATCAATAAAGTTCTCATGCAATAATGTTATGACATTAAGCAATATGTGATGCACATGTATGTATGATAACAATAATCAGAAAGCAATTCAAGCAATTAATTGTAATTCAGCACAGTCATTAAGCACTAATCACTATTTAATAATTGTACGGATACCTGGAATTTTGACAATTGTCACACCTTTACACTATGTGTATTGACCTCTATTTTAACATATGTGACAGGTGTTTAGGATGCTTGTGTTTTGCTGCTATGTGGGAATCAAGCTAGGGTGGAGTCTTAGAAACAAACCTAAATAAATCTGAGTTGTCGGAATGGATATTTGTCTATGAGAACATCGTCTGTAATAACTGTTTTTATTTTATATGTTTGTGGTATGGGATATGAACCTTTAATATATTATAACTAATAGTTGTTATGGATTCTCCTGGACAATCTGTTTCGCTCAGTGCCATGCCCCGATGTTTCCGTCATCGGTTGGGGTGTGACAGATTGGTATCAGAGCCATAACTATGGGGAATTAGGCAAGACTCGACCTAGTCCGGGTCGATGACTTAGAAACGACCTAGTCTATAGTCTAAGTACCCACAGACCGACTTGTGCAAACCCAGTGGGGTTTTGTACAAGCTTACTTGCTATACTCGCTAGCACTCGCTGAACACTATCACTGCACTATTTTCGAAAATGAACGAGTGAATTACATCGAGATTAGGTGTGAAAACTGCAAACTCTCGATCAAATCGCTTGTTCGACCCGCGTTGTATCTATAAACAAGAGAATTTGCGTTGAATCAGGAGTGAAATCCATACTTTAACGCAGATTTTCCTCTCTATTTCAACAAGACAGGAACAAAGTTGTTAAGTTAGGGATGAAACCCAAACCTTGACAACTTGTTCCGACCTTTGTTTCGGTTTTACAAACTCTCAACAAAGTCTCGACGGACTCCAACGACTTAAGACACACTATAAATGGAGGGATGCGTGTCGTTCGCCCAAATCGAGGCGAGAGCACAGTCAAGAAGGCCAAAGTGTGTACTTAAAGTCTTTGTGAATAGTCGAATCACTTGGCGTAGTCGATGTCTATACACCCAAGACAATCTATTCTCGATTTTATGTGTTTCGATTCTGGATTTGCCGCCGCTAACTCTGAGGTTTGTCGCTTTTATGTGGAATTTTTATGTGTTTTATGTGGTTTTACCTGTTTATGTGGTTTGATTTTTGGTGATCTATTTGCTTTTCACTTTCGCTTTGATCGACACACACGACCCGCACTACACTTCTATCTCAAAACAGTAACAAATCGTGTGCTATGTTACTAGATTTATGCTATACTACTCTCTATGCTACTCGTTGTGTACTCGCTAATCGCACTCGCAATTCTCGATCGCTTACGCAACTTTGAATGATAGGTGAATACGTGCAATATAGGTAGGCGAATACGTGCTAAATATAGGGTAGTTTCTGTGACTTACGTGCTTCTGTGCCCTATGTGCTTATGTGTTTCTAGGATTATGTGCCTACGTGAATATGTGTTTATGTGATCGATTGTATTCCTGAGCTTTACATGTGGTAGTTTAGAGCAGAGTGAGAGTCTATACTAGGGTTAATCGAGATTTGTGTCTGAGTCCTATGACGATGTCTATTGCAGACAATGTCATCATTTGGATCGCGCTATTCCCGAACTGCTCGCTGAAACCATGAAGACAAGCGTATCGCTGCTCTCGTCGCTAAGCAAATGGCGAAAGTCATACCGTAAATTGTTAGCGAGCTGAATGAAAACGCTAGCAAGTCTTCTGAAGAGTCCTAGACTGATTCTCCTAAATCTACTTTTAGCTTCAAGCAGTTCAAAGCCTGCGGCCCGAAAGAATTTACCGGCAAAGATGGGCCTACGGTCATGTTTCAATTGTTTGATTCAATCGAAGTCACCCTGCGCCAGAGTGGCTGTCCGGAAAACCTTCGCACTGTTAACGCCACCGGCGTCTTCCAATCCCGTGCTCTAGAATGGTGGACGGCCGAGAGAAACAAACGAGGAGATGATGCAGCTTACGGGCTGACGTGGGATGAGTTGAAGGACATCATGATGCGCGAGTTCTGCCCTCCCCACGAGCTCCAAAAGCTGGAGGACGAATTCTGGCATATCAAGCAGGATGGTGGAGATAACGCTGGATTAACCGTTCACTTCAAGCAGTTGAGTATCATATGTCCAGGCCAAATTACCACGCCCGAAATCACCATCAAGAAGTATATCTGTGCTCTACCGGATTGCGTGGCTGATTTCGTTCAAGCTGCGAAGACAACAACAATTGAGGAAACCTTCTTACTCGCTGCTGAGATCAACGACAAGCGAGTCAAGGCTGGTTACTTTGATAATGCCTCTAAGAACCTGCACCAAGTTACCGCTGCACCCACCGCTGAAACCGCCACCGCACCGCAGTCTTCGAAGTCCTCCCGTCGCAAGAGAAAGAACAACAACAACAGTATCAAGAATTGCGCTGTCACCGCCGCCACTCCACTTCAAGTTGTTCAAGCTCAACCGCAACCCCAGCACCACCCAGTAGCGGCCCCGGTTACCAACGCACCGCTGGCTAAGAGTGCGTATACTGGTCCTCACCCGGCTTGCCCTACTTGTACCTACCATCATCCCGTGGGGATTGCTTGTAGATACTGTGTGCACTGAAACATGTATGGCCACTTCACCGCCAACTGCCGTACAGCTCCACGTCAAACTCCAGCTCTAACTCAAGGTCAAGCTCCTACTCAACAAGCTCTACTTCCTACTCCTCAAGGCCAAAAAGCGGCTCCCGCACCCGCGATCCACGCTAGAGCTTGCTTTGCATGTGGTGATCCCAACCACTTCACAAACATGTGCCCCAATCGAGTGGTGAAGCAAGAGCCATAACAGCAGTAGCCCCAGTAGCAGTAGCCCGCAGACGTACTTTCAACATCAACGTCCGCCAGGCTCAAGCAGACAACAATGTGGTTAATGGTACGTTCCTTGTGAATGGTATTTATGCTTCCTGTTTATTTGATACTGGAGCCGATAACTGTTTTGTATCATTTGAATTCGAAAAGCTCCTTAATCGTAAGCGCGCCCATCTCCCTTGACATTTGATGTTGAAGTTGCCACTGGAAGAACCGTCGCTGTCAACTCTGTTCTTCGTGATTGTACGCTTAAACTCAACAATCATGTCTTTCCTATCGATCTTATTCCGATGTAGCTCGGTAGTTTTGACGTCATAGTAGGCATCGATTTTCTTCGTGAAAATCATGCCGAAGTTATCTGTTTTGATAAGATGATTCGCTTCTCGCTCGCTAATGGTGATCAACTGTGTGTGTATAGCGAAACTCCTTCGAAAGGTCTTAAACTCATGTCGTGTGTCCAAGCAAGCAAGTATCTCCGCAAGGAATACAGAGCTTTCTTGGCTAACATTGCAGCAGCGGAGAAGGAAAAGAAAGGAAACACAGGAGTGAACGACGTTTCCGTTGTTCGCGAATTTCCTAATGTCTTTCCCGATGATCTACCTGGTTTACCTCCGAGTCGTGATATCGACTTTCGTATTAACCTCATTCCTGGAGCAAATCCGGTTGCTAGATCTCCTTATCGACTCGCTCCATCTAAAATGCGCGAACTCTCGAGTCAACTCCAGGAATTGCTTGACAAAGGCTTTATTCGCCCTAGCACATCTCCGTGGGGCGCGCCAGTCCTTTTCATCAAAAAGAAGGATGAGTCGTTCCGGATGTGCATCGACTATAGGGAGTTGAATAAGCTGACTATCAAGAATCGTTATCCCCTACCTCGAATCGATGATTTGTTTGATCAGTTGCAAGGTGCTACGTGCTTTTCGAAGATTGATCTACGCTCAGGCTATCACCAATTACGCATTCAGGAGGAGGATATACCCAAAACCGCTTTTCGCACTCGTTACGGCCACTATGAATTCGTCGTAATGCCCTTTGGTTTAACCAATGCACCCGCGGTTTTCATGGATCTGATGAATCGCGTGTGTAAACCATTTCTTGACCGCTTCGTCATCGTGTTCATTGATGATATCCTGATCTATTCCAAGTCGAAAGCCGAACACGCGCAACATCTACGTTTGGTTCTCGAGCTACTCCAAGGGAATCGACTCTATGCCAAGTTCTCCAAGTGCGAATTTTGGCTGGATGAGGTTCAATTCCTCGGTCACATTGTTAATAGTTAAGGTATTCACATCGACCCCGCGAAGATCAAAGCTGTTAAGAGTTGGGTTACACCTAAGAACCCGTCTGAAGTCCGTTCTTTTCTCAGACCAGCGGGCTATTATCGCCGATTTATCGAAGGATTCTCTAGAATCGCTGTGCCTCTTACTTTTCTCACGCATAAAGACAAGCCTTCTGTTTGGGGAACCGAGCAAGAGACTGCCTTTCGAACTCTCAAGAATATGCTCTGCAATGCTCCCGTCCTCGCTTTACCCGACGGAAACGACGACTTCGTAGTCTATTGCGATGCCTCGAACCTTGGCCTTGGTTGTGTTCTCATGCAACGAGACAAGGTTATCGCTTACGCATCTCGTCGGTTCAAGATCCACGAGAAGAACTATACAACCCATGACCTCGAGCTAGGCGCAGTTGTTTTTGCGTTGAAAATTTGGCGACACTACTTTTATGGTACCAAGTGTACGATCTTCACAGATCATAAGAGCCTGCAACACATCCTCAGCCAAAAGGAACTGAATATGCGCCAACGCCGATGGGTAGAACTTCTTAATGATTACGACTGTGAGATCCGTTATCATCCTGGTAAAGCAAATGTCGTTGCTGACGCTCTAAGCTGACGAAGCTATTTGCATAGCGTTCATAATATTCACGCCCAACATCATCTCGAAACTCTTATCCGTGACGCTCAACATACTTGTTTTAATGAACGCACTTTGAAGACAGAAAGGATTCTCAACCATGGCGCCCAGTTAGAGAATAAATCGAATGGGATATTCCACTATCTAGACCGAATTTGGATCCCCAAGTGTACCAACCTACGACAGATTCTGATGGACGAAGCCCACAATTCTCGATATTCTATTCATCCCGGTGCCGATAAGATGCACCAGGACCTTCGCTACAAGTACTGGTGGCCGGGCATGAAGAAAGATATCGCTATCTATGTTTCGAAGTGCCTGACTTGCTCGAAAGTCAAGGCCGAGTACCAAAGACCCTCTGGCTTACTCGTCCAACTCGAGATCCCTATGTGGAAATGGGAGAGTATAGCTATGGACTTCATAACGAAACTTTCGTGCATGCCATCAGGTCACGACAGCATCTGGGTTGTCGTTGATCGTTTGACTAAATCTGCTCATTTTCTGCCAATACGAGAAGACTTTAAGGTAGAAAAATTAGCCTGAGTCTAGACCGATGAGATCATTTGTCGACATGGGACGCCTCGCGACATCATCTCTGATCGCGATGGTCGGTTCACCTCGCGTCTTTGGGAAACGTTTCAATCTGCTCTCGGTACTACTCTTAATCTAAGTACCGCTTTTCATCCCCAAACCGACGGTCAGACTGAAAGAACGATACGCACCCTTGAAGACATGCTTCGTTCGTGTGTCATAGATTTCGGTGGTAATTGGGACACATACTTACCTTTAGTTGAATTCTCGTACAGTAACAGTTATCATTCCAGCATTCAGATGGCACCATTTGAGGCATTATACGGAAGAAAATGTCGATCGCCTATTGTATGGCACGAGATCGGAGACTCGCAAATTACCGGTCCTGAGCTATTACAAGAAATGACCGACAAAATCCTCCAAATTCGAGACAATCTGCTGAAAGGTCGGAGTCGTCAGAAAAGTTACGCCGATAGACGCCGCAAGCCCCTTGAATTTGACGTTGGCGACCACGTACTCCTAAAGGTTTCACCTTGGAAGGGTGTGGTCAGATTCGGCAAGAAAGGTAAACTCGCGCCTCGATATGTTGGACCCTTTAAGATTCTGGAAAGAATTGGGAAGGTGGCCTACAGACTCGAACTACCGGAAGAACTTAGCAATATCCACCCGACTTTCCACGTTTCGAACCTCAGGAAGTGTCTGGCTGAGCAGGATTTACAAGTTCCACTTGAGGATCTACAAGTGGACGAAACATTACACCTCATGGAGAAGCCTGTTGAGATCATGGACCGAGAAACCAAGAAGCTCAGGCGCTCACGCATTCCCATTGTGAAGGTTCGCTGGGAAGGCAAACGCGGCGCAGAGTTCACCTGGGAACTCAAAAGTGACATGAAGGCGAAGTACCCACAGTTGTTTGTTACAGCTAAGGCCTAATTTTGGGACGAAATTCACTTAAGTAGGGGAGGCTGTAACACCCCGTGTTACGAAAGTCAAAGTACAAGTCAAAGTCAAAGGAAGAAAAGATTGCTAATTGCGATCTGTCACTCCTTGCTTAGCTATTGATTGTACGTCAATGACTTGTAATCGAATCTTTTGTTTTGTTTGCTTTAGTTGTATTATGTGGAGTATCTATTAATAATCGAGGATTTATCGCATGTTTTATCGCTTTATCGCTAATCGCATCGCAATCGCATTCGCAACTCGAATCATGTGTTCTGGATATTGTTTTACGTGTGTGTGCTTCTTATGTGTTATTTGTGCATGTTTAATTATGTTTTATGGTGATTAATCGAAACGCAATCGCAACTCTATTGCAACGCAATTGAATCGCAAACGCTAAACGCAAGTTATTTATGATGATTGTATGTTAGATATAGTATTTGTGTAAATATTAGTTTAACCTATCGCATCGCTCACTCGCAATGCAACGCATTGCAAAACTCAACACGCGAAACAAAATGCCAAAACTCAACTCGCCGGACAACCCGATCGAATGGCCACTCGATCGAATGGTCATCCGATCAGATGACCATCCAATCGGATGGCTATCCGATCGAAGTACCATCATATCCGACACTTGTGCACTTTCCCTTTTTGGCAACCTATAAATACCCCTCCTGTCACATCATTTGATGTGACAACTCTCTCACTCGACCAGCAGCGTTCCAGCCCTTCTTTCTCTCGATTTCTCGCGATTCTTGTAAGTTTTCAACTCAAATCTTGTACTTCTATGATCTACACGCACTTCTTCATCTTTTTCACCTTTGAATCTTAACTTTTAACCGTGAAATCAGTGAATTTGAGGTGTTCTAGGATGATGTCATCATGGAGTTCTTATGAACTTCAAGATTTGGCTTCATTCCACCAAGAACAACTTAGATCTGAAGGATTTCCACATGATTAAACAATGTTTTCGCATAGATCTAAATGTTTTCAAAGTTAAAAGGATTGAAAGATACTTTTCCAACTTTCTTTCAACTCTTTTACACTCATTGCACTCAAAACCGATAGAATCAGAGCATGTTCTGATCTTCTACTCATTCTTAGTGAGGTGTCGGTTCAAGATCTGAATTTTATCTAAGAGACAACTGATTCTGGGTTAAACATGAACAACCGTCACGAACAGTTAACTAATCGGATTAGGGTGATTCCTGTTCGATCGGACGGCACTTGGACTTTAACACTTCAACAATTTTCAACATGTTCAATGCATCACCAGTTCTAACGGATTGCCATCCGATCGGTAGACCATCCGATCGAATGACAATCCTGCTGTGAACTTGTTCTCTAAGAAATGTCTCACCAAACGGTTCGCTATCCGATCGAACTGCCGTTCGATCGAACGACCTGAAAGGTAGAGATACTTCTCTGTTTTCAAAATGCTACAACGAAAACTTCAAAGCCATCATACACAAACACATCCTTACCAAACGAATGTCAATCCGACCGAATGGCCATCCGATCGGATTACCTTTCGACACTTGGTACTCTTGCATCGTTTTACGCGTCGTTCTTCCTTTATGCTATCGTTAACTGTTCAGGCTAATCTCACCCAGCGCTCCCTTCAATCCAAGAGAGTGTTTACTTGTTAAACACGATCTGTGAGTATACTCGATCCCTTTTTGCTTTACGCACTTTTGGGTGTTACATACGTTACTTATTCAAATCACAATCGATACACAACGCAAACACTATTTATACGTTGACCGTTATTGCATGTTACGTGTTATTCGATGAATGCTTGTATGTTATGTTAACACAGTGATTGTTGCCTGACACCTTAGCAAAGATAGTACTATAGTTTGGACTCAGCACCTGTCGTGGACAAGGGTTGTTAAGGGTTTTACTTCACGTGTCCCAGTGGGGATATGTGTTACGCATTCTACAACTCGCAGCCACGTCTGTGCATATTTCTCTGTCGATAACCTACTAGCTTTCACTTTGCTACATGTTACATGTTGGTTATGCGTAAACGATTTCGAACTCTATTATACTATTAAACTTGTATGCTCATCTTTACACTATGTGTATTGACCTCTATTTTAACGTATGTGACAGGTGTTTAGGATGCTTGTGTTTTGCTGCTCTGTGGGAATCAAGCTAGGGTGGAGTCTTAGAAACAAAACTAAATAAATCTGAGTTGTCGGAATGGATATTTGTCTATGAGAACATCGTCTGTAATAACTGTTTTTATTTTATATGTTTGTGGTATGGGACATGAACCTTTAATATATTATAACTAATAGTTGTTATGGATTCTCCTGGACAATCTGTTTCGCTCAGTGCCATGCCCCGATGTTTCTCATTCATCGGTTGGGGTGTGATAGTAAAAATTACAAGTATAAGATGGCAACTATCTATGTTGGCAAAAGGTTTTGGAATGTGATGATGAAAGGATGGACTGATGGATGCGGATTTACTGATGGATGGTTAAAATTGATTGAAGAAGTTCCGATAGCAATTGAATCTTGGTTGGTTTTCACCATGATTGCATCTAAAATGTTTGAGTTTTCCGTTTTCCATCCCGAGACTGGAATTGAGGTTTCCTTCAAGAAAGTTGTTGTTGTTGTTTTGGATGATTCAGTTTATGGAGATGATGGGTTTGATTTATTGGCTGCGGTATAAAATTTTGATGATAAAATACATTGTTTGATAACATGATGGTGATAAGTAACTTTTATTATATTATGCTAATAACTTTTGAAATCCCATATTGTAGGCTAAACACAAACAAGTTCTGGATTTCGGGGAAGTTGCTTTAGATGATGAGGATACTGGAGCTTCGGTTGGTAATTCTAAGCAGTTTACGAGTTTTGAGGATATTTTTAATGTATATATACACATGTAATATTTACTTATTATTATGATTTAAAATATGGTTTCTTATATATGATCATTCTTATAAATATAGTTTGCTGATGATGGGCTATTTGATTCAAAGATTGTGCGTCTGGTTGATGAGTCAGATGTTAAAAATAATGTAAATTTATAATTTCCTACGCATATATTTTATTGTATAATAAGTATAACAAGGTTTTTTAAAATTTTGTTGTAGCCTGAATATCATTATGTAAAAATAGCTGATAATGTTAACGATCCTCAACTTCAGTCTAAAGATTTTTCTATTCGTGACATTTCTGTCTCTTCAAGTGTTGTATCCAATGTAAGCGTTTATTAGTTTTATACTGTCCATTTTATTATTGTCTTAATATATTGATATTCTTCTGAATGATTGAGTCTCAAACTTCAAAACTGAATTGAGAAGATAGTTTGTGTTGATAAAGAGAATTGCAAAATTTCAAGAATTTAGAGTTGTTATATTCTAAATTAATTTACTTAGGTTGAAAAGATACACAATCTTCGTGGCAAGACAATTGTAGAGGATAACTAAGCTGTTGATAGACCGTGTAAAGTTCAAAAGGTTCGTTTAGTATCATCCACTTCAGAATCAGTCTTACACTTCACCACACATGCTGAATACAGGCTTGTAAGTTTTTGCAGTCGTTACTTTGTTTCGTTATTTCAACAATTTCAGTTATATATCAATATTTTATAAAATTCAGTATTCAATTTTCTGTTTTTTAGCATCTTCCATCAGATGTATCTTCTGTGTTGGATCTGCATACTAATAATCTTAAGCCTATCAAGATCCAGAATCTCAAATGTGAAGTCCAGGAACTGTTTACAACATCTCAAAAAACCAATACTGGATTCAATTACGCTATTGTTGGATGGTCTTCTTATCTGAGATCTTGCAATATTGCTTTTGGTGATGAACTTTCATTAGAATTTCACAAGTCTACTCAATTGCTGAAGTTAACAAAAGTTGTGCATTTCGTGACAAAGATAAAGTCCTCTTAGTTTGTCTTGCGTTGATTGAAGATTTATAGACAACGTTTAATGTCATGATTGTTTGTGGTTGTACATTTGGTTCGTCGATGGTACTAATTTTGTTTCCTAGACATGTTCTATATGTAGTTATATCTATAAACAGGTTTCATAGTCAATGGGTGGGTGCTCCTTTTTTTTTATAGGACAATGGAAATAGTCATATATATTTAATGTTTTATATATTAACTAATGATGCATATTTATAGTTGTCTATTATCTATAATAGATAATAAGTTTTGGTACAATATCTATACACGTATCTATATGTTTTATTAATATGTGTTATGCATGGTTTTCTAAGAAACCACCCTGTGTTTGCACACGGGTCTTACCACTAGTACTATATAATAAAAAAACCCAATGAGGGGACACATGTCATTCATTGGAGCCATCTAATTTTTAGTTTTATCGTCTCTCTCCTACTTAATTATAGATAATTAATATTAATTAAAAGATAATTATAAAATTAAATTTAATATAAATTTAAACAATTCGTATAGGAGATGATATAATATTTTGAAATATTTATTCGATTTCAAAATTATTTATCCTGAAATTAAAAAAAGACGTACACTAAATATAAATTAATATAATGTAAATGATCTATTTATTTTATTAAAATGAAGTAGTTAAGGGTAGAACCTATTTCAAAAATGTTTATAAAGGGTAAACAAAAATATTAATCAATGTTTATTGGTTATATACTTTTATTTTCGTGTTCAACTCTCAACTTAAATGCAGTATTCACTATGTTTACGTGACATTTATAAGAACCATCACCGCAATCACCCTATTCATCATATATCGAGTATATTCGCTAGTTTTTTTAAGATATATTTTTTTATTAGCTTCATTCAACCGTGTAATAAACGAGGTTTTTTAAAGATATAATATTTTTATTAGAGTTAATTACATAGTTAGTCCCTGTGGTTTGCACAAAATAACGTACTTAGGTACTAATAGTTTAAAATCACCTTCTAGGGTATTAACTTTTCATTTTGTAACGTTTGGAGGTATTAACTTCTAGGGTGTTAACATAGTTAGTCCCTGTGGTTTGCAAAAAATAACATACTTAGGTACTAATAGAATGTGATTTTAAACCTATAAATAACGTTAATACCTCCAAACGTCACAAAATAAAAAGTTAATGCCCTAAAATGTGATTTTAAACTATTAGTACCTAAGTATGTTACTTTGTGCAAACCACAAGGACTAACTATGTAATTAACTCATTTTTATTATTTACAATACAAAATTGCATTTATGCAACTCGTGTAATACACCGGGTTTCTAAAAATATAACTTTTTTTATTATGTGGTATATAAAATTAGATTTATTCAATCCATATAATACACAGAGTTCATAAATATATAACAAGATATAACATTTTATTGACTAGTATATAAAATTACATGTGCTCAACCCATACAATACACGGGGTTCTTAAAGATATAATTTTTTTATTATTTAATATATAAAATTACATTTATTCAACCCATGTAATAGACGAGGTTTTTAAAGATATATTGTTTTATTATTTGGTATATTAAATTACATTTATTCAACCCGTGTAATAAATGAGGTTTTTAAAGATATATTTTTTATTATTTGGTATATAAAATTATATTTATTCAACACGTGTATTACACGGGGTTCTAACCTAGTTTATTAATAAAGCAAAGAATTAATACATTGCTATTTACAATAAAGCAAAGAATTAAACACATTGCTATTAACCTTTTAACAAAGAATTAAACGCATTGCTATTAACCTTTTTAACGACATTTATTCAAAAAATATTTAATACAAATACATTGCTATTTACAATAAAGCAAAGAATTAAATTGCTATTAACCTTTTTAGCGACATTTATTCAAATATATTTGATACATTTATCTTTATTTATTAAAAAATATATTTAATGTATTTATGTTTGTATAATTCAATATAATCTGATTACGTCATTAAGTTTGTTATTTTTAATGTTGAAAAATAATTTCATATATCTTCCTATACTAATAAATAAAATCTTTTTTGGACACATGTAGTTTCTGATGCATTCTCACCTTATTTTTCCTATTTATCTCTTATCTTAAATAAATAATAATAATTTTAAACAAAAATTAGATAAGAATAAATATTTGTTCTATAAATAATTTTAAAACAAATTTAGATAAGGATAAACGTTTGTTTTTTTATATAATAATAAAGTTATATCTCGAGTATTATGAGTAGATATATTTTTTGGACACGTGTCACTTTTTGGTGTTTTCTCACCTTATTTTTCTATTTATCTCTTAAATTAAATAAATAATAATAATTTTAAACAAAAATTAAGGCGTATTCTTATAATTGGTTTACAGTCATCGTTTATCGCACATTGCATCAACATTTAGAAATAACACAATTTTATAAATATAACAATTCTATACTTCATTCAAAGAGAATTTACTTCTCGATTGTACGGTATAAATTCATAAAATGATGAAATATATAAAAACGTGAGGATCGATCTCCACCTTTTTGCATCGTAAATTCTTTTGAAAACAAATTTGAGACGAGGGTTTTATGAATGAAATAAACAAATAAGAATAAAGGTGCATAAAACTAACTAAAATCATTATATCTCATAATTTAGGAGTATATTATAAAAATGGGATTCAACCCCATGTGATACATGTGTTTTTTACCTAATAATAAATAAAAACTCAAACTAAAATGTTATAATAAGTAAATAGTACATCAAAGTTCATTTTTAAAAGATAAATTTTGACGGCTGTATATGTTATCATATGACATTATATTTTATTCAACACGTGCAATACACGAGTTTTTTTAAAGATACGTCTTTTTATTATTTGTTATAAAAAAATACATATACACAACCCGTGTAATGCACGGGGTTCAAACCTAGTTTTTATAATGTATAAAGGTTAAATTGTTATATCACAAAATATTGTTATAAAATATATTATCATTCGTACTTTCTTACAAAGCACCTTCTTATAAAAATATATGTATATACATAATAAAAAAATATACATAATATGGGAAAATTACCAAATTAGCCGTTTGACCAGACACTTTTCCAAAATAGCCATTTGACCAGGCTTTATGCACCTTCAATGCAAGTGAACTCTCATTTTTATGCACCTGAATTTATGAGCTTTCAACCCATGCCCAAGCCGCTACACCCTGAATTTATGAGCTTTCAACCCATGCCCAAGCCGCTACACCCTGAATTTATTAGCTTTCAACCCATGCCCAAGCCGCTACACCCTGAATTTATGAAGGTGCATAAAAATGAGAGTTCACATGCATTGAAGGTGCATAAAGCCTGGTCAAATGGCTATTTTGGAAAAATGTCTGGTCAAGCGGCTAATTTGGTAATAAATATATCATATTTACTATATTATATACTATATTAGCCCTTCAAAAAGAAAACGTTTTTTAAACTTATAAAAACAAACTGAATATGACAAAATCCATAATGAAACAATACACAAAAAATATTCTTTATAATCATTTTCTTTTTCTGACAAAGTGTCAGCGACCCAATTCCAAATCGTCACGTTTGTGTAAATTCAAAGCAAATCAAGAACAAGTGTTGCCATTTTGTTGGGTATGAAACAAAACAACCCACTGCAACTCCAAGCGATCAGATCCAAAATCTTTAATTTTTTCCCATTTATGTTTCGTAAATTAATCCCATTTCGACCCTTTATTATTCTCTGCTTTTAAGGGGCTCAATTCTGTGTTTTTGTTCAAGATTTAGGGTTTTTGTTCAGGTGTTGATGGTTGGAGTTTGGTAGCTGGAGGGGGTGTGTTAAAGGGTAACAATGATTTTTATGTTTGTTTATGGATTATGTGATTTTGTGATGAAAGTTGGTTTTTTTATGTAATGTGATGGGATATAGAGGAAGTGGTGATTTGGGTTTTTAAGTATGGTTTGATTTAGTTGTTAGATGCAAATGTATGTAACTATGTATGTATATGTGATGGTAGTGTATGAACTAGCAAATCTTGATTTGAGGGGTTTAGGTTAGGGTTTGGCTAAAGAAAGAACACTCACACACTATTTAGAAATCACTAACGTGTCATATGGGTCGTATGATGTCATACGGGTTGTATCACTGGTGAAAAATGGTCATATGGGTCGTATGAGGGCCGTATGAGGTTTTATTAGTCAAATCATACGGGCGTATAACGTGTTTGTCTGACACAGAAATGACTGATGTGATCACTACAAAGTCATATGGCCTGTATGACCATTTTTTTCTATATGTCATATGGGTCGTATGACAATCGAAAAATGGTCATATGGGTCGTATGAGGACCCATACAAGGCAGTGTTCGCCAAATCATACGATCCGTATGACGTGTTTGGTTGACACAAAAATGACTGACATGACCACTGACAAAGTCATATAGCCCGTATAATCATATCATACGGCCCATATGATGTGATGGTGTCTCGCAGTTAAGAATCAGCCTTAGGTTATTACTCTAGTAGTTGTTTAATTTTCTAATGGTGTTTCTGTAATTGATGCTGATTTGGTTGTAGGTTGAATTTTAGGGAAAAAAGGATATAGATAAAGGGGAAGTTTCGGATGACGAAAGAGGAGATGATAGAGTGCAGTGTCTGTCACTCCAAATTGGTGAAACCGACCACGAAAACTGTCTCGAGGACTTATGATCAATACAGGAGTAAAACCCCGAAGAAAAATCGCGCACTCAATGTTCTCTTGGTTGTTGGTGACTGTATGTTAGTTGGTTTACAGGTTCATAGCTTCCCAATGCTATATTCATTAAGCTCAATCTTGTTGCAGATTATCACAATTATATATATTTTAAATTGTGTAATTTAAATATTAGTCAGTTGAATGCTATTTGATTGTCTTGTTACAGCCAATATTGGTGTATATGTCGAAGGTGGACGGGAAGTTCAGTTTTAGCCCCCTTAGTGTTAACCTTTTGACTGAAGTTGCAAAGGTTGTTTTTGCATTGGTTATGCTTCTAATTCAGGTGAATTATTTTTCTTACCCCCTTAACATAAGTTGTTTGCACATAAAAAAAGATACCAACAATGTGTATGGAGTTTCTTTCGATAATTATAATTTCATTTTTGTAAAAGTTAACACTATATTAACCGATTATCTTTCATATAACGTCACAGTTTGACATTGTTTTAATGCATATCTGGTTTGCAGGCGAGAAATCAGAAGCCCGGGGAGAAGTCACTTCTTTCGCTCTCTACTTTTGTACCGGTAACGCCATCGGGTTTTCAGATCTTGAGGATTCATACACTAAAAAAGCCGCTTGTTCCTGTTTTATTTACGTAATCTTCGTTAACGTATATATTTTTAAAAAAATTTTTAATGTCTACCATAACTTTTTTCCTCAGGCAGCCCGTAACAATGTGCTTCTTGCTGTTCCGGCACTTCTCTATGCTATCAATAACTACTTGAAGTTCATCATGCAGGTAGCTTGTTCTATAATCAATAGCCTTATATCCGAAAACATAACTTTATTTTCTTTTATACAATATCTGACTATAATTTTTTTGCAGCTCTATTTTAATCCAGCAACTGTAAAGATGCTGAGCAATCTAAAGGTAATTTTTGTTAGCATCGCCCCACATTCTTGTTTATCACTTGTTAATGGGTTGTGTTATCGTGATTTATAGCAAATTATATGATTTATGCAGTTCTTTTAGAATTTGATACATATTAATTGAAGACTGCAGGTTCTGGTTATTGCAGTTTTGCTAAAGATAATAATGAAACGTCGATTTTCCATTATTCAGGTTTGTTAAGAGACTCTAAATCTTAATATTTATTTGCATTTCTTTAACATGCTCAGACTCCAAATGTAATCAGATCTTCCTACATTTTTTTTATTAATTTTGAATTTAATAATTTCTCAAAATTCGTTTTATTACAGTGGGAGGCCCTTGCCTTGTTGCTTATAGGAATCAGCCTAAATCAAATTAGTTCGTTACCCGAGGGCCCCACTGCAATGGGTCTTCCAGTTGCAATGGGAGCATATATTTACACATTCATTTTTGTAAGTTCTCTTATATCATTCTTCCTTGATATGTTCTATTCTACACATTAGAGGCGACAAGATGGGCTGGTTTGGTAACGGGTCAAAACGGACCTATATCGATCGATACACACCTTTTTGGATAAAACGATTTATGAGGTAGCCCGAATTGATCAGTACGATATTAGTCTAAGTTGAAGAGTTATGTACAGGTGACGGTTCCATCTTTAGCATCGGTCTTTAACGAGTATGCACTCAAGAGTCAATATGACACAAGCATCTACCTTCAGGTGAACAAAATATTGTATCATTGTTGCTAATTGCTGTCATTTTTTTTTTTTGTGCTAATTGGATTGTAGTGTTGGATTGCAGAACTTGTTTTTATACGGGTACGGTGCTATATTCAATTTTCTTGGAATTCTTGGAACCGTGGTTATCCAAGGTAATAATAATCTTCTTCCTCTACAGAGCCACTCGCAAGCCATTCATCTTAAGTTGTATATATTTGATTTATTCCATTTTTTTTTGTTTTTCAGGCCCTGAAAGCTTTGATATTTTTCAAGGACATTCAAAAGCTACCATGCTTTTAATTATAAACAATGCGGGGCAGGGAATTTTATCCTCATTTTTCTTCAAATACGCAGGTAAGATAATAACGCTCGTTATTTATGATTCCGCCTTTAAGCTGCTAAGAGTTGTTAATTATGTGGTGGTACAAATTTGCATAACTAATTTATCTTAAGAGATATTTTTAAAATTTTCATTTGTGGCATGCAGATACAATCTTGAAAAAGTATTCATCTACAGTTGCGACAATTTTCACGGGCTTTGCATCTGCCGCTTTGTTCGGTCATACGTTGACAATAAATTTTATGTTAGGAATTTCTATTGTTTTCATTTCAATGCATCAGGTATGTCCCATAAAATTTCATGTGATCATGCTCATCATTTGTGTTCTTTAAAAGAAAATTTAACTCATTCTTTATTTTATTATCCAGTTCTTTTCACCTCTTTCGGACGTTAAAGAAGAAGAAAATGGAGTATTGGAGCTTGAATCTGTTAAAAAAACTGATAGGTCTCTATGTTTGTCTTATATTGTCATTATTATTAGATATTTACGCCTTTTTTTACCTGATTTTTATGAATGTTTATAGGTTAGAAGATTCAAGTTTCATAGATATGACAGCAGGTGCTAACGAGGAGGTAAATCCGGTTTATTTTTTGTCCATGGTGTTGCTTGTTTTGCTTTAGTATGACTGCTAATGCCAAGACTTTTTTTTTCAGGCTCGGCATCATGTAGATTCTGATGAAAGGCGGCCACTTCTTCCTACCTGAGCCAAAAATGGTATGTTGCTTGCTCTTTTATTATTATTATTATGAAACGGGTCGAATTTCAAATCTTACCTGAAAAAGGAAACGGGTCAAACAGGTTGAAAGTCACTTAAAAGTTTTAGTTAAATGTTTTTTATGATTGGATCTTATAAATTGATTTATGGAGACAAAAGATATTAATTACAGATTTACAGTATAGTTTCTCAAATCATATACAACACAACCTTGCCTGACCCATTTTGACCTGTTACTCAACCCATCCATTTTGCTAACTGCTTTTAGTCATCTATAAACTGTATTCATATTCGATCATATGTAAAAAAAAATTGGTCCGAGTTAAAGAATGAAGATCTGACTGTGTGTAGAATTGTAGATCACATTAACTTAAGTGAGAAAGAAATGAACACGAGGCACCCAACTTGTTTTGACCCGTTAACCAACCTGCTCATTTCAGGTTGCTTCTTAGAAGTATCATAGTGGAGGAACATTGGCAATGGAAAATTACTTGAATAAAAATTAGGAATGATTTTTCTCATGTATGCGGTTTATGGGCATTACCATATTTTGTTACAAGATCATTGTTGATATCATTGAAGAATTATATACTGGGGTTACAAAGGCGAAAGAGGTGTTTAGATAGAGAAGAAGAAGAGGGAAAAATTGGGAGTGTTTGTTCCCTTATACCATCTACACTACATTTTGTATACTTACATTGAAATACAACAATTTTGGATGTTATTTTTGTGATTTCATCATGTAACTGGAACTTCATTTTTATTTTTATATACATGATGGAGTTACATAAATGATTGCAAAGTGTTTAGATATGGTCATGCCAACTAGAGGTGGTCTGTTGACTGTCTAGTCAGTTACAGTTTATACAAACTTATAACAACAAAGATTACAACAATATCCATACGCAATAAAGTCCACCAGCAACAAAGTTATTGGTAGGGTCCGAGGAGGGTAGAATGTAGGTAAACCATACCTCTGTCACAGGGGATGATAGAGAAGTTGATTCCCGGAGACCCTCCAGCTCCGACAACTCTAATAGATATTGTCACCCCTGCGGTCCTACTCCGGCTTGAAAAGGTTTGGTTTTGTTTACGTAGTTTAGTGGTTAAAATATTTTTCTTGAAAAAGGTTAAACCTTGATCATACTTGCTTGGTAAAAGTCAATTAACCTCTAGATAACTATTAACCGGTTTAAATATCAATATTCGTGCCGTTTTTTGAAACACTACTTGAATTTTCATATAAATATACTCAATAGTAATGTAGATGATGTTTTTATAAATTTGTTTACCAATGTCAGATTATGTTTATGTAACTTCAGACGGTACTTGTTGAAATAAAATTTGAAAAATAAAATGAAATTCGGTTGAATAATTAAAGAATATTATTTTATATCAATTTCATTCATTTTCCAATCAAACATGATAAATAACATAATTTAGATTTAAAGAAAATTATGCATATCAAACATGGGTTTAGATCAAATATAAAGGGTCCTAAAAATAAAAAGTCGTATAAAGAGTATCAAACAAACTCCGATTGACCTCGTTCAAGTCACGCTAGCGGGGCAACGCCGTGGCCAACGCTGGCACGGTGTGGGTTAGCCAGCGTTGCCTGGCATCCCCCGCCCCATAAAACGCCCCACTCCCCACAGTCAACCGAAACAACACTCAAATTTGTCATTATGCAAATGTCAAATACACAATGGTGTGACAAGACAAAGTGTGAAAATGTATGAACTTAAGTGAACTTTAACACTTAATTTGTTATATTGTGGAATACTTAATGGGCTATCACCCAACACCGGTTCAGTTCGATTAATTCTATATACTAACAAATTAGATTGTGAATGGTTGTAAATTTGGATTGGTCTACATTATTTTAGTTTAGGGTGTTTTAATATTTCGAGTTAGAATATTATTGTTTTATTTTATTAGTTAATGTTTCTAACCTTAAATTTTAATAGAGTTATTATATGACCCCTATGTTATGAATGTATCATTTATACGGTGACTCTCTACATACATAACTCATATCTCTTCAATTTCTTTTGTATTAATGTATGTGCCTATATATATAGAGGCATTTGTATATGGTGTATATAGATTAATGAATAAGAATTCTCCATGTTCTATTCTCTACATGATTTTATAGTTTTGTTCTCATGTTTATATACTTATATATTGGTTGCTAATAGACCGTTGTTTTACAACACGTTATCAGCACGACGCAACGTGTCCCTTATGGCGTTACATCATCGTTAATGAACCACTGATGGTGAAGGCCTCACGAGAAGTTATGGGTCTCTTTACCAAACCAGGTAAATAAACTATTCCCAAGGCCGTTCCTACGTTTTCGGAGGCCCTAATCGAACTAAGAAGTGGAGGCCCTTTTGCAAAATTATCGTTTTCAACGTATTTATAAACTAAAAACCTCCTCCTTTATCCGTTCTTGGGACCGATAATTATAAACTAAAAAGTTTATAATTGGCGTAGTTAATAATTTCAAATCCTTCAATTAAAGCTTCTTGTTTACGTCTTTTATTTATTTTTTTTTGCCTTTTTGCATAACCAAATTCAAAAGTTCGGATTCGATTCGACATTGCTAAAATATAAATCTATTATAGAGATTAACAATGAGCCCTAAACAACAAATTAATGACAGTGTCTTATAAATAATGGGCCTAGTATAAATAATGGGCCTAGTATAAAGAAACCCTATTCGGGCTTAATGGCAGTGTCTTATAAATAATGAATTCACGTACAGTGGGTAACATTTGGGCTTAATGGCAGTGTCTTATAAATAATGGGCCTAGTATAAAGAAACCCTATTGATATATTGAGGCCCTTCAATTTTGGTGGCCCTAGGCCTAGGCCTGGGTAGTTAGCCCATTGGGCCGGCCCTGACTATTCCTATAAACCTTTATGAATCATATGTTACTATGTAGTTGTTTGTTTTGCTAAAATAATTTCAACTGAAGTGTAAGCCAAATATTTAATTGATGTGTTCGTATTGTTTTAGTGAGTTGTGTCTTGCTATGTTTAAATAATATTTCATTGTGTTTCATTTGTGTAAGAATTATTTTATTATGTGTTTGTAAATCTGTTTATTGTTTTTGTTTTAATAAATCTGCTACTATTTCTTTATACTAACATTTGTTTGTTGTAAACTCACTTTAAGTTGGTACTTGTTTAAAACAAACTGTTAGTTGTGCATAGGTATGTATTCTATATTGTGCTGCTCTAGGTTGTATCAACTAAATGTTTATATAATTTGTTTTTAGATTGAATTGTTTTTAGAATACTGTATGAGCTTAATATTGCTATCTTATTGTTTCTTCATCCATCAAATTAGTAATAAACTTTGAAGTCTAAGTTCATCTGTTCATTTAGTCAAAAAAGATCGTGTAGTTAGTGTTATTGTAAATATTGTCTTTTACCATGTCCTGCGTATAATACAATACAATATGGTTATTTAGGTATGCTATATTCCCGAATGAATAACAAAAGTTTTATGTCGATATACATCTTTTAGATCATAGATTTTTTATATCACAAGTTTGATAACAAATTTAAATAAAACCAATTTTGCATGATATTGATATGTAATATTATATTGTTATTAATTGAAAGTAATTTTATTGAAATTTGTATCGATCAACTATATTTATAATTAAATTCAATGTTGACTGTTGAGTTTATTTTTTAATCTTTTCCTAATAATATGATTTTGTTGAAAAATAAGTTTATGGTATTGATTGATATTAAATGTTTATTCACAATACTATTAACACGGAAGGTAACTTTTGTTTATTCATACTATAAGGATATGTATTTGGTTAAATACTTACATGTAAACAAAGTTTATGATTAAACTAAATTAGAGGGATTCATTCAAATATAAATGAGTAGATTTGAGAATATTCTTTGTTATAATGTTGGGGTTATATAATTTTTGGTATATATGTTCCTTTATGATATTATAATCTCCAATCTTAAAAAAATAACCTAAAATAAATTCATGGAGATATTTGTTTATTTTTTAAGTTAGAGTGACAAAACCATGTATATGGATATTTGTGATTGGTTATATCGCGATGAATTACTACATAATATTCATGTTTCATAAATAAATACATATTTCATAAAACTGATGAACACATGTTATATCATAAGGTTGTGTCATAAGTCATTTCTCCTAGTAACATAATATAAAGTGATGCATTGTATAATCATCACCTTTACATATTACCATAAACCTTTTTAATAGTGTTCTTGATATATTTTAATATTCAATCATGACAGTAAGTCAAATTAATTATATGTATTTTATTACACTTGATAAGAAGGCATCTTATATCAATTATATATTATACAATTTGACTTTGTACATTATATTTAATATGTCATTGTTTATGTATATGGACAATCTTCAATGAAGCAACTAAATTAAAGTTGTGCATATGATCACATGTTATAAACAGGATTGAATAGTGATCAAGATTTATTTATAATATGACATTCGAAGTTTCAAACTCACTAAAGCTTATTGTAAATTTATTGATGCTTATAAGATCTTGGACTGATAAATCTTAATGATTCGATCATATAATTGATATTATGTGGTGAAAAGATTAGTTATACATGTGGAATAAAACAAGTTTCATTGTCAAATCTCAAATATGCTCTTGAAGAAGCAAGATTGTTAAAGAATATGTAAGGTTTGAAACGACCACCATGAAAGTTGTGTGATTCTAATCCATTCATGAAGTGAATGTGATGATATAATGACCAGTGTAAAGGTGAAGATCATGTACACAACTAAGAAAATTGTAATGATGTCTCCATGATAGTTGTTTGGGTATAATCCATTCCTTGAAGTGAATGTGATGATATAATAATTGGTGTAAAGTTCATAATCATGGTAATTGAGGAAATTGTTATGATGCTTAGGTAATGAGATCAACCATGTTAATAAGGTGATGACTATACAATGATCGTTATAAAGGTCGTAAGACATAAGATTGATAAATCTTATACGACTCAACTACTTCTCAATTGATGGTAAGCAAAGAGAACATTAATTACAAGGAAAAATCGATTAATTTCTTTTCATTTGTCACACTTGAGACATATGCTCCTAAAGTAGCCATATCATTATATGAAAAAATGAAATGATTTTATACTCATGTGACCGAGTAAACAATGAAAAGCTATGAAGCTTGTTTTAGTCCTATTCCATTCACAAAAGTGAATGTGATTATATATTAATCGTTGTAAATATAATGATGGACCTAATTTAGACACTTGTAATGATTAGATTGACTATAAGAATTGTAATGATGCCCATTTTAATAATGAGATGGACCACCAAAAGTGGTAAACTAAGGAGTGATTGCATAACGTGATGGTTTTAACTTTGAAGTTATAATATATTCTCTCGTATCATACGTTTTGTATTACATACGAGCAAGTAATACACATACGATCATAAACCAGAAGTTTATGGATCACAATTATTTAATTAGTTGGCATGACCGGTTAGACCACACCGAGTCACTGATGATGTGAAACATAATGAAGAACTAGAAGATTCTTCAAGATAATAATTAGCATGTAATGTTTGCTCTCAAGGGAAGTTATATATTTGCAAAATAAACGAGTATACCTAAATATTCTGGAAGCGATTAAAGGATATGCATATCCCAACATGATACCATTTAGTTTTTTTTTTAAATCGATGCATCGTCTAAATGGTTATCAAATCCACAACCTGAAGCTTGTGTGATTGTGGCCTAGCTAATGTGATAGCAAGCATATTAATCCAGATTAGTATATTTATTTGATAATAGTGAATTTGATTCCCAAGTTATTGATCATTGGAATAAGTGTTATTGTGATCACTAAACGTCTACTATTGGTTACAAAGCCAATAATCATGAGGGGAGCAAAAGTTCATTTAGGTACATGTAATTTTATATATAGTACCATCAATTCACATCAAGCCAATAAGTTATATTTCTCCCCATATAGTTGGTTTTTGGTCCGGAACCAAAGATGTCTCATCAAAGATTTTGGTTGTGCAACATATATTGAAAGTCATCCACCACACCGCACAAAGATGGGACTTCTAAAAAGTTTGAGAATATGTTGGGTATAAATAATCGTCTATGATTAAATACTTAAAGCTATTAGTGAGAAATTCGTTTATGGCTCATTGGTTTTTACTTTAATGAATGAATGTTCCCAACATTAGGGGGAGATAACAAGCAGTTGGAAAGTGAAAAGTGAAATGAATTATCATGTCATCTTGATCCTCAGACTATAAACTATGAACTAGAAGTTTAAAGTATAATTCATTTACCAATATTAAAGAACAAATTACCAGACAAGTTCACTGACCTAAATAGAGTGACTAAGTAAGTCACATAATCAAATGCTTATGCTCCAGTTATATTTGTGTCCTAAGAGGACATAACATATTTTTGTAATGAGTCTATTGCACGCCTAAAGCGTGGTAGACTAGTTGATTCCAATAATAAAATTCCTCGAAAATTGGAGCAAGTAATTAAGATGGTCAAGTCGAGGTTATAGTAATAATATCTCCTGAAGAGACAATAGACATGATGGTTCAAGAAGAACCTCATGTACCTGAAAATAAAGAGATCTCGATAAGTTGTATCATGTCTAAGATATGTATGGAATCGAAATAAAAATCGACGTCATTATACTTTTGTATATAATGTAGTGCTTAAAATGATTAACGACCAAATTGTACAAATCAACCTTTATGTTATACCCAACTTGTATTTCATACCTTTCACTATGAAATCGACAAAACCCAACATTTATGTTCATGTTTTGCTATAGAATATAACCTTTAACATAAACGACGTTTGTTTTCTTGGTTAACTGCCCTCACATGCATTGCATGTGAGGGTATTAATATCATTTCAGTTATCATTTAAATGTTTTTTATATAAACCACAAATATTATCATCTTTATCCCTGGTAAACCATTAATCTACATCAAATGCTAAACCAATAATCTGCATCACAAAAGTCCAATTATAATAAATAAGCTAATTAATAAATACAATTGTCACTAAATCAAAATAACAAATATGCAGAAGGTAATTTGATTTCTTTTAGCCTCCATTCTACGAGCTCGAGATCGAGAGCATTTTGGTTAATATTAGCCTCCAAATCAGTGTCACTAAACCAATAATTTGCTTTATTTTGGTTCATGGAGCAAATCGAGCATGTTGTTTTTTTCTCATTTCAAAATGAAATTTGATCGTATGAGGATCTAGATATAAAAGATGACAACGATTAGTTTAATTCTTTACATATATCAAATCTATTCTGATTTTTAAGCTTATTGTCCATCATCAACATCACCGGTAACCTTCGTCATAGCCTTCAATACCACCATCACCGATGCTCCGATTGACTACCGTAATTAACACCACCATCACAGATGTTCCGCGTATTCCGATCCTTGTTCTCTGTTAATCACGCAATAGACTAGCAGGACGACCGGCCAGTTGGAGACCATGGTCGGCCTATATCTCCGATCTATCTCTCTCTACGATCTCTCTCTTTCTCTCTCTCTTCAACTCTGATCTCTTATCTCTCTCTCTCTCTCTCTCTCTCTCTTCATATCTGATCTCATCACTGTTCCCATTTCCATCACCGGTGATGCCACCACCATCATCACCAATAACCTCCGCTAGTCCGCCTCTCACCACCTTCCGACTCTCTTTCTCTCTCTCTCTTCAACTCCGATCTCTTATCTCTCTCTCTTCATATCTGATCTCATCACTGTTCCCATTTCCATCACCGGTGATGCCACCACCATCATCACCAATAACCTCCGCTAGTCCGCCTCTCACCGCCTTCCGACTCTCTTTCTCTCTCATCAGATCTCTCTAGTTTCTCTTTCTCTCTCTATTTATTTTTGTATATGGAAAACAGAAAGAAGTAGATGGTTTCGTAGAATGTTTGTTGGTGGTCTTCAGCGATAATGATGGTGATGAGTAGTTTTTTGTGGGTTTTCTTTTTAATATGCATTAGATATGAATTTGAAAAGACCAAAAAGCCCTCACATGCATTGCATGTGAGGGCAATTAACCAAGAAAACAAACGTCGTTTGTGTTAAAGGTTATACTCTATTGTAAAACATGAACATAAAGGTTGGGTTTGACTGATTTCATAGTGAAAGGTATGAAGTGCAGTTTAGGTATAACATGAAGGTTGTTTTTTGAAATTTTGTCATGATTAAATGATGAGGATTAAGATTTAAGATCTGCCTATGAATGAATATTAAGAAATGATTGGCCAAAATAGAAAGACGCAAATAAGGCAAAGCTGAATTCTCTAATGACATGGAAAGTATCTGGACCAACAGTACATACAACTGAAGTTGTAAAATATGTTGGACATAAATGGGTCTTTTATGCGAATTATGTGAAAATCAAATTGAGTGATATAAAGAAAAATTGGTGGCACAAGAATTTTCACAAAGACCTATGATTGATTATGAGGAGACGTATTCTCCAGTGGTGGATGCATTGACTTTCCAATATTTTATTAGTCTGGTAATATAAAGAGAGAATTGATATTCGTCTTATGAATGTTATGTATCATTTGATACTGAGAGTTTACATGAAAGTCTCGAAGGATTAAATTATGTAAGTCATGTAAAGTAAGTTCTCGAGAACAATGTGATCATTGTATACATATGTGTATTTTGAATAGGTTATGATTTTTACATGTTGGATATAATTGAAACTCCTGATGAGTTTCTAAAGCAATTGGGTGCTTAAAAGGTTAATTAAAACATCTTATCGATGTAATACTTGTGCACCACAAAACGTACATGGAAACTTGTACCCAGTGATTATCTTAATAAATAGTGCACATGCATGGTACAATATGATTTTTGAAGATAAAAGCAAGTGTTCATGACATTTTTGCATATGATATAGATATCTATGTGTTAAATTGACAAATTTATGTATCAAAACTTCTAAAGAGTGAATGCACATACACATTTGGATAAGATGGAAAGAATTCCCTCATGGATTGATAATGCTAGAAGCATTAATGATGTCAAAACCTCAAGAACGTATTATATGAAGTTGACAAAATACGTATGGACTAAATAGTCGAAACGAGTGTTGTACAACTCGAGATATTCGCATAAAGAGGGATATAAGTTTGATTAAATTAGCCATGTTCTATGAGCATTCTACTTTTAAAAGTTCACTATAATCGCAATTTACAGTAATGATGTCTAGGCATCATTGAGAGAAATTGTCGAGCTTTTAGAGGGAGAATTTTTGAATGACCTTGGCATGGTCTAATTATTACTCGAACTGCAGTTCGAGTATATATGTAATTATATTTTATTAATCCCTCAAGTACATCTAGAAGATGATGTTTGGATATTTTAGTATGGACATAGTTGAACCTTAAAGTATGTTAAAGGTTGTTAAGTAGAGATTCTCATTCTAGAATTACCATCGTTAAATGCATAAGTGCATTAATATGTTTTGGTAGCTATGTATGGTTAAAATATCTTTCACTTGAGCTTATTGTCATGATATAACCTTTGCCAAGCGAAGAGACATTGGAATGAGTTCAAAGAAATATTTCAGGTATAAACGATATTTGATTATATTTTACTAACCCATCAAAACAAGTTTGGTTAGTCTTGTAGATGCAGGAATGTTACGAAACACAGTCGTGGACATATGATAATTTTTGCAAGGTGGCACCTAAAGTCTCGTTAGAAGATTATACAACATTGCTCAACATAAAGGATTGCACATTAAGGGACCAAGCGACAAACCATTCGCTACAAAAGCTTTATTCGACTTTCAAGGAAGATCGACACACGTCACTTAAAGGATACATGTTAAAATGAGGGGGAGACTTATTCAAGTTGCACTCTTTTTCCCTTAACTAAGTTTTGTCCCATTGGATTATCTTAGTAAGGTTTTTAACGAGCCAACATACCTGATCCTGAAGTATCAGAATAAGAAAATACGCGCTGCACTTTTTTTCCCTTAGCTGAATTTTTATCCCACTGGGTTTTTCTAGCAAGGTTTTTAACGAGGCAGCATCACCAAGCGTATTAAAGGTATGTGGATAGTCAATGGGGAGTGTTATGAATGTATCATTTATATGGTGACTCTCCACATACATAACTCATATCTCTTCAATTTCTTTTGTATTAATGTATGTGCCTATATATATAGAGGCATTTGTATATGGTGTATATAGATTAATGAATAAGAATTCTCCATGTTCTATTCTCTACATGATTTTATAGTTTTGTTCTCATGTTTATATACTTATATATATTGGTTGCTAATAGACCGTTGTTTTACAACACCCTAAACTTTAATAATTTTTTTTTCAGAGATGATTTACATTTATACCTCGAAACTTTAATAGATTTATCATACGGAAGTTTAATAATAATTATTTTCTCTAAACGATTTACGTTTTGACCTCCAAACTATAATAGAATGATCACACAGGCCTTTAAGTTTAATAAAGTTAGTTTTTTTATTTATAACAAATATTTGTTCTTTTATCCTTTTATATGTTTATTTTTTTTATTTAATTTATTATAGTTAAAACTAAATTTTAACTGTAGACATGTTTAATTAATCGTGTTGCTTGCTTATTTTTACTGTCGTTTAGATTAAAACTTGCATGGTCTATAATAACTCATCAAAATACATCCTCGTTAGCACCCTTTTACAATTCCTCCACGAAGCGTAGACTCCAATGCTAGTTTAGTTACAATTGTAATTCAATTATTTTGTCACCAGCCATATTGTTTCACAACATATTAAAAGATTGATAAAATACAGATTATTATATTTACAAATTGCAAATAATTACTTGACTTGTACCATTATTTTATATTCAACAACCTGATTATGAGTAAACTAGTTGGAAACCCGCGCGTTGCAGCGGAGTCGAAAATACAGACGGGAATATAAATCAAACCTTAAAACGATAAATAAGTCATATATAAGTTGCATGTATGCGTATAAGCACCGCACTTCATGGCGGGGTTAGTTTTTAACAGCTACAACGTTCATTATACATTATGGCACAAAAAAATGTTTATAACAGTATACTGGCTAATCTTATCTAGTTGGCAATTTCGACACATCTACTAATGAATCAAGTTGAGTCGATTTGAGTAGTGTATTATCTCAAGTGGGTCAAATGAATTACAAAAAAATGTTAAAAAGGGGACTGTTCCAAGCAGTGATTTACATATAGTTGTGTAAATCATTTTATCACAAGATTCAGATTATTATTGTAATGATATTGCTTATGTATTCACAAAATGCATTATTATAATTATGCCATCCTTTCGGGACAATAGCCTGGTTGACTTGGTTCGCATACGGGACTGTATCCGTGGGACCCAGAGGCCAGGTAGAAGCAGGTTGATCTCCAAATTTATCCGGGCCCCCTAAAAGCCAATTAGGGCTCAAAGGCAGGGGATGCTGAAGAGCTCCGTTTCCAAGTGATCCAAGATTCAACCTTTGATGTTGTACACCTCTCAAAATTACCATCAACATGACAGCATCAGTAGACTTGAGAACTGAGATACAAGTCAACCAAATTTCATAAAATTACTTGGATATAAGGTGAGCTCAATTATAGGCAATGGGTCACTTTTTTTCTTAAGTTAAAATACATTTATGGATCCCATCAGTTAATGTGATTTGAGACCAACAACAGAGGGCGCGCCACCTCGAGTTTTCTTCACGTAGCTCACATAATCGCCATAGTGCCTTTCATTTAGCCATTGACATTTGTAATAAGGTCAAAACTGAAAGGAGTCTTTTTATTCAATACCCTTGGTATGTTTTGAATGTAACATATCTGATCCAACTGAGCACAAGATCTGAGAAGACCTCTCTCCGAATTTGTATGGGAACTTCATCACCTGTAAATCTCCCCGTTAAATGGCTTAATGAATCATTAAGGTCGCAAGTGGGTTGGGTAACGGGTCAAAATAGGTATTTCTTAAAACAGGTGCAAACACTTTTTAGGCCTTTTCTTTTCTTGGATTCTATATATAATATGCTTTAAAACTATATTGTTTCTAGAACTTCTGAAATACACTACGCGTGGCTTTATACCCGCTAGCGTCTAGACATATTTAACCCGTTTTCATATCTAACCAAAGTATAAACCTTTAAACATTTTGACATTGTAAAGATGATATTTTGTTCATTCTCGCTAAGGCAAAATATCTTCAGATCCATATATATGTGTGTATAGATACAAAATATCTTCAATAGCATTTGTATTTAGTGAATAGAAGATTATCATATGCAGTGGAACAGAGAAAGAGAGACGGTTAAAAACAATATATCACATTTAAAGTAATAGGTGTAAGTGTCCATGTGGTTCCTTATTAATTTATAGCATAATGAAGATACGGTTTGAAGGGGATGATAAATGATTACCAGGAAGGTTCTGGGATACAACGGCATCAAGAACAGTATCACCAACAGCCTGGATGAATGCAGGGCCCCCGGTCACTGCCCTTCTTTTTGACTGGTCACCAGTACCACGATCCCTTTGTTGTTCCCCTCTTCAAGTGTCGGGTACCAACGCTCCAATACTTGGTCTGCATACTCGAACGCATCAGCTTTGCTCTGCAAACCCCATGTTCATGGTCAAATTATACAAATAAATATTTCATTCCTCTGTTTAGTTTACCCATTTATTGTATTTTGTATTATTACAGATAAACAGTCACTTTTATAAAAATCAAAAGGGCACTGTATGAGCATGGATCTTGTTGAACCATACACAAAATAAACAACCCTTTTCACTAAAAAACTATACACTACTGTCTACTGTCATAATGTTAGCTTGATTGCAAGTTCTAATTCTCTTTTACAATAATAATATTATTTATAAGAAATTAAAAAAATCATATATTAAAGATGAAATTAGGCTTGACTATACTGGATTAGCTTAAGGGTTAAAATATGTAATATAAGTTGGGTTGATTTGGATAGATCCACCCATGCCTTTTTCTCATCTTTATTTAACTTCTTCTTTCTAAAATACTTACATATAAGCATTAAATAAATAAAGTTATTGGTATTTAAATAATGAATGTATTAAAACACTCCCTCTATTTCAAAATGATGTACATCTTTTTATTTTTTGGTAATACCCGTTACCGGAAGACCCACCCATGCCCTGCTAACCAATGGAATCGGTAAAACACAGTTTGTGTCGGGCGTGTGGCCTTCAAGATTGTTGAAAGGCAAAAAAAACAATGGAAGATGGATTCTGACCTAAGACCCTGCTAGAAGGACTCGGGATAATTCAAGTTACTCATTTTACTCTTAATCACTAAATTACATTACTTGCATATTTCTATAACCATATGCAATTTATACGCGCAAACCCGGAGTTTAGCTATCATACAATGCATTAATCATATCTTTCTACAATCTGGTGACTTTCGTCTAGTTCACACTTATTTTGAGACGGATGGAGTGTTAAAAAATTCACATATTTCTAACTTTGTAAATTTAACTGTGTATATTGAAAAAAAAAACTGTTTGCTTGCGGAGAACATCCAGATGTTATATATAAACTTAATATTAAAAAATCTACTTTAATTAAGTTAGAAGCTTCCGTAAGGGCTTCCTTCAAGTTATTCTATTCCCTTCAAGTTAAAACCTTATGTTGGTTTCTATAAAGATTTGTCATGAAATCTAAGCATGTTTACACTTCAAATAAAAGTTTTTAATATTAAAGTTACCCATTTGACAGGTTAGAGCTCAAACATAACTCAAATCAACCCGTTCATTCGTAAATGGGTCAAAGTTAACTGACACGAGTTTGAAATACATACCGACTCCATGACATAGCAAGACGGGCAATGAAGCAGCACGTCTAATAGCGTGATTAGCGTCAGGTGATCCTTCCATCGTGTTTCTTAAATTCCTACAAACATGCAACTGAGGTTTGGGCATGTTTGCCATTTTCGTCCAAAATGACCTTTTTGTACCATTTTGCCCCCCACGTTTGGCATTTTTTCCTGTTTTCATCCAAATGACTAACTTAGTTAAAAAACACAGTTTAATGAGGGGTATGTTTGAAATTTTCATTTATAAATGTAATCCAATATAGGTAGCACTTTCAACCCATTTACTCAGAAATGGGTTGTTTAAAATCATGTTTTATGTTTTCTCTCTTAGAAGCTATAAAGGAAAAAAAGTCCAGAGTCTGCATAAAATTTACTAAACTATTTTATTCAAAAAACTACATTATCATACAAATGACAGGGTTTTTGTAATCAGAGCTTATAATTTTAGACGCTACAAAGTTGTTTAGAAAAAAACCTAACAACCTCACATGTACAAAAAAATAGTTGACAGTTTAACCCAACCAGTTCTCGCCCAATAATCAATCCGCCCCTATAAAATCCACTGATATGAAAGTCTCGAAAAGTACCAGTTTGCTATATAATTACATAATGGTATATGCTTTTAAAGAGGAACATACATACCTCCGCACCTCCATTAGAGTCTGCCTCGTTGTCATCCTTAATGCTCTAATAGGATCCTTCTGCAATAACATTAAAGAGAAGAAATATATACGAGTAAAGAACGCCCAATAACCAATCCGCCCCTATAAAATCCAGTGATATGAAAGTCTCGAAAAGTACCAGTTTGCTATATAGTTACATAATGGTATATGCTTTTAAAGAGGAACATACATACCTCCACGCCTCCATTAGAGTCTGCCTCGTTGTCATCCTCAATGCTGTAATAGGATCCTTCTGCAATAACATTAAAACGAAGAAATAAATACGAGTAAAGAAACATATCAATGATTGTTCCCGATCTTCAAGAACACCTGAACCTCAATGCAAAACAAAAAAAAAATCGAACTTGAAGAATATACCTCTGTTTGTCTTCGAGTTTTTGCAACATCAAGTGGACAGATAGCGGCAGCAACATCGATGATTGTTCACGATCTTCAAGAACACCCTTACACTACTCCTTACCCTATTTCCCAAATTACACCCACCTGTTTAGAAATAACCCTAATCCATGAAATAACAATCAATTATAAATCAATTTTGCATAAAAATAAATCCACTAAAAACAATTTGCTCAAAAATTACACTTGCAGACACACATACATATAACCAAATTGAATCTTGCCAGAGCAAGTACGGTTAAAAACCCAAATCAATAAAACTTCAAATCCAAACAAAACAATATAGTTTAAAATGAAACAGATAGGGTTCGTTGATTGTTACCTTAGCCACCGGTACTTAACTCAGATCGGTTCTGCAGCAAAACCCTAGGGGTAGTCGCCACCACTTGAGCTCAAACCACGGGAACCCTTGATCTTATCTTACCGGAGTCGTCGGAATCATCATCTTTTAACTTTGATTGAACCAGGGGATGAATCGATTGAAGAGAACATAGGGAATTCATGCTATTAATAAAGATTGATAATTGTAGATATTGAATCAGCATGAGGAGGGTTGCGATTGCTTTCAATTTTATTCAATTGAGGTATCAATTTCACGGTCCTTCAATCTTCTGCTATTGATGGTTCCGTTTCAATCACCGGATGACTATTAGGTTTCTTGAGGGCAGTTGAGGAAAGGTTTTTTTGTGCGTGTTTATAAAGTGGGGCCTAAATTACTGTTATACCCTTTTAGGTGTCTTAAAATGTGTAATCTTTACAATTTTACCCTTATAAATTAGGCTTTCATTAGTTGTACACATTGCTTCTAAAGTTGGACGCCATATAAAATTACATTTGTGTACGTCACTTCTCCTTTTTATAATAGTATAGATAATTAACATGTGTAGCACTCAATTTTGAAACAAAGCCAACTACGTGTCACGATTTAAGATTTGATTTTCCTCGTCAATGACATCTAGAAAACAATTAACTTACAAGATAAGGTTTTTGAAAGTACATTAGACTGAGTGTAGTGGGGCGACTCCCACCCCCAGGTCGCCCCAGGTCGCCTGGAACACCGCCCCCGGGGGCGACTTGGGTGGCGTCCCCCTCCAGCCCAACCTGTTCTCGTCGCCTACTTTCCACAAAAATCAAAGAAACTAGCCGTTATATTTGTGGTTCCAACGGATATATTGACTAAAGTTTTGTTTTTTTTAACCAAATTACTATATATATATATATACATCCACCATACAACATAACACACTCTAAAAATATATAACACAACACACTCTAAAAATACATTCTTTCAACATAACCATTTTGTTTTTTTGGAACCACAAATGGAGTTCAACGTCCCTTCGTCATCCTCGTCCGACGACGATACAACTTCATCTAGTTCTTATGAATTTGAAGAAGCCATCAACGAGGCGGTAATGACAACGATCAATTTAATGGCTCACGTTGCTAGCGAGGACAATGAAACGGATGACCCACTGATTAGAAAAAGAACTTATATTATGCGGGATCGTGCCGCAGGACAACAACGGCTGATGCAAGACTATTTCGGGGAGGAGCCGGTATATGACGCGAAGATATTTAGACGTCGCTTTCGCATGAGTAAACGTCTATTTACCCGTATTGCAAACGACATGGAGGAAGATTATGATTATTTCAAACAAAAGTATGACGCTCGTGGGTATCTTGGCTTTACTTCGTTACAAAAGTGCACTGCGGCCATCCGACAACTTGCATATGGCACAAGCGTTGATTCATTTGACGAGTACCTGAGAATGTCTTCCAAGACTGCGCGAGACACACTCACACACTTTTGTAAAGGTATATTTAGTAAATTTTGTTTTCAAATTTTTTATATATTTAACTTTAGCGTCAATTTTTTTATATGTTACTGTCAATGTTCGTATACATATTTAAATTAAATTTATATAGGTGTGATTGAGTTGTATGGGCCGGCTTATTTACGACGTCCGACTTGGAGTGATCTCCAAAGGATGTACGAAGTGCATGAGCACGTTCACGGTTTCCCCGGTATGATCGGTAGCATGGACTGCATGCACTGGAAGTGGGAACAAGAATCAGCAAGAAAAGATATCGAGCGAGCGTTTGGAGTTCTTCGAAAGCGATGGCACGTCATCAATTATCCAGCAAGATACTGGACAAAGGAAAAAATGCATGACGTCATTTACACATGCATTATTTTGCATAACATGATATTGGAAGACGAAGACAAAGCCATTTGCCAAGATTACAATGAGAATGACCCTTCATTGTTCCCGGGGTATTGGACACAAGAAGTATCATCGGAGACACGAATCGAGAACATAATGGATATAAAGAATAGACAGAAACACACCATGCTTATGTATGACTTGATCGATCACCTATGGGACAACAAACAACCAGGATACGAGGCGGAACTCGTTAACGAGGATGAAGGAGATAACGAGGATGAAGATAATAACAATGTAGTCGACCTCGACCTAAACGAGTACGTTAGTGACGATGAGTAGTAGATGTGTATTGTTGTATGTTTTTTAATGAATAAAAGTTGTATGTTGGTTATTTTATTTAATGAGTATCAATAATTTTATAAAAAAATATAACACTTTATATCTTTTACATAAAAAAAATCAAAATTAAATGGGTGCCACGTGTCGCAAGACGCCCCACCCAGCAAGGTTGCCCCACTCCCCCTTTTTTGGTCAAAATCCTCTTATGTGACGTGGCGCCACGTGTCGCAAGACGCCCACTCAAAAGGTTGCCCCACTCCCTTTAGTCTTAGTTTCTTTACAATGTGTCAGATAATACTGTCTATATATATGCTATATCTTTTAAAGACTTTTAATTTCTAAAATTCAAGTAATTTCAAAATTAATATATATTATATGTCAACTAATATATGTCAAAGGCTACTACAATAATAAATATAAACCTAATGTATAAAAAAATTGGTTAAGTTAAATTAGAAAGGGTGGTTAGGTGATTTTACAAAACCCCACTAAAATCTTTACTTTTATCAAAACCAAACCAAACCAAACCAAACCAAACCGTGTTGACCTGACCATCAAAACCAAACCGTATTAACCAGTCCACCATATTAACCGACCGGCCTATTTGCATTATTAAAACCTTGGTAAAACCAGACCGTAAACACCACTACACAATCCAACAACAAGCAAAGCCGATGATAAAATATGTTATTGTTCACTTAATTTACATGACAAAATTATATACACAACCAACATGTCTTTGTTTTCTTGTCCTGACTACAATTTACAACCCCTCAGATAACAATTCCATCAAAACTTCCATCTTAATCTCCATATATGCTTTAATCAGTTCCGATACTTCGTTCACAGTCGAATGTTGGTGTTAATACGTCGGTCGGTGGGTCAATCCAGGCTCGGCTCGGGTACTAAGTTATTTTCAGCTGCATAATTTGACTGTGCAAGCAACTGCTTGTGCCCAAAATTTCAGTCTGGCTTTCACATCTTCAGGATCATCACCTGCAATATATGTCTAGTGAGATTCAGACCAATACCATTTAAAAGAAAAAAGTGATTTGATAAATCTGATTAATCTAAAGGGATGGTGGCGTAGTTTGTTGCTCGTCTACCTGCTATCCTTATGTAATTTGCCCAAATTATTGGAATGAAATGAAAAATATATGAATAAAAAAAAAATTTAGAATTAATCTAAATGTTTCCTAAGGGTGTTCATAAACCACCAAAACCGAAGAAAGTCAGACGGTTTGGCCGGTTGGATATACGGTCTGGTTCACGGTTTAGTTTTGACAATTTGACAGTTTACGCTTTGAAACTTGAAACAGGTCATGTAAACCAAAGAGATTCTCTCTTGTGGATAAACGCAACGAATGCTAGTTCTCCCAGACCCTAGGTCAAGAGTTCGAGCCCGAGCCACCCTGGGTTTTAGTCCACCGTGCGTTATGCCAAAGAGATTCTCTCTTGTGGCGGCGCAAGCCCCTACCACTGGCAGTGGGTGGTATGGTTTCCCGGGGAACGCCGTTAGCCAAACTCTGACGCCAGCATGGACCCGGTTAAGACAACATAGTCTGGCAAGAGTAGGGTTAGGACCCTCTGTTTAGGAGGGTGTGAGATATCTCTCACAACAAGTTAAAGATTTTCACCGTTAAAAAAAAAAAGATAATACAAAATTACAAAATTATGCTTCTTGAAAAAAAATAATTGTCCAAAGCTGTGAAACCGTAAAACTGTTAAAACCGGCCGGTTCAGCTTGTCATTTTTTAAATCCATAGTTAGCAGTTCTAGTTCTGCCCAGAATTTTTATCAAAAAAGACTAAACCGGACCGCAAACATCCATCTTACTTGTTTCTATCGACCTATTTTGGCACAACTTCTTTGTAGTCCCCACAGAAAATATCCCTAAATCCACCACTCCCAAACAAACCAACACTTGAAAAACGTTGTCCTGTTCACTTAACTTTTTTCTTAAAAGAATCAGAAGAAATTAGAACCCGTAAACGCCTTGTAACTTGTACATCATGCATTGCAAGTTGTACATCACCTTGAATTAAAATTAAATTAAATCTTGGATAGCTTCAATTTAAATATCCATTTAAACAAAAATTCTAGTTTTTAACTAATTTGAATTTTCTTTTATAACTTGTGGTTGTTAGTTTAAGAAAAAAACTGAATAAGTACATCTGTTTTAAGTTTTTTTCTTGATGGTCTTGTATAATTTTTTTTTTTGAAAATGAGGTTGTGTTCGAAATATAATTTTGTTTTTTTGTTATTGTAGGCTATGCTAGTGCCGGTAACGTACCGGTACTGTGTCGAATCACACCGATTTCAATCGAATTGGTACTAGTATCAGTATTATAAAAGCAAGTCTGGTATTCGTTTTTATACTTTTCAATCAATGTAAAGCAACATACGATATCTTTTTGGACATATCTTTGTCGATACGGTAATAAACTGAACCGATACCGACCGAAATCCTGCTAGTTTAAACAAAAAATAAATAAATAATAAACTTTCTCACCAGGACTAGAAATCTTCCAACTAGCTTTCGCACCCACCGGCGACACCGCCGACGAACTTTCCGGCGACTTCTGCTGCTCATCAAGAAACTTCCGGCTCATCGAATAACACAACTCCAACGCCGGCAAAGTGTTACACAACTCCGGAATCTCATCATAATTGAACCCAAATCCCAAATCTAAACACCCTTTAAGTTCTTCAAGATCTTCATCAGTCAAACTCTTGGCTCTCACAAGCTCTTCTTCATGAACATACCCTTCAAGAAACACTTTCTTGATATGGGGGGTCAATGACCCGGATCCGGTTGGGTGATCCGGTGATGGTTTATGATGTGGGTATTGTGAATCTTGAAATGGGTGTTTGGAAAGTTTTGATTTTGAGTTGAAATGAGAGGTTTGCATGGTGGTGGATTGTGTGTGAAGTGAAGTGAAGTAGTTGCAGGTTGTTTGGAAGAGGGTGGTTTTTAAAGATCAACGTGTTGGTAATGGTGTTTGTATTGTGAGGGAAATTACGGAAATGTCCATCCTAAGTTTTGGTTTTAAAATGTTTTTAGAAAAAAAAAAAAAAAAAAAAAAAACTCTATAGACATAACATGCTAGGAAATAAAAACATGAAAGTCATATCTTATTCTCTTCCCCTCCCCCTCAATTATTTTAACGTCTAATAATACCATAAAATTGAACGTCTTATGATTTTTAATACGAGTATTCTATTGTTATACTTAATAAAAAAAATCCAAACCTCAGTTACATATTTCATAATGAACATAAAGTAAAAATATTGAATATCAAACTAAAAACACAATGAAAAGTAGACTAAAAACACAATCCATGACAACAGATAAAAGACATAATGGACAACAGACTAAAACACAATGAAAAGTAGATTAAAACACACAACTAATGACAACAGATAAAATACATAATGAACAACGGACTAAAACACAAAAGACAACAGACGAAAAACACAATGAATAAAAAACCGAAACACAATTGACAACAGACTAAAAACACAATGAACAACAAACTAAAACACAATGAACAATAGATTAAAACACAATGGACAACAAAACAAAAACACAATGGACAACATATAAAATCACAATTGATAGTAGATTAAACACAATGAACACATTTATAAACAATTTATAGAAAACACGCCCATTTGAAAAACATAATCATCAGAACAAATAAAACAATGTATAGAAAACTGAAATATAATACCATCTTCATTGTGTCATATATTGTGTGATAGGTTCTGATAAAAATGCAATGGACAGAACCCAAATTAACACAGTGTTATAGTTTTTTATAATAACACAATATATAGAAACCCTAGTAAAAACGTAATTACCAAAACCCATTTGAAAGACACAATGACCAGAACCTTTAACACAATGCAAAGAAACCCGAATAAAAATGAATTTTTTTATTTTATTTTTATATAGCAATATCATATTTATATTAAAGATAAAAAAAAGTTCGTTATTATGGTGTTTTTTTTTTAAATATCGCATGAAAAAGTTATAAACGTTTTAAATTGATGGGAGGAATTGACATGTGTCTTGCATACGGAGAGAGAAAACCAATAAATGTAGAATTCCCTTTATGCCCTTCCACTAATTTTTTTCTTTAAAACTAATCTCAACCCTCTAAATCTAAGATGAATGGACTAATATCTTTCTTACTCTCCTTATTTATTTTGCACTTTGTATTTGATCCTAATCCCTAGAGGTGATACGGTCCATATCACTTTTTCATCCAACAATATGACACTTTTTTCACCGGATATATAAATGACTAATGTGACAATAATATAATCAATACGACTTGTATTACTTTCTTCTGTCAAAGAATACAACTCACGTGGACCGATACGACCCTTATCAATTTTTTTGCCTACCAATACAACCAATATCACTTATGAGGGCCGTGCACCTGTATAACATATAACCCAAATCCTTATCATAATAAAATTAGGGAATTGTTCTTTAAATTTGTATATTTTAACATATAACCTTTCTTATAAATCCTTTATTTTATAAACATGTACATGTAAATACTTTTATAAACTTTTTAACATTTATTACCTTTGAATTTTGCTAGTTATATACTTGTTTTATATATTTTTAAATTATTAAACTTTATACAAAATTTGCTAGTTATATACTTGTTTTATATATTTTTTTTAATTCTTAAACTTTATATAAATTTTGCTAGTTATATACTTGTTTTATATATTTTTAAACACACACACGTTCTCTACTATACACCCGCTTTACTTTTATAATTACCACATCTCTACTTCGCATGATGTGAACCCATAACCACTTGGTTAGAAAACACACCGCTTTACCACCTAAATGTCATGTTTGAGGCTTTTATAGAACTTATTAATCATTTATTATTATCTACCAATTTGTTTGTATTATTATCAATAATGATGTTTATGAAGATATTTATTTTGATCTTAACTTCTTAACCATCCCTTGCCACAAGCATGAATGGTCATAATGGCCCACTAGCTACCACCATAGACCACAACCTACCATCATAAACACCGTAAAATCAAAGTTATGTCACTATCAAAACGAACCTATAAACCTCACTCATTACCACCATCGTGAACCACTATCAATCCAAACAAGAAAGAATATGATCTTTAAGAAGACATGGAAAAAACACAAAAAAAAAAAAAACAAGAAAGAATATGATCTTTAAGAAGACATGGAAAAAACCACAAAAAACCTTAGGATGTGACGACAATGAATAGTGTAATGGTAACCATATGAAGAAGGGAGCTTTGTGATGTGACCGTGGCGTGAGATGGTGGATTGAGGGTGGTTGGACATGACGACGATCAGTGGTGGAGCTTGAAAATTTTAATGGCGCGGACCGAAAGTTACGGGACTTATAAATCTTTAATTCTGTGGGTGCCAAACTCAATATTTACACTAATTTTCAGACGAAATATGCGTAAAGTACAATAATTTACATTACTGGGAAAAACCGGCGGAGACCGGGGCACCCCTAGCCCTCTATATCCTCCGCCCTTGAAGAAGATAATGAACCAAACAAATTTTTAGATTTTTGTAGAGAATGTTCAAGTTTTAGAAGTTGCAACCAAGTGACTAGTCTAAATTCATCGATATTTTCATCACAACATACCAATATATAGAGTAATAGTAATAGTTATATGAATATACTTTCAACATGGAAACATAATAACAATATTAAAATAATATAACCGGTAAATAGATTATTTATATGGACAAAACAAAAGTGAAACAACATTAGTTCATTTCCATCCATTTATTCATAAATTAAGTCATTATGAGTTTAAAAATTAGAGGTTGAATTATTAAAGTAAAAGACATCTTTTCATTATATATTTTCCAACAAAGTAAATCAATTTGTCTTTTTTTTTTTAAACTCACTATTTCATAACAAACAAAATAGGTCTTACGATCCTGTGATTGATAGATAATGCAATCATGGTAATGAGCTTAGTGTGCGGTGATTCTACACATGTTTGATTATGTAAGATTATGTATGCAGTGATTTCGTACAAGTTTAGTGTCTTCGTTAATTAGGGTCGAAAATAATCATAGCATTGTTATACCAATATACTCAAGGCTTGTATACACTCAAGTTTTTAGTCGTCGATTCTAATATCTTTTCAAGTACACATTGGTATATACTCAAGGCTTGTATTGCAATAATAATCATTGGCACCTTTAAATCTTTAATTGATACACATGTCTATGTAGGGGAAGGTTCATTTAAAGAAAAAATTTAATTAAGAAGAAAAAGAACAAATGGTAATCTTGTAAAACATTAAATTGTTTTTTAATTAATCTAATTCATTATCATCTTTGACTAACTAATTAGTCATAAAGACTATCATCCTCAACACTAACTTTTTTTTCTCACACACATCAAAAGTTATCCTACATATTTTGAAATTCATCCTAGACGTTGAAATTTATCCTACACAACTCGTAATTTATCTTATACACCTCGTAATTTATCCTACACTTTAAATTATTATTTTTTTTTTGAAAAAATATATTTTGAAGATAAGTTGCAAAAAATTTAATGTAGTTAGCTATTAAAGAGAAATACTACAAATTAATGATCTGTGTAGATTTACCAATGTACCCTTATAGTAATATTAAATACTTATATTAAATGAAGTAAAATAAAACATTCTTATTGGTTGAAATTTCTTTTTTTTCTTCTTATAAAAAATGTCTTCTCATTTGAACTCTCCACTATGTATGTATATGTTTATATATATAATAATGTTGATCATGTTTTAGAACATTAATTATAATTATGATTTTGATAGTAATTCCCCTTTTAATAATGTAGTTGGATTCTAAGACTGGAGGGTATGGAGAGCCTCATCCTCAAGGGGATGGGCCGCCACGTCACCGTCACGTAAGCGCGGTCTAAAGGGGATGGACCTAGGGGTGGGGGATGAACCCCTTTATTTATATATATATATATATATATATATATATATATATATATAGAAAGAGAGAGAGAGAGCGGTTAACATACAAAAGCCCTTATCATACTTCACGTACGCGACAATCGTAACCATTAGATCAGGGCTATAATCACGCATGGAACAGTTAATAACGCATGGATCATTTTGTTTTGTGATAATCACGCATGGGAGTATAAATAATCACGCATGGGAGCATAATCACGCATGGAACATTGATCAAAATGTAATCACGCATGTTATCTATATTAATGTAACACCTCGAAAATTCGTGTGCATTGGAATAACGACACGTGTCCTGAAAGACAAAACGCGTTGTAAACCTTGATTAAATAAAGATGTTTTAGCAGGATTGAAAAGTGGCGTCATGTTAATTTTTACCTCTGAACACCTCATTTATAAATCCCAAGACCCAAGTTTTTATACATATTAAACATCTATTATGTCTAAAATCCAGAAATGGGTTGACAATAATGAATTGGAAATGCATGATAGGATCTCACGAAGAAAAGAATGGTAATCCTTAGTTTTCGGTACTTTCTAAAGACTCCAAGACTTTTCACACAACATAACATGGTGGTGCATACTATACATGACCCAAATTTGAGGCCCCATATTGATAAAACACGGCCAAGAATCGTTTATACTCAGTTGCCCCTTCAAATCATTGAAAAGCCAACATTTTGGTCCCTGATGAATTGTTGCGCACCGCAACAAATAATTGTTACGGTGTGCAAGCAGTGCCCAGCTCCAACAGATTTTGTTGTTTGCTGTTTGGCGCGTGTGCAACCCATTTAAACGACTTTCCTCATATATCTTGGCCCCTAAACAACCCCTAAACATGTAGGACACATGTGGGAATGTTGTGGTCAGTACTAGACTAAGTTGTCAACAAATTGTGGTGTCTTGGTCACTATATAAGGAGCTCCTAAGTGCAACACTTGATCATTCATTCCTCAACATCTTCTGATCAATTGTGGAGCACAAGAGCATCCTCCAGACCTTCCTAATCAACCATTAAACACTTGTAAGTCTGCTTGACCTTTCTAAATTAAGTTTAGCTTGGTTATTTAGCTAAAAGTCAAACCATCGTAATTACGGTTTAACTTCGAGATTAGTCAATAATGGCTCAGTCATATCTCGAATTAAAAGTAGTTATATGTTGGTATTTATGTGGGTAATAAAACCTCAAAAAGGGTTTCCCCTGATCACCACTCTAACCAGGTCAAAAGTCGGGTCAAACTTTTATTTAAAAAGTCAATAGGAAGTCTAAAATGCCATTTATGCATAATTAACATTGTAGATCATATACAACCTGTTGGATCATTGTTATAACTCAGTAATAAGTGTAAGAACATGTCTAAACATGTTCAACCCGACAATTTCCTGTTTAGACCCGGTTCGGAGCCGAAAATCGCATAGTTTGACTTTCACTTTGACTTTCAGTTCTGACCCGTATAGGCATGTTTTAGAAATGCCTCAGAGCTTTAATTGGATTAGGTTACTTGTTAGTACAACCCTCTGTGATTATACACCTTGGTTCATTAGTTATCCAATTAATATGCATGGTTCCGTTAATTGCTCGTATGTTGACCATTATGCCCTTATTATCTTAAAACGTGATTTATGAAAATGTAAAAGTGTAGAAACCTTAGTTACTGATATATAAACTTGTATGCAAAGTTTGACATCATTTTGACTTGTAGATTAAGAGTTATGCTCATTATCGCAAATTTAAAGCTTTATGTTAATAAAATGGCGTAATTAGCGTATAGCCTAGTTAAGCCTACTTTTTGGTACCAAACTTAATACCCACTGATGTAATATATTATTTTGGGATTTTTAAAGATTTTTAATTAATTTTAGGTTGAGCATAACTAGTAGTCGTAGGCTTAATCCGGTAATTGTCGATTTTGCCCTTACGGGCCATAAAATGAGTTTTTACCGATCTAAACGACTCCAAACCTTTTGCTACTGATCACATATGTTAAATAAGTTATTTTAAGCCTGCTGGAAATATAAAAATATCAAATTTAAGTATCGAACCCGGAAATGGCCTTTAATCGCCTTATTTAGCGTTTTTAACGCATAGTATGTATTAAAATCATATTGAACATACCCGGGTTGATACCTACTGATATATGAGGCAAATTATAATATTTTAATAGTAAGCAAAGGTTGATAAACTCAGACTTCAGTTTTGAGCTTTTCGGCTTATGTGAAATTACCAAAATACCCCTACGGGGCATAGTTTGGTTAAAAATGATAAGTTTCACATATATGCTTTAACTTACTGATATAACTTTGCAAGTTGAGTATATTTACTGATTACATCAGACCTGTAACTCAGTTAAACACTTAAGCGCTTTTATAAACTTTTAAATGACCAAACTACCCCTACGGGGCCTAGTTTGTGTTTAAACACGTTTCGGGCATAATGAAAGACATCTTACTGATGTCACAACATATTTGAGACATAATTAACTTAGGAAACCTGTATATAGCTCTCATAAATACCCGTCACGCTTATTACGCGTACGGTTCGGTTTATGTAACAAGTTTACATAAATTAGCCGAAACGGGTCAAACCTTAACGGTTTTATCTCAAAATCCAGAATGTGAATAATAAACCCATATTAAACAAGTCTTCAAACTTGTCGGGTCTAAATCACATTCTATCCGGTCTTCGCTTAATCGTGCGTACGAACCGTATCTTGAAACTAGCCGGTCTAAGCTTAAGCTTAATAAAAGGCCCGTTAGAATTCTAATAGGTTATTATAAACCCTCGTTCCAGATTAGGAGGACCAGTAAAAGCTACGTGCATTTTGCTTATTGTGATTAATACTTACTCAGGTAAATACTTTTAACTTATTTTCCCTATACGGGCTTGGGTTACGGTATATAGCATACCGCTTGATCGAGCATCAAATCTCCACAATTGAGTGGGTAGTTGACTAATTTGATCGGATCGTTTAAACAGTCTTGATTACTTAAAGCCTTTGGGGGGTTAATGACCATGTCCCGGATATCCTTGGCATCATCTTACGAGATGGCCACGACCTGAGCACGGGGTGTAGGCGTACACCTGTCAGTGTATAACTCTATATTGTGGCGTGTCTATTGATCTTTAACCCGGACAAGATCCGGGCTACTGAACGCACAAGTAACATGTAATTCGTTCACAAGATTATAATATTAAATAATTCTCCCAAGTTATAAAAATGTTTATGCCACGTGCATCCAAACCAATTTTCAATCATTCTCCAAAATGAGTCAATTGATTGTATTTACCAGTGTAAACTGACGTATTTTCCCAAAAAGACTGAATGCAGGTACTAAACGAAATTGGCTGGATTGTCTCCTTAGCATCAATAAAAAGTCTCGCAAGCTTAGGATGCCTGAAGTCTGTTGAACCATTACTATTATTTTATTCCGATCTGACTGTGGATAAACTTCCGGATATTGTTACATTGATAAACAATATTAAATTCGGTTGTATTATATCTTTTTAAATTGCTTCCGCTGTGCATATTAAATATTGTGTTGTTTGACTATTACGTTGCCAACCACGTCACGATACTCCCCCACCGGGCCCACCGGTGACACATGGAAATCGGGGTGTGACAGGTTGGTATCAGAGCCAACTCTGAGTGAATAAAACACTAGCCTTTTGTGTTTAATCTCAGTTACACAATTGCACATATCTAAACCTTCGAGTCTAGACATATAACATAGGACAAATTCCACTTTGTTTGGTTTTTGGTGTTGTCCTTTATTTTATTTATTTCTTGTCGTTATCTTATATTGTATCCTCCAAGATTCTTCCGTAGGAGAGGACGAGGCAAGGGGCCGATTACCGCCCCCAATGACAACGAGGCAGGACCCTCGAATGCACGAGCTCCTTCGACAACCGAGAGTGATAATCCACGACAAAACCGAAGGAACCTATTTGAGCCGGCCAGACGGTCGGTATCTCACAGCTCTACCCCTCCGGTCCAAAACCCGTATGGACCCCAACCGGACTACGAGCCGAACAACCCTCAGCCTTCCTTTATACCATTACAACGATCTCTGTCTCACCATTCGTATGGAGACTCTACACCAGTCTTCCAAGGCCAATTTAACCCGGTAGGCTACATCCAAGAACCGGTGGGTTTTAACCCACTAGGGCCAGATGACCATTTCTCTGGCGACAACGCTGACGACATGGACGAGGATACGGATCCCGTCGAACCTGCAAGTGGCACTCCGAACCACCCGATCGAGATCTCCGATGGATCTTCGTTCCATGGATCACCATATGTTGGTCCAGACAGCTTCCAAGCCATGTTCACTCGACACGAGTGGTACTACACACCTCCTCACCACTCGTCGCCTCATGAGCAGCAGCAACAGCAGCAGCAGCATCATCAAGATTCCTCTGAGGATCACCGATTTTTGGCAGTTACGCCACCACCTCCACCGCCACCAGTACAGCCGGCACCTCCTCAACCGCCAAGGCGTAGGAGAACCGGTGCCCGAATGTCGTCACGAGCAGGGGACTTCCATTTCAGTTCCCCACGTCAGTCCAGTGGCAGCCATTACCCGCCACATCAGGAGGACCCACAAATGGGTGGACCCTCCAACCCAGCGATGCCGCAGCCACCGCCAATGGGTTTTGACAACCCAATTCCAGCATATACGGGTTCCATGGCATACAACCCGTTTGAACCGACTCACCACAACTATGGTTACGCGGAGGCCGACCCTTACATGGTAGCGGCTAACTACAACCCCCAAGGACCCTATGGAGACCCATGGGGAGTAGGTTACCCGACTCGGGGGTACCCGATACCTCCTAGGCCTATTATCAGGACGCAATCGCAGCCGCCTCGGTTTTCTCCCCCAGAAAGGGAGGAAATTCTTCAGAGGCTGGATCAGGTTGAGCGGGAAAATCGCCGCGACCGCCAGGAGAGACAAACATTTTTCCAAGGATTGGCAAGCTTGATCAAGGGGAAGAACAAGAAGGATCGTTGAATCCTTCCATTACTGTTGTAATCTCCTTTTATCAGTTTAACCCCTGCGTGGGCATGTATTTGGTTGTTAAGCCCCTACGTGGGTATGTATGTTTGTTTGTCTACTTTAAGCCCCTGCGTGGGCCTGTCATTCTATAAACCCCTACGAGGGTATATTATTGTTTAAAGTCCCTGTGTGGACTATTATGTGTGTTATTAAGCCCCTGCGAGGGTAAGTATTTATTTAAACCCCTGCGAGGGTAAGTTGTTATTTGAAAAGACCCGTTTAGGGCAGCGTGTAATATTATGTATAATTAATGGAATGTTGGTTTTATAAATTTCATGTTTGCCTTATGTGCATAAATAAATTATATATGAAATAAATAAATCAAAATCATTCCTTTTTGAAATAATCTGCCTATGTAAATTTTTAAAATAAGAATCGTAAAGTGTGAAACCTAGTCTGAGTGTCCTTATAAAGACCTGACAATGATGGTAAGACCTGTTTAAAAGATTCAAATCCCTGTTAACATCTGAAAACATGTTAACGCTCCCGGCAGATGTGATGCATTTAAAATCACACGCATTATTATTATGTAAGGATCTTTCTAAAGATTCCAAACCCAACTTAATGATCTCTAAATCATGGGTTAAATCATCAATTAAGATGATCATATTTTACCATACGTGGTACTATGATGCCTACGGGCCTAGCTCAGCTCCATATGAGCCAAAAGACAGTGGTAGCTATGACTCCCTGTCTGATAAGGGTAATGAACTAGGTTCAAACCTTAAAAGTCTTGATTCTCTGAAATCATAGCTTATAATTTAAATTGTCCATGTGACTAAGCCTTATGTGCTAATATATATATTGTTATTGTTTATAATTAGGATAAATTTTAATTGAAATCCTAAATTAATACGATTAATAAGTTAACCAAATATGGTCTCTGTTTACCATGGTTAACGAGTTACCCTAAGGGGTAATTCCATAATAAACTCCCAAATAAAATATTGTCCTTGTTTTCTGCAATAGTTCAATTCAAATGGCTGACTCAAATGAAATAAATAGCCATCCAGTGGAGCAAAATGAGAACGCCCAGATTACGTTAACGAGTGCTGAATTAAAAGCGATCATAGATGGCGCTGTTACACAGGCTTTAGAAAGGCAGTATGAAGAGTACAGTGGGACTCGTAGTAGGACCCAATCTACACAGCCTTCAAAGCCACCGCCCAAGAAGGACGAACCGAAGAAAAACGATGATCGACGCTCCTCGAACCACAGTGCTCCATCTCAGCTGGCTATACGAAATCAAGGGCCCCGTGACAAGGGTTGCTCGTATAAATATTTTGTTTCTTGCAAGCCCCGGGATTTCACTGGGGAGAAGGGAGCCATTGACTGTATGACATGGCTGGATGAGATGGATACTGTTGTAGACATCAGCGGATGTGCGGAGAGAGACGTGGTCAAGTTTGTATCGCAGTCTTTTAAGGGTGAAGCGCTAGCATGGTGGAGATCTCTGATTGAGGCCACCAGAAAAATCCCATTGTATAATATGTCGTGGGATCAATTTGTTGCCCTTATCAAGGAAAATTACTGTCCTCAGCATGAGGTGGAGAAGATAGAATCTGACTTTCTATCCTTGGTGATGACAAACCTCGACTGTCAAGCTTACCTAACGAGCTTCAACACTATGTCTCGGTTGGTTCCATATTTAGTAACCCCGGAACCAAAGCGAATAGCTCATTTTATCGGTGGGTTAGCCCCCGAGATCAAGGCAAGCATAAAAGCTTCTCGGCCAGCTACTTTTAGATCCGTAGCAGACATTTCCTTATCCCTCACTCTGGATGCGGTCAGGCAGAGATCGCTGAGGAATAAGGAGGCAGAGAAGAGAAAGCGTGAAGATGATGGTTCACGAAGATCGAACAAGAAACACCGTGGGAACGGTGACAACAAGAAAGGGTCGGAGTCGAGGAAGGATGGGCATAATTCTGGTGAAAAGCCCAAATGCAAAATTTGCAAGAAACAACACTTTGGAAAGTGCAGACTTGAGTCGAACTCACAGACTCAGTCAAATCTTATGCTTGTGGCATTTGCAAGTCCACGGATCACAAAACCCTGGATTGCAAGAAGATAAAAGATGCAACGTGCTACCGTTGCAATGAAAAGGGCCACATTAAAACCAACTGCCCTAAGTACAACAAGAAGCCTGAAGAGGCTAAGAAGACTAATGCTAGAGTCTTCAGAATGGACGCGAAAGAGGCTGTACAAGACGATAATGTCATAACAGGTACCTTCCTTGTAAATGATGTCTTTGCAAGAGTACTTTTTGATTCAGGCGCAGATAAGTCTTTCGTAGATCATAAATTTTGTGAATTGCTGAAATTACCTGTCAAAGCCTTAAAAGTGAATTATGAGGTAGAGTTAGCAGATGGAACCATAGAAACCGTCTCAACTATGTTAGATGGATGTGTTATATCCATTAAGAACCATTCTTTTCCTCTGTCTCTACTTCCGTTTAAGTTGGCTGGTTTTGACATAGTTCTGGGTATGGACTGGTTATCTCATAACCAGGCCCAAATCGTCTGTAACATGAAACAAGTAGTGATAAAGACTCCGTCTGGTGAATCACTTACCATTCGGGGAGATACCCAGTATGGGCTGCCTGAGCAAGTGACTATGCTCAAGGCTTCAAAATGTTTAAAGAGGGGTTGTGTCATCTACATGGCACAAGTGATTATTGATGAGCCCAAACCGAAGATAGAAGGCATCCCTGTCATCTCTGAATTCCCAGAAGTTTTTCCGGAAGAACTACCTGGTTTGCCACCAGATAGATAGGTGGAATTCAGGATTGATATCATCCCCGGAGCTGCACCAGTTGCCAGAGCACCCTATAGGCTGGCTCCAACGGAGATGAAGGAATTAAGGACGCAATTGGACGAATTGCTGGCCAAAGGTTTCATCAGACCTAATTCGTCTCCTTGGGGAACGCCAGTTCTGTTCGTAAAGAAGAAGGATGGATCGATGCGTCTGTGCATCGACTATCGTGAGCTTAATAAGGTCACAATCAAGAATAGATATCCTCTGCCCAGGATCGACGATTTGTTCGATCAGTTACAAGGGGCCAGTTATTTCTCGAAGATTGATCTGAGGTCAGGCTACCATCAACTGAAGGTCAGAGATGAAGATGTACATAAAACTGCATTTAGGACTCGTTATGGCCATTACGAGTTCCTAGTGATGCCTTTTGGGCTCACTAATGCACCGGCTGCGTTCATGGATCTCATGAATCGCGTTTACAAGCCGTACTTAGATAAATTTGCCATCGTTTTCATCGACGACATTCTCATTTATTCGAAGAACCAAGCTGACCATGAGAAACACCTTCGATGTATTCTCAAACTCTTACACCAAGAGAAACTCTATGCCAAATTCTCTAAGTGTGAATTTTGGCTACGAGAAGTCCAATTTCTTGGACATGTGGTTAGCGAGCGTGGTATCCAGGTGGATCCCGCTAAAGTTGAAGCTGTTATGAATTGGCAAGAGCCAAAGACGCCTACGGAGATTCGTAGTTTCCTGGGATTGGCAGGATATTATAGGCGTTTCATCGAAAATTTTTCAAGGATTGCTGCACCCCTAACTTCTCTAACTAAGAAGAAGATTAAGTTTGACTGGGGGCCTAAGCAGCAAGAAGCATTCGATATTCTCAAGCAGAAGTTGAGCAACGCTCCTGTGCTGACATTACCTGAAGGCACTGAAGAATTCGTAGTTTACTGCGATGCTTCACACACCGGCATGGGGTGTGTGCTTATGCAGAAAGGCAAGGTTATTGCCTATGCATCACGACAATTAAAGGTGCACGAAAAGAATTACACCACCCACGACTTGGAATTGGGTGCCGTTGTGTTCGCACTAAAACTGTGGAGGCATTATCTTTATGGAATCAAGTTTGTGATCTATTCTGATCACAAGAGCCTCCAGCATCTGTTTAATCAGAAGGAATTAAACATGAGGCAACGCCGCTGGATGGAGACCTTGAATGATTATGATTGTGAAATCAAGTATCATCCCGGCAAAGCGAATGTAGTCGCTGATGCCTTGAGCAGAAAGGAAAGGGTGAAACCCATTCGAATCAATGCCAAGCGCATGGAAATAAAGAACAGTTTGATAGAAAGGGTGTTAGCTGCACAGAAGGAAGCTGTGTTGGAAGCTAACTATCCTAATGAAAAGCTAGGGGTAACTGAGGAGCAGTTAACTCTTAGCAAGGACGGAATTCTAAGATTGAATGGACGAATATGGGTTCCAATTTTTGGAGGACTTCGTGATGTCATCCTCCAGGAAGCCCATAGTTCCAAATACTCCGTTCATCCTGGAGCTGATAAGATGTACCAGGATATAAAGGCAAATTATTGGTGGATAGGCTTGAAAAAGTCTGTAGCCACCCATGTAGCTAAATGCTTGACATGTGCGCAAGTCAAAGCCGAGCATCAAAAGCCGTCAAGTTTGCTACAACAGCCTGAACTTCCTACGTGGAAGTGGGAAATGGTGACGATGGATTTCATCACCAAGTTGCCAAGGACAAGGAAAGGCAATGATACAATATGGGTTATAGTTGACAGACTGACGTGTGCGTATATATACATAATATTTTGCAATGAATTACACACGATTGGGTTTTAAATTTATAAAAGTGATTATTACTTTTACATCAAAACACACACGAAAGAGGCAAGTGTACCCCGTCATATATGTAATAAAGTATCGGTAAGAACCAAGTATCGATCCAAGGAAATGGGCGGAGAATTTGTACTAGACCTTTGTCACTAAACTACCGGTAAAAACATAGGTTTTGTGATTTTAAACTAAACTAAAGTAAACATAACCACATACATAATAAAAACATAATAGAAAGTAGATAAAAAGCCTTGCTAAATACACAACCAAAACATGTCAACTAAGTCAGTTTTGGCACTAGAAGCATTCGGTCAATTTTCCAATTTAAAACAATTAGTATCCCTTTCGGGAATCCTAACATGACAATCATTCGGAAAGTTAAAACGATAGACACACTTTAACCACCTAAAATTGTTCTTTAACGTGCAATTGATAAATGTCTATGAAAATCTCTTAAAAATAAGTTAGGCAGCCGTTAGGATTATTCTAACCTCACTTAAACAAGGAAAACGACACCGATAAACACAATGCAACCACCGAGATAAGCATAAACTAGATTAAATCACAACCGAGTTCATTTTACAAATCTTGCACAATAATTCACTAAGATAGCAATTTTGGCCTAAACTACTAACTAAGCTAACAAATCATGGCAAGAATTCATAACGACACCATCTAACCCGTTTAGGTCCTTCCGTGACGGCAAGCTCTCTTGATTAACAATAATTACATTTTATTAAATCACTAACCATTTCTAGTATCATGATGCATACATTTAAACCAAGTTAAACTAGTTAACCAAATTCAAAGTTTACTAATACAAGATTAATTAAGCTTCATTTTTCAACTATCTTAACTAACCAAGCACCAATCATCCAACATAATTACTTATAATCAAGAGTTCAATATCAATAACAAGGTTGCAAACTAATCATCAAAGATTAACATAGAAAATACTTCAAATGTCATTACAAACAAAGTTTAACAAACTAATGGTTATAATCTAGCAAGGGATTGTTGTTGTTTTTGCCCAAAGGCTACAATAAAACATAAATCATAATCTAAGTACTTGAAAGATTAACAAAAACTTGGAAAGATTAGAAAATCAAACCATAAACAAGTACTAGACTAAGGATCCGGGTAGTAATCGAGCTAATCGGGATAATGTGGCTTGAATCCGGGTGAAAGCTAATGCCTCCGGAGCCTGAAAATCGCCTGAGAGCTCTCCAAAAATCCAGAATGTCGAGCAGAAAGTTTCTGCTGTGTTTTTATACTTTTTTGCTGTTGCACGGTCGTTCCCCATATGGAACGACCGTTCACTTTATTTAATTATTGGACATGGGTCACCATACTGCATACGTCATCGGATCGTTGACCAGATCTGAAATGGAACGACCGTTCTTTGTGTGGAACGGTCGTTCAGTTCCGGGCTTCATGTTGCACGCCAAGTCGCACCTACCGTTCAGTTCCGAGACTCTGTTGATTCACCGGAGACGCACGGTCGTTCCTCATATGGAACGACCGTTCTTCACCAAGTCGCTTGTTTCCCTGGAACGCCCAACCGCACCTACCGTTCATTGCCGAGATGATCAGTGTTGTCGGAGATGCACGACCGTGCATCAGGTGGAACGGTCGTTCCACAGGCCCAGATCAGAATCCTTAACAGAAGGTCCGCAGCTTTGTCGTTTTCTCCGGAAAGTCCTCGTTTTTGGTATCATCTTGTCTGGAATGCAGTTTTAGGCCTGTAAACACAAATGTAGATAAATAAGTATCCGAACGACGGTTTTACGGCCAAAAACGCATAAAATAGGGGTAAAACGGGGGACTAAAATATGTGTAAATTAGAGTGTATCAAATCTCCCCACACTTAAACCTTGCTTGTCCTCAAGCAAGCTAAACTAAAAAGCAATAAAAGACATAAACAAACAAGAACGATAATTTACACACTATTTTATTTAAAACTAATATATAAACGGTTAGCCGGTTTGTCGAAAGACAACATCAAAAGATTCAAACCCAACAAGCATATGCAAGTTTAAAAAGCGACAACCAAAAATCCGAGACTAAACATTTAATTAACTCGCATGTTAATCTTCACCCAACTCACAATGTTCACACACACTCGGTTTTATTTATGAATCATACATAAAATGTGTATGCGTAAACACTCAACGCCTAGTCAATGAAATGTGCAATATCATAAGCTTGTCATAAGATCTCGTCTCCACCAACTAACATGCAAATAAGTGTAAATCAAGAGGTCTTTACGGGTTGTAACGTTAGGCTTGGGCGAAGGGTATGGAAGTGGACATTTAAAATGGCGAAAACGGTTAAAACTCGGTAGTAGCGTTTAACTAGCAATAAACAATACAACTTTACATACAAACGCCTTAAAAAAGGCGACTAAAGCGCAATCGAGCTAATCAACAAGATTTTTAACATTTAAGCATTCAAAATTGCTCGATTTCTATTAACTTCACCCTATTTTAGGGTGTTTTTTTTTTTTTTTTTTTTTTTTTTTTTTTACAAACTATACAATGAAATATAAATACTAACAAGCTAGTTAAACTATTATTTTAACCGAGTTTCAACACTAAAAAGGTTTAAAAACATAAAAAGGCTAAATTTGGTTAAGTAGGCGATAATGTGGGTAAACAAAGGTGAACGGGAAGGCTCGACATGGTTAATCCTAAAGGGTAATATAAGGTGAACGGGAAGCACAACACAAAGAACAAGGTACACAACAAAGGGGTAATCTAAGTGCCTCTATCATGTTTACACAAATCCGCACGTTCATGGTCTTAACAAGCATACTAGTGACAAGTTCTAAATTGCACAAAACATCCGGCTCACTCCTATATCCGTAATGAACAAATATATAACAATCTAGGCTCAAATATGCTCACGTAACGGAAGGAATGGGTAAAAGTGTGAAAACTATCATGTAAGTCTTTCTTTGTTTGTCACGCTTTCCGGTTTCCTTTTTCAAAAATATTTTGCTTGTCGAGTTTTTATCAAGTCCGATGCTTTCTAAAACATAACCAACCGGTTTATTTACCAACAAATACACAAAACACAAGTATTTTTAAATGATTTTTCTGATTTTCTGCTTTTTTTTTATATATAAGAGGACAAACAAAGCTAAGTTAACAAAGTTAACCCCCTCCCCACACTTGAACTTTGCATTGTCCCCAATGCGAGACCCGAAATATAGAGAAAGGGATAAAAATACTCCCCTCAAGATGATGTTGGTGCCACGAGACTTCCGAAGCTCTAACTGGTACGTGCTCCGGTCCAAGATCCGATAGATAAAATCTGCAAGTATGTCGTGTACACCCAAAATATAACAGAAAAAGAAAAACCAAATAACCATAATGTACATAAATGCTAATATCCAAACCAAACAGAAAGGAAATTGTTTGAAAATACATATCCGGGGTGTTTTAAATACTAAGTCAAAATAAACACCCAAATAAAAATAAAGTACTGAAACATAGAACACCACCAAATGCTACCACTACCGCAAACTACTCATCATCATCATCGTCATCATGCCTCGTGCCAGATGGGCCCTGATCGCCATAGCCAGGGGGGTTCCACGGTGGGAACTCCGGCGGGTGCTGAAAATAGTTGGGGTATGCGTGATGCATCTCCCCGAACAAATAAGAAAAACCCGCGGACACCCCCTGGTATAGAGTATCCTGGCGCTGCTCTAGTCGGTCATGTGTGGCCCGAAGCTCTGCCTGACTGGCCCTAATCTCGTCCTGACTAGCCCGGATCTGGTCCTGGCTAGATCTGATCTTGCTGTAGTAAGTACCATGCTGCTCCTGAGTGACACGCATGTCCTGGAACTGCTGGTAGATAGTAGGCCAATCCTCATGCTGATGAAATGCATGATGCTGCGGCGAGTGTGGTGGTGTCGGTGGCTGTGGCTTGTGCTGCTCACCCATCTCAACATCATCATCCTCATGTTCCTCCTCAGCTGGAGGTAACGGGTCCCAGATCTCTCCATTCAAACCCCTCAACATATCTCTCCCATCCAACTCAGCAATAACCCCCATAAACTTCAAAGATCGGATATCAACATGCACCCCCTCAGTGATCAAAGTGAGACCCCTAAGCACCCCCGGCGTCATATATCGCTCATTGTACGCGATTTCGGTCACGTACTGACCGCCTTGGATCTCACTATTGTGGGTCCGCCCTGAACACTTGACAAAGTACTCAGCCATTCGCGCGGCGAGGTTGATCGGTGCTTTGTCAACCAACGCATAAAGAAAGAGCAAATCAGGTGTTGGACAGTTACCTTGACTGTCCATGCGTCCGCAAATAGAATGGCTGAAAACATGGTGCATCACGCGCACCAGAGGGTCTCGAAGGCGCGAAGCCTTTGACATCCGTGGGTTGTATGGGCCCCCAATAGCGTTACGTGCCCAGAATGCCTCTCGCGCTGCATCATTAGGGAAGTTGAACTGATCGTTGAAGATGTCGGGATCATCCATGTCCTCCCGCGTATAAATCCCAAGCCTCCGTCCTAAACGACCCACCGACCATGTATGCCATCGCCCACATAACCTGAAGGTTACCCGATTCCTGTAGCGGAAATCGGGCTCTGTACGTGCAACTGGCTTTTCATATTGATACGACGCGAAGAATTCGATTGTCAACTCTTGGTACACGGGTCGGTTGCAACCGACCAGGTTTGCTAGCGCGGGAGTCATCATTGCATCTAGGCGATCATACTGGTTGAGGTCACGCATAACCTCCCAGTCCAACCAACGGGGCTCTCCAAACTGATCCCGCCTCGCCCACAATTCATCGCGCCTCGCGATGCATAACGCTTCCTTCTCGATGTTGGGGTTAAATTGCAGGAAAGGGTGATCCATCTGTAATGGGGAATGTTGTTAGGAAGACAGAAACAGGAGAAAAATGAGTTGAAAACAAGCGAGCAGCCAATTATGAAGCTACTGTCCAAACTGTACTGGCAATATGGCACGGTCGTTCTCCGGGACGCAGGGTCGTGCGTCACCGAGAACTAACAGGCCAGACCAGACGATATCGTGAATAGCCGGCGATGCACGACCGTTCCACCCGAGGAACGACCGTGCACTTCCGAATCTGCAGAATACGACCCCTGAACTTAGAACAATCAGATTTTGCAAAATTTCAACAAATATTGGGTCAACAGGGGTCTGCAAATCAACCGGGTGTTCACGATACTTCGATTTAACAAGGGTTAGGGTTTCGATTTGTTTATGAAGAGAACCCTAAAAATTCCTTGAAAAAAAAATCGGAAGAAAACTACACTAGAAAGAAGGAAAACAAGAAATCTAACACTAGAGACGTACCGTGCGAAGTTGGGTGTTTGATCGTGCGAAAAATCGTGCGAAACGGTGAAAAATCGCCTTGGAACGGTCTGCAGCTGCTAGGGTTCACGAATGATGGTTTTTGCAGCAGATAATGGTATATATAGTGTGCAAAATGACCAAATTGCCCTCAGCCAGTCGCACGGTCGTTCACCGGAATGGAACGGTCGTGCGTCACCGAGGTCGTTCAAACCCAGCAGCGTGTTCTCGGAAATGCACCGAGGGTGCGATCTACCATTCCGGCTTGCTCGGAATTGCACGGTCGTTCCACATGTGGAACGGTCGTGCATCAGCTGCAGATAAAGAATTTCTGCAGAAGCTATTTCCAGCACCCGTTTCGGCCGTTTTTCGCCGTTTTTTCGATACACCAACTATTCTAATAATATTACAATACAGAACCTTCGCCCGGCACGTACGGAAACAAAACAAACAAACGAAAACTACCTAACTAACCTAAATTACGCTAAAACTACAAAAACAAATAAAAAGACAATTTTGCCCTCGTAGCGCCAAAGACGCTCCTGCTGCATTTTTGTCGGCGAGTCAGCAGCGTAGACTCATGCTAAATTTTTGTCGACGAGTCGATAGCAAGACTCAAAGCTAAAAACTAGAAAAACTACAAAAACTACGAAAAAGACTACAAAGACTAAACTACCCCTAAAGCGCAAAATACGCTCTTGCTACATTTTTGATCCGCGAGTCAGTAGCGTAGACTCTCTCCTCCCCACACTTATGATGTGTGCGGGGTTTGGAGTTCAATCACCTCCACCGCCGATTCTATCGGCCCGGCAACGTACAACTTCAACCGGTGACCATTTACCTTGAAAATAACGCCATCCGCGTTCTCTACCGCAACAGTACCATACGGAAATACTTCCTTAACTGTGTATGGTCCTGTCCAGCGTGAATGAAGCTTCCCAGGAAATAAGCGCAGCCGTGAATTATACAGAAGAACAAGATCACCCGCTTGGAATTCTTTGTGGTCCTTCAAGCGTTTGTCGTGACGTTTCTTCGTGCGCTCTTTGTAGAGTACGGAGCTCTCATAGGCTTGGTGCCGCAATTCTTCCAATTCATGAATTTGGAGAAACCGGTTTTAAGGTCCAAATTCGCGGTTTTCAATGCCCACATAGCCTTGTGCTCCAACTCCACCGGTAAATGGCATGCCTTTCCGTATACCAACCTAAAGGGGGTGGTCCCTATAGGGGTCTTATAAGCTGTACGAAATGCCCATAATGCCTCATCAAGCTTGTCCGACCACTCCTTGCGGTTCGCTCCAACCGACCGCTCAAGGATGCGCTTAAGCCCACGGTTCGTGACCTCCACCTGCCCGCTCGTCTGCGGATGATAGGGTGTGGATAAACGGTGATGCACACCGTATCGGGACAAAGCCTTTTCAAGCAGTGTATTGCAAAAATGAGTCCCTCGGTCACTAATGAGCGCTTTTGGAGCGCCAAATCGGGCGAACAAACTCTTAAGAAACCTTACAACTACTCTGGCGTCATTAGTGGGTAAGGCTTGCGCCTCCGCCCACTTTGATACATAATCAACAGCCACGAGTATGTATTTGTTTCCACGTGAGGGGGGGAACGGTCCCATGAAGTCTATCCCCCAAACATCAAAGACTTCACAAACCTGTATCCAGTTCTGGGGCATTTCATCGCGTGCCGATATGTTCGTCGCCCTCTGACAAGCATCGCACGCTTTCACCCAACTCTGCGCGTCACGGAAAATGGTCGGCCAGTAAAACCCGGAATCCAACACCTTCTTCGCGGTGAAGTTGGCTCCGTGGTGGCCTCCGGTAGGTCCCTCATGACACTGGCGCAGAATGTCGGTCGCCTCAGACCTAGATACACATCTCCTAATCACCTGATCAGCACCCACCTTGAACAAGAAAGGGTCGTCCCATATGTAGTGCTTGAGATCCGAAAAGAATTTCCTCTTTTGCTGGTGAGTCAACCCTTTTATCAGAATCCCGCAAGCAAGATAGTTCGCAAGGTCGGCGAACCATGGCGACTCATCACATATCTCAACACCCATCAAAGATTCGTGTGGGAACTTGTCATTGATTAAATCCCAACGCGAATCCTCGTTGTCTCCGTGCTCTAACCGAGACAGATGGTCGGCAGCTACATTCAAAGCACCCTTTTTGTCTTGTATCTCAATATCAAACTCTTGCAGCAACAGGATCCATCTGATTAGACGCGGTTTAGCGTCCTGTTTGCTGAAAAGGTATCTAATGGCTGCATGATCAGTGTATACCACGGTTTTCGAAAGCACCAGATACGATCTAAATTTATCGAATGCGAAAACGACCGCCAAGAGCTCTTTTTCAGTCGTGGTATAATGCTCTTGAGCGTCGTGGAGAGTTTTACTCGCATAGTAGATCGGATGGAAGTGCTTTTCCTTCTTTTGACCCAGAACGGCCCCTATAGCGTAATCACTCGCGTCGCACATGATTTCAAAGGGCAAACTCCAGTCCGGTGCGACTAAAATAGAGGCCTCTACCAACTTCTGCTTGAGGAGGTCAAAAACCCTCAAGCAATCATCTCCAAACACGAACGGAGCATCTTTCTCTAACAAACGAGTCATGGGTCTGGCGATTTTGGAAAAATCTTTGATGAATCGCCGATAGAACCCGGCATGACCGAGAAAGCTCCGTATAGCGCGAACAGAGGTGGGGGGCGGAAGTCGTGATATAACGTCGACCTTAGCTGGATCGACTTCCATGCCCGCGTGAGAGATTTTGTGTCCCAGAACTATGCCCTCCTTCATCATGAAGTGGCATTTCTCCCAGTTCAGGACCAGATTGGTCTCCTCACACCTCTTCAACATTCTTTTCAAATTTTTCAGACACTGATCAAAGGAATCCCCAAATACCGAAAAATCGTCCATGAACACCTCCATGGAATCCTCAATCATGTCGTGGAAAATTGCGACCATACATCGCTGGAAAGTAGCCGGCGCATTACACAGCCCAAACGGCATACGCCGGTAGGCGAATGTACCGAAAGGACAGGTAAATGTGGTCTTCTCCTGGTCCTCAGGAGCGATAGGAATTTGAAAGTAACCCGAGAACCCATCCAGAAAACAATAATATAACTTCCCTGACAGACGCTCCAACATTTGATCAATGAATGGAAGCGGGAAGTGGTCCTTTCGGGTGGCGTCGTTGAGTTTGCGATAATCAATGCAAACCCGCCATCCAGTGACCGTTCTGGTTGGAATGAGCTCATTCCTATCGTTCGTGACCACAGTCATGCCTCCCTTTTTGGGCACTACCTGCACAGGGCTGACCCAAACAGAGTCGGAAATGGGATAGATCATACCAGCATCTAACAACTTAATCACTTCCTTTTTAACGACCTCTTGCATGTTCGGGTTCAGCCGCCTCTGGTGCTGCGCGCACGGCTTGAACTGATCCTCCATAAGAATTTTATGTGTACAGAAGGAGGGATTTATACCTTTAATGTCCATGATTTTCCAAGCGATTGCTTTCTTATGAAGTTTCAACACAGTAAGCAGTCTGCTCTTTTCCTCTCCCGCCAAACCAGATGAAATAATGACAGGCAAATGACGCTCCTCATCAAGAAATGCGTACTCTAGGTGCGGTGGGAGCTCTTTAAGCTCCAAGGTAGGAGGATCTTCCACTGAAGGCTTCGACTTCACTTCACTCTCGCGATCAATTTCTGTGAAACGATCCGGACTCTGGGGACTATCATCACCAATCTGATAGACTGGCTGCTCTAAGTAGTGGCCCTCCTGCGTAATGCCAACTAAGTCCCCACACAACAGATGTGTGTCCGAATCTATCTCCTCGATCGTACCCTGGAAATGCGTGCTCACATAAGTGTCGACAATGTCAACATAATAGAGCGCGTCGTCCTGACTCAGAGGATGCTGCATAGAACGTTTAATGTCAAACGTCACATGCTCATCATCTACTCGGAGTGTGATCTCGCCCGCCGCCACGTCCACAATCGTCCGGGCGGTATTAAAAAACGGGCGTCCGAGTATCAGAGGCACTCTCGAGTCCTCATCCATGTCCAGGATAACAAAATCCACGGGAAATACAAACTTGTCAATCTTAACAAGCATATTCTCTACAAACCTGCGTGGATACTTGACAGAACGATCCGCAAGTCGAATACTCATCCTCGTAGGTGACGGCTCACCTAGATCCAACTTTGTAAAAACCTTATAGGGCATAAGGTTTATACTCGCTCCTAGATCTACTAACGCATTACTGACTGACAGATTGCCAATGAGGCAAGGAAGCGTGAAACTGCCTGGATCGCCCATTTTTGTAGGCAGGCGATTCTGGAGAATAGCAGAGCAGCTTTCATTCATAACCACACAAGACATATACTCGAGTTTTTGCTTGTTTGAGAGGATGTCTTTCAGAAACTTCGCATACTTTGGCATCTGTGCCAAAGCCTCAACAAACGGTATGTTTATATGCAATTGCTTAAACATCTCAAGAAACTTACCGTTTTGTTCATCCATCTTCTGCTTCTTCAACCTTCCTGGATAGGGCACTGGAGGCTTGTAACCTGTGACCGGCTCCTGGACTTGTGCTGTACTTGCTGGGCGGAGCCTGGCATGCACCTCATCCGGTGTGTCGGTCGGGACCGCTTCAGTGATCGGTGGTGAGTCCGATATGACGGGTCCGGTAGGTTTTCCACTCTTGGTCATCATCGCATTCACATCTCTATGCGGGCCCGGGTTTTTCTCAGTATTGCCCGGGAGACCACCCTAGGGTCTCTTTGACATCATCTGTGCCAGCTGACCAACCTGATTCTCAATATTCTGAATCGAGGCCTTGTGGCTCCTCATTTCTCCCTCATGAGAGAGAAAACGATCCTCGCTCTGCTGATAGCGTTTTTCAGCTAACTGATTCGCGCTCGAGGAGCTAGTAAGAAGCTGGGACATCATCTCCTCCAGCTTAGAACTAGACTGAGGGGCCTGCTGCTGGGAACTACTCCCAGAGCCCTGATTCTGATGCGGGTATGAACGCTGTTGGTAGGATTGGTTGTACTGCTGATAATGCTGACCCTGACCCTGACCCTGACCCTGATGCTGCTGCGCTGGAGCGCGTGGAGTGAATCCCAAAGGATTTTGATTGCCTGTGTTCGCACGCCACCCAAAATTTGGGTGATTTCTCCAACCGGGATTGTAAGTGTTACTGTAAGGGTTGTTTTGCGGCCTAACTTGATTACCCACGAAATCTACCTCTTCGTGGCCCTCGTATCCGACTCCCTGAAAACATGCCCCAGGCTCGTGTGACACACCACACTGGTCACAACCCGAGCCCGCATGCGCAATCATCTGGGACCTGTCGAATCTCGATGCGAGAGCCGAGATCTGAGCAGTAATAGCCGTATAGTCGTCAACAGCATGCACTCTTGCGCGGGATCCTGATGATGATGTAGCCCGACTTCTATCTCCTTCGCGGCGAGAGCTAGACTTCAACGCAGCCTTTTCAATGATATCGTAAGCCTCATTGGGCGTCTTTGTCCCCAAATCGCCTCCTGCATTCATATCTAAACGCTCCTGCGTATTGTAGCTCAGCCCCTGATAGAATGTCAAGACTAACTGTCTCTTGGTGAACCCGTGATGTGGAACATCAAGTAACAGATCCTTGAATCTCTCCCACGCTGCATGCAACGACTCACCCTCATCCTGACGAAAGGTCACCACTCGGTTCCTTAGCTTGGTTGTCTTCTCGGGTGGAAAGTACTTTTTCATAAATAGCTCCGCCAACCCATTCCAGGTCCTGATGGACCCAGCTGGCAGTGACATAAGCCATGCTCTGGCTTTGTCACGCAGTGAGAAAGGAAACAACCGTAACCGAACGGCATCCTCCGAAACATCCCGCATTTTAAACGTGGAACACACTTCGAGAAAAGCTGCAATATGTCGTCCGGGATCCTCATGTTCGCGTCCGTCGAACTGCACCGAATTCTGCACCATATTAATTATACTAGATTTTATTTCAAAATTAGGTGCATCAATAGTAGGTCTAAGGATACTTGGCTCCAGGCCTGTCGCTCCAGGCTGGTTAGACTCATTCAACGGTTGATTATCGTCTGCCATGGTTATGTTTCCTCCTGAGCCCTCGGCTTCAGTAGGTACCACCGAATCCGGCCCGCCAGATGCGAGCAATAGCCCAACCGCACGCCCTTTCGCGCGAAGACGCCTCCGAAGATCACGTTCGGGTTCGTCAGACGGTTCAACAAGTTCTGGAGCGGGGGTCGAGAACATCAACCTGCAAACGAAAATTCAACACGGTGAATATTTTATTAATTAAATAATGCTGCTTTTTTTTTTCAGCTGAATAGAAGCAGAAAATTATTATAAATGGGCTGAAAATTTTATAAAAATCCAAAAATGAGCCCGAAATTTTATAAAAATTCAACACAATAAATAAATGAATCGACTAATACAAAAATGGCTTTAGGGTGCCGAAAACCCAAAGAATAAATGAATAAATGAATCCGGATCAAATAAATAAATGAAACAAAAATACCGCAAAGATGAATAAATCGAATAAAACAAGAAATATTAACAAATAAATAATCAAGAAATTATACACAAATATTAACAAGTATATACACCGATAACCAAATGACTCGGGTCGTTCCTAAAACTCGCCATGTCCCCGGCAACGGCGCCAAAAACTTGACGTGTGCGTATATATACATAATATTTTGCAATGAATTACACACGATTGGGTTTTAAATTTATAAAAGTGATTATTACTTTTACATCAAAACACACACGAAAGAGGCAAGTGTACCCCGTCATATATGTAATAAAGTATCGGTAAGAACCAAGTATCGATCCAAGGAAATGGGCGGAGAATTTGTACTAGACCTTTGTCACTAAACTACCGGTAAAAACATAGGTTTTGTGATTTTAAACTAAACTAAAGTAAACATAACCACATACATAATAAAAACATAATAGAAAGTAGATAAAAAGCCTTGCTAAATACACAACCACAGCATGTCAACTAAGTCAGTTTTGGCACTAGAAGCATTCGGTCAATTTTCCAATTTAAAACAATTAGTATCCCTTTCGGGAATCCTAACATGACAATCATTCGGAAAGTTAAAACGATAGACACACTTTAACCACCTAAAATTGTTCTTTAACGTGCAATTGATAAATGTCTATGAAAATCTCTTAAAAATAAGTTAGGCAGCCGTTAGGATTATTCTAACCTCACTTAAACAAGGAAAGCGACACCGATAAACACAATGCAACCACCGAGATAAGCATAAACTAGATTAAATCACAACCGAGTTCATTTTACAAATCTTGCACAATAATTCACTAAGATAGCAATTTTGGCCTAAACTACTAACTAAGCTAACAAATCATGGCAAGAATTCATAACGACACCATCTAACCCGTTTAGGTCCTTCCGTGACGGCAAGCTCTCTTGATTAACAATAATTACATTTTATTAAATCACTAACCATTTCTAGTATCATGATGCATACATTTAAACCAAGTTAAACTAGTTAACCAAATTCAAAGTTTACTAATACAAGATTAATTAAGCTTCATTTTCAACTATCTTAACTAACCAAACACCAATCATCCAACATAATTACTTATAATCAAGAGTTCAATATCAATAACAAGGTTGCAAACTAATCATCAAAGATTAACATAGAAAATACTTCAAATGTCATTACAAACAAAGTTTAACAAACTAATGGTTATAATCTAGCAAGGGATTGTTGTTGTTTTTGCCCAAAGGCTACAATAAAACATAAATCATAATCTAAGTACTTGAAAGATTAACAAAAACTTGGAAAGATTAGAAAATCAAACCATAAACAAGTACTAGACTAAGGATCCGGGTAGTAATCGAGCTAATCGGGATAATGTGGCTTGAATCCGGGTGAAAGCTAATGCCTCCGGAGCCTGAAAATCGCCTGAGAGCTCTCCAAAAATCCAGAATGTCGAGCAGAAAGTTTCTGCTGTGTTTTTATACTTTTTTGCTGTTGCACGGTCGTTCCCCATATGGAACGACCGTTCACTTTATTTAATTATTGGACATGGGTCACCATACTGCATACGTCATCGGATCGTTGACCAGATCTGAAATGGAACGACCGTTCTTTGTGTGGAACGGTCGTTCAGTTCCGGGCTTCATGTTGCACGCCAAGTCGCACCTACCGTTCAGTTCCGAGACTCTGTTGATTCACCGGAGACGCACGGTCGTTCCTCATATGGAACGACCGTTCTTCACCAAGTCGCTTGTTTCCCTGGAACGCCCAACCGCACCTACCGTTCATTGCCGAGATGATCAGTGTTGTCGGAGATGCACGACCGTGCATCAGGTGGAACGGTCGTTCCACAGGCCCAGATCAGAATCCTTAACAGAAGGTCCGCAGCTTTGTCGTTTTCTCCGGAAAGTCCTCGTTTTTGGTATCATCTTGTCTGGAATGCAGTTTTAGGCCTGTAAACACAAATGTAGATAAATAAGTATCCGAACGACGGTTTTACGGCCAAAAACGCATAAAATAGGGGTAAAACGAGGGACTAAAATATGTGTAAATTAGAGTGTATCACAGACTGACTAAATCAGCTCATTTCTTACCCATCAAGGAGACTTATAGCTCCGATATGTTAGCCCAGTTATACGTTGATAAGATTGTAGCCCTACACGGCATACCTGTGGCTATTATCTCTGATAGAGATACTAGGTACACGTCGCATTTTTGGAAGAGTTTCCAACAATCTTTGGGCACACGTTTGAATTTCAGTACGGCTTATCATCCTCAGACTGACGGTCAGAGTGAGCGTACTATTCAAACGTTGGAGGACATGCTACGTGCATGTGCGATCGATTTAGGTGGTAATTGGGATAAGAACCTACCGTTAATCGAATTCTCCTACAAGAATAGCTACCACACCAGCATAAAGGCTGCGCCTTTCGAGGCATTATACGGTAGAAAGTGTAGGTCGCCTATTTGTTGGGCGGAAGTTGGAGATGTCCAGTTATCAGGACCGGAGATCGTGTTCGAAACGACGGACAAGATTGTCCAGATTTGAGACCGTCTCAAAGCTGCCTGGGATAGGCAGAAAAGTTACGCTGATCCTAAGTGTAAGGATTTTCACTTCGAAGTAGGTGACAAAGTCCTACTTAAAGTGTCACCCTGGAAAGGAGTGATGCGGTTTGGTAAGAAAGGAAAGCTAAGCCCGAGATACATAGGACCTTTCGAAGTTATCGAACGTGTCGGGTCAGTTGCCTATAAGTTAAACTTACCAGAAGAGCTTAGTGGAATTCACAATGTGTTCCACATCTGCAATCTGAAGAAGTGCTTCGCTGATGAATCACTGGTTATACCGCATACAGATGTGCATATAGATTGAAATTTGTTGAAAAACCTTTGTCGATTGAAGATCGACAGGTAAAGAAGCTTCGAAGGAAGCATGTACCTATTGTAAAGGTCAAATGGGATGCCCGTAGAGGTCCCGAGTATACGTGGGAAGTTGAATCCACCATGAAAGAAAAGTACCCTTATTTATTTCAGTAAATCTCGGGTCGAGATTTATTTTAAGGGGGTGAGGATGTAACACCTCGAAAATTCGTGTGCACTGGAATAACGACACGTGTCCTGAAAGACAAAACGCGTTGTAAACCTTGATTAAATAAAGATGTTTTGGCAGGATTGAAAAGTGGCGTCATGTTAATTTTTACCTCTGAACACCTCATTTATAAATCCCAAGACCCAAGTTTTTATACATATTAAACATCTATTATGTCTAAAATCCAGAAATGGGTTGACAATAATGAATTGGAAATGCATGATAGGATCTCACGAAGAAAAGAATGGTAATCCTTAGTTTTCGGTGCTTTCTAAAGACTCCAAGACTTTTCACACAACATAACATGGTGGTGCATACTATACATGACCCAAATTTGAGGCCCCATATTGATAAAACACGGCCAAGAATCGTTTATACTCAGTTGCCCCTTCAAATCATTGAAAAGCCAACATTTTGGTCCCTGATGAATTGTTGCGCACCGCAACAAATAATTGTTACGGTGCGCAAGCAGTGCCCAGCTCCAACAGATTTTGATGTTTGCTGTTTGGCGCGTGTGCAGCCCAATTAAACGACTTTCCTCATATATCTTGGCCCCTAAACAACCCCTAAACATGTAGGACACATGTGGGAATGTTGTGGTCAGTACTAAACTAAGTTGTCAACAAATTGTGGTGTCTTGGTCACTATATAAGGAGCTCCTAAGTGCAACACTTGATCATTCATTCCTCAACATCTTCTGATCAATTGTGGAGCACAAGAGCATCCTCCAGACCTTCCTAATCAACCATTAAACACTTGTAAGTCTGCTTGACCTTTCTAAATTAAGTTTAGCTTGGTTATTTAGCTAAAAGTCAAACCATCGTAATTACGGTTTGACTTCGAGATTAGTCAATAATGGCTCAGTCATATCTCGAATTAAAAGTAGTTATATGTTGGTATTTATGTGGGTAATAAAACCTCAAAAAGGGTTTCCCCTGATCACCACTCTAACCAGGTCAAAAGTCGGGTCAAACTTTTATTTAAAAAGTCAACAGGAAGTCTAAAATGCCATTTATGCATAATTAACATTGTAGATCATATACAACCTGTTGGATCATTGTTATAACTCAGTAATAAGTGTAAGAACATGTCTAAACATGTTCAACCCGACAATTTCCTGTTTAGACCCGGTTCGGAGCCGAAAGTCGCATAGTTTGACTTTCACTTTGACTTTCAGTTCTGACCCGTATAGGCATGTTTTAGAAATGCCTCAGAGCTTTAATTGGATTAGGTTACTTGTTAGTACAACCCTCTGTGATTATACACCTTGGTTCATTAGTTATCCAATTAATATGCATGGTTCCGTTAATTGCTCATATGTTGACCATTATGCCCTTATTACCTTAAAACGTGATTTATGAAAATGTAAAAGTGTAGAAACCTTAGTTACTGATATATAAACTTGTATGCAAAGTTTGACATCAGTTTGACTTGTAGATTAAGAGTTATGCTCATTATCGCAAATTTAAAGCTTTATGTTAATAAAATGGCGTAATTAGCGTATAGCCTAGTTAAGCCTACCTTTTGGTACCAAACTTAATACCCACTGATGTAATATATTATTTTGGGATTTTTAAAGATTTTTAATTAATTTTAGGTTGATCATAACTAGTAGTCGTAGGCTTAATCCGGTAATTGTCGATTTTGCCCTTACGGGCCATAAAATGAGTTTTTACCGATCTAAACGACTCCAAACCTTTTGCTACTGATCACATATGTTAAATAAGTTATTTTAAGCCTGCTGGAAATATAAAAATATCAGATTTAAGTATCGAACCCGGAAATGGCCTTTAATCGCCTTATTTAGCGTTTTTAACGCATAGTATGTATTAAAATCATATTGAACATACCCGGGTTGATACCTACTGATATATGAGGCAAATTATAATATTTTAACAGTAAGAAAAGGTTGATAAACTCAGACTTCAGTTTTGAGCTTTTCGGCTTATGTGAAATTACCAAAATACCCCTACGAGGCATAGTTTGGTTAAAAATGATAAGTTTCACATATATGCTTTAACTTACTGATATAACTTAGCAAGTTGAGTATATTTACTGATTACATCAGACCTGTAACTCAGTTAAACACTTAAGCGCTTTTATAAACTTTTAAATGACCAAACTACCCCTACGGGGCCTAGTTTGTGTTTAAACACGTTTCGGGCATAATGAAAGACATCTTACTGATGTCACAACATATTTGAGACATAATTAAGTTAGGAAACCTGTATATAGCTCTCATAAATACCCGTAACGCTTATTACGCGTACGGTTCGGTTTATGTAACAAGTTTACATAAATTAGCCGAAACGGGTCAAACCTTAACGGTTTTATCTCAAAATCCAGAATGTGAATAATAAACCCATATTAAACAAGTCTTCAAACTTGTCAGGTCTGAATCACATTCTATCCGGTCTTCGCTTAATCGTGCGTACGAACCGTATCTTGAAACTAGCCGGTCTAAGCTTAAGCTTAATAAAAGGCCCGTTAGAATTCTAATAGGTTATTATAAACCTTCGTTCCAGATTAGGAGGACCAGTAAAAGCTACGTGCATTTTGCTTATTGTGATTAATACTTACTCAGGTAAATACTTTTAACTTATTTTCCCTATACGGGCTTGGGTTACGGTATATAGCATACCGCTTGATCGAGCATCAAATCTCCACAGTTGAGTGGGTAGTTGACTAATTTGATCGGCTCATTTAAACAGTCTTGATTACTTAAAGCCTTTGGGGGGTTAATGACCATGTCCCGGATATCCTTGGCATCATCTTACGAGATGGCCACGACCTGAGCACGGGGTGTAGGCGTACACCTGTCCGTGTATAACTCTATATTGTGGCGTGTCTATTGATCTTTAACCCGGACAAGATCCGGGCTACTGAACGCACAAGTAACATGTAATTCGTTCACAAGATTATAATATTAAATAATTCTCCCAAGTTATAAAAATGTTTATGCCACGTGCATCCAAACCAATTTTCAATCATTCTCCAAAATGAGTCAGTTGATTGTATTTACCAGTGTAAACTGACGTATTTTCCCAAAAAGACTGAATGCAGGTACTAAACGAAATTGGCTGGATTGTCTCCTTAGCATCAATAAAAAGTCTCGCAAGCTTAGGATGCCTGAAGTCTGTTGAACCATTACTATTATTTTATTCCGATCTGACTGTGGATAAACTTCCGGATATTGTTACATTGATAAACAATATTAAATTCGGTTGTATTATATCTTTTTAAATTGCTTCCGCTGTGCATATTAAATATTGTGTTGTTTGACTATTACGTTGCCAACCACGTCACGATACTCCCCCACCGGGCCCACCGGTGACACGTGGAAATCGGGGTGTGACAATTAATCACGCATGTTGTGTTTTGTCGCGTACGTTAACGTACGTTAAGCCGTGAAGTACATTATATTTTCTCTATATATATATATGTATATATATATATGTATGTATAGCTGTGTGTGTGTGAGGAGAGAGAAGAGAGGCCCGTTGAAAGCGTCGTGGGGAGGACGGAAGGGACGAGCCAGGCCATAAGGGGCGATGTTCCGAGCCTCGCCGTGTCCTTGCCGTGCCCCATACCCACCGGTCTAATAAACATGTAATAAGTTGCTACAACCAATTATTAAATGAATTTTAATAATTCATCAGTAATCCATTCATAACATTGAATTAATTAGCTTATTATTTTAATAAACTAATAATTATTTTGAATATGTTTTTTAACGGCAAACAACAGCTTTATACATCACCTAAAATTCGCAATTACAAAACTAGTTATAAGCTACTAAGCCAACCATCTATTACAATATCACCCTATGGAATAAAAAATTCAGGATCTTTAACACCATAAAAAAAAGTAACAGACTCAACTTAAAAACTCAAAATTCACTCATTTCCTCCAATCCAAATTTGTTTGCTTTGCTCTGTGTTTAATCCACAGGAAAGTATTCGCCTGCATTTCCCCAAAGATCCCATCTATACTCGCTCGCTTCCCATTGAAAATTCCTTCATTCATTGCTTTCCATATGCTCCAACAAGTCGTCAATATTATGGTTTGAACCTATTTTCATTTTGGTTCTTCGATAGACTGTGTTATATAAAATTCCAACAAATCTTTCGTAGAAAAAGCAAAGATCGGTTGGATTCTACACCACGAACTCACCTTATTTCACAAAATCGCTGCTACAAAACGCCCCGTAAATAGGTGATCTACATCTTCTTCTCGGTCTCCGCATAGTTTACATATTAGTGAACTTGAAAGCATACCCCTTTTCTTTAACCCAGGCAATGTTGATAGTCGGTCTTGGATTCCTCGCCACCCAAATATATTGATCTGTTTTGGAACCCACTTAATCCATTCATAAGGATAATAAGGAACCACGACTCTGTTTAGAATTGCCCCGGTTGACGTTACCGAAAATGATTCATTAGCGGCGGCTGGAACCCACGACCATTTATCTTGATTCTCCAACCTGGTTCTTTGCCTCCGGATTAATAATTGTTGCAGTTGTGAAGTTTGTGTTAGCCGATAATTATGCACCTAAATTATCGGACCCGTATTATGTATTTTTATGTATCGATTTGTATTGATTGTTTCCGTAATTATCTCTCTCCACAATACTTTATGTCCCTTTACATTATTACATTGTGATTTGTGGACTTCACCTTTATTAAGTCATGCGGGTTATAAATACTATCTGGTAATCATAGACGACTTTACTCAATACACATGGGTTTACCCCCTTCGTTTTAAATCTGAAACCTATTAAAAAAATAACTCATTTCCATCAGTTCGTCACCACCCAATTTCGCCTACCCATCCAAGCCATACAATGTGACATGGGTGGGGAATTTGACAACACCAACCTCCAAAAATTCACTTCTCAAAATGGCATACAACTTCGTTTTTCATGTCCTCACACGTCTCAACAAAATGGGAAGGCGGAGCGCATGATTCGTCGTCTCAATGAAATCATGTTTACCCTCCTCACTCATGCCTCTCTCCCCTCAAATTTTTGGTTCGAGGCCCTTCACACCGCTTCATATCTCCACAATATTCTTCCCACTAAATTACACAAAAATCGCACCCCCTTGTGTCTGCTATACCTTCGGGAACCGTCATATGACCATCTTCGCGTCTTCAGATGCCTCTGTTACCCTAACACCTCTGCCACCCGTCCCAACAAACTTACTCACCGGTCCACCGCGTGCCTTTTTCTTGGTTACCCGGCCAACTACCGAGGGTATCGTTGCCTTGATCTTACCTCCGGTAAAACCATCTTCTCTCGTCATGTCACCTTTGACGAAGAGGTGTTCCCCATGACCAATCCAATTACACCACCACCCTCACATGATTTCCTTGACCCTAACCCCCTTCTATTTGACCCCACCTACTTCACAAACCCCTCGGCCCAGCCCAACCTCCCATCTCTCCATCCAGACACACCCTCGGCCCAACCCACTGATCACCTAGCCCAATCTCCTCCTGATCCTCCCTTCACACTTACCGATAATAATCCCTCTACGACTCAACCCGAACCCATACCCGCACCTACACCGTCCCACCCGATGCAAACTCGCTCCCGTTCGGGAGTCTTCAAGCCTAAACTACCCTTCTCCTTAAATACCCGAACCACTCCCACCATGTCTCCCCTCCCAAAGTCCCATTTACTCGCCCTCTCCGACCCTAACTGGAAACTTGCCATGACTGATGAATATGACGCGCTATTGGCCAACAACACGTGGGAACTTGTCCCTCGACCACCTGATGTTCCGGTTATACGATGCATGTGGCTTTTCAAACACAAGTTCCACGCTGATGGCTCCTTAGAACGCCACAAGGCTCGTTCAATTGTTAATGGGAAGAGCCAAACAGTGGGTGTTGACTGTGATGAAACGTTTAGCCCAGTAGTCAAACCCACCACTATTCGCACAGTGCTCAGCCTTGCCATTTCACGCGGTTGGTCGACACACCAACTCGATGTCAAAAATGCATTCCTACACGGGCATTTGAAGGAGACTGTATACATGTTTCAACTGCCCGGTTTCACTTCCTCAGCTAATCCCAAATATGTGTGCAAACTTAACAAATATTTATATGGTCTGAAACAAGCTCCTAGAGCTTGGTATCAGCGTTTTGCAGGATATTTAATCAGATGTGGATTCAGGAGCAGTGTATGCGATACATCACTTTTCATTTACCATCACGGAGATCAGATGGCTTATCTTTTATTATATGTGGATGATATTATTTTGACTGCCTCCAGTGATGATCTGCTCCAGAAGATAATCAAGTCCCTTACTGCTGAATTCAAAATGACTGACTTGGGGACTCTGCATCATTTTTTGGGTATTGCTGTGACTAAACAAGCTAACGGGTTATTTCTCTCTCAATCTTCTTATGCAGCGGACATTCTGTCTCGTGGCAAACATGTCAAACTGTAAACCCGCTAGCACACCGGTCGAGGCTGGCTCCAAACTAAGTGCCGACAGTGGTTCTACATTTTCTGATGGTTCTTTATACAGGAGTTTAGCCGGAGCTCTACAGTGTCTCACAATTACCAGACCTGACATTACCTATGCCGTCCAACAGGTCTGTCTTTTCATGCATGCTCCTCGAGAACCACATTTTCAGTTTCTGAAACGGATCCTACGCTACATCAAGGGCACTTTAGATCATGGTCTGTTACTCTCCCAGTCCTCCTCCACAGAACTGACTGCCTACTCAGATGCTGATTGGGGAGGGTGCCCTGACTCTCGACGTTCTACATCCGGCTACTGTGTCTATTTGGGTTCCAACTTGATCTCCTGGTCTTCTAAACGCCAATCCACAATTTCCAGGTCAAGTGCAGAAGCTAAATACCGCGCCGTGGCAAACACAGTTGCTGAACTCAGCTGGGTTCGCAACCTCTTACTCGAGCTTCTAGTTCCTGTTCGCCACGCGTCCATCGTATACTGCGACAATATCTCGGCTGTCTACCTCTCCGATAATCCGGTACAACATCAGCGCACAAAACATATAGAACTGGATATCCATTTTGTCCGCGAGAAGGTCCGTCTTGGCTCCGTCAAGGTTCTTCACGTCCCTGCCGATTACCAGTATGCAGATATTTTCACGAAAGGTTTACCGAAGCATTTATTTCAACGCTTTCGATCCAGTTTATGCCTTCGGTCTCCTCCGGCTCAAACTGCGGGGGCGTGTTAGCCGATAATTATGCACCTAAATTATCGGACCCGTATTATGTATTTTTATGTATCGATTTGTATTGATTGTTTCCGTAATTATCTCTCTCCACTGTAACTATATATGTATACGTTTGTTTAATGGAATGGTCAAGGAATTAGACTCACTTACAGTTTGTTCATTTATACTCGGAACCGCTCTCCATTCCAGTTCAGCCATACGTTCTTCCACTACTACACGCTTGTGTTTTTCTAGTTCAAAAAGTTCCGGAAACCTTACATTCAGCGTGCCTTCCCCTACCCACCAGTCCAACCAAAACCGAACCTCTTTTCTGTTTCCTACCTCGCCTTTTATTAGTCTTTCCACATGAACATTACTATTTTCCAAGTCTTTCCGGATCCGAACAATGTTATTCCAAGTACCAGAAATGCCTTCTCTAATTGAAACATAAGAGTACGAATGCGAATGCGAATGAATTGCCCTGATGATTTTTCCCCAAAGCGATTCAAACAATCTGAATGATGGATACCAATCTTTAATAAATGATATCATTCCTACTTTGATATTAAAATACGATTCATGTCGCATTACGTGAGATGTGTCATTTAGTGTATTAATGTATTAAACATAATTATTAAAGATTTAAGAAAAAACTTCTGCAATTAAAAAGTTACAAATTTTTTCTATAACAAATGTTAAAGATTTAAGAAAAACTTCTTCAATAAAAAAGTTACAAAGTTTTTTGAATAACTTAAACCTACTATTCATGCTACAAGGCATCCGTCAATTAAAGATTTAATAAAAACTTCAGCAATAAAAAGAGTTAAATATTAGTTTAGTCCCTGTGGTTTGTGCTATTTTGTCAGTTTAGTCTAAAGGTTTCATTTTTCATCTGTGAGTCCAAAAAAGTTTCACCGTTTCCATTTTAGTCCATTGGATTAACTTCATTCATTTTTTCTGTTAACGAGAAGGGCAATTCGGTCATTTTATATGGCCGAATTGTCCTTTTAGTTAACAAAATTACATAAAAATGACCAAATTAGTCTTCTCGTTAACAGAAAAAATGGATAAAGTTAAACCAGTGGATTAAATGGCAACGGTGAAACCTTTTTGGACTCACAGGTGAAAAATGAAATTTTTGAACTAAACTGTCAAAATAGCCCAAACCACATGGACTAAAATACCATTTAACTCCAATAAAAAAGTTAGACTTTTTCTATAACTTAAACCTACTATCCTTGCTACAAGGCATCCGTCAAGATGGGTTCGTGACAAGTGGTATGAGAGTGTCTTCAATGGGGCAACTCGTGATTGTTGAGTTATGCTAGTGGGCGAGATCATTGTTACAAAGTTTTCCAAGGGATGAGATGACGCAGTACCAAGAAGCGTGCACAGTGGTACGCAAGCCATTAGAGGTGGAAGCCCATGGCTGCTGAGTTATGTTGGTGAGCAAGATCATTATCATGGCGTGATATGATGTAGCGCCAAAACATATGCTTCCTTCAAGAGTTACTACAGAGGGTGTAACGGACCATCCCAGGAAGGAGTGTCGGTCGTTATACACTTGAATCTAGGTTGACAAGGAGAGTAACTAACCAACCCACGGTCATGGTCGAATGTAGTGGCTAAATTAATTTTCTTTAGGAGAGTAATGGACCGATCCAAAGGAAGTGTTTGTTGCACGCTAGGCCAGAATGTGTGAATTTTGGGTCTCTTTATCAATTGTAAAGCCAAATCAATCAAGATGTAGTCGGATGAAAGGCAACAATGTATGAAGTGTGCATGATTTGATGCTGAGAGTATGTGGGGAATCAAATGTTCACGGTTCAAGTCCACTTGGGAAGGTGCGTAACCCTTGTGTTTCAAATTAGTCATGCTTTTTTTAGAGCGCCAAACGTTTAAAGGTACAGTACATGTCAAAGAGTGTATACTCATTTCAATAGCATATTGGTTCTAAGTTAGGTCACTCTCTTAATAAGTTCAAGGTAGAACAAAACCAATTAACCTTGATTTTACGATTGACAATAGGTTGCCCCTTGTAGAACAAGAATTCGGCATGACACTCGTCAAGATGCGATCGTAACATTAGACTTACCAAACTTGGGTGAAAATTAATGTCGGTTTCACATGTCACGTGTTAACAAGGCTTTCAATGATGCATTTAATCACACACACACAATAAGGTCATGGGGTGTACTATAACATCTAGAGTGTTAACAATGAAATGACATGTTAACTAACATTGCAAACCACTCCCTCGTGTTAAAGTGCATTAAATGAGTTATGTGTTAAAATGTTAACCCAATGTTAAGAGACTGAATTAATTATTATTTTCTTTTTTAGACACAAAAACCACTAGAAGATAGGGTTAGCTGAAGTTAATGAGATTAAACCATTTCCTTAGAGTGAGACAAGGTGAAATGAGGAAAAAAAGTTAATGTGTCACTTAGGTGAAGTTAAGATAGGATAAAGTATACCCAAAGGACTAAGTGAGTTTTATTATCCCATCTTAAGAATTGATTTGTCTTAATTAAAAGTTAAGATCACTTTTACAGTTCTAAAAAAACACTTTTTTTTTATTTTACTAATTGATTTGTCTTAATTAAAAGTTAAGATCACTTTTACAGTTCTAAAAAAACACTTTTTTTTTTTTTAAATTTTACTACGAGCCTATAAAGTAAATGGGTCCATTGGCCTCCGGATGTGGTCATGCTAACGAGTATATTAGTCTAAAATTGTTTTCATATTCTTCCTAGCCAAACTTTATATAAAAAGTAAAACAAAGATTTTTTTTGACAAAAGGGAAATTTGCAATAGATATTTTTAGCATAATAATGTAGAAATCCAATGGTGAATTTATATTGGTGGTCCTATGTATTTATGTTATCGTATCATGTTTACACTCTTTTTTTTTTCGCAACTACGGTATCAAAAGTTTAGTGTCATATTGGGGGACATGACACGGTATCAACACATGCACAATAATGGTCTGTAAAAATATGTTGGTGAGAGAGATTAATATTTTTGGGGTAACATGAGACATCTTTAAAAGATATGATTCGTACATGGGTTACTAGAAAGGGTTTAATGACCATTTTAAGGAGGAGCATCAATCACTATACTCTTGAAATCGATCGTAATTGACCAACCAACAAGGGATTGTGGTCGGATGTTGTGGCTGAATTATTTTTCTATAGAGTAATGGACCGTTTTAGAGGAAGTGTTCGTTGCACGCTAGGTATGAATTTGTGAATATTGGGGTCCCTTTATCTACGCTAGCTCAGGTAATAAATATTAGGGATTTTTGAGTTTATGGTTTATTTATTTTTAACAATAAAGTATGTAAAAGTTATTTATGTCTAAAGTTATTAACAATGTTGGTTATTCCTTTTTTTGCTGCTCTCAACATATATAACTTTTATTATATTAGAAAATTATTATTTTACAAAATTATTATTTTTTATCTTAGCTATTGATTTGTTTTTATCTTGTTGATTTGTGTTTGATCAATATTACATATCACTTTCTACAAACTCGTTTCTAATTATTGATCACGTGCCTACAATATAAATGATAATGGGTCCATGTGTAAAATCAAAGAAAATATATGTTTATTGTTACATTGTTTTAATATCTTTCCCGACACAACCTTATACAAAGGGAAATTTGCAATAGATATTTTTTAACAGAAATAATAATTGAGATACTCAATTTCCGGTCCGATGTATTTATGTTATGGCAAAAGATTAAATACAAATAAAGTTAACGTACAAAACGTATGAACTGAAGAAAAAGGGAAAAAAAGACGGTGATATTTTTTGTAATTATCAATAACTATCAAAATTATTCTACAAATGATCCTGTAGAGTAATTTTGGTCTTTTATAGAGTAATTTTGTAAAATGTTCTTGTAAATTAATTTTGTTCTTGTAAGGTAATTATCAAAATTACTTTACAAGTGAATCAAAATTACCCTATAAGTTTATCAAACAACATACAATTCAAAATTACTCTACAAATGATTCTGTAGAGTAATTTTGATCTTTGGTAGAGTAATTTTGTAAAATGTTCTTGTAGAGTAATTTTGTTCTTGTAGGGTAATTATCAAAATTACCCTACAAGTGTATCAAAATTACTCTGCATCAAAATTACTTTTACAAGTGAATCAAAATTACCCTTCAAGTTTATCATACAATATACAATTCAAAATTACTCTACAAATGATCCTGTAGAGTAATTTTGATATTGTAGAGTAATTTTATAAAATGATCATGTAGAGTAATTTTGATTTTCTGTAGAGTAATTTTGTAAAATGATTCTTTAGAGTAATTTTGATCTTTTGTAGAGTAATTTTGTAAAATGATCATGTAGAGTAATTTTGTTAGCATTTAGTTATGGGGTTTAGCTTTATGGTTTAGTTTTTATCTTTTAGTTTGGGGGGGGGGGGGGTAGTGTAATTTTGACAATTACCTCACAAGACCAAAATTACTCTACATAAACATGTTACAAAATACTCTACAAAAGATCAAAATTACTCCACAATATCATTTATAGAGTATTTTTTATAATTACCATACAAGCAGATAATTACAAAAATGTCACTGCCTACTTTTGTCCTTTTCATGCAATTCCTACGTTTAGTACGTTAAGTTTATTTGTACAGTAATTTTCCCTTTATGTTATTGTATCACGAGTACACTGTCTTGTCATAACTATGATATATAGCATTTTAAACCTAACTAGTTTGTTATATGTTTGATGATGTTAGTGAAATTGTGTAATATTAGATCCTAAATTAAAATTTCGATAACACGCTTAATGAGAAAAACCCAATGATTTGTTGTTAGGTGAAATTATATTCGGTAAATTTTTTTGAACTATAAACTTCATTAAGATACAAACACCGACCCAAACCGGGCCAACAAACACAAACAGAAACTGACTACATAATTACACAAAAACAAACCCACGCCACATATCCCATGTCATATCTCTATATTTCGATCTATTAGAATACCACAAAAAACCCAAAGACTTGACTTCGCCCTGATAATGTTCTCTAATCTGACTGACTTGTTGAATTTAGCATTGTTCCTCGCCTTTCAAATACTCCACATAACAATAATAACGATGCCTTTGATCACTTCTTTTCGGTAATTGATCACAAGACATTGTTTGTATTGCTAATCCATTACATGCTTTAAAGTAAACCAAATAAACACTACATGGTTTTCTTTTGAACTAATTTATAAAATTCTTGAATAATTGATTATAAAATTCCCATCTTTACTATATACTTTTTATTAAAAAAATAATGAAGTGTAAAAAAATAATGATATGTTTCAAATATTTTAAAACAATATAATGATTTTTCCTTTTTTTTCCTCCCAACATAACTAGCTTCCAATATATAGCCAAATTGTCTAATAATAAAATGTCATGACCTTATCTTAACAGTTATGTTTGACTTGATAAGAGTTCTTGGTTACTTTCTAAATTTTAAAGAAAAACCACTTTTTATTTGATAATGTGACTAAAAAATAAATGGATCCACATGACTCTAGATGTAGTCCGAACATTGTTTTCATATCTTTCTTAGTCAAACCTTATTCAAAAGGGTGACATTTTTTGCAAATGGGAAATTTTCAATGGTTTATCTAACACAACAATAGAGACATCCAATGTGAGTTTGTGTTGGTGGTCCGATGCATTTATGTTAATGTATCTAACATTCTAAACCTAAATAATATGTTAATTTTTCATTATTTTAGTGAAATATTACAAGCTTAAGTCGTGAATTCAAGTCTCACAGAACATGTTTGACAAGACAAACCCAATGTTTTATTTGTTAGGCACACTATATTCGGTAAATGATCATCGAACATTGTTTGCCTCGTTATCCAAAGAAGTAACACAAACACATGCTTGAAAACAAACCAATTAAATACTACATAGTTTTCTTTAATACTATTTATTAAAGAAAATTTTAAAATGTCGAACATTAAAGGTGTTGTTGTCGCTACACTCCTAGGGGCCAGTCTATGTTAGATCTCGAGGGTGTTAGATCTTGAGGGGATGCCACCGTTGCTTGATAACATTAAAACACCGCATGGACCAACATATATATAGAACTATGTATAGTGTCTATGTATAGATAAAAACCAAAGTCGTCAAAGCAATTCATGGGGAAAATGATGGTCTATAGTATAGGTTTGTTATGTAACTATGTGTATAGGTCCCCTTTATAGGGCTTTCAATTTCTTTGAATTATCCTCCTTTTTAGAGTGATGCTTAATGGAGTTTTACTTTACTCTTTTTTATATAAAAAAGAAGTCTTTTAATAAACAAAAACATATAATGTCAAACCAAACACATGGTGAGGATGATATGAAAATGAAGTTGGGGTCCATGGGCCAACAAATCACGTGGCCTAGTCACCACATTGGCCCATTAATTGAGCACCAAAGCAACAACCACCCACTCACTATTTTTGGTGAACCACCAATTACTACTTTTTTCAAACATATAACACCATATGATAGTAACTTGTATCAAAATGAATATTGCCATGATTAGTATTTATATCTAAATTACAATCATGCAAGTGAAAAATGTTGTGTTAAAGTTATAGATAATTTGCTAATGGTAAAAGTTGGCTTTATTATTGCAACTTCTTGTATTCTACTCGAAACTATGCCCGTAAAAATATATGTTTTTAAGAACAGAAGTTTAAAACATATATAAAGTTAAACAAGTTTTAAAAACCCTAAAACTATTTATCATCACTTTGAAAAATATATCCACCATCGATTCTGAACTTAGAATTATAGTAAGAAAATACTGGTTTATACAGAAATATTTCAGTTATGGTTGTAATTCATTGATAATAAGTGAAACGAAAACTACAAATATATTAAATTTAAGAGTTAATTACTGTTTTCGTCCCTGTGGGTTGTCAAAAATCACTATTTCAGTCCATTAGTTTAAAATTTGCGATTTCAGTCCCTGTGGTTTCACTTTCGTAACCATTTCAGTCTCTGTGGTTTCACTTTCGTAACCATTTCATTCCATTATTCTGTTAAGTACAGGGACTGAAATGGTTACAAGATGGACTGAAATTGTTACGAAGTGAAACCATAGGGACTGAAATAGTAATTTTTGACAAACTACGGGTAGGAATGGCAATGGGCTGGGCTTGGGCCGGGTATTGGTAATCTCAGCCCCGTACCTGGTTGTAATTCTTTGTCCCATACCCGGCCCGTTACCCGTTGGGTATTTTTCGGGTAATTACCCGCCGGGTATCGGGTATACCCATTAATTTCTTAAAAATACCTGTTGGGACAAATGTGCAACTTTTACTTTGATGTTTATATAATTTACTATTTTAATGACTATAACAAATGAAAATATGATTAATAACTTACATATCATATTCGGACCACATATACTAAACTAAATTAAAACGATTACTTAATTAAGTAATTATATCAGGACCACCTAATTGCATTAAACATTCACATAATAAAGGGTGATAGCTTCTATATCCAATATACATGCTCAAAAATAAGTTATATGTTCACTAAACACTTGCCATATATATATCTACATATGACTATAGAGAAGGTAATAAGTACATGTACTAAGTTTATATATATGAAGATCTATAATATGAATATCATACTTTCGGTTATTATGCGGGTAAATGGGCCGGGTACCGGGCGGGTATCACTAAATCCTATACCCGTACCCATACCTGAATTTTTTCTATTTTTAAGCCCGTACCCGACCCATACCCATTGGGCTTTGGGTATACCCGGTCCGTATGTTTCGGGTTTCAGGTATACCCATCGGGCTTGGGCTTTTTTGTCATCCCTAACCACAGGGATGAAAACAGTAATTAACTCTAAATTTAATATATTATTTATGTTCTTAAAAATATTGTAGATGTGACTAGCGTTCTTATCAACTCATTTCAATCATCCCCGTTTTGACACATGTATTTAAACATAACGAACATAAAAAGTAGCTAGGATAGGTGAGAATATTATGAATCAAACGAAGGGGATAAAGTCGCTACATATTTGTAGCAAAAAGTCTTGTAAGCTACAAATCTTAGTTGTGGTTTACTTTATACTTACACAAGTTGACATTTTGTTGTCATTTCTATAGATATGTTTTTAAATTGGAGTTGGGCTTTGTCTCCATCCTTGCCTCCTTGGTCATTGGGCTTCTTGGGCCCAAATGTTGTAGTGGGATTGTATATGTTTAACCAAATTAAAAGAATCTTAACCGAGTTAACCAATTTAACCAAATTGAACTAACCAGTAGGGCTGCAAACGAACCGAACAAACACGAACAAGACTTTGTTCCTGTTCGTTTGTGAAGAAATATATGTGTTCATGAACACTTACCAAATGAGATTTTGTGTTTGTGTTCGTTTGTTAAGGAAATGAACTTGTTGGTGTTCGTTTGTTAAGGAAATGAACTTGTTGGTGTTCGTTTGTGTTTGTTTGTTAATTTTAGGCAAGGAACAAAAAACGAACGTTCATGAACACAGATGAGCACAAACTAATGCTTATGAACACAAGTGGAAACAAACAAGCGTTCGTTAACAAAATATATAATACACTGACTTTTATCAGATATTTAATTTCGGATTTTGAAGTATTTTAATAAAATATAAAAACTAAAAACACTAATGAACTATCGAACACAAACAAACATATTACCGAACGTTCACGAACATAAATGAACGAACGCGGTCTTTGTTCATGTTTGCTCATTTAACTAAAATAACGAAATTTTTTTGTTCGTGTTCGTTTGTTTAATAAACGAACGAACACAAACGAACTTCCCGTCAAATGGTTCACGAACTGTTCACCGAACGTGTGGTTCATTTGCAGCCCTACTAATCAGTTTAACCGAATTTAAAGAATCTTAACCGAGTTTACCAATTTAACCAAACTGACTAACCGAACAATTAACCCGATGGTTATGTTAAGCCCTATATGACTAGCTGAAAATTAGGCTAGGTTTTGGTGTGTGGTATAACCGAATTAACCGACCGATTATACCTAAAGCTATATACTTTGAACTGAATCGGATGTGCATTTTGAATTACAATTTGAACTTGCTATAGAAATAAGAACAGACAGATCTTGATGTGAACATAAGATAACACCATGAGATTCTTAAGAGTCTATAAAGAATATATTCAAATTTATTAGAATTAATTAGTTAAGCATATCAAGGTAATAAATAGTATAAGGCAGTGGCGGAACTAGCCCAAAATAAATGGTATAAGGTCTTAGAAAATCTGAACATTACACACAAGTGGTTTGCCTCGATTATACACTCTATGTTTACATTATATGTTCTGTTGTATATTTGTAATTTCTTTTCCCTTTGCCCGTTTGGGTCGGGGGTGTTGTAGTTTGTTTGGCATTTTGCCTGTTTGGGTCGAAGGTGTGTTAATGAAGTTTAATTTAAAAAAAAAAACTTGCTTTTGGATATTGATAATTTCTGAATATTAGAGGGAGAAAAAAATATGTCAAATTATAATCTTAATTGTTATTGTTAATGAAAAAAAAAGATATTTGAAATAATATCAATTGGCTAAGTTTCAAATGCTTGGCTAAATCCTAGATTACAATTTCATTGATGAAGAAATATACCAAATGCAATAAAATACATTTTATCCTTTAATACTTTATCTTGTGTTTGATGGAATATCTATTTATTTTGTGTTGGTCTTTTTTGGGTGTAAGATCAATATCCCACAAACGTACCTAATATCATGATTGGTATTTTCGGCCAACCTTAGCTATGGGGCTTGAGATAAAGACCACCTTTAAACAAAAAATGTACTATGTATTATTGTATCTATTTTTGGCGTCTAGCTAGTACTTCATAGACAAATTTACTAAGAATTTATTAGTTTGTTTCTAAGGTTTTATCAGGAGCTGTTTGTATAGCTCTTAATATGTCTCTTAATGATTTAGGGTTCTTACTGATTCAGCACTTAACGGTTTAGACTGTTTGTTTCACGTGCAGATTTCTGAATGGTTCAAACATTTGCCTATGAATGGGTAAGCATTGTTAGGGCATGGATTTTATGCTAAGGATCGTCTATCCTGAGAATGGGCATGGATCACGGATCCTTAACGGATTATGCAGGGAGTCTGAGGATCCAGGATCCTTAACATTACTTATGATTTCTAACAATTGTCACGTTTTTAATGTTTATACGCAGATAATGGACTTAGTGGACTAAATCTCAGCTAGAATCACGGGAATATTCGTTCAAGATGCCCCACATGCGCTATTTTCACAACGGTTATGGGAAACGAACGTGAACTAGCTTAATTTTCGGATTTTTTGTTATCTCTAAGATATAAGGGGTTGATCAAGTGTTGTAAGAAGTTTTTTACACCTTCATACACACACACACACTCGCATATATCAAAAACCAGAAGCTCTCACAACGCACATAGCACCCAATCAGTTGTAACACACTTGATCAACATCCAAAGTTGTAATCTTTTTCGTTCAATATAGTTGATAGTGATAGTTTTCACTATCCGAGGTTTTTATGCCGGCAATCTGCTAGCGATCAAGGGCTTTTCCTCGTAAAAAATCGTTGTGTTCATCTCACATTCATCAAGCAATTCATTTTCTCATTGTCCAATAACCAAACACTTAACCTCACAAAAATCAGATTTGGTTACATTATCCTTGTGTGATTTTTGACCAAAAAAGTTTGGCGCCCATCGTGGGGCAATTGGTGCTTCAATTCTGAAAATTCCGTTCGTTTCATTCATTTCTGTGCATTACCTTCAACCATATGGCTTCTCAGGGAAAAACTACTTCAAGTTCCATGTCGGCGGTTACCTCATCACAGGGCATTCCACCGTTGCAACCTCTTCCCCCTGCATTCCAGAAGAATGCTGAGAATGCTCCGAAGAAAACAACCCCGGTTTTCATAAAACCAACTGTTGTTTCTTCCTCTACACCTACTAACAGTGATCTTTATACTTTGATTTTGCAGATGAGAGAATACATGCAACAGCAGGACGAAACTAATGACAGGATCCTTCGCGAAATTGATGAAATCAAGAAATTGAAAAAATCAGCAGAGGATCACTCCCCATTGATGCCCAGGTCGTTGGATTTTACTACTCCATCATCAACAATCCAGTTTTCCAAAGGATCCAGTGTCCAGATTCAAGGACCCTCTATCCTTCGGCAAGGATCACTGGAGTTAGCGCAACCTCAAGGATCCTACTTCCAGCCTCAAGGATCATCTTTTCAGCCTCAAGGATCCTCATCTCAGCATCAAGGATCCTTATTTAGTTCGGGAGGATACATGTGGACGCTAACAGTTCAAGGATCCTACCCTCAGCATCAAGGATCCTCATCATTGATTCAAGGATCCATGGAATATCCTCTAAAACCTTCAGCTCCAATGTATCCTGGATCCAACATCTTCCAGGATCAAGGATCCTTAGGGAGTCAACAACCTAGAAGTTCAGAGATTCATGTGGGAGACTTCATTCCCATGCAGACTATCGCTTCATATGGTCCCACCGTTGCACCAGAATTGCCTCATTTAGGATATTCATCTGGAATTCCAATCTCAAATCAGTCAGGAGGTAACAATTTCAATACATCTTACAATACTAACCATGGTCTTGTGCAGGAACCAAGGATCAACCAGGCCATGGCTAGGGAGTTGCAAAAACACAAGGATATGATATCCAGTGTTCCAGGAGTGACTAAACCCATTCCTGAGATTCCGGATGGGAGTCATAGAGTGTCACGCTTTGCACCACCTATATGTGATGCAGAGATACCAAAGAGGTTCCAAACACCAAACATGAAGCTCTATGATGGCACAACTGATCCAGAAGAGCATGTAGCTCAATACAGGGAAAGAATGGAGATTAACCCCATTCCTGAAAGGTTAAAAGAAGCATATCTTTACAAGGGTTTTGGATCCACACTGACAGGATCAGCTCTTAAATGGCTGCCAAGTCTTCCCCCTTACTCTATTACTTCATTTTCTAATCTAGTTAACTTGTTCAATAATATCAGTTTTCATGTAGTAGAACATTTGAACGGTTGACTAGTGACTTATATAGGATCACCCAAGATCATAATGAATCACTAAGGGATTACATAACTAAATTCAGTAGAGAATCCTTAGAAATCCGTAACTTAGATATTGCTACTGCTGTTGAAGCTTTTAAAATGGGTTTACTTAAGGATTCTCAATTCTATGATGATCTTGTTATGACGCCTTGCAGGAACCTAGATGAGGTAAGGAACATGTCCCTTAGGTTCATCTGTTTAGAGGATGACAAAAGGATCCAGGAGAGGTTGTCAGGATCCTCAAAACAAGACAAACAAGGATCCTATTTCAAGAATAACTGATCCAAGCATGACAACCAGAATGTGCATGCTGTGGAACAAGAGGAAGATGATGAGGATTATCATCCTTTTTCTGAATATTGTTTTTCTGCTGAAAATAATGAACTAATCCTTGCTATGCTGAATTTAGGTGATAAGGCTAGGTGGCCAAGGAAGAATGACAAATCGCCTGCTACCAAAGACAAATCGAAATGGTGTGCTTACCATGAGGATTTTGGTCATCTCACAGATGAGTGCATAACATTAAGGAAGGAGATGGAGAATGGGGACAGACCTGTTCGAACTTCCATTCTTACCCAGGAAAAAATCATATCCTTTGATGAGGATGATCGTGTGGACATACAGGATCCTCATCATGACGGTTTGGTTATTACATTATTTATATCTAACCATTTTGTTCGCAGGATTATCATTGATGGGGGAAGCTCAGTGAACATAATCCAGTTGGATGTCCTCAAAAGAATGAACATCCTTGAATCTGATATTGTCCCAAGATCATCTGTCCTTATGGGATTCAGTGGAGAGACAAAGATTACATTGGGGGATATCAAACTTCCTATTTATATAGAGGGAGTGAATTCTGTTAAAAAATTCTATGTTATTGATTGCTTATCTTGCTGTAATGTTATCCTTGGCAGGCCATGGATACACGATATGAAGGCAGTCCTCTTAACATATCATCAATGTGTCAAGCTCCCAGCTCTATGGGGTGTGGTGAAGATAGAGATGATCAGCAGGAGGCAAAGAACTGGTACACTTCTTCAATGAAACCAGCCTCCAAGCCGAGGGAAGCATAACAATTAAAGTATCCTCCAAGGGACATCATGGAGACAAGAGAGCAAGACGTCAAGGATATTCTGTTAAACCCAGAAGATCCTGAATCCAAAAATTTTATAGGATCCGGGATCCTATACAGTATTGAGCAGGATTTAGTATCCTTCTTGAAAAGAAGAAATCTACTTTTTCTTGGAAACATGAAGACATGACAGGTATATCTAAGGATGTTATTACTCACAAACTTGGTATTGACAGGTCTTTCAAGCCAATACACCAAAAAAGGAGAAAGTTTGCACTTGAAAGGAATGCCATTATCCAAGAAGAGGTAGACAAATTGCTCAAGGCAGATAAGACATATTGAGGAAGAATAAGAAGTTTGAGTGGACTGATAAGCACGAAGCTGCACTCAAGGCTCTTAAGGATTATCTATCCTCAGCACCAGCCCTGATGAAACCAGAAAATGGAGAATCATTATCCTTATACTTAGGTGTTTCAGCTAAAGTAGTAAGTGCGGTCCTAGTTAAGGAACATGAAGGTACTCAACATCCTGTATACTATGTAAGTAAAAGTTTGCTTGATGTTGAATCCAGGTATTCTCATTTAGAAAAAAACTTATTCTTGCTTTAATCATGGCATCCACTAAATTACGCCATTATTTTGAAACTCATGCTATTATTGTGAAAACTAACTTTCCTATTAAGAATGTTCTCAGGAAAGCTAAAATGTCAGGTAGAATGGCAAAGTGGATAGTCAAGCTTAGTGCATATGACATTAAGTATGAACCCAGGACTACCATCAAGCCCCAAGCTTTAGCTAACTTTGTGGCTGATTTCAGTAGTGATCTACAAAGGGAAGCTGAATTAGAAGTTCAACAACTTGAGAAGACCAAGGATCCTTGGACACTCTTCACGGATGGAGCTTCAAATGTTAAAGGAACTGGACAAAGCACACTACTAAAATCGCCAAGGGGGAAATTATACCCTAATCCATTGCATGTAAATTCCAAACCACTAATAATGAGGCACAGTATGAGGCCTTGATAGCAGGTTTGCAATTAGCTAAGAATATGAGGATCAGTTATCTTCAAGTATTCATAGATTCCCCATTAATTACTAATCATTATAATGATTCCTATACTGTTAAAGGTGAAAAACTAATCAAACACGTAGAGGAAGTCAGGAAACTGCCAGATTCTTTTGCTTTTTTCAGTTTAACACAGGTACCCAGGGAAGAGAATGCAGAAGATGATGCCTTAGCTAACCTTGGATCATCTTGGAAGATTCCAGAGGATGTTAAGATGCCCATTATCCACGTCTTAACCCCTGCTATTGAGGATAACTTAGCCATGGAGATAGTGGAGGATTCTGCAATTGTACCTAGTGATGGTTCATAATTGAATTTAGGATCCTGGATCCTTCCAATCCTGAGATATATACAACATGGAGAGATTCCTGCTGGAGAAAATTCTAGAGCCTTCAAAATTAAGGTCTCTCAATTTACATTATTAAATAACATCTTATATAAAAGATCTCATGCAGGTCCATATTTAAGGTGCATTGAGGATCCAGAATTTCTAGAAGTCTTAAAAGATTTTCATGAAGGAGATTGTGGAAACCACACTGGGGGCAGAGCACTGTTCTCAAGGATCCTTAGAACAGGATATTATGGGCCTACCATGAAGAAGGATGCCGTGGATTATGCGAAGAAATGCGATGCTTGTCAAAGACATAGCAATATCCTTCATCAACCAGCGGAGCTCCTGCATCATATATCCTCTTCTTGGCCATTTAGATGGGGAATGGATATAGTAATCAAACTTCCAAAGGCACCAGGAGGGAAAGTGTTTATGCTAGCCATGACAAACTACTTCTTTGAATGGATATAAGTAGAAGCTTTTGCTCAAGTCAAAGAAAAGCAAGTTATATCCTTCATTAAGCGAAACATTATTACTAGATTTGGAATACCTTCTGAAATTATTTGTGATAATGGATCCCAATTTATTGGGAGTAAAACTACTAACTTTTGTGACAGATGGCCAGTTATCAACAAAGAGTAGCTGGAGCTTACAACAAGAATGTCAGGATCAGAAGATTTCAAGTTGGTGATTTTGTGCTAAGGAAAGCATTCCAAAATATCACAAATCCTACTGATGGCAAACTAGCACCAAAATGGGAAGGCCCCTATCTAATTAAAGCTGAAGCAGGAAAGGGGGCATATCATTTGTTAACAATGGATGGTGATCTCCTACCAAGAGCTTGGAATGCTGTTCATCTCAAAAAATACTTTAAGTAAGAAGGATCAGGGATCCTCAGCGATACCAGTATTCTGATTAAGGATCCGGGATCCTCAAAGGATATATGATTCTATCTTTGGTAACACATTACTTTCATTTTCATTCATTTTATACTTATTACTTATCATAAGTCAAAGATGTTAAACATTTAACATCTATTTTCATAAAGTTTAAGCTTTTGCAGAGTTGTTATCATTTTATAGAAGATCAAAGTGGCTGGCCAACTCTCCAAAGATTAGTTTGGCTTGTCCCCAGTTTATTTGGGCTTGCCCTCAGTTATTTGGGCTTGTCCCCAGTTTTTGGGCTTGTCCCCAGCTAAGGTATCTATTACCTTCTATGAATCAGGTTCTTACACCTTCACGAGTTGCGCACAATTATCCTAGTGCTGTTAAAGGCAATGGGACCAGTACCCGCTTTAGGGGCTGACAATTTCATTGTACTGGCTGTATTTAGGATCCTAAGTATAATGGTAGACGTATCATACATCCGTTCCTAAGGTTTCTAATGTTTTCACGTTAGCTAAGGTTTCGGCATTTTCATGTCGCTCACATTGGGATAGTCTTAAGTTTGGGCCATACTCCAGTTTACACAAGTTTATTTGGGCTTGACCCCAGTTTACACCCGGTTATTTGGGCTTGTCCCCACTTTGTTGGGTTTGTCCCCAGTTTATTTGGGCTTGTCCCTAGTTATTATGTGTTCATTCCCAATTATTTGGCTTGGTCCCAAGTTTATTTTTCTTACAGGATCTTGGAGCTCTAAAGTTATACAAGTTCTGACAATAAGGATCCTGGATCCTCGAAACTTTACTTTTCACAGTTTGTTTATTCAATATTAATTACAAGGATATAGAATCCTAACTTGGATTCTCTGGTATGTTATATTCTAACTTTTTCTAAGCTGTAAGTTGTCTCTTATCCTTTTTGGTTAAGGATCATTGATCCACATTTGTATGAATACTTCAAGTTTTCTGTTAAAAGTTTAACATTATCATCAGATTTCCAATAACTTTCCAGTTGTTTGGCGATGATATCTTTGAAAAGAGAAAGCATACATGAATAATAAAGAGGGAAGAAACAACAACAGATGTAGCTAAAAAAGTTTAATGTTATTACCCATTCATTATGTGTCAAAATCATCTGGCCTGGATTTCACCAGCAAAACCGTGGACCATCCACCCAGGCCGGATAGGGCTATCTAACAGTTAAAGTGTCTATGCAGAAATTAAAGTGCCGGAAGGTTAATAGCGAATAGTATAGAAGGATTCATTCTCCACAAACAGAAGGATCTTCTGATCTGTAAAGGCACTTGAGGAGTTATCTCTAACTCTATATTTTGCAATGATGATTATAGCAGGTCTTATCAGTAACGACAAGCAGTGTAACGACTAGTTACCAGTAGCAACGGCTAGTCCGCTTCTAACGGAAATATGACAGCTGTGAATCCTTACCACAACTGCCATATTGGGGGCAATTGTTAGGGCATGAATTTTATGCTAAGGATCATCTATCCTGAGACTGGGCATGGATCACGGATCCTTAACGGATTATGCAGGGAGTCTGAGGATCTAGGATCCTTAACATTACTTATGATTTCTAACAATTGTCACGTTTTTAATGCTTATACACTGATAATGGACTTAGTGGACTAAATCTCAGCTAGAATCTCGGGAATATTCGTTCAAGATGCCCCACATGTGCTATTTTCACAACGGTTATGGGAAAAGAACGTGGACTAGCTTAATTTTCGGATTTTTTGTTATCTCTAAGATATAAGGGGTTGATAAAGTGTTGTAAGACGTTTTTTACACCTTCATACACACACACACACTCGCATATATCGAAAACCAGAAGCTCTCACAACGCACATAGCACCCAATCAGTTGTAACACACTTGATCAACATCCAAAGTTTTAATCTTTTTCGTTCAATATAGTTGATAGTGATAGTTTTCACTATCCGAGGTTTTTATGCCGGCGATCTGCTAGCCATCAAGGGCTTTTCCTCGTAAAAAATCGTTGTGTTCATCTTCACATTCATTAAGCAATTCATTTTCTCATTGTGCAATAACCAAGCACTTAACCTCACAAAAATAAGATTTGGTTACATTATCCTTGTGTGATTTTTTACCAAAACAAGCATTATACTAAGTCTGAATGGTTAAGACCTCTATCCTGAATTGGTCAGACATTTGCCTCTGGACGGTTAAGCATTATATTGTCTCTTAAGCATTTAGACCTCTTACTGGTTCAACACTTAATGGTTCAGATCTCTTACTGGTTCAACACTTAATGTAACACCCTATGTTTTCACAAGTCAAGTCAAAGTCAAGGTCTAAGTCAACGACCGATTTCGCGCAACTTGAATCGTAGAAACTTCTTGTTTTTAATTATATTATGTGGAGTAAGTGTTGTTAATGACAATAATCGATGTGTGTTAATCGCTATTCAATCAACCTACGACTGTGAACTATAGGCAGTCACAATGCGATAAAGTTTACTAATCAATAATCAAGCTATGTTAGTCGAATCGACATCAAATCGCAACTCGAGTTAAGTATTTTTTACTTGTTATTACACGTGTGTGTGTGCCTTACGTGTTACCTGTGCATGTTTATTTATGATATGTTGTGATAATCAAGCGAACTCAATCGAAACTCGAAATCTAACTCGAAGTGCAATCGAACTCAAATCGTGAACGAACTATGATAGATGGTGGAAAATAGATTACGTGAGGTATGAGTGTTTGGGACTAAAAGAAATTTGACTAGGAAACCCTATCAAATCGAACCGCTCGTAACCGAAATCGAAATATCAAAAATCGTCGCGCGAAACACTCGAAAGGTGTGACTGATCGATCAGGCTCCCAGCCGATCGAACAGCCAGCCGAACGGACTGCTGTCCGATCGAGCTGCCTGGCTGATCGGCCAGCACTTTCCTCTTTTTTCATCCTATAAATACCCCTGTCATTGTCATACTTTTCCACTTTTGGAAACCTCTGTTCGACCAGCACGTTCAGCTCACCTTTTCGCAGATTTCTCTCGATTCCGGTAAGATTTCACCCAAAATCTTGTACTTTCTTGATCTATACACACTCCTACACCTTTCTATCTTTCAAATCTTAACTTTTGACCGTGAAATCATCAAGATTCAAGTGTTCTAGGATGATGTCATCATGGGTTCTTGAAGAACTTCATGTTTTGGCCTCAATCCACCAAGAATGACTTGGATCTAGCCGATTTCCACATAAACAAACAAGGATCTTTCATAGATCTGAACATATACACGGTGACAAGGATCGAAAGATGGATTTTCCAACTTTCCTTCAACTCTTTGTTACTCATTAACTTCAAACCGGTAGAAACGGAGCCTGAGTCGGTTTACAAATCACTTCGGTGGTTGTATGGCTCAAGATCCGGATTCTATCCACAAGGTTAACCGACTTCGGGTTAAATGTTAAACTTCGTTCCGAACAGACCACCAACCGAATTTGGGTGATTCCTGTCTGACCCGGGAAACCAAGTAAGGACGAGGCATCTATGGTTTTACTCGCTGTCAAAATACCTCGACAAAAAGACAAACAAACAAGAACAACCAAGTGTTAGATGCAAAGGTTGATCAGGTCAGGATGCTGACCGATCAGACTGCTGTCCGAACGGACAGCCAGCCGATCGGATAGTCAGCCGATCGACTGGCCAGCCGATCGGCTAGCACATGGTCCCACACAATCAATTTAGTTGAAGACTAGTATTGAACGAACTGTTGTTCGATCGAACTTCTGTCCGATCGGATTACTCTTCGGATCATGAGATACTATGCTTCAATACTTAATCGATTTTTCAACGTGTTCAATACACTAGAAGTGCCACCCGATCGAACAGTCGTCCGATCAGGTGACACCCGGTTGTCCGATCGAACAGCAATTGTGCTATTCGATCGATCAACTATCCGATCCATTGCACCACACTTTACATATTCATTTAGTGTCTTTGACTAATGTTGACTTGCCAACCGATCGGTCAGCAACTCATTAAGTTTTGACTTGTTGACCTGTCCGATCCAAAGACTAACCATTGCAATTCAATTGAATGCCAAACCGATCGGGTTACCGGCCGATCGAACAGCCGTCCGATCGACCGTCCTGAAAGGTAAAGGTACTTCAATGTTTTCAAATGCTACAACGAAAACTTCAAAAGCCAAACCATCATACACAAACACATCCTTCCCAAAGGAAGAAACAATCCACTCGAACAACCATCCGATCGGCCTACCGACCGATCGGACAGCCGTCCGAGCAGACTGTCAACCGAACGGTCAGCCGTCCGATCGGACTACCGCCCGATCGACCAGCTGTCCGGCTCTCCAACACTTGTTTCCCGTTTTACGTTTCACTTATCGTTATGCTATCAAATCTATTCAGGCTAACCGTACTCGCTAAGCGCTCCCTTCAATCCATTAATCGCTGTGAGTATACTCGATCCCTTTTTGCTTAAAGCACTTTTGGGTGTTACATACGTTACGAATATTCAAACTACAATCATCACACTACTCAATATGCTATTATCAAACTTGTATGCTCACCTTTACATTTTATGTATTGACTTTATTTTAACGTATGTGACAGGTGCTTAGGTTGCTTGTATGCCTAGCTCACTGTGAAATCGAGGCTAGGAAAGGTCTAGGATGCTCTCTGTGCTGTGATGAAATCGAAGCTAGGAAAAGAGGTCCTAGAAACCAATAAATAAACTATCTATGTTTAAATCTGAGTTGTCGGAACAGAATATTTGCCTAGATTTTATCTGTAATAATTTGTTTACTGTTTGAGACACGGTATGGGACGTGTTAATTTAAATTGAATGGTAATGATAGTTGTTATGGAAACTTCTGGACAATCTGTTTCGCTCAGTGCCATGCCCCGATGATTCCGCCATCGGTTGGGGTGTGACAGATTGGTATCAGAGCCATAACTATAGGGAATTAGGCAAGACTCGACCTTGTCCGGGTCGAAGTCTTAGAAACCTAGACTATAGTTAAGAACCAACAGACCAACTTGCGCGTATCCGTTAGGGAATATGCATGAGCTCACTACTATCACTCGCTATCCTCGCTTATTCTAAACTATCACCACACTCGAATTTTCGACTATGAATGGGCAATAAGGTCGAGAATAGGTGTGAAAACCGCAAACTCTCGACGAAAGTTGCTTAATCAACCCGCATTTTAACTACAAACGAGGGGAATTATGCCAAATTAGGAGTGAAATCCATATTTTGATGAATAATCTCCTCAATTTTATTAAAAACAGGGACGAAGTTGTTAAGCCAGGGGTGAAACCCTAACCTTGACGACTGTTCCGCTTTTATACAAAACTCTCACCAAAATCTCGACGGATTCCAACGACCTGAAGTCACAATTAGACCAACGGGATGTGTGCCAACGCCCAAGAATCGAGGCAAGGGCATATTCCCAGAAGTCAAACGTGTACAACGGATCCTTGTGAATAGTTGAATTACTTTGGTTAGTCGAGGTCTACTAGCCGCAGACAATCTATTTCTCGATTTTTATGTATTTAGATTCAGATCCCGCAACTGCCGATTCTGATGATTCGTTGATTTTATGTGATTTTGTGATTCATGTTTATTTGTTAGCATTTTGAGATATACTGGTTTCGATCTAACGCCTTTTTGCTTCTGCTACACACACAACACAACACACTACACATCGCTAACAAATCACGAAACCCTTGAACGACTTCATGCTACAATATACGCTTGTACCACGCTACTCTCGAGCAATCGTCGACTTTGAATAATAGGTTTCTGTTTTCTGACTATCTCTAGTGACCAAATGCATATGTGCCTATCTGTTTCTTTACTCTACATGCTTAGGAATTATGTGATTATGTGCTCTGCGTGCTTACGTGATTTGTACTCTAAGTGTTTATGTGGTTATGTGATTAAATGGTTTTGTGTCTTGCGTGGCTATATGTCTATGTGTTTACACGGTACGTGTTACTGAGCTTTAATAAGTAATAGACGTGTGAGGTGAGATACGAATACAATGTGTTGAGTTCCGTGGCGATGTCTATTGCAGACAATGTCGTCTGGATCCCGTCACACACTTTCTCGTCAAGAAAAGAGAGGCAAACGCCTTGCTTCCATTATCGCTAAGAGTGTGGCAAAGGCCGTGAGTGATGTTTATGAGAATGCCAGCAAATCGTCTGAAGAATCGAGAACCGAAGCTCCTAAGGCTACCGCAAGGCCCTTCAGTTTCAAGCAATTCAAGTCGTGTAGGCCAAAAGAATTCACTGGCGAAGGAGGTCCTACTGCTCTATTCCACTGGTTTGATTCCATTGAGGTTACTCTGCGACAGAGTGGTTGCCCTGATGGCCTTCGAACTCTGAATGCTACCGGCGTTTTCCAGTCCCGAGCACTAGACTGGTGGACGGCCGAGAGGAACAAGCGAGGGAACGATGCAGCCTATGGTCTGACGTGGGACTAGCTCAAGGAAGTTATGCTAGAGGAATTCTACCCTCCTCACGAACGTCAAAAACTAGAAGATGAATTTTGGCACATACAGCAAAAGGATGGTGACAATGCTGGTCTCACTGCTCGTTTCAAGCAGCTCAGCATTATCTGTCCCGATCAAGTCAAGACTCCGGAGATCACCATCAAGAAGTACATTCGAGCTTTGCCCGATTGCATTGCTGATTTCATGCAAGCGGCTAAGACTACAACGATCGAGGAAACTTATCTGTTGGCCGCTGAAATCAACGACAAGCGGGTTAAGGCTGGTGTCTGGGATAAGACTTCCAAGCATCTGCATCAAGCTACCACCACCGCACCAACTACTGAACCCACCTCATCGAGCAACAAGAGGAAGAACAAGAGAAAGAACAGCTCCAGCAACAAGAACTGTGTGATCACTGCTGCACCAGTTCAAACAGTACCAGCCCAACAGCGTCAAGTAGCGGCGCCTGTGGCTAATGCACCGCCTGCAAAGCGTGCATACACTGGGCCACACCCGCTCTGCCCTACTTGCACCTACCATCACCCGACTGCAATTCCTTGCCGCTTTTGTGCTCATTGCAATGTATACGGCCATTTCACTGCCAACTGCCGTATTCATCAAGCTCCTGCCAATCAAGCCCTACTCACTGCCCCACAGGGTCAACAAGCTCCTCCGGCACCCGCAGTCAAAGCCAGAGCCTGCTTTGCATGTGGCGACCCGAACCATTTCACCAACATGTGCCCAAACAGGGTTGTGAAACAAGAGCCTCAGCAACAGCAGCCACAGCAACAACAATAACAGCAGCAACAACAACAACAGGCCGCATGCGCCAGAACTTTCAACCTCAATGTGCGTCAAGCCCAGGCCGACAACAACGTGGTCAATGGTACGTTCCTTGTGATTGGTATTTATGCATCGTGTTTGTTTGATACTGGATCCGATAATTGCTTTGTGTCGTTCGAATTCGAGAAACTCCTTAGTCGTAAACGTTCCCAACTCTCCTCGACATTCGACGTTGAAGTCGCTACCGGAAGAACCGTCGCCGTTAATTCCGTTATCCGTGATTGTACTCTTGAGCTCAACAATCACATCTTCCGAATCGACCTGATTCCGATGCAACTCGGAAGCTTTGACGTCATAGTAGGCATGGACTTTCTTCGAGAAAACCATGCTGAAGTTGTGTGCTTCGACAAGATGATTCGTTTTTCGCTCGCAAATGGTGACTTACTATGTGTATACGGTGATACTACTTCAAAGAGTCTCAAGCTCATGTCGTGTGTCCAAGCTAGCAAGTATCTCCGCAAGGAATACAAAGCTTTCTTGGCTAACATTGTGGTAGCGGAGAAGGAAAAGAAAGAGAAGAAGGAAGTGAAAGACGTTCCTGTGGTTCGTGAGTTTCGTCACATTTTTCCAGAGGATCTTCCCGAACTACCGCCAAGTCGTGATATCGACTTTCGTATCGACCTCATCCCTGGAGCCAACCCTATCGCCAAGGCTCCTTATCAACTCGCGCCGTCCGAAATGCGCGAACTCTCTACTCAAATCCAGGAATTACTTGAGAAAGGCTTCATTCGCCCGAGCACCTCTCCTTGGGGCGCGCCAGTCCTTTTCGTCAAAAAGAAGGACGGATCGTTCAGGATGTGCATCGACTATCAGGAATTGAATAAGCTAACTATCAAGAACCGCTATCCCCTGCCTCGCATCGACGATTTATTTGATCAACTACAAGGCGCTACGTGTTTTTCGAAGATCGATCTACGCTCAGGATATCATCAGCTGCGTATACAAGAGGAGGATATACCCAAAACCGCGTTTCGCACCCGATACGGTCACTACGAATTCGTTGTTATGCCTTTTGGTTTAACCAACGCACCAGCGGTTTTCATGGATCTGATGAATCGCGTGTGTAAACCATATCTCGACCAGTTCGTCATCGTGTTCATCGACGACGTCTTGATCTATTCCAAATCGAAAGCCGAACACGCGCAACATCTACATTTGGTTCTCGAGTTACTCCAGGGGAACCAACTCTATGCCAAGTTCTCCAAATGTGAATTCTGGTTGGAGGAAGTTCAATTTCTGGGTCACATTGTTAATAGTCAAGGCATTCACGTCGATCCTGCGAAGATTGAAGCTGTCAAAAGCTGGGTTACGCCTAAGAACCCGTCTGAAGTCCGCTCTTTTCTCGGACTAGCAGGCAACTATCGACGATTTATCGAAGGATTCTCAAAGATCGTTGTACTGCTTACCTCTCTTACGCATAAAGACCAGTCTTTTGTCTGGGGAACTAAACAAGAGACTGCTTTCCAAACCCTTAAGCACATGCTTTGCAACGCTCCTGTTCTCACATTGCCCGACGGAAACAATGATTTCATTATCTATTGTGATGCTTCCAACCTTGGTCTCGGTTGCGTTCTCATGCAACGGGACAAGGTCATAGCTTACGCATCTCGTCAGCTCAAAATCCACGAGAAGAACTATACAAGCCATGATCTCGAGCTAGGTGCGGTTGTTTTTGCATTAAAGATTTGGCGACACTACCTATATGGTACCAAGTGTACGATCTTCACCGATCATAGGAGCCTGCAACATATCTTTAATCAGAAGGAACTTAATATGCGTCAACGCCAATGGGTAGAACTTCTCAACGATTACAACTGTGAGATCCGTTATCACCCAGGCAAGGTGAATGTTGTTGCCGACGTACTCAGCAGACGGAGCTATCTGCTTAGCACTCGTAATGTTCAAGCCCAACATGATCTCGAAACCCTCATCCGCGACGCTCAGCATGCATGTTTTTAACGAACGCACCCTGAAGAGAGAACGAATCTACCATGATGGAGCCCAGCTTGTGAGCAAATCGAACGGGATATTTCACTTTTTAGACCGAATTTGGATTCCCAAGCGAACCAATTTGCGGCAAATTCTGATGGACGAAGCCCACAAATCCCGGTATTCTATTCACCCAGTGCCGACAAAATGTACCAGGATCTTCGCTATAAGTACTGGTGGCCAGGTATGAAAAGGGATATCGCTCTCTACGTCGGAAAATGTCTAACTTGTGCTAGAATCAAGGCCGAACATCAAAGACCCTCTGGCTTACTTGAATAACCACCAATTCCTGTGTGGAAGTGGGAAAGTATAGCCATGGACTTCATAACCAAGCTACCGCATACGTCATCAGGTCACGACAGTATTTGGGTTGTGGTCGACCGTTTGGCTAAATCAGCACACTTTCTGCCGATACGAGAAGACTACAAGGTAGAACGATTTGCCAATCTACACCGACGAGATCATTTGTAATCATGGGACGCCTCGTGACATCATCTCTGATCGTGACGCTCGGTTTACCTCGCGACTGTGGGAAACGTTTCAAACGGCACTTGGTACGTCGCTTAATCTAAGTACCGCTTTCCACCCTCAAACCGACGGTCAGACTGAAAGAAAGATCCGTACTCTTGAAGACATGCTTCGTTCGTGTGTTTTAGACTTCGGTGGTAATTGGGATAAATACCTACCGTTAGTCGAATTCTCGTATAACAACAGCTATCATTCTAGCATCCAAATGGCACCATTCGAGGCATTATATGGAAGAAGATGTCGATCGCCTATTGTGTGGCACGAGATCGGTCACTCGCAACTAACCGGTCCGGAGCTACTACAAGAAACGACGGACAAAATTTTCCAAATTCGAGACAATCTGGCGAAAGCTCGGGATCGACAGAAAAGTTACGCCGATAAAAAGCGCAAGCCCCGTGAATTTGGCGTTGGTGACCACGTACTCCTAAAGGTATCACCTTGGAAGGGTGTGGTCCGATTTGGCAAGAAAGGGAAACTCGTGCCTCGATACGTTGGACCTTTTAAGATTCTGGAAAGAATCGGAAAAGTCGCCTACAGACTCGAACTACCGGAGGAACTTAATAACGTCCACCCTACTTTCCACGTGTCAAACCTCCGAAAGTGCATAGCCGACCATGACTTACATGTTTCTCTCGACGATCTACAAGTGAACGAAACATTACACTTCGTGGAAAAGCCTGTCGAAATCATGGATCGCCAAACCAAGCAGCTCAGGCGCTCACGCATTCCTATTGTGAAAGTCCGATGGGAAGGCAAACGAGGCGCAGAGTTCACATGGGAACTCGAAAGCGACATGAAGGCTAAGTACCCGCAGTTATTCGAAGAGAGAGTCTAGTAAGAGAAAGTTCTCAACGTGATCCACAACATTGTAACAGCTTTCAGCTTAATTTCGGGACGAAATTCCCTAAACAAGGGGAGGCTGTAACACCCCGTGTTTTCACAAGTCAAGTCAAAGTCAAGGTCTAAGTCAACGACCGATTTCGCGCAACTTGACTCGTAGAAACTTCTTGTTTTTAATTATATTATGTGGAGTAAGTGTTGTTAATGACAATAATCGATGTGTGTTAATCGCTATTCAATCGACCTACGACTGTGAACTATAGGCAGTAACAATGCGATAAAGTTTACTAATCAATAATCAAGCTATGTTAGTCGAATTGACATCAAATCGCAACTCGAGTTAAGTATTTTTTACTTGTTATTATACGTGTGTGTGTGCCTTACGTGTTACCTATGCATGTTTATTTATGATATGTTGTGATAATCAAACGAACTCAATCGAAACTCGAAATCTAACTCGAAGTGCAATCGAACTCAAATCGTGAACGAACTATGATAGATGGTGGAAAATAGATTACGCGAGGTATGAGTGTTTGGGACTAAAAGAAATTTGACTAGGAAACCCTATCGAATCGAACCGCTCGTAACCGAAATCGAAATATCAAAAATCGTCGCGCGAAACACTCGAAAGGTGTGACTGATCGATCAGGCTCCCAGCCGATTGAACAGCCAGCCGAACGGACTGCTGTCCGATCGAGCTGCCTGGCCGATCGGCCAGCACTTTCCTCTTTTGTCATCCTATAAATACCCCTGTCGTTGTCATCCTTTTCCACTTTTGGAAACCTCTGTTCGACCAGCATGCTCAGCTCACCTTTTCGCAGATTTCTCTCGATTCCGGTAAGATTTCACCCAAAATCTTGTACTTTCTTGATCTATACACACTCCTACACCTTTCTATCTTTCAAATCTTAACTTTTGACCGTGAAATCATCAAGATTCAAGTGTTCTAGGATGATGTCATCATGGGTTCTTGAAGAACTTCATGTTTTGGCCTCAATCCACCAAGAATGACTTGGATCTAGCCGATTTCCACATAAACAAACAAGGATCTTTCATAGATCTGAACATATACACGGTGACAAGGATCGAAAGATGGATTTTCCAACTTTCCTTCAACTCTTTGTTACTCAATAACTTCAAACCGGTAGAAACGGAGCCTGAGTCGGTTTACAAATCACTTCGGTGGTTGTATGGCTCAAGATCCGGATTCTATCCACAAGGTTAACCGACTTCGGGTTAAATGTTAAACTTCGTTCCGAACAGACCACCGACCGGATTTGGGTGATTACTGTCCGACCCGGGAAACCAAGTAAGGACGAGGCATCTATGGTTTTACTCGCTGTCAAAATACCTCGATAAAACGACAAACAAACAAGAACAACCAAGTGTTAGACGCAAAGGCTGATCAGGTCAGGATGCTGACCGATCGGACAGCCAGCCGATCGGATTGTCAGTCGATCGACTGGCCAGCCGATCGGCTAGCACATGGTCCCACGCAATCAATTTAGTTGAAGACTAGTATTGAACGAACTGTTGTTCGATCGAACTGCTGTCCGATCGGATTACTCTTCGGATCATGAGATACTATGCTTCAATACTTAATCGATTTTTCAACGTGTTCAATGCACTAGAAGTGCCACCCGATCGAACAGTCGTCCGATCAGGTGATACCCGGTTGTCCGATCGAACAACAATTGTGCTATTCGATCGATCAACTATCCGATCCACTGCACCACACTTTACATATTCATTTAGAGTCTTTGACTAATGTTGACTTGCCAACCGATCGGTCAGCAACTCATTAAGTTTTGACTTGTTGAACTGTCCGATCGAACACCTGTCCGATCCAAAGACTAAACATTGCAATTCAATTGAATGCCAAACCGATCGGGTTACCGGCCGATCGAACAGCCGTCCGATCGACCGTCCTGAAAGGTAAAGGTACTTCAATGTTTTCAAATGCTACAACAAAAACTTCAAAAGCTAAACCATCGTACACAAACACATCCTTCCCAAAGGAAGAAACAATCCACTCGAACAACCATCCGATCGGCCTACCGACCGATCGGACAGCCGTCCGAGCAGACTGTCAACCGAACGGTCAGCCGTCCGATCGGACTACCGCCTGATCGACCAGTTGTCCGGCTCTCCAACACTTGTTTCCCGTTTTACGTTTCACTTATCGTTATGCTATCAAATCTATTCAGGCTAACCGTACTCGCTAAGCGCTCCCTTCAATCCATTAATCGCTGTGAGTATACTCGATTCCTTTTTGCTTTAAGCACTTTTGGGTGTTACATACGTTACGAATATTCAAACTACAATCATCACACTACTCAAACTATTTGAACGCTATCCGTTAATGCATGTTATACGTGGCTTATGAATGCTTGTTTGTTATGTTTACACATGGAATGCTGTCTACCTGCCTTAGCAACGATAGTACTATAGTTTGGACTCAGCACCCGTTCACACGGGGGTTGTTAAGGATCTTTTACTTGCATGGATTACGGTGGTAATCATGTATTGCGAACTGCCTCGGGCAGTCAACCCGCAGTCATTGGTATCGATGGATCTATGTCGATAACTAACGTGCTTCATTTCACTATGTGTACGTGCTGGTTATGCGTAAACGAATTCGAACTCTATTTGCTATTATCAAACTTGTATGCTCACCTTTACATTTTATGTATTGACTTTATTTTAACGTATGTGACAGGTGCTTAGGTTGCTTGTATGCCTAGCTCACTGTGAAATCGAGGCTAGGAAAGGTCTAGGATGCTCTCTGTGCTGTGATGAAATCGAAGCTAGGAAAAGAGGTCCTAGAAACCAATAAATAAACTATCTATGTTTAAATTTGAGTTGTCGGAACAGAATATTTGCCTAGATTTTATCTGTAATAATTTGTTTACTGTTTGAGACACGGTATGGGACGTGTTAATTTAAATTGAATGGTAATGATAGTTGTTATGGAAACTTCTGGACAATCTATTTCGCTCAGTGCCATGCCCCGATGATTCCGCCATCGGTTGGGGTGTGACACTTAATAGTTCAGAGCTCTTACTGGTTCAGCACTTAACCATTCAGAAGTTGCCAAACAACCCCTCAGTTTTTTAAAGGCTAAATACACACTCATCACACTACTTCTAAATTATTAAGATTAAAACTTTGGTCTTGTTCAAAGAAGCTTTGCTTTTAATCACTGAGCCACAACCCAAGTGAAGGTTTTATCAGTTAGACCTTTCATCTCAAAGGTCAGAACACTTTAATTACTAATTTTATCTGGAAGCGGACTCTCTGTCCCTAGGGATGGAGGTAAGGTTTGCCTACATCACACCCTCCGAGACCCTACCATTAGCTTGCTATTTGAGAAATTTACTGGGTATGGTAGTTGTTGTTATTGTTGTTGTTGTTGTTGTTGTCATGGACATGATATGTAACACTGACATAAAACACGTTCTGGAAAAATTAATGGGTCAACCTATGAAGAATCTGCTAGGTTAATACAAACACAACATGCTTAGCTAAACTTATTTGTACTACCCGAATCCTTTGAGACGAAACTCAACCCCATGACTTTCATGTTATCTTAGAAATTCACAACCCTAAGTCTTTTCGGGGCTTTTATCCATTTTTAATAGGAAATTTTAAAAAGAAAATCCAAATGTAATTTTTTTAGCAATATTGGAAGTGCTATATTTAGTAAATGCCATATTAATTTTCAATTCATATTTTATAATTGCATTATCTAATGCTCGTAATTCTTTATATAACAAGAAAGCATGGTGTGAATCCGATATGATATGAGATAAACGTTTTTTTAACCATGCGTAGTGGTAAAAGTGAATAATACCCCATTTATGGGCGTTTTCCGTCACGTGTCATCCTAGTCAGCAAATGGGCGTTTTTCACAAATAGACGTAGTGGTAATAATGTCCAATAATACCCCATCTATCATTAAACAATTATTATTTTTTAATTAAAACTAATAAAAATAATTAAATAAAAACATTACATTTAAAAAAAATAAAAACCCGAAATAAGGAAAAAAATTAAAATCCTAAAAAAAATTAAAAAACCGAGACAAATAAATAAAAAAATTATTAAACTAGAGTCCGTATTTTTAACGGATTTGTTGCCGACGCATTTGGGCTAGGATCAACGCGTCGCCGGTGAGATGGTCGATGGGTTTAGACAAAAAATTCGTCCATGCTTGGTAGTTTCCTTTTCGACGATGAGCGGTTGGATCTTTCTTTTTGGGAGACCTTTTCCCACGTTTGGATCCCTCGACAACGGGCTCAGGTTGTGTCTACGGTACCGTTTCTATCTCCGGATCGGTATCTTGAGTAGACGGTTGCAAACCGCCAATGGTTGGAAAGGTTTGCGGAACTTGAAAGAATGGTTGCAAACCGCCCGAAGCTAGTATCTTTTTTGGTTTTCTTTTATTTTTTTACCCGTAAGATCCAGCATTATCATTCATACCTCTTGTAAAACTTTATACAATGTTATTTTTATCCTCTCGAATTTTACGCGCTAATTTTTATGTACGTGTATCAAATATAATACGTTTTCGTGTTTATTTTTATGTATATTTTCGGTTGATTTATGTTTTGTCATATATAATACGTTTTCACTAGGTGGTATAAATTCAAGTTGCTTTACGTTTCAACACTGTCACGCGTGGTACCATTCTTTGACATAAAAATACACTATTTTCTTACGTGCTTTTTCAAGTACGTTTCGGTATAGATCCAAGTAGTTTACGTTTTAACGTAACCGAGTCTGTCAAATACAATATGTTTTCACTAGACTGTATATAAGTTCGAGTTATTTTACGTTTTAACGCCGCCGCAATGCATGGTACCATTCTTTGACTTAAAACTAATATATCCTTACGTGCTTTTTTTAAGTATGTTTCGGTGTAAACCTAATTTTGTTTACGTTTTGACGTAAATTTTTCATGGCAATAACTCAAGTCAAATATGATACGTTTTCGTGATTATTTTTTATGTATGTTTTCAGTAGGTCTACGTTTTGACATAAGTTTTGTTCGGAAACGAGTCGGGTCAGATATTTGACGATACAAATTTGAGTTACTTTAAGTTTCGACGCCACCGCAACGTGCGACGGGTCAAAAAACTAGTATAATATATAAATAAAACTAAAAACTAAAGGTGTTAAAAGGGTTAAAAGTTTCTAAACATGAATTCAAACGTATACAACATACAAAATCGTGATAGTAAAAGATATATGACAACCCTTCCTGACTCAAACTCATTTTGACCCGTTAATGCATGACTACGGGTTTGTTACATCTAAATTTCTATTACCTAGAGACCAACTCCATCAAGAAATGCAGGTCTGATTTCTTTGGTTCTAAATACATCCCACTACTCCACGAATCTGTTTAATACAAACATATAAATGTGCCCAGTATAATCTCACTTATATTGAAACCCTTTGTTACATTCAAGAAGGTGTTCTATGTAAAAGAACTAGAACACAATCTTATCGACATAAGCGAAATTTGTTATATTGTTTATAATGAAATCACCTTTGGAAAGACTAAAGCACCATATATAACATCAAGGGCAAATATATGTTTGACTGCTAAGAGTTCAACTTAGCAAGTATGAGCCCAAAGCTGATGATGGCGTTTTTGTTGGATAATCTCTCATTTCCAAAGCTTAACTGTAGGAGAAAGGTGATCGAAGAGTGTATGCATATCACATATGATGATAGTTGCATCTCATCGTCTTCTGGCTCTAACGCTATGAGCTACTTCATCATGGTCGGTTGAGAATTATGCAAATCGATTCTCAACTACTTAGAGAAGATAATGAAAATACTAGGTAAGTCATCATAAAGTCTATTTTCTCTACACTGTATTGATCAGTTCTGTTAACATGTAACGGAAAACATGTAAATAATACGTGTTACAACATAAAGGCCAGTAGATAATCCAATGATTGCTGCAGACATTGATGTAGACATGATAGTCAGCTTGATCTGGATTGATGGTAGTTTTGAGTTCTAGGGTTTTCAGGAACCGATTCATCTAGAGTGTCTACAAGTTAGAGAAAAACTCTCTATGGGTTGAAACAAGCCTCGTGGTTTTGAACGGCTAACCAAAGGGCTTGTAACCGACCGGTCTCAAGGAGTGTGTTAAAAGTGTTCTATGAATGAGGGTTTTAGTCCCATGACGGAAATTAGTGTAGATTTGGGGGTAGTTTCAACGGGTGTGTAAGTTAGCCTTAAAATATTTTTTTTTTTGTCTCAATAGGTGGTATCGATAATACATTGTTTATTAGAAAGGCATAAGTTGATGTTATTCTAGTCTAAATTTATATGGATAATATTCTATTTGGTGCTAAAAATTGAATTGTGTAAAAAGTTTTCAAACTCATGATTCAGCCCATATGAAATGAGCATGACAAGTGAGCATATTCTTTCGTCTTCATATAATTATAATATGGAAAAAATACATCAAAGATCTTAAGAGAAATATGATTTACAAGCTTGTTCTCCCATGGAAACACCAATGTCTATCTGTTAAGCTAAGTGCTAATCTTGCTTTACCAACCGACCCCGCCTGGCGGTTTGATACAAGTTTTGGGACTTTTGTGTTGAGAATCGTTTCTAACCTGGCGAACCGGATTGAGCCCGCCTAAAAAACCGATAAAAGACCGGTTTAAATGCTAAAGCCGATTTTCTAACCCAATCCAAATCGGTTTGGGTGAGTTGGGTTTTTCAACCCTAAAACAGGTTATTAACATGAACTAGTTTGGGCCAAACATGTTTGAGACCAAACTATAAAAGACCGGACCGGTTTTGGCCCAAACCGGGTTTTGTACACCTCTAACTGTTAGTGTCTTAATATGGATGCAAAATCAACTATTAGACTGTGGTGTTATATTCACAAAGACTTATTCTTTATGATAATACAAGTGTCATACCAATCATGTTCAACACTCAAGGACAAATGATTTGATGACCATGGATGCAAAATCAGCAATCAGAGTATGACATTTCATCTACTTTTTTTTAATTAAACGAAAACATTCATGTGTTCCGCTATGGTTTTTTTTGTTGGTTTTTTCTGTTTTTTTATAACGAGTCAAATAGGTAAAATGAATAAGCTGGTTACACCAAATTAATCGAGAGTTTTTCAAGAAAGATACGACCTATATATATAAGCTTAAGGCGATTGTGGGTTAACTAGACAGGCCCGTTTTAGCCCATCCTAATAGTTCACCATTTTAACCCGTGAACCCGTGTTAAACATAACTCAAACCATCCATCTTGCCACATGTGGAGTGTCAAGTAAGCTATTCCAAGTAAAAGAAGCAAGTGTTTGAACTAGATACACAAAGGAAATATAGAAATAAGCTATTCCAAATAAAAGACTAATAGCTTTAACCATCAAATAAGTGATTTACTTGATCACTTACCTAAAGTCAGAATTTTGTTTGGGCATTGTCTGTGCTTACTCGCTGTTCTTTTTTCCCTGCAATGTCGTTTTTTTAATAAGGTTTAAACATTTAAAATACCGGCTAAGGCCTAAGAGTAAAGGGTCTAAGCTTAGGTCATTGGGCTAATAAGGTTTAAACCAATTTTGGCCAAAGTCACAATGGTTTTTAACACTTGGATATTGATAACTAGTGTTTATAGAAATTTATAAATTTCTAATTTGGTTTTTCTTAGGAGTGCATTTCACGAGGGTCGTTTTCATAGATTAAAGGAGGACGATTGTAAAATTTTACGGGTCGTGTATCTATAACACTAAAAAAAGGTTAAGGGTGATCCCGTCAGAGCCGTCCCTAGAGACTTCTAAATCTAGGCAACGGCCTAAGGCCTCCAAAAAATAGGGCCTCTAAATATTTTAAAAATCTTTATATAGCATGTGTATTATGCTATAATACAAATAATAACCAATTTTTAAATAAAAGAGCTTAATTCCGACTCCAATCAATCTGCAATTCGTATTTAATTTAGGCCGCCATCGTTATTTTCACTAACTGTAACATCTCACTTGCCCATTTTGCTCAATTGTGTTACCGATTGAAGAAAAATTAGACGTGAAGTTAATGGTGTCACAAGGATAATCTAGATTGGTTAACGGCTATTTTTTTATAGTGATCTCTATATATTGCGATTCACTTAATCACTGTTCTCCCTAAATTCCTAATTGATACTTTGAATATTTGAATTTTGATATTATGCTTGTGACTGAGACTTAGAAGGAAAAAAGCAGAACCAATATTTTCTTTATACCAATTCAAAGGGCCTCACCTCTTTAGTTTGATTAGGGTCTCCAAAAATGTTAAAACGACCCTGAATCCAGTCACTAATCTGTGGTCATGCATGCTCAAAAAAACAATTATGTTTATTGAAATATTGACTTGATCAAATATAAATCTTTCAAAATCCAACTCTCTTCTTTATTACCTTTAAAATCTTTAGTCATTTTAATTTAATATACAAATAGTATACCATTATGTACTATATTTTGTCCAACTGTGTTCAGTAACACACGTAGCATTTGCGTGTTTGTAATCTACAACAAAAGTCACATGTTACGAACTTTATTCCACGTGTCTTCGTCAACAGGGTTCAGTACAAGTGGTGAACTTCACGCGCCAGCACCATTCCTTTGCGTTCATTTTGCAACAAAAAGCCCACACGCGCTGCTCACGGTTGTTTGTTGATGTCAGCTGTCGGCGGTGGCATAGACCCGTTGATTTCTCTACACGAGTACTGTTTCAACCACCATAAAATGTCCTTATTAGAATTATTTTATTAAAGGGTCATGCTAGCTGCACACGCCCAAAATTATTTTCACACCCCAAAGCGCCGCGCTATGGCCAAAGCGCGGCGCTTCGATCGACAAAACGTGCTTCGATTGACGTTTGAAACATTCGATACTGTTTGACAGACATAAAGCTAATCATGATGTTTTGTCGTTAACCCTAAGCGCCGCGCTGTGGCCATAGCGCGGCGCTTCGACCCCAAATTTCACCTTTTTCCCCTTTTAAAAGCAACCTGTGAGACATACATTTCCATCACACACTGTCTTCGATATACATTTTGCCTTCATTTCAGATCCGTTGTGTTTCTTCTCAAAATAACGCGCGGTTTTGCTGTATTAGTTACATCTCTTGAAAAAACGATGTCGTGGTTAAACAACTATATTTTCGGTCAATATTCTGACGAGACAGTTGTTCCTGATTCTTACGAGGGGACCGCTATTTCTGACTCGTATGAGAAACCGGTCTCGTCCAACTTGAGGGAGGCAGAGGTTGTATCTGGCATTCATTATCGTGATAACACGGTGACGCTGGATTTGAATACCCCTGTGGAGGACCCTTACGCACAACAAGGTTATTCGAATTTCGGTTACGGTGGCGAGTACAGCTTTGTACAGCAGGAGTGTGGTCCAAACGACAGTTACGGTTGTCAACAGAGCTTACAAGGTTATTCGAATTTCGGTTACGGTGGCGAGCACAACTTTGAACATCAAGTATATTCGGACCTCGGTGACGATGGTGAGCCGGGAGATGTGTCTGTTGACGAGGAAGGCTGTTACCCGGTTACGTTTTCGTTTGATACGACGCAGACCTTTTCGTCACGTAAAGAGTTGGTGCGTTGGGTACAAGACACGGCAAAAGACAACGGTTACCTCATTGTGACTAAGAGGTCGAATAAAAGAGGAGAGAATTACAAGATTTGGTTTCAATGTACTTTTGGTGGGGAGCATAAGAGTATAGCTACACAGAGGAAAACGGGTAGCAAGAAAATAGGTTGCCCGTTCGAGATGATCGGGTTTTCGGAATCATCCGGAAGTGTTTGGAGGATCGAGGTGACGAAGGCGAAGCATAACCACACTCCTATTGAAAACTTAGAGGGTCACGCGTATGCGAGAAGGCTTTCTTCGGAGGATACAAAACTGGTTAAGGAGCTGGCAGAGCAAGACATTCCCAACCAAAGTATCTGGCGAACGCTGACAAAAAACAATCCGGCTAGAAAGCTTATTCCGAAAGATATACACAACGCTGTTCAGAAGATCAACGCCGAAAAAAATGTCGGTAAGTCTCCGATGCAAAAACTTGAAAGCATTCTTCTCGAAAAAAATTACACTTATTACATGCGCACGAATGAGATATCGAACGAAGTTGAAGATGTCTTCTTTGTTCACGAACATTCATTCACTATGTGGTGTGCCTTCCCGCATGTGCTAATGATTGACGCCACCTACAAAACGAACATGTACAACCTGCCATTTGTTCAGGTCGTAGGCATGACGTCGACAAACAAATCGTTTACGGCTGCTTGTGCGGTAATTTCCGCTGAGAAGTCAGAGAACTACCTATGGGTGTTGCAGAGGATCAAGTCTATGCTGGTAGGATGTATGGAACCGCGCGTGATTTTAACAGACAGGGATTTTGCGCTAATGAACGCGTGTGAACAAGTTTTTCCAAAAGCGCATAAGTATCTTTGTCGGTTCCATATTCAACAAAATATTAATAAGAACAGCAAGAAGAAATTCTCTGACAAGGATTGGAAAGAATTCGTACGTAGTTTTTGGTTATTGTGCGACTCTACGACCGAGGAAATATACAGGTATAACTTGGAAAACCTTGAAGCACAGCTGAAAGAAGATGACCGTGAACGTAGGTATTTCTTACATAATTATGTTCAAATTTTATATAATAACAAAAACTGACTATTTACGTTTTTTTTAATTTTAGAGGTTTTTGATTATATGAAGAAATCCTGGTTGGATCCGTACCGTGAAAAGTTTGTATCATGCTGGATTAACAAAACTATCAACTTTCACCAAACTACGACCAACAGGGTTGAGGGCATGCATGCAACACTAAAAAGTCACTTTCCAAGTCATCGCAACACACTGGATAAACTTGTACTGTATGTTGATCATGTTGTTGATAGACAATACACCGAGATTAGTAGTAGCTTTGAAACAAGCCTCCGAAAAGTGATGACGCACCACAAGAAGCAGCCCATGCTTGCATATATTCTCAGAAAGGTTTCAATATATGCGATTGAGCTTTTGAGTAGGGAACTAAAACGTAAGGAAGACGGGTTGAGAGCCTACGGTGCAAGCTGTGGTTGCCAACTTTTTACCAGCTGTGGTTTGCCATGTGCCTGTCGTTTGGAAAAGTTGGAAAATCATGGTAATTAATATCTTTGACCTTTCTCGTTATGATTCTGCCACCTAATTTGTTTTCGTCCACAGGTCAGCAAATCCGTATCACACACATAGACGTGTTCTGGAAGAAGCTTGACTTCAAGCCTGCAAAGAAAAACATAGAGGATATCGATGTAGACGCAGAATTTGAAAAATTGAAACAAAAGATCGATCCAACACCCCCTCAGGTGAAAAGGAGCTTCTTTGAAAAGTTTCAGCAAATCCTCAATCCAGGGAACAATAACAAAAAACCTCCTGCTGTTCTGAAGAAAACTCGTGGTCGCCCAACATTGAAAACGCAGGAAGAAAGAAAGGTTGAAGCCGCTAGAAAAAGCTCGTACATTCCGTCGGAAGAAACTTGGGTCGAGGCCTCAGATGATCTTCCCCGTCACAGCTCGTACATATCACTCGAAGATTCTAGAAGACAAAAGAATACCAAACCGGTCAACCTGCACCCTGATTTCCCGATGATCAAGCTCGGTCCTAAGACGGATATAGCGATCCGCCACTACGCATCTCAGATTCCCGAAGTGATCCATCCATACATCGTTAGAATAAAGGACGTGAAACCAGATGGTCATTGTGGGTTTCGATCGGTGGCTGTTGGGTTAGGAGTGAAACAGAATTCATATTTGATGATCCGGAAACAACTTATAAAGGAGTTACGTAGGAACGATTCGCTTTGGAGGCAGTTTTTCGATCCGGAAAACATAGGACATTATGATGCGCTGCTTAGACGGATCAATTTCAAGGGGGTGGGACGAGCAGATATCGAAAATTACATGACGATGCCTGAGACGGGGTTTCTTATTGCCCAACGATACGGTGTGATTGTTCACAGCTTCGACATGCGTGGGAGCTGTACAATTTTCCCTCTGCTGGGCGGGCCAAACGAAGCTGAGGAACCTCACCTGGTGGTTGCGGTTGTGTTCGTCGACCATGGGCATTTCATACATGTAGAGCTTAGAGGTTGTTATCCAATGCCTCCCCCAAACCCACTCTGGACAGCACACAGAACAGATCGGGCAGCAGCCTGGCATACATTGTACCGGGATCAGATCAACGCGTACGAAATGCTTATGTATCGTGCCCCTGACCTTAATGTAACCCCATATGTTCACGATGTAGGTTAAATGTGTTTAATAATAATCACGTTTGTGCTTGTTCAATATATGCGTTACATCACGTTAAAAACCGAATGTCACCGACACGACCCAATCAGATTCAATACGCACTTATACGACCCAAAATGACCATATACATCATAATACTACAATTAATGAAAAAATACGTCATGTTCATGTGCGGTAGGCGGCTGATACACATAACACCTCTCACAGGAGTACTTGTGGTTTCAAACCAAAATGATACGATATAACGGAATAAGACATCACACGTAACCGATTTGATCCGGAACTTGCAGTATAGTCCATATATAATAAAAAATGAAGTATAATGGAAAAAACGTAAAATTTAGACTATTATCGACGCGTTTGTGAATTAAAAACAATTTAAAAAAAATAAAAAAAGGCCTTAAACGCCCCGCTATGACCAAAGCGCCCCACTTTACCCTTGAAGCGCCCCGCTATGGCCAAAGCGGGGCGCTTTGGTCCCTCGCTATACCTGAAGCGGGGCAGCTTCTCCCCCACTTCAACACAACACACAAAACACACACACAAGGTGCGATTACACACACTTCGATCCGGATATCTTCGTTTTCAATCTTTCGACCGCTAAAAAGGTAAATCGAACACCCTTAGTCGTTTTCTTTAACTGTAAATGTTTGATATTTGATTGATTTGGGCGTTTGGATCGATTGGGGGGGGGGGCTGTTCTTCATCACGAAGAACCAAAGCGCCGCGCCGAGGCCAAAGCGCGGCGCTTTAGTTCATGTTTATTTTTTTTTAATATTATTTGTTTAATATTATTTGTTTAATATTGTTTGTTTATTATTTAAATTTTATAAATAATATTATTTGTTTATTATTTAAATTTTATAAATAATATTATTTGTTTATTATTTTATATTTAATATTATTTGTTTATTATTTAAATTTATATAAATAATATTATTTGTTTATTATTTAAATTATATTTAATATTATTTGTTTATTATTTAAATTTTATAAATAATATTATTTGTTTATTATTTAAATTTATATAAATAATATTATTTGTTTATTATTTAAATTATATTTAATATTATTTGTTTATTATTTAAATTGTTTAAATAATATTATTTGTTTATTATTTTATATTTAATATTATCTTATCAACGTGCAGGGATGGATTCTTCTGATGACGAGATTGAGCATATGGAGGCTGAGGGAGATGTGGGAGAGCAGGGAGAGCCGGCATGTCCGTACCTGCAGTTTCCGGCGGCGTCACGGGCGAGGGGGAGATGCGCGAGGTTGCGCGCCATCCCCATTGGGGAGCATGTAGGGATAGACTGGGGCCTGCTGGAGACCGTGGGAGAGGCCGCGCGGGCGCGTGAGATAGTTGGACTAGATACTCCTTGGTCGCGCCTATTTGAGTTAGCGATGGAGGACTCGTATCCTGAGGTTACGTGGGAGTTTCTTTCCACGTTTACATACGCGCCGCATCCGGCGGATTACGTCGAGGACCCGGATTTTCCAGTCCACGAGGTTACATTCCGTCTCGCCGGTCAGGAGTTTCAGATGAGTGTGCGGCAGTTTGTTGTGCATACAGGTTTGTTTAAATAATATTATTTATTATTTTATATTTAATATCATTTGTTTATTTAATGTTATTTGTTTATTTAATATTATTTGTTTATTATTATTATTTATTTATTTAATGTTATTTGTTTATTTAATGTTATTTGTTTATTTAATATCATTTGTTTATTTAATATTATTTGTTTATACAGGTTTGTACACAGAGGCCGAGCTTGATACTGATTTATATACGCAGGCGGTTACGATGATGGACAGGCAGACGCTTATCAGTTTCTGGAGGTCCATTTCCATTAGACCCTTTGGGAAATCCTGGCAAAAGGCCACCTCCATTAGAGACCCCTTGTTCCGATACTTGCAGCATGTTATCGCGGCAACTATCGTGCCGCGGGGTGCCAGCAGGGAGAAGGTCAACCTCAGTGACCTTTTCTTTCTATACTGCCTACTGCGGGGCCAGCCCTGCAATCTAGCAGCCTGCCTGGCAGATTACTTTGCCACCGCATACCACCGGCAGCTCCGCGGGTGGGTGCACACTGGCTCATTCATCACCGCCATCGCACGCTCGCTCGGGATCGTGCTCGAGGGAGATCCGCTGCTGTCCGATCCGGTCCCGTCTACCAGGTTGGGCCGCGCGTCAGTTTCTAGCATGCAGATCACCCGTCGCTTTGATGTTGGTCTGAGGTTTAGGGGCATGGACGGGCAGATTTGGCAGCCGGAGCCGGTGCCGGAGGTCATCCCGGTTGTTATTGAGTTGAGGCCTGGAGTGTTGGCCCCTCCTGCTGAGCAGGCGGCCGCTCGGCAGGCTCAGCTACAGGCTCTGGGACTCGATGAGTTCCCGGGCCAGCCTCAGGCTGAGGCTGAGGCTCAGGCTCAGGCTCAGCCTGAGCCTGTATTAGAGGATCCGGCTCAGGAGGAGCATATCGAGGAGATCCTGGTACCACCAGTTCAGCCAGCTCCAGAGCCGCCACAGTACCCGCAGCACGTTTACGCTGACCTGCCTCCGGTAGCGCGTGAGGTGGCTCGGGACTTCGACCGGCGCCTGAGACGCCAGGCCGCACGCCAGGACTGGATCATCGAGACGCTCGTTTCTCTACGAGAGGTCGCTGGGTTGCCTCCACTTCCCCTCCCACCGTCCCCACCGCACGAGGATTAGTACCTTAGTTTGTTTGTATAGTGTTTTGTTATGTATTATGTAGTCAGTTGTACCTTTTTGTTTTGTATGTACAAACTGATATATATTTACATCACGTTGGTTTTGGATTGTTTACGTTTAATTCTTATGGCTTTCTGTACAATTTATTTAACGTGTTCGTTTAATTTAACAAAATAAACTAGGTTAACAGTTTATAAAGACGCACTTATATTATATACGTTCTATAAAAATAATGACGTAAAAAAACGTAATTATAAAACAACGTATTATAAAACTCAAATACAATTTTTTCCTCCAAAAAACACTACCAAACTAACCCACATCCCACCTATTTCAAAAAAAAAACAACACAAATTACAGCCAACACTTTTTGTCTTTTTGCACACTCAAAGCGCCCCGCTTTGGCCATAGCGGGGCGCTTTGGCCAAAGTCAACAGACAAGGACTGACAAAGTCAGTCCTTGTCTGTTGACCTTGTCCAAAGCGCCCCGCTATGGCCAAAGCGGGGCGCTTTGAGTGTGCAAAAAGACTAATGCCGTGTGCGAATAGACCAGGCCTTATTAAAAGCTTAATAAAATGTTGAACGGCAAGGAACCACCGTGACAACGGGCGTTGTGACAAAGATCGATTACTCGACCGACCCTAGCCCTTTGACTCTCCCAGATGCGTGAAAACCCGACCTCCGTCCGTCCGAAGGCACGACAGTGGAATAATCGGTAAAACCTCACCTCCCATCCAAAGCGAACCGGCGCCACTCGTATTCGCACTTTCACCTGGATGCCGCAGAAAATAATGAGCAGAGTGAGAGTCGAACCTAGGTCACAAGAAACACTAAGGGCCTGTTTGGTTGCCTCTGAATGGCTCCATTCAGAGGTAAACCTCTGAATCGGACAGAGGTATCCTTGTTTGGTTCACAAAAACTTCACCTCTGAACTGAACCATTCAGCTCTGAATGGTTCAGCTACTTCTCATCTCTGAATGGAACTTTTGACAAGCCTGCCCCTTGTGCCTTAATTGTAAGCTTTGCATCTTCTTCCACAGCCCCATCATCATCATCAACAACATATCCCCAAACGCCTAGACACAATCATTCACCAAAAACAATCATTCACCAAAAACAACATAAACCCTAGAAACAATCATTCACCAAACCCACAACAAGATTCCACACCGAAAACCACCACATCCCCAAACGCCCCCGATTATCAGAACCATCACCAAACCAAAAACCCCACAAAATCGAACTCTGCTCACAGTTTGAACGAGGGAATAGAAGCAAGTACTTACCGGAAAACTTGTCGGGCGCCGCCACCGTGAACGACGGCAAAGACGCCGGAAACGTCGCCGGTTAGTCGCCGTCTCTTGATTTCTTTGTCTCTCTCCTCTCATCTGCCTCTCTTTCCTGATCCATCCGTCGCTCACCACCACCCGACAGTGGTGGTGGTGGTCCGTTTTGATGAAGCTGAAGAGGGGGGGGGGGTTGTCGTCTTCGGGAGAAACCACCGGAGAAAAAAAGGAAGGGCAGGGGGGTGTTGTTTGCCGTTGGGGAACTCGACGCCGGCGGTTCGGCTTCCTGTCATTCCGGTCGCCGGAAAGAAATCAGAGGGAGGGAGTGGATTGGTGAGACTGTGAGAGGGTGTGTGGCTTTTCTTGTGAATGATGATTGATGATATTGGTTTTTATAGAAAAAAATCAATAATGGGTTTATTTTCTGGGGAGGGGTAAAAATGTCATTTTATACTGTCATTCAGATATGGAACCAAACAGCACTTTACTGGTTCAGCACTTACCCATTCAGACCCTCTTACCCATTCAGACCTCTTATTCATTCAGCACTTATTGGTTCAGATGTTGCCAAACAGCCCCTAAGTCTTTCCCCAACCACTCCACCACTACCTCATTGGCAATGTTTAGTTGTTTTATAATGTAGTTTTTGACCTTTTGTTAGCCATTAAGAAAAATAAAATGTTTAGTCAAACGTTTAACGCTATACATTATACATTAGTCAAGGGTAAGTCACATTTGTTTAATCTGAGTTTTTAAATCACTTAAAATCTCTACGGTTTTATAAAACTTATAATAGGACATCTTTGTTCATACAAAAAAGTCTTCTTACAGGTTAGTTGATAGCTTTCCAGTGTGACCTCTTGTTAGTTCTATAACGAATTTCAAGCACCTATGAATTAGTTCCAAGAAAGTTCCTCGTTTGATGCTACGTTCGAGCGTTAAATCAACCATCCAATGGTCAAACAAAGTTTGAGCGTTAAATCAATCAATCCTGATAAGTTGGTCTAGTGATTAGTTACTTGGTTTCTCTCTTTGAGAACTCCCACTAGCATCACTTTAAAGGACATTGGTGGTGGTAATGAAGTTTAGAACTAGGCCTCTCTAGAGGTCGCCAGTTCGAAACCAAGCCGAACCGGGTTTTACCGTAGTGCGCCTTCGGGCGGGTGGGTTTTCCTCGGAATTGGTGGCTTGGTGGCTCGGGTATGCATCCAACTCTGACCGTTATGGAAGAGGAGATGCATTTACTCGATTGAGGGAATCCTAGAATGCTTATCCGGTGATTTAGTTGGTCGTTAAAAAAAATCAATCATCCAGTCGTCAAACAAAGTTACTAGACAAAAACAAAACAGATGCCCCACGATCTATGTTGTTTGTCCAACTGTGAATCAATCGTCAATGTACATGATATGTTTTAACATTATCGACAATGACAAACTCAATAAATGAGATATCTATAGATAAATACTGATGAAACACTGGTTAACACAAGGTTATCCCAACTGAACTGTCTCGTGTATTAATGGTTCAATCTATTTCTCCACTTGCTGTTAGCTGATATCTTGCAAAACAGAACACCGGTGACTCGCCACAATGAGGGGAATAGGGGGGTTCTTCTTGTGACCACCCTCCTGCGTGAGAATAAGTATTGTTCTGAGAAGAATAGTGTGTATTGAGAGTAAATGGTGAGAGAGCAGAATCCTTAAACCTAAAGGAGGAGTCCTTTATTTATAGCCAAAGGATGAAGGAGGAGGAGACCTGCCAGCTAGCCAGTGGGCACCAGCTGTCCGACCAAAGGGAATATCCTCTTTGTCCCCCTGTTGTCGCCAGTGTAGTGGATGACGTGGCGCGCGCTCATTCATCCAGCTGGGTGCTCATTGGTACTGGCTGTCGGCCTGTCCTCCAGAAATCTTGTAATGAAGGCTGGCGTCCATCCACTGGTGTCACGTGTCGTCCTTTTTATCTGGAGGAGCATCTTCTTTGTCACCTGCGATTTCTTCCAGAAGCTTCTGGATGCGCACAGATGATGTGGATGCCATGTAGGAAAAGTGGTGTGGTCCCCGTGCAATGTGTGCACTGATTTAGGACCATATCTCTTCAAGTCCTCCCAGTCCAGTGTGGCTTCCAGGTGAGTTTATCAGCTGGAAGGGATTCTTGACTCAGAAAAATGGAGATATGTTGGTTGTTTTTGAGTGATTGGGGAGGCACGTGGCTTTGTGTGGAAAGGTTGTATGTAACTCTGAGATGAAACGACGCAGGGTGCGTTGAGAAGTGTCGTGCAAAACTGAAGCAAAACGGCGCATGGAGATGGCGTGCAAAATTGATACAAAACGGCGCATGACGCATGGAGATGGCGTGCAAAATTGAGCCAAAACGGCGCATGGCGCATGGAGTGTAACAACCCGACGTTTCAAGTCAAAGTCAAAGCCAGGTCGCTATTCAGATCTGTTATTTCTTGCTTAATTGACTAAACCCTTTGTCGTAATCGATATATTGGTTTTCGCTACATTTTAAACTATGTTTTATAACGCATTCACAACTCTATTTCACAACGCAGTTATCGCTTTTTAACACAGTTAATGCATATTATTTAAACGCGCTTTATCGCATTGTTACCTCACGCTATCACAACGCAATGCAACGCAAACTCGAAACCCAGTTATTGGTATTGTTCTGTGTGTATGTTATTATGTGCTTTACTTGTGTGTGCCTTATATATATTTTGGGATGTTATTCGCAAACGAAATCGCATCGCAATCACAACGCAACTCGAAACGCAGATTTACTTTTATGCATTTTATGTGTTATGTTATTGTGTAACTACTATTATTGTGTAACTACTTGTTTAAATGATATGTGGTTGTCTCATCGCAACGCTTACTCGCAACACGCTTAAACGCAACGCAACGCTTAAAGCACGAAACGAAAGTCGGAAACCAACAAAACACAACTCGGCTGGTCGAATGACCAACCGATCGAATGGAAATCTGACCGAATGACCATCCGATTGACTAGCCATCCGACCCAAACACCTCACCTCCACCGCCTTATCCCTCTCACACTATAAATACCCACCTGTCACATCACTGTTCACTGATGTGACAGCTCTATCCGACCCAACTCGCTCTCAGCTCATTCTCCAGCACTTTCCACTCGATCCAAGGCTATTTCGTAAGTATTTCACCCTGAATCTTGTACTTCCATCATAACTATGTAGGATCGTATTCTGACCCGAACGAGTCTATCAGAGGAGTCTCGATTAGTTACAGGTGCGGAAAACAAGTAACCAACGTAGAAACAGCTAGATCTTCACTTAAATCACCTTGTTGATTGATATAACAACGTTTACATTCAATTGGAAGACCGGCAGTACCTCGGTATCCAAGTACACAACTCATGAACTGATTTCGCTCAAGTGTCCTATATATAGTGTTGGTGATTTCGCTTATGTGAACATGTACACAAAAGCGAAATCACTCACTGACAAATAAGTGGAATCACCTACTGACGAATAAGTGGAATCACCTACTGACGAATAAGTGGAATCACCTACTGACGAATAAGTGGAATCACCTACTGACGAATAAGTGGAATCATCTACTGACGAATAAGTGGAATCACCTATCTATGACCATATGAACGAAATCAGTCTCTTAGACACATACATACTCCTATTTACTCGTAAAACGTGCCCTAATCTAACATTCTAAGACTAAGACTCGATACAAGACGAAGTCGACAGATGTAGTGCACCAACAAACTACACACATCTCCATCATCTTCTCCACTAAAATCACTGACTTCCACTATGAAATCGCCTGATTTGGACCTCTTGAAGGTGACAACATAACGATTGCTTATGCAAACGGTTGTGTGACGTCATCCCGTCGAGATCGGTTCAGATCTAAAGGATTTCTACACATTTTAACACGAATCTTAACAAAACTTCAGCATTTCATCATTTTTCAAACTTTCTTTCAACTCTTTTACACTCTTCTACTTAAAACCGGTAAAAGCTAGACTCAATCTGACTTTAGACTCGTTCCTTAGTCTGGAGCCGGCTTGAAAACGGATCTCCACCGGAGAGATGACCGATTCACGGGTTAAACATGAAGTCCCGACAAGAACAATTAATCTGATCAAATGGGGTGATTCCCATCCGATCGGATGGATTGATCCTTGCTGTGTTTCCGTTGTTTGACACGTTGTCACGTCGTCTCCGTTCAAATAACTTTGTAAATTTTTCAAAGTTTTTAGACAACAGATCACCCAATCGAATAGCCATCCGATCGGATGACCATCCGATCGAATAACTATTCGACCAGGTGACTTGTCCTTTATAACTTTTAACACTTAAATAATTTTGTCAAAACTTCAAAGAATATCGCTTTCAATCGAATAGCCATCTGATCGAATGGCCATCCGTCCGGATGACCATCCGATCGAATGACTTGATTTATACTACAACGAAAACTTCAAAAGTTCCAAACACTTTACAAACACCCACACTCATTCGAATGGCTATCCGTTCGAATGGTCATCCGTCCGGATGGCCATCCGATTAACTCACCATTCGACACTCCACTCTGTTACACGCTGTACAACGCTTACGCTACGGTTCTATGCTCAGGCTAACCCCAACGCGCTCCCTTCAATCCAAGATTGTGTTTATTTGTTAAACACACACTGTGAGTATACTCGAACCCATTTTCTTTTAACGCACTTTGGGTGTTACATACGTTCCATATCATATCATATCAAACACACAACGCAAACACTTTTAACGCTAACCGCTCTCGCATGTTATACGTGACTCGATGAATGCTTGTATGTTATGTTTACACAGTGATTGTTTGCCTGACACCTTAGCAACGATAGTACTATAGTTTGGACTCAGCACCTGTTGTGGACAGGGGTTGTTAAGGGTTTTACTTCACATGGTCACAGTGGTGATAATGTGTTGTGCATTCTACAGCTCGCGGTCATGTCGGTTGCATACTTCATTGTTGATAGCTTACTTGCTTCACATTTCTACGTGTTACATGCTGGTTATGCGTAAACGCTTTCGCTATACTATATACTATGCAAACTTGTCTACTCACCTTTACACTATGTGTATTGACTTTATTTTAACGTATGTGACAGGTTGATTAGGATGCTTCGCTTGCTGTGGTATGATGAACAAGCTAGGGAGTCTAGAAACAAACTAAATAAATTTGAGTTGTCGGAACAGTTTGCTTGTTTTTGAGAAACTCTGTCTGTAATAACTGTTTTTACTTTATATGTTTATGGTATAGGACATGAATGTTAAATATATCGTCATTAATAGTTGTTATGGATTCTCTTGAACAATTTGTTTCGCTCAGTGCCACGCCCCGATGTTTCCGCCATCGGTTGGGGTGTGATAGATTGGTATCAGGGCCATAACTATAGGGAATTAGGAAGACACGACCTAGTCCGGGTTGATGTCTTAGAATTGACCTAGTCTATAGTCTAAGCACCAATAGACCGCCTTGTGCGAACTCAGTAGGGGTTTTGCACGAGCTTACTCTTGATACTCTCACTCGCTAAAACTACACCCTGCTCGAACATCACATACTATAGCTTCGCGCAAATCAACTTTTCCTAAGGTTGAAAACTATACTGCTTTTCCTAAAGCTGACACAACACACACATTTTTGGAAACACTTACATGATGCAAACAAGTGACTGTGTTGATATTAGGTGTGAAAACCGAGAACTCTCGATACTATCACTCCGCGCGTATTTTTACTCTTAACACGAGAATTTTCATTGAGTCAGGAGTGAAATCCATATCTCGACAAAATTCTCCATCTTTATTCTGTGGTTACACCGCACTTTCAGGAACAGGGATGTTAAGTTAGGGGTGAAACCCGTATCTGTGACAATCCGTATTTCAGAAGCTTGTCTGTGTGTTTTGATTTAGCATGCATAGTTGATGTGGTGTTTCGATGTAATTCGTGTATGCTAAATAAATTGTTTGATTAAATGCGAATGATGATGAGTTTGTGTTTTGCATGAATGTTACGAGTTTATATTTGTGTATGTGTTATATTGGATCGCATAATCCTCGAAACCATGTGGGCTTCTTCGAGCCCAAATGTCCTTAAACCCAAACCGACCCCATATGACATGCGCATATGCATATAGGGGTGCATATCATTCTTTTCCCAAACTTTAGCAAACCCTACTCTCTTCTCTCCCTCAAGATCGACAACAGTCCTCTTCACTCGATGGGAGCATTCCCTCGGCCCTAGCATCTTCCTCGACATCTTGTAATCTGGTTAGTGTTCGTATTCACCTTTGTTTCCACTAATCACCTTGTTCTCAGTTATATGTAAATCGATGTGTATTGGGTATTGTTCTTGGAGTTATATGTTAGAATGACTAATGAAAGTGATTAGGGATAAAATCTGTTGATGTTGTGGGCCGATGATGATGTTAAGGAAAATATACCATGCTTAAATATTGTGTTGTCAAACTAGGATTCATGGTGATTGATGTGAGTTTGTAAAGGATTAGGGATCATTTGCTTATGTCGATTATGTAATGAATGTCGTTTTGTACGATGATGATGATGATTATTTGAGTAAAAGTGTTATTGTGATTGTTAATCATAAATAGAATGATTAGGATTTGAATAAATTAAGAATTGTAACTGTTTGATCTATGATTTAGGAATGGATTCATGTTTACGAAAATCATGGGGGGATTGGTTGACTAGTCTGATCGCATAAGGGATCCCAATCGCACAAGTAGTCTCGGGTCGCACAAGGTTATGGGCTGCATAAATTGTTTGGGCCTTGAAATGTTAATGAATCTGTTGGGCCGTGCACGGATCGCACAAGTTGTGCGATCGAAAAGGGGGCCGCACAAGCTGTTTGTTGGGCCGGTTCGGTTGGGCCGGTCCACACCTAAATCGCACAAGTGATCCTAGTCGCACAAGCCCTTTTCGGCCTACTGTTGTGTGAGTTTGTTGTATTTAAATGGGCCGTATGATCTGGGTTGGATTATATGCTATCTGTTAGTCGTAAGTGAATGAAATATGAATCATGTATACTTGATGCAAATACTAGACTATGTGTATAGATAAGTAACTTGCATACGAACTGATTGGATATGTACAAATGTTATAGGCTTTGATTAACTTGAACGTGTAATTTGTCTTACCGAAAAAATCTAAGGTGAGTTCACTGCTCTTTTTCAAGCATGCGTCCCGGGGAGGGACATCGGGTTACGTTCCGGGGATGAATGTCGGGTAATGGGGTTTGACTGGAATGTTAAACATGGGATGTTGGTTAATATACTCATATCTATCATTAAGTCCCATCATATACCGAATTGGTTGCCGGGGAGGCAACGAGGTTATTAGTTGATAGCGCTATTAGGTTTGGCACCCTCACACCGTACCGGGGAGGACGGTCATGAACTAATTACCTTAACCACTTTACCAATGTTTGATAGAGCATTGGGGAAAGGGCAAATAATCTGGAGCCATCTGCGGTAATCGAGTTATTAACAACATCAAAATCTTTGAAACGTTTTAAACTCATATCTGGTAACTAAACGCATTAACAAACTTTATCCGACCCATTTCTTCGCCTTGGGGAGCCCCAGTTCTGTTCGTAAAGAAGAAAGATGGGTTTTTTCGTATGTGTATTGATTATAGGGAACTCAACAAGGTGACAGTCAAGAATCGTTATCCCTTGCCTCGCATTGACGACTTGTTCGACCAGTTGCAAGGGTCGAGCTTCTACTCGAAAATTGATCTAAGATCGGGCTATCATCAGATGAGAGTCCGAGAAGAGGATGTTCCCAAAACAGCCTTCAGAACGCGGTATGGCCATTACGAGTTTCTGGTCATGCCATTCGTGTTAACCAACGCACCAGCGGTATTCATGGATCTCATGAACCGCGTATGTAAACCATACCTTGACGATTTCGTTATCGTGTTTATCGATGACATTCTGATTTACTTTAAGAGCAAGGAGTACCACGAACGGCACTTGCGTCTTATCTTGGAGCTCCTGAGGAAGGAGCAGCTTTATGCGAAATTTTCTAAGTGTAAATTCTGGATTCGAGAAGTACACTTCCTTGGTCACATAGTCAATGAGCTGGGAATACAAGTGGATCCTGCAAAAAAATCGACTCTATCCGGAATTGGGCAGCACCAAAGAATCCTTCGGAGGTGCGACAATTTCTTGGTCTCGCTGGATACTATCGAAGATTCATTGAGGGTTTTCAAGGATCGCCCAACCTCTCACTGCCCTAACACAGAAAGGCGTGGTGTACTCATGGGGGACAAAACAAGAAGATGCTTTCTAGTTGTTAAAGCAAAAACTCTGCAGTGCACCAATCTTGTCTCTACCTGAAGGTACTGAAGATTTTGTGGTGTATTGTGATGCTTCTATTCAAGGTCTCGGTTGTGTGCTAATGCAACACGAGAAGGTGATAGCTTACGCTTCTCGGCAGTTGAAGGTTCATGAAAAGAATTACACGACCCATGACTTATAGTTGGGGGCCGTGGTGTTTGCGCTCAAAATCTGGAGGCATTACTTGTACGGTACTAAATGCACAATTTATACTGACCACACGAGCCTTCATCATATCTTTGACCAGAAGGAATTAAACATGCGACAGCGTCGCTGGGTAGAACTCTTAAATGACTACGATTGTGCAATCAAGTATCATCCAGGGAAGGCTAACGTCGTAGCTGATGCCCTTAGTCGAAAGGAAACGAAACCCAAACGTGTCCGCGCCTTGCAACTCACCATCCATTCTTACCTACCTGACCAGATCCGTTCTGCACAAACTGAAGCGTTGAAAGAGGAAAACATTGAAGCAGAATACTTGAGGGGCATGGAAAAGCGACTTGTAGAGAGATCTGATGGTATTCTCTATTTCATGGAATGAATATGGATTCCTTTGTTTGGAAATCTTAGAGAACTTGTGATGGACGAAGCGCACAAGTCTCGATACTCTGTTCATCTGGGTTCGGATAAGATGTATCAGGACCTCAAGGTTTTGTATTGGTGGCCGAAGATGAAAGCTTATATTGTAACGTATGTGAGTAAATGCTTGACTTGTGCGAAGGTTAAGGTAGAGTATCAGAAACCCTCAGGCCTGCTTTAGCAACCAGAGATACCCATGTGGAAATGGGAACAAATTGCTATGGATTTCGTCACTGGTTTGCCAAGAACACAAAACGGAAACGATACCATTTGGGTGATCGTTGATCGTCTCACGAAGTCAGCGCATTTTCTAGCAATCAAGGAAACGGACAAGTTCTCACAACTTGCAACTGTCTATCTGAAGGAGGTGGTTTCTAGGCACGGGGTGCCAACCTCTATTATTTCTGATCGTGACCCGCGTTTCATTTCAGATTTGTGGCAGTCGATGCACAAATCGTTCGGCTCACGTCTCGACATGAGCACTGCTTATCACCCACAGATGGACGGTCAAAGTGAACGAACCATTCAGACACTTGAAGACATGCTGCGAGCGTGCGTGATTGATTTTGGCAAGGGTTGGGAGAAACACTTGCCTTTGATAGAGTTCTCTTATAACAATAGCTATCATACCAGCATACAAGCATCCCCGTTTGAAGCATTGTACGGACGGAAATGTCGTTCTCCTCTTTGTTGGGCTGAGGTGGGTGACAGCCAGATCACACGTCCAGAACTTGTACTTGAAACTTTAGAAAAGATTGTCCAGATCAGGAATCGTATGGCGGCAGCGCGTGTCCATCAGAAAAGCTACGCAGACACGCGAAGGAAACCTCTGGAGTTCACTGTAGGCGATCGTGTTATGTTGAAAGTCTCACCATGGAAGGGCGTGGTGCGCTTTGGGAAGCACGGAAAGCTTAATCCTCGTTATGTAGGGCCTTTCAAAATTCTGGAACGAATTGGTAAAGTGGCCTACAAACTCGAGTTACCCGCTGAGTTGGGTAATGTTCATGACGTCTTCCACGTGTCGCAACTAAAGAAGTGTTTGTCCGATGAAACACTTGTGGTACCATTTCAAGAGCTAAAAATCGACGACAAATTGCAGTTTGTCGAAGAACCCATCGAAATTATGGACCGGGTGGTCAAGGTCCGTAAGTATAGCCGAATCCCGATCGTGAGAGTTCGTTGGAACTTAAGACGTGGACCGGAGTTCACATGGGAACGCGAAGATCAAATGAAGCTCAAGTACCCTCATCTATTCCCACTTGACCAGTCAAATCCTGATGCAACTGGCGAATTTCGGGACGAAATTCCCTTTCAAGTTGGGGATGATGTGGTACCTGGGGAAAATCCACAGTCATCCTGATCCGGATCTAGCACCATGCCGCTTTAGATCACTTATCAAATTTCAGGACGAAATTTCTTTCAAGTTGGGGATGATGTGACAACCCGTATTTTAGAAGCTTGTCTGTGTGTTTTGGTTTAGCTTGCATAGTTGATGTGGTGTTTTGATGTAATTTGTGTATGCTAAATAAATTGTTTGATTAAATGCGAATGATGACGAGTTTGTGTTTTGCATGAATGTTACGAGTTTATATTTGTGTATGTGTTATATTGGATCGCATAATCCTCGAAACCATGTGGGCTTCTTCGAGCCTAAATGTCCTTAAACCCAAACCGAGCCCAAACCGACCCCATATGACATGCGCATATGCATATAGGGGTGCATATCATTCTTTTTCCAAACTTTAGCAAACCCTACTCTCTTCTCTCCCTCAAGATCGACGGCAGTCCTCTTCACTCGATCGGAGCATTCCCTCGGCCCTAGCATCTTCCTCGACATCTTGTAATCTGGTTAGTGTTTGTATTCACCTTTGTTTCCACTAATCACTTTTTCTCGGTTATATGTAAATCGATGTGTATTGGGTATTGTTCTTGGAGTTATATGTTAGAATGACTAATGAAAGTGATTAGGGATAAAATATGTTGATGTTGTGGGCCGATGATGATGTTAAGGAAAATATACCATGCTTAAATATTGTGTTGTCAAACTAGGATTCATGGTGATTGATGTGAGTTTGTAAAGGATTAGGGATCATTTGCTTATGTTGATTATGTAATGAATGTCGTTTTGTGTGATGATGATGATGATGATTATTTGAGTAAAAGTGTTATTGTGATTGTTAATCATAAACAGAATGATTATGTAGGACCAGTTTTGACTCCGAAACGATTGCGAAACGAACGTGAAACGTGCGGAATCCATACACGAACGCGACCTAACACATGTGACGTAATATAAACATGATTCTATTATAAATCTGATATTGTACAGCACCTTGAATCACAATGACAACACTTTCTCTCTCTAGATTCTCTCTCTAGATCTTGAAAGCTCCAAATGTTCTAAATGGCAAAAGTCTCTAATCTATGACATAATCTCCTATTTATAGTCCAAGGCATTTAATGAGATTTCTCATTATTACAATTATGCCACCTTGCCATTTTGACTAGCTATCACTAATATAACGACTCGTTTTCTTCTGTTTCTTGCTACGGCTCGGATTGACGAAGGCTATAGACATAAATGCACTAACAGACTCCCCCTTGGATATTGCCGCAGTCAATCTCGATCATTGAGTCAATCTCGTAGCGTTTTTTTTCTTTTAGTCTTCTTGAACAGAATCCCGGTGGATCTGTCTTCAGCTTCAGCTTCTTCTCCTTTCGGTAGACTCTTTTCTTCATCAGGCTCCCCCTTTAGTCAAGCTTCCGTGCTATAGGGATCGACACCTTGCTTTTTGATTACAAGCTCCCCCTTGCTTTGAGCTCGTCTTCAGACTCCCCCTTGGACTCAGCTTCCGGGATCGTAGTCTGGAATCTCATCTGCAATCACTCAAACATTTATAAGTAACAGCATTTCAAATTTCAGCTATCCAGGAATTATAACCTGGCAATTCAATCTTCTCTAAATCACTTCTCATGAATTTGGCAGTTTCATCGAATCGAATCGAAAACTAGCTCTATAACAATATAAGCATCCAAATCCCTCACAGTTAATCAACCAAGTCCAAACTAATGACCTTGGAGATATCACAAACTGTTTTTGATTTTTTATTTTTAATTCAAGTTTCAATTTAATGAACTTGTTTTATTTTCAGAAACACAATCAGCTTACTTAGATTTTGAAACTCGGCACTCAGACATCGGTTGTCGAAAATAAAGCAGAATCAAAAATCTTTTTGTATTTTCTGAAAATATAAAGCAGTAAAGAAATATGTATAAACATATTTACAGACAATATTTTTGTTTGAGTATGCATTAGAGGATCATATCAGTTTCTGACAAGTCACAAGTACCGTTGAGCTTAATTTCACTTTAAGAATTAAACAATTCACTTAGATTGTCGATATATTGGTCCACTTTAAATTCTCACACAATTTTCAATCTGTCCAGGATACGAATTAAGTGTTTTAGAGACTTAAACTTATACGTGTGTCCCACCTCTTGAATATACTCCCGTATCCAGATCCCAATATTCAGTCTTACAGGTAATTATAACACAAATGATATCTGTAAGGGGTTAATAAATTATGAAGAATCATGAGAGCTCAGGTCAGAACTACCGTTCAGCAGAGAGATCATGACTCAACTTGGGTGTCTCCTCTTTAGAGGATCTTTTTTACAACAGCATTGCTAAGCAATTTTATTGTCTTATCATATATGCTGAGGGTGATGCTATGTTTCAAGCATTTGCGGAAAGTATTATTCGAGGACTAGGTCAGAACTTCCATTCAACAGAAGTCCCGGAATAATACCCCAGATATCACTGAGTATAAAGACCTAGTATATCAGAAAAAGGAATCTTTCAAACAAGATTTCAGGGGTTACCTATATATCCAAGTAGTGTTCCCCACGAAATAAGTAAGTAAAGATTTAGATTTATATCCCGAACAAACCTACTAAATGTGCAAAAACCTATCGGCACATCATCAGTGAGACTATTTATATGCTATATAATCATTACAATTCTTTAGCATACTGTAACTGTCTACTGATGTACTATCATTTCCTCTTTTTACGCAAAAACTCAAATTTTTGAATTTTATCATGTTTTTGACTTTTTCAAAATTTTCAAATGTTTTTGTATTTTCTAACAATATTACTCCCCCTAAAATGCAAAATCATATAAAGAAAATTTGACAACCAACACTGATAGCTCTGTCTCGCCATCCATTTTCTGCTTAAAGTGCTCTGATTTGCAGAAAATATACATACCCCCATGATTTACAACACATTGATATTTACAGTTTGAAAACCGTTTTTCAATCTTGTGAAATTAATCATGTTTGTTCAGCCTTGAGGGTTTCGGCGTATTCAATCAATACATATTTTTGTATTTTTGAATATTTGACACAAATTGAAAACAAACATATTTTTTGTTTTTCAAAATTTTCAATATTGTTTATTTATTTACAGAAAACATATAAACTTCCTGTTTCAACCAACACAGGACCCAGCAGCCTCCTCTCCCCGTTGTGCCAGGCTGCTCCAACCTCCATTCTCACAATCTTTGAATTCCATGAGCACCTGCACAAACAAACTACTCAATTAGTTGAACAATTTAGCCCAGGTCTGTTGAACCTTAGGCATTTCAACACAATAATTTTCATTCAATGCTGGAAATTCTGTATCATTTTTCACAAAAACTTTCTCAATTTTAACTTCAACTTTCTCATCTTTTACCAATTCAACATGTTTCTTAACACTCCATGTTTGACCTTTTGGTGTTCCTCGTTTGTAAAAATGTGAATCTTTTTGAACATTTTGATTTTGAACAACAACTCTTGGTTTCCAAAACTCTTGAGGTTTTGTCATATCAACTGTTGTTTTCCAACTTTGTGTTGTTCTGAATCTGGGTGTGTAAGAATTCCAGGTTTGTTTTGAATCAAACCTGTTCTGGTTTAATTTCCAATTTTGAGTCGAAACAAACTTGTTTGTATTGTACATCCAAGTTTGTTTTGAGTCAAATCTAGTTGACCTTTGTCTCACAGTCTCAGATTTTTGTTTCTCAGCATCAATCTTCTTTTTGTCAACATCCACATGTTTTAGATTAGGAAACTTGCGTGCAAGATTTCCTTTTTGATCACATTTGAAACATGTTCTCATGGACACATCTTTGACCTGTGGTTGTTGCTTTTTCTTTTTAGCAAAGAACTCATCATTAGACTGTCTCATTTTGAGTTCTTTTTCTTCTTCTAAACTGCCTCCTTGAACAAAAGTCATTTTTGTCTGAAAATTCGGCGTCTCATTTTTGTTTCGATTTTGTTTCTTCTTATAACCCAAACCAGCCTTCATGTTCTTCGTTTTGAAACCAGGTTTGTTATACGAACCTTTATGACTCTTGCCAACAAACTTTGAAATCTCAGACTTCTCAATCTCAACCATTTTGAAAACTTTATCAACTTTTTCTGAAATCACATTCTGAATCGGGAATACAACATCTAAGAACAATTTGTCCGATCCAATCATGGTATAAACCAATCCTTTTGAATCATCATTCAAACTTTTCTCGGATTTTGTGTTTTTCAGATATCCATCATGAAGATTTCCTTCATCTTCATCCTGTGATTCAGATTTACCTGTATCAACCGACTCTTCTTTCAAGACACTTTCAATGGCTTTACCTACCACCTCTGAATCATGAGAATCATCAGATTTGGAATAAGTTATGTCAATGTTGTCTGGCAATTGGTCTACCATGTTGAAAGCTTTTTCAACCTTTTCCTCATCATAAAATGCAAATTTTCCCGGTGGTGGAACTTGATGAAACTCTGAGCCAATGCCTTTCTTGTTCTGCTCAGACTCACCATCACCCAGTTTTATATTGAAAATTCGTTCAAGCACATATGACGACACATGGTAACTCTTTAACTTGTTGTTATCCTGTTCTAAATCAGCAATCTGTCGCTTTAACTTAGCAACATCCTCAATATAGGAATTAACAACATCTTGCTTTATAGCATACATTCGTTTAAGCTCTTTGGTTGTTTCAGACAGATAATTCATTCTTGATTGAGCATATTTCATTTCGTCTTTTACTTTATCATATGACTCTTTTGTAATTGGATATGATAATTTCATTGAGTCATATTCCTTTTTCATTTCTTGACAAGCAATTTCTTTTTGTTCACATTCATTTGTCATTTTCAAAACATTCTCTTTCAAAACTTCATTTTCCTTTTCTAATTTGTTACATTTTTCTGAAAGTTTTTCATCATTTTCTTTAAAAACTTTTTCTTTTTCTAGCATTTCTTTGCATTTTTCTTTGAAAATCTTTTCAATTTTTGTGAACTCAAGATCTCTTGTTCTAAATTGCTCATCTTTTTCAGTACAAGCTCTGCATGATTCCATGCATTTCTTGCACTGATCAATCAGTTTCAAGTTTTCAGAATTAGAATTTACCTCAGTGATTGGCACTTCGGTGTTTTCAGCAACCTCTGTCTGCTCATCAACATTCTGCTTTTCTTCAACACCGACTTCATCACCAACATTATCAGCTTCCTCATTCTCATTCTTTTCTTCTTTTTCTTCTTTCTTCACCTCTTCTTCAATCAGCTGTTCTTCAGTAACAGCTTTCTCAACCTCTTCATTCACAACAACGTCTTCACTTTTGATTTCCTTCACAGCTTCAACTTCAACAGTTTCTGCTTTAACCTCTTCAGCAGCTTTCTTCAGATTGTTCACCATTTCTTCAACATTCTTCTTCATTCTCTCCTCATCCCTTTTTCTCAGACACGATAACATAGCATATCTAATCTCCTTTTCAAATCTCTTAGCGTATGTGTCATCTTTCAATACATTTCTATAGTATTCAGCTCTCAACGGGACTTTGAGAAGAACATCATCAAAGATTATGTCTTTCTTGGGAACAACCGGTTCTCCTTCTCTGTTATAATAGCATTCTCTCTTTTTATCCCATCTTTTGCTACCGACAGCCATCTCATACTCCTCCTGCATATCATCCATTCTGTTATAGACCACATTTCTTTCTCTGTAAGTCTTCTCACTTAAAATTTCTTCTCTAGTTTTCTCTTTATTCTCAGCAACAATATTTTCTTCTTTGTTTTCAGCCATGATGTAAACCTTGATATTCACACCTTGTAAATCACAACACAAGAAACAATCAAATAACAACGATTATTTTCAACAAGAATATCAGCCAACTGAAACAGACGAGTATTCGATCGAGTGAGTCAACACAAGTCAACAGTGACAATAATCGCGTGACAACGCTGTCCGTTCGGGTGGGATTGGAGCTGTCTGAACGGATAACTTCTCAATGTATGGTACTAAACGACAAATGTGTTGTCCGTTTTGGGTGACGGCTGATTCTTTGACTTTAATGCAAAATCACATGCAAACTTGAATCAAACCACGTGCAATAACAATCTTCAATTAATGTAGCCGTCAATTAACAAATCAACTTTAATCCAATTTGACCTACAAAATCAAAGTCACATGGGCCGACACCTGTTCTGTTCACGTGATTCTTGGGCTTGCAATTCTGATTATGATTGGGCCGATAATATGATAAGACTCAATTTTATAGGACCTCAAAGTTCACTTAGTCAACAACAACAATTGTTCAAATCGATCTGATTGGACCCTTTATAAATGTGGCCGACAACTTTTAATATGCAATTGTTAAGTGGTGGCTGACAATTAAAATACAATTCAGTTTCACATGCTCTCTTTTAATCAGATGCAACAGTCGACAACCACGTTCAAGCAGAATCAAAAAGTCACAAGATCGGAATCACTGATTTGTTCACATGAGCGGAACCACTAAATGTTGTCTGTATAAGCGAACCACAAGAGCGAACCAGAATGTCCGTATGAGCGAACCTACCAGATGTCACTATGAGCGAACCTACCTGATGTCACTATAAGCGAACCTACTGCAATTATGTCCCTATGAGCGGACCTCTAGAGCGGATCTACAACAATCATGACCTAATAAGCGGACCTAAAAAGCGAACCTCCACTAAATGTCACAATGAGCGGACCCTTTGAAGCGGAACTATCAGAAATTGTCCAAATAAGCGGACCAGATAAGCGGACCAGAATTTTGACGCAAAAACGAACCAAAAATCTTCGATTTCTCCTAAACGGCTAGGAGTTTGGATCTGAAATTTTGTAGGATTGTAATTCAAGTATTTTCGCACAACATACCAAAAAATCAACTGATTCGGACCGTAAAAACCTGTTCAATTTGACGAAAATCAGTGAAAATGTGAAAATATGAAAAAGATGAAGAATTAGATGAAATTCGGATCTGAATCTGATGATTTTCTGCGCGGAAATGTGTGATAGATCAGTGCAATCGAGCTCCTGCTCTGATACCACTTGTAGGACCGGTTTTGACTCCGAAACGATTGCGAAACGAACGTGAAACGTGCGGAATCCGTACACGAACGCGACCTAACACATGTGACGTAATATAAACGTGATTCTATTATAAATCTGATATTGTACAGCACCTTGAATCACAATGACAACACTTTCTCTCTCTAGATTCTCTCTCTAGATCTTGAAAGCTCCAAATGTTCTAAATGGCAAAAGTCTCTAATCTATGACATAATCTCCTATTTATAGTCCAAGGCATTTAATGAGATTTCTCATTATTACAATTATGCCACCTTGCCATTTTGACTAGCTATCACTAATATAACGACTCGTTTTCTTCTGTTTCTTGCTACGGCTCGGATTGACGAAGGCTATAGACATAAATGCACTAACAGATTAGGATTTGAATAAATTAAGAATTGTAACTGTTTGATCTATGATTTGGGAATGGATTCATGTTTACGAAAATCATGGGGGGATTGGTTGACTAGTCTGATCGCACAAGGGATCCCAATCGCACAAGGGATCCCAATCGCACAAGTAGTCTCGGGTCGCACAAGGTTATGGGCTGCATAAATTGTTTGGGCCTTGAAATGTTATTGAATCTGTTGGGCCGTGCAGGGATCGCACAAGTTGTGTGATCGAAAACGGGACCGCACAAGCTGGTTGTTGGGCCGGTTCGGTTGGGCCGGTCCACATCTAAATCGCACAAGTGATCCTAGTCGCACAAGACTAAGCCAATCGCACAAGCCCTTTTGGGCCTACTGTTGTGCGAGTTTGTTGTATTTAAATGGGCCGTATGATCTGGGTTGGATTATATGCTATCTGTTAGTCGTAAGTGAATGAAATATGAAATATGAATCATGTGTACTTGATGCAAATACTAGACTATGTGTGTAGATAAGTAACTTGCATACGAACTGATTGGATATGTACAAATGTTATAGGCTTTGATTAACTTGAACGTGTAATTTGTCTTACCAAGCAAATCTAAGGTGAGTTCACTGCTCTTTTTCAAGCATGCGTCCCGGGGAGGGACATCGGGTAACGTTCCGGGGAGGAATGTCGGGTAATGGGGTTTGGCTGGAATATTAAACATGGGATGTTGGTTAATACACTCATATATATCATTAAGTCCCATCATATACTGAATTGGTTGCCGGGGAGGCAATGGGGTTATTAGCTGATAATGCTACTTGGTTTGGCACCCTCACACCATATCGGGGAGGACAGTCGTGAACTAATTACCTTAACCACTTGACCAATGTTTGATAGAGCATTGGGGAAGGGCAAATAATCTGGAGCCATATGCAGTAATCGAGTTATTAACAACATCAAAATCTTTGTAACTTTTTAAACTCATATCTGGTAACTAAACCCGTTAACAAACTTTGAACTCACCAACGTCGTCTAATACACTTGTCTGCATGCTTGTAGGTCGTTAGATTCATGGTTTTGGGACTTGCTATCTGGGAGTGCTGGAGTGGTCATGGGTCGAGTCTCTTGGATACATGTTCTTTGGTTTCGTACACTTGTTTTGAAACAGTTGAATAACGATTTACATTATGCTTCCGCTGACGTTTTGATTTAAATTATGATTTGAAACTATGTTACGAAATAAATAGGATCTTTTATTTAATATATTGTTATAGTTCAACATGATTAGTGGCTGGATCCTGGTACGTCACACGTCCTGCGGTGTTCCCGTATGTGGTATTTTGGGGGTGTGACAGTATCTTAATGCCTAGTTCCGCTCTCTATTTGGATTTTACAAAACTCCCGCTGAAATCTCGATGGGCTCCAATGACTCGATTCGCGTGGTAGCCAAAGGATGAGTGTCGTTCACCGCGTTGCGGTGAGAGAGCACAGTCTACAAGGCCAAAGCGTGTACTCGGAGTCACTGTGGATAGTCGAATCACTTTGGGTAGTCGATGCCTAACACCCAAGGTACTCTGTTTCGATTCTGAGCCCGCAATCACTGATTTTATGAGTTATCGATTTTATGTGTCTTATGTGTTTATATGTTTACATGTTTCGATTATGGAGAATTACTCGCTTTTCGCTCACCGCTTCACCAAATGCGCACAACTCACACAACACTTTTAGCTCAAAACGCTAACAAATCGCAGAACAAACTGTGAACTCTTGTACGCTACTCGCACTCGAAATTCTCGAACGCGCTTCACGGAACTTGAAAGATAGGTGAATACATGCAAAATATATGCTTACGTGGATTATGTGCTCCTATGTGCTTATGTGCTTACGTGCTTATGTGCCTACGTGACTATGTGACTATGTGATTGGATGTGTTCCTGTGCTTTATCTAATAATAATAATAATAATAAGTATGTCGGTTAAACAACATATGACGGGATACGATTGTGTCATCTAAATCATACGGGGATGTCCGCTGTAGATCGTCTGTCGAATCTAAAGTCATACCTCAGATCGTCAGTGAGATCAACGAGGTCAGCAGCAAATCGTCTGTTGAATCTAAAAGCGACGCGACTAAATCCCCTTTCAGCTTTAAGCAAGTCAAGGCCTGCGGTCCTAAAGACTTCACTGGTGAAGTTGGACCCAGTGCTATGTTCCAGTGGTTTGACTCTATTGATGTCACTCTTCGTCAAAGCGGATGCCCAGACAACCTCCGCACTGTTAATGCTACTGGAGTTTTTCAGTCCAGGGCTCTGCACTGGTGGACTGCGGAGCGCAACAGGCGCGGTAACGACGCAGCCTATGGACTCTCTTGGGAGGAACTGAAGGAAGTCATGATGAAAGAATTATGTCCCCCAAATGAACTCCAGAAGCTGGAAAACGAGTTTTGGGGTATCAAGCAAGAAGGAGGTGACAATGCTGGTCTCGCCGCTCGCTACAAACAGCTCAGTATCATATGTCCTGGTCAAGTGTCAACTCCAGACATCACAATCAAGAAGTACATTCGCGCTCTTCCCGATTGTGTTGCCAATTTTGTTCAAGCAGCGAAACCTGCTACCATTGAGGAAACCTTCCAACTCGCAGCTGAGATCAATGACAAGCGAGTTTTGGCTGGTTATTTCAAGACCTCAGCCAAGAATCTCCATCAAGCAACCGCTACTCCCGCTACTGAAACCGCAGCACCTCAAGTTTTGAAGTCTTCCCACCAGAATTGCAAGCGTAAGGGTAACAACAACAAGAACTGTGCTGCGACCGCCGCTCCCCTCAACGCTATACCTGTCTAACCCAACCAGAACCAGAACCAGAACCAGAACTGACACGTTGCCGCACCTGTGACCAACGCACTGCCTGCTAAGCGTGCTGATGTATAAGAATTTATACATCTTTTAAACGTCAAATACGCCCCGTTTATGCAAAAACTCTTTGTATTTTCGTTGATTTTGGTACTCATTTGAGTTGTTTGTGAAAATACAGGTCTGGGCTTCGGCCCGGTGTTGAAACGGAGGCTTTTGCAGCAAAATAGAGCGAAAATGATGCAATTCAGCAAACCGCTAGATATGGCACTACCGTTCCATACACACGCACGACCGTGCGAGGCCTTCCAACATCGGCACTCTCAGCCAGCACTAGCATCCAGCACCACTACCATCGAAATCAGGGGACGCACGACAGTGCTAACCACTGGCATGACTGTGCCAGGTCAAAATCATCCCAGATCAGCTCGTTTCCGAGATCGGTTCAGTCGTTATCGAGCACTATCGGCACGCACGACCACGCCGTGGCCCGGCACGGTCGTGCGACCTCGGGAACTTTTGAGCGCGGTTTTTCCCAAAATGGTAGCAAACTTGGTCAACATACGAAAAAGTGGCTCTGACACTTGCCAAGCACGACCGTGCCAAAAGGTGGCATGGTAGTACCAAACGCCCAGAGTTTAAATACGAGTTTCTAGCTCATTTGCAAAGGAGTTGGAGCATTTTGGTGAACTTTTCTCTCAAGAATCTGGTCTTGGAAGCTTGTTGGAGCCAAGAGGGAGCCTTGAAGAGGACTTAATCACTTGAAGATCTACTCAAACACTATTTTAATCTTGTCTTTAACTTGGTTAGCTTACTACATTATGAACAATTTATGTTTATTTGCACTTGATTTGGTAGTCATGAAACTAGGAATGGTGATTGCTAATGTGATATGAATAATGATTTGATCATGTGTATGAATTCTTGCATCTAGATTTGGAAAGATCAAAAGTATGTTTATATGAATTCTATAGTTTGTGTTCATGTTAGTTTGATGATTTAGGGCAAAGTTGTTAGCTAGCATGACCATGCTTGTGGTTCATATCAAGAACATGATGATAGTGCCAACTACTTGAAACCAAGCTAGGGTGACTAGTGTGTTGTTCATATTAGTTTTCCCTAATTTGTAGAGTTAGGAGTTTTGATAAACAAATAACTCATGATTAAAGGTTAACATCAACTTAGCAAGTGAGCTTAAAGAATAATTTTTAGGTGATTAGAATGTTAATTCATTTTAAGTTTTCCTAGGAATTATATGACTAGGAAGCCTTGATTGGGGACTTAGTTAAAATTAGAGCTTGCATCATCACTAGTCCTTCCTCTTTGTTGTCACATGTTTGTTAGTGGAAACTTAGTTTAGGCAACATTTCTTAGATATTGTTCTTTTCTATAATTTTTAGTAGTTTATTTAATTGCATGTTAAGTTAGGAAAAATCGACCCAATCATTTGAAAAGGCTTTAAAGTAGCAAAAGTTTAGTATCGAGACACCGCATCCACGGATTGATATCGGGTTCTTGCCGATTAGCTATATTGCCACCCGACGGGTACACTTACCCTTTTGTGTGTGTAGTTAGTTCCTAGGTGAAAAAGCATTTTTAAAACTAAATTTGTGTGAAGAAAAACTCAATTAAAAATATATTTAATTCACGCACATAAAGTTTTTGGCGCCGTTTCCGGGGATGCGGTCTTCTTGAGAACGGTTCAAGTTACTTATTTAGCCACTTGTGAAAATTGTATAAAGTTTTTGTCTACTTGTTTTATTTGCCTTTGCTTGATTATTTGAAAAAAAAATGATTATTTGCTAGTTGTTTTTGTTTTTGTATATATATATATATATATATATATAGTGCATTGTGCTCCTCCTTATTCCCTACAGGTCGTGCATGTCCTCAACCCCCGCTGCTGATATCGTTGAGCCTTCATCGGAGCCGGAGCGCGATCTTCACCGGAGACTGCAAGAGCGGTTTCGCGTGGTAGCCGAGGCGATCGAAGTAGACGCGGGAGGAGACGACACATTCTACGAGGTTCAAGTAGATATGGCGGATGGTGAGGAGACGAGGATCTTGAATGAAATAGGAAAACCGTCACTCGATGGTTTACCTGCGAGCATCAATGCACCACCAATCGAAAATAGTAACTTCGAGATCAAGGCTGGCACCATATCGATGTTGCAGAATGCGGTGCAGTTTTATGGCAAGGATCACGAGGATCCTAGTGTTCACATCGCGGGGTTTCTAGAAGTTTGTGCCACGTTTATGATTCGTGATGCATCACCGGATGCTATCTGCCTTCGGCTCTTTCTGTTTTCTTTACGGGATGGAGCCAAGGAGTGGATTCTTTCGCTTCCAGCTGGATCTATCACTACATGGAATCAATTAGCTGAGAAGTTCCTTCAGAAATATTTCCCTCCAGAGAAAACTGTTCGGTTGAGAACCAAGATTCTGAACTTTCGTCAGGACGAGGACGAGTCCCTTTACGAGGCATGGGAGCGTTTTAAAGAGGTTATGAGAAAGGTCCCACATCACAGGTTGCCCAAGTGGCAACAATGTCAGATCTTCTACCATGGTTTGGACAGCCAGGGACAGATGATGGTTGATACATACTCGGGTGGAGACATCGGCATGAAAAATGCCACTGAGGCATTCGAGATTCTGGAAAAATGTGCCGCGAAAAATCGGACACAACAGCCACCAAGAGGTAAGAGTTCTCAGCAGGGAGTTCATCATGTGGACGACTACACAGCCATGACAGCACATATGGATGCCTTATCTTCGAAATTTGATCGAGTGATGGAAATGCACTCGATAGGTTCTCCGAGTGGGGGATTATATCATGTAGGCGATTTTTAGACGGGAGAGATGTCACATGAGCATGTTGATTTCATGGGAAACCAATACCGTCCTCAGAATAATCCCTACAGCAATACTTATAATCCAGGATGGAAGAATCACCCAAATTTCAGCTAGAAGCCTGACGCTTCTAACCAGCATCCGCCCGAATTTGCTCCACGTCCCACAGCTCCAGCTCATGGAGCATATGGTCCACCTCGACCTCAGCAGGCGCCTCCCTCTAGCGATCCTAGTGTGTATGATATTCTTAGTCAGACCTTAGCCGGTCAAAACACTCAAAAGGCCGAGAAAGAGAAGCGGTTTAGAGAGTATGATGGTCGTTTCACGAGGCACGAGAGTGAGTTGAGAAGCCAAAAGGCTTCCATGCAAACCATCGAGAACCAAGTTGGCCAGATTGCCAAGATGTTGTCTGAGAGACAATAGGGGGGGGGGGCATTCTGAGCAACACAGAGCCTAATCCAAATGCTACTGCAAATGCCATCACGTTGAGAAGCGGCAAGACCGCTCAACCCATCCCTCCGGCTGTTCCAGCAAAGCCAGTTGATGATGAGATAGTTGAGGAGATTGAGACTGAGTCTCCGGGTGAGGTGCAACAGAGGCGAGTCCCAGCAAGTACCGCATGACCCAAGGAGCCAGTGAGAGAGTATGTCCCTCCCATTCCATACCCGGTGAGGTTGAAGAAGCAGAAAATGGAAGAACACTATGGTAAATTCCTATAGCTTTTTAAGCAACTTCATATAAATTTACTATTTGTCGAGGCACTTGCTCAAATGCCTAAGTATGCCAAGTTTTTGAAGGATATCTTATCCAACAAAAAGAAACTTGAGGAGCTTTCGCAGGTGACCTTGAATGAGGAGTGTTCAGCGGTTCTTCAGATTAAACTACCTAAGAAGATGAATGATCCTGGGAGTTTCACTATCCCTTGTTTGATTGGTAGTTTGTCAGTCAGCAATGCATTAGCTGATCTTGGAGCTAGCATAAACCTCATGCCATATGCGGTTTTTGCTAAGCTAGACTTGGGAGAGCCCAAGCCGACCCGTATGAGCATTCAGCTAGCCGTCCGTTCAGTGAAGTATCCTTGAGGCATAGTTGAGAATATGCTGGTGAAAATCGACAAGTTTGTCTTTCCTGTCGATTTTGTGATTCTAGACATGGATGAGGACAAAAATGTTCCACTTTGTCACACCCCGAATTTCCACGTGTCAACGGTGGGCCCGGTGGGGAGTATCGTGACGTAGTTGATGTCATCATAGTCAAACAACACAATATATAAATGCACAGCGGAAGCAAAAGATAAACATATTACATTCCGAATATAAAGTAATATCAAGTATTACAACGGAAAGTAAAGGATCCACAGGTGGATTAAATATACATAATCATTTTTCAACAGACTTTAGACGCCTAGAACTTGCAAGATTCCTTATTAGCACCCTGAGCTTCCAGCCAATTACGTTCAGTACCTGTCACTTAATCTTTTTGGAAAATACGTCAGTTTTCACTGGTAAATACAATTAACTGACTCATTTTGAAAAGAGTTTAAGAAAATTGATTTGAATGCACGTGGCACAAAATATCTTTTATAATTTGATTAAAATGCACAAGGCAAAATTAATCTTTTATACTTGGGATAATTATTTAAAATATATAATCTTGTGAATGAATTACATGTTACTTTTGCGTTCAGTAGCCCGGATCGTGTCCGGGTTAAAGATCAATAGACACACCACAAGTATAGGCCCACATGGAAGTGAGATACCGTTTCCCTTAAGCAACTGTCAGGTGTATGCCTACACCCCGTGCATAAGCCGTGGCCATTTTATAATACAATGATGTCAAGGATATCCGGGACATGGTCATTAACCCCCCAAAGGCTTTAAGTAAACAAAACTATTTAAACGGGCCGATCAAATTATTCAACTACCCACCAAACGATGGAGATTTAATGCCCGATCAAGCGGTATTTTATATACCGTACCCCAAGCCCGTATAGGGAAAATAAGTTAAAAGTATTTACCTGAGCTAGCTCCTGTTTTAAATAGCAAGAATTTAATAACTCAGCCGTATTCACTTAAGTAAGCGTAGGTACCATTTACCGGAAGACTCTAGTCTGGAATGATGGTATAAATAACCAGTTAGAATGCTAACGGGTCTTTAATTAAGCCTAGGCTTAGACCGGTTAGTCTTACAGAAAGATACGGTTCAAACGCATGATTAAGCGAAGACCGGAATAGAATGTGTTTTAGACCCGACAAGTTTGAAGACTTGTATAATATGAGTAATCTAAACACCTTCTGGATTTTGAGATAAAACCGTTGAGGTTTGACCCGTTTAGGCTAGTTTATGTAAACTAGTTACATAAACCGAACCGAACGCGTAATAAGCGTAACGGGTATTCATATGAGCCATTTACAGGTTTCCTAAGTTAATATGCTTCATATATGTTGTGAAATCAGTAAGATGTCTTTTATTATGCCCGAAACGAATTTAAACACAAACTATGCCCCGTAGGGGTAGTTTGGTCATTTAAAAGTTTATAAAAGAGTTTAAGTGTTTGCTCGAGTTACAGGTCTGATGTAAACAGCAAACATACTCAATTTAATAAGTTATATCAGTAGGCTAAAGTATATAAGTGAAATTTATCAATTATAACCAAACTATGCCCCGTAGGGGTATTTTGGTAATTTCACATAAGCCGAAAAGCTCAAAACTGAAGTCTGAGTTTATCAACCTTTGCTTACTGTTAAAACATTATAATTTGCCTCAAATATCAGTAGGTATCAACCCTTGTATGTTTAAAATAGTTTTAGTACATACTATGCGTTAAAAACGCTTAAAAAGGCGATTAGAGGCCATTTCCGGGTTTGATACATAAATCTGATATTTTTATATTTCCAGAAGGCTTAAAATAATTTATTTATCATATGTAATCAGTAGCAAAAGGTTTGGAGTCAATTAGATATGTAAAACTCATTTTATGGCCCGTAAGGGCAAAACCGACAATTACCGGATTAAGCCTACGACTATAAGTTATGCTCAGCCTAAAATTAATTAAAAATCTTCAAAAATCCCAAAATAATATATTACATCAGTGGGTAAAGAGTTTAGTATCAAAATGTATGTTTAAATAGGCTATACGCTAAATACGTCGTTTAATTAACATGAAGCTTTCAATTTACGCTAATGAGCATAACTCTCAAACTACACCTCAAACTGATGTCAAACTTTGGGTACAAGTTTATATATCAGTGACTAAGGTTTTTACTCTTTTACATTTCCAAAAATCACGTTTTATGGTGAAAAGGGCATAATGGTCAACATATGGGCAATTAACGGAATCATGCGTATAAATTGGTTAACTAATGAACCATGGTGTATAATCACAGAGGATTATACTAGCATGTAACCTGGTCCAAATAGAGCTCTAAGGTATTTCTAAATCATACCAAAACGGGTCAGAACTGAAGTCAAAGCAAAAGTCAAAGCTTTGCGACTTTCGGTTCCGAACCGGTTCTAAACAGTAAATTGTCGGGTTGAACATGTTTAGACATGTTCTTACACTAATTACCAAGTTATATTAATGATCAAACAGGTTGTATGTGTTCTACATTGCTAATTATGCATAAATTAGAAATTAATTATCCTGTTGACTTTTTAATAACAAGTTTGACCCGACATTTGACCTAGTTAGAGTGGGAATCAGAGGGTGCCCTTTTAAGGGTTTAATGCCCACATAATATAACAAAATTTGCATCGTTAAAATTTTACCGAGCCTCGTGTTGACTGCGTTGACCACGTTTAACCGATGTTGACCAGGTTTGACCGAACCCAAAACTGAACCGAGGCACTAAAATGACCCAAAACTTCCCCTTGACCAGTTTTGACCACGTTTGACATGTTGACCATGTTGAGCCGAGCCCGAGAGCGTCCCGAACTTAAATTTTTCACCCGAGTCGAAAGTGGTTCGATGGACTCTACGGGTCACTAGGAGCCCAAAAATATATTTTTCGTCGAAAACTGACGGCTGGAACTCGCCAGAACCATGTCAGAAGTCGGGCCCGAGAGCGTCCCGAACTTAAATTTTTCACCCGAGTCGAAAGTGGTTCGATGTACTCTACAGGTCACTAGGAGCCCAAAAATATATTTTTCGTCGAAAACGGACGGCTGGAACTCGCCAGAACCATGTCAGAAGTCGAAATTTCGCCGGAGAATAGAATTTCTTGAAAATGTGCAGAAATGCTCCTAAAGTCCCGATCTAAGCATCTGCAAAGTCAAAAGTTCAAAACGGACTCGCCGGAATTTGACCGGAAGGTCGCCGGAGTTGCCATAGAGCTCAAACCACTAAGAATTAGCTAAAACTGACCTCACCACGCGATCCGGAACGTCGGATATAGTCGAAAAAGTGTACTCTTGGCCGGAAAACGGCCGCCGGAAAAGTCGCCGGAAAAATCGTCGGTCGCCGGAACTCCGCCGGAATTCTCGCCGGACTTGTTTCTAGAGAGAGAGAGTAGAGAGAATTATGAAGGTTAGAGAGAGAAAGTGTAGGTGGTAATGATGGATTTTTTTGGGTTGAAATCCTTTATATAGTGGGGGTTTTGTGGGCTTGGGCCCAAGGCCTACAAGCCCGTTTCTAGCATTTTTGAAAGGCCCGATCTCGTCTTTGAAGCCCGTCTTCGCACCCGAACATCATGGAAGCATCATAGAGCATAATTTTTAATACTAAAATACGTAAATTAGGATCGGTAGTCGATGATTACGTGTTCGTTCGTCGGTTGCGTAAAAATCGTGAAAAATTAAATCGTTGACGTTTTTAACCCCTCGTATACGAATATTTCCATATATTTCTCATACCTTAACGAAACCTTGTGAAATTTTTATCACACATTCTCGTGAGTATAATTAATCATTACAAAGCTTCGGGTTTGCTAAAAGGTCACTCAGAGGTATACCTTTAAACATGTTGACACATTTAACCCCTGTAGTTTGTAATTCCTCACTTTCTTTCACAATTGGCTTCGTATGATCCATGATTTATTCGGTTGAGGTTATGAACATCATGTAGGGTTACTGTAAAGTATATTTATCCCTTGTTGACATTTTGAACCCTTATATTCACATACTTTCCATGTTTGTCAACTTTAGTCCCTCTAAATATAATTTCACACGTTCAAGCTTATGACACGTGTCAATACATTATGGACGTGAATTTTTCGAGGTGTTACACACTTATCTTAGGTCGCCCATTCCTAGCCACTGCGAGAGCCTTGATTAATGTCTGCACCGGTAGACTTACTCCTAGGGTTGATGATGAGGAGGTTACCTTTGACATTGGGAAATCCATGCAACACTCACAAAGTCAGGATGATACACTCTACTTCATTGAGACTATCGAAACATATGTGAGTGATCATCTTCGTGATACATTTGAGGAGGATGTTGTGGACACACAGCTGCTAGGAGGGGAGGACTTTAGTTCACCTAGGGTGGACTGATTAGTCGAGGAGGTGACCTGTCTGATAGGTGATGCGTCTCCCCCACCCGAGGTTTTTGAGGTTGTGGTTTGCGTTGCTGAGCCTAAAGCACGCCCTTCTTTTGAGGATCCACCTTCGGTTGAGCTTAAGGAGCTTCCAGATCATTTGGAGTATGCTTTCTTGGAGGGTGAGACTCATCTGCCCATTATCATTTCTGCCAAATTATCAAAAGAAGAGATGGATCGACTGCTTGAAGTCCTGAAGCAGCACAAGAAGGTGATTGCTTGGAAGATTATGGATATAAAAGGGATCAATCCATCCTTTTGTACCCATAAGATCTTGATGGAGGAGGACTTTAAACCTGTGGTACAGCATCAGAGGCGCTTGAACCATAACATGCAGGAGGTTGTGAAGAAAGAGGTCATCAAACTACTTGATGCAAGTTTGATATATTCGATTTCTGATTCACCATGGGTTAGCCCTGTACAGGTAGTCCCGAAGAAAGGAGGCATGACAATGGTGACTAATGAGAAAAACGAGTTGATTCCTACTCGTACTGTCATCGGATGGAGAGTTTGCATTGACTACCGCAAACTCAATGATGCCACGAGGAAGGATCACTTCCCACTTCCTTTCGTTGATCAGATGTTGGAGAGGTTATCAGGCAGGATGTACTACTGCTTCCTTGATGGTTTTTCAGGTTATTTTCAGATTCCCATCTCTCTTGAGGGTCAGGAGAAGACGACATTCACATGTCCCTATGGCACATTCGCCTACCGGCGGATGCCCTTTGGACTGTGCAATGCCCCGGCCACATTTCAGAGGTGTATGGTGGCCATTTTTCATGACATGATCGAGAACTCCATGGAGGTTTTCATGGATGATTTTTCTGTGTTTGGAAGTTCTTTTGATCAGTGTCTCGGGAATCTGAAAAAGATGTTGGCTAGATGTGAAGAAGCCAACCTTGTGTTGAACTGGGAAAAATGCCACTTCATGGTGAAGGAGGGCATTGTGCTTGGGCACAAGATTTCACAGGCGGGGCTCGAGGTTGACAGAGCCAAAGCTCCCGCCTCCCACATCAGTGAAATCTATTAGGAGTTTTCTAGGTCATGCAGGGTTTGACCGGCGATTCATAAAGGACTTTTCCAAAATTGCTCGTCCCATGACTCAACTCCTCGAGAAGGATGCCCAGTTTGTTTTCTCCGATGAATGTCTTCGGGCTTTTGAGTTGTTGAAGGAGAAGTTGGTGAATGCCCCCAATCATGGTCGCTCCCGACTGGGAGCTACCATTTGAGTTGATGTGTGATGTGAGTGACTTCGCAGTTGGGGCTGTCTTGGGTCAAAGGAAAGATAAACATTTTCACCCGATTTACTATGCGAGCATGACCTTGAATTACGCTCAGGAGCACTACACCACGATAGAGAAAGAACTCCTAGCTGTGGTCTTTGCCTTCGATAAGTTTCGGTCATATCTTGTCCTTTCAAAGACCATTGTGTACATGGATCATGCAGCCCTTCGGTATCTTTTTAGCAAGTAGGATGCTAAACCGAGACTGATACGTTGGATTTTGTTGCTGCAGGAGTTTGATATTGAAATCCGTGATAAAAAAGGGGCTGAGAATTTGGCAGCCAATCATTTGTCTCGACTTGAGCATTCCGAGGGAAAGGAAACTCATAGGCCTAACATCAATGACAATTTCCCCCACGAGTTCCTCATAAGGATCCTGGTACGTCACACGTCCCGCGGTGTTCCCGTATGCGGTATTTTGGGGGTGTGACAGTATCTTAATGCCTAGTTCCGCTCTCTATTTGGATTTTACAAAATTCCCGCCGAAATCTCGATGGGCTCCAATGACTCGATTCGCGTGGTTGCCAAAGGATGAGTGTCGTTCACCGCGTTGCGGTGACAGAGCACAGTCTACAAGGCCAAAGCGTGTACTCGGAGTCGCTGTGGATAGTCGAATCACTTTGGGTAGTCGATGCCTAACAACCAAGGTACTCTGTTTTGATTATGAGCCCGCAATCGCTGATTTTATGAGTTATCGATTTTATGTGTCTTATGTGTTTATATGTTTACATGTTTCGATTATGGAGAATTACTCGCTTTTCGCTCACCGCTTCACCAAATGCGCACAACTCACACAACCCTTTTAGCTCAAAACGCTAACAAATCGAAGAACAAACTGTGAACTCTCGTACGCTACTCGCACTCGCAATTCTCGAACGCGCTTCACGGAACTTGAAAGATAGGTGAATACATGCAAAATATATGCTTACGTGGATTATGTGCTCCTATGTGCTTATGTGCTTACGTGCTTATGTGCCTACGTGACTATGTGACTATGTGATTAGACGTGTTCCTGTGCTTTATCTAATAATAATAATAATAATAATAAGTATGTCGGTTAAACACCATATGACGGGATTCGATTGTGTCGTCTAAATCATACCTGGATGTCCGCTGCAGATCGTCTGTCGAATCTAAAGTCATACCTCAGATCGTCAGTGAGATCAACGAGGTCAGCAGCAAATCGTCTGTTGAATCTAAAAGCAACGCGACTAAATCCCCTTTCAGCTTTAAGCAAGTCAAGGCCTGCGGTCCTAAAGACTTCACTGGTGAAGATGGACCCAGTGCTATGTTCCAGTGGTTTGACTCGATTGAAGTCACTCTTCGTCAAAGCGGATGCCCAGACAACCTCCGCACTGTTAATGCTACTGGAGTTTTTCAGTCCAGGGCTCTGGACTGGTGGACTGCGAAACGCAACAGGCGCGGTAACGATGCAGCCTATGGACTCTCTTGGGAGGAACTGAAGGAAGTCATGATGAAAGAATTATGTCCCCCAAATGAACTCCAGAAGCTGGAAAACGAGTTTTGGGGTATCAAGCAAGAAGGAGGTGACAATGCTGGTCTCACCGCTCGCTTCAAACAGCTCAGTATCATCTGTCCTGGTCAAGTGTCAACTCCAGACATCAAAATCAAGAAGAACATTCGCGCTCTTCCCGATTGTGTTGCCGATTTTGTTCAAGCAGCGAAACCTGGTACCATTGAGGAAACCTTCCAACTCGCAGCTGAGATCAATGACAAGTGAGTTTTGGCTGGTTATTTCAAGACCTCAGCCAAGAATCTCCATCAAGCAACCGCTACTCCCGCTACTGAAACCGCAGCACCTCAAGTTTTGAAGTCTTCCCGCCAGAATTGCAAGCGTAAGGGTAACAACAACAAGAACTGTGCTGCGACCACCGCTCCCCTCAACGCTATACCCGTCCAACCCAACCAGAACCAGAACCGACAAATTGCCGCACCTGTGACCAACGCACTGCCTGCTAAGCGTGCTGATGTATAAGAATTTATACATCTTTTAAACATCAAATACGCCCCGTTTATGCAAAAACTCTTTGTATTTTCATTGATTTTGGTACTCATTTGAGTTGTTTGTGAAAATACAGGTCTGGGCTTCGGCCCGGTGTTGAAACGGAGGCTTTTGCAGCAAAATAGAGCGAAAATGATGCAATTCAGCAAACTGCCAGATATGGCACTACCCTTCCATACACACGCACGACCGTGCGAGGCAGAACCAGAACCAGAACCGACAAGTTGCCGCACCTGTGACCAACGCACTGCCTGCTAAGCGTGCTGATGTATAAGTATTTATACATCTTTTAAACATCAAATACGCCCCGTTTATGCAAAAACTCTTTGTATTTTCATTGATTTTGGTACTCATTTGAGTTGTTTGTGAAAATACAGGTCTGGGCTTCGGCCCGGTGTTGAAACGGAGGCTTTTGCAGCAAAATAGAGCGAAAATGATGCAATTCAGCAAACTGCCAGATATGGCACTACCCTTCCATACACACGCACGACCGTGCGAGGCCTTCCAACATCGACACTCACAGCCAGCACTAGCATCCAACACCACTACCATCGAAATCAGGGGACGCACGACAGTGCTAACCACTGGCACGACTGTGCCAGGTCAAAATCATCCCCAGATCAGCTCGTTTCCGAGATCGGTTCAGTCATTATCGAGCACTATCGGCACGCACGACCACGCCGTGGCCCGGCACGGTCGTGCGACCTCGGGAATTTTTTAGCGCGGTTTTTCCCAAAATGGTAGCAAACTTGGTCAACATACGAAAACTTGGCTCTGACACTTGCTAAGCACGACCGTTCCAAAAGGTGGCATGGTAGTGCCAAACGCCCAGAGTTTAAATACGAGTTTCTAGCTCATTTGCAAAGGAGTTGGAGCATTTTGGTGAACTTTTCTCTCAAGAATCTGGTCTTGGAAGCTTGTTGGAGCCAAGAGGGAGCCTTGAAGATGACTTAATCACTTGAAGATCTACTCAAACACTATTTTAATCTTGTCTTTAACTTGGTTAGCTTACTACATTATGAACAATTTATGTTTATTTGCACTTGATTTGGTAGTCATGAGCCTTATGGGCTAAACATTTGTGTTGTCTAAACTTTGTTGAAGCTAATGAATATGTGATAACATGGAAGTAGATGTGATGATTGTTCTTGTTAATCTTCAACGTTGACACTTAATCTTGTTCTTGGAGTTCATGTGCATGCTTAAAGTTCTTGTTCTTGAATGTTTGCTCATAAGTATTTACATGCTGTGTTGGAAAGCCCATGTAAAGATTATGATTATTGAATCCTGTTAACTTGTTAGTATGATTCATAGCATGAAACTAGGAATGGTGATTGCTAATGTGATATGAATAATGATTTGATCATGTGTATGAATTCTTGCATCTAGATTTGGAAAGATCAAAAGTATGTTTATATGAATTCTATAGTTTGTGTTCTTGTTAGTTTGATGATTTAGGGCAAAGTTGTTAGCTAGCATGACCATGCTTGTGGTTCATATCAAGAACATGATGATAGTGCCAACTACTTGAAACCAAGCTAGGGTGACTAGTGTGTTGTTCATATTAGTTTTCCCTAATTTGTAGAGTTAGGAGTTTTGATAAACAAATAACTCATGATTAAAGGTTAACATCAACTTAGCAAGTGAGCTTAAAGAATAATTTTTAGGTGATTAGAATGTTAATTCATTTTAAGTTTTCCTAAGAATAATATGACTAGGAAGCCTTGATTGGGGACTTAGTTAAAATTAGAGCTTGCATCATCAATAGTCCTTCCTCTTTGTTGTCACATGTTTGTTAGTGGAAACTTAGTTTAGGCAACCTTTCTTAGATATTGTTCTTTTCTATAATTTTTAGTAGTTTATTTAATTGCATGTTAAGTTAGGAAAAATCGACCCAATCATTTGAAAAGGCTTTAAAGTAGCAAAAGTTTAGTATCGAGACACCGCATCCTCGGATTGATATCCGGTTCTTGCCGATTAGCTATATTACCACCCGACGGGTACACTTGCCCTTTTGTGTGTGTAGTTAGTTCCTAGGTGAAAAAACCATTTTTAAAACTAAATTTGTAGAAGAAAAACTCAATTAAAAATATATTTAATTCACGCACATAAAGTTTTTGGCGCCGTTGCCGGGGATGCGGTCTTCTAGAGAACGGTTCAAGTTACTTATTTAGCCACTTGTGAAAATTGTATAAAGTTTTTGTCTACTTGTTTTATTTGCCTTTGCTTGATTATTTGAAAAAAAAATGATTATTTGCTAGTTGTTTTTGTTTTTGTATATATATATATATATATAGTGCATTGTGCTCCTCCTTATTCCCTACAGGTCGTGCATGTCCTCAACCCCCGCTTCTGATATCGTTGAGCCTTTATCGGAGCCGGAGCGCGATCTTCACCGGAGACTGCAAGAGCGGTTTCGCGTGGTAGCCGAGGCGATCGAGGTAGACGCAGGAGGAGACGACACATTCTACGAGGTTCAAGTAGATATGGCGGATGGTGAGGAGACGAGGATCTTGAATGAAATAGGAAAACCGTCACTCGATGGTTTACCTGCGAGCATCAATGCACCACCAATCGATAATAATAACTTCGAGATCAAGGCTGGCACCATATCGATGTTGCAGAATGCGGTGCAGTTATATGGCAAGGATCACGAGGATCCTAGTGTTCACATCGCGGGGTTTCTAGAAGTTTGTGCCACATTTATGATTCGTGATGCATCACCGGATGCTATCTGCCTTCGGCTCTTTCTGTTTTCTTTACGGGATGGAGCCAAGGAGTGGCTTCTTTCGCTTCCAGCTGGATCTATCACTACACGGAATCAATTAGCTGAGAAGTTCCTTCAGAAATATTTCCCTCCAGAGAAAACTATTCGGTTGAGAACCAAGATTCTGAACTTTCGTCAGGACGAGGACGAGTCCCTTTACGAGGCATGGGAGCGTTTTAAAGAGGTTATGAGAAAGGTCCCACATCACAGGTTGCCCAAGTGGCAACAATGTCAGATCTTCTACCATGGTTTGGACAGTCAGGGACAGATGATGGTTGATACATACTCGGGTGGAGACATCGACACGAAAAATGCCGCTTAGGCATTCGAGATTCTCGAAAAATGTGCCGCGAAAAATCGGACACAACAGCCACCAAGAGGCAAGAGTTCTCAGCAGGGAGTTCATCATGTGGACGACTACACAGCCATGACAGCACGTATGGATGCCTTATCTTCGAAATTTGATAGAGTGATGGAAATGCACTCGATAGGTTCTTCGAGTGGGGGATCATATCATGTAGGCGATTTTCAGACGGGAGAGATGTCACATGAGCATGTTGATTTCATGGGAAACCAATACCGTCCTCAGAATAATCCCTACAGCACTACTTATAATCCGGGGTGGAAGAATCACCCAAATTTCAGTTGGAAGCCTGACGCTTCTAACCAGCATCCGCCCGAATTTGCTCCACGTCCCACAGCTCCAGCTCATGGAGCATATGGTCCACCTCGACCTCAGCAGGCGCCTCCCTCTAGCGAGCCTAGTGTGCATGATATGCTTAGTTAGACCTTAGCCGGTCAAAACACTCAAAAGGCCGAGAATGAGAAGCGGTTTAGAGAGTATGATGGTCGTTTCACGAGGCACGAGAGTGAGTTGAGAAGCCAAAAGGCTTCCATGCAAACCATCGAGAACCAAGTTGGCCAGATTTCCAAGATGTTGTCTGAGAGACAATAGGGGGGGGGGGGCATTCTTTGCAACACAGAGCCTAATCCAAATGCTACTGCAAATGCCATCACGTTGAGAAGCGGCAAGACCGCTCAACCCATCCCTCCGGCTATTCCAGCAAAGCCAGTTGATGATGAGATAGTTGAGGAGATTGAGACTAAGTCTCCGGGTGAGGTGCAACAGAGGCGATTCCCATCATGTACCGCACGACCCAAGGAGCCAGTGAGAGAGTATGTCCCTCCCATTCCATACCCGGGGAGGTTGAAGAAGCAGAAAATGGAAGAACACTATGGTAAATTCCTAGAGCTTTTTAAGCAACTTCATATAAATTTACCATTTGTCGAGGCACTTGCTCAAATGCCTAAGTATGCCAAGTTTTTGAAGGATATCTTATCCAACAAAAAGAAACTTGAGGAGCTTTCGCAAGTGACCTTGAATGAGGAGTGTTCAGCGGTTCTTCAGAACAAACTACCTAAGAAGATGAATGATCCTGGGAGTTTCACTATCCCTTGTTTGATTGGTAGTTTTTCAGTCAGCAATGCATTAGCTGATCTTGGAGCTAGCATAAACCTCATGCCATATGCGGTTTTTGCTAAGCTAGACTTGGGAGAGCCCAAGCCGACTCGTATGAGCATTCAGCTAGCCGACCGTTCAGTGAAGTATCCTCGAGGCATAGTTGAGAATATGCTGGTGAAAATCGACAAGTCTGTCTTTCCTGTCGATTTTGTGATTCTAGACATGGATGAGGACAAAAATGTTCCACTTATCTTAGGTCGCCCATTCCTAGCCACTGCGAGAGCCTTGATTGATGTCTGCACCGGTAGACTTACTCCTAGAGTTGATGATGAGGAGGTTACCTTTGACATTGGGAAATCCATGCAACACTCACAAAGTCAGGATGATACACTCTACTTCATTGAGACTATCGAAACATATGTGAGTGATCATCTTCGTGATACATTTGAGGAGGATGTTGTGGACACACAACTGCTAGAAGGGGAGGACTTTATTTCACCTAGGGTGGACTGATTAGTCGAGGAGGTGACCTGTCTGATAGGTGATGCATCTCCCCCACCCGAGGTTTTTGAGGTTGTGGATCACGTTGCTGAGCCTAAAGCACGCCCTTCTATTGAGGATCCACCTTCGGTTGAGCTTAAGGAGCTTCCAGATCATTTGGAGTATGCTTTCTTGGAGGGTGAGACTCATCTGCCCATTATCATTTCTGCCAAATTATCAAAAGAAGAGAAGGATCGATTGCTTGAAGTCTTGAAGCAGCACAAGAAGGCGATTGCTTGGAAGATTATGGATATAAAAGGGATCAGTCCATCCTTTTGTACCCATAAGATCTTGATGGAGGAGGACTTTAAACCTATGGTACAGCATCAGAGGCGCTTGAACCCTAACATGCAGGAGGTTGTGAAGAAAGAGGTCATCAAACTACTTGATGCAAGTTTGATATATTCGATTTCTGATTCACCATGGGTTAGCCTTGTACAGGTAGTCCCGAAGAAAGGAGGCATGACAGTGGTGACTAATGAGAAAAATGAGTTGATTACTACTCGTACTGTCATCGGATGGAGAGTTTGCATTGACTACCGCAAACTCAATGATGCCACGAGGAAGGATCACTTCCCACTTCCTTTCGTTGATCAGATGTTGGAGAGGTTGTCAGGCAGGATGTACTACTGCTTCCTTGATGGTTTTTTAGGTTATTTTCAGATTCCCATCTCTCTTGAGGGTCAGGAGAAGACGACATTCACATGTCCCTATGGCACATTCGCCTACCGGCGGATGCCCTTTGGACTGTGCAATGCCCCGGCCACATTTCAGAGGTGTATGGTGGCCATTTTTCATGACATGATCGAGGACACCATGGAGGTTTTCATGGATGATTTTTCTATGTTTGGAAGTTCTTTTGATTAGTGTCTCGGGAATCTGAAAAAGATGTTGGCTAGATGTGAAGAAGCCAACCTTGTGTTGAACTGGGAAAAATGCCACTTCATGGTTAAGGAGGGCATTATGCTTGGGCATAAGATTTCACAGGCGGGGCTCGAGGTTGACAGAGCCAATGCCGAGACTATTTCAAAGCTCCCGCCTCCCACATCAGTGAAATCTATTAGGAGTTTTCTAGGTCATGCAGGGTTTTACCGGCGATTCATAAAGGACTTTTCCAAAATTGCCCGTCCCATGACTCAACTCCTCGAGAAGGATGCCCTGTTTGTTTTCTCCGATGAATGCCTTCGGGCATTTGAGTTGTTGAAGGAGAAGTTGGTGAATGCCTCCGATCATGGTCACTCCTGACTGGGAGCTACCATTTGAGTTGATGTGTGATGTGAGTGACTTCGCAGTCGGGGCTATCTTGGGTCAAAGGAAAGATAAACACTTTCACCCGATTTACTATGCGAGCAAGACCTTGAATTACGCTCAGGAGCACTACACCACGACAGAGAAAGAACTCCTAGTTGTGGTCTTTGCCTTCGATAAGTTTCAGTCATATCTTGTCCTTTCAAAGACTATTGTGTACACGGATCATGCAGCCCTTCAGTATCTTTTTAGCAAGCAGGATGCTAAACCGAGACTGATACGTTGGATTTTGTTGCTGCAGGAGTTTGATATTGAAATCCATGATAAAAAAGGGGCTGAGAATTTGGCAGCCGATCATTTGTGTCGAGTTGAGCATTCCGAGGGAAAGGAAACTCATGGGCCTAACATCAATAACAATTTCCCCCACGAGTTCCTCATAAGGATCGAGAGTAGTGATGATTCCCCATGGTTTGCTGACTTTGCAAACTACCCAGCTAGTGGCATCCTGATCAAGGGGATGACCCATCAGCAGAAGCGAAAGTTCTTTGCGGATGTCAAGCACTACTTTTGGGATGACCCTTACTTGTTTAGGGTAGGAGCGGATCGGATGATCCGGCGATGCGTGTATGGTGACGAGGCGAGGGATATCTAACGCCACTGTCACGAAGGACCCACGGGAGGCCACCACGGCAAGGAAAGTGTTCGACGCCGGATTCTTTTGGCCGACTATTTTCCGTGATGCCCATGAGTGGGTGAGGTTATGTGATGCTTGCCAGAGGGCAAACAACATTTCTGCATGCCATGAGATGCCACAAAACGGCATCCAAGTTTGTGAGGTTTTTGACGTATGGGGGCTGGACTTCATGGGCCCTTTTCCGACCTCTTTTGGTAACCGCTACATCCTAGTCGCTGTTGATTACGTTTCAAAGTGAGCTGAAGCACAGGCTTTACCCACTAATGATGTTAGGGTGGTGGTGAAGTTTTTGAAAAAGTTGTTTGCTCGCTTTGGTGCCCAGAAGGCATTGATTAGTGACCGTGGGACGCATTTTTGCAATGCACAGCTTGAGAAAGCACTGTCCCGATATGGCGTGCAACACCGATTCTCTACACCATATCATCCGCAGACGAGCGGACAGGTTGAGGTCACTAATCGGGGTATCAAGCGTATTCTGGAGAAAACGGTTAATTCTAGCCGTAAGGATTGGTCCGAGAAATTGGATGATGCATTGTGGGCTTTTCGGACAGCCTACAAGACTCCTATAGGCACCACACCGTTTAAATTAGTCTATGGGAAGTCTTGTCATTTGCCTGTTGAACTCGAGCACAAAGCATACTGGGCTTTGAAGACGGTTAATCTTGATATGGCTGCTGCGGGTGAAAATAGGTTTGTGCATATTCATGAGATTGAGGAGCTTAGGCACGATGCGTATGAAAGCTCCAAGCTGTACAAGGAATGTACTAAGACGCCTCATGATGCCCGCTTGAAGGACAAGAAAGAATTCCGAGTGGGTGATCGTGTGTTGTTGTACAACTCACATCTCAAGTTGTTCCCTGGTAAGCTCAAATCTCGGTGGTCGGGTCCCTACACTGTACGGTCAATGTTTCCTTACGGGACCGTGGAGATAGGCCATGAGGATGGCCGGTTGTTTAAAGTCAACGGGCATAGGTTAAAGGCTTATATTGGAGGGCCCGTTGACCAGAGTGAGGAGGTTGTTACCCTCCACCCCAAGAACAAATGAATTCGGGGTGGTGAGTCTAGCTGAAGACTCGTAAATAAACTTAGCATGTTTGTGTGTTTATTATTTTTGTTATTATTTTTGTGTGTGGTTGTCTATTTCTTTTCAGGTTGCGGTTCGTTCTGGTCGCGAGGGATGTTAGAGCTTGTTGCCGGCTCTCAGGTATGTTAGTTCGGTTCTTTTCTTGGTAGGAGATGCTTCGTGAGTGCCCCGGGTTCAAGGAGTTGTCTTTATATATATTTTTCTTTAAAAAAATATATCGAAAATCGAGCACTACCAACAGTAAACCTGGCACTACCAGACATGGGAGTATCAGCCCCTTTTGCAGACCAATAATAGAACCATTTAATAAAGATTCAACCACCCTCTTCATCTTCTTCATAACTCCATCTTCCTCACTTGAGCCCTTTCAAAGCACTCACGAATCCCCTCCATCTCCTAGCTTCCTCCAAGAATTTCTTTCATCCCAACAATCATTCCAGGTACGAATTCATCCTTTTCTTTGTAGTTTCTTGTGATTTTGGTGTTAAGTTCTTGGTAGTTAGTTTTCTTTAAAGTTCTTAGGGCTTGGTCTAAATCACCCGATTCAAGCCCGTTTTTCGTGTTTTTTGTGTTGGTTTGAACCTCAAGTGACCGATTTACAAAACCCCTAAGCAAATCTGTGAAAAAATCGAGGTTTTGGGGCTGTTTTGAGCAAGTTCGCAAATTCTGGTTCCGTCACGCACGGTCGTGCCCAAGGATGGCATGGTTGTGATCTTCATAAATTCATGCGGATCTTCATATTTTGCCCAGATCTTCAAGTCGCACGAGGGTGCCGTCATATGGCACGGTCGTGCTTCTCGTGAAATCACTCAGCTCAGTCCTTAGAAATCGGTCCGGCACGAGGGTGCCGATGGGCGGCATGATCGTGCTTCTAGGAGAAGTTGGTTCAAATCAAAGCCGTTTACGGCCTCGCACGATAGTGCCGTGGGGTGGCATGACCGTGCGACTGGGGAATAAAAACCCAGAACTTCATAATTTCCCCAGAAATCTTCATAAACTTGCTGATTCCAGGTTAAGCACGGTAGTGCCATCAGGTGGCACGACCGTGCCAAATTGTCCAGTTCCATATTTTTGTCTGTTTGTTTTGGCTGCTGATTAATCTTGTCTCAATCTTGCAGATGGATCACCCGTACTTGCGGTTCCACAACAATGCCAGGGAAGGGTACTGTATCGCGAAGGCAGAGAGGTTATGGGCTAGAAGACACTTAATTGAGCCCATGAGGAGACTACAAATGGTTGACTTGGACTTGCTCGGACAATCCAAGCGGTTTGATGATTTCATGACGCCTCCTTGGTCCCGCCTTTTTGAGATAGCAGTGCCGCAGTATGTAGAGTTGGTGATCGAGTTCTTTGCATCGTTCCGATTCACCTTTCCGTGCCTGGATGTGTATGGAAAGAATCTTGGTGTCAAATATCGATTGGGAAGGATTTGGGACCGACCCACTACCTGTTGATGATAAGGCTGATGATGACGATGAGGGTGGTGATGGTCGCGATCATGACGTACACATGCACGACATTGCAGTTCAGGGACAGGAGGGGGCCGCTGGGGGAGCGGGCCCCCACATGCAAATTGGGGAAGTAGGTCACGGTTTTGATAGCCCGAACTGGGAGAAAGTGTATGGTGGATTTGGTGGTGGAGGTTATGAGCTTGGCGCTTATGGCGCTTACGGTCCTTACGAGCCGTCATCGATGGATCTTTGGAGGCGTATGGACGGGCTGGCATTAGACCAGGAGGAGGTGAGGCGAGATGTGAGTTTGATACGCGCGGAACAACATATGCAGGGGAACTTCATGGAAGACATGTTTGAGCAGACCCGACGCAGCATGGACTGGTTGTTTGGTTCGCAGCAGCACATCGCGAACTCAATCAACAACCCATACACGCAGCCGCCTCTGCGTTTTTTACGCAAATCTAGATTTGATTGCCGGGATGACGCCGGTCCTTCGGGATCCGGTGAAAGGTTTTAGTCACGCTACCGATCTCGTATTTTTATCATTATTTCGTGTTTGAGGGGTGTGCCATTTTCCGTCGTAGTGGGTTAAATGAATAAACAAAGGCAAAGGGAAAAACGGGTTGGGTAAAATTCTTGTGAATTTGATCATGTTTGCTAAATGTGCAGTGTTGGTTCAAATTCTTTTGAATAAACAATGAGATGTTGGCTTGGTGGATGGCTTGGTAGTTCGTTGTGGATGCTCCTTTTTGCTTCGCCTTGCTCCGATTCTAGCCTTTATATTTCAGGGGAGTTTTCGTGTTCCTACTTTCCTTTATTTGTATTGAATTCGCATTTCCATTGCTTTTTCAATTTTTTTGTTGTACATCGAGGGCGATGTACAATTCAAGTGTGGGGAGGTGGTCTATCGCTTGAGCTTTGTTGTCAAAATAATAATAATAATAATAATAATAATAATAATAATAATAATAATAATAATAATAATAATAATAATAATAATAATGCAAAGCTCTCTTTTAACAATTTTTGTGGCATAATTAATCAAATCAACATAAGTATCGAAATAAGCACCAAAATTTTTGATAAATAAATAAGGGTAAGCGCAAAAAGGGGGTTCGCTCGTGTAAGGAAAACCGTCAATTTACATTTTTTTGTATAAATTGAGCATGAGAAATCAAGCGATTGACCTACTTGTTTACCTTGCATATTTACCCAATACGCCCGTTTACGTGAGTTATTTTTGAGCCTCATAGCTTTAGGATTATTTTTGCTCATGTTTTTGCGGGCAAAGATTGAGTGAGCCGGATGACTTTTGCGATTTAGAACTTGTTTTAGGTATACATTTCGAGGCCACAAAGCAAGAATACAAGCATAGAAATGATTGAGGCATTAGGAAACCTTTTTATTTTAGCCAGTTTTATTCATCCCCCTACCCAAACCATTCCCCTAGTTAAACCAATTTGAGCCTTTCCCGTTCGTTTCTTTTAAACCACAAAATATTAGCCACTTAGCCAAATTAGCCTTTTATATTTTTAACCCATTTTTGGTTGGAAACCCGGTTCGGTTGATGATTAACTTGTAGTTTTTGTATAGTTTCTTCTTCATTGTTATGTACCCTCATGATCAAGAGTTTTTATCTAAGTAGACGTACTTAGTTCTCTCCAAAGCATGGGTTATGAAAAAAAAACTCAAAGAAATATAGATGAAAAAGCCTTATCAATCGGCTTTGTTAGAGCAATTTTGGGAATGAAAAGCAATACTTGTCGGTTAGCTCTCGGTTAGTTATTATTTAGTTGTATAGTTCTATTTTCTTGTATTTCAAGTTAGTCGAGCCATCGGGTTACAACCACTTTAGCCACTTTTAAAAATCCACTTCCACACCCTAAACCCAAGCCAAGTTACAACCCGAACAAGACCTCATGATTTATGTTATATTTTTGCCGAGTGATTAGAATTGATCCTTCCACAAGCTTATGATATCGCATAGTTATTGTCTTGGCATCGAGTGTTCTAAACATACTCCACAAATTGTATGTGCACCTATATTTAGCCGAGTGTGTGTGTGAACATTGTGAGGATGCATGGTGAACTTGTAGGGATTTTTAAGATGGACCAGTGCTCATAAACATATTTTGCATACCTTTCTTTTCGGTTCTTTCTTTATATCGAGCACTCCTTGATTGTTATAACCCGAGTTATTTATTTGTGCTTATGAAATGCTAGTTGAGATGATTGCCATTAAGAGAGTTTCATTGATTTTAGTTTGCTTGAGGACAAGCAAAGTTCAAGTGTGGGGATGTTTGATGTATAAGAATTTATACATCTTTTAAACGTCAAATACCCCCCGTTTATGCGAAAAGTCTTTGTATTTTCATTGATTTTGGTACTCATTTGAGTTGTTTGTGAAAATACAGGTCCGGGCTTCGGCCCAGTGTTGAAACGGAGGCTTTTGGAGCAAAATAGAGCGAAAATGATGCATTGCAGCAAACTGCCAGATATGGCACTACCGTGCCATACACACGCACGACCGTGCGAGGCCTTCCAACATCGGCACTCTCAGCCAACACTAGCATCCAGCACCACTACCATCGAAATCAGGGGACGCACGACAGTGCCAACCACTGGCACGACCATTCCAGGTCAAAATCATCCCTAGATCAGCTCGTTTCCAAGATCGGTTCAGTCGTTATCGAGCACTATCGGCACGCACGACCACGCCGGGGCCTGGCACGGTCGTGCGACCTCGGGAACTTTTGAGCGCGGTTTTTCCCAAAATGGTAGCAAACTTGGTCAACATACGAGAAAGTGGCTCTGACACTTGCCAAGCACGACCGTGCCAAAAGGTGGCATGGTAGTGCCAAACGCCCAGAGCTTAAATACGAGTTTCTAGCTCATTTGCAAAGGAGTTGGAGCATTTTGGTGAACTTTTCTCTCAAGAATCTGGTCTTGGAAGCTTGTTGGAGCCAAGAGGGAGCCTTGAAGAGGAATTAATCACTTGAAGATCTACTCAAACACTATTTTAATCTTGTCTTTAACTTGGTTAGCTTACTACATTATGAACAATTTATGTTTATTTGCACTTGATTTGGTAGTCATGAGCCTTATGGGCTAAACATTTGTGTTGTCTAAACTTTGTTGAAGCTAATGAATATGTGATAACATGGAAGTAGATGTGATGATTGTTCTTGTTAATCTTCAATGTTGACACTTAATCTTGTTCTTGGAGTTCATGTGCATGCTTAAAGTTCTTGTTCTTGAATGTTTGCTCATAAGTATTTACATGTTGTGTTGGAAAGCCCATGTAAAGATTATGATTATTGAATCTTGTTAACTTGTTAGTATGATTCATAGCATGAAACTAGGAATGATGATTGCTAATGTGATATGAATAATGATTTGATCATGTGTATGAATTCTTGCATCTAGTTTTGGAAAGATCAAAAGTATGTTTATATGAATTCTATAGTTTGTGTTCATGTTAGTTTGATGATTTAGGCCAAAGTTGTTAGCTAGCATGACCATGCTTGTGGTTCATATCAAGAACATGATAATAGTGCCAACTACTTGAAACCAAGCTAGGGTGACTAGTGTGTTGTTCATATTAGTTTTCCCTAATTTGTAGAGTTAGGAGTTTTGACAAACAAATAACTCATGATTAAAGGTTAACATCAACTTAGCAAGTGAGCTTAAAAGAATAATTTTTAGGTGATTAGAATGTTAATTCATTTTAAGTTTTCTTAAGAATTATATGACTAGGAAGCCTTGATTGGGGACTTAGTTAAAATTAGAGCTTGCATCATCACTAGTGCTTCCTCTTTGTTGTCATATGTTTGTTAGTGGAAACTTAGTTTAGGCAACCTTTCTTAGATATTGTTCTTTTCTATAATTTTTAGTAGTTTATTTAATTTCATGTTAAGTTAGGAAAAATCAACCCAATCATTTGAAAAGGCTTTAAAGTAGCAAAAGTTTAGTATCGAGACACCGTATCCGCGGATTGATATCCGGTTCTTGCCGATTAGCTATATTACCACCCGACTGGTACACTTTCCCTTTTGTGTGTGTAGTTAGTTCCTAGGTGAAAAACCATTTTTAAAATTAAATTTGTGTGAAGAAAAACTCAATTAAAAATAAATTTAATTCACGCACATCACGTGCGTACACTGGTCCTCATCCTCTGTGCCCTACTTGTACCTATCATCACCCAGCTGGGATAGCTTACCGTTTCTGTGTCCACTGCAACATCTATGGACACTTCACAGCAAACTGCCACACTGGCCCATGTCAACAAGCTCAAGCTCAAGCTCCTCCTGCACTACCGGCTCCACTCCCCGCTCCTCAGGGTAACCAAGTAGCTCCTGCTCCCGCTGCTCATGCACGAGCTTGCTATTCTTGTGGTGACCTGAATCATTTTGCAAATGTATGCCCGAATCGTGTGGTGAAACAAGAGCCGAAACAACCACCACAGCAACAACAACAGCAGCAGGAACAAGCAGCCCGCGGAAGAGCCTTCAACATCAATGTCTGACAGGCTCAAACTGACAACAATGTTGTCAATGGTACATTTCTCGTTAATGGTATTTATGCTTTGTGTTTATTTGATACTGGAGCCGATAACTATTTTGTGTCTTTTGAATTCGAAAAGCTCCTAAACCGTAAATGCGCTAACCTCCCGACGACGTTCGACGTAGAAATTGCCACCGGAAGAACCGTCACGTTAGTTCTGTACTCCGTGATTGTACTCTCGAACTCAACAATCACGTCTTCCTGATCGATCTCATTCCGATGCAACTTGGTAGTTTCGATATCATAGTAGGCATGGATTTTCTTCGTGAAAAATCGTGCTGAAATTGTTTGTTTTGAAAAGATGATTCGTTTCTCTCTTTCAAACGGTGATCAACTCTGTGTTTATGGCGAAGTATCTTCGAAGGAACTGAAACTCATGTCGTGCATTCAAGCAAGCAAGTGTCTCCGAAAGGAATACAAAGCTTTCTTGGCACACATCGTAGTAGCGGAGAAGGAAAAGAAAGAGAAGGCAATGGAAAAGGTACTTGTGGTTCGTGAATTTCCTAATGTCTTTCCTGACGATTTACCTAATCTACCTCCGTCTCGTGATATTGATTTCCATATCGACCTCATTCCTGGGGCTAACCCTGTCGCTAAAGCCCCTTATCGTCTCACTCCGTCTAAAATGCGTAAACTTTCTAGTTAACTCCAGGAATTACTTGATAAAGGCTTCATATGCCCTAGCACATCTCCATGGGCGCACCTGTCCTTTTCGTGAAAAAGAAGGACGGATCGTTCCGAATGTGCATCGATTACAGGGAACTCAATAAGCTTACTATCAAGAATCGCTTTCCCTTACCCCGAATCGATGACTTGTTTGATCAATTGCAAGGCGCTACGTGTTTCTCCAAGATTGATCTACGCTCTGATTATCATCAATTGCGAATTCAGGAGGAAGATATCCCTAAAACCGCTTTTCGCACCCGCTATGGCCATTATGAGTTCGTCGTTATGCCCTTTGGTCTTACCAACGCACCCGCGGTTTTCATGGATTTGATGAATCGCGTGTTTAAATCCTTTCTCGACCGCTTCGTCGTCCTATTTATCGATGATATCTGAAGTCGAAAGCTGAACACGCGCAACATCTACATTTAGTTCTCGAACTACTCCAAGGGAATCGCCTCTACGCCAAGTTCTCCAAGTGTGAATTTTGGCTTGAGGAGGTTCAATTCCTCGGTCACATCGTCAATAGCTGATGTGTGCAAAATGCAACAAATAAATTAAATTAAATGAGGCAAAAAACTAACCCTTTTTTTAGTACTAATGTTGGTAAAAGTGTCCTTTTGTCTTCTATTTGTATTTTCAGGACCAAATGAGCTTAAATAAACAACAGGAATAAATATGCAGCAAAAACTAACAAAAATACAAAGAAAAGGAAGAAACCTGGCATGCCCGACCCCTCGACAGCATCTTCTCAAGAAAAAACAAGAAACAGAAGGCTGACCACGGCCCCGTGCCCACTGAGCACGGGGGTGTGGCCAGATGTCAGCAGAAAAGACAAAGTTGTAGAAGCTTCTATTGCTCACCACAGGGGCGTGCCCACTGAGCACGGGGTGTGGCCAACGCTAAGATTCGCAAAATCTAGTAAATCTTGGTAGTACAGATATGCTTCTGCACACGGGGCCGTGCCCAGCGAACACGGGGCCGTATGGAGCCTAATGCGCACAAGAGCAATTAATGAAGGAAGAGAAAGTGGATGGCCACGGGGCCATGTCCAGCGGACACGGGGCCGTGGCCGGGCTTCTGTTCAGGCTATAAATAGAGGTGCTTGGTTCACTTCAAAGGCATCCCTTGGCAAACCACCTCTCTCCCAGTTCACCACCACTACAACACCCACATCCAACACCATCATCCATCATCCACCTTAGAGTGTGTGTAGTAGCCTCAGGATCCAAGATTGATCGTAAGAGTTCTTGTCAATCAAAGACCATGTTTGGCTAAGTCTCTTACATCACTTGGTGAAGACAAGTCTTTAATGTAATACTTTTGATTTTTAATCTTTTCGCACTTTTTATTTGGTTTTGTATTAATGACTTTAATAACTAGTTTCTTATGTTGAAGGTGAAGCTTCTTTATCATTTGTCCGTGGTGTCTTGGCATTACTTTACTGTCTATATAAAGTAAAAGATTTTCACCATTCATATCTCTACGGTCTATATAGAGATATGTTAGCTACCTGGTTGGGGGGTTAAGGGAATGGTTTGGTAAGGTTCTTGCCTTGTTCAGTGTATAGATCCTGCAAGGACATGGGTCAGGCTTACTAGGACCTCCTTCAATACCCACTGGTATTGGATGCCGGGGGTGCGAATGGCTTGATCCCCTCATAAGTAAACTACTATTAATACATTAAACCGGCTACTTGGGATTGTATCACTGCTGACTCAAACCACTTAGCCGAGGGTAACGTCACCTTCAAAAGAGGGGCCTATTACTATAACTAAGATAATCTATTAAAAAGTGCTAAAGTGCGGAAATCATCAAAGGTTACATTAAAGGCGAGTCGGATCCAAGTGATTCATCTAGTCTATTTGTTTTTCTTTTATTTTATTTTTTAGCATTTTAGTTTTTATTTTTCATGTTTAAAACCTTTTCTAAAGTTTTGATTTGATTAGACATTGAGGATAAACCGTTACTAAAAGCTCTTGTGTCCTTGGACGACCTCGATATCTTACCAACGCTATACTACGCTCACGATGGGTGCACTTGCCCATGTGTGTGTTTAAGTGTTAGTAGAATATCGTGTTTTATAAATTTAAAACTTGACTAATGTTTTAAAAAGAGCTTAAAATATTAATAAAAATATATCACACTACACACGCATCAATAGCCAAGGTATTCATGTCGACCCCGCGAAGATTGAAGCAGTTAAGAGTTGGATTACACCTAAAAACCTGTCCAAAGTTCGTTCTTTTCTCGGATTGGCGGGTTATTACCGTCGATTTATCATTGATTTCTCTAAAATCGTCATTCCTCTCACCTCTCTTGCGCATAAAGACAAGACTTTTGTTTGGGGAACCGAACAAGAGGAAGCATGTCAAACTCTCAAGCTTATGCTTTGCAACACTCCCGTACTCGCACTACCCAATGGAAACGACGACTTTGTAGTCTATTGCGACGCCTCTAACCTAGGTCTTGGTTGTGTTCTTATGCAACGGGACAAGGTTATCGCGTACGCGTCTCGCCAGCTCAAAGTCCATGAGAAAAACTACACAACCCATGATCTCGAACTCGGTGCAGTTATTTTTGCGTTAAAGATATGGCGACACTACCTTTATGGTACTAAGTGTACGGTCTTAACCAACCATAAAAGCCTACAACACATTCTAAACCAGAAAGAACTGAATATGCGCCAAAGCAAATGGGTTGAACTTCTCAACGACTACGCTTGTGAGATTCGCTACCACCCGGGCAACGCAAATGTCGTTACCGATGCCCTTAGCCGATGAAGCTATTTACATAGTGTTCGTAATATTCAAGCCCAACACGACCTCGAAGCTCTCATTCGCGACGCTCAACACGCCTGTTTTACCGAATGCACTTTGAAGGAAGATCGCATTCTTAGAACCGAAAACCAATTAGTGAATAAACCAAATGGTATCTTTCACTATCTCGACCGTATTTGGATCCTCAGTCGCAATAACCCTCGGGAGATATTGCTGACTGAAGCCACAAATCCCAATATTCCATTCATCCAGGTGCTGACAAGATGTACCAGGACCTCCGTGCCAGGTATTGGTGTCCAGGGATGAAGAAGGATATCGCTCTCTAAGTTTCGAAATGCCTAACTTGTTCGAAGGTCAAGGCAGAACATCAACGACCCTCTGGCTTACTCGAACAACCCGAGATCCCTATGTGGAAGTGGGAGAGTATAGCTATGGATTTGATCACGAAACTCCCCCACACCCCATCAGGTCACGATAGCATTTGGGTTATCGTTGATCGTCTTATCAAATCCGCCCACTTTCTACCGATATGAGAAGACTATAAGATTGAACGATTAGCACGAATCTATACCAACGAAGTCATTTGTTGACATGGGACACCTTGTGACATCATCTCTGACCGCGATGGTCGATTTACCTCGCGCCTTTGGGAAACTTTTCAATCCACACTCGGTACTACTCTTAATCTCAGTACCGCATTCCATCCCCAGACCGACGGTCAGACTGAGCGCACAATTCGCACCCTTGAAGACATGCTTCGTTCGTGCGTTATAGATTTTGGTGGTAATTGGGATTCGCATTTACCTTTAGTTGAATTCTCGTCAACAACAGTTATCACTCTAGCATTCAAATGGCACCATTTGAGGCATTATATGGAAGAAAAGGTCGATCGCCTATTGTATGGCACGAGATCGGAGACGCATAAACTACCGGTCCTGAGTTATTACAAGAAACGACTGACAAGATCCACCAAATATGAGACAAACTCTTGAAAGCTCAGAGTCGTCAAAAGAGTTACGCCAATAAACGCCACAAGCCCCTTGAGTTCGAAGTTGGTGATCACGTACTCCTAAAGGTTTCACCTTGGAAGGGGGTGATCCGATTCGGCAAGAAAGGAAAGCTAGCGCCTCGATACGTTGGACCCTTTAAGATTCTAGAAAGAATTGGCAAAGTGGCCTACCGACTCAAATTACCGGAGGAGCTTATCAACGTACATCCAACTTTCCATGTTTCGAACCTCAAAAAGTGTCTAGCCAAAGAGAATTTGCATGTCCCTCTCGAGGACTTGCAAGTGGACGAAACATTACACTTGGTGGAAAAGCCAATAGAAATCATGGACCGAGAGACCAAGAAACTTCGACGCTCTCGCATTCCTATAGTGAAGGTTCGTTGGGAAGGCAAACGCGGCGTCGAGTTCACCTGGGAACTCGAAAGGGAGATGAAAGCTAAATACCCACAATTCTTCATTACGCCTGCGCCTTAATTTCGGGACGAAATTCCCTAAAGTAGGGGAGGCTGTAACAACCCGACTTTTCAAGTCAAAGTCAAAGTCAGGTCGCTATTCAGATCTGTTATTTCTTGCTTAATTGACTAAACCCTTTGCCGTAATCGATATATTGGTTTTCGCTACATTTTAAACTATGTTTTATATCACACCCAACCGATGGCGGAAACATCGGGGCGCGACACTGAGCAAAACAGATTGTCCAAGAGATTCCATAACAACTAAAATTACCAATTATTTAAGCATCACTTCCCATACCATGACATAATAAGTAACACAGTTATTACAGACAAGTAGTTCTCAAAGAAAAATAAAAGCTGTTCCGACAACTCAGATTTAAATTGTTTGTTTGTTTCTAGACTCATCCTAACTTGATTCCACAAAAGCTAGCAAGCATCCTAGCATCTCAAACACCTGTCAAAAACGTTAAAATAGAGGTCAATACACATAGTGTAAAGGTGAGCATACAAGTTTAATAGTATAATAGTAGCGAAAGCGAGTTTACGCATAACTAGCATGTAACATGTATAATGTTAAGCAAGTAGGTTATCAACAATGAAATATGCACAGACGTGACTGCGAGCTGTAGAATGCGCAACACATATCAGCACTGTAACACGTGAAGAAAATCCCTTAACAATCCCTGTCCACGACAGGTGCTGAGTCCAAACTATAGTACTATCGTTGCTAAGGTGTCAGGCAACAATCACTGTGTAAACATAACATACAAGCATTCATCGAGTAACACGTATAGCATGCAGTAATGGTTAGCGTATAAAATGTGTTTGCATTGTGTGATCGATGTGATTTGATATAAGTAACGTATGTAACACCCAAAAGTGCTTAAAGCAAAAAAGGATTGAGTATACTCACAGATAGCATTTAATAACTAAACACCGTCTTGGATTAAAGGGAGCGCTGGATAGTTAGCCTGATTACAGAACGATAACATAAGCGATGAGCGGTGCGTTAAACGGTGCGAGTGACGGAGTGACGAGAGGTCATGCGATCGGATGGCAATCCGGTCGGATGGCCATTCAGTTGGTTTTCCATTCGTTGGGATGGATGTGTTTGTGTATGATGTGACTTTGAAGTTTTCGTTGTAGCATTTTGAAAACACAGAAGTATCTCTACCCTTCAGGTCGTTCGATCGAACGGTCATCCGGTTGGATGGCCGTTCGGTCGGATGGTGATCCGTCCAAGTGAGACATTTCATGAAGAATAATTTCACAACAGAATGGTCATTCGATCGGATGGTCATCCGATCGGATGGCCATTCGCTAGTAATTGATAAGTATTGGATGTTTGGGAAAAAGTTCAAGTGTCATGAGTCTTCCGATCGGATTGTCGTTCGATTGGACGACAGTCCGTTTGGTGACTTGTTCGTTTTGAAATTTGTTAAGTTTGAAGGTTTGATCGAGACAGTATGACAACGCGTTAAACAAAGGAAAATCCCTCGAGTCCAAGTTATCCGATCGGATGGGAATCACCCCATTCTGACCAGTTAACTGTTCTTGACGGTTGTTCATGTTCAACCCGTGAATCGGTCATATCTTTCAATGAAATCCATTCTCAGTCCAACCCTTCACTATAGAGCGAGTAGAAGGCCCGAACGAGTTCTGATTCTATCGGTTTTGGAGCTAAAGAGTGTAAAAGAGTTGAAAGAAAGTTATAAAACAATCTTTCAATCCTTTTTAATCTTGAAAATGTTTAGATTTAGAATGAAATCAGTGTTAGAACATGTTAAAATCTCTTAGATCTGAGTTCTTGGTGGAATGAGGTCAAATCTTGAAGTTCATAAGAACTCCATGATGACATCACCCTGGAACACCTCAAATCGGCCGATTTCATGATTAAAAGTGAAGATTTGTTGGTGAAAAAGATGAAGAAGTGTGTGTAGATGATAGATGTACAAGATTTGAGAAAGAAACTTACAAGAATCGTGAGAAATCGAAGGAGAAAGGCCTGAGAAGTTGAAGAGTCGCACCAGAGCTGTCACATCACTGTTTGTGATGTGACAGTTGCTATTTATAGAATTCCAAAAAGGGAAAGGTGGTGCACGAGTGATGGGACAATGTAACATCTGTGCTTGTAATCATTATGAACAGTTCTATTATCAATAAAACAATGTTATTTGATCCCAATGTTTGTTTGGTTGTGTTTTACATTTTTCATGTTTTGACTTTTATGTAATTTCAAACTCTATATCGCTTTCTGGAGAGTTATACGCAAACTGATGCGAAAACGTAATCAGTATAATGCGACAAATACTCCGGAACATCAACATATACTTAACATACCTTAAATAACCTTTACATAACTTAGAAATAAGTTTTGAAGGCTTTGATATGGCAAAAACAAGTTAATTCGGCTACAGGGACTAAACTTGACAAACTGCGAAAGTATGCCAATTTGAACTGTAACGAACATTCCGGAACATGACCATAAGTTAAACACACCTTAAATATCCTTTACATAGCTTAGAAATAGGCTTAGAGGGGTTCGGTGTGCTAAAATTAACTTTTGGGTCATTCAGGGACTAAAAATGTCAAAAAGTGCACAAGTTTGCACTTTCATGCATATCTTACGGTCTGAATACATCCGGACATCCAAAATTTTATGTAAGCACTAAAATATTTTAGTTTAGTGTTTGGCATGAGAAAAATCCATTCGTCACGCAATTTGGATCGTTTTTCACGCTTATGCGCATTCCGTCGTAATTAACCGAACAACGCGATTGTACGGCTAAACGAACCGACATCCGGCATATTTTTGAGCATGTTTCATGTTCCCTATACTTTAACATCCTTGTGAAGCTTAAAAATGGGCTTGACGGGTGTTAGAAGTGCCAAAACACGACGATACGCGCTCAGGAACCAAAACTGCAAAACTGCAAAAAAAAAAAATATATAAAAAAAATAAATAAATAAAAAAATGCAGCAAAAAGCCATTTTAAACATAAGTTAGCAGCCCCTAACACTTCCCAAAGGTCAAGTGCCACATGTTAATCTCCTATGGTGGCCAAAATTAGTTACCACAACATTTTGACAAGTGTACGGCCTAGATCGTGCCCCCTTTTCCAAGAAACGATCCTAACGGTTGTGGGTTTACTATAAATACCCAACCCATTTTCACTCATTCCTCACTAGAATCTGATCTAAAAGACTCTAAGTTGAAACCATTGTTTCATACCTGAGTTATTTGGATCTAGATTAGCATTCGGGGACCTTTCGTAAGTATTCTTTCGTTCTTTTATCGCTTTCGAGTCCGAAAGTCAAACTTTGTTTGACTTTCTGCATTGACCAGTTTATGGTCGATGCGAAGTTCGTTAGAACTTCATAACGTGAGCGTGATCACGATGGTTATAGTCCCTAGTGACTATACCTACTGATTACCACGTTATCTAGGCTCAGTGACGAGCCGTAGTTTCGGCCAGAATGCGCATTCTTGCGTATTTTGTAACCAAACTACTCTTAGGTATCACAACCGTTTGTTGTGATACCAAACCTGTTTTCTAAACTTAGTTAAGCATGTTTTAGCATGCTTAGCTCGTCACTTTTAGTTTAGTGCTTATATAGGGTCATAAGGTAAGCGATCTAAACAATCGCTTATACTTTCGAACCCGACCCGTTTGGTCGATCATTAGGATCCGACCAAGCACATTAGGTGGCCATAGTATATAGGGAATAACCTTACGAGGTTATACCTTATGCTCGCTTCGTTTAAGTAGTTGTATGATAGGTAGTTTATATGCCTTAGGTAAATTACCAAAATACCCCCTTTGATGCCAGAATCCGTTTTAATCATATGTAACATAACTTTTGACATCTAAACTGATTTGACAACCATATTAGACATGTTAAGGCATATATTACTTGTCATAGGACTAGTTAGGCGGTCCGAACACGTTTCACGCGAACGACGTGTTAAAGTAGCATAAGCTACCTAAACGGGTCGTAATGGGTCACAAGCACTTAGGTTAGGTTTCATTTAGTATGTAGGCTTTGTTAAACCATACTACATGAGTTCCCATACTCATTTGGTTTACGAACCCTCATTCTATCCGATCTTCCGATTTAGGTCCGGTTTATTAATGTAGTTACCTATATTAGGTGCCGTTTGATATTCCGAGATCTCTAGCATTGCTTGGTGGTTATCTTAGGACTTCTGAGCAATCTCAAGTGAGTACATAGAACCCCTCTTTTACTGTTTTCCAAACTGTTTTGGGGTGAAACACTTGTGCCTACTTGTTACTTTCATGTTTTCCTGTTTTCACATCATATACCTGCTATGTTCGTTAGTACATTATAGTACATGATTTCATTACATTTCATGCTATGAATGCCCATTGTGTGCATACTTAGTACATTGTTTTTGCATACATTTCTGCTATGTATGTTGATTGATAGCATGCTAGCACATTGATTTACATGACTTTTCTGCTTTGTATGTTAACTTAGCATACTTAGTACATTGTTTTCATATAACATGTTCACTTTTGCTATGACATTTGGTTTGCACAAACGAGACTATTATACGTTCATTAACATTAGCTACGTCGCTCGGTAGTAAGTACTGGTACCATAGGACTTGACAAATCCCATTCCTGACATCCCGGGTTTGTTTGGATGTAAGGAATGACTGAATCCGAATACAATTCTTTTGATAACCTTGACTGAAAGGGTTATCCGACTGTCTCAAGGCTTGAATGTATGCGTTAACTTACCACATAAATGTTTGTATCAATGTAACATGTATTACTTTGCGAAACATAACTTTTTGATACATTCAAAATACTTTGTTTTGTACATTTCTACATTTGGACTATTTGACAATACTTTACTTACAAGACATAACATTTGTTACACATTACTTGACTACTTTTGGACTATCAACATTTGACATGGTTTATACAAGGACTTTTGACAATTGGTTTAAACATAGACATTATACATTGTTGGTTGGTTAAGTGACTTAAGTAACGAAATGTGAGTAATATGATAAAAGCATGGTGGATACGCCGCTGGTACTTCCTATATATAAGTGTTTGTATTATATTACATATCATAGCGTTATTTAAATCATTGATTTTGGACTTATACATTTTATACAAGTAACATGTTTTCACAAGACTTTTTTTTACAATACGGTTTATTTTATATAACTCATTTTACATGGTTATTCATTTAACCATACCTTATTCTTTTACTTATACATATCATCTAAACTTATTGTTTTCAAGCGATTTACAAAACAAAATCAAATTACAAGGTTCCTGACTAAACATTTCTTAAACTTAAGTCATGAATCCTATTTTCACAAAACCTATGTATCTCACAGGCATTTTTATGCTGACGTACCTATTTTCACATGTGTTTTCAGGAGCTTTTCCGCAGGATGACGATCATGACACTAGGGTGGACCTGTGCCTTAGAGATTTAAAATGAAGATAGACTATGTTTAATTATGTTAAAAACTCTTTGATTCCTGTTTAAAACAATGAAACTCTTGTGTTGATAAATAAATACAACTTTGTATGCCATGGTTATGAAACAATTAATTCTGTTACAACACTCCCCGACGTTTTCCGCCACGTTTTGTATGTTATACGTGGTCGAGGTGTGACAGAAGAGTTGGTATCAGAGCCAATGGTTATAGGGAATTAGGTTATTAGTAATGCTTTGACCTAGACTATAACCTTTCTAGGACCCTAACACAAGTTATCTTGTGTTTAGATCTTAAAACATGTACATCACCTATCCTTAGGTGATTATCAAAACAAGAAAACCAAATTTTTCCGAAACGATTTTTGAAAAACAATCTTCTGTTTTTGAATGATTTATTACAAGGATTTGAACCCTCTATTGTAAGGTTTTGAACCCTCTGTTATATGGTTTTGAACCCTTCCAGTTTGACTAAATTTTTGGCCTTGTGCCTTCAAATGTTCAAAAATCTCGTCAACGTTTTTGGTTTTAAATAATGTGAACACGTGCAAACTGGAAGAGTGAATGCCTGTATTCTGGGTTTTCTGTCTAGGCAAGCACTTCGTATACATCTCATCAGACACGAGACCAGTTGTGCTTACCTGGGAATTCTTGGGATGAGTGTTCACTTATAGGCGAGCATGTCTTCATGATACATTATTTTTGATCCATTTACTTTGATTAGTCACTGTGTGTCGTTTGTTTACTTTGTGATACGGACAAATGACCACCATCTTTGCTTTTGTTGATTTTGTTTCATCTCATTCTTTTCATCCCATCATCTCACTCGTTTCTTTTCATGTTTCCTCTTTTAGAATGCCTCCTCGACGCGACAATCTGATTGCGACTGCCGAACTGGCAGAAATTATTGCGGAGCAGATGGCTGCTCAGTTCCCAAATCTCTTTGCTCAATGGCACGCAGCCAACAATAACAACAATGCTCCATGCAAATACAAGGATTTTAACTCGGCTAAACCACTCAAGTTTAGTGGTTCTGAGGGAGCGACTGGGCTTCTTCAATGGTTTGAGAGCATTGAGAATACTTTCCGCCACGTGCAGTGTCCGGATAATCGCAAGGTCGAGTTTTCCTCGAGCGTGTTTCAGAAGAGGGCTCTCACATGGTGGAACGGGGTTATGAGAGATCGGGGTGCAGAAGTTGCTCTAGCGCAAACTTGGGCTGAACTTAGGGCCCTTATGATGAGGGAATTTTGTCCTCGTCATGAACAGCGAGCGTTGGAGAAAGAGTTTGAGGACTTGAAACAAGACAGTGGCGAGCACAGGGCTTATACTGATAGGTTTGAAGAGTTGGGTCTGCTTTGCCCAACTATGGTTACCCCACTCGACAAGGCTATCGAAAGATACATCGATGGCCTACCTGACTCAGTACAAGACATCATTACTGGTAGTAACCCTGCCATACTCCGTCAGGCGATCGAGTTATCAGCGACATTGACTGAGTCGCAGATTCGAAAGGGGAAGCTGCACAAAAAGGGTGACAAGGGTAAGAAGCAGGTGTCTGATAAGGAAGATAGCAAGAAAGGGTAAAACAAGAAGGGAAAGAATTCTGGAGGGTCGAGGAAGCGGAAGGCTTCCCAAAACTATGTCGTTACTGCACAGGCCCAAGCTGCACCAAATCAGCCTGCGCAACCACTAGCCAAGAAGCCTTATCTTGGCACTGCACCTTTGTGCAACAGGTGTAACGACCATCATCAACCACACCTCCAGTGTCGTCAGTGCACCAACTGCGGAAGATCTGGTCATCTTACTGCCGCCTGCCGCATTCCTGTTAACCAGAACCAGGCAGTTCAGAACCAAGCCCAACAAGTTGCTCAGCCTCTTGCTCAGCAACAAGGTCAAGCTGCACGACCTCATTTTCCTCCTGGTTCATGCTACAATTGTGGGGATCTAACCCACTACAGGAACCGGTGCCCAAGGCTAGCCAACCAGAATCCGAATGCGAACCCGAATCAGGCTCAGGCTCGAGGGTGAGCTTTTAACTTGAATGCCCAAGAGGCGCAGGCGGATGATAACGTGGTGAACGGTACGTTCTTTATTAATAATCAGCCTGCATCTGTTCTTTTCGATTCTGGTGCCGACAAGAGTTTTGTGTCATTGTCTTTTGAGCCTATGCTTCGCGTGTCTAGAACGAAACTAGGTAAACCTTTGACAGTAGAAGTTGCTAGTGGTGAACCCATTGTTCTTGATTCTATTCTTCGCAACTGCCAGTTGAATCTTAACGATCATCTTTTTCCAATCGACCTCACGCCTATGCAACTTGGAAGCTTCGACGTCATAGTGGGTATGGATTGGTTATCTAAGCATCGCGCAGAGATAGTTTGTTCTGAGAAGATTGTTCGTGTGCCGCTTTCGACAGGCGAGATCCTACAGGTTCAAGGTGAGAAACCTGCCGGTGGTCTCAAACTCATGTCTTGTTTTAAAGCTCGGAAGTATCTGCGGAAGAACTATGTGGCTTTCTTAGCACATGTTACAGCAGATAAAGGCAAGGGTAAGTCTATTTCAGATATTCCTGTCGTTCGGGATTATTCTGAAGTTTTCCCTGAAGAGTTACCTGGTCTACCTCCAGCACGCCAAGTCGAGTTCCGCATTGATCTCGTACCTGGTGCAAATCCCATTGCTAGAGCTCCATATTGTCTTGCACCGTCTGAGATGCAAGAGTTGTCTAAGCAGCTTCAGGAGCTCTCTGACAAAGGTTTTATCCATCCTAGCTTTTCACCCTGGGGTGCTCCCGTTCTTTTTGTCAAGAAGAAGGATGGATCCTTTAGGATGTGTATCGATTATCGTGAGCTTAACAAGCTTACTATCAAGAATCGATATCCCCTACCGCGCATAGACGACCTCTTTGATCAATTACAGGGCGCTTCTTATTTTTCGAAGATTGATCTACGTTCCGGATATCATCAACTTCGGGTGCATGAAGAAGATATTCCCAAGACAGCGTTCCGCACTCGTTATGGGCATTATGAATTCACAGTCATGCCATTCGGTTTGACTAATGCTCCCGCTGTTTTCATGGACTTAATGAATAGGGTATGCAAACCTTATTTGGATCAGTTCGTCATTGTTTTTATTGACGACATCTTGATTTACTCCAAGACGCGAGCTGATCACGAGCAACATCTTCGTCTTACTCTGGAACTCCTAAAGAAAGAGCAACTTTTCGCCAAATTCTCCAAGTGTGAATTCTGGCTTAAAGAAGTTCAATTCTTAGGACATATTATCAACGAACAAGGTATTCATGTAGATCCCTCCAAGATCAGTGCGATCAAGGATTGGGATACGCCTACTACTCCTACTGAGGTTCGTTCTTTTCTTGGTCTAGCGGGTTATTATCGCCGCTTCATAGAAAACTTCTCGAAGATTGCAGTTCCTCTAACTGCTCTAACTCAGAAGAACAAGCCCTTTGAGTGGGGATTCAAACAAGAGGAAGCTTTTCAAAACTTGAAGCAGAAGCTTTGCGACGCGCCTGTTCTAACTTTGCCTGAGGGCAATGATGATTTCGTCGTTTATTGCGATGCATCTAAACTGGGTCTTGGCTGTGTTCTTATGCAAAGGAACAAAGTCATAGCATATGCATCAAGGCAGTTGAAGATACATGAGAAGAACTACACCACTCATGATCTTGAGTTGGGTGCAGTTATTTTTGCTCTAAAGATCTGGAGACACTATTTGTACGGTACAAAATGTGTGGTTTTCACGGACCACAAAAGTCTTCAGCATATCTTCAACCAGAAAGAACTCAACATGAGGCAACGACGTTGGGTTGAGCTTTTAAACGACTATGACTGCGAAATTCGCTACCATCCTGGTAAGGTGAATGTCGTAGCTGATGCATTGAGTCGTAAGGAACGTACTAAGCTTCATTGTGTACGTGTTCAATCTGTTATTCAAGCTCAATCCGATATCCAAGCACGCATTTCTCAGGCTCAACAATCTTGTGTTTCACAAGGTTTAATGGATAAGGAATTTCCCTATCACATAACGCCTGCTTTGGAACTAAAGGACAATGGATCGTATTACTTCATGGACCGTTTGTGGGTCCCAAGCCAGGATGATCTTCGTACCTTGCTTATGGATGAAGCCCATAAGTCGCGTTATTCTATTCATCCGGGCTCAGATAAGATGTATAAGGATCTTCGTATTCATTATTGGTGGCCTGGTATGAAGAAAGACATTGCCTTATACGTATCAAAATGCCTTACTTGTCTTAAGGTTAAGGCTGAACATCAGCGTCCTTCTGGTTTATTGGAGCAACCAGAGATCCCAGTTTGGAAATGGGAAAACATTACTATGGATCTTGTTACTAAACTTCCGCGCACAAAGAAAGGTCATGATGCCATCTGGGTAGTTGTTGATCGTCTTACTAAGTCAGCGCATTTCTTGCCAATCCGTGAGGATTTTCCTGCTGACAGACTTGCTCAAATCTATGTGGATGAAATTGTAGCTCGACATGGTGTTCCTTTGAATATCATTTCTGACAGAGATGCTCGTTTCACTTCTCATTTTTGGAGAACCATGCAATCTGCTATGGGGACCCAACTTAATCTTAGCACAGCTTATCATCCGCAAACGGATGGTCAATCTGAAAGAACAATCCAGACTCTGGAGGATATGCTAAGAGCTTGTGTGATCGATTTTGGTGGTAGTTGGTATTCACATCTTAAGTTGATTGAATTCTCCTACAACAACAGTTATCACACCAGCATCAAAATGGCTCCTTTCGAGGCTCTCTATGGTCGAAAATGTCGTTCACCAGTCTGCTGGAATGAGATCGGCGAGGCTCAACTTACTGGACCTGCCCTTATTTTAGAGACAACTGACAAGATCAAGAAAGTGCGTGATAACCTTCAGAAAGCTAGAAGCCGTCAGAAGAGTTACGCGGACCCAAAACGCAAGGCCTTGGAATTTCAAGTCGGTGATCGAGTATTACTTAAGGTCTCACCTTGGAAAGGTGTGATCAGATTTGGAAAGAAAGGAAAACTTGCACCTAGATACGTTGGACCATTTAAGATCGTCGAAAGAATCGGAAAGGTAGCCTACAGACTTGAGTTACCTCCTGAACTTGGAAATGTTCATCCAACTTTTCACGTATCCAATCTCAAGAGGTGTTTAGCTGATGAGAACCTCCACATACCACTTGACGAAATTCGTGTTGGTAAAACACTGAAATTTGTTGAGAAGCCAGTGGAAATCATGGAACGTGAAGTCAAGTGGCTCAAACGTAAGCGCATTCCTTTGGTCAAAGTTCGTTGGGAAGCTAAACGTGGACCCGAGTTTACTTGGGAACGCGAAGATCAAATGAAGGCGAAATATCCGCATCTTTTTCCACGAGTTTCCTCTAAATAAATTTCGGGACGAAATTTCCACAAGTAGGGGAGACTGTAACATCTGTGCTTGTAATCATTATGAACAGTTCTATTATCAATAAAACAATGTTATTTGATCCCAATGTTTGTTTGGTTGTGTTTTACATTTTTCATGTTTTGACTTTTATGTAATTTCAAACTCTATATCGCTTTCTGGAGAGTTATACGCAAACTGATGCGAAAACGTAATCAGTATAATGCGACAAATACTCCGGAACATCAACATATACTTAACATACCTTAAATAACCTTTACATAACTTAGAAATAAGTTTTGAAGGCTTTGATATGGCAAAAACAAGTTAATTCGGCTACAGGGACTAAACTTGACAAACTGCGAAAGTATGCCAATTTGAACTGTAACGAACATTCTGGAACATGACCATAAGTTAAACACACCTTAAATATCCTTTACATAGCTTAGAAATAGGCTTAGAGGGGTTCGGTGTGCTAAAATTAACTTTTGGGTCATTCAGGGACTAAAAATGTCAAAAAGTGCACAAGTTTGCACTTTCGTGCATATCTTACGGTCTGAATACATCCGGACATCCAAAAATTTATGTAAGCACTAAAATATTTTAGTTTAGTGTTTGGCATGAGAAAAATCCATTCGTCACGCAATTTGGATCGTTTTTCACGCTTATGCGCATTCCGTCGTAATTAACCGAACAACGCGATTGTACGGCTAAACGAACCGACATCCGGCATATTTTTGAGCATGTTTCATGTTCCCTATACTTTAACATCCTTGTGAAGCTTAAAAATGGGCTTGACGGGTGTTAGAAGTGCCAAAACACGACGATACGCGCTCAGGAACCAAAACTGCAAAACTGCAAAAAAAAAATATATATAAAAAAAATAAATAAATAAAAAAATGCAGCAAAAAGCCATTTTAAACTTAAGTTAGCAGCCCCTAACACTTCCCAAAGGTCAAGTGCCACATGTTAATCTCCTATGGTGGCCAAAATTAGTTACCACAACATTTTGACAAGTGTACGGCCTAGATCGTGCCCCCTTTTCCAAGAAACGATCCTAACGGTTGTGGGTTTACTATAAATACCCAATCCATTTTCACTCATTCCTCACTAGAATCTGATCTAAAAGACTCTAAGTTGAAACCATTGTTTCATACCTGAGTTATTTGGATCTAGATTAGCATTCGGGGACCTTTCGTAAGTATTCTTTCGTTCTTTTATCGCTTTCGAGTCCGAAAGTCAAACTTTGTTTGACTTTCTGCATTGACCAGTTTATGGTCGATGCGAAGTTCGTTAGAACTTCATAACGTGAGCGTGATCACGATGGTTATAGTCCCTAGTGACTATACCTACTGATTACCACGTTATCTAGGCTCAGTGACGAGCCGTAGTTTCGGCCAGAATGCGCATTCTTGCGTATTTTGTAACCAAACTACTCTTAGGTATCACAACCGTTTGTTGTGATACCAAACCTGTTTTCTAAACTTAGTTAAGCATGTTTTAGCATGCTTAGCTCGTCACTTTTAGTTTAGTGCTTATATAGGGTCGTAAGGTAAGCGATCTAAACAATCGCTTATACTTTCGAACCCGACCCGTTTGGTCGATCATTAGGATCCGACCAAGCACATTAGGTGGCCATAGTATATAGGGAATAACCTTACGAGGTTATACCTTATGCTCGCTTCGTTTAAGTAGTTGTATGATAGGTAGTTTATATGCCTTAGGTAAATTACCAAAATACCCCCTTTGATGCCAGAATCCGTTTTAATCATATGTAACATAACTTTTGACATCTAAACTGATTTGACAACCATATTAGACATGTTAAGGCATATATTACTTGTCATAGGACTAGTTAGGCGGTCCGAACACGTTTCACGCGAACGACGCGTTAAAGTAGCATAAGCTACCTAAACGGGTCGTAATGGGTCACAAGCACTTAGGTTAGGTTTCATTTAGTATGTAGGCTTTGTTAAACCATACTACATGAGTTCCCATACTCATTTGGTTTACGAACCCTCATTCTATCCGATCTTCCGATTTAGGTCCGGTTTATTAATGTAGTTACCTATATTAGGTGCCGTTTGATATTCCGAGATCTCTAGCATTGCTTGGTGGTTATCTTAGGACTTCTGAGCAATCTCAAGTGAGTACATAGAACCCCTCTTTTACTGTTTTCCAAACTGTTTTGGGGTGAAACACTTGTGCCTACTTGTTACTTTCATGTTTTCCTGTTTTCACATCATATACCTGCTATGTTCGTTAGTACATTATAGTACATGATTTCATTACATTTCATGCTATGAATGCCCATTGTGTGCATACTTAGTACATTGTTTTTGCATACATTTCTGCTATGTATGTTGATTGATAGCATGCTAGCGCATTGATTTACATGACTTTTCTGCTTTGTATGTTAACTTAGCATACTTAGTACATTGTTTTCATATAACATGTTCACTTTTGCTATGACATTTGGTTTGCACAAACGAGACTATTATACGTTCATTAACATTAGCTACGCCGCTCGGTAGTAAGTACTGGTACCATAGGGCTTGACAAATCCCATTCCTGACATCCCGGGTTTGTTTGGATGTAAGGAATGACTGAATCCGAATACAATTCTTTTGATAACCTTGACTGAAAGGGTTATCCGACTGTCTCAAGGCTTGAATGTATGCGTTAACTTACCACATAAATGTTTGTATCAATGTAACATGTATTACTTTGCGAAACATAACTTTTTGATACATTCAAAATACTTTGTTTTGTACATTTCTACATTTGGACTATTTGACAATACTTTACTTACAAGACATAACATTTGTTACACATTACTTGACTACTTTTGGACTATCAACATTTGACATGGTTTATACAAGGACTTTTGACAATTGGTTTAAACATAGACATTATACATTGTTGGTTGGTTAAGTGACTTAAGTAACGAAATGTGAGTAATATGATAAAAGCATGGTGGATACGCCGCTGGTACTTCCTATATATAAGTGTTTGTATTATATTACATATCATAGCGTTATTTAAATCATTGATTTTGGACTTATACATTTTATACAAGTAACATGTTTTCACAAGACTTTGTTTTACAATACGGTTTATTTTATACAACTCATTTTACATGGTTATTCATTTAACCATACCTTATTCTTTTACTTATACATATCATCTAAACTTATTGTTTTTCAAGCGATTTACAAAACAAAATCAAATTACAAGGTTCCTGACTAAACATTTCTTAAACTTAAGTCATGAATCCTATTTTCACAAAACCTATCTATCTCACAGGCATTTTTATGCTGACGTACCTATTTTCACATGTGTTTTCAGGAGCTTTTCCGTAGGATGACGATCATGACACTAGGGCGGACCTGTGCCTTAGAGATTTAAAACGAAGATAGACTATGTTTAATTATGTTAAAAACTCTTTGATTCCTGTTTAAAACAATGAAACTCTTGTGTTGATAAATAAATACAACTTTGTATGCCATGGTTATGAAACAATTAATTTTGTTACAACACTCCCCGACGTTTTCCGCCACGTTTTGTATGTTATACGTGGTCGGGGTGTGACAGACGAAGTGTGGTTCGATCGGATGGCCATCCGATCGGATGGTCATCTGAACGGATGATCATTCCATCGAATGGTCATTCGATCGAAGTGTCGCCGCGTGTTGAGTTTCGACGTTTTGATTTTTGCATTGAGCGTTGCGATGCGTATCGATTAAGCGATGCGATAGTATTACCCATTAGTTACACAAATAACCTAACTTCTAAATACCATAAATAAAATCTTAAATCTCGAGTTTGCGATGAGATTGCGTTGCGATAGAGTTGAGATTGCGTTTGCGATTAAACACCTCAACATAAACATAACATGCACAAATAACACATAATAGCACACACACGTAAAACAATATCCATAACCTATAATTCGAGTTGCGATGCGATTAGCGATAAGTCGATTATCGATTAAACTGCGATTTATTAACAAGTACTCCACATAATACAACTAAAGCAATTTAAATTAGACTATCGATTACAAGTCGAAAAGTACAATCAGTAATTAAGCAAGGAGTGACAGATCACAATTAGCAATCTTTTCTTCCTTTGACTTTGACTTTGACTTGTACTTTGACTTTCAAAAGTCGGGTTGTCACATTTTATAACGCATTCACAACGCTATTTCACAAGGAAGTTATCGCATTTTAACACAGTTAACGCATGTTATTTAAACGCGCTTTATCACATTGTTACCTCACGTTTTCACAACGCAACGCAAACTCGAAACACAGTTATTGGTATTGTTCTGTGTGTATGTTATTATGTGCTTTACTTGTGTGTGCCTTATATATATTTTGGGATGTTATTCGCAAACGCAATCGCATCGCAATCACAACGCAACTCGAAACGCATATTTACTTTTATGCATTTTATGTGTTATGTTATTGTGTAACTACTTGTTTAAATGATATGTTGTTATCTCATCGCAACGCTTACTCGCAACTCGCTTAAACGCAACGCAACGCTCAATGCACGAAACGAAAGTCGGAAACCAACAAAACGCAACTCGGCTGGTCGAATGACCAACCGATCGAATGGACATCCGTCCGGATGACCATCCGATCGACTAGCCATCCGACCCAAACACCTCACCTCCACCGCCTTATCTCTCTTACACTATAAATACCTGTTGGTGCATGTTTTGTGACAACAACATAATAGTTGGGTTATTTAGTCTTTGGATATTTTGTTTTGGGCTTAGCATTATTGGTTAGTAAGTTAATTAGTGTAATGGGCTTGGAGAATGGCCTGGCCCAGACCAAAGCCCATGTGCAAAGCTTGTCCTATATAAACAAGGCTTGGCATTAGGGTTTAGGTTAGACATTGTTAGACACTTGGGCAAGTGAATAGAGTTTGAGAGAGAGTTAGAGAAATCTACAGAGAGTGGCTGAGATATTTCTTGTGGGTCTTGATTTGATTGTAAACTTCGTGTTGGATAATCAATAGAAGACCGGATTGAAAGTGTATCGTGTTCTTGATTCTGTTTCTACTCGTTTTCTGTGAAATATGATCTAGGGGATTCCGCACTCTAGGTTAGATCGACGATTCTGTTACGATCCATACGGCTCAAGGGACCTACAATTGGTATCAGAGCGATAGGCTCTTGTTTGGCTTGGTTCAGAATCGTTTTCAGCAGAAAATCAGATTTTTGGATGTGTTTGACGGCTGTTCTAGGGTTCTGCTGCTGATTTCGGACAAACAGCAAGGATTTCGGATACAAATCTTGCATTTCGGATCCATTTCGGATTGAAATCAAGTATTTCGGATAAACAGCATCAATTTCGGATCCATTTCTGATCAGAAAGTTGCATTTCGGATTAAAGGCTTCCATTTCGGACCAGAATTCAACCATTTCGGATCACTCTGTTGAATTTCGGACCAGACTAGCTGCATTTCGGATCAATAATAAGGATTACGGATCATTTCGGTTGAAGGTGTGTTCATTTCGGATCATTAAGTCCTATTTCAGTTCAGAGCTGTCCATTTCGGACCAGTAGGGGTTCTTTACGGACCATTTCAGATAACCATTTCGGGTGTAAGGCCATTTCGGACAATTTCAAATCATTTCGGAAGGGGTGGAATTTTTCTTGTATTGCGTAAGAAAAATTTGACTGTTTCGCATTTAGAAAATTATCTGTAGCTCATCTCAGGAAATCGTTTGCACCGTTGGAATCCTTGGATTTTTAGGGCAAAAAAAAAAAGGTTTAAAAAGGAGTAATGATAAAACAGGGGTGGGGTTTAATAAAGCTTCATCTTCTAAACATTATATATCATTGGAATCGTAATTTCAAGACGAATCTAACGGTATAATTTGGTAAAAACAGTTATCGGAAAAATTTTGTACGGTTTTATCAGTTCGCTTATGGTAAAAGCTTGAAAAGGACCTGTAGAGAAGTTAGATTTGGATTTTGATTCAGGTTACCAAAATACATTTGAACTTTTGATGACCAAAATGGATAAGGTCAGGAAGACTGTTAAGAATTGGCCAAAGCTTATAAACGTCAAAGAATATGCTGACTGGAAAGAGAAGTTTGAGTTGTTTATGAAAATTGTTGATACTAAAATGTGGACGTGTATGATAGATGGATACTTTGCTCCCACACGTCGTGTTGATGGAAGAGTTATAGTGATGTCTTATGATAAGATGGATGAATCTGAGAAATGAGTGGTTGATGCTGAGAAGAAAGCTTTAGCAGCAATAAAGAAGTCCTTGCCTGAGGACATTAAACATACTTTTAAGAAGTATGGGACTTCCAGAGAGCTGTGGGAAGCCTTGGAAAAACGTTATCTGATCTCTTTCAGATTGAATACATGTGATCAAGCGTGTGTAGCCGAGTTTGCAGCTGTGAAGATAGGAGAAGTAGCTGCTGAGGTAGAGGAGAAGAAGAAACCTGATAAGGAAACTGCTGAGAAGAAGGATGCAGAAGTTTCAAAGGGCTTGAAGGATGTGAATGGACTTACATCAGAGGTGAAGGTATCATCAGAATCTGTAAGTCATACATGTCTTAACTGCACTGAACTACTAGGTAAAATTAACAGACTCTCGGAGCAAAACAAAATTATGTTAGCTGATTTGGAAAACCGAAAAGAGTTAAATGTTCTTTTGATTAAAAGAGAGTCAAATTGTTTAGATAAACTCAAATCAAATGAACAGGAAATTAGCAGTCTAACAAGCAAAGTCAATGAACTGTTACAGGTCATTGATTTGGCTCGTGAAACTGTGAAAGAAAAGACTAACGAGCTTTTAGAAAAGTGCACAGAATTGGCTGATGCACAAGCCAAAATTGTAGAACTTCAGGGGAAGTTAAACAATTTTGGAAATTCTTCGTTAGTCAGGACTCATATTCAAAAAGGTTTAAAAAGGAGTAATGATAAAACAGGGGTGGGATTTAATAAAGCTTCATCTTCTAAACATCAAGACTACTCATTTTTACCAACTGAAGATGAGCTAACTGATTTTGTAACCACTGCACAAGTAGTAGTGGATCCGATAGCTGTTGTCACACCCCTTTCTGCGGCGGAAGCACAAGGTGTGATCATGAAAGGTTCTCATTGCATACGAAGAGTAAACATACTACATGCTCAAAAATAATTTCAAATATTACATTACTAAAAACATATGTCGAGTGTTTACAACACTAGATAACATATTGTCTTAAAAGTCACGACTTTATTTAAAGATAAACAAAGCGACATCCACGAGCATGAGTAAGACCACGCGCACATCCATCCTAGTTACCTGAAATACATGTGAGTTTTGGAAAAAAAAACGTCAACATAAAGTTGGTGTGAATTCATGCTGTTTTGTATTTCATGTTTGTATACTTTGTATGAAAACATAGTTTGTGAGTAAATCAAGTTTTCATATGTAAATCCAGTTTCATGTGTACACCACGTACATCTGTGTAATTCAATTTCTTCTTGAGTACCCCACGTACTCAAGTTTAATTCTCATTCTCTTGAGTACCCCACGTACTTCAAGTATAATTCAATCTTCTTGAGTACCCCACGTACTTCAAGTTATATATCAATTTTGTATGGTATGAATTTTATGTAAATACAGTATTTCTGTAATTATCAGATTGTTAATGGGTTGCAAAGCCATTAACCTGTGGCACGTCATAGGAAGTCACCAAACCTAAGGCATTTAATTGGTATATTCTGAGACACAAAAGCACTCCTCGATTCTCGCCCCGACCAGGAGTGTGGCTGCCAGGCACCCGTTAGATCTAACCTTTTGTTCTGCGGTCTAGGTATATTGTTGATTAATGGTGCTTCTGTACCCTATTCGTGACACTATTTCTCATAACGCCTCCTACTTGGTTCTCGTTCTCACCAAGCGCGTTTCTTGTTATCATTTCTCATAGCGCCTTACACTTGGTTCTCGTCTCACCAAATGCGCTTCTTGTATTTATATCATACCATTTATAAATATTGTACTTTTGTACATGTATTTCACCCCCGAAGTTATAAAAACTGAAAACAGTTAAAGAGAAAAGGGGGAGCATGAACTCACAACTTTGCGTTCCTAGCGTCGTAAACTCCACCGGATTTGCTTAATTAACGTCGTAACCTATACGCGTTTTCTTAACGTTAGTCACTAGACTTGCGTCGCACAAGTACAGTCACTCCCTTTTGTGTATATTCTTGTGTTAAAAATATTCTATATTTTTAAATACGTATCTTACTTATATTATTTTCTCCAAAAATAAATATAAGTCTTTTGTGTTTTGCACTTTGCACCCGAATCATGTATCTTGTGTTTTGTATGTGTATTTCTATATTTCTACTCCTCATGAGTATTTAGTGTATTTTTAAGTCTTAATACACTAGCACGTATAACACATACTATATACACTTAGCACAAAATTTGGTGATAAAATAATATATATTTTTCTCTCAAAAATATATACTTATTATCCATTTTTATTCTTCAAGAAATCACCATTTCTTATCATCAAAAGTTAGGGAAACCTTGTTAATGCTTTTAAACACATTTTTAGGGAATAAGTTTCTCAAAAACTTATATTTTTCTAAGTGTCAAAGTTTATAAAAATTTTGACAGAGTTTCCCCTAAAAATGGAGGTTTCCCACGTTTTCAAAACGTGTGTTTATTTTCTTTTAAATCATTATCAATCATCAACAACAATTATCAACAATATTCGTCAACAATAACCACTAATTTCATGAACTTGCATATTTACCAAGATTGTGTAGTATCTTACTAGCACATTTAGTAAGTCTTGTTATCTTTAAAAATAAGTTTAATTTCTTATAAACTTTATTTTTAAAGAGTATGAAGTTTTACAACTTCTAGTCGGTTTTTACGAAAATTATTTCTTTGTTAAAACCCTTGTTACACAAGTATCCATACACTTGTTTGTTCACAAAAACCACTTTTGTTTGTGTAAGACCCGGTTTAGAACATGTGATTTCTTTAAAGTGTGGTTCTTCAAAAATACCACTTGCAGATACGTAGATCCGCTAGTTTTAAACACCAATGTACCGGTTAAATTACTTTTACACAAGTAAAATATTTTACACAAGTTCATGTCTTTAGTGTGGTAGAGTTTCGCCTTTTAACCCTTGTAGTAACCAAAAACGAGCTTATGTGAAGATCCATGATCTTACAAAGTCGGGTTAAACGATGATCCGAGCTACCACATCATAGATCGGGTCTCAAAAACCTCATATTCCAAATACTACAACTTTTACACAACACATGTGCTATTAACCACCACTTTAAGTGTTTTTAGTAGACTTTTGTTCATCATTTTGTATTTTAACGAGATTTAACCGACATAATTCCTTTTAACCACTTTAGATAAGTTCAAGAATGAGTTTTAAACAATATACCTCTAGCTCAAGGCTAGGGAAGATTCTTGATGAAAAACGCGTGGATAAAAGCTAAAGAAAGAGGTCCTTCATGTTCCGCTTGCTCCAAGCTTCCTAATACGTGACCTCTAACACTTGTATGATGATGGAAATGCAAGAACCAAACTCGAAAATGGAGGGGTGCACAAGGGGGTGTTGGGCCGTAGCTAGGTAGAGAGGGAGAGAGAGTTTGAGTTGTTGGTTAAGTGTGGAGAATGATCTTGTGGGTTTAATGTTAGATTTATAGACAAAACTTGTGATTATGGACCAATGGTCACTATGTCTAGTAGATATTAGACATAAGTAGTTATTATAATCAAGAGGGTACAAAGTATGTCCCCCATGGTTGGGGCCGGTTAGGAGGGGGGGGGGTATCCGGTTAGATAGTAACTAAACATTAGGTATTAGTTACGTTAAGTTTAGTGTTTAACCCCGTTACTAATGTGTAGCGTGTTATGACGGGTGTTAGGGCATTCAGGGACCCTAACTAGCTCAGAAAAAGATAAATAATGAAAACATCAATATTTTCATGCTTCGGGTATAGTCCGGTTGTTCGGTTACATACCGATTCGTTAAAGTGCTGAATCACACTTTTTATTGTCTTTTAAGTACCCTTCTTGTACCCTTTCAATTCCCAACACTTAGGGAAATATTCTGGATGATAAAACGACATTTCTGCATAATATTTATATGTCTAAATGCTGAATTATTGCTGATTTGTATAAATTCTGCACTTAAAGTGCGTTTCGGGTGCTTTTTAGTGCTTATTTTTGCTTTCGTATTGCATATATATTAAACCCTTGTATGTACTCTTGGGTTTTAATGCACTCTTGTTGTCGAACCTACACCTAGGCTCCAATTTTATTGTCTGACTGCTTTCTGCAGTTCAGTCGACACAGTGTGTCTTACCGGTGAGTTTACTATTATTCTGACGCAACGCTCTTGTTTATGCATAAAGCAATATTTTGTAGTATATAACATGCATGAATTCACTTGTTTAATCACGTGTTCAGACATTGCTGACACTTAAACTCATAATTGCAGTCATTAAGCAATAATTATAGTGTACGGAAATTACCGGTTTGTGCCAGTTGTCACAGCTGTGGACTTGCCAAATAGTCCAGTTTCTTTAAAAGAATCTGTAGGGTCTAACAGTACGCCTCATAAAGTGGATGAGGATACTGAAGACAAAAAGGCTAAAACATTTAAAAAGGGATCGAATAAAAAGAAAACATGTAAGAAAAGATCATGTTTTAGATGTCACAACAAAGGGCACGTGGCGAGTTGTCCTTTGAAGAAAGGTAAACAAAAAGTTGATGAGGTTAAAGACGGGAATCAGGTTGGGTCAAGCAATAATGTAAAATCAAGTTGTCAGACAAAGAAACCTAAATCTCAATCAAAACCCTCAACTTCCAAAAGATTTGATAGACCAGGAAGTATTTCTCCACAATTTAGTCAAAATAGTGGTAAATCAAATCGTTTTCAGAGTCAAAATAAAAATTTTGGATATCAAAATCGATACCACACTACTAGTTATCGAAATTTTCAACAAAGAAATGGACATAGGGGTTTTAGTAACTCAAATGTTCAACAACATCCAAAATTTTTCCAAAATTCATGGTATAATAATGGGAGAAGAAGGTATCAAGATAATAATTTTCAAAGGTCAGAAAATCCGAGAGTTTATTGGAACTCTCGCAATCAAAGACCTAGCGGAAATTATCAATCTTGTTCAACAACGGGATCCAAGACACCAGAAAGGTGTGATGGATATTGGATAGAAGCATCTTATGTGGATTTACATGGTCGACCCAAAACCGGTCAGGTTTGGGTTCTCAAATCTAACTGAGTCGTTGAGTGAATGCAGGATGACCAAGAAGGACTGTTGATGTGTTCGACAATGGTTATTCCTGTAAAGCATCTGAGGTGAATAGTAGGTTAACATGGGTAACGAACTATTTACTTCTGTGATTGTCTTGTTTATTCTTGACTTTAAACGTGAAAAACTATTGTCAGATTTAAAGTGGGGAGTCTGTTTGTGTTTATAAATTTGTGTTTTTGAAATTTACTCCATAAAACAAAAATTTAGGGGGAGAAATTTTCCCTAAGCCAAAAAGAGTTTAGATAGTGCGTGTGTTTAGGGGGGGGTAAGTTATAAAATTTAAAAAATGCAAAAACATTGAAAAATCAAAAACATAAAAAAATAGAAAATCAAAAATGAGTTATCACTGTGTGAAAAAGAAGAAATGATAGTACAACAGCAAGTTAGACTGTCACACTCAAACTGAATTAAATTGCTTAAGTGTGATAGCAGCTTCATCATATGATGTACCAGTAGGCAAAAGCATGAAATAATCAACTTACCAAAGTGATATAAACATAAACGAACTGAGTATGAGTGGGGAACACATCAGTGGTGTATGGTTTAATGACCTTAATTCTTGCGTTGATAGATTGCCAAAATCTGAAGTTTTGGGTCTTTATACTGTTATTTCATCCGGGGATATCAGGGTTGTCCTTCTGCTGCATCCAGATACATGCTGACCTAGGCACAACCAGGATATCTTAAAAGAGCTAAAAATGCCAAAACCCTGAAATGAAGAAGCTCTCATAGAGAGTCTTTCAAAAAGTGCAAAATGCATAAATCGTACCAAAAATGGTATTTGTCTTAGCCCTCGTTAGATATTTTGGTCTCTTTGCTGTACGGAAGTACTGACCTGTTCACCAATTATCTAAACGTTGAAAAACTAAACGGATGAATTCAGTATACTCACCTACTACGATGAATCTTTGTGCATACCTTGATCGCGGGGGTACATCCTGAAGTGGGACACACTAGTATATCAGTAATAAAATTACCTTAACGTATCATATGGTAATGGTACTTGAAATGTTCATGCATTTTGTTTAGGTGAACAAACATACTGGTAATCGTCTTGAACTGCTTTTCACGAAAAATTAAATAAAGAATTATCTAATAGTGTGAAAACAGTTTGATTGTACTGATATGATCTTCTTACCGGTGATTCTCACAAAAAGAAGTATTGCAAATATTTTTGAGTTTAGTTTAGTTTGTTTAGTTGTTTTGAAAAATATCAAAAATTCCAAAAATATTTTCTTTTTAAAAGACTTCCATTTTGAACTGACAGGTAGTTGTTTTTGCAAATTAAGAAAAAATATTGGTTTATCTTTAAATGTGAAAAAGACTAATGGTTTTTCGAGATACTTGCTTGTGTTGCTAAACAGATTGATGTGGTTATCAAAATGAAGTGCAGAATACAAGTAAAGTGCAGATTGAGAGTGAAGTGAAGATATGTGAAGATGCATGGTAGGATCCTTCTACTACATTGCAGAAAGAGATTTGAAAGAGTTGAAGTTTACTTGCTTAATCAAAGATTGCTAGCTCACTGATCTACAAAGAAAGAAAGTTTTGGAGATTGGAAGCATCAGCTAAGGGGGAGTTTGTTGATGTCAAAAACTGTGTAGCTGACGCTATCCAAAGACCAAAACACACTGAAAATCTTTTTGGATTTAGTTTTTAATGAAATGCAGTAAAGAAATATTTACAGACAGTATTTTTGTGAGTTTGTGTAAGAGGATCATATCAGTTTATGACAAATCACTAGCACCGTTGAGCTTTCAAACACTTTAAGTTCTAAACGATTCACATAGATTGACGATATTGTTGTCCTCTTAAACTCAATCTAAAAACTTTCGAAATGCTTACGGATACGTTAAGATATATTAATTTTGCACTAAATTCTTATGGACCCCATGATCTCAACATATCCCCTCATCATGCAATACACTGACTCAAGTAATGCCTTTAAACTTTCATCAACTGTGATATATGCGAAAACAACGCAGAATGTTTAAACATTAACAATCAGGTCGATCTTTCGATACGCAGAGAAAGTCCAATGTTTAAACAAAATAAGAAATAAAAACAAGCTGAATATGTTTAGATCTTAACCACCAGTTCGATATTCACATATACGCAGAGGTGATCCAAGATTTAAACGAAACACCAAGAAAAATAAAGCATAACGTTCAGGCACTAACATCCAGTTCGATACTCACGTATACACAGAGGATGTCCAATGCTTAAAAAAATAAAGAAATCAAACAAGTTTAAATCTTTGCAAAATGAAATGCACAATCACAGTGACTTTTTCAGCAAGTTGTGAAAGTTCACAAACTGACCGGTTTTTATTCTCTTTTAGCATTCAGCGATTACTAAGTAGGTACATAGTCACGAAGGATAAAACTAAGTACTATGCTTTCAACCGCGTTTCCCACTAGAACTAGCCTTTTTTATTTAAGTTTATATCGTTATCGCAAATCTACTAGTCTAGCTGAGCCTATCGTCACATCTTTAGTGAGACCATTTATCCCATTTGACTTTCCAATTCTTTAGCGTACTATGACAGTCTAACTGATGTACTATCATATCCTCTTTTTTCACAACAAAACTCATTTTTGATTTTTTTCAATGTTTTTGGCTTTTTAGATTTTATCATGTTTTTGGATTTTTCAAAATTTCTAAAATTTTTACTCTCCCTAAAATCAAAAATATGTTTCAATTTTTGATTTTCAAGGAAAATTTGAAAACAAACTGTACAAGTAAAGTGACAACTGATTCGAATTGCTTCAATTTGCCATCCACTTGGCATAAACAATCAGAACTCCCCCTGACAACAAACTATTTTCCCATTATGATTTCAAAACACTTAAGTTTGTTTTAATCAAATGGTTTTTCCGGAAAATTAGTTTGTGGGGTTTCATCACTTTGTTTTCTCAACCACTTGTAAAATCACTTAAATGAAAGTTAAATCAAGTTCAACTTAATGACCTTGATTAACCACTTGTAGGTACTTATCACAATACCACTTGTAAATCGAAATATGACAATTTTCAAGAAAAAACTACCACTTGTAGGTCGAAATATCACTTTCGTGAATTTCTCAAGAAAGATGCCGATTCATGCTCCACGATTACCAACTTGGGAGCTCCGGCAAGTCAGGATTTTAAGTAGAGAATGCTGTCACCCAAGCCTGACCAGTCTTGGGTGTTCCCGAGTTCTTATCACTCGGTGGGTAACTCCACCTCTTTGATTCATAAAATTCTTTTGCTCCTTTTACCTTTCCGTCGACCATCTTCCCAAAAATATATTTCACATTTTCATTAAAAACCTTTTCAGCATCAAATTCTTCTTTACCAGGGAAGAATTGATCTGAAATCTCAATCTTTCCAACTTTGGATTTCAGGTTTTCTCTTGTCAATGACGGAAAGTTTTCTTCGTTCATTTCTGGAACGGAATTCTCATCATTTTTCTCAACAAATGACTCATCTGACTTTGACGAGTCAGATTCATTGTCAGAAGTACTCTCTGATTTAACAACCCATTTCTGTTTGTTCAAATCGACTTTTCTTTTATAAAAACGTTTCGAACTTTCACCAATTTCGAAAGTCAAATTTTTGAACTCTTTGAATTTTTTCATTGGTTGTTCTGTTTTATCAACAATTTTCGTTTTCAACTTTGAGTTAGAAGTAACTCCCTGTTTTGTATAAGTGGACTTTGGGCAATTCCAAGCGATGTGTCCAACTTCTTGGCATTTGAAACAGGTTCTTCATTCAAATCTCTTCTCAGATTCCTTCACCATATTCTTCCTTTTTTCGGCGAGAAACTCTTTGTTTGTCTGTCTCCAGAATGGTTTCTTCTCTTCTTCTATTGAACTTGTACCTGAAACAAATTTAGTTTTTGGTTTATAAGTTTTCTCATTTTTATGATTTTCTGGGGGAATGAAACCTAAACCCTTCTTTTTGAAATTACTGTTATGGTTTGGTTTCTTTTGAAAACCTGAACCAGAACTGTAACCTTTCTTCTTGTTCAATCTCTGTTGAACTCTTGAAGTGTATTTTTTAGGTTTTTCAGCAAGATTTAAATCTTTTATTTCAGAAATATTAATTTCTGTTAATTTGAAAACCTGTTTGATCATTTCAGTTTTGACACTTCTTATAGGAAATTCTTCATCAGAAAATAATTTGTCAGAATCATTCAAAGTATATGCTACTTTAAATGTTTCGTCTTTCAAATTATTTTTCGACATCAGAAATTCTTTATTGTAAACCCGTTTGACCGGTGAACTCGGACTCTTGTCTGATGAATTCGAACTTTCATATTTAGACTCCGACTTTGACTCTTCATCCATATCCAACACCTGATCGACCACTTTCTTTAATAACTCAGGCTCATGATCAGTGTCAGACGCTGTGAATGTGACGTCAATGTTATCTGGTAACACATCAAGGGTTTCAGACTTTAACTTTATGTTGACTGCCTTTTTTAATTAATCCTCATTTGGTTTTCTGGGAGAATAACTTTCCCAGATCGGAGGCGGACACTTGTTATACTTGACACTTTGTTTCTTACCAGTATCCTCTTCCGTCTTTTTATCTTGAAAAGCTTTAAGACCTGCAACAGTAGGATAAACTCTATCAATCAAATAATCAGAAGATGTATAACTCATCAGCAATCGTCTGATTCTTTCATTCTCAATCCTTTCAGTCTCCAACTCCTGTTTCAGCTTTGCACAATCTTCAATATACTTATTGATGACCTTCTGCTTAGTCATTAATGTTGAACTCATCATCGTTTCAGCAGCTCCCATTTCTAGGTTTGTTTTGTTCAAACTATCAACCGTTCTGTTCAGCACATCATATGATTCTTTTACATACTTCACATCAAACAACAATTTTTCTTTCAACTCTTCTAGTTCATGATACTTCTTGTCTTTCTCCTCACAATCTTTGCATGGATTCAAACATTTCAGACAAGGTTTCGTGATCTCAACGATCTTTTCAACTTCGATAATCTTTTCAACTTCGACTATTTTTTCAACATCGATGATTTTTTCAACTTCAACGATTTTTTCAACTTCAACAATTCTCTCAACTATTTTCTCAATCACCTTTTCACTCATCGGTTCTTCATCAAATTCTATTTTTACTTCACTTTCTTCAACTCCGGCTTTTTCTGTTGAATTTTCTTCAACTTTTTCCTTTTCAGCTTCCATCTGAACTTGAATCTGTTCTTCAGCAATCCTTTTTGCTTCTAATTCTTTCTCCAGTCTAGCAGCCTTTTTTCTTATTCAACATCTCGATCTTATCTGCAAAAAACAAATTAAAACTAAATGAGTCCAAATTTTGTCTAGCTATATTAATATACTCTTCCTCATCATCAGTATCTTCTTCACTTTCTGATGATCTAAAAATCTTCTCTCTTTTTGGCTTAGATTTGATTGACTCTTCTTCCAAGATTCAAGCAACAAATGTTGAATCAGCAGGAACGTATTTGTCCCAGCTAAATCCCTCTGCCAATCTTTCATCATCTTGATTTACTAGATAAGCTTTCTTCTTTCCATCTTCAATAGCACGAGATGATGACGATTGTTGAGTAATCTGATGATAAATCGCTTTTCGATGATAATCGTTGTTACCAAACGGATCTTGTCTTCCTGTTGCTTCTTTGTTTGTACACTCTCGTTTAAAATGCCCCTTTTCTCTGCAACGAAAACAAGTAACCTTTGATTTATCAAACCCTAACGGAGATGTTGCAGCATCACGAAGATCATCTCTACTGGTGATTTGTTTGAATTTTTCTGCTCTTCTTACAGCACTGGCTAAACACCACTTGAGGTCCATCAACTCAAGTTCCTCAGGATCAATCTGGTCATAATCCTCTTTAGTGAGCATTGGATTTCCAATTCTTCCAGAAACTAAGCTTTCATAAGATTCTAACATAGTAACAAGTGATGCCATGTGTTGCTTAGCTATTTCTGGAGAGAGATTTTGACCATTTTGTATGTTTAATGTCACATTGCATTGTAGATTTGTTGAACTCTGTCGTTGAGAACTTGGTGTTGAGAAATTCGGATCAAAACTTGAATACGATGACGAATATCCATCACTCTGAGTTGTAGTGCTAACATTTGTTCCGGAAGTACCATCAGCGCTGAATGCAGTCTGAATTTTCGGACTTGGAGTAGTCTCAACTCTGCTTCCTCTATAGTATAAACTATCATCTTGTTGAGCATTTGGATTATTCATGATAGCTGTTTTCTGAACATCCAATTCATGTTCTTCGATCTTCTGTATGAACTTACACAAATTCATGCTTTCAGATTTTCTCATATGTTTTAAAATCAACAGATAAGTTCCCCATTTGTCTTGTGGTAACGCATCAGATAGCTTATCAACCCATTCATCATCTTCCTTTTTGATCTCTAATCTTTTCATTTCCTGGACAAGATGACAATATCTATCGATAGTCCTCTTAGTCGTTTCACCTTTATAAGCTGTAAACATATCAAAAGATTTCTTTAGTAATGCACATTTATTTTTTATCATATCAGCACTTCCCTTAAACTTTTGAATCAACGCCAACCAAATTGATCTAGCAGTGTCCTCATGTTGAAGCAAAACAAAGATATCCTCTTTTACCGCTTGTTGGAGAATGCTAATCATCATTTTTTCACTGGTGTATTTTAACTTTTTAGCCGCTGAATAATCACTTAAAGGTTTTTCATTTCCACAGTCATCTGTCGGTTTAACGTAATCTTTGTCCAACGAAACCCACACATCAAACTTATAAGCTTGCACCCATGTTTCAAAACGGTTTTGCCATCCTTTAAAATCCTCTATGTACATAAGCTTTGGAGGCTTTTGAGATGTTCCTGTTTCATTTTCGATTTCAAGAGTTTCAGCAACTGTAATTGGAGCAACTGGAGCGGTAGCAAACGCGTTGTAAAACTCTTCTTCCATGTTTCGGTAACAAGTTTCACAAGTTTACAAAGTTCAAGCGAAATGGAGTTTCAAACGAAATGGGATCTCAAACGAACTGGCTTTGATGCGAAGTGGATCTTTGGTGCGAAATGAACCTTTGGTGCGAAATGGACAACTTCAAGCGAAATGGTTTTCTAACAGATCATTTCGTGCGAAATGGGGGTTCCTTTCAAGCGAAACGGCAACTTTCAAGCGGAATGGGTCCAATCCGTGCGAAATGAATGAAATATAACCCAATCCATGCCAAATGAGATGCTGATGTCACCCAATCGGCCGGATTATTGACAAATTGATCAAGATTTAGGCCGATTTTAAGTCTGATTCTTTCAAGGATTGTTCAAAACTGTGTTTCGCACGTTATATGTGAAATTCAATCCATTTTAACCGTAAAATTTTGTTTAATTCTGAAAAATGTTGTAAAAGAAGGTGTAGAAGTCAGAATTTTGATGAAATCAAGCTGAATCGGTAAGAACTCTTCCTCCTGAGCTCTGATACCACTTGTAGGATCGTTGTACGACCGAATGAGTCGTTCAGAAGAGATCTCAGACTAAATCAGAGGCGGAATTCAGTGATTTAGTCTTCGTTCAGCTTGTATTGAACTAGATACACATTAATCTGTCTCTTGTATTGATTACACATTATTTAAAGACTTGAGACACTTCGGCAGCACCTCGGCACCGGAATCAGAAAGTTACAAATGATTTGAACAAGGCACATATATATAGGCTACCCATTTCGTACGAAACAGGTTCACACGAAATGGTTCAATCCTATACATTTCTCATTTATCTCGTACAACATGCCCAGATCTATCTAATCTATTACAAGACTCGATACAAGACGAAGTCGACAGACATATGCACCAACAAAACCCTATAGAGCAGTATACAACACTGAACCCTTTAGAACCCCATGGTGGAATGACCCCAGGGCAATTAAGGATATACTAGATAACCTGTACCCTTATGGAGAACCCATACCACGTTACCCTGAACCAGTGCCAGCACCACTACCACCCATGAACCAAGAAAATGTGGAGGAACTTCGCCAGTATGGCGAAGAGTTAGTTGAAGAGGGAAACCGGATCCGTCAGATAGGAGAGAAACTCGTCTAGAAGTATGACGAGCATGAGATGCAGTTCTAGCCAATCCAAAACCATATATATATATATATATATGTGTGTGTGTGTGTGTAACTTTGTACTTGATGAAAAGGAAAAAAAATATATCAACTAAAATAGATAAACTAATATATATCGATGCATAGCTACTAGTATTTGAAATCCAGTTGTAAGTTGTACTAGATACATATATATATATATATATATATATATATATATATATATATATAGGATAAAGATAGATAAAAAACCCTCAAATTCTTAGAAAACTCTGGAAACCCAAATGGGAACCCATTTTTACCCAACCTCCCGACATTTTTTTTTTTGAAAAAAATTACACATGTAATATACATGTTTTAGAGTGTTTTGGTCCAAAAAAAACAAAAAAGCGCCGAAGGGATTTTTTTTTAAAAAAATAAACAAAATTCAGTGCCTAACACGTGTTAGACAAAAATGCTGAAAGTTGCTGAATTTTTTTTTTTTTTTTTAAATATCCCTTCGGCGCTTTTTTGATTTTTTTGGCCCAAAACTCTTAAAAACATGTATATTACATGTGTTATTTTTTTCAAAAAAAAAAATGTCGGGAGGTTGGGTTTTCTAGGGTTTTTTATATAGATAGGGTTTTCTATATAACCCTCCCCTATATATATATATATATATATATATATATATATATATATATATATATATAAAGAGTAAGTCGCAATGCTCGACGTTTTTCTATCAATCTACTTGCGTGATTGTTTGTGTTAATTTTATTCAGTGATATTAATACCTGGTAAACGTTTACAATTCAGATGGACAATGAAGTAAATCAGGTAAACCAGAATAATGATAATAACGGGAACCAAGTGAATAACAGTTCCATTGAACATATAGTAGCCCACGGAATCATAGATGTTATGCCATATATTATCAAGACCATTAAAGAAGCAAAAGATAATAAATCTGTAATTGGAAGTAAACATGCACCTACTGAACTAAGTCATAGCGTGAACGAAAATCACGGACCACTTATCCAAGCACCTATTTCAAAAAGAAGAAGAACCGTATCATATGGTTGTTATTACAAAGAATTCTGGTCTTGCAAACCAATAGAATTCTCAGACAATGAAGAAGCCATTGCAGCCTTACATTGAATAGAAAAGAAAGAAGCAGTCTTAAAGATAAGTAAATGTGCAGATGAAGATAAGATTATGTTTGCTTCTAATCTTTTTAAGAATAAAGTCTTAGAGTGGTGGAATACCCTTCTCCAGTCTAGAGGAAGTGACAAAGTTTATAACATGGAATGGACTAACTTTAAGGAAATTGTTGAAAGAAAATTATGTCCTCCTCATGAAAAAGAACAAACTGCCAATAAGTTCTTAAATCTTAAAATGACTGGAATAGATTGCAAGGGTTATACTACCATATTCTTTGAACATGCTAGGATAGTACCAACCTTAGCCTCACCAGAGCCAGTATTAATCTCCCGTTACATCTGAGGATTAATAAGTGAGATCAGACATGTAATCAAGGCAACTAGACCACAAACCATAGAAGAGGCAGTAGAACTGGCCAACACCCTGACTGATGAGTTGGTACGTACCCAAGAGGAAAATCAGAAAATGAATCTAACTCAGAAAATTTCCTAGGAATTACGTGGAAAAGGAACAGGTTTATCTTCTTCACTTTTCTGTAAGATATGTAAGAAAAAGCATTACGAAAAATGTGCAAGGTATTGTAATTTCTGCAAGAAACCCTGGCATAAGGAAGAAGAATGTCGAACGAAAGCTAGCAATAGGCTATGCTACAATTGTGGAGAAGCTGGTCATATCAAACCGAACTGTCCGAAACTAGCTCCAGCGACAACCAACAAAGGTAAGACAACTAAAGGACCCAAAAAGAATGCCAGAGCATTCGTTCTAATAGCTGAAGAAGCCAAGATGATTTCGGATGTGATTGCTGATACGTTTTTAGTTAATGATATTTTTGCTAAAGTATTATTTGACTCTGGTGCAAACCAAAGTTTTATCAATACTTCTTTCTACAAACTTCTCAACCAACCATTAACTAAACTTCAACAAGACTGTCTGGTGGAGACGGCAAATGGAGATTCCATCAAAATAAGCAAAATCCCGTAGGAAGCAAGGATAGAAATTTTAAACCATAACTTTACAGCTAATCTTTTTCCAATGAATCTAGCTGGATTCGATGTCGTATTAGGAATGGATTGGTTTATAGCCAATCATGCCAGTATTTTATGTGATCAAAAGTCTGTACAAGTAAGTATACCAAGCGGTGAAAAGATCACAATTAAAGGAGACAAGCCAACCAAGTTAACCAAGTTCATCTGTGTGATGAAAGCTGCAAGCTATGCAAGGAAAGGAGGAATGGTGTATATGATTTCCATAATCATTAACACTAAAGGAAAACAATTAACAGATATTCTCGTAGTATCTAAATTCTCAGATGTTTTTCTAGAAGAATTACCTGGATTACCGCTAGATCGAGAGGTTGAATTTAGAATTCACTTAATACCAGGAACGGCACCGATTGCCAAAGCAGCATATCGATTAGCATCGACGCAAATGCAGGAACTGAAGAAACATTTGGACGAACTACTTGAAAAAGGTTTTATACAGCCTAGTTCATCGCCATGGGGAGCACCGGTGTTATTTGTTAAAAAGAAAGATGGATCAATGCGTATGTGCATTGATTACCGGGAATTGAATAAAGTTATGATTAAAAATCGGTACCCACTACCAAGAATCGATGACCTGTTCGATCAACTTCAAGGAGCTTGATACTTTTCTAAGATAGACTTACGCTCAGGATATCATCAATTGAAAGTACAGGAAGAGGAAATTCCTAAAACTGCTTTCAGAACAAGGTACGGTCATTGTGAATTTACAGTCATGCCATTTGGTTTTACCAATGCCCCAGCTGCATTTAAGGACATGATGAACATGATATGTAAACCATACCTGGATAAATTTATAGTTGTCTCTGTAGATGATATTCTAATTTACTCTAAGAGTAAAGCGGATCATGCAGAGCATTTGCATACACTTCTGACATTATTGAGAAAAGAAAAGTTTTATGCTAAATTCTCAAAATGCGAATTTTGGTTGCAAGAAGTGCAATTCCTTGTACATCTGGTTAATCATGAAGGAATTCATGTGGATCCCACAAAAATCGAGGCAATTACCAAATGGAAAGTCCCTGAATCACCAACGGCAGTGAGAAGTTTTCTTGGACTGGCAGGATATTATAGACATTTTATTCAGGATTTCTCTAGAATAGCCATTCCATTAACCAATCTGACTTGTAAATCAGTTAAGTTTGAATGGGGACCAAAACAGGTAGAAGCATTTAGGATTTTAAAGCAAAATTTAACCAATGCACCAATACTTGCGTTACTAGAAGGAACTGGAGACTTTGTAGTCCACTGTGAAGCGTCTAAGTTAGGAAACGAATGTGGGCTGATGCAATGTCAAAAGGTTATAGCTTATGCCTCTAGACAACTTAAGAAACACGAAGAGAATTATACAACCCATGATCTAGAGTTAGGAGCCATAATTTTTGCCCTTAAGATTTAGAGACACTATCTCTATGGTAGAAAATTTGTTGTCTTCACAGATCATAAGAGTTTAAGATACATTTTTGGGCAAAAGGAATTAAATATGAAACAGAGATGTTGGATGGAAATTTTTAGTGATTTTGATTGTGATATCCAGTATCATGCAGGAAAAGCTAATGTAGTAGCAGATGCTTTAAGTTTAAATGAGCAAATTAGAAAGATACAGGAAACAACAATCAAGGATGATGCTGAAAGTTTAAAAGGAATGACTAAGCAATTAGACCAAGGACTAGATGAAATTTGGAGATTCCATAAGAAAAGAATCTGGATACCTATTCAAGGAAACCTACGTCACCAAATTTTAGAAGAAGCCCATAAGTCTAAGTATACGATACATCCTGGAAGTGATAAGATGTATCAAGACCTAAGAAAGAATTTCTGGTGGATAGTAATGAAAAAGGATATAACAAACTATGTTGCTAAATGTCTAACCTGTGTCACAGGTTAAAGCTGAACATCAGAAACCTTCAGGGTTATTGCAGTAATTAGAAATGCCAATTTAGAAATGGGAATTGATAACAATGGACTTTGTTACCAAATTACCCAAGACACGAAAAAGTAATGATACAATCTGGGTGATTGTAGACAGATTAACCAAATCTGCTTATTTCTTACCTATGAAGGAAACTTTCAGTATGGAATAGTTAGCCAAGTTATATCTAAATGAAATAGTTTCATTACATGGAATTCCTTTATCTATGTGTCTGACAGAGATAGCCGTTTTGCTTTTCATTTTTGGACAAGTTTCCAAAAAACAATGGGAACCAAGTTGAATCTAAGCACAGCTTATCATCCTCAAACGAACGGATAAAGCGAAAGGACAATTCAGACAATGGAAGATATGCTTTGAGCCTGTGTAATTGATTTTGGAGGAAATCGGGATGATCATTTACCGTTAATAGAATTTTCCTACAACAACAGTTATCATACCAGCATCAATGTTGCACCGTTTGAAGCACTTTATGGACGAAAGTGCTGAACTCCAGTCTGTTGGGCAGAGATTGGAGAAAAGCAACTATCTGGACCAGAGATAGTGCAAGAAACAACTGACAAGATTATTCAAGTCAAGGAAAGACTAAAAGCAGCACGAGATCGTTAGAAAAATTATGCAGATAAGAGACGAAAACCATTGGAATTTCAACTTGGAGATAAGGTATTGTTAAAAGTTTCTCCTTGGAAAGGAGTGGTCAGATTCGTTAAAAGAGGAAAGCTAAGCCCAATGTATGTTGGACCTTTTGAGATTATCAAAAGAATAGGACCAGTAGCTTATCAGCTACAACTGCCAGAGGAAATGGCAGGAATACATGATGTATTTCATGTATGTAACCTCAAGAAGTGCTTAGTGTGATAACCGGTAATTTACGCCCTTAATTACGTGATTAACAAGTAATTAACGCCAGGGGCGGACCCTATGTTGTAGGGGTCGTAGCACGGGCTACGGCTCAACTTTTTATCGGTAGTGTAAATTTTTTTTTTTTCGGTTTTTATACCAAGGATACCCCTGAACAACTATGAGGACACTTCTAAAAAAGAGACTGTAAGCCCAAATCAATTGAAAATAATAAGCCCAAATCTCAATTGCCCAATATGTTAGCCCAAATCATTTGAAGAATGTAAATAATAAGTCCAATTGTCCAATATGTTAGCCCAAAATAATAAAAGATTGTAAATAATTGCCCAATTGCCTTGAAGTTTTAATGCACGACACGGCACAACTACGAGGATACCAATCAATTGAAAATAATAAGCCCAAATCCCAATTGCCCATTTCGTCACACTATAAGCGATGGTGATAAATTTGCAAACTTGAATGGAATAAGTGATCTTGCCCGTGTTATGGTTGAAACTGGAACGCATAGTTCTTTTCATTCAGTTTATCGGGTAGTGAAGCTAGCTTTGCTTTTACCGGTTGCAACCGCAACCGTTGAAAGATGTTTTTCGAAATTGAAGCTTGTTAAGACGGATTTACGCAATCGAATGGGCCCAGAATTTTTGAACAACGCTATGGTTTGTGAGGTCGAAAATGATTTTTTACGTGAAGTAAAAGATGACGATGTGATGGAACGATTCCAAGCTATGAAAAAAGAAGAGGACAAATCTAGTAGGTATTTGTTTTACTTTATTTATTTATTTATTGTCGTTTTTTTAATATTGTACGATTGCACAGTGAAAAAAAAAATATTTTAGGATACCCCTGAGTTAATGTTCTAGTTCCGCCACTGATTAACGCAATAATAAATAGTGATTACAGTGCAAATTAACTTAATTAGGCCCTTGGAGTGCCTAGGAACGCTTATTCGACTATACAGTGCGCGTATGGTGATTTACGGGAAATCTGCTGAATATTACGCAACAACAAACTGAAACTGTACGAAATACTGACGACACCGACAAGTATGGATGTTATACGAAAATTTTATTCTATGGAGTTTGGGTTACGATATCGGGTTTCGTAGGAGTTACGGGCCACTTGCACATGAGATGAGCTTGTGGGCCCTGGGCCCAAGCCCAAAGCCCACAAGCCTAAACCTGCACGTAATATATTAGCAGTTTTACTACATAAACTGTACAAGATCTTATAAAATCTCTATAAGATCTTCATAAAATCTACTCAAGATTTGCCAATATCTACAAGATATTCACATCTCTTCAGGAGATCTTGATTCAAGGAATAAAACAACTAACTTAAATACAATTTGTATACTCAAAAGGCAATAAAAACTTCCCACTCTATTTATACCCAATCTTGAACCTCCCTTTGTCTGCATACTAACCTAAACACACACACCACACTCATTTTCCTTGCCTCCTCTCCCTCTCGATACCTACCTGCAACACCAAAGGAAGTTCATCTTCCACAACACAAATCTACTCACATACAACCCCCCCCCCCCCCCACCCGTCTTCTCTTATACCGCCGGCCCCCACCATCGTTTTGGTGGTGGCGAATATCAGTAGTAGCAACACCACCACCACCACAGGCGGCGGCACTGTGGTGGGTGGTTCCGGTGATAGGTTCGAGCACGGGAGGAGGACCGAGAGGGAAAGGAGTGGCGGAGAGAGAGAGAGACGAGACGGAGAGAGAGAAGCCGAAGAGAGTGAGCGGCGGTTGCGTCTCGGACCGGTGGTCCTTTACTCGGACCGGTGGTCCTTGTCTTTATCCGGCGTTTCTTCAGGCAAACACCCACACCCCCGGCCCCTTGTTCCCGGCGACGAAGATCGGAGAAGATCGGAAGTGAGAGAGGGGATGCAAGAAAAAGAAAGAGGTTGAGAAGAGAGAGAGAGAGCCGGTGGTGGTGTTGGTCAGCGGCGGTAAGAGACTCGGACCAGCGGTCCTTGTCTCGGCCCGGTGGTCATTGTTTCTGTCCGACATGTTTTCCGATATGGTGCTGCTGGGTGGTCTACGGCGGCAATGAAATCATCAGGATTACCAACGGCAGTGGATTGGTTATGTTGGTCCGGTTCAACATGTTCTAATTTCTTTTCGGGTCAAACTCGGTTGACTCGGTCAACACCCGAGTCAACTCGGTCAACAACAGTAAATGATTTTGGTTTGGATTTCGGTTCAGATTCGCGTATGGGCCTCGCGGGTCAAGTCTTGTGGTTCAGTCAGACGGTTTGGTTGACTCGGTCAAACCCGAGTCAACTCGGTCAACTCAGTCCACGGTTCGACGCGAGAGATTTGGTAAAGATTAATGACGTGTTTAATACTTACGTTACATTTTTGGTTTTAATACTTACGTGTGAAACGAGCTCGAAACGATTAACTATTAGTTCATATTTTAAATTATTCGTCAAGATTTATACGAATATTGATTACATTGTTTAAATATTGATTGATTTTGAAAAATAACGACAACTTGCGTTGTCGGGGGCGTCCAAAAACAGTGGAAACTCTGCCCGTTTTTCGAAAAACACTGTAGAACAAAACGCGTTTTATTATCAAACAAACCATCGGTTTTAAATGAAATTTTATAGAAACAAATACAAACGTATATATATTTCTTCGACGACACCTCATAACATACAAGAAACAACGATGACACAGAATTCTTTTATAAAAATAAATATAGTTATATATATTTATTTCCGATAACCAACGAAACGACAATTCTTTTACTAAAGTAAACATAGTTAAATATTTATTTCCGTTAACAAGCAACACGATTTCGTCTAATAAAAATAAATATAGTTTATATATATTTATTTCAAACACCACGAATTCTTTTATAAAAATAAATATATTTTATATTTATTTCAAACGCCAAACAACTCGTATTCTTTTATGAAATAAATATAACTATCGTATTTATTTTAAACGACATCAACACGAAAACGCCATTGAATAAATATAAGTTGTTATATTTATTTCGAACGCCTAAACGGCATATACCTATATTTTGATGACGATCATACAAGACACGATATATGATACGAGTTGTATATTAATACTTACAACTTCTCAAGACGGCTAACGCGAATATAACTTAATCATTTTCATTAAGTTAACAACAAACCGTCGAATCGTTCGATCAACGATTCGGTAGAGCTCGGTGACATGTAGATTAATTACCGCGTTTATTTAGAAACTTATAAGATATTCCGTGTTAGGAATATTGTAGAATGCACGCTAACGAGTCTCGTCTTTGAAACGACATCGCGAAGTCGTATATAGCTAGCTTTGCACAGGAATATTCAGGTGAGTTCATAACCCCAACCTTTTTACGGCTTTACATTTTTCTAAATGTTTTCGGGGTGGAAAGACATGCACTTTTTGCAAAGCATACAAGAATTACATATTTCTAAACCATTTTACAAGCAAGTTTTAACTGACACAAATGGTTTACGAAAAGCTTATGTTTTATACCGGTTTTTCAAACAAGCGTATTTTTCGAAATATGCATACACACGAGTTCTAGTTTTCTAAACTACGGGAAAATACAAGATACAAATGTTACAATGTTTACAAATGGTATGATACAAAAACAAGAAGCACCCTTGGTGAGAACGAGTACCAAGTATGGTGCTTTCTGAGAAATGATACGAGAAATGATACAAGAAATGATACATGATACGAGAAATCGTGTCACGAATAGGATACCATAAGCACCATTAATCAACAATATACCTAGATCGCAGAACAAAAGGTTAGATCTAACGGGTGTCGGGCAGCCACACTCTTGGTGAGAACGAGTACCAAGCAGTGCCCTTGTAAGAGAAGGCATAAAGAAGGCATAAAGAAAATGATTATAGAAACTCTTGGTTTGGATCAAACTGCAAGTACTGCTCAGTCAGTTATGAATATGCCAGCTTCACCAAACACCTCTTCAAATAAAAATCTCCCAAGAAACCCACCAGGCTCAAAAGTACTAAAGTGGGAAACTGACAAACAGACCCATGTATTGACTATGTTCAAGTCTGGTGGAGAAGTGAAGAAAATATCAAGGGAACAAGCACTTGGCCTAAGTCTTGAAGATTTGCAGGATCTCCTTGATCTTCCACTTAGCAGGGATGATGATGACACAGATGCCTTAACCTTTGAACTACAACTTAAAGGGCAAATAAGGGAACTGTTGATGAGGCAATAAAGTTCCACAATAATGAAGAGTTTTGGCATTATCTATTACAGGGGGAGATTGTTGGGATTGAACCCTACCAGAGGAACAGATAATTAAAGCCAAAACTGGATCAGAGCAGTGGATCCAGAATAAGCAGATGTTTTGTACAAGTCTCTCCCCTTGAAAGTGATTTCAACATCTGCTGACCTCCTATCTACTGATCGTACAAACTACTGACCTACAAACTGCTGATCAAGAAAAGACCTGATGAAAGACTAAAGCTCTGCTGTTCAATCTACTACCTTGAGTTAAGCACTGCTGATCCGGACAAGTACTGCTGGGTTCACAGCAGTGGAAGGATGCAGCAGTTATTTAGATGTCTTTTATGTAATGAACTGTAATAGCAGTAGTTAGTATAGCAGTGTTTGTATTGGTTAGAGGTTAGAGTTTGTTAGGAGGTTAGATGTCACTTTCATGGTGACGTCAGCTTAGATGCTCAGTGGTTTGCTAGTGCCTATAAATAGAACAGAGCTCTGTACTGTTCTATTAGCTCTTTGCAAAATCGTCTTCTCTGCACGAACAAACACTGAGCTCTGGCTGAGGGGGAGTTTGTATTCAACATTGCATTGTAATCGTAATTGAAATAAATTCAATCTTTCGGTTCTTTGTGAAAAGTGTTTGAGCAAAGCAATACTCTCGTTTGATTGTATGCAAAGTTTGTTTCCATCTTAATTCCGCTGCACAACTCATTCATCTTCATTCTAATTCAAACGAAAAATACAATCAAAACCAAACTCAGATCCAACATTTTGTGTCTCAGAATATGCCAACTAGAAAAATGCCTAAGGTTTGGTTGCTTCCTATGTCGTGTCACATGTTAATGGCCTTGCAACCCATTAACAACAAGATACATACAAGAATACTTGATTTATACAAGAAAACATGATACATACAAGAATACTTGACTTATACAAGAATACATGGTACATACAAGAATACTTGATTTACACAAGAAAACCTTGATACATACAGAAACACTTGAATTATACAAGGTACATACCATGTTTTCATACAAAGTTTCTGTATAACATGACAAGAAAATGATTTTAAACTCGTTTTCTCAACAATACTTCAAAACCCGGTTATTCAAAAAGATTTACTTCACATCTTTTACAAACGATCTATGAACTCGCTCAACTTTATGTTGATTTTTCGCATGTTTCTTTCTCAGGTTGCATTTCAAAGTTAAGGCACGGTTGGAATACGAGAACCATGAAGAGTCGAGTACTTAGTGGCGTTCATTTTCTAAAAGACTTAGCTTATTTGCTTCCGCTGTGCAATGAAGATACCAGTCCAGTCACGCCAATGCTCTGATATTTCGGGGTGTGACAGATTGGTATCAGAGCTATAGGTTACAGCGAATTAGGTCTCTGTAGAGATACCTAGGCTCTAACCTCACCTTTCCTCTGGGAACTCTGAATATTAAAACCTGAATACGTACAGAACGCCTAGTACTCGAATGTGGTCTCCAACCGTTGCCGAAAAACAAACAGTCAAAACTTTCAAACATGCGCGAATATTGTGTTTCATGCATGGTACACATGAACAATTACATACAGTACATAAAACCCTGAGAGTTTAGGAAACATGCATTTAAGACCTTCAGAAACTCATGTCGAAGTTCATCAAAGGTCATCACATAGGTACCACGTTTATTAACTTCGACAAACGCCATTATTATGTCGTCCATGCTATTTTAATTAACCGAGCAGGTAACCTACGCAAAACAAAGCACGGGCGTGCAAGATTTCACGAAACTCGATCTACATGACGACAGAGGTTGAAGTACGTTACATACGACTTTCGAGGAAGCGGCGGTTTGGCACGCGGTCCTGCGAACGACACGAGTCATGCTAAGGAGAAGACGTATGTCTCCGCATCCCCCCTGACTCAATAATGACAAATACGCTATGTTCGACATTCCATGGTAATGTCACTTAACAACCGGTCATCACATGAAACCCCAGGTAAAGTCCATAAATTTCCTTTATTGAAATTTCGACTTTTGCATCAAGCGAGTAAACTTTTGCATCTCTACTCCTCTGAATGGTCGTCGCATCACGATAATTTCTTTCAGTATAGCGAATATTCATTTGCTTTATTTCTTGAAAATTCATATGTTACGCATGCATCGTTTGTTACGCATGTGGTTTCGTTTTGAATAAAGCGTTTCATTAAAGTTCAAATATTATTTCGCTAAATCTAATTATTGATTTGTGATTCGAATGACCCGCATTATTGTAATTGTTGGCTCCATTGTAATCAAGTCAACACATTTTCTTGAAATCCCTTTCTTTTCAAGTTACATACATGGTTTTCGTTGTGACCATGCCGAAAGTTTTCTTGTCGATACATGTATTTATTGTCGGCTTGCGCCGAAATCAAATTCAATTGTTTGAACTTGTTCATTACACATATTCAATTCAAGACACCATATGATGTATTGGAAACATCATATTCGAATTCGTTTTAACAAGCGTTTCATTGTTCTGAGTCGTAGTAGATTTGTTTGGTCTATGACTCCATTAAGTCGTTTGTTGATTTCGACACCTTGTGGTGTCAGTATAAACTTGTAGCTTTGGCTAATTACGATTGAGCATTTGATACAAAACACAGGTGATACTTGTTCAATCACCGCTATTATTGAGTTGTTCCATTCACTACGACACCTTGTGGCGTCGGTAGAACTTGCAGCTTGGGCTGATCATGATCAAGCGTTTCATGCAAACTATTACATTTGGGCTTGTTGAAATCTAAATTCATTTATTGGATGCAATCATTTCTAGAATTCGTTTGCATCTTGTGATACGTCCTTGAATTCACATCATTCGAATAAGTCTTGATTCGATTTCATAATCGTTCACTTTGGTACTATTCGTATTTACTTACGCCTAACGTATCTCTAAGGAGTTAACGTAGTCTAAATTTCGAGGACGAAATTTTATTTACAGGGGGAGAATGTGACAACCGGTAATTTACGCCCTTAATTACGTGATTAACAAGTAATTAACGCAATAATAAATAGTGATTACAGCGCAAATTAACTTAATTAGGCCCTTGGAGTGCCCAGGAACGCTTATTCGACTATACAGTGCGCGTATGGTGATTTACGGGAAATCTGCTAAATATTACGCAACAACAAACTGAAACCGTACGAAATACTGACGACACCGACAAGTATGGATGTTACACGAAAATTTTATTCTATGGAGTTTGGGTTACGATATCGGGTCTCGTAGGAGTTACAGGCCACTTACACATGAGATGAGCTTGTGGGCCCTGGGCCTAAGCCCAAAACCCACAAGCCTAAACCTGCACGTAATATATTAGCAGTTTTACTACATAAACTGTACAAGATCTTACAAGATCTTATAAAATCTCAATAAGATCTTCATAAAATCTACTCAAGATTTGCCAATCTCTACAAGGTATTCAAATCTCTTCAGGAGATCTTGATTCAAGGGATAAAACAACTAACTTAAATACAATTTGTATACTCAAAAGGCAATAAAAACTTCCCACTCTATTTATACCCAATCTTGAACCTCCCTTTGTCTGCATACTAACCTAAACACACACACCACACTCATTTTCCTTGCCTCCTCTCCCTCTCGATGCCTACCTGCAACTTGCGTTGTCGGGGGCGTCCAAAAACACTGTAGAAACTTGCGTTGTCGGGGGCGTCCAAAAACAGTGGAAACTCTGCCCGTTTTTCGAAAAACACTGTAGAACAAAACGCGTTTTATTATCAAACAAACCATCGTTTTTAAATGAAATTTTATAGAAACAAATACAAACGTATATATATTTCTTCGACGACACCTCATAACATACAAGAAACAACGATGACACAGAATTCTTTTATAAAAATAAATATAGTTATATATATTTATTTCCGATAACCAACGAAACGACAATTCTTTTACTAAAGTAAACATAGTTAAATATTTATTTCCGTTAACAAGCAACACGATTTCGTCTTATAAAAATAAATATAGTTTATATATATTTATTTCAAACACCACGAATTCTTTTATAAAAATAAATATATTTTATATTTATTTCAAACGCCAAACAACTCGTATTCTTTTATGAAATAAATATAACTATCGTATTTATTTTAAACGACATCAACACGAAAACGCCATTGAATAAATATAAGTTGTTATATTTATTTCAAACAAGCGTATTTTTCGAAATATGTATACACACGAGTTCTAGTTTTCTAAACTACGGGAAAATACAAGATACAAATGTTACAATGTTTACAAATGGTATGATACAAAAACAAGAAGCACCCTTGGTGAGAACGAGTACCAAGTATGGTGCGTTTTGAGAAATGATACAAGAAATGATACATGATACGAGAAATCGTGTCACGAATAGGGTACCATAAGCACCATTAATCAACAATATACCTAGACCGCAGAACAAAAGGTTAGATCTAACGGGTGTCGGGCAGCCACACTCTTGGTGAGAACGAGTACCAAGCAGTGCTTTTGTCTCAGAATATGCCAACTAGAAAAATGCCTAAGGTTTGGTTGTTTCCTATGTCGTGTCACATGTTAATGGCCTTGCAACCCATTAACAACAAGATACATACAAGAATACTTGATTTATACAAGAAAACATGATACATACAAGAATACTTGACTTATACAAGAATACATGGTACATACAAGAATACTTGATTTACACAAGAAAACCTTGATACATACAGAAACAATTGAATTATACAAGGTACATACCATGTTTTCATACAAAGTTTCTGTATAACATGACAAGAAAATGATTTTAAATTCGTTTTCTCAACAATACTTCAAAACCCGGTTATTCAAAAAGATTTACTTCAAATCTTTTACAAACGATCTATGAACTCGCTCAACTTTATGTTGATTTTTCGCATGTTTCTTTCTCAGGTTGCATTTCAAAGTTAAGGCACGGTTGGAATACGAGAACCATGAAGAGTCGGGTACTTAGTGGCGTTCATTTTCTAAAAGACTTAGCTTATTTGCTTCCGCTGTGCAATGAAGATACCAGTCCAGTCACGCCAATGCTATGATATTTCGGGGTGTGACACTTAGCAGACGAATCATTAGTGATAACTCTTTAGGACATAGAGGTAAATGAGAAGCTTAAGTTTGTAGAGAAACTACTTCAGATTGAAGATAGAAAGATCAAGAATCTCAAATATAAGAGATTAGTTCTGGTCAAAGTGAAATGGAATTCAAAAAGAGGAATAGAATACACCTAGGAACTCGAGTTAGAAATGCAACGGAAATATCCACACCTATTCCAGTAGATCTCAAGGACGAGATTTAAAACAAGGTGGGGAGGATATAACAACCCTCGAAAAACATCCCTAAACGCCCTTAAATACACCCCGTACACAAGAACTACACCCGTATAACCTTGATTTTAACAAAAATAAAATAATATAAGAAAATATGGCCGCACGCGTGGCGCGACCGAGTCCGTTAGGTGGCTCGCGGGGCGCGGCAACCCCTTGTTAGCCGGCTGATCCCTGCACCACGTGTCCTGATACGCGTCGAAGCTATATAGGTGACTAACCAGACCTAGCCATAGCTAGGCCTGGCACGCGGGGCGCGAAGCCTAGATCCCAGTACGTCGCGGGGCGCGAGGGAACCAGGTACCAGCCTATAAAAGGAGGTAGAAGGCCTCTGTAAGACCACGTAAAAACGTGTCCATTCAAGTATATGACACGTGTCCTAAACTCTAATTATGTGAAAGACTGAGTCTGAAGGACTAAAATTGACGAATGGTGAAACTAAGTCTGCAATTGGACTAAAAGTGTCAACATGTTAATTCTACCTCTGAGTGACCTTTGTACATTCCCAAAAGCTTTATAAAATATAATCTATACCTTTTGAATATTGAGAAAGAATTCATGAACAATCGGTTGAATAAAACTCATGTGCCATAAACCGACAAATTCTCATGCAAAGGACATTTTATAAGACTCCAAGGAAGACACAAATGCATGGCATCATATCCTGAACAATGCAGGACTGATTATATGGACTATTCTACTGATTCGTTGCTAAAGATTCGAGTTTGGAAATGCATGGTCAAGTATTTGGAAATCCTAAAATTTTGTCCTCTGGTCATCGGTTACGGACCGTATGGCCCTAGGCTTACGGTCCGCAAACAGGTAACTGGGCGATGAGTTTCAGGTTCGGTTACGAACCGCAACCACATGGCCTTACGGTCAGTAAGTGCTGAATACGGACCGCAAGGATATTAGCTTACGGTCCGTAAGCTTGTCGCTGGGCAGAAATTTTGGACAGATGTATGTTTCAGCTGTTCCACCACCTTAGTCTAGCTTGTAATGACCTAAGGAGCTATAAGTCGGTTTAATTCACTCCCTAGGACACCTGGAGTGATCCCAGGGCCTCCAATAACACCTGGAGATGATCCATGATCTTGTGAATGGGTATATAAAGGAACTAGCTCTTGAGCTCACAAGCACACTTGCAACATTTTCTCATACTACAACTTCTGGAGCTTGCTTAGGACAAGGAGAAGATTTTGAAGTGTAGAAAAGATTGCTAGGACCTTTAGTAAGCCTCTAATTACTTGTTTAGTCATTTTAATTAGCTTGATTACTTTAAAGTCAAACTTATCGTAAATTAAGTTTGACTCTCGTTTTAATTACATAAGGATCAGCCACTGATCAAATTGAAAGTGGTTATAGAACCACATTAGTGTAGGTGATTAACCCTTAAAAGGGCACCTCCTAATTATCTCGTTTGACTGGTCAATTGTCGGGTCAAAGTAGTTTGACAAAAAGTCAAACTGGACAGAATGTTTGAATATGATTAAAATTAAGAAAACAGAGGTTCTAAATTATATTTTAACATTCTAATGACTTAGTAACTAATATTAAAACATGTTTTATCAGTCCTAACCCGACAATTAATAGTCTAAGGTCAGTTTATAACCGAAAGTCGCAAAAGCTTGACTTTTGCTTGACTTTCAGTTCTGACCCGTTCAAGCTTAATTCTCCCATGTTTTAAGCTTCCATTAAGACCACATTACTTAGTAGTATAACCCCCTGGATTTATATTGCATGGTGCCTAGTGGTTTGAATTATATGCACTTGATCGTAATTATGCTTAATAATGCCATAAACGCCCTTTTTAAATACAACTGAGATTTTTAACAATGGGATTGGATTAACACCTTTGCTACTGATATTTAGACATGTCCCGAAAATCTAACTTCAGTTGGAGGTCTAGAATAAGAGTTATGCTCAATAGCGTAATTAAGAAACTTTTTATTATTTAAATGGCGTAATTAGCATAAAGCCTATCTAAACCCGATTTTTAATACCAAACTTTTTACCTACTGATGTAAAATAATATTTTGGGATTTTTGAAGATTTTTAATTATTTTTAGGCTGAGCATAACATAGGATTATAGCTTGATTTCGGTAATTGTCGGTTTTACCCTTTTCATGTATAAAATGAGTTTTACATAACTTTTCAATGCCAAACCTTTTGGTACTGATTCTATATGATAAATAAAATATTTTGAACCTGTTTAAACTGATCAAAAACTCAGATTTTCTATTTTAACTCGAATACCCCTTTAAACCTACTTTTAAGCATTTTTAGCACATAGTTTGAGTTAAAACTATATTTGGCATATAAAACTTATTACCCACTGATGTTTTAAGTAAAGTTATATAATTAAACTGTAAGCCAAAGTTTTTAAACTCAGAAGTCTCTTTTAACCTTTAAAGCCTATGTAAAATTACCAAAATGCCCCTACGGTGCATAGTTTGGTTATATAAGATAAATTTCACATATATAAAATACCCTACTGATATAACTTATAAAAATGCATATTTTTACTAATTAGATCAGACCTGAAACTCAGTTTAATATTTAAACTCTTTTATGGGCATTAAAGTTACCAAAATGCCCTTATGGGACTTATTTTGGTTTAAATTAGTTTTTGGGCATATATGTTAACATCTTACTGATGTATTAACATATTTGGAGCATAATAACGATTAAGACCTGTATATAATTTAATTGGTTACCCGTTACGCGTATACGCGTTCGGATCGGCTTATGTGACTAGTTTACATAAAATAGTCGAAACGGGCTTAACCTTATCATTAAATCCTTAATTTCCAGAATGTGTTTAGTTTACCCATATTATACAAGTATCCAAGCTTGTCGGGTCTAAACCACATTCTATTCCGGTCTCCGCTTAATCTAGCGTTTAGAACCGTAAGGTTTCCTTCTAGCTTGCCGGTCTAAGTCCTTGACTAAATCAAAGACCCGTTAGCATCCTAATAGGTAATAAACCTTCTATACAGATTAAATAGCTTCCAGTAGAAGGTGCCATCAAGAGCTTTAGGATTATACTACTAGCATCAGGTAAATACTTTTAACTTATTTTCCCTTATACGGGCTTGGGATATGGTATTATAATAATACCACTTGGTCGGGTATGAAATCATTTAATCGGAGTGTGATTAATAAATTTACATAACCCGTTTTAATCTGTCTTGTTTGATAACATAAGCATTGGGGGTTAATAGGACCGTGTCCTGGATATCCTCGGCTCATTTCATTCGAAAATGGCCACGACCTATGCACGGGGTGTAGGCATACACCTGACAGATGCAAATGATAAAATATAAACCCACATGTTGGGGATAACTCCTTTGTGGGTTCTATAAGTGGTGAGTCGGTTAATCACGACCGGCTTTCAACCGGCCCCAATTGTAAGACAAACATGTAAATCTGTATACAAGATTATATTTAAATAATTGTCCCAAGTTATAAAAGATTTGTGCCATGTGCTCTTAAATCAATTTTCATAAATGTTTTCAAAAGAGTCAGTTAATTGTATTTACCAGTGTAAACTGACGTATTTTCTTAAAGACTGATTTGACAGGTACCTCTCGTAATAGGCTGGAGCTATTAGGTGTCATAAGAGGATCTTGCAAATCCATAGATACCCGAAGTCTGTTATTTTTGTTTCTTTGTACATTTATGATCCGCCTGTGGATCTTATTACATTCCAGTCTGTATATTCATAAACTCGAACACTCAGACGTTATGGTTTGTAATAGTTTTTTTACCAAGCCTTCCGCTGTGCTATTATATTGTGTGTATTGACTATGATGATATCAACTACGTCACGATACTCCCCACCGGGCCCACCGGTAATATGTGGAAATATCGGGGTGTGACAGGTTGGTATCAGAGCCAACATTGAGTGAATTAAACACTAACCTTTTGTGTTTAATCTCAATGACACAATAAGCACATTCCTTAGACTCTCGAGTCTAGGCAAATGACCTAGGATTTTACTCTTAAACTTCCTCTTATTGTTTTATTATGGTTATTTGTTTTGACAGGTGTTACCACTTGGAAAAATGCCACCTAGAGTTAGAGGCAGAGGCAAAGGACCGATGCGTGGAGGACCGTCTGGCAGCGCGGGACCCTCCCATAGACGTACACCGTCCGATTCCCTTTCAGACTCCGACTCAAGAGATAATTGGAGCCATAGCCTTGAACCAGCAAGACATTCTGTCTCGCTGGGATCCTCACCAATCGATCCTCATTACTTTGAGTTGGCCGTTCCTATCGAACCCCATCATTCCCCTATTTCGCAGGGAACTCATCACTCAAACCAAACACACCACTCTTTTCAATCTCATCCTTTTCAGCATTCAGATTCTACTTACTCTCCTGCATAATTTAATCCGAATGATTATGTTAACAACTTTTTGGGCTACAACCCTTTGGGTCCTGAGGATCACTTTTCTCAGGAAATGGAGATGGACGATGAACCGGATCCAGATTTGCAAACAGGAACACCAGGCCACCCAATAAGCATCTCAAGCGGTTCCCCATTTCAGGGATCACCGTATCATGGACCCGACTCGTATCAGGAGAGGATGGCACATTATGATTGGTTCTTTACACCTTCATACCATAACTCCCCAGCCCAACCTCCCTTGGTTGAACCCCAGCTCCAAGCTGTGACTCCACCACCGATACCAGTTGAGGAACCACCTCAACAGCCTCCCGAGCCACCAAGGCGAAGGAGAAATGCTAGAATGTCCGTACGTGGAGGACCACGGTTTGCATCTCCTCATGGCTCAAGTTCTTACCCTCCTATCCCAGAGGACCCACAGTTGGGCGGACCCTCACACACGGTGCCGGAAGTCAATCTTCCGCCAGTTTCTCATGCACCACTACAGCCACCGTTGGGTTTTGACAACCCGATCCCGACATACCCAGGATCTTCTGGGTATAATCCGTCTGTATACCCGTCCGACTATGGAACCCATGATCCGTACCTTACAGCTGCACAATACCATCATCTTTACCCTTCTTCTTCTTCTTACCCTCCAGTTTACCAAACTGGATACCCAGGTCAGGGTTATCAATACCCGCCATACCAGCAACCTCCTTCTGTTCAGCAGCAACAAACTCAAGAAATTCTAGAGAGGTTAGATCGGGTCGAACATGAAGCCCATGAAACTAAGAAAAAGCACAATGGTTTTGTCAAAGGTCTCATGAACATTCTTAAGGGCAAGAAGAAGTAGGAATTTGTTGTTCCATGATTGTATTTCAATAAGTCCCTGCGAGGACGTTTATTTTGTTTTCAGGTACCAAGTCCCTGCGTGGACTTACTTTCAGTTTCAGTAGCCCCTGCGTGGGCAATTTGTGTTGTTTTCTCAAGTCCCTTTTTGGGCAATGTTGTACTCGTTTCGTGGTTAACGAAGTTATTTTCGATTTTAAATAAGTATTTTATTACATCATGCTATATCATTTCAAATTTATTTGATCCGCCAAATTTCTTAAAGGTATAACCTAGCCAAAATATTAAATGGTTATGATGGTACAACCTTTTTAAGATAATAACTCTCTGTTAACATCTGAAAACATGTTAACAATCCTGAATTTGTGTGGTGTGAGAAACCACACAATCTCCATATGTACTTAGATTTTTCCAAGTCACTATTATAGCCTATATGATCAAACATGAATCATGGCTAATAAACATCAATATGATGTATACACCACAACATCCATTAGTGATGTATGCTTATAAGCAAAGGTGTAGTAATGACAATGAGGGTTCTATTTTATAAACTTCTTGTCAAAAAGGCGATGAACTTTGTTCGACCCTTAAAGAGATTATTGATCCAAGAAATCAATGATTATAACCGTCCTTAAGACAAGGCTTTGTGCCATCTAAATGCCCTTCGAGACGAGCTTTGTGTAATATGAATATGTCCTTATGACATTGACAGTGTGATTTATATTTCCCTGTCTAATAAAAATATAGATAATTATATCTCTTTGACTATTACTATTTTTTTAAATGGTCTATATGGTTTAATAATACCATGACCATCTAATCATCAATATGATGATTTATTGCATAATTTAAACATATCATTACTGTTTATATAGTATTCAAAAATGGTTGGCTCGGATGAAGCAAACAGTCATCCCACAGAAGGAAACAACACCAGGATTAATATCACTGGTGCCGAACTGCAAGAAATGATAACCGCAGCAGTCGCTCAGGCTATGGATGCTAAATTTAAGGAGCCAAGTATTGTTCGGTCTCAAACCCATTCAAGATCCCATTCTCAACCTCATACTCATAAGAAAAGTGAGTCTCAGCACTCATCTAATCAGGGTAGTGAGCCAAAGAGGCAGGTTGTCCTCGAGCCGACTCCCCGGTACACTAAGGGTTGTACCTATAAGTACTTTGTCTCCTGTAAACCGAGGGATTTTACAGGAGAAAAAGGTGCAATTGATTGCATGAAATGGTTAGATGAGATGGAGACTGTGATACACATCAGCGGATGTGCTAAGGAGGATATAGTAAAGTTTGTGTCTCAATCCTTTAAGGGCGATGCCCTCACTTGGTGGAAAGCATTAGTACAAGCCACCGGGAAGATTCCTTTGTACAATCTATCATGGAACAAGTTTGTTAACTTGGTTAAGGAAACCTATTGCCCTCAGCATGAAGTCGAGCGGATAGAGACTGATTTCCTCACCTTAGTGATGAAGGATCTGGATTGTAGATCCTATGTGACTAGTTTCAATTCTATGTCAAGGTTGGTACCATATTTAGTCACTCCTGAACCTAAACGCGTTGCGCGTTTCATCGGTGGTTTGGCCCCCGAAGTAAAAGGGAATGTTAAGGCTTCAAAGCCAGCCACTTATAGATCTGCTGTGGATCTATCTTTGTCCCTTACTTTGGATATTGTGAGGAGTAGGGCAAAGAAAACCACTGATGATGGGAAGAGGAAGAGAGAGAAAGATAAGTCTCCTCAGTCAAACAAGAAAGGAAAAGGGAACTTTAATTCCAAGAAGGGGCAGTCAAGTGATAAGCCCAGATGCAAAACCTGTAATAAAAGGCACTTTGGAAAGTGCAACCAGGACCCACAAGCCAAACCATGTGGGATTTATAAAAAGAAGGGGCACAAATCTGTAGAGTGCCGGAACATTAAGGATGCAACCTGTTGCGGTTGCAATGAAAAGGGGCACATCAAAACCAATTGCCCCAAGAATGCTAAGAAGCCTGAGGAGGCAAAGAAGAACAACGCCAGAGTTTTCCAGATGAATGCGAGGGAAGCAGTGAAAGACGATAACGTCATAACAGGTACCTTCCTCATCAATAATAATTATGCTAGAGTCTTATTCGATTCCGGTGCTGATAAGTCTTTTGTAGACCATAAGTTCTGTAAGTTATTGAATCTACCTATTAAGACTCTAGACATAAAATATGAGGTAGAACTTGCCGATGGTACCATAGAAACAGCTTCAACTTTTCTTGATGGATGTTCTATATCCATTAAGAATCATTCTATCCCATTATCCCTCTTGCCAATGAAGTTGGCTGGGTTTGATATAGTTTTGGGCATGGATTGGTTGTCGCATAACCAACCCCAAATTGCCTATGATTAAAAGCTAGTTATTATCAAAACCCCTTCTGGTGAATCTGTCACTATTCAAGGAGATACACAATACGGGTTGCCCAGCAATGTATCTATTCTCAAGGTATCACAGTGTTTAAAGAGCGGATGTGTCATTTACATGGCACAAGTGACTGTGAATGATCCGAAACCTAAGATTGAAGACATCCCAATCATCTCTGAGTATCCTGATGTCTTCCCTGACGAGTTACCTGGATTACCTCCTGAAAGGCAAGTAGAGTTCAGGATAGAGATTCTTCCAGGAGCTGCACCTATTGCACGAGCTCCTTATCGTCTAGCACCTACTGAAATGAAAGAACTCAGGACTTAATTAGATGACCTATTGGAAAAAGGTTTTATACAACCTAGTTCTTCACCTTGGGGAGCTCCAATATTATTTGTGAAAAAGAAGGACGGATCAATGCGCCTATGCATTGATTATCGTGAGCTAAACAAAGTAACGATTAAGAATCGTTATCCCTTACCCAGGATCGACGACTTATTTGATCAGCTCCAAGGAGCGAGCTTCTTCTCTAAGATTGATTTGAGATCTAGGTATCATCAACTCAAGGTTAGGACTGAAGACGTGCCTAAGACGGCATTCAGAACAAGATATGGACATTACGAGTTTTTAGTGATGCATGCATTCATGGACCTCATGAATAGAGTTTGCAAACCATACTTAGATAAGTTTGTCATCGTCTTCATAGATGACATACTTATCTATTCTCGTAACCAAGTTGATCATGAGAAGCATCTTCGATGTATCTTAGGATTACTTCAACAGGAGAAGCTTTATGCTAAATTCTCCAAATGTGAATTCTGGCTTCGTGAAGTCCAATTCCTTGGACATGTTGTCAGTGAGCAAGGTATCCAAGTAGATCCCGCTAAGGTAGAAGCCGTAATGAATTGGGAAGCACCCAAGACTCCAACCGAAATACGTAGCTTTCTGGGTTTGGCTGGATATTATAGAAGATTCATTGAGAACTTCTCCAGAATAGCTGCACCATTAACTTCCTTGACTCGTAAGAATGTTAAGTTTGATTGGGGTCCGAAACAACAAGAATCCTTTGAGATTCTTAAGAAGAAATTGAGCAATGCCCCGGTGCTAACCTTACCTGATGGAATTGAAGAGTTTGTCGTATACTGTGATGTTTCACACACCGGTATGGGTTGTGTGCTTATGCAACGAGACAAAGTGATTGCCTATGCATCACGACAATTAAAAGTACATGAGAAGAATTACACCACCCATGATTTGGAGTTGGGTGTTGTCGTATTCGCACTAAAGTTATGGAGACATTATTTGTATGGAACTAAATGCGTGATCTTTTCTGATCACAAAAGTCTCCAACATTTGTTCAATCAAAAAGAGCTCAATATGAGACAGCGCCGTTGGATGGAAACCTTAAATGACTATGATTGCGAAATTCGCTACCATCCTGGTAAAGCGAATGTGGTTGCAGATGCTCTAAGCCGAAAGGAAAGAATTAAACCAATTAGGATCAATGCCAAGAGCATTGAGTTGAAGAATGGTCTGAATGAAAGACTATTGGCTGCACAGAAGGATGCTGTTTTGGAAATTAATCTTCCAAATGAAAAGTTAGGTATAACTGCTGAACAGTTAGCACCTGGGAAGGATGGAATTCTCAGAATGAATGGAAGGACTTGGGTTCCTATTCAAGGAGGACTTCGAGATATAATCCTCCAGGAAGCCCACAACTCCAAGTACTCAGTTCACCCGGGAGGTGACAAGATGTATCAAGATTTGAAAGCTAATTATTGGTGGATAGGGTTGAAGAAATCTATTGCCACCCATGTAGCTAAGTGCTTGACCTGTGCTCAGATTAAAGCTGAACATCAAAAGCCATCGGGCCTGTTGCAACAGCCAGAACTTCCCACATGGAAGTGGGAAATGGTAACTATGGACTTTATAACCAAGTTACCAAAGACAAGGCACGAAAATGACACCATATGGGTTATAGTTGATAGACTAACAAAGTCAGCACATTTCCTACCCATCAAGGAGACTCATAGCTCTGACAAATTAGCCCAGTTGTACGTAGATAAGATTGTAGCTCTTCATGGAGTACCGGTAGCTATTATCTCTGATAGGGATACTAGATATTCCTCACATTTTTGGAAAAGTTTCCAACAATCTTTGGGCACGCGTTTGAATTTTAGTACTGCTTACCATCCTCAAACTGATGGACAGAGTGAGCGTACAATTCAAACTTTAGAAGACATGCTTCGAGCATGTGTTATTGATTTAGGTGGTAGTTGGGATGACCACCTACCTTTGATCGAGTTCTCCAATAACAATAGCTACCATACAAGTATTCAGGCTGCGCCTTTTGAGGCATTATATGGTTGGAAATGCAAAACGCCTGTCTGTTGGGCAGAAGTAGGAGAAGCTCAATTATCAGGACCTGACATAGTCCTTGAAACGACAGACAAGATTGTCCAGATTCGGGATCGCCTGAAAGCTGCCAGAGATAGGCAGAAAAGTTATGCTGATAAGAGGCGAAAACCTCTAAAGTTTGAGGTTGGTGACAAAGTCTTACTAAAAGTGTCACCCTGGAAAGGTGTGATGCGTTTTGGTAAGAAGGGCAAGTTGAGCACTAGATATATTGGACCATTTGAGATTATCGAATGTGTCGGCAGTGTAGCTTATAAGCTAAACTTGCCTGAGGAGCTGAGTGGGATTCATAATGTGTTCCACATTTGTAATCTCAAGAAATGCTTAGCCGATGAATCGCTAGCTATGTCTCATAAAGACGTTCAAATCGATGAAAGCTTGAGATTTGTTGAAAGACCTATATCGATCGAGGATCGACAGGTTAAAAAGCTCCGAAGAAAGCATGTACCTATAGTAAAGGTCAAATGGGACGCCCGTAGAGGTCCTGAATATACGTGGGAAGTGGAGTCCACTATGCGACAAAAGTACCCTTACTTATTCCAGTAAATCTCGGGGTCGAGATTTCTTTTAAGGGGGTGAGGATGTAACACCACGTAAAAACGTGTCCATTCAAGTATAAGACACGTGTCCTAAACTCTAATTATGTGAAAGACTGAGTCTGAAGGACTAAAATTGACGAATGGTGAAACTAAGTCTGCAATTGGACTAAAAGTGTCAACATGTTAATTCTACCTCTGAGTGACCTTTGTACATTCCCAAAAGCTTTATAAAATATAATCTATACCTTTTGAATATTGAGAAAGAATTCATGAACAATCGGTTGAATAAAACTCATGTGCCATAAACCGACAAATTCTCATGCAAAGGACATTTTATAAGACTCCAAGGAAGACACAAATGCATGGCATCATATCCTGAACAATGCAGGACTGATTATATGGACTATTCTACTGATTCATTGCTAAAGATTCGAGTTTGGAAATGCATGGTCAAGTATTTGGAAATCCTAAAAATTTTGTCCTCTGGTCATCGGTTACGGACCGTATGGCCCTAGGCTTACGGTCCGCAAACAGGTAACTGGGCGATGAGTTTCAGGTTCGGTTACGAACCGCAACCACATGGCCTTACGGTCCGTAAGTGCTGAATACGGACCGCAAGGATATTAGCTTACGGTCCGTAAGCTTGTCGCTGGGCAGAAATTTTGGACAGATGTATGTTTCAGCTGTTCCACCACCTTAGTCTAGCTTGTAATGACCTAAGGAGCTATAAGTCGGTTTAATTCACTCCCTAGGACACCTGGAGTGATCCCAGGGCCTCCAATAACACCTGGAGATGATCCATGATCTTGTGAATGGGTATATAAAGGAACTAGCTCTTGAGCTCACAAGCACACTTGCAACATTTTCTCATACTACAACTTCTGGAGCTTGCTTAGGACAAGGAGAAGATTTTGAAGTGTAGAAAAGATTGCTAGGACCTTTAGTAAGCCTCTAATTACTTGTTTAGTCATTTTAATTAGCTTGATTACTTTAAAGTCAAACTTATCGTAAATTAAGTTTGACTCTCGTTTTAATTACATAAGGATCAGCCACTGATCAAATTGAAAGTGGTTATAGAACCACATTAGTGTAGGTGATTAACCCTTAAAAGGGCACCTCCTAATTATCTCGTTTGACTGGTCAATTGTCGGGTCAAAGTAGTTTGACAAAAAGTCAAACTGGACAGAATGTTTGAATATGATTAAAATTAAGAAAACAAAGGTTCTAAATTATATTTTAACATTCTAATGACTTAGTAACTAATATTAAAACATGTTTTATCAGTCCTAACCCGACAATTAATAGTCTAAGGTCAGTTTATAACCGAAAGTCGCAAAAGCTTGACTTTTGCTTGACTTTCAGTTCTGACCCATTCAAGCTTAATTATCCCATGTTTTAAGCTTCCATTAGGACCACATTACTTAGTATTATAACCCCCTGGAGTTATATTGCATGGTGCCTAGTGGTTTGAATTATATGCACTTGATCGTAATTATGCTTAATAATGCCATAAACGCCCTTTTTAAATACAACTAAGATTTTTAACAATGTGATTGGATTAACACCTTTGCTACTGATATTTAGACATGTCCCGAAAATCTAACTTCAGTTGGAGTTATAGAATAAGAGTTATGCTCAATAGCGTAATTAAGAAACTTTTTGTTATTTAAATGGCGTAATTAGCATAAAGCCTATCTAAACCCGATTTTTAATACCAAACTTTTTACCTACTGATGTAAAATAATATTTTGGGATTTTTGAAGATTTTTAATTATTTTTAGGCTGAGCATAACATAGGATTATAGCTTGATTTCGGTAATTGTCGGTTTTACCCTTTTCATGTATAAAATGAGTTTTACATAACTTTTCAATGCCAAACCTTTTGCTACTGATTCTATATGATAAATAAAATATTTTGAACCTGTTTAAATTGATCAAAAACTCAGATTTTCTATTTTAACTCGAATACCCCTTTAAACCGACTTTTAATCATTTTTAGCACATAGTTTGAGTTAAAACTATATTTGGCATATAAAACTTATTACCCACTGATGTTTTAAGTAAAGTTATATAACTAAATAGTAAGCCAAAGTTTTTAAACTATGTTTTAAGTAAAGTTATAATCAATTTTCATAAATGTTTTCAAAAGAGTCAGTTAATTGTATTTACCAGTGTAAACTGACGTATTTTCTTAAAGACTGATTTGACAGGTACCTCTCATAATAGGCTGGAGCTATTAGGTGTCATAAGAGGATCTTGCAAATCCATAGATACCTGAAGTCTGTTATTTTTGTTTCTTTGTACATTTATGATCCGCCTGTGGATCTTATTACATTCCAGTCTGTATATTCATAAACTCGAACACTCAGACGTTATGGTTTGTAATAGTTTTTTTTACCAAACCTTCCGCTGTGCTATTATATTATGTGTATTGACTATGATGATATCAACTACGTCAGGATACTCCCCACCGGGCCCACCGGTAATATGTAGAAATATCGGGGTGTGACAGCCTCAGTCTCAGTCGTTCATTTTCTTTTCTTCTCTCAGCCCCTATAATAGCTAAACACTGCTCGGTATTATACCCCTAAAACACAAAGCTCTGCCTTGTTGTAAGTATTTAACCCCCGATCACTAATTCGTTACCCTACCCGATTGATCTATGGCTTCGTAACGCATGTCGAGGCTCTGCCTGACTAAGTTCATTGGAGTTCTGTCTCGTGTTGTATCGCTAATGTTATTTGGGTTATTTTACTAACACGTGTGCATTGTTTATTTTTAATAGAAAATAACCAGGAGAAACAACATGAAGCTGTAGAAACATCTAAGTCTACAAAGTGAGTCATTCTCCTTTTCTCACCAGTTGTGAGCCATTATTTCAAATATTTTGCAAAACCATAAATGTTTATCTGTATACTTACAGTGATATACGTTTTTGTAATTCTACAATTATCATCAGTATATGGGGTTTTGTATACCTTAATTGACACTCGTTACTGTTGCGAATAGTAGCATGACCACAAGCACGGGGGATAAAGGTTTCCCAGTAGCAATATTGTATTGAATAATTGGATACATATAAACATTGTAATCAATCTTAATACTGTAAAGTTATAAAAGCTTGTTTTGATTAAACTGGGATGCACTCGCCAGTATTTATTGCTGATAAAATCTTTTTAAAACGCGTTTCAGGTAACCTAATGTGAAGCTAATAGAAGCCAGCTATGGAGCACTGAAGGGTTAAAGAAGTGGCTATAAAAGTTACTTAAATAAAAGTTTTTGTTTTCAGTAACTAGGGTTTATCCCTATAAATGCATTATCAATGAAACATGGGTTTTTTTCCCATTTGTTTATTATAAAAGTTTGGCGTTTTGAAACTCTAAAAATATTTCCTAACTACGATCCTGATGTCTCATTTCCATTGCCAAATTAATAAACACCGATACCACCCGCTCTGTGTCTCGCGGCGCCCGCTCCCGGGGTAGGGGTCGGGGGCTGCGACAGAAGGTGGTATCAGAGCCATGCCACTGGCTTAAGCAATTTAGGTGTTCTGTAAATACCTAAATTTTAATTAATTGTGTTAGGAAATAACTTATGTGATTCTGTGTAAATATGTATATTATTATTTTGTGTTATTTGACAATTTGTTAGTTTACAGTATGAGTGAGCAAGGTACCTCCGACGCTTACCGTCAATTGCCTCATTCCCCAAAGAATGAAGGAACCTCATCCCAGCCAACCTCAGGATACTCCGCTGATTCTGAGGAAGGAATCTTTATATTTAAAGCCCAATCTGAGGAACTATTTCCCCCTAAAAAGAGAGGCTAGTTTAGTAAAGGAGCGCATGAGAGGAGGAAAAGGATGAAAAAACTCCAAGAACAGCGAGCAATAGCAAAAGCAAATAGAGAAATGAATACCCAAACCCAGGAAATTAGACTATCATGGGAGGAAGAAAATGGAGAGAGAAATAGTCAAAACCAGGAAACTGGACTATCATGGGAGGAGGAAATTGATAGGCAATTAGCAGATTTCCACATGTTAGCAAACACAGCAGCAAACCCTAATCTTAACCCAGTAGCTGAACCAGAACTTCTACCCTTATTCCCTAACCAACTAATGGAGCTAGAACCAAACCAGGAAAACCAATTCCCAATCCCAGCATTTGAGCCCAATGAGATCCCTAGAATTCCCGCACCAAACCCTATAGAGCAGTATACAACACTGAACCCTTTAGACCCCCATGGTGGAATGAACCCAGGGCAATTCAGGATATATTGGATAACCCGTACCCTTATGGAGAACCCGTACCACATTACCCTGAACCAGTGCCAGCACCACTACCACCCATGAACCAAGAAAATGTGGAGGAACTTCGCCAGTATGGCGAAGAGTTAGTTGAAGAGGGAAACTGGATCCGTTACATAGGAGAGAAACTCGTCTGGAAGTATGACGAGCGTGAGATGCAGTTCTACCCAATCCAAAACCAAATATATATATATGTGTGTGTGTGTGTGTGTGTAACTTTGTACTTGATGAAAAGAAAAAAAAATATCAACTAAAATAGATAAACTAATATATATCGATGCATAGCTACTAGTATTTAAATTATAGTTGTAAGTTGTACTAGATACATACATACACACACACACACATACACACACACACACACATATATATATATATATATATATATATATATACAAAGAGCAAGTCGCAATGCTCGACATTTTTGATCAATCTGCTTGCGTGATTGTTTGTGTTAATTTTATTCTGTGATATTAATACCTGGTAAATGTTTATAATTGTAACACTCTACTCGTTTCCATAATATTTTATTATAAACAAAGCCTTAGTAAACCAAAACCTTGATTTTTATTTCAAACATAAGGAAAGTTTGACCAAGTTAACATTCTAGATAAGTACTACTAGTTTAACAACCCCAAAACAAGTATTTAAGTGTTAACTACATAGACATTGTTTTAAACATATTTAAGTAATCGCGGAAGCATCAAAAGATCGTGTTCGGTTCTTCAAACATGCTTGATCGCCATCTGGAATGTCCCCAATATCACCTAAGGTCAAAACCACATCAAATGTTAGTTTTGATAATGTTAGAATGGGTATAAACAAGTCCCATGCGTCAAAACAACAAAAATTAAACAATTTTCGGAATCGGGGGGCTAGACGCTACGTCTAGGGGCTAGACGCTACACCTAGCCCCTTTTTTGACAGCAAGTTGCTTTAATTGCTGCTGCATTCGCCCAGCTCAACATTTTTATCAAATCCAAACTTAAATCCACCATAACTTTTGATTTGTAAGTCCGTTTTAAGCGATTATTTTTCCTACGCGTCCGAAATTTAATTACGGACCCGTTTACCATCATTATTTGCGTTAAAACCTGGTTTATAAGCAATTTGCTATTACATCCATTTTTCAATTATTCGACCCGTTGTTTGTAAGTCATACAACTTGTTTTATTATCATCATATATTTCCAACGATTTTACCCATTCCCGGGTTTATCAAACACTAGCGTTTCGCTCCCATGTCATGGTTTGCACGTGCATTAGCATCATGCTGGTTTGTCAATTTTCCAAGCATACACATTTAAACCAATTTTACGATTTCATTATACTTAAGTTTTGACCCATATGCAAGGGATCGTTTACGACCGGTTTAGCGTGTCCGTTTCATGGCATACGCATTACAAAATACTCAACCTTTATGTGACATTCAAGCCACTTCGATTTCAACCGCTTATGCGACATCGTTTGACCCGTTTGTTTGTCGAGTGAAAGCCACCACTTCAAAGACAAGCCAAACTTAATTACGTCATTATTTTGACCCCGTTTGATTCTCGAGCGAGCTTCGTCACTTCAATGACATATCAAACTTACTTTAACCGTTTATTTTGACCCGTTCGGTTTGTCGAGTGAACTTCGTCACTTCTATGACATATCAAACTTGTGTATTACACTACATTTCCATTAACATTTCTAAGAACAATGTTTATGCATAATGTAACGAAACTAAAAGTTACATACCTTTAGAGCGTTCCTTTCAAGCGCGTGTCCGCTCCGGCTTGTCCGCTTGAAGTCTCGGCTCTTTTGCCTATAGGGTTCAATCAACACTTCGTTTAAAACTCCATTCATGTCTTATAACGCATAATTCATCTTATCATTCAAATATGCGTTTCGTTCGAAATCACCATATCTAGCTTTCTTTTAGGCATTTCAACAAACACCTAAGAGGAATAATTTTACTAAATCAACAATCAAGTTCATGACTACTGATTTAGCCAAGATTTTAACATCTTTTACAAGTAAATCATCAAGTTTTATAGTTCAATATCAAGATTAACTTCATAGACTTCAAATAACACTAGTTTACTAATCATGATTCTAGTGTTCATCATGTTTTTACAAAACCCACTAAACACACATAATGGATGATCATGAATTTCATAGTTTAAGCACTAATTCAACCAACTAATGTCTAGGGTTTACTCCTAGACATGATTTCATCCCAAATTCATCCAAACAACGATCATGCAAGCTCAAATTTCGATTCTCATGTGTTCATCTAGAATTCAAGATGGAATCAAACCATGAAATTTTACATACCTTATGATCCCTTCACTGAGGTGATCACTATTTCGTGCTTGGATTTCGATTTGGGCTTGATTTGCCCCTTTAATCTGGAGAATTTTTGAGTTTTAGGGTTGGAGCTTGAGAGCTCTTTTGGCTCTGGTAGAAATCGCAGGGACATACACACACGTATGTGTGTTTTATTTATTTATTTGTTTAATTAAAACTTCATTTCATTTATCCATGTTTAGTCCCTCCACTTTACGCAAGTTATTTAAAGGCTGTTTTAATCATGTTTGTTCTATTGTGTCAAGACACAAACTAACTAGGTTATTTATTCCTAGTTATATTATCTTGACTATTACCGATATTTAGTTTACAATATGATACTTATATTTTCGGGGTGTTACAAGTCTACCCCCCTTAAAGAGGTTTCGTCCCCGAAACCTTCTTTAAATAGTTATTTGGTTTAGACCAAACTAACTTAGTTTTGTTTTTAAGGCATTCTTTCTTTTAGTCAAAAGTTATCTTTTGCCTCGACGCATGCGTCTTTCACGTGTAAGTCCCCACGGACCGTAACTTGTATCTTGCATTTCTTATCTTGCCACCTATTTGTCCCGATTGCCACTTGACTACCTAATAGTATGAGTTCGTCAATGTGTTTATTCCATACTACCCTGTATTGACAAGTGTTTTATATAATTTACAACACTATTTTTGACTTTGGACGATCCTATCAGCTAGACTGACTAGTCACCGTCACCTCATGCCCTGTTAATTTGGGTCTAACCCTTTGCTATATTCGGACTTACGTGAGTTTATGATCTCTTATCCCGTAATTCATGTTACGACATGATTATTTTCTGCATTTCTATATCACTCTTGTGACTATGATTACATTACATCACATTATGTTTAAGTTTTTTTATAAACTTTTCATTATCATGAATCTTCTCTCGAACATAGCGTCTCACACCTATCGGTGTTGAGACCTATATTCTTTAACATTAACTATTTTCTAATCTCTCTATAATATTCATATTCGTTAAACGCCACTTCGTACTAAAACTGAATTTTAGTTTAACGTCTATCTCTTTAACTTATGTCAATTACTCATATCCAGGAATTGACAACAAGAATTTATTCTTTTCCGTTATTATATTGCACGGGGAATCGTAACCAGTCCCCATGCTTAACCCCAAGTGACCCGTAGATTCCTTCACTTTGCCTCGTAAGCTATTCTATTAGATCTTTACCTTTTTAAGGTGAGACCCTATAATTTGTTTCTTTGTATTTGTGACCCGAGGGTCATTTTGGTCCCGTAGACCTTTATATTGATTATAACCCGAAGGTTATAGTGATCCCGTGGATCACCTTCTACTCGTGTCTTTATTTAAATGTATATATATATATATACATATGGCGTCAAGGCACCCCCTTTTATGTTTGAATAATTTATTTTTGGCTTTTGAAATTCATTTGACCTTAACCGTAGTCTAAGGCTACAGTCATTTTCTTTTGGCTTATCTTTCCGACTCTATGACTTCTTACTTCGTTTTCGCGTCGGTTTATCCCACTCGTTCCTTTATTTGGTTTATGCCCCTAATTCCTTTCAACTCGTTACCCGCGTTCTTTATCTTAATGTTTTTAACACTTCGGTTTCATTGGTTTTACATTTTCCTTCCCATATACTTTTACGACCTATCGCATAGATTCAGTAATATTTCGCACTCGTATCGAATAAAATTGGTGTTAAAATTGAATTCACAAGAAACATACCCGAAACGACATCAGGTTCTATCTTTACTTCGGTTGCGGTTAATCGGAAGGATCTGGCCCTTGCCTTTTGTGCCTCCATCTGCACATCCTTCTCATTCCTGTTCCCGTCCAATTTCGGGCACTCCGACTTTTTGTGGCTCGGCTGATAGCACTTATAGCACACCGAAACTTTCCCGGGACATAGCGCGGCCGTATACCCTGTATTTCCGCATATGGGGCATGGTTTGTCTTTAAAGCGGCATTCGCCCTTGTGCCCCTTTCCACAAACTTTGCAACTCGGTGTTCCACCCTTCGCATCTGTCTCCTTTACCGTCTCAGTTGTTCAAGCCTTCTTTATAGGGCTCGAGTTGACATCCATCGCCCTTCGTTCGCCTCGTTCAATTTGCTTCTTGAGTTCAATTTCTCTTTCCCGAGCCGTATTTATGATCTCGGTGAGCGTCTCATACTTGGAAGGAGTCATAAACTCCCGATATTCTGCACTTAACATATTATAATAATAATATATTTTCTGCTCCTCGGTAGTTACTAGCTCATCGCAGAATCTCAGCTTATCCATGAAAATACCCGTGATTTTATCAATCGTTTCACCCTTTTGCCTTAACTGGTTGAATTCCTCCTTGATTTTGTTGATGACCGCCTTGGGACTGTGGTGTTTAAGGAATGGTACCTTAAACTCGTCCCACGTCATAACCCTTGCCGCTTCGGCTCCAATCTCCTTCTTTTTGTTATCCCACCAATCCTTGGCTTGACCCCTTAATTGACCCGTTCCGTAAGCCACATAATCGCTTACGTCACAGTGGGTCCTTTCAAATACCCATTCTACATCACTTAGCCATCTTTGGCATATTATCGGGTCGACCTCCCCGTTGTAAATTGGCGGCTTACACGCCATAAACTCCTTATACGAACACCCTTTGCGTTCTCTGGATTTTTCTCTCATAAGGTTGACATTATCTTCCAACCTTTTAACTCGTTCTTCAACTAATGATAACACTGTGTTTTGAATTTTGTCTATGAAACCGGATAGACTACCCTCAATTGCCTTCCCCACTTCTTCAGCAATTAACTCTTTCATTTGTTCGGTGCTTGTCGGCACCGGATCATCATCGTTTCTTTCTGTCATCTTGAAACTGAAATATTTACATCAATTATTAAACATTTCATTTATAACATAACTTTATTTGCTTCGGTTTAGCCAAGTTCGTAACTTGCTTTAAACGTTCACATTTAGTGCACTTTCCGGGTTTGAGTGTGTTAACACGCTCTTCCCATGCACGTTAATTCACATCTTGTTTCTTACATAAGATAAGATCTACTAAAATAATTATTTAATTCTTACCGGACGATCAATCAAGCTTGAACCGAACACTTTGTTAACAACCTTAAGCTCTGATTACCAACTTGTAACACTCTACTTGTTTCCATAATATTTTATTATAAACAAAGCCTTAGTAAAACAAAACCTTGATTTTTATATCAAACATAAGGAAAGTTTGACCAAGTTAACATTCTAGATAAGTACTACTAGTTTAACAACCCCAAAACAAGTATTTAAGTGTTAACTACATAGACATTGTTTTAAACATATTTAAGTAATCGCGAAAGCTTCAAAAGTTCGTGTTCGGTTCTTCAAACATGCTTGATCGCCATCCGGAATGTCCCCAATATCACCTAAGGTCAAAACCACATCAAATGTTAGTTTTGATAATGTTAGAATGGGTATAAACAAGTCCCATGGGTCAAAACAACAAAAATTAAACAATTTTTGGAATCAGGGGGCTGGACGCTACGTCTAGGGGCTAGACGCTACACCTAGCCCCTTTTTTTACAGCAAGTTGCTTTAATTGCTGCTGCGTTCGCCCAGCTCAACATTTTATCAAATCCAAACTTAAATCCACCATAACTTTTGATTCGTAAGTCAGTTTTAAGCGATTCTTTTTCCTACACGTCCGAAATTTAATTATGGACCCGTTTACCATCATTATTCGCGTTAAAACCTGGTTTATAAGCAATTTGCTATTAAATCCATTTTTCAATTATTCGACCCGTTGTTTGTAAGTCATACAACTTATTTTATTATAATCACATATTTCCAACGATTTTACCCATTCCCGGGTTTATCAAACACTAGTGTTTCGCACCCATGTCATGGTTTGCGCGTGCATTAGCATCATGCTGGTTTGTCAATTTTCCAAGCATACACATTTAAACCAATTTTACGATTTCATTATACTTAAGTTTTGACCCATATGCAAGGGCTCGTTTACGACCGGTTTAGCACCGTTTCATGGCATAAGCATTACAAAATACTCAACCTTTATGTGACATTCAAGCCACTTCCATTTCAACCGCTTATGCGACATCGTTTGACCCGTTTGTTTGTCGAGTGAAAGCCACCACTTCAAAGACAAGCCAAACTTAATTACGTCATTATTTTGACCCCGTTTGATTCTCGAGCGAGCTTCGTCACTTCAATGACATATCAAACTTACTTTAACCGTTTATTTTGACCCGTTCGGTTTGTTGAGTGAACTTCGTCACTTCTATGACATATCAAACTTGTGTATTACACTACATTTCCATTAACATTTCTAAGAACAATGTTTATGCATAATGTAACGAAACTAAAACTTACATACCTTTAGAGCGTTCCTTTCAAGCGCGTGTCCGCTCCGGCTTGTCCGCTTGAAGTCTCGGCTCTTTTGCCTATAGGGTTCAATCAACACTTCGTTTAGAACTCCATTCATGTCTTATAACGCATAATTCATCTTATCATTCAAATATGCGTTTCGTTCGAAATCACCATATCTAGCTTTCTTTTAGGCATTTCAACAAACACCTAAGAGGCATAATTTTACTAAATCAACAATCAAGTTCATGACTACTTATTTAGCCAAGATTTTAACATCTTTTACAAGTAAATCATCAAGTTTTATAGTTCAATATCAAGATTAACTTCATAGAGTTCAAATAACACTAGTTTACTAATCATGATTCTAGTGTTCATCATGTTTTTACAAAACCCACTAAACACACATAATGGATGGTCATGAATTTCATAGTTTAAGCACTAATTGAACCAACTAATGTCTAGGGTTTACTCCTAGACATGATTTCATCCCAAATTCATCCAAACAACGATCATGCAAGCTCAAATTTCGATTCTCATGTGTTCATCTAGAATTCAAGATGGAATCAAACCATGAAATTTTACATACCTTATGATCCCTTCACTGAGGTGATCACTATTTCGTGCTTGGATTTCGATTTGGGCTTGATTTGCCCCTTTAATCTGGAGAATTTTTTAGTTTTAGGGTTGGAGCTTAAGAGCTCTTTTGGCCCTGGTAGAAATCGCAGGGACATACACACACGTATGTGTGTTTTATTTATTTATTTGTTTAATTAAAACTTCATTTCATTTATCCATGTTTAGTCCCTCCACTTTAAGCAAGTTATTTAAAGGGTGTTTTAATCATGTTTGTTCTATTGTGTCAAGACACAAACTAACTAGGTTATTTATTCCTAGTTATATTATCTTTACTATTACCGATATTTATTTTACAATATGATACTTATATTTTCGGGTTGTTACAATAATTCTGATGGAAAATGAAGTAAATCAGGAAAACCAGAATAATGATAATAACGGGAACCAAGTGAATAATAGTGCCATTGAACATATAGTAGCCCAAGGAATCATAGATGGAGTCAAGGCAGCTAGACCACAAACCATAGAAAAGGCAGTAGAACTGGCCAACACCCTGGCTGATGAGTTGGTACGTACCCAAGAGGAAAATTAGAAAATGAATCTAGCTCAGAAATTTCCTAGGAATTACGTGGAAAGGAACAGGTTCATCTTCTTCAGTTTTCTGTAAGATATGTAAGAAAAAGCATTACGAAAAATGTGCAAAGTATTGTAATTTCTGCAAGAAACCTGGGCATAAGGAAGAAGAATGTCGAACAAAAGCTAGCAATAGGCTATGCTACAATTATGGAGAAGCTGGTCATATCAAACCGAACTGTCTGAAACTAGCTCCAGCGACAACCAGCAAAGCTAAGACAACTGAAGGACCCAAAAAGAATGCCAGAGGATTCGTTCTAACAGCTGAAGAAGCCAAGATGATTCCGAATGTGATTGCCGGTATGTTTTTAGTTCATGATATTTTTGCTAAAGAATTATTTGACTCTGGTGCAAACCAAAGTTTTATCAATACTTCTTTCAGCAAACTTCTCAACCAACCATTAACTAAACTTCAACAAGACTGTCTGGTGGAGACGACAAATGGAGATTCCATCAAAATAAGCAAAATCCTGTAGGAAGCAAGGATAGAAATTTTAAACCATAACTTTACAGCTAATCTTTTTCCAATGAATCTAGCTGGATTCGATGTCGTGTTAGGAATGGATTGGTTGATAGCCAATCATGCCAGTATTTTATGTGATCAAAAGTCTGTGCAAGTAAGTACACCAAGCGGTGAAAAGATCACAAATAAAGGAGACAAGCCAACCAAGTTAACCAAGTTCATCTCTGTGATGAAAGCTGCAAGCTATGGAAGGAAAGGAGGAATGTTGTATCTGATTTCCATAATCATTAACACTAAAGGAAAAGAATTAACAGATATTCGTGTAGTATCTAAATTCTTAGATGTTTTTCCAGAAGAATTACCTGGATTACCGCCAGATCGAGAGGTTGAATTTAGAATTCACCTAATACCGGGTGCGGCACCGATTGCCAAAGCACCATATCGATTAGCACCGACGAAAATGCAGGAACTAAAGAAACAATTGGACGAACTACTTGAAAAAGGTTTTATACAACCTAGTTCTTCGCCATGGGGAGCACCGGTGTTATTTGTTAAAATGAAAGATGGATCAATGCGTATGTGCATTGATTACCGGGAATTGAATAAGGTTGCGATTAAAAATCGGTACCCACTATCGAGAATCGATGCCTGTTCGATCAACTTCAAGGAGCTCGATACTTTTCTAAGATAGACTTATGCTCAGGATATCATCAATTGAAAGTACAGGAAGAGGACATTCCTAAAACTGCTTTCAGAACAAGGTACGGTCATTATGAATTTACAGTCATGCCATTTGGTTTAACCAATGCCCCAGCTGTATTTATGGACATGATGAACAGGATATGTAAACCATTCCTTGATAAATTTATAATTGTCTTTATAGATGATATTCTAATTTACTCTAAGAGTAAAGAGGATCATGCAGAGCATTTGCATTCACTTCTGACATTATTGAGAAAAGAAAAGTTTTATGGTAAATTCTCAAAATGCGATTTGGTTGCAAGAAGTGCAATTACTTGGACATCTGGTTAATCATGAAAGAATTCATGTGGATCCCACAAAAATCGAGACAATTACCAAATGGAAAGTACCTGAATCACCAACGGAGGTGAGAAGTTTTCTTGGACTTGCAGGATATTATAGACGTTTATTCAGGATTTCTCTAAAATAGCCATTCCATTAACCAAACTGACTTGTAAATTAGTTAAGTTTGAATGGGGACCAAAACAGGAAGAAGTATTTAGGATTTTAAAGCAAAAGTTACCCGTGTTACCAGAAGGAACTGGAGACTTTGTAGTCTATTGTGACGCGTCTAAGATAGGATACGGATGTATGATGATGCAACATCAAAAGGTTATAGCTTATGCCTCTAGACAACTTAAGAAACACGAAGAGAATTATACAACCCATGATCTAGATTTAGATTTGGAGACACTATCTCTATGGTAGTAAGTTTGTTGTCTTCACAGATCATAAGAGTTTAAGATGTATTTTTGGGCAAAAGGAATTAAATATGAGACAGAGACGTTGGATGAAAATTCTTAGTAATTATGATTGTGATATCCAGTATCATGCAGGAAAAACTAATGTAGTAGCTGATGCTTTAAGTTGAAAGTATCATGAAAATCCCAAACGAGTACGCTCTCTCAGATTAAATCTACAGATAGGTTTAAATGAGCAAATTAGAAAGATTCAGGAAACAACAATCAAGGACGATGCTGAAAGTTTTAAAGGAATGACTAAGTAATTAGACCAAGGACTATATGGAATTTGGAGATTCCATAAGAAAAAATCTGGATACCTATTCAAGGAAACCTACGTCACCAAATTTTAGAAGAAGCCCATAAGTCTAAGTATACGATACATCCTGGAAGTGATAAGATGTATCAAGACCTAAGAAAGAATTTCTGGTGGATAGTAATGAAAAAGGATATAGCAAACTATGTTGCTAAATGTCTAACCTGTTCACAGGTTAAAGCTAAACATCAGAAACCTTCAGGGTTATTGCAACAATTAGAAATGCCAATTTGGAAATGGGAATTGATAACAATGGACTTTGTTACCAAATTACCCAAGACATGAAAAGGTAATGATACAATCTGGGTGATTGTAGACAGATTAACCAAATCTGCTCATTTCTTACCTATGAAAGAAACTTTCAGTATGGAACACTTAGCCAAGTTATATGTAAATGAAATAGCTTCATTACATGGAATTCCTTTATATGTTGTGTCTGACAAAGATAGCCGTTTTACTTCTCATTTTTGGACAAGTTTCCAAAAAACAAGGGGAACCAGGTTGAATCTAAGCACAGCTTATCATCCTCAAACAGACGGATAAAGCGAAAAGACAATTCAGACAATGGAAGATATGCTTAGAGCCTGTGTAATTGATTTTGGAGGAAACTGGGATGATCATTTACCATTAATAGAATTTTCCTACAACAACAGTTATCATACCAGCATCAATGTTGCACCGTTTGAAGCATTTTATGGACGAAAGTGCCGAACTCTCGTCTGTTGGGCAGAGATTGGAGAAAAGAAACTATCTGGACCAGAGATAGTGTAAGAAACAACAGAGAAAATTATTCAAGTCAAGGAAAGACTAAAAGCAGCACGAGATCGTCAAAAGAATTATACAGATAACAGACGAAAACCATTGGAATTTCAAGTTGAAGATAAGGTATTGTTAAAAGTTTCTCCTTGGAAGGGAGTGGTCAGATTCGTTAAAAGAGAAAAGCTAAGCCCAAGGTATGTTGGACCTTTTGAGATTATCAAAAAAATAGGACCAGTAGCTTATCAACTACAACTGCCAGAGGAAATGGCAGGAATACATGATGTATTTCATGTATATAAACTCAAGAAGTGCTTAGCAGACGAATCATTAGTGGTACCTCTTCAGGACATAGAGGTAAATGAGAAGCTTAAGTTTGTAGAGAAACCACTTCAGTTTGAAGATAGAAAGATTAAGAATCTCAAACACAAGAGATGAGTTCTGGTCAAAGTGAAATGGAATTCAAAATGAGGATCAGAATAACCTGGGAACTTGAGTCAGAAATGCAACAGAAATATCCACACCTATTCCAGTAGATCTCGAGGATGAGATTTAATACAAGGTGGGGAGGATATAGACACCGAAACTGTGAAACATGGGTTTTTATCTCATGTATTTATTATAAAATTTTGATTTTTTGAAACTCTGAAACTATTTCCTAACTACGATCTGGATGTCTCATTTCCGCTGCCAAATTAATAAACACTAATACCACACGCTCTGTGTCTCGCGGCGCCCGCTCCCGGGGTAGAGGTCAGGGGCTGTGACAAATCACAACCGGTTCAACTTGCTGGATGATCATGTGCAAGCTGGTGTTAATTTTTTTCCACCACGCAAGAAATCGTTCGGGAACGGCGGTCTTTGGGAGAAGAGATAATGGAGTTTGAAAATGCTAAGAAATCATTTACAGCTGAGAGAGAAGCTTTCAATTCTGAAAAGAAATGCTTAATGTGGAGAGTAGCTGATGCTGAAGAGAAGCTATCTCAGGAGAAACTACTCAATGCTGACTGTTTAAAGGATTTGACGGTAGCATGTGAGAGATCTAACCGCGAGCTTAAAGCTGCGCGTGATGAAGTTGTAAGGGTAAAAGCCGAAAGGGCCAAGGAAAGCTAAGAGTTTGATCACCTTTGTGCTGCCTATAAAGAGAAAGAATCTGAGGCCCTTGCTGCCCAGAAGAGTAATGAAGAGGCGCAAGCGCTCATTGCTAGGCTGGAGAAGACCGTTGAGGAACAACAAGCTCAGAACAAGACTTTGGAGCTGTTGTCTCAAAACTTGGGTGATAACTGCAAGTGGTTGCTCACGCACAGTGTTCCTTTGGTAAGTTTCTTTGTCGTTTTTACTTGTTTGGTATTCTGTGTATTTATTATATATCCTTCCTTTTCTTTGCATAGATTGCCGATCGACTGGTGAGGTCTGAGGAACTTGCTAAACATATGTTTGACCTTGGTGGTGTCGCGTACAACAGTGGTCGCAAGGATGGATATGCTGATGGAAAAGCAGCAGCTTTTGCGAAAGAGAAGGATGATAAGTTTGAGCTCTTCAAGGTGGATTGCGCTGGAAATTATACTACCAAACGTCAAGAATTTGAGTTCATTGAGTTTGGAATGTTGAAAGCTATTGACAAGTTTGTACGGTATGGAGTTGTCGTGGAAACTTTGAAGAAGGTTCTCGATGACACCGATGTGGAGCTAGTGGCGCTAGTCCAAGCCACTAAGTTTAAATTTGTTATTTGCCGGCTTGCATGTCGTTAATCGGTCTTCGGACCTTGTAATCAGACAATTGACTCCTGCTTTTACTTTTCCAAACATTATATAGCTATGCTCGTGGTAATGTGATGTTTGTATGACTATCACAATTTTGTTTGATGATGTATATGTTATAGTTTGGTTTTTTAAGCTGTTTGTGTAAATTTGCTTACGTTACAATTTATGCATATAATAATTGCTTTGAAAAGGTGTTGCCAATGAATGGTGGCTACGATAGGTTATTGTGTTAAGTCGACCCGGCTGTGCACTTACTCGTGACGAGCCTTGGAGGTCTTACAATGTTTGTGCTGTCATTACATTGACTCTGTATTCATGTATACCTGACATGTTACGAAGTAAACGTTGGTCGACAGGTTATTGTGTTGCATCGACCCGGCTGTGCACTTGGTCGTGACGAGCCTTGGAGGTCTACAATGTTCATACTGCTTTGGCAACGATGTTTTCGTATGTTTGGGGTTTTATGAAGTGAATGTTGGCTGACAGGTTTATTGTGTGTAATTGACCTGGCTGTGTACTTGGTCGTGACAACCTTGGAGGTCTTACAATGTTTTTTGTCGTTTTGCCAGAGATGTTTTCGTGTGCACCCAAAGTAATATATGCATTTGTAACAAAAATTCATTGAGTATAAAGTAGAATGCAAAGTAATCAACACTTCTTGTATTTAAGATGTATGTGTTGGGCTTGGGGGCTTTACATATGAAACGACACTTGCTCATTACATATAACACTTCCTTAGTTGTTGAGCGTTCCAAGTCCTGGGGACTTCTTTGTCGTCCAGGGTACGTAAATGATACGCCCCCTTCCCTAGGACCTTGTTGATGACATAGGGTCCTTCCCACTTCGGGGCCAGCTTTCCTGGACGCTCCTCATTGGAGGCTTCATTGTCTCTAAAGACGTAATCACCAGGGTTAAAGGTGCAGATTCGCACCTTACAGTTATTGTATTTTTCCAACTTTGTCTTGTATTTTTCCTCGTTGATTGTTGCCATCTCTCTCCTTTCTTCCAGGAGATCTAAATCCATTCGTTGTTGTTCTTCATTGTTCGCAGCATTCATTGCTAACATCCTTGGGGATGGCAGGCCAATCTTTGCTGGTATGACAACTTCTGGCCCATATACCAAGCTAAATGGGGTTTCCCCATTGCTTGTTTTCGGCATCGTTCGGTGGGCCCACAGAATGCTGGGTAATTCGTCAACCTAACCTCTCCTTTGGGTTCCGAGTCGAGCTTTGATTCCGTCTAAGATGCTTTTATTTCCGGCTTCAACTTGGTCGTTCCCTTGCGGATGTGCCACTGAGGAGAAAGTATGCTCAATGTTCAATTCCTTGAACCACTTCTGGAGATCTTCAGCTGCAAAATTTGTGCCATTATCGGTGATGATTTGCAGAGGTAGTCCGAACCGATAGATGATTTGCTCCCAAGTAAACCTTCGCACCACCATTGTGATTGTTGAGGCCAATGCTTTTGCCTCTACCCATTTGGTGAAATAGTCGACTACGACTATGATGAATTTTACTGCACCAGGGGATTCCGGAAAAGGGCCAACCATATATGTACCCCATTGTTGAAACGGCCATGCCGTTGTAACTGGGACCAATTCGTTCTTTGGACGCAAGGTCTTGGGCGCATGCCTTTGACATCCTTTGCACTTTCTCAACACTTTTACTGCGTCCAGGTGCATCTCTGGCCAGTAGTATCCTGCGTTCATCACCTTAGCTACCACCATTCTAGGACCTGCATGGATTCCGCAAATCCCTTCATGCACTTCTCTGATCAAATAATTGGCGTCTTCAGGATCTACACATCGAAGCAAGGGTTCCAGGTAAGATCTTCGGTACAAGATGCCGTCGGACATCTGATAGTGCAAAGCTTTATGCTGTATCTTCCTGGCTTCTGCTTTATTCTCTGGTAGGATCCCTGACTGAATATACATGATGATTGGGGACATCCAGGATGATGATCCCATCTGGATGACGCTTATTTTGCGCAATGGGACTGATGGGTTTTTTAGTACCTCGATTCGTACGTCTGTTGCCAAATGTTGGAAACTTGTAGATGCAAGCTTGCTCAAGGCGTCTGCTGGCTTGTTCTTGCTTCGGTTGATGTGCATGATCATGAAAGAGTTAAAATTTTGTAGCAGTGACTTTGCTTGTTCGAGGTACAGTGCCATTACATCACCTTTGGCATCATACTGACCGTTGATTTTGCCTGCTACTAACAACGAGTCTACATGCGCTTCCAGATTTTTAACTCCCATTTTGATTGCCAATCGTAGACCAGTGAGAAAAGCTTCATATTCAGCTTCATTGTTCGTGATCTTGAACTCTAGGCGGATGGCATATGTGAATTCATGTTTATCTAGGCTTACCAACCTCAAGCCTGCCCCTGCACCGTCTTCATTGGATGCACCATCCGTGTACAACAACCATGGTTCCTCTAAAGACTGTCTTTCGGCTTTTTCCATCGCCTTGCACTCATGGTCCTTATCATCCGGTACTTCTGTGAGAAAATCTGCCAATACATGTCCTTTAATCGTTGGTCTTTGTTAAGACATGGATGACATGGCCTCCAAAATATCTACGTAACCTCCTTGACGCGTGGATAAGAGCTAGGATTAGCTTTTCCATTATGGAATACCTCGTTTCAGGGTCATTCAAGGTATGGCTGACGTAGTGTTTGTACACCATGCCGATCGACTAGTAAGACTGCTCCGACTGCTTTCTTTGAGGCTGATAAATACATAACTAATGGTTCATCTTTTGTTGGAGCTGTGAGGGTTGGCAGGCACATTAAACATTCCTTCATTTCTTTGAAAACGACTTTCACTTCTGAAGTCCACAAAAACTTGTTCTTCTTAACACAGTTCCGAAGAGTTTTCATGAATGGGAACGATTTTGCGGCGTGATTAGCGAGGAAACGATTTAGCGCTGCTAAACGTCCTGCTAGGACCTGCATTTCTTTGACTGTTGATGGGGAAGGCATACGCTCAATGGCTTGCACCTTTTCCGGATTCACTTTAAACTCATCCTTTGTGACGATGAAGCCCAGAAATTTCCCTTCCCCCATTCCGAAAGAACACTTAGCTGGATTCAGCTTGATGTTAACACTACGAAGTGTGTCGAAGGTTTTCTGATGTTCTGCAGCATTTGATCTTCTTGTCTGCTCATGATGACCAGGTCATCCATGTACACTTCAATGTGTTTGCCGATATCATCTCCAAACGTCTCATTCATCAGCCGCTGGTAAGTGGCTCCAGCATTTCGTAGACTAAACGACATTTTTGTGTAACAGTATAAACCCATTGGTGTGCGGAACGTCGTCTTGTCTTCGTCTTGAATTGCCATAAGGACTTGGTGATACCCTTTGTAACAATCCAGAAAACACTTCCACCGAAAAGACGCTAAGTATTAATCTTCTCATCGATCTCTTGTAAGGAATAACAATCCCTTGGACACGCCTTGTTGAGATCTTTGTAATCTATGCACATTCGCCATCCATCGTTCCCCTTTGGTACCATCACCGGGCTGGAAACCCAGGTCTGGTGTCGCACTTCTCTGATCTTCCCTGCGTTGAGCAGTTCCGTAACTTGTTGTTTCATGGCTTCATTCTTTTCTGGCCCTACGTTACGCTTGGTCTGCACAACTGGTTTGGCGTTTTCAAGAACGTTTAGTCTGTGTTCTGCAACGTGCCATGGAACACCCACCATGTCGGTTGGTGTCCAGGCAAAGATGTCCATGTTCTTGAATAACAGTTGTTTAAAGGACGTGAAGGTGGCTTCGAAAATTGTTGCGCCTAAGGTAACTGTCTGCTCTAGGTATTTCCTGCTTAGGATCCACTTCTCTGCATCTGCGAGCGGGGTTGGTTTGCTTGTCTTTGATAGCCTTACATCATCTGTCATGAGCACCTCCTTGCTCGCATAAATGATAGCAACCCCGGTCTCAGTTGGGAACCCTACTGCTGAATGTGGTTGTCACACCCCGATATTTCCACGTATTACCGGTGGGCCAGGTGGGGAGTATCGTGACGTAGTTGATATCATCATAGTCAAACAACACAATATATAAAAATGCACAGCGGAAGCAAAAGATAGATTCATTTCAACTTTAATAAATTGTAATATCGAGTATCACAAATAGTTGAAACAGATCCACAGGCGGATCAAAATAAAAAGGAGATATTGTTCAACAGTTTTATTGATATCCAAGCTTGCGAGACTTATTGTGGACGTTAGGAGAAAGCCAGCCTAGTTCGAGTAGTACCTGCACTTAACCTTTTGGGAAAATACGTCAGTTTACACTGGTAAATACAATTTAACTGACTCATTTTGAAAAGGTTTGAAAATTGATTTGAATGCACGTGGCACAAAACTTTTTATAACTTGGGATAATTATTTGAATATAATCTTGTAAAAGAATTACATGTTACTTATGCGATCAGTAGCCCGATCCGTAAACCGGGTTAAAGATCAATAGACACGCCACATTATTTGGTTAGGCACTGACGGGTGTACGCCTACACCCCGTGCTTAGGTCGTGGCCATCTCGTAAGATGATGCCAAGGATATCCGGGACATGGTCATTAACCCCCCAAAGGCTTTAAGCAAACAATACATTTCAAAACGGAGCATATCAATGATTTAACCTCTATTCGATTAAAGATTCAATGCCCGACCAAGCGGTATTTTATATACCATACCCCAAGCCCGTATAGGGAAAATAAGTTAAAAGTATTTACCTTTGCAAGTATAATTCACAATTAGCAAGTGCGGGTAGCTTTTACTGGGTCTCCTATTCTGGAACAAAGGTTTATAATAACCTATTAGATTTTTAACGGGTCTTTAATTAAGCTTAAGCTTAGACCGGTTAGTTTTAAAGGAAGGTACGGTTCAAACGCACGATTAAGCGAAGACCGGAATAGAATGTGATTTAGACCCGACAAGTTTGAATACTTGTATAATATAGGTAAACTAAACACATTCTGGATTTTGAGACAAAAATGATAAGGTTTGACCCGTTTCGGCTAATATATGTAAACTAGTTACATAAGCCGATCCGAACGCGTAAAGTGCGTAACGAGTAACCAACGAGTCCTATGCAAGTTTCCTAAGTTAATATGCCTTAAATATGTTGTGACATCAGTAAGATATCTTTTATTATGCCCGAAACGAATTTAAACTCGAATTATGCCCCGTAAGGGCATTTTGGTCATTTAAAAGGTTATAAAAGAGTTTAATTAGTAATCTGAGTTACAGGTCTGATTTATTCAGTAAATATACTTAATTTAATAAGTTATAACAGTAGGGTACTAGATATATGTGAAATTTATCATTTAAAACCAAACTATGCACCTTAGGGGCATTTTGGTAATTTCACATAGGCTTAAAAGGTCAAAACTGGAAATCTGAGTTTTAAACTTTTGCTTACTGTTAAAATATAAAAATTTACTAAAAATATCAGTAGGCATCAAACCTTATATGTTTAAAATAGTTTTAATACATACTATGCGCTAAAAACGCTCAAAAAGGCGATTTTGAGCTATTTCCGGGTTTTTAAAGGAAAGCTGAAAATTTTAATATTCCAGAAGGCTCAAAATATTTTATTTATCATAACAAATCAGTAGCAAAAGGTTTGGTATCAAAATTATTTGTAAAACTCATTTTATGGCCCAAAAGGGCAAAACCGACAATTACCGAAACAAGCTTTGAGACCTATGTTATGCTCAGCCAAAAATTAATTAAAAATCTTTAAAAATCTCAAAATATTATTTTATATCAGTGGGTAAAAAGTTTGGTATTAAAAATCGGGTTTAGATAGGCTATATGCTAATTACGCCGTTTATTTAATAAAAAGCTTTCTAATTACGCTAATGAGCATAACTCTTAATCTAGACCTCAAACTGATGTGAAATTTTAGGTGCAAGTTTATAAATCAGTAACCAAGGTTTCTACTCTTTTACTTTTTCAAAAAATCGTGTTTTATAGTCAAAAGGGCATAATAGTCAATATTTAAGCACTTAACGGAAACATGCATATGAATCGGATAACTAATGAACCAAGTTGTATAATCTCAGGGAGTTATACTTATATGAAACCTGGTCCAAATAAAGCTCTAAGGCAATTCTAAAACATGCTTATACGGGTCAGAACTGAAAGTCAAAGCAAAAGTCAAATTATGCAACTTTCGGTTCCGATCCGAGTCTAAACTGAAAATTGTCGGGTTGAACATGTTTAGACATGTTCTTACATTAATTACCAAGTTATATTAGTGATCAAACAGGTTGCATGTCTCCTACATTGCTAATTATGCATTAATTTGAAAATAAGCATCCTGTTGACTTTTTAATAACAAGTTTGACCCGACAATTGACCTAGTTAGAGTGGGAACCAGAGAGTACCCTTTTAAGGGTTTATTACCCACATAAATACCTACTTATAGGTACTTTTAATTCGAGATTTGACTGAACAAATTTTAATTAATCTCGAAGTCAAACTTTAATTACGACGGTTTGACTGTTAGCTAATTAATCAAGCTAAACTGAATTAGAAAGGGTTGAGGATACTTACAAGAGTCCTAAGCACGACTTGGGATCACTAGGAAGCTTGTTGCTAATCAGGGGAGCTCCAGAAATGAAGATACAATTGAATGAACAAAGTGTTGCAACTAAGTGGGTTCTTATATAGTCATTTTGATCACTTAGGATCATGCCAAGGAAGTCTATGAGTGTTTCCAGATCAAGACAAGTGCCCTCTATGCATGTAATACCATTGGGGAGCCCCTGGTATAAGAAAACAACACTTTAAAGTCGGTTACAGACCTGCAACTGGCAGCTGTTCGTTTTTGTTCGCTGGTCACTTGTTCGCGGGCCGCGTAAAAGTGGCGCAACAGGCCAACAAGTTTCAAGAATTACATTTCAGTCCCTGGTCCTTCTATACGTGGTTTTAAGTGTTTTTCTTGCACTTTTGGCCCTCTAACTTGACTTTTAAGGACCTTAAGACTTTTACAAACTTGGTTAAGTCCTTGGTTAACTTTGTGCTTACCCGAAAAGTCACAAATTTCAACGTTGACGCTATTAACCCCTCGTATACGAATTTGATCATAACTTTCTCATACGATAACGAAACTTGGTGAAATTTTTACCACATATTCTAGTGAGTATAATTTATAGTTACAAAGCTTCAGGTTTGCTAAAAGGTCACTCAGAGGTATACTTTCACATGTTGACACATTTAACCCTCGTAGTTTGTAATCTCTCACTTTCTTCACGATTTGCTTCGTATGATCCATGATTTATTCGTTTAAGGTTATAAACATCATGTAGGTTTATTGTAAGGCATATTTATCCATTGTTGACACTTTGAACCCTTATATTCACATACTTTCCATGTTTGTCAACTTTAGTCCTTTATAAGTGATCTTTTACACGTTTAAAGCTTATGACACATGTCAATACCTTATTGGACATGAAATTACGAGGTGTTACATCCTCACCCCCTTAAAAGAAATCTCGACCTTGAGATTTACTGAAACAATTGAGGGTATTTTTCTTTCATTGTGGACTCTACCTCCCATGTATACTCGGGACCTCTACGGGCATCCCATTTGACCTTTACAATAGGCACATGCTTCCTTCGAAGCTTCTTTACCTGTCGATCCTCAATCGACAATGGTTTTTCCACAAATTTCAAGCTCTCATCTATATGCACATCTGTATGTGGTATGACTAGCGATTCGTCAGCTAGGCATTTCTTCAGATTGCAGACGTGGAATACGTTGTGAATACCACTGAGCTCTTCAGGTAAGTTTAATTTGTACGCCACTGACCCGACACATTCGATGATCTCGAATGGTCCTATATACCTTGGGCTTAATTTACCTTTCTTACCAAATCGCATCACCCCTTTCCAGGGTGATACCTTAAGCAAAACCTTATCACCAACCTCATATTTCAGAGGTTTACGCTTTAAATCTGCGTAGCTTTTCTGCCTATCTCTGGCAGCTTTCAGGCGGTCACGAATCTGGACAATCTTGTCCATCGTTTCGAAGACTAAATCAGGTCCTGATAATTGGACTTCTCCTACTTCCGCCCAACAAATAGGTGTTCTGCATTTTCTACCATATAATGCCTCAAAAGGCGCAGCCTTAATGCTGGTATGATAGTTATTGTTATAGGAGAATTCGATCAATGGCAGGTGGTTATCCCAACTACCACCTAAATCAATCACACATGCACGAAGCATGTCTTCCAAAGTTTGGATGGTACGCTCACTCTGTCCATCCATTTGAGGATGGTAAGTTGTACTGAATTTCAAGTGTGTCCCCAAAGACTGTTGGAAACTTTTCCAAAAATGTGATGTGTATCTCGTATCTCTGTCAGAGATAATTGATACTGGCACACCATGTAGAGATACAATCTTATCTATGTACAATTGGGCTAACATGTCGGAGCTAAAAGTCTCCTTAATGGGTAGGAAATGTGCTGACTTAGTCAGTCTATCTACTATTACCCATATAGTATCATTTCCCTTCCTTGTCTTTGGCAACTTGGTGATGAAATCCATTGTCACCATCTCCCACTTCCATGTGGGAAGTTCAGGCTGTTGTAGCAAACCTGACGACTTCTGATGTTCAGCTTTGACTTGCGCGCACGTCAAGCATTTAGCTACATAGGCGGCTACAGACTTTTTCAAGCCTATCCACCAATAGTTTGTCTTTAGATCCTGGTACATCTTATCCGCTCCAGGATGAACAGAATATTTGGAACTGTGGGCTTCCTGGAGGATGACATCTCGAAGTCCTCCATATACTGGAACCTATATTCGTCCATTTAACCTCAAAATTCCGTCCTTGTCATAGGATAACTGCTCCTCAGTTACTCCTAACTTTTCTTCAGGATAGTTAGCTTCCAACACAGCTTCCTTCTGTGCAGCTAACAACCTTTCGTTCAAACTATTCTTTATCTCAATGCTCTTGGCATTGATTCTTATAGGTTTCACTCTTTCCTTCTTGCTTAAGGCATCAGCTACTACATTCGCCTTTCCTGGATGGTATCTTATCTCACAATCATAATCATTTAAAGTTTCCATCCAGCGTCGCTGCCTCATGTTCAAGTCCTTCTGATTGAACAAGTGTTGAAGGCTCTTGTGATCTGAATAGATCACACACTTGGTTCCATACAAGTAGTGCCTCCATAGTTTTAGTGCAAATACAACGGCACCCAGCTCCAAGTCATGGGTGGTGTAGTTCTTCTCGTGCACCTTTAACTGTCGTGAAGCATAGGCAATAACCTTGCCTTTCTACATAAGTATACAGCCCATACCTGTGTGTGATGCATCACAATACACCACGAATTCTTCTATTCCATCAGACAATGTTAACACTGGTGCATTGCTCAACTTTTTCTTAAGAATGTCAAAGGATTCCTGCTGCTTAGGGCCCCAATCAAACTTAACCTTCTTACGTGTCAACGAAGTTAGGGGCGCAGCAATCCTTGAGAAGTTTTCAATAAATCGCCTATAGTATCCTACTAGTCCTAGAAAGCTGCGAATCTCAGTAGGCGTCTTTGGCTCTTGCCAATTCATAACTGCTTCTACCTTAGCGGGATCCACTTGGATACCACGCTCACTAACCACATGTCCAAGGAATTGGACTTCTCGAAGCCAAAATTCGCACTTCGAAAATTTGGCGTAGAGTTTCTCATGATGTAGAAGTTTAAGAATACAGCGAAGGTGTTTCTCGTGGTCAGCTTGGTTCTTCGAGTAGATAAGGATGTCGTCAATGAAGACGATGACAAATTTGTCCAAGTAGGGCTTGCAGACGCGATTCATGAGATCCATGAATGCGGCAGGAGCATTAGTGAGCCCAAAAGGCATCACTAGGAACTTGTAATGACCATAACGAGTCCTAAATGCAGTCTTGTGTACATCCTCATCTTTAACCTTCAATTGATGATAGCCTGACCTTAAATCGATCTTAGAGAAGTAGCTTGCCCCTTGCAATTGATCGAACGGATCGTCGGTCCTGGGCAAAGGATACCTATTCTTGATAGTGACCTTATTAAGCTCACGGTAATCGATGCACAGACGCATCGATCCATCCTTCTTCTTGACAAACAAGATCGGCGCTCCCCAAGGAGACGAACTAGGTCTAATGAAACCTTTGGCTAGCAGATCATCTAACTGCGTCCTCAACTCCTTCATCTCCGTTGGTGCCAACCTATAAGGTGCTCTAGCAACAGGTGCTGCTCCGGGGATGATGTCAATTCTGAATTCCACTTGCCTATCTGGTGGTAAACCAGGTAGTTCTTCAGGAAATACTTCAGGATATTCGGAAATGACAGGAATGTCTTCTATCTTAGGTTTTGGCTCATCAATAGTAACATGTGCCATATAAATGACACAACCTTTCTTCAGGCATCGAAATGCCTTGAGCATAGATACTTGCTCAGGCAGTACATACTGGGTATCTCCCTGAATGGTAAGTGGCTCACCAGACGGGGTCTTGACTACCACTTGCTTCTTGTTGCACACAATCTGGGCTTGGTTATGCGATAACCAGTCCATACCTATCACTATATCAAAACCGGCTAGCTTAAAGGGAAGTAAGGACAAAGGAAAAGAGTGGTTCCTAATGGATATAATACATCCATCTAAAACAGTTGAGGCGATTTCTATGGTTCCATCAGCTAATTCCACTTCATACTTCACACTTAAGGCTTTTACAGGCAATTTCAACAACTCACAAAACTTGTTATCCACAAAAGACTTATCCGCTCCTGAATCAAACAACACTCTAGCATAAACATCATTTATGAGAAAAGTACCTGTGATCACGTTGTCGTCCTGCACAGCTTCCTTTGCATCCATCTTGAAGACCCTAGCATTGGTCTTTTTCCCATCCTCGGTTTTCTTGGTGATCTTTGGGCAATTGGACTTAATGTGCCCTTTTTCATTGCAACTGTAGCACGTTGCGTCCTTCAGCTTCTTGCACTCTAGGGTCTTATGTTCCGAAGATTTGCAAATCCCACAAGGCCTCGGCTGAGACTGGGATTTCGACTCAAGTCGGCACCTCCCAAAATGGTGCTTCTTACAAACCTTACACTTGGGCTTATCTCCAGATTGATGCCCATCCTTCTTAGACCCAGACTCCTTCTTGTGGTCATTGTTTCCCCTATGCTTCTTGTTTGACCGTCGTGAATTGTCATCTTCACGCTTCCTTTTCTCGGCATCCGTGTTCCTCAGCGATCTCTGCCTGACCTCGTCTAGTGTGAGGGACAAGGATATATCAGCTGCAGATCTGAATGTAGCTGGCCGAGAGGCTTTTACACTTGCCTTAATCTCTGGGGCTAAACCCCCAATGAAACGAGCTATTCTTTTGGGTTCCGGGGTCACAAGATAAGGAACCAACCTTGACAGGGTATTAAAGCTCGTAAGGTAAGCTTGGCAATCCAGATTCTTCATCACCAATGACAAAAAATCTGACTCAATCTTTTCAACCTCATGCTGAGGACAGTAATTTTCCTTGATGAGGGTAGTAAATTGTTCCCACATCATATTGTATAATGGGATCTTCCCAGTAGCTTGAATCAACGATCTCCACCAGGCTAAGGCCTCACCTTTGAACGATTGAGATACGAATTTTACTACATCCTTATCAGCGCACCCGCTGATATCCACTACGGTGTCTATTTCATCCAACCAGGTCATGCAGTCAACCGCTCCTTTCTCCCCAGTAAAGTCTCTGGGTTTGCATGAGACGAAGTATTTATATGTACAGGACTTACCTCGCGGTTCCTGTTTAAGCTCGATCCTCTTTGATGGGACACTTTGTTGGTTCGAGGAGTGATGCTCGTCATCATCCTTCTTTGGCTTATCTAGTTTAGAGGGTGGCTTACTAAGAGCCTCAGAATGTGTTTTTGGCTTAGAATGGGGTGTTGATTGGGTCCTGCTTCGAGTACTACTCGATTCACTATACTGCCTATTTATGGCTTTGGTAACAGCAGTGTCTACCAATGCTTGGAGTTCTGCACCAGTTATATTAATCCTGGTGGTGTCATGATTCTCCTTTGGCCGACTGTTGACCTCGTCAGACTCGGCCATGTAGTTGAACTGCTACATAAGATGATGACAATGATTCGTTTAGGGAATTATAATAAATTTGTCATCTTAATAATTTATTAACCATGGTAATTGAAGAACCATATTGGTTAATTTGTTAAGAAATTTCATTTGGGACTTTTCATTAGTAACCCTTAGTTCTTAAAATAAATTATGATAGTGGCACAATAGGCCTAGTCACAGGGACATTTCTAAATTTTAGGTCAAGATCTGATAGGATCTAGTTATTAAGGTCTGAATCAAAGTTCATTACCTTTCTTGACAGGGAGTTTAAAAGCTACGACTGTCTTTTGTCTTATATGACAATAATTATAGCCCGCGGGCATTACATCTCAATCGGATGTTTAAAATAATAATAAAGGATTGGGTTAATTCACACATAAGGGTGACATGTGTGATTTTGCGGATCACATTAGCCAAGAATTGTTAACATGTTTGCAGATGTTAACAGAGATTTGAATCTTTTTAAGCAGGTTTTACCATATTGGCTAAGTCTTTATAATGACCTATAAGCTAGGTTTTACCTCTTTAAGATTCTTATTAATATTCAACGCAGAACAATCCTATATTGAAATGGTTAATATGGATCTGAATCTAATTGGGGAATTACCGTCTTGGCCCTGTCTTTAAAATGACATAAGGTTAGGTCTTGTCCCTTTAGATTTTATCATTATAATATAATGATAGATCTTGTATAAATATTGTTATTATTTATTTTATATTTTTGTTCATGCATATAACTGAAAAATAAAATTTAAATCTAACCATTTTACCACATGAATAAAAGTACGAGTCTGCCCTGAACGGGACTTTCAAATGAAATAACATGCCCACGCAGGGGCTTAACCAAACAAATATACCCACGCAGGGGTCAAAATAAAAGACTTGCCCACGCAGGGGCTTAACTAACAAAACATACCCGCGCAGGGGTAAAAACAGAAAGACAGGCCCACGCAGGGGCTCAATGGAAAAAGAATTACAACCAACAATTGAAGGATTCAACGGTCCTTCTTGCTCTTCCCTTTTATCAAACTTGCTAATCCCTTGAGGAAACCATGTCGTTCCCTTCGATCCCTGTGAACTTGATGTTCAACCTGGTCCAGTCTTTGGAGAATTTCCTCTCTTTCTGGCGGGGAAAATTGTGGTACTTGCGGCTGCGGCTTATATGTAGGTCGAAAAGACGGTTGCTGTTGGTACCCAAAAGCTGGGTATCCGACTCCCCAAGGAGCTCCGTAAGGCCCATCGGGGTTAGCAGCATTGTAGTTCCACACCGCCAGGTAGGGATCGATCTCAGCATAGTTAAAGCTGGAGTGAGCAGGCTGCTCAAAGGGGTCATATGTTGCCGGGCCAGTGTACGTGGGAATTGGGTTGTCAAAGCCCAATGGTGGTGGCATGGCATGCGTAGAGTTCACTTCCGGGTTGGGGTTTGAAGGTCCCCTAAACTGCTGGTCTCCTCGGAGGGGCGGATAGTGGCTGCTACTCGATGGTTGGGGCGTGCTGATATGTACCCCTCCTCCTTGCACGGACATTCGTGCGTTTGTTCTCCTTCGCCTTGGCGGCTCAGGAGGCTGCTGCTGAGGTGGTGGTGGTGGCGGGGTAACTGCCACAAAGCGAGAATCCCTGGAAGGATCCGATTGCTGCTGCTGCTGCTGGGGCGTTGAATGATAAGAGGGTGCGAAATACCACTCGTACTGGTTCATCCTCGCTTGAAAACTGTCTGGACCACGGTAAGGTGATCCGTGAAAAGATGATCCATCGGAGATTTCAATTGGGTGTGTGGGGGTACCGCTCGGTGGTTCTGTAGGGTCGGTATCTTCATCCATGTCCATGGCGTGATCTCCTGGAAAGTGGTCTTCAGGCCCCAACGGGTTAACACCCACTTGTTCCTCTAGGTAGTTTGCCGGGTTGAACCGGCTCCTGAATAGATGGGACGGGTTGTCAAAGGAATGGCGTGAGTTGGACCGCTGAAGAGGGATAAACGAAGGTTGTGGGTTTTCAGGTTCGTTCTCGGAGTGGGGTCCAAAGGAATGTAGGTATGAAGGTGACGAAGCTAACGAGACAGACCGCCTCGCTGGCTGCAGGTGTGATCTCCAGTCTCCCTGAGGACTGGTGCTAACAGGAACGGGTGAAGTTTGCCTTTGAGAAGGCTCGGCTTCCTGGTCGTGGGTTCCTACCGGTGCCTTTCCTCTGCCTCTGAAGAATCTCGGCGGCATATTTCCTGTCAAAACAAAAAGATACAGCAAAGGAATATAAAGGACAAAGTTAGAATAAAAAGAAAACAATTTGGATTATTCCTAAGTTCTTTGTCTAGACTCGAAAATTTGAGGAATGTGCAATTGTGTAACTGAGATTAAACACAAAAGGTTAGTGTTTAATTCACTCAGCGTTGGCTCTGATACCAACCTGTCACACCCAGATATTTCCACGTATTACCGGTGGGCCCGGTGGGGAGTATCGTGACGTAGTTGATATCATCATAGTCAAACAACACAATATATAAAAATGCACAGCGGAAGCAAAAGATAGATTCATTTCAACTTTAATAAATTGTAATATTGAGTATCACAAATAGTTGAAACAGATCCACAGGCGGATCAAAATAAAAAGGAGATATTGTTCAACAGTTTTATTGACATCCAAGCTTGCGAGACTTATTATGGACGCTAGGAGAAAGCCAGCCTAGTTCGAGTAGTACCTGCACTTAACCTTTTGGGAAAATACGTCAGTTTACACTGGTAAATACAATTTAACTGACTCATTTTGAAAAGGTTTGAAAATTGATTTGAATGCACGTGGCACAAAACTTTTTATAACTTGGGATAATTATTTGAATATAATCTTGTAAAAGAATTACATGTTACTTATGCGATCAGTAGCCCGATCCGTAAACCGGGTTAAAGATCAATAGACACACCACATTATTTGGTTAGGCACTGACGGGTGTACGCCTACACCCCGTGCTTAGGTCGTGGCCATCTCGTAAGATGATGCCAAGGATATCCGGGACATGGTCATTAACCCCCCAAAGGCTTTAAGCAAACAATACATTTCAAAACGGAGCATATCAATGATTTAACCTCTATTCGATTAAAGATTCAATGCCCGACCAAGCGGTATTTTATATACCATACCCCAAGCCCGTATAGGGAAAATAAGTTAAAAGTATTTACCTTTGCAAGTATAATTCACAATTAGCAAGTGCGGGTAGCTTTTACTGGGTCTCCTATTCTGGAACAAAGGTTTATAATAACCTATTAGATTTTTAACGGGTCTTTAATTAAGCTTAAGCTTAGACCGGTTAGTTTTAAAGGAAGGTACGGTTCAAACGCACGATTAAGCGAAGACCGGAATAGAATGTGATTTAGACCCGACAATTTTGAATACTTGTATAATATAGGTAAACTAAACACATTCTGGATTTTGAGACAAAAATGATAAGGTTTGACCCGTTTCGGCTAATATATGTAAACTAGTTACATAAGCCGATCCGAACGCGTAAAGTGCGTAACGAGTAACCAACGAGTCCTATGCAAGTTTCCTAAGTTAATATGCCTTAAATATGTTGTGACATCAGTAAGATATCTTTTATTATGCCCGAAACGGATTTAAACTCGAATTATGCCCCGTAAGGGCATTTTGGTCATTTAAAAGGTTATAAAAGAGTTTAATTAGTAATCTGAGTTACAGGTCTGATTTATTCAGTAAATATACTTAATTTAATAAGTTATAACAGTAGGGTACTAGATATATGTGAAATTTATCATTTAAAACCAAACTATGCACCTTAGGGGCATTTTGGTAATTTCACATAGACTTAAAAGGTCAAAACTGGAAATCTGAGTTTTAAACTTTTGCTTACTGTTAAAATATAAAAATTTACTAAAAATATCAGTAGGCATCAAACCTTATATGTTTAAAATAGTTTTAATACATACTATGCGCTAAAAACGCTCAAAAAGGCGATTTTGAGCTATTTCCGGGTTTTTAAAGGAAAGTTGAAAATTTTAATATTCCAGAAGGCTCAAAATATTTTATTTATCATAAAAAATCAGTAGCAAAAGGTTTGGTATCAAAATTATTTGTAAAACTCATTTTATGGCCCAAAATGGCAAAACCGACAATTACCGAAACAAGCTTAGAGACCTATGTTATGCTCAGCCAAAAATTAATTAAAAATATTTAAAAATCTCAAAATATTATTTTATATCAGTGGGTAAAAAGTTTGGTATTAAAAATCGGGTTTAGATAGGCTATATGCTAATTACGCCGTTTATTTAATAAAAAGCTTTCTAATTACGCTAATGAGCATAACTAATGAACCAAGTTGTATAATCTCAGGGAGTTATACTTATATGAAACCTGGTCCAAATAAAGCTCTAAGGAAATTCTAAAACATGCTTATACGGGTCAGAACTGAAAGTCAAAGCGAAAGTCAAATTATGCGACTTTCGGTTCCGATCCGAGTCTAAACTGAAAATTGTCGGGTTGAACATGTTTAGACATGTTCTTACATTAATTACCAAGTTATATTAGTGATCAAACAGGTTGCATGTCTCCTACATTGCTAATTATGCATTAATTTGAAAATAAGCATCTTGTTGACTTTTTAATAACAAGTTTGACCCGACAATTGACCTAGTTAGAGTGGGAATCAGAGAGTCCCCTTTTAAGGGTTTATTACCCACATAAATACCTACTTATAGGTACTTTTAATTCGAGATTTGACTGAACAAATTTTAATTAATCTCGAAGTCAAACTTTAATTATGACGGTTTGACTTTTAGCTAATTAATCAAGCTAAACTGAATTAGAAAGGGTTGAGGATACTTACAAGAGTCCTAAGCACGACTAGGGATCACTAGGAAGCTTGTTGCTGATCAGGGGAGCTCCAGAAATGAAGATGCAATTGAATGAACAAAGTGTTGCAACTAAGTGGGTTCTTATATAGTCATTTTGATCACTTAGGATCATGCCAAGGAAGTCTATGAGTGTTTCCAGATCAAGACAAGTGCCATCTATGCATGTAATACCATTGGGGAGCCCCTGGTATAAGAAAACAACACTTTAAATTCGGTTACAGACCTGCAACTGGCAGCTGTTCGTTTTTGTTCGCTGGTCACTTGTTCGCGGGCCGCGTAAGGCCCCTCGCGGGCCGCGTAAAAGTGGCGCAACAGGCCAACAAGTTTCAAGAATTACATTTCAGTCCCTGGTCCTTCTATACGTGGTTTTAAGTGTTTTTCTTGCACTTTTGGCCCTCTAACTTGACTTTTAAGGACCTTAAGACTTTTACAAACTTGGTTAAGTCCTTGGTTAACTTTGTGCTTACCCGAAAAGTCTCAAATTTTAACGTTGACGCTATTAACCCCTCGTATACGAATTTGATCATAACTTTCTCATACGATAACGAAACTTGATGAAATTTTTACCACATATTCTAGTGAGTATAATTTATCGTTACAATGCTTCGGGTTTGCTAAAAGGTCACTCAGAGGTATACTTTCACATGTTGACACATTTAACCCTCGTAGTTTTTAATCTCTCACTTTCTTCCACGATTTGCTTCGTATGATCCATGATTTATTCGTTTAAGGTTATAAACATCATGTAGGGCTATTGTAAGGCATATTTATCCATTGTTGACACTTTGAACCCTTATATTCACATACTTTCCATGTTTGTCAACTTTAGTCCTTTATAAGTGATCTTTTACACGTTTAAAGCTTATGACACATGTCAATACATTATTGGACATGAAATTACGAGGTGTTACAGTGGTCCTGAGCAGATCATACTGAAATCTCCCTAGGATTCTCTTCCCAAAAGAATGTCGTGTCTGGAATTTGCTGGTAGGACCATAAACATAACTTCCTCTGTTCTAGAATTTCTCCCATCGGAAAACAGCACCGGAAAAGATATTTGGCCCAGAGGAAAGACGGCCTCGTTGCAGAAACCAGTAAGAGGATAATCGATAGGCTCTAGGCGCGCAGTCTTCTAGGTCCAGCAGGTTGAAGCGATGTTCATAAATGATATCCATTGTGCTCCCTAGGTCAATGAAGATGTAATATGTTTGGTAGTGACCAAACACGCCCGAGATCACGATGGGTCTTCTTTCTCTTGGTCCTCCTCTAACAACCGGAAAAACTACCTGTCTCTCGCACCCACGAATCATCCTGGAAACGTTTGTTGTAATTCTTTTTTGGTCTTCTTGGACCTCCTTGTACCATGTGTGTTTCTAGCTTCTTGAGTTTCACCTTCCTCTCGTCTTTGAATTTGGCGCGTGTCTCTTTTGCCTCCTTTGACCAAGTGTGTCAGTTTTCCATTCTTCAATGCTCGCTCTATTTCTTGCCTCAGACTAATACAGTCATCTGTTAGATGTCCGGTATCTTTGTGGTACTCGCAGAAGAGGTTTGGGTCTTGCCCTCTCTTATTGCGCATCTGTAGAGGAGCCTTGAATTGGTGATTCTCAGTGGACAAAACTTCAGAAGGAGTCTTTGTGAAAGGCATTCATTGTTTATCTTTGTTCTCTTTCTTGACTTCTTTTCGATAGCCTATCTGGTTGATGGTCACGCGTGCATCTTCAACTAGTGGGCTTCTTTCGCTGTAACCAGATGTTTTCCAAGGTGGGCCTCGCCCTTTCTTGTTGTGCTTGTCACTAGCATGCTGGCTATAGCTGTATTAACGGCTGTCGTCGCCTGTCAACTGTTTATCAGTCTGCGCTATGATTTTTCCTGCCTCTATGAAGGTTTCCCAGTCTTTAGGACCTCCATCTCTGCCTTTTACTCTTTGAATCAGATCATCACATTTAACAGGGTGCATAAAGTGCGCGCGCATGATCTCATCTCCAAAGTTTCCAATCTCCAAGCATTCTTTGTTATATCTGGTGATAAAATCTTCTATCCCTCCGTGTTCTTTTCGCCAGATGTTCAGGACATCTACTGAATCTCTGGTGTATCTACGCTATTGGCTGAAGTGTGACAAGAATATCTCTTGGAAGTCCATCCAGGACTTGATTCTTCCAGCTGGTAGACTATCAAACCATGTGCGTGTTGTGCCTACGAAAGTTTGCATGAATAGGTGACACCAGACTGGTAATGACCATCCTTCCACAACACTTGCGCTTGTAAAAACTTGGAGGTGGTCATCTGGATCTGTAAGGCCATTGTATTTTCCCACGTTGTGTGGCAGCTTTGTTTTTTTCTAACGGAGCCATATCAATTTCTTTGATGAATTTGGATTTCTCAGCTACGCCTTCTGGGCGGTAGCTTAAGGTGTAATCATGTTCAGCAGCTAGATTGTACCCTGCGCGCGCAGGGGGCTTGCACGACTCATGGTTTGGTGGCAATCTGCTGAATACAGAGGTCTCTTCTTGCCTGTAAGTGGAATCTTCTTCGTTGTAGTGTTCCCATTCTTTGTTGATGTTGCGCGGTCCTAGCCGGCTACTCAATGGGGGTTTCTTTTGTTGCTGAGTGTGTTGTTCATAATTGATCTCCGTTTCACCATAAGTATCGTGCGTGTCATGCACGCTTTGCCTCCTTATCGTTGATGATCTTTCATGCTGTTGGGTTCTCACGTGCGCGTGCGTGTGTTGCGGAGTCTGGTTACTCATCTGTCGTTGAGCTGGAGTTACGAAAGGGGACAGTTGAGCTTGTGCTTGGAGCAATGCCTGCTGTGCGCTTAGTTGCACGTAGATCAAGTTCAGTGTTGCTTGTTGCTTGGTATCCCAGGAAGTGAGAGTTTCTCGTTCTGGTAATCTCAATAATGCAGTGACATTTGGTTGTGCTGGTGCCGATGGTGCTGAGGGACCAGCACCATGGCTTGGGTGTTGAGTGTCGGGAGTTGTCTGATTGACACCCGAGAAGCACTTCCAAAGAAGTCAGGAATTTCGGCACTTGCTAACTCCTCTCTGATGGCCTCGTTTTTTTGGTGGCCTTGGACGTGAACGTTGTCCGTAGCCGGTCTAAACGGAGAGTTTTCTCCGTCGATGTGAAAAGAGGGGTTTGGTTCAACCATTGAAGAGTGTTTTCAAAGAGAAAAGAGATGAAAATGGTTGTGAAAAATGCGGTGGGCGTCAATGAAGAAACACGGGTTAACACAAGGTTATCCCAGCTGAACTGCCTCGTGTATTAATGGTTCAATCTCTTTCTCCACTCGCCGTTAGCTGATATCCTGCAAAACAGAACATCGGTGACTCGCCACAAGGAGGGGAATAGGGGGGTTCTCCTTGTGACCACCCTCCGGTGTGAGAATAAGTATTGTTCTGAGGAGAATAGTGTGTGTTGAGAGTAAATGGTGAGAGAGCAGAATCCTTAAACCTGAAGGAGAGCCCTCTATTTATAGCCGAAGGATGAAGGGGGAGGAGGAGACCTGCCAGCTAGCCAGTGGGCGCCAGCTATCGACTAAGGGGAATATCCTCTTTGTCCCCTCTGCTGTCGCCAGTGTAGTGGATGACGTGGTGCGCGCTCATTCGTCCAGCTGGGTGCTCACTGGTACTGGCTGTCGGCCTGTCCTCCAGAAATCTTGCAATGAAGGCTGGCGTCCATCCATTGGTGCCACGTGTCATCCTTTTTGTCTGGAGGAGCATCTTCTTTGTCACCTACAATTTCTTCCAGAAGCTTCTAGAAACTTCTGGATGCGCACGGATGATGGGGACGCCATGTAGGAAAAGTGGTGTGGTCCCCGTACCAAGTGTGCACTGATTTGAGATCATACCTCTTCAGATACTAAATAGTAAATCACCAAATATGGGGTCTATGAAAATGTAGGATTAAGGTTAAGGACTTTTAGGAGTAGATTCATTAGGTCTGAGCATTAGGGCAGATGTTCAGCGTCTCTTTGTGGTCTAGGCGGATTTTGCATTGATTGTATTTTTTCATATATGTTACCTATCCACCATATATGTGTAGTTTCTCGCTTTTCTACTACATCTCACCCTCCACAGACCCTACCAATAACTTTGCTATTTGTGAGATTTACTCGGTACGATTGATTGATATAAATCACCAAATGTACTCTGTAAGTATTGACGAAACGGTGGATCATTTATTCTCAGGATGTGGTTTTTCTATGGGGGTGTGGGATAGTGTGGTGAGATGGTGTGGCATTCCGAATTTTTTTGCTTTTAGCTTGAGGGATGTCATGGAGTTGCATAAGTTTCAAGGTCTGTCGCCAATTCGTAAAGAGATTGTGAGAGGGGTGATGATGGTTTGTTGTTGGAGGTTGTGGAAAGGTAGAAATGAAAGGGTTTTTGAGAATAAAGACGCCAAGGTTGTGGAGGTAGTCGCGGATGTCAAGACTCTCTCATTTTTATGGTATAGTAATAGGCATGATAGTAAAAGGATGGATTGGAAATCTTGGTGTAATTTGTATATGATGTAAGTGGGTTTGCGGCCCCTCCTTTCCGCCTTGGAAAGTAGGTGGTTTTCGCGGTTTTGTTTAATGAAGTTCACTTTAAAAAAAAAAAAAGTTTACAAGATGTGTTTAAGACTTTTGATTCTTTTACAAAACAAGTGTAGGTTTTATAAATTTTTGTGTTAAAAATATAAAAGAACTATTACTCAAGAAAAAGGTTTTTTTAAATTTAACCCAAGTAAAAAAAAGATGGTTTAATCAAACGAGAAAATGCCAAACTCTATAGTAAGAAAACTAAGTTATTTTCTTGCTGTAAGGAAAGATATCTTGCATATTTAGCAAATTTTGCCATCATAGTTGCGTTAGTCACAAGACACCATTTACTATTAACTTAGTTGATAATTTATTGTGCTCCATGATCAGAGACGTCTTTAAGAATTCACATACCCTGTTCGAACTTGAAAAAAATGTGTCCTTTCGTTATGCTTTCTTATTATTTAAAAAAAATCAAATTAGTATTGGGTTCGTTAAACCTAATTCCAAATGGGCTAAATTCTAAACCATAAAAAATGATTTGTAAATGGGTCTATATTGGAAGTGGTATGTGTTTACTATTTAAAAAAAATAACATATACGTATCGGATTTTTTTTTAAATCGAATGCCCCTCGAAATCGCGGGCCTTGTGCGGAGGTCCTCCCCGCACACCATCAAAGCCTCCCATGTCCATGATGAATTCGAAACGTGGATTCTCCAGCGTGTTAAAACTTTGTAACGCTCGGTTTCGACGCTTTTACTTCAAAATTAACCTAGTGGAAAAAATCATGTTGAAATGCTAATTAAAACAAGCACGTAATAATGGGTCGAAATTAAACAAAGTTTATATATGTAAACGTAAATAAAAATAAAAGAAAAGAAAAGCTAATTATGAACATTAACATAATTTAAAAACTACTTATTTATTACAAATTAAATTAAATAGTATAACATTAACCCCCACAAGAAAAGGTTCACGTCAAAATGCTAATAAAAAATTACACATAACTACGAGTCGATTTCAAACAAACTTTATATGAAGGCATAAAAATAAGAGAAAAACTAATTATAAAAACTAAAATAGTTAAAATAGTATTAATTAATTATAAATATGAAGGCATAAAAATAAGAAAAAAACTAATTATAAAAACTAAAATAGTTAAAGTAGTATTAATTAATTATAAATTATATAGTTTATAGTATTAACCAAGTGATAAAGTTCATGTTGACAAGTTAATAAAATAGCACGTTGTAACGGGTCGATTTTGAACAAAAATTATATGACAATTAAACAAAAATAAGATAAAAACTAATTTAAAAATTACAATACTTTAATCTATTTATTTATTTTAAAAACTTAAATAGTTTAAAAACTATCTATTTAGTAATTAAAAACCAAGAATAAATGCCTAAAAATAAAATAAAATTAAACCTTATACTGAGATTTTAAAACATCACAATTAAAAGTTATAAAAGAATAACAAAAAAGGGTTATGAGTGGGCCACTTGTCAGAATATTGTTGATGTGCTAATTACTATCTACTTAAAAACTAAACTTGAACTAACCTAAACACTCTAGTTAAACTCTAGACACTCCTAATACTAGACCAAAAGACATGCAAGTGTATCTGTTAGCTTCATTAAAGCCTAATGGAAGGTTAGACCAAAAAACATTTAAAAAGAACTCAAGAAAAGTATATGAGGTTCGAATAATAAGTCTAGCTAATTATAAGGAGGCCATAATATAACTTTTTAGGGGCCATAATGTAATTTATAAACTCATTCTTAAAAGACCCATACATTGATATTTAACCCAATTGTAATGCACTAATCATAATCACGTTTTTACCATATATATACATCATAGAGTTATTAACAATTTGCCCCCTGTTTGGGGGCGTCTGCAATTGGCCCCCCGGATAATAAGTTTTCACAAAATGCCCCTCGTGTTTTCCATATTTCACATATTGCACCTCTTCCATCAGATTAACATTAGCTTTCATTTTAAAAATATGTGAAAAGACTAACCTACCCGTTTACCAATTCGGTATACCCCATATGGTTTTAATATTTAAACACCCTTTAACAAACTGAATTTTCCACCAAAATCCAAACTCATTACCACATGCAAACCTATACCACATAAACTCATGAACCTGCACAAACTGTGTATATGTATGCATATTGTGACCCACGAACCTGCACTACTATGACCGTGAACATGCACAAACTCGTGTATATGTATGCATATTGTATATGTGTGCAGTGCATACTGTGATACAATGAAGCCATGACACAATGAACCAGTGTTGTCACTACACAAACTCATGAATTTGCATAATGCAAGAACCTGGATCATAAGCATTCTACCAACACAATGTATGGATCATGCATAAGAACACAAGAACCTAGACATAATGCATTCTGGACACAAGAACCTACATAACGCATTTTGGACATACAAACCTACAATATCATTTCAAACCTGGATTACAAACCTGGACATACAAACATGGATCATAACCATTATGGACATACAAATCTGGATCATAAGAACCTACATAATGCAAGAACACAAGAACCTAGATCATAGCATTTTGCCAATATACAAACGTGACAAACGAAAAATATCAGGTAAATCCGTACAACATAATCAGTGTTTAATTATACAATTACGTGAACTAGACTTAATTACTTTATAATTAAGTCCCACAAGTCTAGCAATATCCAGGAAATGCATTTACATTTGCATATTACATGTTAGTATTCGCCGTGTCTCGATACGATGAAAACAATTTCAGAGACCGTTGGTATATTATCTAGTTACACTATTCATGTCAGGACAGTTCCGGTACGCCCTGGAACGTTATAAAACGGACATTAAATCATGTCTAACAGAAAACATAGACAAAACCTAAGTGGGAAACAAGTATATGCATTATAATCTTTCTGGGAAAATACATAAGTGTTAATTTGTTTGATCCGAGCTATAAAAATCACAATTTCCAAACAACTTGTTATAAAAACAATGTTTAATGGGAACATTTATGATCACTAGATAATGTAATTATCATGAAATGCCATCAAAAGTATTAAGTGCATCCTAAGGGCATCTAAACATTATTTATCAGGTAACATTACATAATTGATCGTTAATCAATCTATAAGCATAACGAAGTGTCTGATTAACACCAAATCATCATCTAAACACTTCCTAGCAAACTAGTTAATCATGGTTATCATCCTAATAATATATTAACAACCTAAACCACTAATTATAACCTAAACATCTAATTACCATTAAACACTAAAATATCTAGATTTCATATATCCATCACATGTGTAAAATCCAATAAACAAATCAAAGAAAATCCAAGACCCCCCTTATTTCGGCCATACAAGGGCCCTACAGCCTCTCTCACATTTGCTTAGGATGATAATGGTTGAGGTATGGTTGTGTTGACTAAAGGGCTATGTAGGAATGTCATATTATAATCTTTTGACCTACATAAGATTTTAAAAATACAAGACACCTTACACTTCTCATTTGCAAGAAATCAAAACACACACAACACTCTCACCTCTCTCTACTCACAGCCTCCCACTCCTCTCTCTCTCTCTCTCTCTCTCTCTCTCTCTCTCTCTCTCTCTCTCTCTCTCGTCATTTTTAAGTTTCAAAGATTAATTTCAAGAGTTCACAAGTGCCTTCCAAGGTAATCAAAGGTGATACAAGGCTTGGAGATCAAGAAATCAAAACACACACAACACTCTCACCTCTCTCTACTCACAGCCTCTCCCTCCTCCTCTCTCTCTCTCTCTCTCTCTCTCTCTCTCTCTCGTCATTTTTAAGTTTCAAAGATTAATTTCAAGAGTTCACAAGTGCCTTCCAAGGTAATCAAAGGTGATACAAGGCTTGGAGATCATCAAGGAGGTTGTTTTAACAAGAATTGGAGCTTTTATCTTCTTACTTTCTTAAAGATCATCCCTAGCCTTGAGCTAGTAGTAAGCACCAAAACCTTTATCTTTGTTCTTAGCATAATGTAGATCATGGAAGTACAAGTTGATCACCAAGAAAACCTTGTTACAAACACTTGAAATCTTAAAAGTAAACAACATAATCTAAACAATGTTGGTGGTCTTTGTGTTGGTCTTTGACGTGTTTGCGAGTGTGTACGGATTTTCACTATAATTTTAAGTACTTTTTACTCTTTTATCAAGATTTAAATTTATAAGACACGATATAACACCATCACTCTCTACAACACGTTAGGGCAACTGCACCCATCGTTGGCGTAGTATAGTGATGGTAAGATACCGAGGTCGTCCAAGGACACAAGAGCTTTTAATACTGATTTATCGTCAATGTCTAATCGACCCAAATTTTGAGAAAAGGTTTTTAAACAAATAAAAATAAAGAAAAAAAACTAAAATAATAAAAGAAACAAACAAACAAGAAAGAATCACTTGGTTCCGACACATGTTTTATGTATCCTTTGATGATTTCCGTATTTTTCGGTTTTTTTAAGATTTTATCTTAGTTATAGTGGCATGTCCCTCTTTTGGAGGCAACGCTACCCTCAGCCATATTGGTCTGAGTCAGCAGGGATACAGTCCCGCAAGGCCGGATTATTGAAAGATAATTAAGTAAGTTATTAATGCAAAATGTGGCATGTCTCGCTTTTGGAGGCAACGCTACTCTCGACCGTATTGGTCTGAGTCAGCAGGGATACGGTCCCACAAGGCCGGTTTAAAGTTTTAATAGTAGTTTATTTATAAGGGATTCAAGCCGTTCTTACTTCCCCAGATTTGATGCCATCTGCCTCAAAGGAAGTCCTAATAAACTTGAATCAAGTCCTCGCATGATCTATACACTAAACCAGGCAAGAACTTTACCCAAACCACCCATCTAACCCCCTTCCAGGCAGTTAACGTGCTTTTATATAGGCCGTAAAGACATGAATGAGTGAATAAATGAAACATGGGGAGATGATAGAATAAAACTCACTTTCAATATAAAAAAACTAGTTATTAAAGTCATTAACATACCCAATTAAAAAGTGACCAAATGTTGGAAATCAAAATTAATACGTAAAAGATTTTGTCTTCACAAAGTGATGTAAGAGATTAGCCAAGCATGGCCATAGTTTGACAAAAGCTCTTACTATCAATCTTGGATCCCGAGACTACTACCCACTGTAACTCTAACGATTGTGGAGGAAGATGATGGTGTTGTGGTGGTGGAAGTGGGAGAAATGGTTTGCCAAGGGATGAGTTGCAAGTGAACTAATGTAACACCCCGAAAACGGGTTTGGTAATCAAACCACGTTAATACTACTGGACGAGTAAAATACAGTTAGTGGTAAAACTTACCCGGTAAATTTTAGGATTTAAATAAATAAATCTAATATTTATTAAAAGGATGAGAAATACTTTGAGAAAGCAAAGTATATAAAAGGCCCGAGATTTAACGGGACTTAAAATAAAACGGGTTGTAAACAAGATAAAGTAACTAGGAAATAAATAACCTAGTACAAGTCTTGTAATTAAATGAAAGAACAAAATATCAAGTTATAAACCAAACTAAAGTTGAGGGGCCTAAAGGGTGTAAATTGAAACTAATACTATTAAAACAAAAATTAAAACTCAAAACCCACTTAAGGGCGTGGGTGGAGGTCGAACCAGGCAAGGGGAAGGCGACCAGGGTTCTTCAAAACCCAAGCTTCCACAAATCTCATAAATTGAGGGTTCAAATCTGATCAAAAACGAAATCCGAGCTAAGATTAATGATCCCCATTGCAAGGAGATCATAAGGTATGTAAAATTTGACAAAAACCCTCTACTTGAAATTCTCATGAATTTAGAGAACTTGAAATCTGATGATGCATGTGTGATTTGTAGATGAAATAGGAACATTAAAACGTCTAGGAGCAAACCCTAGACAAGTACATGTTGAAATTATGCTAATTCTAGTGAAATCCATGGTCACCATTGTAGGTGATTAGTGAGTTATGTAGAACTTGATAAACACTAGGAAATTTAGGGTTTATTCTAGTGTAAATTGACGTATGTAAAGTTATTTCAGCATTTTAAAGGCAAATATTTGTGTTAGATAGTTTGATTGATGAAAATTCGGGTTATATGACAAGTTGTGAGCTTGTTAATGAATTATTTAAAATTCTGCCCTTAAGGTGTTTGTATAAATGCCTCAAAGAAGACTTAAACCTGAAATTTAAAGTTAAAACGCATAATTAGGATGATATGGCAAATTGTGCGTTAAGACTTATAAAAAGGGTTCTAAACGGATTGTGAATTGAACTCTTTAGGAGAGGAATCCGGATCGTCAAGTGGACAAGCCGGTGGAAATACGCGTTTGAAAAGGATGCTTAAAAGGTACGTAACCGCGATTTCGTTACGTTATGTTTGATTTCGTATTTTCGCTAGTAGACTTTAAATTAGCATAATACACGATATTTACATTTAGTTGAAGTGACGAAGAGCACTAGGTAAATAAACGGGTCAAAAGGTGAAATTATCACCCTTGACAATATTGACTAATGGTTTGTCGAGTTACATGTTTATAGGAATAAATATCAAATGGATACGCACATCGCTATTGTTTAGCGGCTACTAAGGCAAGGTATTGAAACGGGTCAATATATTGATCCGAGTCAGGAATGTATAATGATACAACTCATCATGTAGAACTTGAGATTCTATAAGAGTTAGACAAGGTTAAAGTGTAGTTATTCGGTTATCTTTTAGGTAAACCGAATAAATTGAGTTATGGTTATGGTGTTTTAGAAGCACATGGGTTTATAAACAAGGTTATAGTTAAAAGGTCGGATTTTGGGTCAAACAAGTATTTAAAAGTTCCTTGTAGTAAAAGAAGGATGAAAACTGACCAAATTGCCCTTATAGGCTAATTCGAACGAACGATCCTTAAAAGGGGTTCGGAAACGAGTTTTATGATTAAATAAATGCTTAGAATAAGAAAAGATAGTAAAAGATGTAAATTCTTGGGCCGAATGACTTTATATAGGTCTTTGCCGTAAAATGATAATCCAAGGGGTAAAACTCGGAACATATAGATATCCACATTAAATCCAACACACATATAGTTGTGGTGGAAGATTACTTGGTAAGTAATGTAGGAATAAGATTCTAGAAATGTATAAAAGCGAGTTCAGGTTCTAAAGTGCTTAAATACCCTTAACGGGTCAAAATAAGCATACGACCGAAAACGTATTTAAATTGTGTAAGAAACCTATGACTAGAACCTAACATGGTAGATAACATTAATTTGAAGAGGTGCATGTGGAATAAGGATTAAACAAATATGTTGTTTGATAAAATGCATAAACGGGTTAAAAGTCGGTAAAACGGCAAGGAGTCGAAGACTTAGAAGTCTCAAATTTTACTATGTAGGATGTGGGATTTTAACTCCATTTGATGGAAGATTAAATTCCAATCATGTAGGAAGAAACGGTAGGTCAAACGGACAAGCGGATTGAAAGATACGAAAGTTTTCGTGTCAAAAACGGCAAAAAGGGAAGGGGCTGATACAGGGGCCACCGTAACTTACGGTGGGCACCGTAAGTTACGGTGGGGCAGAAATCTTTACGGTAGATACCTCCTGAGTTACGGTGGGGGCTTTGTAAACCAAGGGCCACCGTAACTTACGGTACCCACCGTAAGTTACGGTGGAGGCCAGATTCGAGTTCTTGTTTCAGAAATCAAGATATAAATGTTGGAATTTCCTGATTTTTCTTTAATTCAAATATTCGACCCAATCTTCCTTGTTGTATTAGTTATGTAATTATCAAAACTGACTTTTAAGTTGGTTTTGAAACACAGGTGAATGTTGAGAGCCCCGGATGAAGATCAAGCGACGAGCAAGAACCGAACACGCGTTAAATGAAGCTTCCGCAAGTTGTTTCGTCGTTATTCTAAAACGGCGAATTAAATCACATTATGTTATATCACTTTAAATTGTAAAAGTTTTTAATAAACCAGTATTTTAGCATGAATGTTTAAATATAAATACTTAGTAATTGTGATTATTTACGAATATCACTAAATAAAATTATGGTCGTTACAAGTTGGTATCAGAGCCTTAGTTTAAGAGATTCAAGTATGGTGGGAAAACTATGCTTGGACTTAAACCTTATGCTCTTGATAAAGATTTGTGTTCGGTTCAAGGCTTGATCGCAAATCCGGTAAGTACAAGTATGTCAATGATTTAGAATGATTAAAGTGTCGAGATCAACTTACAGGGTTATCGCGTAATACACGTTACCCCAGTCACATTGATAGATGATAGATACAGTTAATGAATTACGTGCGTTGACACGTACAGTAAAAAGCCTTGTATTACAATACGGGCGTTTATTAATGTCGAAATTACTAACTTTTGTAAATGTTTAGTTGAAGGACAACCGCATCTGAAGATGACGCGAGTTGAACGAATTAGGGATATGACAGTGGAACGGTCCGAGGTATGACAAGCAGAGCATGCTTATTAAGGAACTAAATCGCGTGACAATCGTGAACAAAGTTGCGGCAAGAGAAGCCTGTTAGGACAAGCATTACCAGGTGCACGCTTTTAAATTAATCGCACAAGTAGTAATATGCAACTAACACGTAGGGAATAATGGTTGCATATATCTGATAAAACTTGAATAGGATATCTATTCAGGATGATGTTTCTAAGAAAAGTTTAATAGAAACATGTGTTAATCACGATGATGAATAACAAGGAAATAATAAGATTATTTCATATGGAAACTTGGACGGGGGGTAATTATCCAAGTGGGAAACTCTCAATATAACGCTATTGAGAAAGGTAACGATCACATTAACGAATGTGATTATATAATAGTTCGATAGAAAAGAAAAACAATTTATATGTTCGAATGTAAAACTAGTAAAACTAATGATTGTTGTTTTGCAATTAAATAAAGTTTTACTAAATGAAATTAGAAGTATGAACTAAATAGAGGCATTACTTACATAGGGGGTGATGTGAAAGCTATAAAAGGTCATGTGTGTCATGTGCTGATCGCTTACTCTGGCCAAGTAAGTAGTGGCATATGATACCATGAACTTCTTGTAGCAGACACATTTACGTCCGATGTAGTAAGGGCGGGATGAATGGGACTAACTTAAAAGGTACCCAAATAAGCAAGACGTTTGATAATAAACGTAGACGCAAGTCGGGTGACAGAAGCGTATTACGTTAGAGTAAAGAGCCCGAGAGAAGGGACAATGATCAAAGTAAGAGGAAATACAGACCAACTAATGAGAATGCTAAGGCATAAAGATAAAATTTGACAGTCATAAGTGATGAAAATTCACACAGACAATTCAAAGGGGTAGCATAAAGGAATAAAAGACTTGACTAAATAAAAGCAATGGATTTCGCTAAGATGATCAAATAAAATTAAGATGATGTCTAAAACCATATAAGAATGGTTACTTGATGATGACTTTGGTAAAGATACCCGATAGATGGGTAGGATTTTGAAAGCATGCGTAAACCAAGAGACGGGTACGCGAAATAGAAAGTCAAAGGACTCGGATTAAGAGTCATGACTAAAAGACGATGAGAATTTGCAAACATAAATTTTGATAACTATGTTCAACTATTCTAAAGTTGAACGGGTCGAATAAAGAATGAAGTGTGACGTTCATGAGTAATGAAATCTTACACGAATAAATCAAACGAGATAAATAAAATATAAAAAGCTCGGTAGTGCAAATAAGCGAAAATCGAATAATGGAAGCACGAAATAATAAAGAACCCGGATAACGGGTCGTAGAGAAGTATAATTATGAACCGGGGAAACAGTGAGCGTAGAACAAACCGACGTGTAAATGACGTAAAGAGTCATAAAGTCGGAAGATTAGCCCAAGAGTAAACGAACGAAGCTTTAGACTACGGTCAAGGCCAGCTAAAGTTCAAAAACGAAAATAAACAATTCCAAACATAATAAAAGGTGCTTTGAAGCTATATATGTATATATACATTTGAATATAGACATGGATAAAAGACGATCTACGGGATCATCCTAACCTACGGGATCATAAATAGTGTTAAAGTCTACGGGACCAAAAAGACCTTCGGGTCACAAATAAAAAGAAACGAATTGTAAAGGTCTCACTTTAGAAAGGATAAAAAGGTGAAAAATCTAAATAAATAGCCTACGAGGCTAAGGGAAAGAACCAACGGGTCATAGGGGTTAAGCTTGGGAAATTGTTATAATTCCCCGCATTAAATAATAACGAAAAGGACTAGATTCTCGAAAGTAACATTCCTAGAAGCGGGAGAAAGATGTACGACAAGGAGGAAACGTAAACCAAGAATTTAGTTTTTAGTCATAAGTAACGTTTTAACAAAACATAAGAAGTATGGGGTGACTTAGAGAATTTTAAACACACATAAGGTCGGTGATGGCAAATAGTATACCCGGGTAACGGGGTATGAAGTAACCGGTGACTAACAAGTCTAACCGCCAAAATGAATAAACAATAAAGATAATTGATACAAGCTGAAAAGTAACGACCTGCGAGGCCTTACACACGAAAGACTTACACGTCAATATAAATGGAAATGTTAGATCGAAAGGAATGAATGAATGCCTTGAAAAACGAAACTAAGTTCGTTTAATTCAAATTAAAGGAACTATGTAAACAAGGTTTCGAGAACGAAACCTCTTTAAGGGGGGTAGACTTGTAACACCTCGAAAACGGGTTTGGAAATCAAACCACGTTAATACTACTGGACGGGTAAAATACAGTCAGTGGTAAAACTTACCCGGTAAATTTTAGGATTTAAATAAATAAATCTAATATTTATTAAAAGGATGAGAAATACTTTGAGAAAGCAAAGTATATAAAAGGCCCGAGATTTAACGGGACTTAAAATAAAACGGGTTGTAAACAAGATAAAGTAACTAGGAAATAAATAACCTAGTACAAGTCTTGTAATTAAATGAAAGAATAAAATATCAAGTTATAAACCAAACTAAAGTTGAGGGGCCTAAAGGGTGTAAATTGAAACTAATACTATTAAAACAAAAATTAAAACTCAAAACCCACTTAAGGGCGTGGGTGGAGGTCGAACCAGGCAAGGGGAAGGCGACCAGGGTTCTTCAAAACCCAAGCTTCCACAAATCTCATAAATTGAGGGTTCAAATCTGATCAAAAACGAAATCCGAGCTAAGATTAATGATCCCCATTGCAAGGAGATCATAAGGTATGTAAAATTTGACAAAAACCCTCTACTTGAAATTCTCATGAATTTAGAGAACTTGAAATCTGATGATGCATGTGTGATTTGTAGATGAATTAGGAACATTAAAACGTCTAGGAGCAAACCCTAGACAAGTACATGTTGAAATTATGCTAATTCTAGTGAAATCCATGGTCACCATTGTAGGTGATTAGTGGGTTATGTAGAACTTGATAAACACTAGGAAATTTGGGGTTTATTCTAGTGTAAATTGACATATGTAAAGTTATTTCAGAATTTTAAAGGCAAATATTTGTGTTAGATAGTTTGATTGATGAAAATTCGGGTTATATGACAAGTTGTGAGCTTGTTAATGAATTATTTAAAATTATGCCCTTAAGGTGTTTGTATAAATGCCTCAAAGAAGACTTAAACCTGAAATTTAAAGTTAAAACGCATAATTAGGATGATATGGCAAATTGTGCGTTAAGACTTATAAAAAGGATTCTAAACGGATTGTGAATTGAACTCTTTAGGAGAGGAATCCGGATCGTCAAGTGGACAAGCCGGTGGAAATACGCGTTTGAAAAGGATGCTTAAAAGGTACGTAACCGCGATTTCGTTACGTTATGTTTGATTTCGTATTTTCGCTAGTAGACTTTAAATTAGCATAATACACGATATTTACATTTAGTTGAAGTGACGAAGAGCACTAGGTAAATAAACGGGTCAAAAGGTGAAATTGTCACCCTTGACAATATTGACTAATGGTTTGTCGAGTTACATGTTTATAGGAATAAATATCAAATGGATACGCACATCGCTATTGTTTAGCGGCTACTAAGGCAAGGTATTGAAACGGGTCAATATATTGATCCGAGTCAAGTATGTATAATAATACAACTCATCATGTAGAACTTGAGATTCTATAAGAGTTAGACAAGGTTAAAGTATAGTTATTCGGTTATCTTTTAGGTAAACCGAATAAATTGAGTTATGGTTATGGTGTTTTAGAAGCACATGGGTTTATAAACAAGGTTATAGTTAAAAGGTCGGATTTTGGGTCAAACAAGTATTTAAAAGTTCCTTGTAGTAAAAGAAGGATGAAAACTGACCAAATTGCCCTTATAGGCTAATTCGAACGAACGATCCTTAAAAGGGGTTCGGAAACGAGTTTTATGATTAAATAAATGCTTAGAATAAGAAAAGATAGTAAAAGATGTAAATTCTTGGGCCGAATGACTTTATATAGGTCTTTGCCGTAAAATGATAATCCAAGGGGTAAAACTCGGAACATATAGATATCCACATTAAATCCAACACACATATAGTTGTGGTGGAAGATTACTTGGTAAGTAATGTAGGAATAAGATGCTAGAAATGTATGAAAGCGAGTTCAGGTTCTAAAGTGCTTAAATACCCTTAACGGGTCAAAATAAGCATACGACCGAAAACGTATTTAAATTGTGTAAGAAACCTATGACTAGAACCTAACATGGTAGATAACATTAATTTGAAGAGGTGCATGTGGAATAAGGATTAAACAAATATGTTGTTTGATAAAATGCATAAACGGGTTAAAAGTCGGTAAAACGGCAAGGAGTCGAAGACTTAGAAGTCTCAAATTTTACTATGTAGGATGTTGGATTTTAACTCCATTTGATGGAAGATTAAATTCCAATCATGTAGGAAGAAACGGTAGGTCAAACGGACAAGCGGATTGAAAGATACGAAAGTTTTCGTGTCAAAAACGGCAAAAAGGGAAGGGGCTGATACAGGGGCCACCGTAACTTACGGTGGGCACCGTAAGTTATGGTGGGGCAGAAAACTTTACGGTAGATACCTCCTGAGTTACGGTGGGGGCTTTGTAAACCTAGGGCCACCGTAACTTACGGTACCCACCGTAAGTTACAGTGGAGGCCAGATTCGAGTTCTTGTTTCGGAAATCAAGATATAAATGTTGGAATTTCCTGATTTTTCTTTAATTCAATTATTCGACCCAATCTTCCTTGTTGTATTAGTTATGTAATTATCAAAACTGACTTTTAAGTTGGTTTTGAAACACAGGTGAATGTTGAGAGCCCCGGATGAAGATCAAGCGACGAGCAAGAACCGAACACGCGTTAAATGAAGCTTCCGCAAGTTGTTTCGTCGTTATTCTGAAACGGCGAATTAAATCACATTATGTTATATCACTTTAAATTGTAAAAGTTTTTAATAAACCAGTATTTTAGCATGAATGTTTAAATATAAATACTTAGTAATTGTGATTATTTACGAATATCACTAAATAAAATTATGGTCGTTACAACTAAGCACCTCTATTTAGGGATGAGCTCGGTACCGTCCGGTACCGAAAGAACCGGTACCGAAAATCACCGGTACCGGGATCGATTTGCTCATCCCTACCTCTATTTATAGCTGAAGACAGTGAGTTTACAGGACCCTGTGTCCTTCTCCTTCTCTGTCTTCATTTAATGCACTTGTCAATCCAGATGCTCACACGGCCCTATGGCCCTTGTACTTGCTGTATGAACCCATATTTGTAAATCTGAGAGTTGACCACGACCCGTGTTCATGAGACATGGCCTCGTGTCCCTTGTCTGCTTCTGGTTTCCTTTTTCTTCAGGGAATCTTGAGTGGGGCACGGCCCCATGCCCGGCAGACACGGCTCCATGCTTGGGTTCTGGTTTGCTGTTTTTGTTCTTGGGATGAAGTTTGGAGGGTCGGTATAGTGTATCAACTTCCTTTCTTCTGTATTTATGCTGTTTTTTACCGTTAATTTGTTCATTTTTTTACATTTAAGCTCTTTTAATCCTGAAAATCAAAAGTATACAAAGAAACACACTTTTTCCAACATTAGTACTAAAAAGGGTTGTTTCTATACCTTATTTGATATAATTTATATGTTGCATTTGGTGCATATCGGTCTTGAAGTGATAAAGTTAGTATACATTATGAACTTGCAAAGTTAGTATTAAAAGGTAATCTAACATGATAATATATAAGTAGTATGATGTGATGAAGTTGTTTAAAACACATGGGTGATATTGAAAGTTGTTTTAAAGTATTTTAGATTTTATATAAATTTTGCATAAGCTTCATATTCATGATCTTGGCTTAAAAAGTGTAGGAAAAATGGTTGATATAAAACTTGTTTTTGAAATGGATGAACATGATAAGCATTTTTGGAAAAATCTAGGGTTTATATAGTTTTCATGATCTTTAGTTTTGTTGAAAATATAGAAAAAGTTGTCTTGATGTTTTGAAATGTTGATGATGATGATTAGAGAAATATGGTGATGATAATGATAAACGAGAATTAATGGTAATTTAGGGGACACCATGCCCAAATTTATGAAAATATAAATTATGATTAAAACATGATTAACTAGGGATTTACAAAGTTAAAATGGATTAAGTTCACTAATCATGATTATATGTAATTTTTGTGACAAATATAAGTTAAGTAACCTAAGGTGGATTAGGGTTTTCATGACATTTAAAACGGATATTGATATACACTAGTAGGTTACCCACACGTTGCAGCGGGATTTTATGTGTGAAATATCTTTTTATGTACACATGTCATTATCGTCAATGGTACCAGCTTGGATTGGGTGATACTATCGAAACTTGCAAAATGGACGATCTATTGTGCAACATATTTAGCTTTAGATAAATGACTATGTAAGAAAACCCAAAGGAGACAACACATGTATACATACATGGATACAGTTTGTGTACCTACCTAAATACATATAAGTTTCCATACGTACATTCTAGCACATGCCTCACTGTTCTCGCCCTATGGAAATAAGCTGAGCCATATCAAATGCTCTTGATGGAACAGGAAGTTCTATTGATCCAAGAAAACCAAAAATGGCAGGCACACCACATTCTAAAGCATGCACTTGTGCTTCATGTCATCCCTTGGTGCAAATGACATCGGTAAGGCACTAACACATTTCTTTTCTTCAAGTAAAAATGGCAGGCACGCCGCGTTCTAAAGAATGAACTTGTGATTCATGTCATCTTTTGGTGCAAATAACATCGGTAAGACACTAACACGTTTCTTTTCTTCAAGTAACCTATGTTAAGATTGTAAAATCATAATTGTTATTAAGAAAAAAACAAAACCTGTGACAAGATCTAACAATTATCTTCAGGTCAGACTCAAACCACCACAAGCTTCTTAACAGAGAGCTGTAATTCATGAGAAGTTGCATGCCCATGATCCTGCCATACAAAACAATAGTGTGAAATTGTACAAGTCCAACTCAAATAATACAAATCCTTTTATGATATGTTACGGCTATGCATAAAATGGTATGAAATAATATGATATCGCAAAATGGTTAATAGGGTCATTTGGTACATAGTCGAGTTGGGCTGGGTTGACCCACCAATACTTTTTCATCCTTTTTTTTCTTTTCTTTAAGTAAATAATTTCAATTTACAAAAACCACATTATTACAATAAGAAATGTTATTTAAATAAATATGTTTAGGACGTCTATGCATTATAAACAAATACACTCTCAACAACTTTTGACAGCCAACCTGATAGCAATTGCGACCCGGTAAAACGACACAATTTGAAATTACATACAATCGGGTCAGGGATAGTCATTTGGGGCAGGTTCAACATACGGGTCGACAACAACACGGATCAATCGGGTTGGACCGAATACTCGTATTGGTGGTTGAAATGGGTTCATGGAAATTCCTACACACCCCCACGTCTACCATAATGTAGCATGTTTTATTTTATTTGCTCCCATGTCTTAATTACTTAATTTATTATGCTGGCATAGACGAAAACGGTAGGGCTGCGATGTCTAACCGAAGATACAGATACACCACTACGGTTAGAGAATCGTGTCTAAGTTCACCACCCAACGCGCCACGGTTGAGCTAGCATAGACGAATTAATTAACCCACAAACATGAGATAATTAACACAAGAAAAATCATTCTAAAACTCACTGCCCTTTTCATTCAAAACATTTGTTCGATACATATAGCAAAGAAAAATAACTGTTACTAACTACCTCCTAACTTTAGGGAAAGTGAAAGCTAAAGTACTAATACATATGCAGAAAGTACAACTAGATAAAGCATAATAAATTAACTAATTAAGACATGGGAGCAAATAAAATAAAACATGCTACATTATGGTAGACGTGGGGGTGTGTAGGAATTTCCATGAACCCATTTCAACCACCAATACGGGTATTCGGTCCAACCCGATTGATCCGTGTTGTTGTCGACCCGTATGTTGAACCTGCCCCAAATGACTATCCCTGACCCAATTGTATGTAATTTCAAATTGTGTCGTTTTACCGGGTCGCAATTGCTATCATTCTCTCCGTCTTCGAAAAAGTTTGTCCTCAAACTTAGGACAAGCACCAGGCGGTGGCTCAGGAGGTATTTTCGGTGGATATCCGATGGCGTATAGTTTGAAATGAAATTGGGATGGGTACCATAATAAATGGTTCATAGCATTAAATAATATCTTGTGTTGTACCCCTTGCTTTGGTGGTGGTTCCCCTTGCTTTGGTGGTGGTTCAGGGGGAATTTCCTTCATATAGTGCACACCACTATTATTTATATGTATATTGCCATGTAGAGATCCCATGATTGTAAATACACAATCCAAAACATGTATAATTTCCTGTGTACAGTAACCATATAGCTTAATTAAGCTCATTGTTGGAGGCAGTGTAGGGACCATAGAAATATGATTCAACACCTCATTGTTGGAGTCAGCCTCTATAGGAGCATCAAGTCCATTTTCAGCCACACTTTTACTAAAAACATTAGAGTTCATTTGAATAAGTTGTCCACCATCATCTTCGTTTTTATTTTTCAATTCTTTGAGCATCAAAAATTCAAAATCTGAACCATCTTCCCTGGACTTGCCATTATCACAATCATCAATTATTGCTACCTGTTCTTGGACTGGTTTAAACTCATGTAAGGTTGATTTGGTGGGAGGTATTGGTGTGAGGGTTATTTTCCGGCTGTTATGAACAAACGAATATGTATTCTTGAACCTGTCATGAATTACTCTCCTATCAAATAGCCAAGTTCGTCCTAACAAAATGTGACAAGCATCCATCGGAACGACATCACACCATAACTCTTCAAAATAACATTTTCCGATACTAAATGATAGTAAAACTTGTTGAGAAACATAGATACTATCTTCTTGATTTAGCCATTTAATAACATACGGGGTTGGATGAGGAACTATGTCTAAATTGAGCTTTGACACCATAGTTTCGGAAACGGCATTAGTACAAAACCACTATCAATAATCAAGGTACATACCTTTTGTGCAACAGTACACCGTGTGTTTGAAAGAGGTTCTCACGTTGCAAATCGTCTTCATGTGCAACGGTATCATTTAGAATTCTTTGTACGATCATACTGAACATGGTCGACTCGCCTGTTGCGTTGAAATTCTTCGTAGTGAACTAATGCAAGAAGATGATACAACAATTTCCAAATCTGATGTAACGTACAATTTTTTTTTTAATTGGATGATATATAAACGTAGGAGAAGTAGGAGTCGAAGCGGATCGCTTCGGCGCTGATACCAAATGATAGGAATCGGACTCTCGAATCACCGGTTCAAATCAAACGGTAAAAAAAAGATAGTTCTACGGCTCGTTTGGATACAGATTCATATACCAGATGATAGGAATCGGACTCTCGAATCACCGGTTCAAATCAAACGGTAAAAAAAAGATAGTTCTACGGCTTGTTTGGATACAGATTCACCACCAAACGAAAATGGTAGGGCTGCGATGTCTAACCGAAGATACAGATACACCACTACGGTTAGAGAATCGTGTCTAAGTTCACCACCCAACGCGCCACGGTTGAGCTAGCATAGACGAATTAATTAACCCACAAACATGAGATAATTAACACAAGAAAAATCATTCTAAAACTCACTGTCCTTTTCATTCAAAACATTTGTTCGATACATATAGCAAAGAAAAATAACTGTTACTAACTACCTCCTAACTTTAGGGAAAGTGAAAGCTAAAGTACTAATACATATGCAGAAAGTACAACTAGATAAAGCATAATAAATTAACTAATTAAGACATGGGAGCAAATAAAATAAAACATGCTACATTATGGTAGACGTGAGGGTGTGTAGGAATTTCCATGAACCCATTTCAACCACCAATACGGGTATTCGGTCCAACCCGATTGATCCGTGTTGTTGTCGACCCGTATGTTGAACCTGTCCCAAATGACTATCCCTGACCCGATTGTATGTAATTTCAAATTGTGTCGTTTTACCGGGTCGCAATTGCTATCACAACCCCAGTTACCTTTTAAGCTAAATTCTCTTTTATTTACCAATTTAACCCGTTTGAGATAAAACATAACCAAATTGACAAGTTCGTATTGTTTAACTTAATAATTTATTAATTACATCATTTTTTTTTATCTTTCTATATATTGTTACTCTGTTAGTTACCTTACCCGTGTGATACACGGGCTGAACTAATATGTTATGTAAATAAGTTAGCATAAAAGACATTTTCGCTTTTAGATTTAATGAGATGATGATAACGATCTACAAATCTAATTGTAAATCTAATTACATTAAAATATAAACTTTAATCCCTAAAATCACCAACTTTAAACTTTCAGAATGGTTCTACATTTTGATTTTGCACATACACAGACACACTCATAAAAAGGAATGCACAATTACATACATTTGATACCTTAAAAGCATGTGATTAGGTCTTTGAAGAGTGGGGCCATGTTGTGGGCATGGGTAACTCTTTTAAGTATTTGGTACAACTTGGCTATGATATGAATATATGATGTAAAAGACAACTTTCCGGATTCTAGGCTGGCCAAAGGTTATAACTTGACGTTATGTGATCCATAAATAAGCTATAAAAAAGTTTATTATTGATTAATATCAATTCAAAAGATAAAATACAATTTTTACATATATCACATTAACATGCTGAGTATAAAGGAAAGATAAATTACATATATCACTACACTTTTTAACATTATATTAAAGAGTTTTTACTGATTAATCATACTTAAAAGAAAAAAGAATAAGTGCTCGAAATTAAAAAAAAATATTGTAATGAATGATGTATAAAGTATATAAAGAATTTTGAGATCATATTTTAAATGCTTACAACAATCAAAGATACCATGTCAAGAAATCAAAAATCCAATACCATTTAAGTAAAGAAAACAATGGAAACCAAATATCTTAGTTCCATCTTTGAAGAGAAGTGAGTTCCAAACACTATTAGTTGCAGTTGTGCAGGTTCCCTACCAACAACAACATGCTGAATAAAAAAGACATAATAAAAAGTAATCAATCATTCCGAATCTTACATGTATCCAGATTTAAGTGCTCCAAATATATCAAACCAGATTTAACGCTTCATTATTTCACGTTCGAAACTTCAGTTTCAATTTTAGTTGATAAAAAAAAGATGATGACAGGACAAGAGGCACCTTCAGGTGTACCAGAACATGATCCAAGACATCATCAAATCCTAAATCGAGCGCTTTCACACACTTTAGCCTTTAAAGCACCAAGAATGATGGCTTTATGAAGTTGAAATTGTGAGCACTAATATGTTCTTATTTAAAAATTGTTACATGGAATATTTATAAGGACAAATGTAAAAAACTCTTTTCGGAAAGATGAAACCAAGCTGATAATAACACATTGTCGAGCATTTTATACAACATAATATGCTAGTATGCTAGTGTAGATAAGAAAAGTAGCATTGAAAAACTCTTAACTTAACAAACATGTTGTCTGCCATTTTCCTAGTTTTTCCACAAAAGTAATTTGGATACATGTCATGATGTATGTAGGAAGGTAAGAAAACAAACTTGCGAGATCCCCTGATCATATCAATCTCCATATCCTCTGATGTTGGTTCAACCTTCCATAATATCTGAAAATATATCATCAGTAAGCGCACCTTTTAACTATATACGGTTGATTACAGACAAACAAACACCCTAATTAGCAGTTCAAACAACTATAAGTATTTTATCCAATTCATTAGACCAAATCTTGTTTTATAACAGTTAAATAATTCAAATAGATTACCAATTGTAGGAGAAAGGTCTTCAATGGCATTATCAGAAGTAAAACTCAAAAGAAGAGAACTTTTACCAAATCTTGAATCCCCAATCACCAACAACTTGAATAAGTAATCCAAATCTGAACCTGAAGACTGATCCATTTGCAAAACATTATATACCACGAACCCTAGAAACCAAAATTGATGTCGTGGTGTTTCATAACCCCAAATATAAAGCATAAAATAGAATTAATGGCCAAAAAGAATACATGTATATGCGAATTAAGAAAAAAACTGATGGATATGAATTAAAATTCCAGATCTTGGTCGATGAATAACAGAGAGGAATCAAACACAATTAGGGTTTTGAAAGGAATCGAACGCAGTTAGGAGGACAGGTTGATTTCGTGATGTGGTAACCTAATTAGAATGACATAAATCAATCGCTAGGCTTTATATAACTTGTCACGTTTCATTTAGGGTTTAATCAGAATCTTCAATTCATAAGGATCAGAATACAAATCGAATCAACAAATTTCATCATCATCACGAACAAATACAATCTGAATCTTCAATTTAGGGTTAAATCCGAGAATTGAATTAGGGTTTAATACAAGTAAAATCAAAAGCCAAGGGGAGATTTAGGATTAAATTGAATTGAATGGAATAGAAGAGAAAATAGGGGCGTTGTAGCACGATACGTAAGAACAGGAATAACAAAAGGACACAACGCGCCACGTGGCAGCGAAATAGGCTAAAAAAATAGGCTAAAACAAGAGGTGTGGGCTGAAATCCAGCCAAGTGTACTAACATTTTCATCTATAAGTACAAAGATAAGGGTAAATTACACTTTTCGTCATTTGTACTAACATTTTCATCTATAAGTATAGAGATAAGGGTAAATTACATTTTTCGTCCTTTATGTATGTATTAGATTGCAATGAGTGCCCTTTAACTTCAATAATTACAGTCACAATCCTTTATTTACAAAACCCATTACACCCTATGTCCTTAAGCACTAACCTTTTTATAATTTTCAGTTAAATATGACATTTACCTTGCACATGAGGATAAATTAATAATTTTACTAGTATATTTAAACAAATAAATAACCCCATCCACCCCCACCCCCTCTCTCTCTACAATTTCTCTTAACATAACATCATCTTCCCCAAACTAAGCTACAAACTCTAAATCTCCATTAAACCCCATTACTGAACCTGCAAATCTTCTTGAATCAGACACATATCTGATATTTAGTAATTCGTAGTTGAGTTTAAAACATGTTTATATTTACCTAAAAGTAAAGTGTGCCCAACAACCCCCTTCGCCTGTGCTACCGTTGCTTCGCCGCCACCGCCGTAGCGCCGCTTCTATTCTTGCTTTGGTCCTTTTTCTCGCCGATTCTCAAGACCCTCTCCTTTACAAATTCAGTTTGTGACTTTGTCTTCTTTATTCTATTATTTTTATTTTATTTTAGGATGTAATATTCACTATTATTTTTATTTTATTTTAGGATGTAATATTCAAATTGACTATAATAATGACTCATTGATTATGATGAATTAGTTTGTGTTTTGTAAACAGATGGATTGATTGAAGTAGGGTTGGGCTCTATAGAAAACTCTATCTTTTTTAGAAAACTATGCAAACCCATTGTCATCCATTGATTACCTTTCATCTAACTTAATCAATGGCTCTCATAATTTTAGTAAGAATTATATTTAAAAGAAATCTTATAATACACATTAGTAAAGGAGAAGGACAATTAAGGCATTGAAAATCTGACTTTTCTCTTACACACATCAACTTTATTTCTCTTACACACACATGTTATCTCTCTCTCCTCTCTCCTCTCTCTTCAATCAAGATCATGATGAACACCAAACACAAGTTTCGATCTTCAAGTTCAGATCTACATCATGTGAAAGAGAAAATGTTTGAAGATTGTTGTTTTAGAGAGAGAACGACGACAGGATGAAGGTTTTTAGAGAGATGAATTTTTTTTGTTTTAGAGAGAGAAACAACAATCTTCATCATGTTCATCTATAACACCAAGAACACACATACAAGTGTGTGTGAGAGAAGAAGTTTGAAGTATGTTGTTTTAGAGAGAGAACGATGACACACGCACTAGTGTGTGTGTGAGAAGAAGGTTTGAAGATCTTCTTCGTGTTCATCGGACGGTTATATATCCGGTAATTGTTCTTGAAATATCATTTCACACTTGATTTTTTGTTGAAATGGTTATTAATATGTTTTTGTGTGCTGAAAGTGTTTTAGTAATGGTTAATGGGGTATCCATGGTTAATGTTCATGTATTTTAAATAAATCAAAAACTTTAGGATGAGATTTTGAACGGGTTTTTTTGTTGGTTTGGTTGCTTGTTAGGGGCTTTTGATCTTAACAGTAGCTGTTTTTTGTTGGTTTGGGTTGCTTGTTTGGGTTTTTGATCTGAACAGTAAGTGTTTTTTTGTTTGGTTGTTTGATTCACAGACTCAGGCCCATAACATGTGTTAAGCCCCCTGTTAGAATGTTATATAACGTGTGTTGATTTACAGAAACAAACCCATAAAGATATTCAATTGACAAGCTAGATGGATGTAGGCGAAGTTAATGCGTGTTCTAGTAATGGTTAATGTTCATGTATTTTAAATAAATCCAAAACTTTAGGATGAGATTTTGAACGGGTTTTTTTGTTGGTTTGGTTGCTTGTTTGGGGCTTTTGATCTTAACAATAATTGTTTTTTTGTTGGGTTGCTAGATTTACAGAGACAGACCCATAACATGTGTTAAGCACCTGTTAGAATGATATATAACGCGTGTTGATTTACAGAAACAGATCCATAAAAGATATTCAATTGACAAGCTGGATGGATGTAGGCGACGTTAATGCGGGGACATTGAATAAGTCACATCCTTTGGGAAAGAAGTCTTCGTTCATTTATAACATGTGTTGGTGGTTCATGTTGTAACAGAACACCATGATGTAACCTGACATGTGTTCATGTATAACATGTGTTAAGCCCCTGTTAGAATGATATATAACGTGTGTTAACCTTTTGTTAATTAAAAAAAATAAGTAATATCTATTTTATTTTTGTTGATGTTTAAAATATCCGATAATGTGGATACTGAGCGTAAAACTTATACAAGTAATAAATGTACAAGTTAGTATGTAACGTGTAATATGAAACGAGCCATTTATGGTAGCACATGTACCGGTAATTTTGGAATATATAATATGAAACGGGTAATTTGTTTTGCACATTTTGGAATGTATAACATGTGTTAAGCCACTGTTATAATCTTTTTGTAACCTGACATGTATTCATGTATAAGCTAGTGGTTTACAAAACACCATGATGTGTATATACTGATCTAACATGTGTTACAATTTGTCTGTTCGGAACATGTAATTGCTTAACATGTAATTGCTTAATGACAAAGGGTGAAAACATTCGACGGGGGCGATGAGTTTAATGGTGAGCTTAGTTAATATCGTAATCTTTTTGTAACCCCACTTGTATACATATGATAACATGTAAAGCATCCATTATAACCCGACTTGTATTCATGTATATGAAAGTGGTTTGCAAAACACCATGATGTGCATATATTGATCGTAACACGTGTACAAGTTAATATGGAACATACAAGTTAATGTTGTAACACGGTATACCTGGGATAACATGTGTTAAGCCTATGTTATAATCTTGGTTTAACCCAACATGGTGTCATGTATAAGCTAGTGGTTTCCAAAACACCATGATTTGTATATACATACTGTAACATGTGTTACGCGCCTGACATGTGTAACGTGTGTTAAGCCTTTATTATAACGTGTGTTAAGACTTCCAAAATGGATGCATAAACTCCAATAGTAACTTAATAACATAGTATACCTGATATAACATGTGTTAAGCCTCTTTTATAACGTGTGTTAAGACTTCCAGAATGTGTTAAGTCCATACCGTTTTAACATCATGTACTAGACAAAACAAAATAAGAGTCTCACATTACATATTACTAGTAAACGAAAATACATAGCACTAAGAAAATGGTGGAGCTTCCTTTGAAAGTCTGCCTTAGCTTTTCAGCGGCTACCTTTGCTGCCTTAGCTTTTTAGCGGCTACCCTTGCTTTATTGTTTGGGTCGGTCTTGAAACGGTTTGTAAACATGTGGGTGTGCATATGCCAGGGAAGTTATAAAAATGTGTTTTCATGTCACACGTTACACGTGTTACGTTTTACATGGGTTTCATGTCACATGTAACACATGCATGTCCGAGAAGTTCAACCTATAACACGTGTTACTTGTGTTGTGCTGTAACATAAACATGGTCATGATCCTTGAGCATCTGATCCATGTTTGACGAAACCAACGGTCCCGAGAATTGGATCTTATTTCCCTTGAATCCATCACCGTCCTAATAACAAAAAGATAAGATAACCGTTAATTGATTGTAATCAAAATACTACAAGAAATAAACAATAGTGAAGTTTTCACTTTTATTTAATACGTGAGTAAATCCGGTTTACAATATGAGTCGGGTAACGGACACCCGTTTTTGGTGAATGTTACAGCAATAGTAACTTAGTAACAGCAGAAGTACCAACACGGCCGACTCCAACACAAAATGTGTTAAGTCGATACCATTTTAACATCATGTACTAGACAAAATAATAAGAGTCTCACATTACATGTTACTAGTAAACGAAAATATATAGCACTAAGAAAATGGTGGAGCTTCCTTTGACGGCCTGCCTTAGCTTTTCAGCGGCTACCTTTGCTGCCTTAGCTTTTCAGCGGCTACCCTTGCTTTATTGTTTGGGTCGGTCTTGAAACGGTTTGTAAACATGTGGGTGTGCGTATGCCAGGGAAGTTATAAAAATGTGTTTTCATGTCACACGTTACACGTGTTACGTTTTACATGGGTTTCATGTCACATGTAACACATGCATGTCCGAGAAGTTCAACCTATAACACGTGTTAGTTGTGTTGTGCTGTAACATAAACATGGTCATGATCCTTGAGCATCTGATCCATGTTTGATGAAACCAACGGTCCCGAGAATTGGATCTTATTTCCCTTGAATCCATCACCGTCCTAATAACAAAAAGATAAGATAACCGTTAAGTCGTTAACCAGACATAACTATTAACACATTCATAACCATGGTTTTTTCATTCAGCAAGTGTAACGGCTAAAAATGATAAAACAACATCAAATAAGGACACAAATGAAGATAGTGACATAAACATTAAAGATCTAAAATACGAAACATTAACGGTCTATAATTTGTAATCTATACGAACATTAACGGTTGTTCGTGTTTCACAATAACGGTTGGAATTATACAAACTGTAATTTGTAATCTATAAGACACATTAAAGGTCTAATTACGAACATTAACTATTATACTTGGTGTTCGTGATTCAAAACCCATATTCTATAATCGGCTGAAAAGAAAAAAACTACTGAAGCAAACAAGCAAGATAAAAATGTGAGCATTAATAGACTTGTTGTTCGTGTTTCACATTAACGAGATCCCCCTAAATCATCATATCCAAACAACAAACAAAAACCCACAATGCAATAATCAAATCAAGAAACTAAATCAAGATTACCTCATCGCAAATATCACCACAAATATCGGACCCAAATCGAATCAAATAATAAAAAAGGAAAAAAAACTTTATTCACACCCTTGTTCACCACAAGATCTGGACGAACATTGGAAGGTGAGAGAAGAAGAAGAAGAAAAGCGAACCAAAGCCCACTAGCCCAGATCGTAGTAAAGATCTTGTTTAGGAAGATGAATACTCCACAGTACATTAATGGTGCTCCATAGATCTACCATTGTTGATGGATGCTCCATAGTTCATTAATGGTGGATCTAGTTTGAAATAAATGGTTTAAGAAGATGAAGAAATTATGAAAAAACAACCTTTCTAATTTGAATTTGGTTCATCGAAAATGGAGGAGGATGGAAGAGAATGATGTGATGTTAGATATTAATGAGGGTGTCAAATCACTTTGGGCAAGATAACTTTTTGAGTGGGTTAGGAATATGTAGAATTACCAATGTGCCCTCAAGATTAAAAAAAAGATATTATGGAAGCTGGGACATGTGGCCAAATGTAGGCCATTAGATGGGTTTCAAAGGTTTTCTAAAAATTCAAGGTTTTCTATATAGCATTATCCGATTGAAGTAATTAGTATCTACAGCTATTTGATGAAAATTTCAAATTTGATGACCGACTTTTGTATTGGTTACGATGGATGATAAATGTATGGTAACTAGTTGATGCCCCGCCCGTGTTGCAGGGCGATGGCGGAATAATTAGCGAGTGTTAGTCAGCTCATTGACACGAAAAACAATTAAATCGAGTCAACCAATTAAAACAAAAGACTTTTATAGTTTTGATAAAAAAAACTAAAACAATGGCAATATTGTAATTTTTAACTGAGAGAAAGTTGTATTTTTTAACTGGGGTAAAATCGTAATTTGGCAAAATCTAAAGTAATGGCAGTACTGTAAATTTGAACCTAGGGCAAAATTGTAAATTTTCACAGGGGCAAATTCGTAATTTTTAACTTGGGGGTAACAACGTAATATAAATTTGAACTAAGGGCACAATCATAATTTTAAGCTTGAGGCAAAAACACAATTTTATTTTGAACCGAGAGCAAAATCGCAATTTTGAGTTGGGGGCAAAAACATAATTTTATTTTGAGCCGGGGAAAAAACGTAATTTTGAATTGAGGGCGAAATCACAATTTTTAAACGGGGAAAAATCACATTTTTGAACAGAGGGCAAAATCGTAATTTTTAAGTGGGGGCAAAAACAAAATTTTATTTTGAACTGAGGGCGAGAAGTTAATTCTGAGCTGAGGGCAAAACTACAATTTTATTTTGAATGGAGGGAAAAATCGTAATTTTGAGCTGGGGACAAAAGCGTAATTTTATTTTGAGCTGGGAGCAAAACCGTAATTTTAAAGAGGGACAAAAACGTGATTTTAGAATGGATATAAAATAATAAATTGGTTGGTCCAATGGGAGAGTGCCAGGCAAAGTCGTAATTTTGAATTGAGGGCAATATCGTAATTTTGAGATGGGGACAAAAAGCGTAACTTTATTTTGAGCTGGGGGCAAAAACGTAATTTTAAAATGGATATAAAACAATAAATGTGTTGGTCCAATGGGGGAGTGTCAGGCAGCTGCTTGGCACTATTCCCCCATTTGGTTTTTGTATATGTAGGAAATTGGTATATGCTATGGTAATATGTAGCTTATATTGGTTTATGCGGATTTTTCTAGGTTAATATTCAAATAACATACAAACAGAATTCGTAGAAGAGAGTAATTTTAACCGGAATGGTGGTTCTTGCCGGAGATGAGAGAGAGAGAGTTTTACACAGGCTTTTAATGTTATACATTTTATTTAGTAAATACTATAAATAATTAAGTAGAAAGACTAAACTACCCTTAGAGCATTCGCAATGGATCTTCTATATTATTGTGAGTGTGACCTTTATATTCTTTAAATTGGTTGTGAGTGGAGGATAGAGGAAAACGAGAAAAAGTTATTGTTCACTATTAAATTTGAAAGAGATATTGTTCACCTCTATAATCTTTTTAATATTTTTTTAAGTAATTGTGAATAGAGGAGATAGAAAATGTAAAGATAAAAGAATAAAAAAAATATTGTTTAATTGAAAAGAAGAGAGAAAATATAGTGTTTTTAGTGTAATTATAAAGATAGAGAAAAAGACTCAATTGTGAATGCTCTTATATGAATAAACTTAACTGAAACTTTTAACCATGTTAGTGCTAAAAGACGTAGAGTGTATTGGGTTTTACAAATAAAGGATTGTGCCTGTAATTAGTGAATTTAAAGGACATCAATTGCAATCTGATACAAACATAAAGGACGAAACGTGTAATTTAGCCTTGTTATAATTTGAAAAATAGAAGAAAAGATATTTAGATCCCACAAGTCTACCTAATTCAACATCATGAACTGCCCATTATGTTCTCTGTATAGTGAAACCTACAGTTAAATATGTCATACAAAGAACTTCTAAATTAATTTCCTAGGTTTATTGATTCAGCAACAAACAACAATATACAAAGAACTTGTAAATTAACTTTCAATGTTTATTGATTCGGCAACAAACAACAATATGTGAACTTGCCGTGTAGATTCATTGGCCTCATTTGTTGATTTTAAATCCATTAAAGAAGGTTGCATATATTCATCTACTAAGCATCGTAAGCTGAAATGTACAAATAAGATAAATTAAGAATATAACATCTCGTATCAGAACTGTATAAGTAAATGTGTGTTATACATTAAACCATAATCAAATAAAGGAAGCTTTGTGATGGCCATATTCATTCAAGTATTACTAGTGCTATGATCACCTTTAAGACTTAATTCTTGAGCTGGTAGAAAAAAATACCATATTAGATGCAAGGGCATTGCTAAAGCCAAAGAAAAATGATCCATATGCCTAAAACATCAATCTAAAATATGCCTAGCAAGAATATTAATAAGCATGGCCAAAAAAATTATAACTAACAAAACAACGAACCCGATCCGGTTCATAGTCAGCTATCTTCCCAAAAACAACCATTTTATCATTAATATTTGATATCCAGTTTGATCTCAAATCAATTAACAGCATCACCCTTTTCTAACTTAAACTCATATCTCAGTTGTTGCAATTCATGATCATCTAAAAGCAAGATAGTAAGAAATTCAAGTATGATCAAGGCAAGGGCACTTGATATCGTATAACACCAATGCACTTTCCAAACACAATTGGAGACAATTTAATCATCACACATTTAATTAACTAATATTGTAACAAATGGAGATGATTCAATAAATTCAAATAAAGAGCGCGATGAATTAATACGAATTAATCAAAACCAATAGCTAAATTTGAATGAAAAAAAACTCAACTGATCAAACTCGTACCTGATAAACGGATCTATAAGTCTGGAGAAACTCGATTTCAGTCCCCATACTTGAAATACGAAGAAACAACGAGTTGTGAGATTTCAGCTCTGAAGCAATTCCACTGTCACTTCTGAAGCAATTACCTAAACCAAAACTACTAAGTTTTCGACTCATAGTAATGGAATTCGCCGAAATCATGGATTTTCAGATGTACTCTTCGAACAGAAAGTGGATGTTCAGAGATCGGTATACCGGCAGAAAAATGAGGAAGGGAGAACAAGAATTAAAGGGAGAAATTAATTAGCTGAAACCGTCCGTAACTGATGATGGTGGGGAGAGTGTAAAACCACTGCCTAAACTGCTTCTTTCTAGAGAACGATTAACTAAAAGACATATTTGCCTTCGGAAATTTTATAGTATATGCATCTTGTGTTGTACCTTAAGCAATTATAGTTGTAATACTTAAATTTTAAGATACCACCTGAAATGTATTATAATATAGTATAGATACATTTAGGACAAAATACATATTTAGAAAACTATGGAAATGTGATTACATACTTTGTGTTATACATGTATATTGTAGGATGAAACAGGGAAATATATCTAAATATATACAAACTATCTTATACCTACATGAACTTGGGATAAAAAATGAGGCAAACTATATATACGCACATACATATTCACAAGGGACATACTATATTGGACATGACACAAATATATAACCGTGACAAAATCGGATTCCTGACAAAACATGATGACGATACAGACAATCGGACAAATTACAAGTGTGTGTATATATATATATATATAAAGAGAGAGAGATAAAGTGTACTGTACAATTGGTTTTAACGTACGAGCGTACGCGATGAGAATTCCGCACGTTGTAAACCTTAAAAACCATAAATCTGCATGTTGGAAAACCATAAATCTGCATGTTATAAAACATCAGGTGTTAGTCATAAAATCCGCATGTTATAACCTAAAATCTTCATGTTATATTTTCATCCCATACGCATCGTACGTGCCTAATTGTACGTTAACTAATCCCTATATATATATATAGGATAAAGAATATATATTAACAAGGCTCGGTAAAAATATAAATATTTTCGGACAAGTAATAAAAATATATAATTTCGACGTTGTATAAGAAATATATATTTTACAACCGATCATAAAAATATATTTTTTTAAGGAATCTTAAGGATATATTTCCTAAGAATATATTTCTGGATAAACCGACGAAATGCTAAGTGTGGAATTATTTCAAGAAACACAAGTATATACATATACATATATGTACATATACGTGTCTACGTATTTCTTAACACTTAGTGGAATAAATATACATGTATACATATACAAGATGATGTTAAAAGTATTATTTTTAACAAAGTATCGAACTTGGGAAAAATATATTTATAATTAAGGATACATATATTTCGATTAACTATTAATTTAGTGGAACAACAGTATACGACACAAGAATATACTTTGGAGATAAAATTATATTATTTACATTAACAAAAACAATCATGTGGGACATGAGGTTATACAAGGGGCTAGGCCCCGGACATTACACGAACAAGAACATTACACACAAGGATATATATATATATATATATAGATAAATTACGTATATGATCGTTCAGATAATCAACCACCAACGCGTCTAAACAAACAAGGGTTTTCGAACAAACGAAATAAGGATAAGTCTTAACAAGGGCATTGGTGAAATACTTGTACGTGAACAAACAAGTAGACTTAAGTGCCTTAAAAAAATTAGGACACTTGTAGGTCAGATATAAAACAAGATACATTGGACTACTAGCATTTTAGCACGGAACGCAAACAGTGAGTTTCACGACCCCTCTTTTAAATATGAGTAAATTACAAGTTTTGTCCTTTATGTATGTCCCAAATTGCAGGCGCTGTCCTTTGTCTTTAAAATTGATGAGTTTTGTCCTTAATGTTTGCAAATCTTGCACGTTATGTCCTTTAGGGCAAACCCAGTTAACTTTTTTTTGTTAAATCTGATCATGTGCAAGGCACATGAGGGCATTTTTGTAATTTCGTATTTTAGGGAAATTTATGTAATTAACTTAAAATAAATACCCCACCGTCTTCAAAAGTTGAAGACCCACCACTTGCCATCACCTGCCGCCACCACGTCCCACCCTCACCTGCCGCCGACCACCACCACCTCCCACCCTCACCTGCCGCTGATCACCCACTATGTCCACCATCTTCTGACCCACCATAACCACAATAGCAATTCTCATATGTGGCAGCGTTATAAATGAAGGCATTAGTTCCATATACAAAGCAAAAATAAGTTCATAGGACATTAGTATCACCAGAAGAAGTTTACAGATATGCCCAAAAATCCAAAATATTTAACAAGTTATCATTCACGATCAAGGGTAGGATAACAAGTATTCATTGATGTTTTTGGCTTCACTTTACCCAAAAAAAAAGAGTCAAAAGAAAAAGGTGTACAAACCTGAATTCAATTCCAAATCAGATTCATCTTCTACTTTCACCTTATTTTGCATACTCTCATACATCCTTCTCACCATTTTTATTCTCTATAATTCCCTATCACATTTTCATAGTAGATATGATACGCTTGATCACAGCCATCACATAGAACGATCCGATCTTCTGAACAAACAAGAAATCCCCAAATCTATGAACAAACAAAAAATCCCCAATCTCTGAACAAACAAAAAATCCCCAAATCTCTGAACAAATGAAGATCTGGGTCGATAAAAGTGGTTGTGGGAGGCAGATCGGGTCAGATCTGCTGGTGGAGTTAGATCTGCGGTGTCTAGATGTGGCGGTGGTTGCTGGCTGTGGCGGTGGTATCTGGTTGTGGCGGTGGTGTCTGGATGTGGCGGTGGCGTCTGGATGTGGCGGTGGTTGGAGGATGTGGCGGTGGCGTCTGGATGTGGCGGTGGTTGCTGGATGTGGCGGTGGTGTCTGGATGTGGCGGTGATGTCTGAATGTGGCGGCGGTTCTGGGTCAGAGGGTAGAAAGCGATGGTACAAGGGGTGTTTGTGGGTGGTAGATGGTGGTGGTAGGTGGTGTTTTTAGAGAGAGAATGATATAGAGAGAGGTGAGGGAGAGTGACTGAGAATAAAGCTTATAAATATATATATAATATTTTTATTGAAAGGGTAAAAAGACAAATTTGCCCTTATATGGGGTCTATGTGACCAGATTTAACAAAAAAAGTTAACTGGGTTTGCCCTAAAGGACATAACGTGCAAGATTTGCAAACATTAAGGACAAAACTCATCAATTTTAAAGACAAAGGACAGCGCCTGCAATTTGGGACATACATAAAGGACAAAACTTGTAATTTACTCTTTAAATATTTTGTTTTCAAAATTAGGAGGAGATACATGTTATACAATGGTATGCTAGTTATGGAGTGAAATCAACTAGATCTTATGCGAATAAGCATGTGCATCAGTAGCCATTAATCACATTACAAACCAAGGAACATTTGGGTAGATCTATTGAGTGTGGGCAAGCTCCACTCCTGGTCCTCGAGACCCCGCGAGAGTGCTTTCGTGTCTGGCTAGTCGCGTGTCACTAGGATTAGTGATTCGGAACGACGGAACATTGTCAAGGGTTAGTTGCTGGCTTATGTCGTCACGTATAATAATGTCCTTGCAAAACATTAATTGATCAACTAATTTCATTGACACTATGCATATCGTTTTTCATACAAAGTTATCAAATGTTTGAAATATTCATTTGTGTCAAGTAAAACCTGTGAACTCACTGACATTATTGTTGAATTTTTATTTAACATGTATTTCAGGGGAAGTAAAGGAAACAATGCATGAATTTTTGGATGTCAAAGCAAAGATACAAGAAACGATGCCTTTTGGGAGGGTTTGCCTCATATATTTCGCCTTTGTGCGAAATATATGGGTCAAAGCCTTATTATTAAAAAACTATAAGTTGTTTTTAAGACTTCTGTTAATTTGAAAATTTATGGTTTATTTTGTGAACAAAATACTTGGTCTTGTAATGACGTTTCAATTTATTATATATTTAGCAACATTGTTTATTTTAAGTCATGCAGATGTTTACAGTATCGAATGCTATGAAAACCTTTCATAATCACACCTCGCGCTTCTGCTACGAGCGAGCGTGACAACAATCCTGTAAATATGTAAGCATTCTGGCGACATATACAAACCATAACTAGTTTGGTGCCAATATACAAACCATTATGCCAATATACAAACAATATCATTCTGCCATATTATATCACCAATATACAAACCATGACCATAACATAAGCATAATCATTCTTAATTATATATAACCATAACCTCCATACATAACCTACATAAGCATAACCATTCAGTTATATATACAAAACCATACCAAAACTAGAGATTATTTCTACACATGTAATTAACACACACATAATTAGCATCTACACACATACTTGGTACACCCTCTACTCTACCATGCCTCCCCTATTGGAACTGTTGGAAGCGGAAATCAATGGTCTAGTGCTTGAGGAAACGGAGAACCACCCTGATGTGTATAACGAGATGGTGGGGGTAATTAACATTCATCTTAATCCCGACTACAAATTTTGATTGAACAATTTATTATCATTCCAAGTAAACACTAACCAAATCAAGTCACATGTATGTAAGATCAAGTAAAATCAAACAATCTATTGTTCAAGGTCGGTGATTGCATCACCATTTCTACTCGGAAAACCATGGTTAGTTTGCAGGGGTTCGATTGGTGGTGCGAGGTTGCAGGTTCTTTGATTAGTGGTGTGAATGTGGTGGTGCGGGTTGCAAGGGTTCGATCAGTGGGTGTGTGGTTGCAGGTTTTTCGATGAGTGGCGGACAGTGGAGGTGAAGTATGTGGTGGGCGACGAGTTGCAGCGTAACGGAGGTGGAGGTGAAGTATTTAATCAATACGGTCTTATTTACTTCGGTGATAAGATTACGCTAGTGGACACTTTGGTTTGATTTATAGTTCATGCATGCTAGTATGTTCATTTAACCTATTGTACAATCAACATATGGATTTGAGACATATTTTTATACTTATGCTATGTAGAGAAAACTTGTATGCTCACCAATCTTTTTTTGTTGACGAATACTTTATATACATGTTACAGGAAATTTATGATGATGCTCGAGAAATCAACTTAGGGTGGAAATTAGAAACACAACCGAATTTTGTTTATGTATTTCTTTTTGTGCTTAGTCATGTTGATCCCAAGTTGTTGTAATTTCTTTTTGAGACAATGTATCTTTGGAAGTTATGAAATGAAACGAAATTTGAAATCTTAATTTATTGTCACAAATAGTATGTTTTGACGTTTTGAGCAATCTTGTTCGTCCCGCCTCGATGTTTGCGCCATCGGTTGGGGCGTGATAATCTCTATAATCTTAGATATAAGTTCGCATATTGTGATCTCTACCGTCTAGATAAATATAAAAAGCAACTTTGATATATGACCTAACAATGAATATGAAGTGAGAATTGAAGAACAATTAATCACTCAATGGAAATCTCGTTATCAACTATTACCAAATACAACAGAAATAAAACTAAAGAATGAAGATAAACCGACCTGACACTTGCAAACACACCATTATCGAATGACTAAACACATTCATATATCTCGATAGTTTGATTTCTTCTTCTGACAGCTCTACGACAATATGAAAACCTCAGAATAATAACCAAATTTTAGAAAACACACATCTTATTTCCTTTTCTCGCATACCACACAAAAGGCGGTGCACTACAATCAACACAGTTCTCAACATATCATCGGTTACCGGTTACATACCGACCTCCCTATATAAACATTTAGAGTAAATGTCAATTTATGTCCCTGTGGTTTGCACCAAAACGCAGGAACAACCCTCATTTAAAAAAAACGCAACAATTAAGTCCTTGTGGTTGTCGATTGCGTTCAAAAACATCCCTCGTCATATTTTCCGGGTTTAAATATTGTGAAAAGACTAAATTACCCTCAAAACTTTCATGACCATTTCGGTCCCTGTTGTTCCTTCCATATTCAAAAGGTTTCCTAATCTACTTACAAATCACCCTAATCCAGTAATTGATCAGTAACCACAACAACAAGAAATCAACCACTTCAAGTAGTGTGAAGTGTAATGTGGTTATAACTTCAACAACAACAACAACAACAACTAAGAGGAAATGTTGAACCTGTTTGAACTTGACCAGGTTGTGAAATGCAGTTATAACATGAACAACAACAACTCAAAATGAACTGATTGCAACAAGCTTATGATACCTGTTCAACTTACAATCTGAACTGAAAGCACAAGTAAACCTGTAATCTGAACTGAATGCAAGAAGCAGAATGCAACAAGGTTATGATGCATGTTCAGCTTATAAGATGTTCAAACATACTAACTATCTAATCAGACCTAATGCACAACTAAATCAAAATGTCCAACTGAAACTAAAGCTGAAACTGATGCACAACCTATAATCTGTTCAAACAACAGCTCCAAATGAACCTAATGCACAATTTATAATCTGTTCAAACAACTACTTAAACTGAAGCTAATGCACAACTTATAATCCGTTTAAACAACAACAACTGAAACTGAACTTAATGCTAATCTGTTCAAACACCAACAACTGAAACATAAACTAATGCATAACTAAGACAAACGTCCATTCTGACACGGTGAACTGAATATCTAATCAGACCATAATTAGCATACATAGTCTAATTTAATAAGGATACATAACAATTTAAGTTAATAGGCATACAAAAGAAGGGTAAACCCTGATCATAAACACCAAAAACCCATAAATGATCAGGAGTCAGTCCAAAATTAACCCTATTGAAGTTTTATAGTTATCCTAATAGTTACATATGTAATATGTACAGCCAACCAACCACCATCGGATTCATGGTCGGCGGCTAAAGCAGAGCTCTATCCTAAACTCTCTTCCACTCCTCAAAAGGGCCCGGTATTGGATCCTAATCAGGCGTCGAGTCACCTACACACGAATTCCGACTGGAATTCGTAGAAAAGCAACCCACATTTCAGATTATACGACGGGCACGCATATCGAAATCATAGATTAAATTCAAAATTAAGACAAATGACGTACCGATCACGTGGATTGTAAACAAAATTACGGCGTATTGCCTCATCGTTGTCTTGGAGCACCGGGTTTATGGTTTTCTTTTGATGAAATTATCGCCGGTGAGTTAAGAAGGGTGGGGGGAGTGAATTTGTGCTTCTAAAGGAAGCTAGGGGATTAAAAGCGTTGGGAAGGGTTACCTTTTGGTGAATTTACCATATTGCCCTTTACGATATTATTAATTAAATAAAGGGAAAATAATTGGAACATATAACGAGGGACGTTATTGAACGCAATTGACAATCACAAAGACTTGATTGTTGCGTTTTTTCAAATAAGGACTACTCCTGCGTTTTGGTGTAAACCACAGGGACGCAAATTAACATTTACTCAAACATTTAACAAATTTTATTACAAACAATGTAAATAACATAACTTGTATGTATAAATTGACATGGTGTATTCCACACCACAAAGCCTACCCTAATTCACAACGAAGAACTTCTTCTACAAAATCTCAAATCCATCAATCAATCTCGATCCGATCAAACATTGAATCCATACAATCAACATTCAACACAAAATCTATATTCATTTCTAACTTGTTACATGCTTTTTGCTTGTGTAATTCAAAACCCTAAAATCGCACAATTTACAATCCATTTCCCCCAATTTAACCACTACCGATCGCCGATTCTTCTCGAATATTATCCAATTTGTATGATCGATTAATTTATAATCGTACCGGCCTAAACCCTAGGTTTGCACACCGATACTTTTTAGGGTTTTGTTTGAGATGGATTCGGAAGATGATATGCATGATGCGAACGATGTGGATTATTATGAGGAGGATTATTATAGCGGTGATGCGATGTATAGTGATGAGGATGGTGATGATGGTTATGAGTATTTGCAGAATGATGATGAGGATGATGAGGTGTTGGTTAGTCGGCAACAGGTGAATTTTGTTTTGGATGTGTGTGATTTTGTTAGTTGTGGAAATTGTTGTTGATTTTGTTTGATGTGTTTTTTGCTATTGAATTGGTGAATTTCATGTTGTTGTGAGTGTATGATGTGTCAAGGTGTTATCTTTTTTGATTGTTAGTGAAGTTTGTGTTGTTTAAGAATTCGAATAGATGATCGGTTGATTGATGTTATTGATGGGTTGATGATTGAACATTTATGCTTGATTACATTGTTTGTTGGGCGCCGCTAAACAAACGTTATTGGCATGCTATCCGGGCACCACTCACGTGTCATACGGCTCGTATGAGAGGTCGAAAACTTGGTCATGTTGGTCGTATGACAGGCGAAAATTGGTCATATGGGTCGTATGATAGGTGGAAATTGGTCATATTGGTCGTATGATAGGCGAACAATGGGCATATGGGTCATATGAGGGCGAAATCATGCGGTCCGTATGATGTAGTTGACTGACGCAAAATGACTGATGTGACCACTTACAAAGCCATACGGCCTGTATGACCACATTTGTCATCGTATTTTACGGCCGGTATGATGTGACAAGCTTTGATGTGCAGACTTGATTGAATGATGTGGCAAGTGGGTTGGTGTACACTAATGGGGTTGGTGTCTCTTTAGCAACATGCTGTTTGTTTTTTGCTCTAGCAAATTAATTTGCTGTTTTTTGGGGACTTTAAGAATTAGAATGGATAATTGGTAGATTGATACTGATGGTTTGATGCTTGAACTTTCATTGTTGATGACATTATCTGTTTTACGTTTCAGAAAAATTATACCATCTTGAAAGAAGACGATATCCGCCAACGTCAAGAAGATGATATCACTAGAATCTGTTCAGTTCTGTCAGTTTCAAGAGATTACGCATGCATGCTTTTGCGCCCGTATAACTGGTAATGCAAGTAAGTTCTTATATTTGTGTGAATAGTTCACCAACTGAACAAATTTGGCACCTTGTAGGAATGTTAGCAATGTTCACGAAGCATGGTTTGCTAATGAAGATAAAGTTCGAAAAGCTGTTGGTTTGTTGGACAAGACAGATACTAAGCTACCGAAAGGCGGAGAGGTATGTTCGGTTAAATAGATTAGATTTTATCGTTTAATTTTCATATATTGTCTCATGTTATATGATTATGCTCTTATCTTCATATATATTAAAGCTGCCTTGTGGGATCTGCTTCGAATCATATTCACTTGATAAGATCAGCACCGCTGCTTGTGGCCACCCTTTTTGTAATACATGCTGGACAGGTTTGGTTTGATTAATATTACAAGTTTTCATCTTATTATATGGTTACAACTGGAATAATAATTTCTTATGTATTATGGTTCGTATAGCCTACATTAGCACATCTATCAATGATGGTCCTGGATGTTTGACATTAAGATGTCCCATTCCGTCGTGCGGTGCTGCTGTCGGTGTGGACATGGTCAACAAGTTGACTTCAGATGAAGATAAGACGAAATATCGGCGTTACCTTCTTAGATCTTATATTGAGGACAATAGAAAGGTATACATTTGACGTGTTCTTTTTCAGTAAATATACAAAGTGATTGAGATACCAATTGAAGTTACACAACAAAAAGCATTAGACTTTAGAAATTCGTTATATTTTTTTTGTTTATTGATAGACGAAGTGGTGCCCCGCTCCTGGTTGTGACTGTGCCATTGAGTTTGATCTTGGAAGTGGAAGCTATGATGTAACGTGCCATTGCTCATACAGCTTTTGTTGGAATGTGAGTGTTACTTTTTTTTACCAAGTTTATGAATAAACTAGAACTTTGACCTGTGCCGCGCACTGCAGCGGCAAAATCCCCTTTGTAACTTTGTTACATGCGTAACGATGATGACATTAACGTGTCATGCCCACACATGACTTACGCGGTTTTGACCTTCTTACACGTTACGTTTGTAACATTAACGTTATTAGATACAGATAAAAAAGCGTATAATGTCTTGGACGTTGCGTTGAAAAGTTTTCAAAGTAATTTATAAATGGTGTAAAGTCGTAAAAGTAATTTAGACATTAACGTGGCTATGCATAGATGAAAATAAGTTCAATAATGTGTCGCACGTTACAATGTAAAGTTGTAAAAACAATTTAATTAAAATGAGGTGTCATGTTATTTAGTAGAAAAGGTTGGGGGTTCAAAGTTGTCAAATTACCAAAAGTTAGAATTTAGAAAAGAGTATAATGCCTCGGACGTTGCGGTGTAAAGTTGTAAAAGTAATTTAGACGTTAACGTGGTTATGCATGAATAAAAAAGTATACAAATGTGTCGCCCGTTACGGTATAAAGTTGCAAAAGTAAGTTAAATAAAATGAGGTGTCAAGTTGTTAAGTAGGAAAGGTTGGCGGGTCAAAGTTTTCAATTACCAAAAGTTAGAAGTGAATGTGTAACTTACTTAAAGATGAGGGTTAATAGTATTTCATATCAGAAGTTTGAGATTGAGAAGTGAAAAAGTCAAGGCCAAGGGACTAAAAATGACATTTTGTGAAAGTTTAAGGGCTACCTTGTTTGTGGGAAACCCCATCGACCATCCCTTTTAAGATGCATATAAATTAGTCTATATTAATGCTTTCACATATGACAGTTTTTTTGGTTATTATTGTAGTGTACAGAAGAAGCTCATCGCCCTGTGGACTGTGAAACTGTGTCGAAGTGGATAATGAAAAACAGTGCAGAATCTGAAAACATGAATTGGTAAATGTTATATTTGTTGGATACTTGAAAGTCACATATCTTTTGAATGTTGTAATATTATATTGATGTTTGTGTGATGAATTTCAGGATTCTAGCTAATTCTAAGCCTTGTCCGAAGTGTAAACGTCCAATTGAGAAGAATCAAGGTTGTATGCACATGACTTGCAATCCCCCTTGCAAATATGAATTTTGCTGGTAAGAGTTAGTTTCTTATGTTAGCTAACGGGTTGAAATGGGTCAAAATTTTTCGGTTGACTCGACCCAAAACCTTTTTTTGTCAAAAGGTGTAAATTTGTATAGACACTTTGTGTCAAATATCATTTAGAAGGTAATACTAATTCAATAACGACTAGAATTATGACCCAGCAACGTCGCGTTTGTGACTTTGTTACACGCGTAACAATGATGACATTAACGTGTGGCGCACGTGACATTACGCGTTTCTTACTTTGTTACGCACGTTACATTCGTGACATTAACGTTATTAGACACAGATAAAAAAGTGTATGTCTCGGACGTTGCGGTTTAAAATCATAAAAGAAATATAGACAGTGGTGTAGAGCTGTAAAAGTAATTTAGACATAAACGTGGTTAGGCATACATAAAAAAGTGTAATAACGTGTTGCATGTTGCGGTGTAAAGTTGTGAAAGTAATTTAAACAAAAGGAGGTGTCAATTTATTAAGTAGAAGGTTGGAGGGTCAAAGTTGTTAATTATTAAAAGCTAAAGTGAATGTGTAACTTACTTAAAGATGAGGGTTAATCGATAATTGATATATATTCTTTAAAAAATTTGTACTTGTAGGTTGTGCCTTGGGCAATGGTCGGATCATGGAGAGAGAACCGGTGGCTTTTATGCTTGCAATCGTTACGAGTCTGCAAAGCAAGAGGGAGCTGTAATGAAATTGATCATATCTAGATGCAAATTAAAGGATTTTCATTTTTTTATTGAAGTCTCAACAGTTGATCTTAATTCTTAACATATTGTATTTCCATTTTCACTTGCAGTATGATGAATCCGAACGTCGAAGAGAGATGGCAAAGAATTCTCTAGAGCGATACACTCACTATTATGAACGCTGGGCTACAAACCAATCGGTAAGCTCATTGTACAAATTGGTCAATCAGTATTCTTCTTATTGTTTGACCACATGGGGATAGTTGTAATCTGTGTCATGGTTGACCTGTATAAATGATGTTTTGACTTCTCTTCATTGCATACATATACACACGCACGAATGTGTTCAGGCGTAAAAATTTGCTGTTAAAATGCATATACATACATATATTTATATATATATATATAGAGAGAGAGAGAGAGAAAGTTTAAAATACAAAAGGCTCTTAACGTGCAACGGTACACGACCGCCAAATAACGTGCGTAATTAGGGTTAACCCAACCAATGCGTAATTATGCAAATAAAGTTCGTAATTAGGGTTTAACCCAACCCATGCGTAATTACCTGCGTAATTATGCAAAGTTAATTACTATTGTGCCACCGCGTTCAATTGAAGGCCTAGATTAGATCAGATGTGCGGTTGAGATGCTCGCTTACGCATCGCACGATAAGGTGGTCTTGTACGTTAACCAGCCTCTATATATGTGTGTGTGTTCTGTGCTTACAGTTCTATATATTTTGCTACTTAAAATGAATGTTTTTTTTTTTTTTTTAATCTAAGGTGGATTTATGTGTATGATATATGACATTTTTTTTAACTTTCACAATAACAGTCGAGGCAAAAAGCGCTTGCGGACTTGAATCAGATGCAAACAGTTCATGTAAGTTGATATTTACCGATTGTTCTTAGTTTGCACTTTAAATGTCAGCACTCTGCACCTATGTATCTTGGAATAGAGAATACAAGTGTAAAGAACTAGAGTAGGATACAAATGTATGGTTAATTATACGGACAGATGCATTGCAGGGTTTTGTTCATAGAAGTATTAAAAACTGATGTTCATAGTGTTTGGTGGATTTCTTGCCTATGTATGTTTTAAAATTGATTTGTTTTCCACATATGGTTCTTCTTTCAGCTTGCAAAACTTAGTGAGAAGCAGTGCCAACCTGAGACACAATTGAAATTCATTATAGAAGCTTGGTTGCAGGTATTCTTACATATTAAATCTTTAGTTATTATTTTATGTTTTTTATAATATAATATTTTTTGGTTCCTTTATATAATTTTACTCATGTTTTTTATTTGTGTTTTTCTACTGCAGATAGTTGAATGCAGGCGAGTATTAAAGTGGACCTACGCATACGGGTATTACCTACCCGAACAAGAACATGCAAAGAGACAATTTTTTGAGTACTTACAAGGTACACATAGATTCCCATATTGTACACTTGTATAGAAAAAAAAGTCCAATAATGTTTTCATTAGGTAACCGTTTTCGGGTTAAATTGTTTATCGCAGGTGAAGCGGAGGCTGGTTTAGAAAGGCTTCATCAGTGTGCAGAGAAGGAATTAAATACGTACCTCAACGAAGATGGCTCTAAAGACGAGTTTAATAATTTCAGAACAAAGCTAGCTGGTTTAACTAGGTAATTGTTGCCCTAACCTTTTGTCATGATTAAATAATCTCGGTTCGACCCATGTACACTTTTTAAATTTGTTGTTTTTGGTTTTGTTTTATGTGTCAAATAATTATTTTTTGAGTAAAATACCATTTTCGTCCCCTACTTTCGTCCAAATGTTTGTTTTCCGCATCTAGATCCAAAAGGTTTGAAATCTTGCCATTTTCATCTAACTCATTAACTCCATCCATTTTATTTCGTTAAATTAGGGGCATTTCTGTCTTTTTAGACTTCTTTTATTAAAATTAGAAAACACTATAAGAAATAAAGATTTACCTGTGTTGACTTTCTCCCCACCCAAACCCTTTAATCATCACAAAAAATGTCTAAACAGACGAAAATACCCTAACTTAATGTGAAAAAATGGATGGAGTTCACGAGTTGGATGAAAATGGCAAGATTTCAAATCTTTTGGATCCAGATGCGGAAAAACAAACCTTTGGACGAAAATGGCATTTTACTCTTATTGATTGCTAAAAGAGGTACTGGTTAAATGGGTTGAATGCAACCCAACCCGATCTGATCTTTACAAAAACGACCCTGTTTTAGAAAATGGGCAAAGTAGTTGATGCAACAGTGTTATTGCTAGGCCTGTAAACGAACCGATCGTTCAATGAACTGTTCGTGAACTTGTTCGGCGTGAAGTTCGTTTATGTTCTTTTATTTAATAAACGAACGAACACGAACAAAAATTTTGTTAGTTTAATTAAATAAACGAACATGAACACGCCTTGTGTTCGTTCATTAATGTTCGAGAACGTTCGTTTATGTTCGTTCATTTATGTTCGTGAACGTTCCTTTATGTTCGTTTAAATTTTAGTAAATACATAAATAGTTATATTTATATGAATATTACGTTTTCTAACTACTTATATAAATGTAACTAATTAGTAATTGAGTTTTCTAGTAAAAAAATTACTTAGTATTTATATAAAACCTACTTAATTTTAGCATCTATGAACCCTAATATAGATGTGTTTTTAGATAAACTGTAGTATATTAGAGTTGTTTGTTTGTGTTCTCACTAATATTAAGTTGTGTTTTTTATATGTGTTCAATTACGTTCATTTGTGTTCGTTTATGTTTGTTCAATCATGTTAATTATGTTTGTTTGTGCTCGTTTATGTTCGTGAACTGTTCGTTTAGGCTTTAAATGAACGAATATAAACACACGAACATGCCCAATTTCTTAATGAACAAACACGAACAAAAAGTTGTGTTCGATTATATGTTTGTGTTCGGTTAAAGTTAAATGAACGAACATGAACATGCCTATGTTCGTGTTCGTTCGGTTCGTTTACGCCGTTATTGTGTATAACTGGACATTAAGTATCTTACATTTTACTGCTATTAACCCAATTGCTATGTGGCTGAAACATGTTTTGTTTTACAATTATAACAGTGTCACAAAAAACTACTTTGAAAACTTAGTCAGAGCACTAGAAAACGGTCTAGCAGACGTGGATGCACATGGCGCATCAAGCAAAACAAGTAGCTCAAAGAACGCAGCAGGAACAAGCAAGACAAAAGGAACAAAGGGAAAAGGGTCAAACAGGGGTGGGGCCACAAGCCGAACCGACGATTCAACTGGGTGGTCATGTGAACAATGCACGTATATGAATCCTAAGAATGTCACTTCTTGCCAGATGTGCCACAACAATCGGTGATAACTGATAACGGCTCAATAATCATCTGCGGCTGGTTGAAGTTGACTACATCTTGAAGCAGATATCAAGGGTCTGGTTTGTTTGAAGGTGCTGGGTGTATATAGATGTTGCGGTTAGGTGCATGGTTCATGGTGGTTTGTTTTGGTGACTGTTTCGTGGTTAAAGATGTAGATTGACCATTGTTCTTTTGAATTGAAGTGATTGTGGATTATTTATGCAACTTAAAGTGGTGTTTGTTGTTAGTTTATAGAAAAAAAACTTGTTTATAATGCTCATATGCTATTGCAGGTTTGAGCCCATCTTAGCCAAACCATAGGTCTACATTAATAGAACCCAATGTCATATATCAACTTCAATGGGTCTAAAATCTTGCACAGGTTTGAGCCCGTTACATAGGAAATTGTTTCGCCGTTGATGTGATTATATAACATAGAATAAATAATTTACATATTATGTCTCTAAAACGCTTATTATGTTAACAAAATCGTCAATGGTGTCTGTATAGTATGTCAATGGTGTTTGTTTAGTGGCGACCATATATATGATTATGCGAGACCAATAGGTTTGCCAATTACCGTCGAATATAGAAAGTTGGCTCTCGAGCGGCTCACGATGATGCAAAGTGATCATCGAATGCCACATTATGCTCTGTCACGATCACAATGCCTTTGTTTAAGGGTGCCTTGTAGAGTTCTCCATCTATTCCACTGGTTATGGGAGTACTAACCAAAGAGACTAGTGCAAGCAATTTTCCATCAGTTTATCTATGGGTGAAGAACTGATCGAAAATGCAAGCCCTAGAGTGGTCCGACTTGCGTAAATAAAAATTCCTATACATGTCTAAGATACTATTTGTGGTGTTTGTACGTGGTCTTTTGGTGTTGTTTGCTGGTGATGCTAGTTTCTTGCTAGTTGTTGGCTTGTTTTTTTATATAATACCCCGTCGTTAAAAAAAGACAAAGACTTAGGGGCTGTTTGACAACATCTGAATCTATAAGTGCTGAATGAATACGAGGTTTGAACGGTTAAGAGACTCTCAACCAATAAGTGCTGAACCAGTAAAGTGCTGTTTGGTTTCACCTCTGAATGATTGTGTAAAATGATATTTTTACCCATCTGAACTACTTTGTGCTGAATGATATATAGCTGTTTGTTTAGTGCTTTGTACTGAATGATGAATAACTTAAAAAAAAAATACAAAACATAATAGAAAATCCAAGTTACACATAAGTTCTTAAAAGTTCATGGAAACATACTATAATCCAAATAGAAATTCATACTATTCGTACAATTTTAATTTGAACCATTTGATCATAGTTGACTAGCAATCTGATTACGTAAGGTATTCATTACTCAATGCCTTGTGAACCCCACTCTATATCTTGAACGAACTGCCCATCACTCTCTCCACCTTGTATTTCGGAAAATAAAGTGTTCTCGTCGTAGTCCATAAATAATTGATCATGAATATTGCATTTCCTTATAAAATTATGGACGGCGAAACAAGCAATCACTATGTCTCTTTGTATTGGAAAAGAAAAGGGAGCCATTTGCTTTAGGATTGGGAATCTTGCCTTCAAAACACCATATGAGCGTGCAATAACATTTCTCAGTTGTGCGTGTGCATGACTAAATTTTTCTTCCTTAGTTAACGCACGTTGTCGTCGAAAATCGGCTAACCAATACCTCGTATTACGGTAGGGAGTCATAAATCCACGTGTGTTGGTGTATGCGGTGTCGCAAAGGTAATATTTATCTGTAAACGTTAGTATCATAACTATTACATAAAAAACACATAATGTATTGAATAATCAGTGTTAAAAATGGAAAAAAAACCTGATTGGGGGAGTGGGGGGGGGGGGGGGGGGGGAAGGAAAGCCGAAAGTATGGTTAAATGCTGCTTCTTTTAAAACTCGTTAATCATGTGCAATGCCCTCCCATTCGGCCCATACGAACGTGAATGTCATATTGAAATAACAAATTGTTATATAATTATTCCACTATTATTATTACTAAAACTTAATAATTATGTTTTTAGACATCAAGAATTCCATTCCATGCATGACTTACAGTATTAACATCATCATGGTATTAACATGTGTAATATAAAACTAATTTTAAATAAAACATTAAAAGAGCGTATAATCATTTGTAATTTGTTGCTTTAAATGTGATACGCAATACAGTTACTAATATATTAAATGTCCTTTATACTTTCTCACATCACATATTTTCAGCAACAAGTAATTATGCAATTCTCATTATTCTTTATAAAAATAAGCCTTGAATCAAATAGAGATGAGATTGGTTATGGCACCACACTAAACCGATATTGTACCGTAAATTACCAAAATTGAAATTGGGCTAACCTCTAAACCGAATACCGCACCAATGATGACTGGTCGATCAGAGTACCGTTGAATATACTGAATACCAGAAAATATCAATATCATAATCGTTGAAACAAATACCGTTATTACTCTTGTGGTGTTCGGACGGAACCAATATGACATGATACCAATATTCAGTAAAAAAACCTCATCCCTAGTACTAACCGTCCCTTTATACTTTTATCCATTAATTATTATTTTTATTTTTTAAAAACTATCCATTAATTATTATTATTATTTTTTAAAAACTAATTATTATTCAAACTGAATAATTATTTTTACCAACCACAAGAATCCCGTGTCACGCACGTGACCAAGACAACGGAAGGAATTCCCCCGTTTACCACCAGCAAGAACCACGAGGTCATCCACCAACCAACCGCAAAACTTATGGTCCATATTACCCTCACGTTTCCTCTTAATCTACACCGAAACCATCCCTCACCGCGTTGACTCCTTCTCAAATTTGAAACAGTCAAAAGGACTTAATCGTCATTAAAATAATACTATTCACACAGCTGCCACTCGTAAACGCAAGTCTGCATACGGAAGCTTCTGTTCTTCGATTTCTTTTGACCTTTGAATATAAACCCTAAATTGTCAATGTTCAATTACGACTATTATTTATTGTTTATTTTCATTCATTCGTTGAATTCGTCGTGATTTCGCATTGAAGGATCGTGATACTGTTTGATGATTGTTTTTTCGGTATGTTTCTGCTCGTTAATCGCGTCAATTTTGATGATTATGCTTGTTTTTTTGAGATTTTGTGTTCATTTGTTGAGTTCGTAGTGAATTTTCATCGAAGGATCGTGATTCAGTTCGCTGATTGTTGTTTCGGTATGTTTCTGTTCGTTAATCGCATCAATTTTGATTATGCGTGTTTGTTTTGAGGTTCTGTTATGATTGATTGATCGGTTTATGTATGTTGAATTTATCTGTTAGTGAAACTGACTGAATAAAAATGTTGTTTTTGTATTTTTTGTTTGTTAGTGGCATCTATTTTGATAACTATGCAGTGGCGGATCTAGAAAATCCGCCAAGCCGTAACGTTTTATAAAAAAACGGTAGAAAATCCGCCAAGCCGTAACATTTTATAAAAAAGCGGTAACGAAATCGAAAAAACGTTATATTTTTCCAAAATTTACACTAATTTTACACTACCGCCGGAGCGCCAAGCCGTAGCGGGGGTTACCCCTTGTTATATGCTGGATCCGCCCCTATAACTATGCGTGTTTTTTTGAGATTTTGTTTAGTTAGGGTTTGATTAATCGGTTTACGGATGTTGAGTTAATGTGTTAGTGAAATTGACTGAGTGAGAAGTTGATTTAGGAAGAGCTTAAACCCTAATTTTGATAATTCCGTTTGTTTCGTTCGAGATTTTGTTTAGTTATGGTTTGATGATTGATTGACCGTGTGATTTTGTATCGAAGGATTGTGATTTAGTTGGCTGATTGTTGTTTTGGTATGTTTCTGTTCGTTATTCGCATCATTTTTGATGATTATGCGTGTTTCTTTTTTTGAGATTTTGTTTAGTTAGGGCCTGATGATTAATTAATTGGTTTACGGATGTTGAGTTTATGGGTTAGTGAAATTGACTGAGTGAGAAGTTGATTTAGGAAGAGCTTAAACCCTAATTTTGATAATTCTGTTTGTTTTGTTCGAGATTTTGTTTAGTTATGGTTTGATGATTGATTGACCGTGTGATTTTGTATCGAAGGATTGTGATTCAGTTGGCTGATTGTTGTTTTGGTATGTTTCTGTTCGTTATTCGCATTTTTTGATGATTATGCTTGTTCTTTTTTTGAGATTTGTTTATTTAGGGCCTGATGATTGATTAATCGGTTTACGGATGTTGAGTTAATGTGTTAGTGAAATTGACTGAGTGAGAAGTTGATTTAGGAAGAGCTTAAACCCTAATTTTGATAATTTTGTTTGTTTCGTTCGAGATTTTGTTTAGTTATGGTTTGATGATTGATTAACCGTGTGATTTTGTATCAAAGGATTGTGATTCAGTTGGCTGATTGTTGTTTTGGTATGTTTCTGTTCGTTATTCGCATCATTTTTGATGATTATGCGTGTTTTTTTTGAGATTTTGTTTAGTTATGGCCTGATGATTGATTAATCGGTTTACGGATGTTGAGTTTATGTGTTGGTGAAATTGACTGAGTGAGAAGTTGATTTAGGAAGAGCTTAAACCCTAATTTTGATAATTCTGCTTGTTTCGTTCGAGATTTTGTTTAGTTATGGTTTGATGATTGATTGATCGGTTTATGTATGTTGAGTTTATGTGTTAGTGAAATTGACTGAGTGAGAAGTTGATTTAGGAAGAGCTTAAGCCCTAATTTTGATAATTCTGTTTGTTTCGTTTGAGATTTTGTTTAGTTATGGTTTGATGACTGATTATTCAGTTTATGTATGTTGAATTTATCTTTTAGTGAAGTTGACTGACTGAAAAGTTGATTTCGGAAGAGCTTAAACCCTGATGTTTTCTGTTTGTTTCGTTCGAGATTTTCGTTAGCTGTGGCTTGATGATTGATTGAACGGTTTATGCATGTTGAATTTATCTTTTAGTGAAATTGACCGACTGAAAAGTTGATTTCAGAAGAGCTTAAATCCCAATTTTGATGATTCTGTTTGTTTCGTTCGAGATTTTGTTTAGTTATGGGTTGATGATTGATTGATTGGTTTATGTATGTTGAATTTATCTGCTAGTGAAATTGAGTAAGAAAAGTTGAATTCGGAAGAGCTTAAAGTCTGCTTATGATAATTCTATTTGTTTCATTCAAGATTTTGTTGAATTTATCTATTAGAGAAATTGACTGATCAAAAAGCTGATTTTGGAAGAGCTTAAACCCCAATTTACAGTCTACCAAGTACCAGGACTAGGGTTTGTTAGGGGTATCGGATCAGAGTAGGCTCGAGCGGAAGCAGAACAAACACACACACACACTAGCAGAAAATAAAGAACACAAGAATTTACGTGGTTCGGTCAAGGTGACCTACGTCCACGGGTTGCAACTAGGGTTTTACTTTTATTAGATGCTCACAACTGTTTTCAGAATGATACAGATTACAATTACATCATAGGTATTTATAGAACAAGATTAGGGTTTCCTACTTGGTTAACAAGTTAACTAAGTGGGCCTAATAACTAGGGCCGGCTAACCCTAATTAGGGCCGGCTACCCTAAAGCCTACGAACCCAACAATCTCCCACTCGGAGGCTTTGCATAGTCCACAAAGTGCATCCAAGAAACCCATCACCAGTAACTTCAGTAATCTTTACGTTCAAGTCTTCCCAGCCTCCAGTTCCAAGAACAAGCTAAGACTTCAGTCACATCCAAGCCACCTAGTTGCAACCACACCTCTCATCAAGTAACTGAGAGACCAGTTGAAGCTCCCACAAGCTCCAACCCAACAGTCTTATCAGACCCATCCTCTGTCTCAACCGGCTTGCACGATCCGCCAGCTCCAGAGATACACCGAGAATTAATACCACTCTCCACATTTTGCAAACTATTTCCAGGAGAGCTTTTTTCTTCAGTCGGAACCTTCGTCTTCAAAACCCAACGGTTCTTTGTGATTGTACCCGGAACACGACCCGTGCTCCCACTATCACCAAATCCCCTGACTGGCTTAAACTTAGACCCCCGACCACATTCAACTGACATCCCCAAAGCACCAGGATTCAAGTTCGCAAATTGAACCCTCTTCCGCTTACTAGATTCAGTGAACCAGACTTTATGTTGTACAGGGACGGCTACTCCCTCAACAGGTATCTCAACTAGATACAACGATCCTCGTCTCCTCCCACAGGCAACAACAAGATTTCCATCAATCACCTTCCACTTCCCACCACCAAACTTAACATCTAGTCCCTGTTTATCCAGTTGACTAACAGAAATAAGTTTCTTCGTTAAACCTGGAATTACCCTGACGTTCTTTAAGTTCCATGTAGTGCCCAGTGGAGTCTTCAGATTGACATCTCCCATACCCGTAACATTAAGAACATGACCGTTAGCTAATCGTACCTTTCCAAAGTCTCCTTTTTTCAGATTCACCATCGTCTCCCCGCTGTGCATGGCGTGAAACGAAGAACCAGAATCCATAGCCCAAGAATCTATAGACTCTTCACAGCAAACCAGTACGTCACCGTCAGATTCATTTGACACAACACTGTTTACATGCTGGCTACCACCCTCTTTCTTAGGATCAGGACACTCGTTTTTGACATGCCCCTTTTCACCACAGTTCCAGCACCTCACATTCTTCCCAGCTTTAGACAAGCTTTTCCCACGACTCCCACTGCTTCTGTTTTTACCTCTTCCCCTGCTAACACTGAGCATACCACCAGAAGTAGATCCTCCATTAGTGTTCCTCCGGCGAACATCTTCACCCAAAACACTATCCCGGACCCGATCAAACTTCAGATTTCCAGTTCCAGCAGTTTCAGTGACCGTTGTCACAAATCCTGACCAGCTATCAGGTAAGGAAGATAACAAAACCACAGCCTGAGTGTCATCATCCAACTTCATGCCCACAGTTGCTAACCTGGACAAAATTGAATTTACTTCGTTAATGTGATCAGCAACTGAACTGCCCTCGTTCATCCTCATATTAAACAGTTCCCTCATCAAGAACACCCTATTACCGGCAGACGGCTTCTCATACATATTTGACAGAGCTTCCAACATATCACGAGCAGTTGTTTCTTTCATGATATTAAATGCAACGCTCCTCGTCAAAGCCAATGTAATTTTACCTCTTGCCTTTTTGTCCTTTGAGTTCCAAATTGCTTCGGCAGCTTTATCCATTCCAGCAGGTTTTTCTTCCAGTACCACATCCAAATCGCATTCACCAAGCAACGCCTCTATTTGCATTCTCCACCAAGCAAAATCAGTACCGTTGAACTTCTCGATTCGGAACTTCCCGTCTTCAGCCATAGCAAACGAGAAAAACCAGAAAAAACCACAAGGAACCAAGCACCCGAAACCTGAGCAACTTTCAATAAACCAGAAAACCCGAAGTACCCGAACCAGCGACTTCTCTTGCAAACCCGAGCGTAAAATCAGCGAATAACCAGGGTTCAAGAACCGAAACCCTAATCGCCAAACACCCCAAAATCACCAGATCTGCAACAGCAAACCCTACGACGCAAACCCTAGACCTTACGAGCCGTAACCAGAGAATAGGTATGGGCCGTAAACAAGTCAGCGGCGACGGCAGCAACAGCAGATCAAGATCTCTCGTCCAGCTCTCTCTTTCTCCTGCGATAACCGTGTGAACCGTGTATTTTACTGAACCTTTGGCTCTGATACCACTTGTTAGGGGTATCGGATCAGAGTAGGCTCGAGCGGAAGCAGAACAAACACACACACACACTAGCAGAAAATAAAGAACACAAGAATTTACGTGGTTCGGTCAAGGTGACCTACGTCCACGGGTTGCAACTAGGGTTTTACTTTTATTAGATGCTCACAACTGTTTTCAGAATGATACAGATTACAATTACATCATAGGTATTTATAGAACAAGATTAGGGTTTCCTACTTGGTTAACAAGTTAACTAAGTGGGCCTAATAACTAGGGCCGGCTAACCCTAATTAGGGCCGGCTACCCTAAAGCCTACGAACCCAACAGGGTTTATGTATGATGAATTTATTCTTGTATTTACTTTTGTTAATGCTTCTATATATAACCTGATCATGGTCAAGTGCTGGTGCTTACAGGTGTTTCTTCAAAAAGGATTCAAATATCATAGTATTTGTGTAGAATGCGTGCACCATCATTGTTTACACAATGCTTGCCTGGCTTGGTGCCCCATGATCGGGTAGGTAATAGTATGTCCCTTGCATCGGATAAGGAGACGCATCTGCCTTCACCAGCTGTTGAGATTATACCCTCTAAGGTACTTTCTTTACTTTCAGGTTTAAAGTATGTGCTTAACATAACTTCCTGTTATTCTAAATATTCAATTACATATCATTCCCCTCTGTGCAGATGGGACATCCCTATAGATATGCTGGGGAGAACATGGATTGGCAAGGAGTTAACCTCCTCAAGGTACATTAGTTCTCCTCGTATGTTATCTATTAGTTTCTCATTAGTTAGGTTCTTGATACTGGTGGACCAGATGATTGAATGATTACATTGGGATGAAAGAAGAAATCTCATGGGTTATTGTTACATATGTTTTTGTGTGTCCAGTACTTGGACAATGTGTTTTCTGTCTCTGCTATTTCTTCATAAGTCTTTTCTATAAGTCATACATAATGTTGCATGAATGTGATTAAATTTATGTTGAGATAGTAATCAAGTTGAGTTTGTTTTGACCCTTTGTATATCGAATGCATATGGATCAGATTTGTGGTTGGTTACTGATCTGCTTAATACATTAATTTTTTTGACCTTTTTGTATATCGAATGCATACAGATCAAATTTGTGGTTGGTTACTGATCTGCTTAATACATTAATTTTAGAGTAAAATGCCATTTTCGTCCCTGAGGTTTGGTCAGTTTTGTGACTTTCGTCCAAAGGTTTGTTTTTCCGCATCTGGATCCAAAAGGTTTGAAGTGTTGCAAAACTGGAGAAAAATGGATCCAGATGCGAAAAAACAAACCTTTGGACGAAAGTCGCAAAACTGGCCAAACCTCAGGGACGAAAATGGCATTTTACTCAATTTTAAGTATACGCGTGTATGGTAGTGATTAATGATTCCCCTGAATTTCTATGCAGGGAAGGGTTAGTGTCTCAGATATAATAGATTCAGAGTTGATTCCATCAAAACCTGAAGGTAAGCACTAAGCAATCTTGCACCATCTTTTAACCTTTCAACTGCACCTAATTCTGCAGCAACGTGGAGATTGATTGTTTACTTTGGAAAGTGAATGGTCATGTTTTCTACTATATTTTAGTTTCTAGAATCTAACTTGATGTTTTTGCAGCATCTTTGAAATCCTGGGACAGCTCGTTGGATCTTGTTAATGTTCTTAAGCATGAGATTAAGGACGGACAGTTAAGCTTTAGAGGCAAAAGGGTGCTTGAGGTATATTCTGGTTTTTTGCTAAAAACAATATCAGAGGCTTAGCTTTCATCTCTCTCTCTATTTTTTTTTTGTAACCCTTAACATGAATAACATGGATTTAGACGGTTTTGATTCTGTAACATTACATTATTTACTTTTTTCCCTATAAACCATGGTGTATTTTATAAGCTATTCCTTTTGGTACACTATTATGCATTGATCATTCTTCCCTTTTCTGTTTTTCCAGCTTAGTTGCGGCTATGGAGTCCCAGGGATCTTTGCTTGTCTGAAGGTACATCAGTTGTGCTCTTATTCTTGTCAATTTTTCCGGGTGGCAAGTTCGACCCATTGGGTAGATTTGGGTTGTGTTATACCTGTAACGAGTCGAATCTAAAAAGTTAGCTATAGGGGGAAATGTCAAATGGGCCAAATGCGTTGAAGATTGGTTGAAGTCCATATTTAGTGCATAGAACCTCCTGACTGGCTTATTTGAAGATTCAGATTAATACTGCAATTACTTTTGTAATCATGGTTAACCCATAAAAAAATGGACAAAAATGTGTTGGCAAGTCAACTTAACCAGGCACTGTGTTTCAACCCGAACCCGTTACCACACCCTGCCATTCTACCAAATCTTAATTCTTCACTTTCTTGTGTCTTCATTGGGTGTCTGTGTGATTAGCACTTGAAATCTTTACATTAAAGTTTAATCAACTTTGTAACACATTGCAGGGAGCTTCAACGGTACACTTTCAAGATTTGAGTGCAGAAACTATACGATGCACAACAATCCCAAATGTTATGGCGAATCTTGAGCAGGCTCGGGAAAGACAGAGCATGCAGCCCGAAACTCCCGTTACTCCATCAAGGCAAATTCTTTCTCCTATGGTTCACTTTTACGCTGGAGAATGGGAAGAACTTTCTGGAGTCTTGTCTACTGTGAAGAAAAATGTTCTAGAAGTTTCACCAACAATGAACCTTAGCTTCTCAGAGGATGATTTTATGGATACGTATAGTAGTCATGATGGTAGTATCAATGGTAGGGAAAGTTCCGCCAGGCAATCAAGGAGGATTTCTGCAAGTAGAGTGTGGGAGAGTGCTAATGATGCAGATATTGGTGGAGGATATGATGTCATATTGATGACTGTTATTCCACATTCAACAACTTCTTTGAGAAAACTGTATGCACTAATTAAAAAGGTTAGTTTTGTTACTTTCTCTCACTTTAAGAATCATATTGTTTCGTTACTTATCTCATTTTTAAATAAAAGAGTAAATTACAAGTTTTGTCCTTTATGTTTACATCAAATTTCAGGCGCTGTCCTTTAGCGCAAAAGTTGATAGGCGGTGTCCTTTACCTTTTAAAATCCTGCACGTTTTGTCCTTTAAGCCAAACCCAGTTAGATTTTTTGGTTAAATCTAGTCATGTGCAAGGCACATGAGGGTATTCTTGTCATTTCACCTCCTCATGGACTATTTTTAAAAGATCGCCAAGGTGAACATGACTAGATCTATGAAGATCTATGTTAACTAACTGACGGTGAGGTCGCTGGAGAAGACGGTGAGGTCGAGAGAGAGGGCATGTGTTAGAGAGAGAGAGAGAGGGCATGTGTCATAGATCTAGGTTCTGTGAAGTTATTTTTTTTTTTTCATTTTAACTTGGCGATCTTTGACCTGTTTCCTCTTAGTTAACATAGATCTTCATAGATCTAGTCATGTTCACCTTGGCGATCTTTGAAGCCTAGTATTGCTTATTTAATACATAACTTGGCGATCTTTGACCTGTTTCCTCTTAAGGTTTTTTTTTTTTTTTTTTTTTTTTTTTCATTTTAACTATTTAACCCATTAAATTAAAGATTAAACATAACCAAGTGAACACATTCATAAGTAAATAGTAGAAATTGCCACCTTTAGTTAATCATTCAGTTAGTAGATGCCACTTTGTCTTCTAGAGTTGCTACTTGGTAGTCGAGTAGTGGTTTATACTAGAACTCCTAGATCCCAATAAGATGGAAAGAGTTATTGTTGTAAAATAGGTTTACAAGAACAAGAGTCCTTAATGCTATAGATCATAATATATTTACATTAAGACACCATAATATATACAATTGAGTAAAGTACATGGATGGTCCTCTGGTTTATAAAATTTTTGGATTTGGTCCCTACCTTCCCAAAAGTATATGGATGGTCCCTGTGGTTTGTATTTTGTAATGCATTTTGTCCCTAGCCAACAAACCTAAAGGTTTTAGCAGGTCCAAGTTAGGGACTTAATGCGTTACAAAGTGCAAACCACAGGACCATCTATGTACTTTTCAAAAAAACTGGGAACTAAATGCGTTACAAAGTGCAAACCACAAGGACCATTCGTGTACTTTTGGAAAGCTAGGGACCAAATCCAAAATTTTGATAAGCCAGAGGGACCGTTTATGTACTTTACTCTTTACAATATGATACCCTTAAGTTCGTACCTATTACAATATGACTATTATACTCAAATATATCCTAATTTTGATTGCAAAAAATTCATTCTCACTTGTAATTTCATGGGTCGTCTTTCATGCAGTGCTTGAAGCCTCCTTATGGAGTATTATTTGTTGCCACAAAAAGACATTATGTTGGCTTCAACAACACAGCTCGGCAGTTGAGGAGTCTTGTAGATGAAGACGGTATTTTTGGAGCTCATCTAATTAAAGTAGTGACTGACACAGAAATATGGAAGTTCTTTCTCAAATGAACATATTATCAAACATCCACAGGATACAATCAGTAAGATTACCGTCAGATTATTAATCTTTCATTTTTTTTAGCCATTATCTCCTTCATTAAGTTTACATATCTAGTGTACTTAGCTTATATGTTTAGCTTATAATTCATTTAAATAAGCAATACTAGGCTTCAAATTATGTTGCCTTGTGTAGTTGTGTTCCCCTTTCAATACCTCTTCATTTTTTTATTATGTACACTGTAATACTTTGAAATTCTATTAGTTCTTTTATTAATAGAATACTTGTATTTTCTTCTTATTTAAAATGTCTAGTATTCAAATTTAATATGTATAAACATTGATCATTTCACATATATGGTGCTTTCTAAAAGTGTTTATGGTTTGGTATTATTGATGATCAGAAACAATACATGAGGGCCCTTTATATAGGGAAGAAACATAACCCTAACCTAGCACCTAATTAGGAAAAGATAAAGATTCCTAATTTACAATCGTTATCTATTACAAAAATACAAAGTATCTAAATAAGATATGGTGCTAATATTCCCTCGCAGTTTGAGCGGGCGGAGTACAAACGCTTAAACTGGACCGAAAAGACTGAAATAATTCCCTAGGAAGGCCCTTTGTGAAGATATCAGCATACTGAAGTGCAGCAGGAACATGAAGAACCCGTATATGACCAACACGAACCTTCTCTCGAACAAAATGAATATCAATTTCGATATGCTTGGTTCGTTGGTGTTGTACTGGATTATCGGATAAGTAGACCGCTGAAACATTATCACAATAAACAACCGTAGCTTTCTGTAAGGGAACATGTAACTCACACAACAAATTGCGTAACCAAGTGGATTCGGCAACGACATTAGCAACCCCACGATATTCAGCCTCAACACTAGAACGAGAAATCGTCGCCTGTCTTTTAGAAGACCAAGAAATTAAATTATCACCCAAAAAAGTGCAATAGCCACTTGTAGAACGTCGAGAATCCGGGCAACCACCCCAATCAGCATCCGAATAGGCAATTAATTCGTGCGACGAGCTTTTAACAATCCGAAGACCATACTCCAAAGTTCCCTGGAGATAACGAACAATACGCTTCATGAAAGCAAAGTGAGCCTCCCTAGGCTCATGCATAAATAAGCACACTTGCTGCACCGCATACGAAATATCAGGACGAGTGAACGTGAGGTATTGTAATGCACCTGCTAGGCTTCCATATAAAGTAGGATCATCAAACAGTGGACCCTCTGTAGCACTAAGTTTGGTGGATAAATCCACCGGTGTAGTACAAGGCTTGCATGCAGTCATAGATGCCCGTGCCAGAATATCCTTCGCATATTGCGATTGAGATAAAAACAAACCATGTTGGTGCCGTGTAACTTTGACTCCAAGAAAATAATGCAAAGCACCCAAATCCGACATAGCAAATTCCCGTGACAGAACCTGAATAATATTATTGAAACATGGGTGGTAATGGGTCGTCTAAAAAAGAATAGATGTTCGAGGGGGCGGGTATGGTATAGGGAAAGGTTTGTTCATCAAAAGTGACATGTCGGGAAATATGGACCTTGCCCGTGGTAGGATCTAGACACCGGTAGCCACGAAAGTCGGGCGGGTAACCCAAGAAAATACATCGAATAGCACGGGGATGTAATTTATGTGGCTGGGTGGCGGAAGTATTGGGGTAACACGCACAACCGAACACCCTAAGGTGGTCATAGGTTGGGTGTCGGAGGTAAAGAGTGAATGTAGGGGTGAAGAAATTAAGTCGTTTGGTAGGCAGGATATTGTGGAGGTAAGTGGCAGTGTGAAGAGCTTCAACCCAGAACGTGGGTGGTAAGTGGACATGGATTAGGAGGGAACAGATGATATCGTTTAGTCGTCGAATCATCCGTTCTGCCCGGCCGTTTTGGGAAGAGGTTTGTGGACAAGAGAACCTGAATAGGAGTCCATGTTGTTGGGCAAATTGTTTAAACATGTTATTATCAAATTCACCGCCCAAATCGCATTGGAATGTTTTGATGTGACGATTGAATTGGGTAAGGATGAGACGATGAAATTTAACAAAAGTAGGGAAGGTCTCAGATTTATATTTTAATGGGTAAACCCACACAAAATGTGAAAAGTTATCAATGAGGACCATGTAATATTTATACCCGGTTTTGCTAACAACCGGTGAGGTCCACAAGTCACAATGAATAATATCAAAGGGTGAAAAAGTAAAAGAACTAGACGTATAAAAAGGCAAACGTTTACTATTAGATAAATGGCATGAATTACAAAAACTAGAAGACGTGTCTTTATTGCATAAAAAATTAAATTTGCGACTAAGAATGTCTAAGACTTGAGTGCCAGGATGCCCAAGGCGATCATGCTAGGGTAGAGAGGTGGTGGTGATGAAACAGGCTTGTGGCGGAAGTTGTGGCGGTGTGATTGGATAAACGTCCCCCGTGCTATTGTGGCGGGAAAGGCTGCATCCAGTTTTGAGATCCTTCACAGAGAAACCAAAAGGGTCAAATTCAATAGAGACATTATTATCACGGGTGAAACGTCTAACGGAAATTAGGGTTTTAATGACGGATGGGCTATAAAGGATATTTGGTAGGATGTAGGTACGGTTATGGATTTTGTAAAAGCCAGTGCCAGACCCATGTATTGGAAGGCATTGCCCATTGCCAACAAGAATTTTAGTGTTTACTGGAAACGAGTTGGGAATAGAGATCATACCTGAGTTTGACGTGCTTGTCGTGGGTCACGCAAATTTAATCCCAATAACAACTATAGATAGCGGTAATAGGGTATCGAACTCAGGGAGTATGTGGAAAGTGTGTTGATTTTATAGCTTTGCGATTAAACTACAATTAACCTAATTTGCAGAAATTAAAATTCAAGAGTTGATTGTTTTGATTTTAAGAACTAATATTAACTAATTAAATTGCAAATCAAAGAGTGTTTTTGTAATCAGATTAGGAACAAGCGACCATCCTAGATTTCAGGTTTTAATCCACACTAATGTTTATGCTTAACTAGAAAGAACCACATAGACATGGCTCGTGTTTGATTATCTGTTTGTGATGAAAGAGAACTAAGTACTCGGATTATAAAATGCGAGGTTGTTACTCGATGATCAATTGACAATTATCCAACCCTAATCCCTCCCATGATATCTCGATTGCCAGCGGCACCAAGAACGTATGGTTTAGATTATCATCAAACAATAATCAACAATTTACAAACAAATATCCAAACACCATAATAACTCAAACAACATTCAAAGTTATTATTCTAGAAATTCAAGCACAAACATAGTGTTTCAAAAGCAAACCTTACATCTAGGATGATCACCAAAAGTTTAGCCACGCATGACTTGGTACATCATCTTCACACAACAATTAATGTTCATACGAATCGAATACACAAACCGAATGTTAGGAATTGTTTAGAACCAAGCAAGATAGCCCAAAATCGCCCCTAGTGTCCCCAATAACCGTCCAATGATGAGAATCATGAAAAGGCACCCATAAAACTGTTTTTAATGAGCGGTTACACATCTTCGCGTCGCCTCCACCATAAATTACGGTCATACCGTAATTTACGGTGCACATAAAAGTGATACGGTACAAGTAGACTGATTTACGGTGGAGACTTGTGCAGGATTCATGTCCACCGTAAATTACGGTAAGACCGTAATTTACGGTGATGACCTGAGTTTTGTTCTTTGTTTCATTTTCCATTCCACGCGCGACCCGTTCAACTCCAAACCGTCGAAAGCTGCGTTTAATCCACTTTAAGCTCCCGAACCGCACCTGAAACATAAGCAACCGTAGTTATCTAATTCAAGATAATTACGCGATTAAGTGAAGGATTAATTTGTCTTTTAACATGATTAAGGGTTGTCCCATGGACCACCCGTCACATCCCCACACTTAACTGTTGCTTGTCCCAAGCAACTCATCAAATCATTTTCAATACAAGTGATCAATTTAAACCAAGCATAAACAAGCAATCCTTTTACTAACCCCTTTTTAACACCCAACCAATGCCCTCTTCTCTAAATCTCTCCTCTCGGCTACAAGTGAAAACTAGCAAAGATAAGCTAGACACACAATAGGCAAACGGGTGGTTGCACAACTATAGGCTTGTACCTAAATCGATCCTTCTCCTAAATGTGTCAAACATAAATGCAAATCAAAGGGACTTTCAAGGTTGTAACGTGGCTAGGTGTATAGGTAGGAAATGGAATATATATGAAGTAGCGAAAACTTGACCCGGTCTTTTTATTACACAATAAAACAAACTAACAACTACCAAAGAAAACTACTATATATAAGATAACTAAACATCATTTCTTTTTCCATTTTTTTCTTCTTTTTTTTTTTTTTTTCATTTTTCATTTTTTTCATTGCTTTTTTTTTCTTTTCTTTTTTCTATTTTTTTTTAAACATAATACTTCAACATAACATCAAATAACATTACATACTACTAAACAATCACTAATCACTATAAAACCGGGTCAAGTTGGGTAAATTTTTAGGTAAGTAGCTAGGGGTAACAAATGATAGGCTTTTAGGCACAAAATTGGGCAACTAAATGTCCAAACCCCCGCCCCTCTCACTACCATGCTCATATATATAACTTATGAGGTCCAACCCCCCAAATCCCACACTCGCTCACACCAACGACGAAGCTACCTAAATGCCCTTATCCTTTTCGCATTCATATCCGACTAAGGATTCTAATCGCATTCAAGCACAAGTTCTAATGCACCCCCACCCGTAGCCACTCTCATCAAAGATAAGCATTATTTATATACACATGTGGCTACAACTCTCACCAAGAATGAAAAAGGTATCAAGGTTTGCCGGTGCACCAAATTGGGGTTAATCTAAGGTGTTCAAATTTTCACATCGTTTCGCTTGGCTCAAAATTTTTCAAAATCTTCAAAAAATTCCCCCCATCCCCACACTTGGGATACATTGTCCCCAATGTATGGTTCTAGGAGGCTTTGATCACAAAACTCATTCAACATCAATAAAAACTTCTTTACTCAAACCACAAATTTCTTTTTGGATTTTTTCATTTTATAATTTTTTTTTTCTTTTTAAAACATGACACCACCATCAAGCACCAACCCAAACACAACATATCAAAACACCACCCAACCGCCCAACCTTAAACAAACAAACTAACAAATATGCATAAAAATATACAAAGGGGGAACACAACCTGACTAATAATAGCGCGGTCCCGGAGGTCCAAACATGGAAGACATCATGTCGTTCCATTCACCGAACGCAAATGAGCCGCTACTACTTCCTCCTTGTTGTTGCGCTCCCTCTTGTTGCCTCGGGTCAATCCATTGCGAGTGGTGGATCGGCGGGGTTGGATACGAAACACTACCATCATACGGTGGTAGAGACGCATAATCCACATGTTGTGGATCCACAACCACCGGCCGCCCGGCATGCCAATCCGCGTGCAATCACCTTTCTTGATCATCATGATATCGATTGTTCATTTCAACTTCACGGGAATACGCATGTGTGCGATTCCATGTTTCTTGACGATCAAAAGTTTGTTTCAAGGACCGCTCTATACTTGCACTATTCCTCGTGTTTTGATCATACAACGTCCTCTCCGACCCCGACCACGTATTAAACACGGATGCCGGAGGGCGTTGATTTTCAATCACTTCTTGCATTGTGCCTTCGTAAGCCCATCCCGGCACATAAGATTGCTGCGTATAATCATAGAACATGCCACCATATCCTCTACCATAACCTCCTTGACCAACATTTTCACCACCATGCGGCTCGTCCGCATAGTCCTCATCTCCACTCGGAATTACTTCTTCATCACTTTCTGGCTCGTCTGGCTCACCCGGTAACAAATCTCGTGCACCCAACTTTAGTGCCCTCCACCTTTGCCCTTCCGACTTTAACTTGTGATAACGCTCCGACTGAGTATACGTCCAAACATTCCCCAACTTATCCAATGTAAAAGGCTGATGCCTCTTTGTAGCCCCTCTATCTTCAGACGTTATTTCCTTCTGTTGTTTCATCAACCCCGTAATTATTTGACAATACGGGACGATATCTCTTCCATACTTATTCCGGCAGATCCATAAGTGGTTCATGATCAGATAGCGTATCGGAAAACGCGGAGCCCCATGCATTAGCGAATAAAGAACGGGTACCTCCGGAAACCTCACCTGCTCTTTATCCCCTCTTCGTGGAATAACATTGAGAACACAGATTGTTAGCAACAATTTAGCTTCGATTTTTAAATTCTTCCGGTATAGAATACCACTGTATTTACCGGGTAAAAACAGTGCTGCCAACATATCATTCCATCGAATATGTTTCTCCGGTTTAACCAAGAGGTCATCAAGAGTCGGTATCATATAATCACGGGCTGGAAGACTATCATATTTCCCAAGCTTCTTCAACGTGTCAAAAGACATCTCCACCGGAATTCCATTCACAATACCCGTTAGCTTCATCTGCGATGGCTTTTCGTAGCTGTTGCATTTAAGAGTGGCCATCCATTCTTGTATTTCGGATATGAATAAGTTGCTCTTATCTTTGTCAAAACAACTAAGTGCCGACTCCCAACCTAGAGCCCGGAACTTGTCAAACACCCCAAACTGACCAAACTCAACTTCCCGGACTTCTCTCTCACATATAAAGGCCGCTGCCTTATTCTTCAACTTATTCATACGGTCATTATAGAGTGTTGGTTGCCACTCCATTGGATGATCATCCAATGGTCCCGAATCCCATTTCGGTTTCTCCGTCATATCCAACTCCATCTCTTCTTCACTTTCACTTTCGCTTTCATCCACTCGACCCAGGTATTGTCTCTTCTTTGGTTGTTGTTCCGGCTGTTTACCCTTTCCCTTCGAAGACGAAGATGAACTAGCTCCGGTCTTTTCTTTTGTTCGTGCCATTTCCTACACACATTCGAGCAAACAACACAACCAACGAAACAAAATTAAACCCTTTTCTCCAACATATCCCCACACTTGCTTGTTATCATGGTTGTAGATGTTAGTGAACCAAAAATATATCAAGAATTTTTCCAAAAATTGGGCATGGTGTCTCTACAATGTAGAGCATCCCAAAAGTTCACTACTTTAACCACAATCCTACATCTACAACCATAATCATGTTCAAGAACAAGCAACAAGTCAAAACTATGAACAAGCAAGTGGGTATGAGCAAATAACCTAAACAACCTCAATCTTCACAATGTATCAACAAAACATAGTAATTAAACTTCCATACCTTGTTTGAAGATGTAAGAAACACAAATGAGGTAACACTTCAAAAAGCCCCAAAATTTTCGAGTCTAGGGTTTAGAATTCGACCCCAAAAATTGCGTTTTTTCAGAAATCTCTTCTCACAATCGACAAGCTTGTGAAAAATTAGTCAATTTAGACTTCAATTTCACTTGAGTTGGACAAAAATTGAGTGAGATATAGAAGAATTAAGGTTGAGGAAGGTTATGGAGATTTGTGGGTCTTTGTGAAAAAGATGGATGAGAAAGTGAAAGGTGTTGTGTGGCTAGGGAGTATTCACGTGCCCTGATGTTATGATGTTTTTTTTTATACATGCAAGAACCGGAGCAATAGATCAATTTTTTATGCGTACCGTAAATTACGGTCATACCGTAAATTACGGTAAAGCTTGAACAAAAGCTCCCCACCGTAAAGCAGGAGACTTATACCGTAAAAACCAACATTTTTTTCACATCCACCGTAAATTACGGTGAAGCCGTAAAGTACGGTGGTCACTGGGCATGTCTGAATTGCTGAAAAAAATGTGATCTTTATGCATAATTGTTATATTTTTCTCAATTTTTTCGATTTTTTTTTATGTTTTTTAATTGTTTTCAAAAACGTGTAAAAATCACCCTACCCCCTCGAAAGTCCCGTGTTGTCCTCAACACAATGTTAGAGTAATTCGTGACCCGAATATCCCCACACTTGTTTCAAACACGAATTTCAAGGAAATATGGTAATTGCAAACTATACAAAACAAACAAAATGAAATGCTAACTATTTACACTACCAAACCTGGGCCTCTCATGGTTGCTCATCGTCGACCGAGCGTAAGATATAGCCCGCTTTATCAAGCTCCAAGTTGTTGATGTCGTTCCCCTCCAAGTATGGCTTTAACCGGTGACCGTTCACCGTTTGTTGTTTCAATGTTTGCTCGTCTTGGATATCTACATCTCCAAACCTCCCAACTCTCCGAACGACATACGGGCCCATCCATTTGCTTTTAAGCTTGCCCGCGAACATCTTGAGTCTTGAGTTATACAACCAAACTTTTTGGCCCACTTCGAACGTTTTCTTTCTCAATTTCGCATCGTGTACTTTCTTGAGCTTGTCTTTATAAGCCGATGCACATTCATATGCCTCATCTCGAATTTCTTCTATCTCGCTTAATTGTAGCTTTCTCAACTTCCCCGCCTCGTCATAAACCGCATTGACCGTCTTAATTGCCCAATGTGCCCGATGCGCTAACTCCATTGGCAAATGACAACCCTTTCCATACACCATCCGGTAAGGCGTTGTGCCAATTGGAGTCTTGTAGGCCGTTCGGTATGCCCACAATGCATCGTCTAACTTACTCGACCAATCCTTCCTATCCGTTCTAACCGTCTTCATGAGAATTTCTTTAATTTGACGGTTGGACACTTCGACTTGTCCACTCGTTTGCGGATGGTAAGGTGTGGCAATTCGGTGATTCACGCTATACCTCTTCAACAATTTCCCGAAGTTGAAGTTCTTGAAATGCGAACCACCATCACTTATGATAACCCGCGGGATGCCAAAACGAGAGAAGATATTGGATTGAACAAATTTACAAACAACCGAATGGTCGTTTGTGCGTGTTGCAATAGCTTCAATCCACTTCGAGACGTAATCCACCGCTACCAAAATGTATAGAAAGCCATTCGAATTCGGAAAAGGACCCATAAAGTCTATACCCCATACATCAAATATCTCTACAACCAAGATTGGTTGTAAAGGCATCTCATCCCTCTTCGATATGCTTCCCATCTTTTGACAATTTATGCAATTTCTAGCAAACTCACATGCATCCTTGAAAATTGTGGGCCAATAGAACCCACATGAGAGCACCCGGTAGCCTGTTTTGTGCCCACTAAAATGATCTCCACATGCGGACGAATGAGCATGGGTCAAAATTTCCAACACTTCTGTCTCGGGCACACACCTTCGTATAACTTGATCCGGTCCAATCTTGAAGAGATCCGGTTCATCCCAAATGTATTGCTTCACTTGAACCATAAATTGTTGTCGGCGCTTCTTGGTCCAATGACTTGGGATGACACCCGTGGCTAAGTAATTGACATAGTGAGCATACCACGGTGCAACAAAGGTGGAAACGGCTAGTAATTGCTCGTCGGGAAAACTCTCATTGATTTCACTAACATCATCGATCCCTTCCACCGGAATCCGAGACAAGTGATCCGCCACCACGTTCTCACTCCCCTTTTTGTCTCGGATTTCTAAATCGAACTCTTGTAACAATAATACCCACCGAATCAACCGAGGCTTTGCGTCCTTCTTCTCCATCAAATATCGAACCGCACTATGATCCGAATAAACCACTACTTTGCTCCCCCAAATATAAGCACGAAACTTATCCAAAGCATACACCACCGCTAATAACTCCTTTTCAGTTGTGGTGTAATTAAGTTGCGCTTCGGATAATGTTTTGCTTGCATAGTAAATCACCACCGGCTTTCTATCAACCCGTTGACCCAAAACTGCACCAATAGTGGTGTCGCTTGCATCACACATTATCTCGAACGGCTTTGACCAATCCGGTGGTTGCAAGATAGGAGCTTTGACCAAGTGTTCCTTCAAAACAGTAAAAGCTTGCATACACTCGTTAGTAAAATCAAATGGGACATCTTTTAATAATAAGTTACATAAAGGTTTGGTGATAACACTAAAACCCTTTATGAAACGTCTATAAAAACCCGCATGTCCCAAGAATGACCTTACACCCTTAACATTTTTCGGAGGTGGCAAAGATGATATTACCCTTATTTTTGCCTTATCCACCTCCATCCCCCTTTCAGAAATTACATGACCCAACACAATGCCCTCTTGCACCATGAAATGACTTTTCTTCCAACTTAGCACTAGATTTTTCTCAACGCACCTTTTTAAAACCTTTTGTAATTCGTTGAGACAAGCATCAAAACTAGTGCCAAAAATGGAGAAGTCATCCATAAATACTTCGAGCGACTCTCCAACCATGTCCGAGAAGATACTCATCATACATCGTTGGAAAGTTGCCGGAGCATTGCACAAGCCAAATGGCATTCGCCGAAAGGCAAAGGTACCATATGGACAAGTGAAGGTGGTCTTGTGTTGGTCATCCGGGTGTATTGCAATTTGATTGTAACCCGAGTACCCATCCAAAAAACAGTAGTACTTTTGACCCGATAATTTTTCAATGATTTGGTCAATAAAAGGTAGCGGGAAATGGTCCTTAGAAGTGGCGGCATTCAATTTTCGGTAGTCAATACATACACGCCACCCGGTAACCGGTCGGGTGGCAATTTGTTCACCACTTTCATCCTTGACTACTTGAATGCCGGCCTTCTTAGGCACAACTTGGGTGGGACTCACCCAAGCACTATCCGAAATCGGATAGATGATTCCCGCATCCAACCATTTAATTACCTCCTTTTTAACTACCTCCCGTAGGTTCGGATTCAACCGCCTTTGAGCTTCTCGTGTCGGTTTGGCATCTTCGGTTGTAATGATTTTGTGCATGACAATTGATGGACTAATTCCTTTGAGATCGGCAATTGTCCATCCGATAGCTCCCTTGTTCTCCTTCAAGACTTCCAACAATGCTTGCTCTTGTGCCAACTCCAAATTAGAGGCAATAATAACCGGTAAAGTGTCATTATCCCCTAAAAACACATACTTCAAGTGGCTCGGCAAGTCTTTGAGCTCCAACTTTGGCGGTTCCTCTAAGGATGGTTTAGTACCCGAATCTATTTCTACCGGTAAGCCTTCAAACTGGTGGGTCCATGGCGGTCGACCTTCTTTCAACGCCATCGCATCTTGTTTTTCCTCTTCAACCCGGAGTGCATAAGCATGTACCTGTTCAGAAAAATCACACAGGCAAACATCCAAACCATCCTCCTCATACTCATGCGGGTTGCATCCGTCAACTATATCTGCCATAAAACACTCATCAACACCATTAGCATTAGCATTGTTAGTAAAAACATTCAAACGCATTTTTCGATTCCCAAAAGTCATATCGACTGTACCAAATCTACAATCGATGACTGCATGTGCGGTGCTCAAAAATGGCCGACCCAAAATTACGTTTTGTTGTTGCTTGGGGTCCGCCGATGAGTAGTCCAAGACTAAAAAGTCAACCGGGTAATAAAATTCATCAATTTTTACAATTACATTTTGAACCATACCCCGGGGTAACTTATGAGACAAATCGGCTAAAACAACCGTTGTCTCCACCCTTGCTAACGGACCAAAATCATATTGGTCATATAAGCCCCCCGGTAAAATGCTAACTCCGGCTCCAAGATCTAGCAACGCCTTAGCCTTTTGAAAATTACCAACTTGTATATTAATCAATGGCGTGCCCGGATCTTGGAGCTTAGGAGGAAGCTCCCCGTTTAAAACCGCACTCACTTGCCCGGTTAAGTCCACCCGCTTAGGCATTTTCTTTTTGTTTTGCCTCTTTTGTGTACACAATTCTTTTAGAAATTTTGCATAGGCGGGTACTTGTTTTATTGCATCAAGGAGTGGAAGATTAATTTTAACTTGTTTAAACATGTCCCACAATTCTTCTTTTTGGGGACCTCTCGATGTAATAAAATTTTTCTTTCCCGGGTCAAGTAAAGCCGATGGAAACGGGACTTGACTCGGTTCACCCTCAACTTTTTCACTCTTTTCATTTTCACCCAAACCCGGTTTATTAACATTTAATTCTTTTGGTTTAACCGGTGAAACATCATCATCACTATCATTACCCGTGATGTCCTCAACTACCCCCTCAACCAATTCGGGTGACAAATTGGCCTTAAACTCTTTTCCACTTCTCAAATCACTAACCTGATGAACATTAACATTACCTCTTGACGAACCGTGTGATGGATTTACCTTGGTGTCACTAGGAAGTTGACACGTGTTTTTCTTCAATTCCGCCACATCGGTTGCCAATTGACCCATTTGGGTTGTTAGTGATTGGATGCTTTTGTCACGAACCTCATCTTTTTTGCATTCGGACTTCATCGAGTTGGTTCCGTTTTTGCATCTCCACTTGCATTCTTTTTAACATCTCCATCATCTCATTTCCACCCGAAGGCCCCCCTTGTTCTTGACCCGATTGATATTGCTTTTGATAGCCTTGGTTGTTCCCGCCTCGATATCCACTTTGGTTGTTGTAAGGTTGGCGTGAACCAAAGTTACCTTGGCTACCTTGAAAGTTCGGGTTAGCTTGATTTGAGGGGTTCCCATAACGAAAATTTGGGTGATTCCTCAACCCGGGGTGGTAAGTATTAGAGTTCATGTTGTTGTAGTTTCTACCACCCCCTCCTTGACCTTGACCTTGAACCGCATGCACCTCTTCATATTGCCCTTCCACCATTCCTTGGCAATTTTCAGCCGCATGACCTATTTCATTACACAAAGCACAAACATCATAAATTTGATTAGTAGTTTGAACATTACCATCATCTATTGCGTGCACTTGAGGTCGGGCAATGGCTGGTCGCGCTCTCCTCGATGCTTGAGCTTTTCTTTTTGAGGTGATTGCCATATTCTCTAAAAACTCCCAATCGTCATTCTCATAGTTTGTGCCAAAAGTCCCACCGGTAATGGACATTAAATCGCGAGCATCTTCAGCACTCAACCCCTCATGGAAAGCATTCATCAACTCCCAAAGTTCAATCCCATGGTGAGGGCAATTTTTAATCATCATATTAAAACGTTCAAACGCCTCATGGAACATCTCACCATGTTGTTGTTGGAAGCTCCTCAACCCCTTTCTAGCATCGTTGGTCTTTTGGGCGGTGTAAAATTCATCTAAGAAAATTTGTTGCATCTCCGCCCAAGTATAAATAGATGCTGAAGGCAAAGTGTAGAACCACTTCTTTGCCTTGTCCTCCAAAGAAAACTGAAATAGGACCAACTTGACATCATCGGCCGAAAAACCTTGACTCCCAAAAGTATTGCAAATTGAGTCATAGGCCTCTAAATGGAAATACGGCTCCTCCGTTGCTAGCCCTTTGTATTTCGGAAAACTTTGCAAAGAATTCGTTCTTACTTCAAAGGTTCTCCCTTGGTTGTTGTGAGGGATAACCACCGGTGAAGGGTTTTGAGTAATGATCGGCCTGAAATGTGCTTCTATTCCCCGTGCTTGTTCCCTAAGATGCCTTCTTGGAACACCCAATCGACCCCTTGGACGAATAGGACCCATAGGTCTTGGTATATGCCCTTGTGGTACGAACGGTGGTTGGAATTGTTGTTGTGGCGTCGGTGGTTGTTGAACCGGCCTTTGAAATTGTGGTTGTACATTTTGTGGCCGAACTTGTTGCAAAGGAATAGGGCGTTGCATTGGTGGCCCTTGTGGTCTTGGCCGAATATGTTGCGGTATAAGTTGTTGTTGTTGTGGCACTCCACCTACACTTGCCATCCCTTGAGATTGACTTTGCACATAACCGAACTCTCCTTGATCGCCATAACCTTCATAAGCGTACCCATCTTCACCATAGCCCTCAAAATCTTCGTAACCTTCCTCATATCCATCTCCCCCTATACCCGAAGTTTGCCCAATTGGAAGGGTTGAATATTGAAATCCCGCTTGGTTCGATGGTCTAAATGTTGAAGTAGCATGGACAATGGTTGTATTTGGTGGTATTGAATAATGAGAAGATGATTGACCGGAAACTGGGAAGAAATGAGTGAGTGGTGGAATCATAGTAGATGGGCTAAAGGAAAGATTAGGTTCATTTTGAGTGGTAATCGGTTGTGTGGTGTTAGATGGTGTAGTGTCATGAGGTGGAGTAGGAATTGTAGTGGAATTTGGTATGGTTGTGTTTGGTGATGGTTGTGTGGAAGTAGGTATAAAAGATGAGGTCGTTTGACCCGTTGTGGGTGGTACTTGTGTTTCTTCCATGATATTTCTTGGTGTAATGGGTGAAGTAGGTGAACCAATGATTCTGTTTTCGCGTAGTAAAACTCGGTTTTGCCTTAGCGTTCTTTCGATTTCCGGATCAAATGACAATGGTGAAGCTTTGTGAGAGCCTCTAGTATGCATGCACCTGTAGAACCTGCACACTAAACACACCAGTGTAAACCCGAAAAATAACAAAGCAAAACTAACAAACTGACACACGTTGCACACTACTCCCCGACAACGGCGCCAAAATTTGACGTGCTTGTCGTGGGTCACGCAAATTTAATCCCAATAACAACTATAGATAGCGGTAATAGGGTATCGAACTCAGGGAGTATGTGGAAAGTGTGTTGATTTTATAGCTTTGCGATTTAACTACAATTAACCTAATTTGCAGAAATTAAAATTCAAGAGTTGATTGTTTTGATTTTAAGAACTAATATTAACTAATTAAATTGCAAATCAAAGAGTGTTTTTGTAAACAGATTAGGAACAAGCGACCATCCTAGATTTCAGGTTTTAATCCACACTAATGTTTATGCTTAACTAGAAAGAACCACATAGACATGGCTCGTGTTTGATTATCTGTTTGTGATGAAAGAGAACTAAGTACTCGGATTATAAAATGCGAGGTTGTTACTCGATGATCAATTGACAATTATCCAACCCTAATCCCTCCCATGATATCTCGATTGCCAGCGGCACCAAGAACGTATGGTTTAGATTATCATCAAACAATAATCAACAATTTACAAACAAATATCCAAACACCATAATAACTCAAACAACATTCAAAGTTATTATTCTAGAAATTCAAGCACAAACATAGTGTTTCAAAAGCAAACCTTACATCTAGGATGATCACCAAAAGTTTAGCCACGCATGACTTGGTACATCATCTTCACACAACGATTAATGTTCATACGAATCGAATACACAAATCGAATGTTAGGAATTGTTTAGAACCAAGCAAGATAGCCCAAAATCGCCCCTAGTGTCCCCAATAACCGTCCAATGATGAGAATCATGAAAAGGCACCCATAAAACTGTTTTTAATGAGCGGTTACACATCTTCGCGTCGCCTCCACCGTAAATTACGGTCATACCGTAATTTACGGTGCACATAAAAGTGATACGGTACAAGTAGACTGATTTACGGTGGAGACTTGTGCAGGATTCATGTCCACCGTAAATTACGGTAAGACCGTAATTTACGGTGATGACCTGAGTTTTGTTCTTTGTTTCATTTTCCATTCCACGCGCGACCCGTTCAACTCCAAACCGTCCAAAGCTGCGTTTAATCCACTTTAAGCTCCCGAACCGCACCTGAAACATAAGCAACCGTAGTTATCTAATTCAAGATAATTACGCGATTAAGTGAAGGATTAATTTGTCTTTTAACATGATTAAGGGTTGTCCCATGGACCACCCGTCAGAGTTCAAGGTGACATGAGAGCCTGCGCCAGTGTCCATGACCCCGGGATCCTGATGTTGCTGATTGAGTTGCATGGCTGAGAAGGCAACCTGGAGATCAGCCGGGTTTAATGCATCGAAGCCTGTAGGAGGGGCCTGGTGGGCCTGTTGTGGGCCTGTAGGTGCGAAAAAGGTCTGAGGGGCTGGTGGGCCTGTTGTGGGCTTATTTGGGCCTGAAGGAGGCGATGCGCATGGTCCAAAAGTGGGCTGATTGGGATACCAGGCTGGTTGCGTTGGGTAGGGGCATGGAGGAACATTCCACCAAGCCCATGTGGGATAACTAGGCGGCTGATTGGACCATGCTAGAGAGTTTTGACTACGACCAGATCCACGGCCGCGACCACCTCGACCGTTGCGGTTCCATTGGTTACGGCCGCGCCCTCGTCCCCGGTTATTGGAAGGAGATGAGGTATTATAAGTAGGCAGCGGCTGGGAATTTGGACCATAACTGGTGTGAGAAACTTGATTAGAAGCGGCTGCAGCAACCATGACAGAGGATGCGGAGTTCTGACGACCTTCGATGCGGATGACTTCATCAGCGAGCATAGATCTTGCGAGGTCCCAATCGGCATTATTAGAGTTGATAAGCGAGGCTGTAGTGTCCAATTCTTGAGGCAGGCCGCGAACTAACTGAAGGACGAGTCGAGACTCTGTGATTGGCTGATCAACATCTTCAAGTTGATTAGCCAGCTCCTTCAATTTTTGACAATAATCATCGATGGAAGAACACGCGGCAAGAGTCAAGTTGACAAATTTGGTTTCTAAAGCGGCGGTCCGTGCTTTCTTGTTGCTGAGGAAGATCTTTTCCAGCTTAATCCATGCGTCCCGAGCAGTGGAGTCGGTTTCGAGAACCCGGACTAACAAGTCGTCAGATATGGTGCTATATATCCATTGGAGCACCAATGCGTCGAGTTCTTTCCATGCGTCGAATGTGGGATCAGTTTTCTCCGGGGCTTTAGTTCCATCAATGTGGTTCGATACCTTGTATGCAACAACGTGCAGTTTGAATAACTTAATCCATGAGGAATAAGTAACCTTCACACCATCTAAAGTACGAATTTTGGTTTGTATATTCGTGACAGAATAGGCTGGATGGAGTGGGGTTTGTTTCGGTGATGAATCAGAGGATTCAGGGGTATCGGATTTAGGCATAGCGATTGGGGATTCAGGGGTATCGGATTCAGGGGTATCGAATTCAGAACTGAGGGGATTCAGGGGTATCTGATTCAGGGGTATCGGATTCAGGGGTATCGGATGAGGGTTCAGAGCCGAGGCTCTGATGTAGTGTCGACTGAAAAAAAAAAAGAAAACAAAATTTAGGGTTTCAGAACCGAGGCTCTGATACCATAAAAGTGTTTATGGTTTCGTATTATTGATGATCAGAAACAATACATGAGGGCCCTTTATATAGGGAAGAAACATAACCCTAACCTAGCACCTAATTAGGAAAAGATAAAGATTCCTAATTTACAATCGTTATCTATTACAAAAATACAAAGTATCTAAATAAGATATGGTGCTAATACTTTCATGTTTCATCATGTTTGATATATTTTTAGTAACCTATAAGCATGCATAGATTACAAGCAGACCTGGTATATGACTCAATTCTTATAGAAATGGGTTGCTTTAGGTAATTTTGTTTACTTATGGGTTCATTTGGGTCTACTCAAAATATACATTGGGTCAAAATAGACCACTCTTACAAAACTTGCTAACTTAGAACGGGTCACCTCACCGCCACCAAGGCGGCAACACTGCCATCGCGACCATCATCCACCACTAGCTGCCATAAAAACAAATATAGCGGGTTAACCCATTTTAATACTTTTTTTTCCCTATATAACGATCTGTTTTGACCTGAACCAAAATTGGTACTTTTTATAACAATTCGTTTGACCCAACCAAGTCTTGTTGGGCCAATAAAAGAATGATCAAAGTACCAAATTTGATCCAAGGTAATCATTTTTGCAAAAAGAAAAAAAAATCAAATTAAAGTAAATAATGACTCAGCAATCAACATGTTAGTAACTTTTAACATGTTGATATTTCTGCCATAGAAGGCCTATGGAGATCAAGACGGTCTATGCGGATTAAGGGGCTTGATGACGTGTAATATAAGAATCACTTCTGACATAGAGGGCTACGGAGATCAGGACAGCTGATTGAGCAAAATGCCCAAATTACCCTCCAAAGATCAGTTCTCAAACAAACCGGTTAGTAGAAGATATCATCAGCGAAGTCAAATCCATTGGGTATTTTTGGGTTAAAAGTAGACATAAAAGTAAGCCCGTTTCTTGAGATAATTGGTGTAACTTTGTAAGCATGTAAGGGTTTGTGGTTTGTTAGTTGGTCGCCCCGTTTTGTGGGTTGGTATCATTTTAATGAAGTTTATGTTTAAAAAAACCTTTACCATCTCTAATAATTCTCATATATTATTAAAATCATTTTAAATTAAAGGCAAATTGAATTTTAATAATTCCACGTTTAGGTGGTTGACTAATAATAATCTCAGCTTCAAATATTATCACTTCAAATATTATCACTGGCAGTCCCACCTTTTAAAAAAAATTCTCACTAGACTTCCGTTAAAAAAACATAACGTGGTTCTTGATTTGTTGACGTGGCAGATAGGATAATTATGTGGCAAAATTATTTCCCTTTTTAAACTCTTTACCGATACATATATATATCTTCACCACATTAGTGCGAAAAAGAAACCCTAACTTCAAAATCACTTTGCATCACAATCCAATTAGGGCAATCGATGAGCTCCTTCCACCACATATATATATATATCTTTGTCGATCCACATACCTAGCACCCTGTCGCCATGGTTCCTTCCACCACCAAAATCGTTGAACTCTCCACAAACACCAACTTCCCCATCAAATTAACCGCAAATAACTTTCCTCCTGGCGCAAACAGGTCCTATCTACCCTCACGGGTCTTGAACTCGAGCAATTTGTTGATGGCACAACCGAGCCACCACCGAAAACCATTGAAGGTAAACCCAATCCCAAGTACCACCCCTGGTATCGCCAGGATCAAATTCTTCTTGGCGCGCTACTTGGAAGCTGTTCTGACACTATTCAACCCCTTGTTTCCTCAGCTGAAACATCCCGACAGCTTTTCCATCGATTAACTTAGAGTTACCAACAGCAAAGGAAACAAACCCGTGGCTGAATATCTCCACGAGATGAAAGCCATAACCGATGAATTGGCTCTGGCACAGAAGCCGATTGATGATGATGATCTCACAGCTCACATCCTTGCCCATCTAGGTGATGACTACAAAGAAATCGCCGCCGCACTGAAGACTAGCGACACAACCATCACTTTTTCAGATCTGTATGAAAAATTGGTTGATCACGAACGCTCGCTTTTCGAATCAAAACCTGCGACCCTACTTACTACCGTCAACACTACCCAACGTCAAGGCCCACGCCACCAATCCAGACCTAATAATGCAGCCCGCTACTCGAACAGGCCTAACAATTTTGGGCCAAGGAATACTTATTCTCCAAATACCAACAGTGGGCATCTCACACCCACTCGTACTAACCGCAATAATCTTTTCTGTCAATTTTGTAATATTTCAGGTCATGACACTAAGGATTGTCGGGAGCTTGCTCGTTTCTTGCAAAACAACAACATCACGATCTCACCAACGAACCCGACTATCAACTCCTCCATGGCAAGCTCGTCATCATCACTAATGTTTGACACCAGGGCATCTAATCATGCCACACCCGATCAAGCATTTATGCACAACCTCTCGGAATATGGAGGACCCGATGTGATCGTGGTAATGGTAATACCCTTTCCATCTCTCACATTGGCCATGCATCTATTCCTACTCTCCCTCGTTCATTAAATTTACCAAACTTCTTACTTATTCCGCAATTATGTAATCACCTTATCTCGGTTGCTAAACTTTGCAAAACTAACAAAGTTTCTGTTGAATTCTTTCCTTTTCATTTTTTTGTTAAGGATCTTCGCACGGGGGCGCGACTAATGCGGGGAGTGAACATTAACGATGTATTCTACGCATCCCCTAATCATGCTCGTATACAACTCAATTCAAGCACCAAGACTTCCGATTCTCTTCTCTCTTGGCATCACAAATTTGGACACCCATCTATCAAAGTTCTAAAGTGTTTACTTAGTAGTTTAGGACTTGATTGCAATAAAATGTCCAACACTTTATTTCATTGTGATGCTTGTTCGTTGAATAAAAGTCATAACTTACCTTTTGGAGAAAACTCTTTTAAAGTATCTAAACAACTAGAACTCGTTTACTCAGATGTTTGGGGTCCGGTTAAAGTCTCTAATGATGGATATACATACTATGTTATTTTTGTAGACTTTTACTCTAAATATACATGGTTATATCCCATTAAAAGAAAATCGAACGTCTCCACCTTATTCCTGCAATTCAAAACACTTGTCGAAAAGTTTTATCATACACCACTAGTGTCTCTCTTTTCTGACAATGGAGGAGAATACATTGGTCTTATTCCTTACCTTCAACGGAACGAAATATCTCACTTTACCACTCCTCCACATACTCCAGAACAAAATGGAGTGGCGGAACGTCGTCATAGACATATTGTCGAAACCGGGTTATCCCCTTCTACATCATGCCAACTTGCCACTCACTTTTTGGTCTCATGCATTTCAAACCGCTGTTCACCTTATCAACTGACTCCCAACGAAAATTCTAGACTTCAAATCGCCTTTTGAGAAATTGCACAAAACACAACCAACCTACACCAAACTCAAACCTTTCGGTTGTCTATTCTTTCCATGGCTTCGTCCATATGCTCCGTTTAAACTTCATCCTCATTCAACAAAATTTATCTTTCTTGGGTGTTCTTCCAAATCCGCCTACAAATGTTATGATCCCGGTACTCATAGCCTCTATCACTCCCCTCATGTGGAATTTATTGATCATATTTATCCATTTACAATCATGGTTCTCCACCAATTCCACTACCTACGCGATACCTTTTCACCCACCACTGTGCATCCCTCAGTTCCACCACATCATACCCCACCACATTCCACTTCCCCCTTGAACTTCGTAACTTCACCAGCCTCATGCACTCGTTCACAACTCCATGCAACATACCTGCCCCACCATCCCAACACACCCACCTCTCCAGCGGCCCATTCCTCTTCTCCACATCCACACCGGCCCATAACCCCTTCTCGGCCCACTCATCAACAACATGATTCCCCTGACCCTTCTCCAACGAACTCGTCTGACACCACTCCATCCAATACTACCTCACCATCTCACAACAAAACCACTTCTATCGGTTTCCCCGCAACCGAAACCCCGTCAGTCTCTCCATCACCCACTCTCGCGCTATCTAAAACAAACAATATCCCTACCTCCTCATCTTCCCAATCCTCATCCACTACTACCTCATCTGATGCCACTACCTCACCATCTCCCGCTTCCACCCGTCCACAACGAACTCGCAAACTAAACTCGAAATACTACAATCCTAATCTTATAAATCACACCACCCTCCACCCTTTGCCACCCACTCTTAAGCCCACTACTCACATTCAAGCCTCTAAAGATCCATAGTGGAGACATGCTATGGATTTGGAATTTAACTCACTTATTCAAAACAAAACATCGGAACTTGTACCCTCTACTTCCCATACACCGATTGGTTGCAAATGGGTCTTTCGCATTAAACGCAATCCCGATGGTTCTATTGCAAAATACAAATCCCGGCTGGTGGCAAAGGGCTTTCTCCAACAATACGGGAAGGAATATTTTGATACATTCAGTCCTGTCACAAAACCTATCACCATTCTTACCGTTCTCTCCATTGCTTTTTCAAAAAATTGGCCGTTGCGAAAACTTTATGCCAACAACGCATTTCTTCATGGCACTCTTCATGAGGATGTCTACATGACACAACCACCGGGATACGTTAATCCTCAATTTCCTCACCACATTTGTAAGCTCAAAACGTCCCTGTATGGCTTAAAAGAAGCCCCACACACTTGGTGCAATGAGTTCACTAAGTTTCTACTTCACATTGGTTTTCGAAAATCTTTAGCCGATGCCTCCCTTTTCATTTATCGAACCAAAAGTGTCACTTGTTACTTCATGGTCTATGTCGATGATATTGTCCTTACGGGCAATGACACCCAATTTCTTACTCAATTTATCAAGGCATTAAGCATCAAATTCTCGATCAAAGACCTTGGTATACTTCATCACTTCCTAGGCGTTGAAGTTATTCCTACCCCAATAGGTCTATTTTTGTCCCAACATCAATACATCTAAGATATTCTAGAACAGTTTCAAATGGACGGTGCAAAAGATGTTATTACACCTCTTAGTACCACCGGACCATTATCCTCCTCCGACCCCTCACCCTCGGTTGATGCTACACCATATCGAAAACTCGTCTGATCACTTCAATATCTAGCCTTCACTCGGCTGGACATCTCTTTCTCCATCAACAAGCTCTCTCAATTTATGCACAATCCACGCCAAACCCATTGGCAAGCTCTCTAACGGGTCCTTCGATATCTGAAAGGGACGATTCACCATGGTCTCTTCCTAAACCGAAACTCCTCTCTCGATCTCTCAGCCTTTTCAGACTCCGATTGGGGTGGTGTAAACGATGCTGGTCAGTCTACCACTGCCTATATACTTTACCTACGCACGAACATTATATCTTGGAAGTCAACTCGTCAAATCAGTCTCTCGCTCATCAACTGAAGCGGAATACAAAGCCTTAGCAAATGCCTCGGCTGAACTTACATGGACTAAAAACTTGCTGCACGAACTGGGCATCACCACCACTCAGCCGCCAACTCTATTTTGTAACAACACTGGCGCGATGTACCTATGTGAAAATCTAGTCTACCATTCACGAATGAAGCATGTGGCACTGGATTACCACTTCGTCCGAGAACAGGTTTCCGTAGGCCAATTACGGGTACTTCACATTAGCTCCCAAGACCAATTAGAGGATATGCTCACCAAACCGTTGTAGAGAGCACCCTTTCTACGAAATCATTCCAAGATTAGTGTATCCGACGGATCCTCCATCTTGCGGGGGCGTATAAGAGATGAGATTAGTGGCTGAACTCTAGCCAAAGATTATACTCAATATATCCAATTAAAACCATATTCAAACCTCTAGTCTTGTTACCATAGATAGAATATAAAGTTACTCCTTAAATCAATCTCATTCCTTGTTGTAATCTCTCTCTATATAGCCTTGTAACATTATGTATCAATTATCAGTGAATAAATCATTATATTGTGATCCCGGTTCCATATCTATACTTGAATTCTGTTTCATACCAAACAGTAGGCTTCGTGCAAAACCGTGAACCCGGTTCCGAAATCTTGATGGTTTTTGTTTTAGAGCTGGCGTGAAACCGTGATCTCGGTTCCTCATTGTATACTTAAATTTCTCTACAAATTTAATTTGATAAACTTTGTGTATGTTTATACCTAAGTGGTAACAATACTTCATGTATAATTAGATATCAGTTGTGTACAAACTTTATGTATTAGTACATGTCTTATGCAAACAATTATGTAAACTAATCGTGGTTATTTTGGATTATTGGATTATGCCTAAAGTGTATTTGAATGAACAATCTTTTAATAACTTATATTTTAGCAAAGAGTAAACTGCCAAAATGGTCCCTGAGGTTTGGTTATTTTTGCTACTTTAGTCCAAAACTCAAACCTTTTGAATCTAGGTCCCTGTGGTTTCAATTTTGTTGCCATTTTCATCCAAAAGCAAATTCTGGTCAGAATTTTTAGTTAATATTCAGTTTTTTCTAATCTTTTTTATCCGTTTTAATAAAGGGCAAAATGGTCAGATTTTTTAATTTGTTATAATAAAACGTTAAAAGACCATTTTGCCCTTCATGAAAAGGGAGAAAAAAAAACCAAAAAGCTGGATGTTAACTGAAAAATCTGATCAGACTTTGATTTTGGATGAAAATGGCAACAAAATTGAAACCACAGGGACCCAGATTTAAAAGGTTTGAGTTTTGTACTAAAGTGGCAAAAGTGACTAAACCTCAGGGACCATTTTGACAGTTTACTCTTTAGCAAATGGAAAATTATAATCTTTTCTTTTAAACGGCTAAATGTTACACTTCCGGAGTATTAAACCCATTACCTTCTCCTATTTAAATTCCTAGAGGGTTTTCCCTCTTACCACTAGGCCAAAGCCTCAATGACGAAAAATTATAATCAACATCCCGCTGCAACACGCGGGTTATCGTCAACTCATTAATAAGAAAAATCATATAGAATGAAACTTCATTTAGCTCACCCAAGAAATGAATATATTAATAAGAAAAATCATATAGAATGAAACTTCATTTAGGCTGGTGGGTGTGGTATAAAGCCCCTAGGGGCTTTATCACGCCATATCAACGCCATGTCACATAGGGGGCATTAAAGTTTCTTCCTTTAACTTGCATGCAATGGTTTAAAGCCTGTTTAAAGCTCCATATTAAACAAAATACAAAAAATAAATAAAGAGCAAAAGATTTGATTGGTCGAAAAGAATGGTCCCCACCTGCACACATGTCATTAGCGCTCGTTACTGGAATGAAGCTCTCTCCATGGCGCCCAGGGGGTGGCTATGGGGAGCTAAAGGACACTAAAAATGCTGATTTGGCTAGGGGCGCTATACCACACCCCCTGGCCTTGTATTTACTTAGACTATTCGTTGTCGGGTAACAAGATGCATGTTAACGTGCCACATCAGCATGTTAACGTCGACACATTGTGTCGGTCTGTTAACAACCTTAGTTAATGGGCAAATCGCCAACACATTGACATCACGGTAGTGAAGGAGAGGAAGAGAGGTTGGGGGGGGGGGGGGATATGTGTGTCTACCAATCACAATTTATCTTCATTAATTTCTTTTTTGTTTAGTTAATTGTATTGGGTGTTAGTTAACCCACACCATAATGTTAACGGGTATTTAGTTAATGGTCAAGTTGTGATATGACGGTGATGTGGCAATAGGTTAATTGATTTTTAGTTAACGCATAACACATAATCTTAAGGGCACAACGAGTTATCACAGACTTCCCTTTATCTATAATATAGCAATTGATAAATTTCCTTATAAATAGAATATATTCTTTGGAAAATAATAGAATACTAATTACAAATTTGCTCATGTAACTTTGCTACACCTAGACTCATATATAATCATTAATTAATTATTTTGATTTTAACTTTTACCTTTATACTATAAATTAATATACACATTTAACCCATTGATTTTCCAACTAATTTGATTTTTCTTTGTAACTTGCTTTCGATAATTTTAAAAAAAAAATTAAATACATAGATGTGTTTAAAAAATATTCTCGACAGGTGAAGAGGTATGATCCCAATTCCATGCACACATGACAGGGACCACACCATCTTTTCCATCCAACATGGCGCCTACATCAGCAAGGGAATCCAGAAGCTTATAGAAGCTTATGGAAGATATCAAGGTGACACCAAAGATGCTCCTCCAAACAAAAAGGACAACACGTGTCACCATTAACCAAACGCCATGTGGACCTGCGACACGATCTAAGGACAGACCGACAGCTGCAGTATTAATTCTCTACATGGACGAATAACGGCGCGCCACGTCATCCACTATCCTGACCACAACAGAGGAGACCAAGAGGATATTCCTCTTGGTCGGACAGCTGGCGCCCGGTGGCAGCTGGCAAGGTCTCTCCTCCTTCCTTCATCCTTCGGCTATAAATAGGACCCTTCATCATTCAGGTAGAACATTCTGCTCTCCTTACATTTCACCTACAATACACACTATTTCTCCTCAGAACAGTACTTATTCTCACGCCGGAGGGTGGTCACAAGGAGAACCCCCCTATTCTCCTCCTTGTGGCGAGTCACCGGTGTTCTGTTTTGTAGGATATCAGTTATCGGCGAGTAGAGAAGGAGATTGAACCCCACATACGAGACGACCCAGCTGGTTAGCCCTAGTGTTAACCAGTGTTTCATCATTGGCGCCCACCGCATCTTTTGCAAACCATTTTCATCTCTTTTCTCTTCAAAAACACTCTCTAAATGGCTGAACCAAACCCTTCTCTTCACATGGACGGAGAAAGCTCTTCCTTTGAGTTGCACACGGACACCGCTCACGTCCAAAGGCACCAAGGGAATGGGACCGTCAGAGAAGGACAAGTGAACAATGAAATACCTGATATCTTTGGAAGCATTTCCAGAGTTATCAATCAAACCACGAACGGAGCTAACTTCCAAACACCCCCTGGAGTAGTTAACCAGACAACTCCAGAAGCTCAAACGCCAAACCATTGGGCTGGCCCTTCAGCACCATTAGCTCAGGCACAGTTGAACTTCTCAGCACTCTTAGGGCTACCTGAAGGAGAAACTCTGGCCTCCTGGTATGCCAAGCAAACGGCGTCTCTGAATCTTGTCTATGCGCAACTAAGCGCACATCAAGCATTGCTCCAAGTGCAAGCCAACTAATCCGCTTTTGTTACTCCACCACAAAAACCACCAAGTACCCAGATCCCCCAGAAAACACACGCGCGGAACCAGCAACATGAGAAAGCACCCAACATAAGAAGACAAAGCGTGCACGACACACGCGACACCTATGGTGACACCGAAAGTAACTATGTGCAACACACTCACCAACAAAAGAGATCGGTACACAGCCGTTTGGGTCCACGCAACATAAACGATGAATAAAACAGTTACAATGAAGACGATGACACAACGTATAAGCAAGAAAGCACGGTCTTCAGCGGGTACAACCCAAATGCGGAGCACGATTACACGTTAAGCTATCGCCCGGAAGGCATAGCTGAAAAATCAAAGTTTATCAGGGAAATCGTAACAGCTGATATTGACAAGGAAAAACTGCCACACAACATGGGCAAGTACAATGGCCTAACGGATCCTGACGACCACCTCCAAGTCTTCAACGGCACAGGGTTAGTAGGTGGTTGGTCACTACCCACTTGGTGCCATCTGTTTGCGCAAACCTTTGTCGGCGCGGCGCGCGTATGGTTTGACAGTTTACCTGAAGGAAGGATCAAATCCTGGATGGATTTCCAACACAAGTTCCTCGCAAATTTTTCCCAACAGCGCAGACACACCAGAGACCCAGCAGATTGCTTGAACATCTGGAGGAAAGATCATGAAAGCATCGAAGACTTCATCACCCGATACAACAAGGAGTGCCTGGAAATCGGGGATGTAGGGGAAAACATGATGCGCGCACACTTCATGAGAGATGTGAAGTGTGATGATCTGATCAAAAGAGTTAAAGGAAGAAATGGAGGCCCCAAAGATTGGGATACATTCATCGAAGCAGCAAAGACAATCACAAGGACGGACAAACAACTGACCGGCGATGATAGCCGCCAGTATAACTATAGCCAGCATGACAGGCGCAACAAAAAGGGCAAGGGTCAACCCTGGAAAGCATCTGGCTACAGAGAAAGAAGTCCACTAACTGAGGACGCGCTCACAACTATCAATCAAATCAGTCATCGCAAAGAAGTTAAAAAAGAGAACATAGAAAAACAATGGACACCTCTGACGAAAACCCCTTCCGAAGTCTTGTCAACTGAGAATCACCAATTCAAACCTCCTTTGCAGATGCGGAACAAAAGGGGACAAGACCCAAATCTCTTCTGTGAGTTCCATAAAGATACAGGTCATTTGACTGATGACTGTATTAGTTTGAGGCAAGAGATAGAACGAGCTCTGAAAGGTGGCAAGCTCACCCATCTGGTCAAAGGAGGAAAAAGAGACAACCGCCAAATCCAAAGAAGGGAAGAGGGTCCAGATAACAAGAAGCTTCGAAAGCTAGAGACACACATGATTCAAGGGGGCCAAAGAAGACCCCGGAAGAATTACAACAAGCGCGCCCAAGACGACTCTTGGCGCAAAAGGCAAGTCGTCTTCCCAGTGGTACGAGGAGGTCCAAGAGAGCGGAGGCCTATAGTCATTCCTGGTGTATTCGGCCATTACCAGACTGACTACATTTTCATAGACCCAGGGAGCACCGCGGACATCATATACGAGCAATGTTTCAATCAATTAGACCAAGAAGACAAGGCGCGCTTAGAGCCAGTGGATTATCCACTCACTGGTTTCTGCAATGAGGCCGTCTTTCCTCTCGGTCAAATTTCCTTCCCAGTGCTGCTCTCGGATGGGAAGAATTCAAGGACAGAAGAAGTTACATTCATGGTCTTACCAGCAAGCTCAAGGCACGACATCCTTCTGGGAAAAGAATCCCAGGGAGATTTTAGCATGATTTGTTCAGGGCCACACTCAGCAGTTGGTTTCCCTACAGAGACAGGGATAACCATTATCTATGCAAGCAAAGAGGTCCTTGTGACCGATGAGGTCAAACCTGCAAAAACAAGCAAACCCACACGCGCACAGAACCTGAAAAGTGGATCTTAAACGAAAAGTATCCAGAGCAAACAGTCACTTTGGGCCCATCAATGTCAGAACTCACACGCGCGACACTGAAGAAGTTGTTGTTTGAGAACATGGACGTATTTTCCTGGACACCGGCCGATATGGTTGGCGTTCCACGGCATATAGCTGAACACAGACTGAATGTCGCTGAAAACGCCAAGCCAGTGGTACACACCAAGCGCCACCTCGGAGATATAAAACATGAGGCCATGCAGGAATAAATCACAGAACTGCTAAACACAAGCATCATTAGAGAGGTGCGCTACCAAACCTGGGTGGCCAGCCCAGTAATGGTCCCAAAAGGAAACGGTGGCTGGAGAATGTGTGTGGATTATAAAGATTTGAACAAAGCTTGCCCACGCGATTGTTATGCTTTACCCGAGATCGACGAGAAGATTGATTCACTGGCGTCTTTCAGGTGGAAATGCTTTCTCGATTGTTATAAAGGATACCATCAAGTGCAGATGGCAATCCAGGATGAAGACAAGACCGCATTTCGCACACCAACAGGGCTGTACTGTTACACCAAAATGCCTTTTGGACTTAAGAATGCAGGCTCGACATATCAGAGGTTAATGAATGAAACATTCAGCGACGCCATTGGAAAATACATCGAAGTTTACATGGATGACTTGGTCATCATGAGTAAGGAAGAAAATCTGATGTTGGTGAACATCCAGAAAACGTTTGACACACTGCGAAGGGTGAACATCAAGTTAAATCCAACGAAATGCTCCTTTGGATTGGAAGAATGCAAGTTCCTGGGTTTCATCGTCACCAAGGATGGGTTTAAGGTCAATCCCAAAAAAGTGCAAGCAATAGAGTGGATGCCTTCACCATCAATGATAAAAGAAATGCAGAAATTGGCCGGACGTTTGGCAGCATTAAACCGTTTCCTCGCCAATCATGCAGCAAAGTCGTTCCCGTTCATCAAAACCCTTCGCAATTGCGTAAAGAAAAACCAGTTCTTATGGACTCTAGAAGCAGAACACGCATTCCGGAAGATGAAAGATTGTCTGATACGCCTACCAACGCTAACAACCCCGATGAAAGGCGAACCACTGGTCATGTACCTGTCAGCATCAGAAAAAGCGGTAGGAGCAGTTCTACTGGTCGATCAACAAGGCGTGCAAACACCAGTATATTACGTATCTCGCACTTTGAATGACCCAGAAACAAGATACGCCATAATGGAAAAGCTGGTCCTTGCACTGATCCACACGTCCAGACGATTGCGCAGATACTTTGCCAACCATGTCATTCACGTCCTCACGAATTACAACATCGTCAACATCCTAGCAAGACCGGAGATATCAGGCAGATTAGCAAAGTGGGCTATCGAGTTGGGGGGCCATAACATGGTTTTTAGACCAAGGCCATCGATCAAAGGTTAGGTGCTAGCTGATTTCCTCAGAGAGGTATCTGATGATAAAGATAGAGAATGCAAAGTAATGGAGAAGGCATAAAAACAATACTCGGAGGAGCCATGGCTGTTATATACAGATGGCGCATCTAATGAAGATGGAGCGGGTGCAGGACTAAGGCTGGTAAGTTCGGAAAAGCACGAGTTCACATACAAAGGAAAACAACAAAACCACTACCCTTATGAGTCCAGAATCCCTCCTAGACGATAAACTCAACTAGAAGACACACTGGACTTGGGGGACTTGAAGAGGTATGGTCCCAATTCCATGCACACATGACAGGGACCACACCATCTTTTCCATCCAACATGGCGCCTACATCAGCAAGCGAATCCAGAAGCTTCTGGAAGATATCAAGGTGGCACCAAAGATGCTCCTCCAAACAAAAAGGACAACACGTGTCACCATTAACTAGACGCCATGTGGACCTGCGACACGATCTAAGGACAGACCGACAGCTGTAGTATTAATTCTCCTACCTGGACGAATAACGGCACGTCACGTCATCCACTATCCTGACCACAGTAGAGGAGACCAAGAGGATATTCCTCTTGGTCGGACAGCTGGCGCCCGGTGGCAGCTGGCAAGGTCTCTCCTCCCTCTTTCATCCTTCGGCTATAAATATGACCCTTCATCATTCAGGTAGAACATTCTGCTCTCCTTACATTTCACCTACAACACACACTATTTCTCCTTAGAACAGTACTTATTCTCATGCCGGAGGGTGGTCACAAGGAGAACCCCCTTATTCTCCTCCTTGTGGTGAGTCACCGGTGTTCTGTTTTGCAGGATATCAGTCATCGGCGAGTAGAGAAGGAGATTGAACCCCACATACGAGACGACCCAGCTGGTTAGCCCTAGTGTTAACCAGTGTTTCATCAACAGGCCTGTATAAATTTTGTTCAATATGAATTTGTGTTCCAAAAAAATATTTTTTTATTGTAGGCTATACGAGTGTTGTTAACGTACTGATACTGTGACGAAACAAACCAATTTCGATCGAACACCGTCGATACCGGTATTAGTATTACCGGAACAAGTACTATTCGTTTTTAGGTCTTCGATCTATAACGTGTTAATATTCTTTTGAGCATATCACTCCTTTAATTTTTGTGTTTCTCTCTTTCAGTTGCTATAGGGTGTACTCGTACTGTAATGAACCGAACCGAACCGATACCAACTAAAATCTCGACGCATCACGGGGGATATCCCACTAGTTTCTTCGGTGACACGTGAGTGTCACATCACATATTATTTCTTTCTAGCACCTTGTTGTTCCCAAAGTAACTAAAATCCAACTTCCATGTAGTTACATTTGAGTGCCCCGTGTCCTTTTAAACTAGTTTAATACCCGTCCGTTGGACGGGTTACGCTAACGTAACAAACAAAGATAATGTATATTGATGGTGTTTCGGTTTGCTTCTCCTTTTCCTCTTTTCCATCTCCTATTTGAAAAAATTACAACCATCTAACTTTTTCTTTTCTTCTTTTCAAACCTCTAAAACTCATTCTCAAAACACATTATCCAAACATTACAAAAATGACATATTAACTTTTAAGAAGTCAAAAACTTAAAAGGAGATCAAAATAAACAATCCCAAACACCCACGTTAGGTGAACACAAGTCTAAACAACATTATAAACAAAAGCACCATTTTTAATTTATAAAAGGAAAACCAACGTGAACGGTGTACAACCACAAACGATATAAAATAAAACTGATAGAGAGATAAAACATGAAATAAACTTATGAACAACGTGACAAACAAAGCTAACATATATTAAGGCAGTGGATTTCCCTTGGAATGGGCGGGCCAGATCATCAGCGTTGTCTGTGTTCCGAAATTTCCTGAAAAGCTGAAAAAAATAGTTGATAGATAATTCAATTTTAAAAAAATAAATATTTTTATGATATTTAAAATGTGCCTAGAGAGCAATATGCATACTTGAACCGGCAAATAACAACAAAAACGATCAAAGACAAAATTGAAAGAAAAAAAGTCAACGTACCGACACTTTTTAGCACAATTTCACCATACAATACCTATATGTTTATTATCATTATCCACATCCAGAAATACTCGGTGTGTAACTTCAAATCAAGTACTAAAATGAACTTACAAGCATTAGTGAAACTCTATGTCCAATCACAGCAATTTCTCTTATAGCCAAGCTTGTTCCTTGATCCACTAATATCCTCTCCCCGATTTCGGCAACTGTGTACCCACAAGAGAAACATTACCCGGTAAAAATCCAATATTAAATCTACTATTATTGTTGAAGAAATCGTTTTGAAACATTACCTGGATGTATATCAAGTCCAAATGCCTACACAAAATGGAATAAATAGAATTAAAAAAAGATACCATAAATAAGGTAAATTACAAAAACCATATCATTACCTCACTGACTCGGCTTTGTAGTGCAAGAGCTAATACCGTGCATCCTTGATTCCACAAAGCATTTGCTACTCGACGTGTTTCTAAAGACATTCTCACCCTTGCAATTAATCCAGCCCTGCTCTGCATATCATTATAATATTTTTCTGATTCACTTCTACTTTTATAGGTTATAATTTCTAATTTGAAATGTCAAAAGGAACAACTTTAAATCTTACTCAATTTAAAAATTTATAATATTTAAGTATCAGTAAGGAAATGTTTGAATGGTATTATAACTCACTAAATGTTTCTTGATACATTACTGATCACACCACCCACTAATTCCATGATCACTTAATGTTTGCAAGACACGTGTTATTTCTAAAAAATAATGTGTGCAAATTGTAAACCGTAAGAAGAAAGTTAAAAAACATACATATGGTACTACCTGCAAGATAACATGTTCTATAAGTTAGACCTTTTATACAGAACAAAACTGGCCGGGTTGAACAAAAGGTCTAGAAAAATATATATATTAAAGATACACTTGGGTAACTATGGAGTTGTTCTACCCATTTGACCCGTTTCCCTTTTAGCTATTTTTAAAACCCGTTTTACCAGTTAGAGCTAAAATAAAACTCAGATCGAACCGTTCTTAGGTAGATGGGTTAAAACTGAAATTGCCACTTCTATCTTTCATAAGTATATGTTAAACAAAAAAGTGGTGGAGTAAAATAGGAACAAATATAACAACATATAGACACATATTGAAGTAGAAAAAGACATGCAAAGAATCCAAACACTCAAAAGCACTCAAATTACCAATTATATAATTATCACAACTTCAGAGATATAGTGGCTCATGAACAGGAGCCGTATAGGAAAAATAAATTCTTTAGGAGCTGTATAGGAAAAATAAATTCTTTTGGTGATATCAAAGCAACATATATTTAATTCAGATATAATATTAAAAAATTTCAAAAATCTAAAGCCTAGGCAATGAATGATTGAATATAAAAAATAGATTCTTGTTAGAGGGACAACAATCTTCAAAATAAGAATGTTTACCCAAAATATTGACTACATCTCCAAGTTGAATCATGTCATATTAAGAATGCTTATTAAACTAAACAATGTAAAAACAGTTGTCAACCCAACAACCAAAGGCCTACCAGATTGTGAAGAACCTTTAATCGTAGCAAGGTCCTGCAATCTTTGGACTTTTCTAGGGTCATGCTAGCTGCACACGCCCAAAATTATTTTCACACCCCAAAGCGCCGCGCTATGGCCAAAGCGCGGCGCTTCGATCGACAAAACGTGCTTCGATTGACGTTTGAGACATTCGATACTGTTTGACAGACATAAAGCTAATCATGATGTTTTGTCGTTAACCCTAAGCGCCGCGCTGTGGCCATAGCGCGGCGCTTCGACCCCAACTTTCACCCTTTTCCCCTTTTAAAAGCAACCTCTGATAGAAAACTTTCGATATACATCTTCATTCACAGACACTGGCTCATACATTTTCATTCATTTCAGATCAAAGGTTTTGCTGTATTAGTTACATCTCTTGAAACAACGATGTCGTGGTTAAACAACTATATTTTCGGTCAATATTCTGACGAGACAGTTGTTCCTGATTCTTACGAGGGGACCGCTATTTCTGACTCGTATGAGAAACCGGTCTCGTCCAACTTGAGGGAGGCAGAGGTTGTATCTGGCATTCATTATCGTGATAACACGGTGACGCTGGATTTGAATACCCCTGTGGAGGACCCTTACGCACAACAAGGTTATTCTAATTTCGGTTACGGTGGCGAGTACAGCTTTGTACAGCAGGAGTGTGGTCCAAACGACAGTTACGGTTGTCAACAGAGCTTACAAGGTTATTCGAATTTCGGTTACGGTGGCGAGCACAACTTTGAACATCAAGTATATTCGGACCTCGGTGACGATGGTGAGCCGGGGGATGTGTCTGTTGACGAGGAAGGCTGTTACCCGGTTACGTTTTCGTTTGATACGACGCAGACCTGGTTGGATCCGTACCGTGAAAAGTTTGTATCATGCTGGATTAACAAAACTATCAACTTTCACCAAACTACGACCAACAGGGTTGAGGGCATGCATGCAACACTAAAAAGTCACTTTCCAAGTCATCGCAACACACTGGATAAACTTGTACTATATGTTGATCATGTTGTTGATAGACAATACACCGAGATTAGTACAAGCTTTGAAACAAGCCTCCGAAAAGTGATGACGCACCACAAGAAGCAGCCCATGCTTGCATATATTCTCAGAAAGGTTTCAATATATGCGATTGAGCTTTTGAGTAGGGAACTAAAACGTAAGGAAGACGGGTTGATAGCCTACGGTGCAAGCTGTGGTTGCCAACTTTTTACCAGCTGTGGTTTGCCATGTGCCTGTCGTTTGGAAAAGTTGGAAAATAAAGGTAATTAATATCTTTGACCTTTCTCGTTATGATTCTGCCACCTAATTTGTTTTCATCCACAGGTCAGCAACTCCGGATCACACACATAGACGTGTTCTGGAAGAAGCTTAACTTCAAGCCTGCAAAGAAAAACATAGAGGATATCGATGTAGACGCAGAATTTGAAAAATTGAAACAAAAGATCGATCCAACACCCCCTCAGGTGAAAAGGAGCTTCTTTGAAAAGTTTCAGCAAATCCTCAATCCAGGGAACAATAACAAAAAACCTCCTGCTGTTCTGAAGAAAACTCGTGGTCGCCCAACATTGAAAACGCAGGAAGAAAGAAAGGTTGAAGCCGCTAGAAAAAGCTCGTACATTCCGTCGGAAGAAACTTGGGTCGAGGCCTCAGATGATCTTCCCCGTCACAGCTCGTACATATCACTCGAAGATTCTAGAAGACAAAAGAATACCAAACCGATCAACCTGCACCCTGATTTCCCGATGATCAAGCTCGGTCCTAAGACGGATATAGCGATCCGCCACTACGCATCTCAGATTCCCGAAGTGATCCATCCATACATCGTTAGAATAAAGGACGTGAAACCAGATGGTCATTGTGGGTTTCGATCGGTGGCTGTTGGGTTAGGAGTGAAACAGAATTCATATTTGATGATCCGGAAACAACTTATAAAGGAGTTACGTAGGAACGAATCGCTTTGGAGGCAGTTTTTCGATCCGGAAAACATAGGACATTATGATGCGCTGCTTAGACGGATCAATTTCAAGGGGGTGGGACGAGCAGATATCGAAAATTACATGACGATGCCTGAGACGGGGTTTCTTATTGCCCAACGATACGGTGTGATTGTTCACAGCTTCGACATGCGTGGGAGCTGTACAATTTTCCCTCTGCTGGGCGGGCCAAACGAAGCTGAGGAACCTCACCTGGTGGTTGCGGTTGTGTTCGTCGACCATGGGCATTTCATACATGTAGAGCTTAGAGGTTGTTATCCAATGCCTCCCCCAAACCCACTCTGGACAGCACACAGAACAGATCGGGCAGCAGCCTGGCATACATTGTACCGGGATCAGATCAACGCGTACGAAATGCTTATGTATCGTGCCCCTGACCTTAATGTAACCCCATATGTTCACGATGTAGGTTAAATGTGTTTAATAATAATCACGTTTGTGCTTGTTCAATATATGCGTTACATCACGTTCAATACGCACTTATACGACCCAAAATGACCATATACATCATAATACTACAATTAATGAAAAAATACTCTCACAGGAGTACTTGTGGTTTCAAACCAAAATGATACGATATAACGGAATAAGACATCACACGTAACCGATTTGATCCGGAACTTGCAGTATAGTCCATATATAATAAAAAATGAAGTATAATGGAAAAAACGTAAAATTTAGACTATTATCGACGCGTTTGTGAATTAAAAACAATTTAAAAAAAATAAAAAAAGGCCTTAAACGCCACGCTATGACCAAAGCGCCCCGCTTTACCCTTGAAGCGCCCCGCTATGGCCAAAGCGGGGCGCTTTGGTCCCTCGCTATACCTGAAGCGGGGCAGCTTCTCCCCCACTTCAACACAACACACAAAACACACACACAAGGTGCGATTACACACACTTCGATCCGAATATCTTCGTTTTCAATCTTTCGACCGCTAAAAAGGTAAATCGAACACCCTTAGTCGTTTTCTTTAACTGTAAATGTTTGATATTTGATTGATTTGGGCGTTTGGATCGATTGGGGGGGGGGGGGGTTGTTCTTCATCACGAAGAACCAAAGCGCCGCGCCGAAGCCAAAGCGCGGCGCTTTAGTTCATGTTTATTTTTTTTTAATATTATTTGTTTAATATTGTTTGTTTATTATTTAAATTATATTTAATATTTGTTTATTATTTTATATTTAATATTATTTGTTTATTATTTAAATTTATATAAATAATATTATTTGTTTATTATTTAAATTATATTTAATATTATTTGTTTATTATTTAAATTGTTTAAATAATATTATTTGTTTATTATTTTATATTTAATATTATCTTATCAACGTGCAGGGATGGATTCTTCTGATGACGAGATTGAGCATATGGAGGCTGAGGGAGATGTGGGAGAGCAGGGAGAGCCGGCATGTCCGTACCTGCAGTTTCCGGCGGCGTCACGGGCGAGGGGGAGATGCGCGAGGTTGCGCGCCATCCCCATTGGGGAGCATGTAGGGATAGACTGGGGCCTGCTGGAGACCGTGGGAGAGGCCGCGCGGGCGCGTGAGATAGTTGGACTAGATACTCCTTGGTCGCGCCTATTTGAGTTAGCGATGGAGGACTCGTATCCTGAGGTTACGTGGTAGTTTCTTTCCACGTTTACATACGCGCCGCATCCGGCGGATTACGTCGAGGACCCGGATTTTCCAGTCCACGAGGTTACATTCCGTCTCGCCGGTCAGGAGTTTCAGATGAGTGTGCGGCAGTTTGTTGTGCATACAGGTTTGTTTAAATAATATTATTTATTATTTTATATTTAATATCATTTGTTTATTTAATGTTATTTGTTTATTTAATATTATTTGTTTATTATTATTATTTATTTATTTAATGTTATTTGTTTATTTAATGTTATTTGTTTATTTAATATCATTTGTTTATTTAATATTATTTGTTTATACAGGTTTGTACACAGAGGCCGAGCTTGATACTGATTTATATACGCAGGCGGTTACGATGATGGACAGGCAGACGCTTATCAGTTTCTGGAGGTCCATTTCCATTAGACCCTTTGGGAGATCCTGGCAAAAGGCCACCTCCATTAGAGACCCCTTGTTCCGATACTTGCAGCATGTTATCGCGGCAACTATCGTGCCGCGGGGTGCCAGCAGGGAGAAGGTCAACCTCAGTGACCTTTTCTTTCTATACTGCCTACTGCGGGGCCAGCCCTGCAATCTAGCAGCCTGCCTGGCAGATTACTTTGCCACCGCATACCACCGGCAGCTCCGCGGGTGGGTGCACACTGGCTCATTCATCACCGCCATCGCACGCTCGCTCGGGATCGTGCTCGAGGGAGATCCGCTGCTGTCCGATCCGGTCCCGTCTACCAGGTTGGGCCGCGCGTCAGTTTCTAGCATGCAGATCACCCGTCGCTTTGATGTTGGTCTGAGGTTTAGGGGCATGGACGGGCAGATTTGGCAGCCGGAGCCGGTGCCGGAGGTCATCCCGGTTGTTATTGAGTTGAGGCCTGGAGTGTTGGCCCCTCCTGCTGAGCAGGCGGCCGCTCGGCAGGCTCAGCTACAGGCTCTGGGACTCGATGAGTTCCCGGGCCAGCCTCAGGCTGAGGCTGAGGCTCAGGCTCAGGCTCAGCCTGAGCCTGTATTAGAGGATCCGGCTCAGGAGGAGCATATCGAGGAGATCCTGGTACCACCAGTTCAGCCAGCTCCGGAGCCGCCACAGTACCCGCAGCACGTTTACGCTGACCTGCCTCCGGTAGCGCGTGAGGTGGCTCGGGACTTCGACCGGCGCCTGAGACGCCAGGCCGCACGCCGGGACTGGATCATCGAGACGCTCGTTTCTCTACGAGAGTTCGCTGGGTTGCCTCCACTTCCCCTCCCACCGTCCCCACCGCACGAGGATTAGTACCTTAGTTTGTTTGTATAGTGTTTTGTTATGTATTATGTAGTCAGTTGTACCTTTTTGTTTTGTATGTACAAACTGATATATATTTACATCACGTTGGTTTTGGATTGTTTACTTTTAATTCTTATGGCTTTCTGTACAATTTATTTAACGTGTTCGTTTAATTTAACAAAATAAACTAGGTTAACAGTTTATAAAGACGCACTTATATTATATACGTTCTATAAAAATAATGACGTAAAAAAACGTAATTATAAAACAACGTATTATAAAACTCAAATACAATTTTTTCCTCCAAAAAACACTACCAAACTAACCCACATCCCACCTATTTCAAAAAAAAAACAACACAAATTACAGCCAACACTTTTTGTCTTTTTGCACACTCAAAGCGCCCCGCTTTGGCCATAGCGGGGCGCTTTGGCCAAAGTCAACAGACAAGGACTGACGTCAGTCCTTGTCTGTTGAGACCTTGTCCAAAGCGCCCCGCTATGGCCAAAGCGGGGCGCTTTGAGTGTGCAAAAAGACTAATGCCGTGTGCGAATAGACCAGGCCCTTTTCTAACTGCTTCCATTTGTGCAGACAATGAATTGACATCTTTTATTTTAAGTATATCATTTGTTTCAAAGAATATTTGTCTGCATTTAGGATATAAGCAAATCAATCACCGCCTTCTATGAAAAGTTGAAAATTCATGGATTACCATGTATTTATAAAAATCAATTGTTTAAATATTTATAGATTACCATGATTCTTAATATAACCCTAACCCTCAACCTACCCCCCAATTTTGACAAAATAGACCGAGAGATACGAACCTGTAAACGATCTTGCAAAAGAAAGGTGTAGGCTTTAACATCCTCCAGCGCCTTCTATCTCTTGAAGAATGTCACTTTGCAAGGGATGACTAATCCGCAACTTATCTGCAATCTGAACTCTTCTCCGTTTTGTTGAACAATGACACACGGCAGTCATCTATAAGAAAGCACACAATTACCACCACTTACGTCCATTACCATCTGCAATTTGAAACATAATATTTACAATCAATCAAAATAGAAACATCAGGCGATGGTAAGGGAAATAATTGTTTGAGTTCTTGAATTGCATCTTCTTTACACAACTCTTCCAACTTGATTCCCCCAATCAACAGATAACAGTAACAACTAACAAATAGATCAAGAAAGAAACTCCTTTGCAGTAAAAAAACTAAAAACATTAAACCAACAGTACGTCCCTTTTCCCTATCAATAAAAACAGGAGCAAGAGCTTTCCTTTCGTGCTAGATTCTTGCACGGAAACTATAATAGAGCCCGTGGAGAAGAGTGTGACACAACTGCAAGCTCATCCCCAAAGCCTAATGCAGTCACCACTTGTCCATCAAGAGAAACAACATGCCTCTACAAAAAAAAACCATAAGTTTAGCATGAAATTAAGACAACTTAAACGACATAAGTTTACCATGAAATGATGTGCCTCCAGTAGAACACACATGGGAAGAATTCAGGATGAAAAATGTCCCAATTTCCAGGAAGGAAATAAAATAAAAACTGTTGGAAATTTATCGAATATTTCTACCAGAATTCGTGGTACGTGTAGAAATATATAAAAAGAACACATCAATTTTGCATCAAAACCAATTGGAACGGACGGAATGGATACATATTATAAACCGAACCTAATCTTATAATCAAAGATCAAGCTATAAATATGAAACTATACCATCACCGAGCTAATTTACCTTGTAAGCGATGTATGAACAGAACCTAAATATCAGCAGATTATACACAGGTTACCGCCATCGAAATTAAACAACCTGCATAAAGAAAATGATGCATATTTAGCAACGCTAACCCTAAATTTTCCAATTTGGGTGTAACCCAAATGAATGCTTCTCTGGCTTTAATCAAATCAATTTCAGATCATGTCAAAAACATCGTAACAATAAAAATAACAAACTGCAAGTATTGAAATCTACGATACTTTTATCATATTCTTACCTTCAAGTTAAAAATCTTTTAAAATACACTCCTAATGAGCGAGTACTATAAACTAATAACAATTTTACGAACCTAAAAAGGCATCAACTTTGACATTAGTTGATCTTGACAGAAACTTCATGCAAATTGGAGGATTAACACCAGCCAAAGCCAGGATCGAACTCGGTAACGTCCAAATCCCGTCACCGCAAATCAAACCCGAAGCCACCGCTGGCCCGAATGAAGCAGCCTTTGCCTTGTTTACCTTGGACCAAATGAATAATATCAAACTTCCAACACACATGTCAATGGCAAAGTAACCTCCAATGTAGAACGGGATCGCCATCGCCATTGGAATCGGAATGAACCGAGCTAGGTTTTTCCCCACCAAGTCTCGAATCCCATTCACAAAGATCGCGAACCCGAAGAATATATAGCAGAGCAAGAGACATTTTTCGGGTAATGTCGAGAATCCTTCAACTCCCAAGATTGCCATGTTTCGGAAAATGAGAGCGTACGGTGCAGGGTACTCCGAACCCGGGACTCCAAGATTGTCAAACGCGTTGTAAAACAGCCAGAAGACGCAAGGGGAGATGATACAACCCATTGCAGTCCCAATCACTTGGCTAACAAACATAGACCGGGGTGAAGCCAAGGTCATGTAACCACCGTTTGACCCACCAGCCAGTACATGCTGCTAAGCCCGCCAGTACACCACCGTTTGACCCACCAGCCCACGCTCCAATCACAAATATCGCAAGCTTACCATAGGTCGATGCTAATGACCAGTCGGTGAGCCCGCATCCAAAAGCGTTACAGAACGCTAAAATCGGGGCGCATATGTAAATAGCAGCGACGTAGTACCACTTGAGCTGGTGGAAGATGTGTGGAAGAGTGATAATGGAGACAATAGCAATGGTTAGATAGCCAACTATCGCGATCCACGTAGGAATCTGATCTTTGAGAAACAATCGAGTGTGTTTTTGGTCATCATAAGACATGGAAGGAAGACCGGGCAATGAGTTACTGGTAATGGCTTCTTCCGCTTTGGTTTTATCGTCATTGAAATGGCGATATAAGCTGGACAAAGTGTAATAAAGGACCTTTACGAAGTTGTAGAGCCCGTCACCGAGGATCATGGCTAACAGCGTAAAGAAAATGATCTGAAATTAAACAGCCTGCATAAAGAAAATGATGCATATTTAGCAACGCTAACCCTAAATTTTCCAATTTGGGTGTAACCCAAATGAATGCTTCTCTGGCTTTAAACTTGCTGAGAAATAACAAACAATAAACTAAAGAAAAGATACAATTTCACACCTGATTTCAAGACCAGATGACTCACCATTTCGAATTGGTTGAACCCCCTTGATTCATGGGTGTACTCACAAATCACAAAAAAAAAAAAAGATTTAGAAAATCGCAAATAACATACTTATGTTCACAAAAACGTCATGTCAAACCCGCTGAACCGGCCAATTTGCTTCTGATTGAGCGGTTTTTTTTTGTGGGAGAGAGTGAATGGATGGAAAAGATATACTCAGTTCGCTGAACATAGGTTAAATAAGTTGTTAAGCATGACTTTCAGAGCTAGATCAAATTAAATACATGTACCTGCATAATATATATATTATGCCTATATGATTTAATTTATGTATTAATCATACAAAAGGAAAGGCTCTTCGTCTAGAGGTTAGTTATTTATTCTTTGTTATTTTTTTTGAAGCATACTCTTGTAGTAAAAAGTACATTTTTTGTATAATGGTGTGTATCTGTACATATATCGTGAAGATCGTTGACTCCGAGGAGTTGACCGTGGAGGAAAGGAATATTCTTTCTGTGGCTTACAAGAACGTGATCGGAGCCAGTAGGGCATCATGGAGGATCATATCTTCTATTGAGCAGAAGAAAGAGAGCCGTGGGAATGAAGATCATGTCAAGCTAATTAAGGATTATAGGGCGACAAACGAGACCGAACTAAGCAAAATTTATGACGGTATTGTCACACCCCCAAAATCCACCATGCGGAGTGTCACCGCTTGGAGGCGTGACATGACCAGGATCGAGCCACCAATCATATTGAACAACATAATTAAGTAAATAAAACCAACCACAATACAATTGGTGACCAAAAGGAAGTTAACCAAGTTCAATTTAAACAGCGGAAGCATAAGACGTTAAACCAAATCATAAGTTCGTAGTTCATAAGTTTAAAGACCCAAAACATAAGTTTCATAAGTTCATAAAGTTTATTTATTAAGTACGGGACATATCAGTTCGCATCCCACAGCGACCTCCTCCTTGTGCAAGCTCCATAGCATCTAACGACCTGCAAAGCATGTAATAACGAGTCAACAATAAAGTTGAGTGAGTTCACGGCTGGTTGTCCATTTTAGAGTTGTTTCCAAAAACGTAGTTTAATCTTCATCAGCTATCCAGCCGTGGGGGTTACCCCATAGTTCGAAAACATTTATTAGTTAACCATCCTTGGCTATCCAGCCCGGCACTCCGGCCGTGGGGGCTACCCCATTATTTAAACTACTAGACTCGTTTATCATATCGACTACTAACGAAAATTACTTGTGCCCTAGCGTCGGTGTCTATCATCACCGACGTGCCATAGTCCATTAGTACACGCCTGTCCGACTGGCACGGTGTGAGGTTTGTTAAACCTAATAGCGCTATTAACTAATGACCCGCTCGCCATAGCCTCGGCGATTAAGTCGATATAAAAGGGAGGGACTTCATTGATAGAGTTCTAGTCCAGTAAGTCTAATTCCGTCCCAACAGGACGAGGAATTCTCATTCCTAAACACGTCCCAAGGACGAGGAATCCCTATTCCTGAACCCATTCCCATTCCCACCGGGAATTTCCATGCTTTGTAGAAAAGTGTGAACTCACCTCGGTTTGTTCGGTTAGATTCTCAATTATAGCTAACAGTCAAGGTCGGTCAATCACGTCCTAATATGATTACCAGTTAGTCATTTAGTGGTTTCAAATAGAGCACAAAGTTCCTACACATATCTACTACATAACATGCATTATCTTTAATAGTTCACGCTCATATAAGCATTCCACCTATAGCTACTCAAGAATAAGCATACGATATTGCACATATTACTTTCATTGACATACAACATGTTAGATTATCCTCAGATAACATACTCGACATTTAGACACGCAAATTACTACTTATGTCATTTCAACTTAAATATCCAAAAACTGGGCTGTTTTCGAGCATTTTAATAAAATAGTTAACTTACTCTAAAAATTCCCAAATTTTTACAGAATATCTTAAACGATCCAAATATTATTGTGTAAAAATATCGGGATCCAATTCATTACCAATATTTTATAAAAATTCATTTTCCGGACTGAAATCAGATTTATCTTTTTCTGACTGCAGTCCACGGAATAATTTATTTAAAATTCATCGTAAGTCCGATTTACGAAATTCCAGTGAGAGAATTATAAATACACCAGTGGTCATCTACAGTACAAATTTTATGAGCTAATTCTACACAGAATTCAAGTTATGACGAAAAACAGAAAACATCTTTTCAGCAGTAAAAATGCAGCTTGAGCTGCTGTCCGAAAACAGTCCTTTAAAAATAGTAAACGAAGTCCAAAAATTATGATTCCGGTTCCATTAGAACCATATTTGGAAATATCCTGTTATAGACTCAAGAAAATCCGTTTTTCGTTAAATATTGACCAGTTTACAGCCAACTGAAGTTGGCTGTAAAAGCTTGGACAGAAGCTGTTTTCAGCTTTCAGCTTTTAGCTTTCTAACTTGTGTTCGATTGATTCCGTTAACATGTTTAGTGATCACAACAACATCAAACATCAATATTAACAAGCATATCATCAGGTAATCAACAAGAATCAAAACAACTTCATATTAACATCACTTCATCACATTTCAACAACATTTCATCATTAAGTTAGCTCTATGTTCAAAACTTTGTTTATGATCCTTTAGTGTTCATGGATTCTCATCATAAAATAACTATTAACCACTCTAAATAACATGAAAAATGACGGATCTAAGTTCTTACCACTAGTTCAAGACTAGGGAAGTTCAAGTGAAGAAATGTGGTGGATAAAAGAAGATGAGAGTGGTCCTTCAACTTCCGAACACACCGAGCTTCGTTGTATGCCTTCTAACACCTATGGATGCTCTTAGAATGCTTGAAAGTGACCAAGTGATGTTGGTGGTGGTGCTCTTTGGTTCAGCCGAGATCAAGAAGAGAGGAGAGGAGTGTGATGGTATTGATGAGTGAATGATGAAGTGAATGGTTATCTAGTGGTTTAAATAAACAACCTTCCAACATGTTATTGTCCACTAGACTTAGTGTTCCCTTAGTACAAAGCAAAATCAATAAACAAATGAAGAAAATCAAGGGTGGGATTCACCCTTGAAACCGTATGGTTGGGGGGGGGGGGGGTGGTTGGTTAATGATCTAGTTTGAAGTCCAAAGTTAAGTTAGTGTTTTATGTGTGTGGTGTAATATATAGTGTGTTAGGGTGTTCGGGAACCCTAACTAGCTTAGAAAAATAAAAACAATGCTTCTAGCATTATTTTGGTGTTCCGGGAAATGTTCGGTTGTTCGGTTTGATACTGTTCCGTTAAAGTGCTTAATTAATCCGTAAAGTGTCCTATATATATATTTTTGTAACATTTTTAATTCTCAACACTCAGGAAAGCATACCGGACTATTTAGTAACTTTTCTGTACACTACTAGTATGTTAACAAGCACATGTAAGTATAACACAGTAATCAGAAAGCAGTTAAGTGATTCAGCACAGTCATCAAGCACTTTGATTATCATTAATAAATTGTACAGATACATGTGGTTATGAGGGTTGTCACATTCTCCCCCTGTTAAGAAAATTTCGTCCCGAAATTTAACTCGTGGTTACTGAGGAAGCTAGTTATGTTGCGTTGGTTTCCTCATTTTCCTGGGGTGTCACATCATCCCCCCGTTGGTTTGGAATTTCGTCCCGAAATTCTGCAGTAGCTTCAATCTCTATAGTGGTTGCACTTTTCTTAAACAGCTGGGGATACTTGAGTTTCGTTTGGTCTTCTCGTTCCCAGGTATACTCTGGGCCACGACGGGAATCCCAACGAACTCGAACGAGAGGTATCCTGGTGCGCTTGAGAATCTTAACATCTCGATCAGTAATCTCTACTGGTTCCTCGACGAATCGCAGCTGGTCGTCGATTGTGAGCTCCTTGAGGGGAACTATGAGGGTCTCGTCTGACAGACACTTCTTCAGATTTGACACGTGGAATACGTTGTGAACTCCACTGAGTTCTTCAGGTAGATTCAACCTGTAAGCGACTTTGCCAATTTTCTCAATGATCTCGAATGGTCCGACATAACGCGGATTGAGTTTGCCTCGTTTGCCAAAACGAACTACACCTTTCCAAGGTGAGACTTTGAGTAGCACCCGATCCCCAACCTGGAATTCGAGTGGCTTTCTTCGCTTATCAGGATAGCTTTTCTGATGGTCACGAGCTGCCGCCATTCGTTGCCGTATCTGAGCAATCCTTTCGGTTGTATCTACTACAAGTTCTGGGCCTGTGATTTGACTGTCGCCAACCTCTGCCCAACAAAGAGGTGATTGGCATTTATGTCCGTACAATGCCTCAAATGGAGCGGCCTAAATACTGGTGTGGTAGCTGTTATTGTACGAAAACTCCACCAAAGGGAGGTGTTTTTCCCAACCATTGCCAAAATCAATCACACATGCCCTAAGCATGTCTTCAAGGGTTTGGATAGTGCGTTCAGATTGCCCATCCGTCTGCGGATGATATGCCGTGCTCATATCTAATCGGAGAGCCAAAGGACTTGTGCATAGCTTGCCATAACTCAGATGTAAAACGTGAGTCACGATCAGAAATGATGGAGGTTGGCACTCCGTGCCTTGATACTACTTCCTTTAGATAGACGTCTGCTAGAGTAGAAAACTTATCCGTTTCCTTGATTGCCAGAAAATGTGCAGACTTGGTCAGTCGATCCACGATCACCCAAATGGTATCGTTTCCGCGTTGGGATCTAGGCAGGCCAGTAACGAAATCCATGGAAATTTGATCCCATTTCCATTTAGGTATCTCTGGTTGTTGAAGTAGGCCTGATGGTTTCTGATATTCAGTCTTGACTCTCGCACAAGTCAAACATTTGCTGACGTAGGTTGCTATGCTGGTTTTCATACCAGGCCACCAGTATGTAGCCTTTAGGTCGTGGTACATCTTACCTGAACCAGGATGTACTGAATAACGAGACTTATGTGCTTCATCCATCACAAGTTTGCGTAAGCCTCCATAAAATGGAACCCAGATGCGTCCGTTAACATAGCAGGCGCCGTTTTCCTTTTGTTCTAGCCGCTGCCTTGATCCTCGTAGGGACTCAACCCTGATGTTCTCTACTTTCAATGCTTCAACCTGAGCATCGCGAATCTGAGCGGGAAGGTTAGATTGGATGGTAAGCTGTAACGCACGTACACGCTTAGGTATAGTATCCTTTCGGCTGAGGGCGTCGGCCACAACATTGGCTTTGCCCGGATGGTACTTGATCGCACATTCATAATCATTCAAGAGTTCGACCTATCGACGTTGTCGCATGTTTAACTCCTTTTGCTTGAAGATATGCTCGAGACTCCTGTGATCGGTGTAAATGGTGCACTTGGTACCGTACAGGTAATGTCTCCATATCTTAAGCGCAAAAACAACTGCTCCCAATTCCAAGTCATGCGTAGTGTAGTTTCTTTCGTGAACTTTAAGTTGGCGTGATGCGTAGGAAATGATCTTGTCACGTTGCATCAACACGCAACCAAGTCCTTGGATGGAAGCGTCGCAATAAACTACAAAATCATCTGTGCCTTCAGGCAATGAGAGGATATGCGCGCTACAAAGTCTATCTTTCAAGTGTTGAAATGCGGACTCCTGTGCATCACCCCAACGATAGGTGACACCCTTCTGAGTCAGTGAAGTGAGAGGTTGCACAATCTTGGAGAAATCTTTGATAAACCTTCTGTAATATCCTGCCAAACCCAAGAATTGGCGGATTTCTGTTGGTGTGTGGGGTGCAGGCCAGTTCTTGATCGAGTCAACCTTGGATGGATCTACATGAATCCCATCCTTGTTTACTACGTGGCCTAGAAAGTGGACTTCGCGGAGCCAAAAGTCACATTTCGAAAACTTGGCATACAACTGCTCTTTTCGAAGAAGTTCCAGAATAAGCCTCAGATGTTGCTCATGTTCCTCCTGACTCTTAGAATAGATCAGGATGTCGTCGATGAACACTATGAAAAACTTATCCAGGTAAGGCTTGCACACTCGGTTCATGAGATCCATGAAGACTGCAGGTGCATTCGTTAATCCGAAAGGCATAACCAGAAACTCGTAATGGCCGTAACGAGTTCTGAACGCTGTTTTGGAGACGTCCTCCTCTCGGACTCTCAGCTGATGGTAGCCCGATCTCAAATCAATCTTAGAGTAATAGCTCGACCCTTGCAACTGGTCGAACAAGTCATCAATGCGTGGAAGAGGATAACGATTCTTCACGGTCACCTTGTTGAGTTCGCGGTAGTCAATACATATTCTGAAGGTACCGTCTTTCTTCTTTACGAATAACACTGGAGCTCCCCATGGAGAAGAGCTAGGACGTATGAAACCCTTTTCCAGTAGTTCTTGTAGTTGCGTAGACAGTTCTGATGGAGCTAGACGATATGGTGCTCGAGCTATGGGCGCTGCTCCAGGAGCTAACTCGATTTGAAATTCAACTTGGCGATGAGGCGGAAGACCAGGTAATTCCTCAGGAAATACCTCAGGAAAGTCGCGTACAATAGGTATGTCTTCTATCGTCCTTTCTTCCGCGGGTGAATCAGAAACGAGGGCTAGAATAGCGGTGTGGCCCTTTCCCAAACACTTCTGGGCCTTAAGGAAAGAGATGATGCCTACAACAGCACCACCCTTGTCGCCACGAATCACGAGGGGTTCTTTACCAGAGCGAGGAATACGGACGATTTTATCCTTGCAAATAATCTCCGCTTGGTGTTGAGATAACCAATCCATCCCAATGACAACGTCAAAACTACCCAGAACGACAGGGATGAGGTCGATAGAAAAGGTCTGATCGGCAAGGACAAGCTTGCAACCCTTAACTACATGTGTAGCCTCTAAACTTTTACCATTTTCTAACTCTACGATGTGCTTGGGGTTCAAAAGTGTTGGAGTACGCTTAAGCATCTAACTAACTTTTAAGGACACGTAGCTAGTATCGGCACCCGAATCAAATAAAACAGTAACAAAGAAATCATCCAGAAGAAACTTACCCATCACAACGTTGGGATCATTCCTTGCATCACCCTGACCAATCACGAACGCACGACCCCTTGCCCCATTACCATTGTTGTTTCCCCCATTGCCGTTTCCATTCCCCTGATTGTTGTTGTTCTGGTTCTGATTTAGCTGGGGGCAGTCTTTCTTGAAATGGCCCTCAGCACCACATTGAAAGCACCCTTGTTGTTGCTGCTGCTGGTGTTGATTTGGTGGGGCTTGCTGATGCTTCCGGTTCTGATTCGCTGGACGCTGACTCCTGCAATCCCTTGCAACATGACCAGGCTTGTTGCATCGATGACAGTTGCTTTTACTACATGGCCCGCTGTGGTGCAAGTTACAGCGATTACATTTGGGGTGATTCCCCTTGTATCCACCCTGACCTTGATTCCCAGAAGACTGCTGACTGGGGCTCCTGTACTCATCTGTCTTTCGCTGTTGGGACTGAACTGAAGTAGAACCCTTGCCCGAATTTCCATCCCATTTTCGCTTGTTATCGTTGGGGGCATCAGTAGTAGCAGCGCTAACACGCTTGGGCAGCCTGTTTTGCTCAACTGCCTGATCGGTGAGACGATGAGCCGACTTGATGATTTGTTGAATGGTGCCAAGATTAGCTGAGGTTACGTGACTCTGAATCTCTATTACAAGACCCTTGAGGTACAGCTCAATACGTTTGATGGGAGGGTCCACCATTGTAGGACACAAGATGGCCAGCTCGTTTGACCTCTTCGTGTATGCCTCGATCTCAGACCTCGTCATCTTCAAATTGAAAAATTCCACCTCCAGCTTATGGATGTCGTCACGACTGTAGTACTCTTCCTTGATCAGTTCCTTGAAGTCATTCCATGGGGTGGCATTAGCAACCGCCAACCTAAGCAGTTGAACCTGTGCTTTCCACCAGGTTAACGCAGCACCTTCAAGCGTTCCAGTAGCAAATTTCACCCTACGATCTTCAGGGCATTCACACATCTCAAAAACAGACTCAAGCTTCTCGAACCAGTGAAGAAGACCTACAGCTCCCTCTGTGCCGCTGAAAGTACTAGGTCGGCAGTCCATGAATGTTTTGAACGTGCACACAGGAGGCTGAGCATGCTGACCTGTTGCGCGAGAATAAAAGACAAGGTTAAGCACGAGGGTTGGTTTGCGAAGGTAGGATCTAAACGTCCTAAAATGGGTTGATATGGCAGGTTATACCTCCTGCAGGGACAGCTGCGAGTGCCTCAGCAACTCGTTTGTTGATCAAAGCCGTCAGTTGGGCTTGAGTTAGGTTGATACGTCCTCCGCGTCCGTTCATGATCTTCACAACGAAGCAACGTAAGTGAGAAAAGTGTCGCGAAAGTGCGTAAGTGTGGGACGACAGTAGAGAGTAAGCACACAAGGTTCAAATAGCAATTATTACGATAATTAATGCACTGTGTGAACTATCTAACCGACAATATAACATAAATCATACCACCTATTGTGTCGAGTCTTGCACGTGGAGCGAAGCGTCGTTGTGGATCGTTGAGCACTGTACAGGTTATAGTCTGGTTTTATCAAAAAGTTTTTCCCTTTTTAAAACCAAGTTCACTATAACCAATGGCTCTGATACCAATCTGTCACACCCCCAAAATCCACCATGCGGAGTGTCACCGCTTGGAGGCGTGACATGACCAGGATCGAGCCACCAATCATATTGAACAACATAATTAAGTAAATAAAACCAACCACAATACAATTGGTGACCAAAAGTGTTAGACCCTAAATACTACATGACAAAAGTCGCAGCGGAAACACGAACCATAAAATTTCTTTCATTATAAATACCTCAACTTATTTCAAATTTAACTTTAACATAATTCTTATTCATAAATCCGTCATCCTCTTATTTACTAATTAAAAACGTAGCTTACGTTTACCACATTTTACATTCAGCGTCTCCGTACAATCTCTCTAGTGACTCGGTCTTCGATCCCTAATCTTTGTGATAATCGCTCATTATCCGTACTACCTGCATTCACCACATACATTCAACGCATTAGTATACAATCCATAAACAAGAATACAATACAATACATGTACACTTTTCATTCAGCTTTCTCCCTGATTTTAAGAATATCATTCACGTATTCATTCCCTTGTGAGCCTTCAATAATGTACCTGCGTAAAACTTCGTTTTACAGGCACACGATTAATACCATTAACACTTAGCGTATCCAAATTCATACTTGCATATACTCGGGCATACATCCATACCTCAATACATGCATGCATACACCCATACGTATCCTCATATATACATAAATACACACCTGCATACGTACGTACATTCCTACGCCTTCACATATATACATACTACCATACGTGTCTTCATATATACATAAATACGCTTCATAAGTATCTACATTCATACGTCTCCACATACATGCATACATACACATTTACATACGTACATACCACTCCTATATCTTTATATACATGCATACACTCAAATGTACCTTCACATGTATCAATTACACCTTTACATATACACATACATTACTTCGTCACTACATACGTACATACATACACATTTACATACGTACATACCACTCCTATATCTTTGTATACATGCATACACTCAAATGTACCTTCACATGTATCAATTACACCTTTACATATACACATACATTACTTCGTCACTACATACGTACATACATTACTAACTACTCACAAACATACTTACATACTTGCACGCATACCTACTTACATAAGTTCTACGTACGTATACGAATACATTTAAACATACATACATGCTTATCTACAAATATGCATCCCTTTATGCCTATAAGAAGCTTTACGAATCATCGGGAAGCGTTACGGATCATTTGGAAATGCAAAATTAAACAAAACGGAGAAGTGGGCTAGACAGCCCGTCGGCGACGGCTTCTTAAAATGCCCGTCGCCCAATTTTGATCCGCCGCCAGTAAGTTAACCCGTCGGAGAAAGCGGCCAAACTAGTGCCCGTCGGCGACGGGGTGTATACCTGTCGGCGACGCCCTCTACATTCCTCATTTTTCTGCAGCTCCGTTTCAACGTCCGTACGCACTAAAACGCGCGTAACTTTTGAACCGTTTATCCGTATAACCTCCCGTTTCTTCCTACATGCTTCTAAATTCACATTCTATCTTATGGACTTAAAATCCCACATCTGGATTAAGGAAATTCTTAACTTACATGCATTCGGCTTATTATCATCTTCTCATTATTTGACCCGTAATGGGTATTTACGCATTGTAAGGTTTATGGCTTACAAAGACCATACTTCTCACTACCATACTTGTCTAAAACATTACATTGATCGAGCAACTTGGTTCTAAACCACTTTTAATATCATTTGCCCAAAATACCCATCAAGGGCATTTTGGTCAACTCTAATTCAATCATTACAACGAAAGACTTCATCACATATATGACCTCAAACATCATGTTTAATTAATTTAAACAGTATATTACTTACTCGTACTAAGAAGTGATTACAGAAATCACTTACCTTGTGCATCCGCGTTCGTAACATCTTCCTTGCCTCATCTTGACCCGTTAGCTTTCCATGCTTGGTCCGTGCTAGTGTGGTTCCTATTCTTTCATGCCGCCATGCCATGATTATGTTAGTATTCATGCTTATTCATATTAACACATATTTTCCAACTTTTATTTATTTGACTTTCACTAACACGCATACGACATGATTTGCCAACCACATAGTTCAATATCTTCGAAATCCAAATTCTTTATCACACACAACACATAATTGGTCTAACACGTAATCCATGACCTCTCGATTCTTATATTTGTGTCAAAATGCATAACCATGTTATAGATTCTCGGTTGACTTTCAGAAGTCAACCTTTTAGCATACAAATTCCCAACTTACGAGCACGCATTCATGTTGATATAGTAGACCATGTTAATGACATGATATTCATTTCGTACATAATGTTGTATGACACAAACAACTACATGATCTCCTATTCACATACACAACATACACATACTTATGCTTTCATGATTCTACATTTGACAATCACATAGCTAAGTTAGACAACTTAACGTAATTCATAACATCACCCTTTACTAGTGTGGTCATATGTTATACATTTAATATACATTCACTTCTTAATCGCAATTAAGTGATCAATAGAGACACATGGCGAGCATCGCCCATTCAAGCATAATGTACAAGCCTCTAATGCATAACCTTGACAACACATACATTCAACCCGAATTCTAGTACTAGTTCCATCTAAAGCACACTCTTTAAGTTCGTATACCACTAATTACATCATTATCATATGTCATACATATATGTCAAGCCACTTCCTAAAATCTCACACCTTAACTTCACTTAGACATTTTATCATACACTTGGTGTGCATACTACTTTCAAAGCATAAAGTACAAGCATTCTTTGCATCTTCTTACTAGTTCATATCAAGATCATCAAATTCCCACCAACCTCACACAATCTTTCACCTAAATCAAGATCATTAACAATAATCCACAATATTCAACTTCACATACATCAAAACCATACTTGATTTAACACATGCAACATCATCATCTTCATAACATTACTACTAGAAATGGGTTTCACCATTAAACATCAAATTAACCTAAACCATGCATAATCCATGTTCCAAATGATGATTTTAACACATACTCATACTCAATTTCATACAAATTTGTGATTTACATCATAACCCGCTTCATGCATAATCACCAAACTAACTTTTAAGACATACCTTGCGATCCCCTTGTGAAGGTGATCATTAATCTATGCTCGTTTATGAATTTGAGCTTCGTTTGACTCCTCAATTTGATGATTATGTTAGAACTAGGGTTTGGTTCATGGGGGTGTTCCCCTGATCGATCAAGAACACACACGATGTGTGTGTTGTGTGTGTGTTTGTTTTGTTTTTAAAACATAACTTTCCCCTTTTTCAACTTTGGCCCCTCATGTTTATTACTTACTCATAATATTGGCAAAACTCTTGTCTTTTCATACTTCTAAACACACACTTAACTAGGTTAAATAGCCTAGTCATTTATTTCTTGACGTGTCATATCATAACATTTAACGAATATAAACATTCGGGTTTTGGGGTGTTACAAGTCTACCCCCCTTAAATAAGGTTTCGTCCCCGAAACCTTTCTCATTTCCTCTACACACACACATTGGTGTTTGACTTAACACCCTCATCACATTCATAAGTAATCATCCTAACTCATTTCATAATCATTCATGCAATTGGCTTCTTCTTCTTAACAAGGCTGTACTTTCCATGGCATACTTTCATATAACATTCTTATTTCCTTTGACCCGTTAATAACAGGTTAATATACATACTTATTCAAACCTATAATAATGCTTACCTTCATATGATCATTTTATAACAGATTAAATACCTTCATCTTATCCTTTAAGATTTCATTCTATAGGCGCATTGCATAACATTTAACCCTTGTTTTGTTATCACAACAAAACTGCATTTTTATAGTCACACCTACGTGCTTACTTTCATAGTTAACATCGTCCTACATTTCTTTAGTTATTTGTACCATACATATCCCTTCGTTACTTACGCATTCGGATATTTTCATTCCCATCATTCTTTTGTTCATTTGCTTTATATTTACTTATGTGACTTATTTGACGCACACATGGTCAAGCTATTGACTTCTTCTCATATAGACTAGTTCCGTCTTTTATATCTTAAATCTGATTCGCGGATTCGAACACATCATTCATACCTTTCGTACCTCCTATGTTTTGAATCCATCTAACGGTTTCAAACATTTCATTTAAACCTTAACTTCTTTCATGTTTCGAATCCGTCTCGTGGATTCTAGCATAGCATTTCATGTTTCGAATCCGTCTCGCGGATTCTAGCATAGCATTTCATATTTCGAATCCGTCTCGCGGACTCTAGCATAGCATATCATGTTTCGAATCCGTCTCGCGGATTCTAGCATAGCATTTCATATTTCGAATCCGTCTCGCGGACTCTAGCATAGCATATCATGTTTCGAATCCGTCTCGCAGATTCTAGCATAGCATAACATGTTTCGAATCCGTCTCGCGGATTCTAGCATAGCATATCATGTTTCGAATCCGTCTCGCGGATTCTAGCATAGCATATCATGTTTCGAATCCGTCTCGCGGATTCTAGCATAGCATATCATATTTCGAATCCGTCTCGCGGACTCTAGCGTAGCATATCATGTTTCGAATCCGTCTCGCGGATTCTAGCATAGCATTTCATGTTTCGAATCCGTCTCGCGGACTCTAGCATAGCATATCATGTTTCGAATCCGTCTCGCGGATTCTAGCATAGCATAACATGTTTCGAATCCGTCTCGCGGATTCTAGCATAGCATATCATGTTTCGAATCCGTCTCGCGGATTCTAGCATAGCATAACATGTTTCGAATCCGTCTCGCGGATTCTAGCATAGCATATCATGTTTCGAATCCGTCTCGCGGATTCTAGCATAGCATATCATGTTTCGAATCCGTCTCGCGGATTCTAGCATAGCATATCATATCATATTTCGAATCCGTCTCGTGGACTCTAGCGTAGCATATCATGTTTCGAATCCGTCTCGCGGATTCTAGCATAGCATATCATACTCTCATTCTTGAGAGTCTTACATTTCTTTTCACCCTCACGTCCACCTACTACTTAATTCTAACGGACATACCTGTATCAATTATCACGGTCCCACGAACGTCATATGCATCACGTGTACTGGCCAGGTACACAATCCACATACTAGTTTCGTGTCTTCGTGTAATTGTCACCTTATGTCCGAAGAATTTGGTTTCGGCACGTGTATCATTTTTCAAAACATGTTTACTATACCATCATGGTCCTTCATTTAGCATTTTTCTTCCCTTAATGCATTTTACCATTTCATATACCGACATATTAAATTTACGTACCTGGGTTGAACTTTATCTTATTTCATGCCTTGGTGTCGGTACTTGACCGCACTCGCGGATCATCCTCTTCAAACGCTTATACTTACCTTGCATATACAAAACCTTCAGTTTCTTTATGCGTATACATAAGTACATACTTACATTCTCTTTTACCTTTGGATCTTGACCGAGTCTTGGATTGTACGGGTTTCTTATCACAAGAGCACACAGGTTTGAGTTCAAGCACTTACCTTCTTACACTTGATTCTCTCAAACCAGGGCTCTGATACCAACTAATTAGACCCTAAATACTACATGACAAAAGTCGCAGCGGAAACACGAACCATAAAATTTCTTTCATTATAAATACCTCAACTTATTTCAAATTTAACTTTAACATAATTCTTATTCATAAATCCGTCATCCTCTTATTTACTAATTAAAAACGTAGCTTACGTTTACCACATTTTACATTCAGCGTCTCCGTACAATCTCTCTAGTGACTCGGTCTTCGATCCCTAATCTTTGTGATAATCGCTCATTATCCGTACTACCTGCATTCACCACATACATTCAACGCATTAGTATACAATCCATAAACAAGGATACAATACATGTACACTTTTCATTCAGCTTTCTCCCTGATTTTAAGCATATCATTCACGTATTCATTCCCTTGTGAGCCTTCAATAATGTACCTGCGTAAAACTTCGTTTTACAGGCACACGATTAATACCATTAACACTTAGCGTATCCAAATTCATACTTGCATATACTCGGGCATACATCCATACCTCAATACATGCATGCATACACCCATACGTATCCTCATATATACATAAATACACACCTGCATACGTACGTACATTCCTACGCCTTCACATATATACATACTACCATACGTGTCTTCATATATACATAAATACGCTTCATAAGTATCTACATTCATACGTCTCCACATACATGCATACATACACATTTACATACGTACATACCACTCCTATATCTTTGTATACATGCATACACTCAAATGTACCTTCACATGTATCAATTACACCTTTACATATACACATACATTACTTCGTCACTACATACGTACATACATACACATTTACATACGTACATACCACTCCTATATCTTTGTATACATGCATACACTCAAATGTACCTTCACATGTATCAATTACACCTTTACATATACACATACATTACTTCGTCACTACATACGTACATACATTACTAACTACTCACAAACATACTTACATACTTGCACGCATACCTACTTACATAAGTTCTACGTACGTATACGAATACATTTAAACATACATACATGCTTATCTACAAATCTGCATCCCTTTATGCCTATAAGAAGCTTTACGAATCATCGGGAAGCGTTACGGATCATTTGGAAATGCAAAATTAAACAAAACGGAGAAGTGGGCTAGACAGCCCGTCGGCGACGGCTTCTTAAAATGCCCGTCGCCCAATTTTGATCCGCCGCCAGTAAGTTAACCCGTCGGAGAAAGCGGCCAAACTAGTGCCCGTCGGCGACGGGGTGTATACCCGTCGGCGACGCCCTCTACATTCCTCATTTTTCTGCAGCTCCGTTTCAACGTCCGTACGCACTAAAACGCGCGTAACTTTTGAACCGTTTATCCGTATAACCTCCCGTTTCTTCCTACATGCTTCTAAATTCACATTCTATCTTATGGACTTAAAATCCCACATCCGGATTAAGGAAATTCTTAACTTACATGCATTCGGCTTATTATCATCTTCTCATTATTTGACCCGTAATGGGTATTTACGCATTGTAAGGTTTATGGCTTACAAAGACCATACTTCTCACTACCATACTTGTCTAAAACATTACATTGATCGAGCAACTTGGTTCTAAACCACTTTTAATATCATTTGCCCAAAATACCCATCAAGGGCATTTTGGTCAACTCTAATTCAATCATTACAACGAAAGACTTCATCACCTATATGACCTCAAACATCATGTTTAATTAATTTAAACAGTATATTACTTACTCGTACTAAGAAGTGATTACAGAAATCACTTACCTTGTGCATCCGCGTTCGTAACATCTTCCTTGCCTCATCTTGACCCGTTAGCTTTCCATGCTTGGTCCGTGCTAGTGTGGTTCCTATTCTTTCATGCCGCCATGCCATGATTATGTTAGTATTCATGCTTATTCATATTAACACATATTTTCCAACTTTTATTTATTTGACTTTCACTAACACGCATACGACATGATTTGCCAACCACATAGTTCAATATCTTCGAAATCCAAATTCGTTATCACACACAACACATAATTGGTCTAACACGTAATCCATGACCTCTCGATTCTTATATTTGTGTCAAAATGCATAACCATGTTATAGATTCTCGGTTGACTTTCAGAAGTCAACCTTTTAGCATACAAATTCCCAACTTACGAGCACGCATTCATGTTGATATAGTAGACCATGTTAATGACATGATATTCATTTCGTACATAATGTTGTATGACACAAACAACTACATGATCTCCTATTCACATACACAACATACACATACTTATGCTTTCATGATTCTACATTTGACAATCACATAGCTAAGTTAGACAACTTAACGTAATTCATAACATCACCCTTTACTAGTGTGGTCATATGTTATACATTTAATATACATTCACTTCTTAATCGCAATTAAGTGATCAATAGAGACACATGGCGAGCATCGCCCATTCAAGCATAATGTACAAGCCTCTAATGCATAACCTTGACAACACATACATTCAACCCGAATTCTAGTACTAGTTCCATCTAAAGCACACTCTTTAAGTTCGTATACCACTAATTACATCATTATCATATGTCATACATATATGTCAAGCCACTTCCTAAAATCTCACACCTTAACTTCACTTAGACATTTTATCATACACTTGGTGTGCATACTACTTTCAAAGCATAAAGTACAAGCATTCTTTGCATCTTCTTACTAGTTCATATCAAGATCATCAAATTCCCACCAACCTCACATAATCTTTCACCTAAATCAAGATCATTAACAATAATCCACAATATTCAACTTCACATACATCAAAACCATACTTGATTTAACACATGCAACATCATCATCTTCATAACATTACTACTAGAAATGGGTTTCACCATTAAACATCAAATTAACCTAAACCATGCATAATCCATGTTCCAAATGATGATTTTAACACATACTCATACTCAATTTCATACAAATTTGTGATTTACATCATAACCCGCTTCATGCATAATCACCAAACTAACTTTTAAGACATACCTTGCGATCCCCTTGTGAAGGTGATCATTAATCTATGCTCGTTTATGAATTTGAGCTTCGTTTGACTCCTCAATTTGATGATTATGTTAGAACTAGGGTTTGGTTCATGGGGGTGTTCCCCTGATCGATCAAGAACACACACGATGTGTGTGTTGTGTGTGTGTTTGTTTTGTTTTTAAAACATAACTTTCCCCTTTTTCAACTTTGGCCCCTCATGTTTATTACTTACTCATAATATTGGCAAAACTCTTGTCTTTTCATACTTCTAAACACACACTTAACTAGGTTAAATAGCCTAGTCATTTATTTCTTGACGTGTCATATCATAACATTTAACGAATATAAACATTCGGGTTTTGGGGTGTTACAAGTCTACCCCCCTTAAATAAGGTTTCGTCCCCGAAACCTTTCTCATTTCCTCTACACACACACATTGGTGTTTGACTTAACACCCTCATCACATTCATAAGTAATCATCCTAACTCATTTCATAATCATTCATGCAATTGGCTTCTTCTTCTTAACAAGGCTGTACTTTCCATGGCATACTTTCATATAACATTCTTATTTCCTTTGACCCGTTAATAACAGGTTAATATACATACTTATTCAAACCTATAATAATGCTTACCTTCATATGATCATTTTATAACAGATTAAATACCTTCATCTTATCCTTTAAGATTTCATTCTATAGGCGCATTGCATAACATTTAACCCTTGTTTTGTTATCACAACAAAACTGCATTTTTATAGTCACACCTACGTGCTTACTTTCATAGTTAACATCGTCCTACATTTCTTTAGTTATTTGTACCATACATATCCCTTCGTTACTTACGCATTCGGATATTTTCATTCCCATCATTCTTTTGTTCATTTGCTTTATATTTACTTTTGTGACTTATTTGACGCACACATGGTCAAGCTATTGACTTCTTCTCATATAGACTAGTTCCGTCTTTTATATCTTAAATCTGATTCGCGGATTCGAACACATCATTCATACCTTTCGTACCTCCTATGTTTTGAATCCATCTAACGGTTTCAGACATTTCATTTAAACCTTAACTTCTTTCATGTTTCGAATCCGTCTCGTGGATTCTAGCATAGCATTTCATGTTTCGAATCCGTCTCGCGGATTCTAGCATAGCATTTCATATTTCGAATCCGTCTCGCGGACTCTAGCATAGCATATCATGTTTCGAATCCGTCTCGCGGATTCTAGCATAGCATTTCATATTTCGAATCCGTCTCGCGGACTCTAGCATAGCATATCATGTTTCGAATCCGTCTCGCGGATTCTAGCATAGCATAACATGTTTCGAATCCGTCTCGCGGATTCTAGCATAGCATATCATGTTTCGAATCCGTCTCGCGGATTCTAGCATAGCATATCATGTTTCGAATCCGTCTCGCGGACTCTAGCGTAGCATATCATGTTTCGAATCCGTCTCGCGGATTCTAGCATAGCATTTCATATTTCGAATCCGTCTCGCGGACTCTAGCATAGCATATCATGTTTCGAATCCGTCTCGCGGATTCTAGCATAGCATAACATGTTTCGAATCCGTCTCGCGGATTCTAGCATAGCATATCATGTTTCGAATCCGTCTCGCGGATTCTAGCATAGCATATCATGTTTCGAATCCGTCTCGCGGATTCTAGCATAGCATATCATATTTCGAATCCGTCTCACGGACTCTAGCGTAGCATATCATGTTTCGAATCCGTCTCGCGGATTCTAGCATAGCATATCATACTCTCATTCTTGAGAGTCTTACATTTCTTTTCACCCTCACGTCCACCTACTACTTAATTCTAACGGACATACCTGTATCAATTATCACGGTCCCACGAACGTCATATGCTTCACGTGTACTGGCCAGGTACACAATCCACATACTAGTTTCGTGTCTTCGTGTAATTGTCACCTTATGTCCGAAGAATTTGGTTTCGGCACGTGTATCATTTTTCAAAACATGTTTACTATACCATCATGGTCTTTCATTTAGCATTTTTCTTCCCTTAATGCATTTTACCATTTCATATACCGACATATTAAATTTACGTACCTGGGTTCAACTTTATCTTATTTCATGCCTTGGTGTCGGTACTTACTCATAATATTGGCAAAACTCTTGTCTTTTCATAACTTTCCCCTTTTTCAACTTTGGCCCCTCATGTTTATTACTTACTCATAATATTGGCAAAACTCTTGTCTTTTCATACTTCTAAACACACACTTAACTAGGTTAAATAGCCTAGTCATTTATTTCTTGACGTGTCATATCATAACATTTAACGAATATAAACATTCGGGTTTTGGGGTGTTACAAAAAGGAAGTTAACCAAGTTCAATTTAAACAGCGGAAGCATAAGACGTTAAACCAAATCATATGTTCGTAGTTCATAAGTTTAAAGACCCAAAACATAAGTTTCATAAGTTCATAAAGTTTATTTATTAAGTACGGGACATATCAGTTCGCATCCCACAACGACCTCCTCCTTGTGCAAGCTCCATAGCATCTAACGACCTGCAAAGCATGTAATAACGAGTCAACAACAAAGTTGAGTGAGTTCATGGCTGGTTGTCCATTTTAGAGTTGTTTCCAAAAACGTAGTTTAATCTTCATCAGCTATCCAGCTGTGGGGGTTACCCCATAGTTCGAAAACATTTATTAGTTAACCATCCCTAGCTATCCAGCCCGGCACTCCAGCCGTGGGGGCTACCCCATTATTTAAACTACCAGACTTGTTTATCATATCGACTACTAACGAAAATTACTTGTGCCCTAGCGTCGGTGTCTATCATCACCGACGTGCCATAGTCCATTAGTACATGCCTGTCCGACTGGCACGGTGTGAGGTTTGTTAAACCTAATAGCGCTATTAACTAATGACCCGCTCGCCATAGCCTCGGCGATTAAGTCGATATAAAAGGGAGGGACTTCGTTGATAGAGTTCTAGTCCAGTAAGTCTAATTCCGTCCCAACAGGACGAGGAATTCTCATTCCTGAACACGTCCCAAGGACGAGGAATCCCTATTCCTGAACCCATTCCCATTCCCACCGGGAATTTCCATGCTTTGTAGAAAAGTGTGAACTCACCTCGGTTTGCTCGGTTAGATTCTCAATTATAGCTAACAGTCAAGGTCGGTCAATCACGTCCTAATATGATTACCAGTTAGTCATTTAGTGGTTTCAAATAGAGCACAAAGTTCCTACACGTATCTACTACATAACATGCATTCACTTTAATAGTTCACGCTCATATAAGCATTCCACCTATAGCTACTCAAGAACAAGCATACGATATTGCACATATTACTTTCATTGACATACAACATGTTAGATTATCCTCAGATAATATACTCGACATTTAGACACGCAAATTACTACTTATGTCATTTCAACTTAAATATCTAAAACTGGGCTGTTTTCGAGCATTTTAATAAAATAGTTAACTTACTATAAAAATTCCCAAATTTTTACAGAATATCTTAAACGATCCAAATATTATTGTGTAAAAATATCGGGATCCAATTCATTACCAATATTTTATAAAAATTCATTTTCCGGACTGAAATCAGATTTATATTTTTCTGATTGCAGTCCACGGAATAATTTATTTAAAATTCCTCGTAAGTCCGATTTACGAAATTCCAGTGAGAGAATTACAAATACATCAGTGGTCATCTACAGTACAAATTTCATGAGCTAATTCTACAGAGAATTCAAGTTATGATGAAAAACAGAACACATCTTTTCAGCAGTAAAAATGCAGCTTGAGCTGCTGTCCGAAAACAGTCCTTTAAAAATAGTAAACGAAGTCCAAAAAATATGATTCCAGTGCCATTAGAACCGTATTTCGAAATAGCCTGTTATAGACTCAAGAAAATCCATTTTTCGTTAAATATTGACCTGTTTACAGCCAAATGAAGTTGGCTGTAAAAGCTTAGACAGAAGCTATTTTCAGCTTTTAGCTTTCTAACTTGTGTTCGATTGATTCCGTTAACATGTTTAGTGATCACAACAACATCAAACATCAATATTAACAAGCATATCATCAGGTAATCAACAAGAATCAAAACAACTTCATATTAACATCACTTCATCACATTTCATCATTAGGTTAGCTCTATGTTCAAAACTTTGTTTATGATCCTTTAGTGTTCATGGATTCTCATCATAAAATAAATATTAACCACTCTAAATAACATGAAAAATGACGGATCTAAGTTCTTACCACTAGTTCAAGACTAGGGAAGTTCAAGTGAAGAAATGTGGTGGATAAAAGAAGATGAGAGTGGTCCTTCAACTTCCGAACACACCGAGCTTCGTTGTATGCCTTCTAACACCTATGGATGCTCTTAGAATGCTTGAAAGTGACCAAGTGATGGTGGTGGTGGTGCTCTTTGGTTCAGCCGAGATCAAGAAGAGAGGAGAGGAGTGTGATGGTATTGATGAGTGAATGATGAAGTGAATGGTTATCTAGTGGTTTAAATAAACAACCTTCCAACATGTTATTGTCCACTAGACTTAGTGTTCCCTTAGTACAAAGCAAACTCAATAAATAAATGAAGAAATTCAAGGGTGGGATTCACCCTTGAAACCGTATGGTTGGGGGGGGTGTGGTTTGGTTGGGTTGAGTTTCACTCGTTTATGAATTTGAGCTTCGTTTGACTCCTCAATTTGATGATTATGTTAGAACTAGGGTTTGGTTCATGGGGGTGTTCCCCTGATCGATCAAGAACACACACGATGTGTGCGTTGTGTGTGTGTTTGTTTTGTTTTTAAAACATAACTTTCCCCTTTTTCAACTTTGGCCCCTCATGTTTATTACTTACTCATAATATTGGCAAAACTCTTGTCTTTTCATACTTCTAAACACACACTTAACTAGGTTAAATAGCCTAGTCATTTATTTCTTGACGTGTCATATCATAACATTTAACGAATATAAACATTCGGGTTTTGGGGTGTTACAAGTCTACCCCCCTTAAATAAGGTTTCGTCCCCGAAACCTTTCTCATTTCCTCTACACACACACATTGGTGTTTGACTTAACACCCTCATCACATTCATAAGTAATCATCCTAACTCATTTCATAATCATTCATGCAATTGGCTTCTTCTTCTTAACAAGGCTGTACTTTCCATGGCATACTTTCATATAACATTCTTATTTCCTTTGACCCGTTAATAACAGGTTAATATACATACTTATTCAAACCTATAATAATGCTTACCTTCATATGATCATTTTATAACAGATTAAATACCTTCATCTTATCCTTTAAGATTTCATTCTATAGGCGCATTGCATAACATTTAACCCTTGTTTTGTTATCACAACAAAACTGCATTTTTATAGTCACACCTACGTGCTTACTTTCATAGTTAACATCGTCCTACATTTCTTTAGTTATTTGTACCATACATATCCCTTCGTTACTTACGCATTCGGATATTTTCATTCCCATCATTCTTTTGTTCATTTGCTTTATATTTACTTTTGTGACTTATTTGACGCACACATGGTCAAGCTATTGACTTCTTCTCATATAGACTAGTTCCGTCTTTTATATCTTAAATCTGATTCGCGGATTCGAACACATCATTCATACCTTTCGTACCTCCTATGTTTTGAATCCATCTAACGGTTTCAGACATTTCATTTAAACCTTAACTTCTTTCATGTTTCGAATCCGTCTCGTGGATTCTAGCATAGCATTTCATGTTTCGAATCCGTCTCGCGGATTCTAGCATAGCATTTCATATTTCGAATCCGTCTCGCGGACTCTAGCATAGCATATCATGTTTCGAATCCGTCTCGCGGATTCTAGCATAGCATTTCATATTTCGAATCCGTCTCGCGGACTCTAGCATAGCATATCATGTTTCGAATCCGTCTCGCGGATTCTAGCATAGCATAACATGTTTCGAATCCGTCTCGCGGATTCTAGCATAGCATATCATGTTTCGAATCCGTCTCGCGGATTCTAGCATAGCATATCATGTTTCGAATCCGTCTCGCGGACTCTAGCGTAGCATATCATGTTTCGAATCCGTCTCGCGGATTCTAGCATAGCATTTCATATTTTGAATCCGTCTCGCGGACTCTAGCATAGCATATCATGTTTCGAATCCGTCTCGCGGATTCTAGCATAGCATAACATGTTTCGAATCCGTCTCGCGGATTCTAGCATAGCATATCATGTTTCGAATCCGTCTCGCGGATTCTAGCATAGCATATCATGTTTCGAATCCGTCTCGCGGATTCTAGCATAGCATATCATATTTCGAATCCGTCTCACGGACTCTAGCGTAGCATATCATGTTTCGAATCCGTCTCGCGGATTCTAGCATAGCATATCATACTCTCATTCTTGAGAGTCTTACATTTCTTTTCACCCTCACGTCCACCTACTACTTAATTCTAACGGACATACCTGTATCAATTATCACGGTCCCACGAACGTCATATGCTTCACGTGTACTGGCCAGGTACACAATCCACATACTAGTTTCGTGTCTTCGTGTAATTGTCACCTTATGTCCGAAGAATTTGGTTTCGGCACGTGTATCATTTTTCAAAACATGTTTACTATACCATCATGGTCTTTCATTTAGCATTTTTCTTCCCTTAATGCATTTTACCATTTCATATACCGACATATTAAATTTACGTACCTGGGTTCAACTTTATCTTATTTCATGCCTTGGTGTCGGTACTTACTCATAATATTGGCAAAACTCTTGTCTTTTCATAACTTTCCCCTTTTTCAACTTTGTCCCCTCATGTTTATTACTTACTCATAATATTGGCAAAACTCTTGTCTTTTCATACTTCTAAACACACACTTAACTAGGTTAAATAGCCTAGTCATTTATTTCTTGACGTGTCATATCATAACATTTAACGAATATAAACATTCGGGTTTTGGGGTGTTACAAAAAGGAAGTTAACCAAGTTCAATTTAAACAGCGGAAGCATAAGACGTTAAACCAAATCATATGTTCGTAGTTCATAAGTTTAAAGACCCAAAACATAAGTTTCATAAGTTCATAAAGTTTATTTATTAAGTACGGGACATATCAGTTCGCATCCCACAACGACCTCCTCCTTGTGCAAGCTCCATAGCATCTAACGACCTGCAAAGCATGTAATAACGAGTCAACAACAAAGTTGAGTGAGTTCATGGCTGGTTGTCCATTTTAGAGTTGTTTCCAAAAACGTAGTTTAATCTTCATCAGCTATCCAGCCGTGGGGGTTACCCCATAGTTCGAAAACATTTATTAGTTAACCATCCCTAGCTATCCAGCCCGGCACTCCAGCCGTGGGGGCTACCCCATTATTTAAACTACCAGACTTGTTTATCATATCGACTACTAACGAAAATTACTTGTGCCCTAGCGTCGGTGTCTATCATCACCGACGTGCCATAGTCCATTAGTACATGCCTGTCCGACTGGCACGGGGTGAGGTTTGTTAAACCTAATAGCGCTATTAACTAATGACCCGCTCGCCATAGCCTCGGCGATTAAGTCGATATAAAAGGGAGGGACTTCGTTGATAGAGTTCTAGTCCAGTAAGTCTAATTCCGTCCCAACAGGACGAGGAATTCTCATTCCTGAACACGTCCCAAGGACGAGGAATCCCTATTCCTGAACCCATTCCCATTCCCACCGGGAATTTCCATGCTTTGTAGAAAAGTGTGAACTCACCTCGGTTTGCTCGGTTAGATTCTCAATTATAGCTAACAGTCAAGGTCGGTCAATCACGTCCTAATATGATTACCAGTTAGTCATTTAGTGGTTTCAAATAGAGCACAAAGTTCCTACACGTATCTACTACATAACATGCATTCACTTTAATAGTTCACGCTCATATAAGCATTCCACCTATAGCTACTCAAGAACAAGCATACGATATTGCACATATTACTTTCATTGACATACAACATGTTAGATTATCCTCAGATAATATACTCGACATTTAGACACGCAAATTACTACTTATGTCATTTCAACTTAAATATCTAAAACTGGGCTGTTTTCGAGCATTTTAATAAAATAGTTAACTTACTATAAAAATTCCCAAATTTTTACAGAATATCTTAAACGATCCAAATATTATTGTGTAAAAATATCGGGATCCAATTCATTACCAATATTTTATAAAAATTCATTTTCCGGACTGAAATCAGATTTATATTTTTCTGATTGCAGTCCACGGAATAATTTATTTAAAATTCCTCGTAAGTCCGATTTACGAAATTCCAGTGAGAGAATTACAAATACATCAGTGGTCATCTACAGTACAAATTTCATGAGCTAATTCTACAGAGAATTCAAGTTATGATGAAAAACAGAACACATCTTTTCAGCAGTAAAAATGCAGCTTGAGCTGCTGTCCGAAAACAGTCCTTTAAAAATAGTAAACGAAGTCCAAAAAATATGATTCCAGTGCCATTAGAACCGTATTTCGAAATAGCCTGTTATAGACTCAAGAAAATCCATTTTTCGTTAAATATTGACCTGTTTACAGCCAAATGAAGTTGGCTGTAAAAGCTTAGACAGAAGCTATTTTCAGCTTTTAGCTTTCTAACTTGTGTTCGATTGATTCCGTTAACATGTTTAGTGATCACAACAACATCAAACATCAATATTAACAAGCATATCATCAGGTAATCAACAAGAATCAAAACAACTTCATATTAACATCACTTCATCACATTTCATCATTAGGTTAGCTCTATGTTCAAAACTTTGTTTATGATCCTTTAGTGTTCATGGATTCTCATCATAAAATAAATATTAACCACTCTAAATAACATGAAAAATGACGGATCTAAGTTCTTACCACTAGTTCAAGACTAGGGAAGTTCAAGTGAAGAAATGTGGTGGATAAAAGAAGATGAGAGTGGTCCTTCAACTTCCGAACACACCGAGCTTCGTTGTATGCCTTCTAACACCTATGGATGCTCTTAGAATGCTTGAAAGTGACCAAGTGATGGTGGTGGTGGTGCTCTTTGGTTCAGCCGAGATCAAGAAGAGAGGAGAGGAGTGTGATGGTATTGATGAGTGAATGATGAAGTGAATGGTTATCTAGTGGTTTAAATAAACAACCTTCCAACATGTTATTGTCCACTAGACTTAGTGTTCCCTTAGTACAAAGCAAACTCAATAAATAAATGAAGAAATTCAAGGGTGGGATTCACCCTTGAAACCGTATGGTTGGGGGGGGTGTGGTTTGGTTGGGTTGAGTTTCAACTAATTGGTTAGTGATCTAGTTTGAAGTCCAAAGTTAAGTTAGTGTTTTATGTGTGTGGTGTAATATATAGTGTGTTAGGGTGTTCGGGAACCCTAACTAGCTTAGAAAAACAAAAACAATGCTTCTAGCATTATTTTGGTGTTCCGGGAAATGTTCGGTTGTTCGGTTTGATACTGTTCCGTTAAAGTGCTTAATTAATCTGTAAAGTGTCATATATATATATATTTTTGTAACATTTTTAATTCTCAACACTCAGGAAAGCATACCGGACTATTTAGTAACTTTTCTGTACACTACTAGTATGTTAACAAGCACATGTAAGTATAACACAGTAATCAGAAAGCAGTTAAGTGATTCAGCACAATCATCAAGCACTTTAATTATCATTAATAAATTGTACAGATACATGTGGTTATGAGGGTTGTCACAGGTATTTTGGGTCATATATAAGAAGTTATTAGACAACATAAAATTAGGTCATGCTTTCATTTTAGACAACATATTATCAATTACTTACCTTATTTCTATATCAAACATGTACACTAAAACAAACTGTCTTTAACATTGTTTTATAAAGATATGTAACTAAACACAAAGAATTTAAATAATATATTATAATATGGTTTTTAGTATTTGATTCCGATCGTTATTAGAACAAACCCGTGTATTCACACGGGTGTACACCTAGTATAGAAGTAAGAGGAAAACAAGCTTGATCTTGACCATGACTAATCAACGGTCATTAACCTGTTGCTGAACTCTGATCGTGAATGTATTTAAATGAAACTATTTCATGTTTAGGTACTCTGTTAGTTTTATTTTCTATCATTTTATGGTTGTAAACTGTTGACGTTCGTCTTCCTTTTATAAATTAAAGAATAGTGTTTTTGTTTGTCATGTTGTTTAATTTTGTGCACACTAAATATGGTTTAACTTTGTTGACACGTTCATATAATTTTGTGTAATATGACTTTATTTTATTTCATTTCTTTGTGTTTATATGTTCATTCATGTTGTTACAATATAATAAATCCACGTAACCCGTCCACCGGACGGGTATTAAACTAGTTTAATATTAATTAAATGTATTGTTTAGAGATTGAAAATTTATTTCTTATTATAAGTGGAACGTCCATTTGAATTGAGCTACAAATGGAACATATCAACATTACCTTGGGCAATAAACTTGTATGCTTTGTCTAAGTAGCATTATTGTAACTTCCTTTATTTTTATCTTTACACTATTCTATTTAAATAAACTTGGTAAAACCTGAAGTGAATTCAAAAGATGAATCATGATGATGACCAAAACATTTTAAATACCATGGAAATGAATTGTCCGGTTTAAGCCACATCACATATCGCCCCACTTAGCCTAATGTATACTCTCCGATTTTGCAATAATATATCATGTAACCCACTCTTGTGTTGGCCTTGTGGTTGTAGGATGTCAAATCTCTTTTTCATTGAGCCTTGAGGGATTAGGAAAAAAAAAGCTTTAGATCTTGGTATGGGTACGCTAAGGATTTGTGATTTGTGATATTATTTTTATTTTTCAATATGGTAAATACTTGTATACCAATTTTAACCAGACTCAACCTATTATAACAATTTGGTTGGTCGGATAAAAGGTTGCCATGTTTGAAATTAGAAATGGGATGGGTTGTCTTTTCACCAATAAACAAGTACTCATTTGATACCCTTTTAAGTGCGTTTATATTTCTATTACGTTATTATTATATGCTCATTGCCACATATTCAAAAAGGTTTAAAAATAATAACAAGTTTTAAACATTCAACCTAAGGGTATCCGGGGCACCCTTCGGGGACCCCTTCGGTGACCATAGTCCCCGATCGGGAACACCGCCGCCGTCGGTGCGGGGACCCGATTCGGGGTATGTTTTCGGCCCTTCTTCCCCGCTTTGAAATGGCACAAAGTTTCATGAACAGTCTTGTTTGAACGGTCGACTTTTTAAAAAAAAAAAAAAATTCACTTTTTAAACAAATATAAATAACCACACCCACTTCACTATTTTTTATACTCTCAAACCACACCCACTTCTTATTTTTTATACTCTCAAACCACACCCACTTCACTAAATGGATCCCGGCTTCCCGTTTTTTCCTCCCCTACCCGACTTTCCCGACGATGAAGGTGAACCGTCAAACGATAGTAGCTTAATTTTCTTCCAAAATCTCATCCAACAAGCGGAGCTACTAGACACGGCATCGTCTAGTAAAAAAAAAGTTGTCCCTCGAGATCGTCAGGGTGGCCACGAAACACTAATGGCTGATTATTTTGTAGAAAATCCAAAATTTAATGCCGATATTTTTCGTCAGAGGTTTCGTATGTCCAAGTCTTTGTTCCTAAAAATTGTTAGTGACGTCGAAGCGTACGACGAGTGGTTTCAAGAGGGCTTGGACGGGAGAATGAAGAAAAGTTTCACGCCGTTGCAAAAGGTTACTTCTGCGATTAAACAACTTGCAACCGGTAACCCACCAGACGAAAACGACGAGTATTTAAAGATGTCTGAAAGGACCTCTCGTGAGTGCCTTGAATATTTCTGTCAGACGGTCTGTGCAATGTATGCCGGTGAATTCTTACGTAGACCAACGAGCCACGACGTTGCGCTATTGTATCAGGCTCATGAGGACAGACATCACCTACCTGGTATGTTGGGTAGTCTGGATTGTACACACTTCGTCTGGAGAATGTGCCCCACAGAATTGCGTGGACAATATATGAGAGGCGATCATCAATACCCGACGGTTATGTTAGAGGCGGTGGCGTCTCAAGATTTGTGGATTTGGCATGCTTTTTGTGGCCCGGCGGGTGCACAAAACGACATCAACGTGCTCCAACAATCTCCGTTATTTCTTACTCAACGAAACGGAACGACGCCATATTGTCCATTTCAGGTGAACGACCACTTATACAAACGCGGGTATTATCTTACTGATGGGATCTACCCTAGCTGGTCCGTGTTTGTGAAGTCTTTTCCATATCCTCACATCCCGAATGAAAAAAAGTTCAAGAGGCAACACGAGGCCGCAAGAAAAGATGTGGAACGGGCGTTTGGTGTGTTAAAGGCGAAGTGGGGAATACTAAAGCGTCCAATGCGTTCCAAAACGGTGAAAAAGATAAGGTTACTCGTGTATACGTGCATTATTTTACATAACATGATTATAAAAGACGACGGAAGGGCGATAGCACCGGTACACATTCAAGATCCTCCAGTCGAACCCGTCTTCGCTGAAACAGCTTATAGCGAGCTCATTGACGAAGACACGCATTGGAGACTAAAACATGATCTCGTTGAGCATCTCGGACGTTTAGATCTACCTCACCTTGAAGTGAGTTCCGACGACGAGTAGTTTGTTTTTATATTTTTCTAGTTTGAATGTAATTTTTATTTTTCTAGTTTGAATGTAATTTTTATTTTTCTAGGTTGTTTTTTTTTTTTAATTTAATGAAATGTCTTTTATTTAATTTTTATTTTTATTAATATTTTTTTAATTTATAAACATGCATAAATAAAAATAAAAATAAAAAAATAAAAAAAACATAAGTCACCTATTAGGGGAGTGCCGCCATCAAAATGTGGTGTTAGGGGAGTTTAAGAGGGGAGTTGACGTGGCACTATCTGATTGGTGGTGTGTAAGAGAGGGGACTCACCTATTAGACTAAGTGTAGTGGGGCGACTCCCCACCCCAAGTCGCCCCAAGTCGCCTGGAACACCGCCCCCGGGGGCGACTTGGGGGGCGACCCCCTCTTGCCCGTCTCCTTCTCGTCGCCCATTCAACACACACATTCAAACATATAGCCGTTATCCAAAGGATATATTGAGTAAATTTTATGTTTTTTTTTTTTAAACCAAATTATTATATATATATATACATCTATTATACAACACAACCCACTCTAAAAAAATACAACACAACACACTCTAAAACTACATTCTTTCAACATAAACCATTTTGTTTTTTTGGAACCACAAATGGAGTTCAACGTCCCTTCGTCATCCTCGTCCGACGACGATACAACTTCATCTAGTTCTTATGAATTTGAAGAAGCCATCAACGAGGCGGTAATGACAACGATCAATTTAATGGTTCACGTTGCTAGCGAGGACAATGAAACGGATGACCCACTGATTAGAAGAAGAAATTATATTATGCGGGATCGTGCCGCAGGACAACAACGGCTGATGCAAGACTATTTCGGGGAGGAGCCGGTATATGACGCGAAGATATTTAGACGTCGTTTTCGCATGAGTAAACGTCTATTTACCCGTATTACAAACGACATGGAGGAAGATTATGATTATTTCAAACAAAAGTATGACGCTCGTGGGTATCTTGGCTTTACTTCGTTACAAAAGTGTACTGCGGCCATCCGACAACTTGCATATGGCACAAGCGTTGATTCATTTGACGAGTACCTGAGAATGGCTTCCAAGACTGCGCGAGACACACTCATACACTTTTGTAAAGGTATATTTAGTAAATTTTGTTTTCAAATTTTTTATATATTTAACTTTAGCGTCAATTTTTTTATATGTTACTCTCAATGTTCGTATGCATATTTAAATTAAATTTATATAGGTGTGATTGAGTTGTATGGGCCGGCTTATTTACGACGTCCGACTTGGAGTGATCTCCAAAGGATGTACGAAGTGCATGAGCACGTTCACGGTTTCCCCGGTATGATCGGTAGCATAGACTGCATGCATTGGAAGTGGGAACAATGCCCTACCGCTTGGCGTGGTACACATACTAGAGGCGACATTCGCAAACCGTCGTTAATATTGCAGGCGGTTGCATCTTATGATCTTTGGATATGGAATGCATACTTTGGTCAACAAGGTTCTCACAACGACATCAACGTGTTTGAGTCTTCGCCGGTTCTCGAAGAGATTATAAACGGATTGGCACCAACTTCAGCGTTTTATGCGAGCGATAATTACTACAAACGCGGATATTATTTAACTGACGGTATCTATCCGGAGTACGCAATGTTCGTAAAGACGTTCACCGAGCCTATTGATCTGAAAAGAAAATATTTCACGAGAAAACAAGAATCAGCAAGAAAAGATATCGAGCGAGCGTTTGGAGTTCTTCGAAAGCGATGGCACGTCATCAATTATCCAGCAAGATACTGGACAAAGGAAAAAATGCATGACGTCATTTACACATGCATTATTTTGCATAACATGATATTGGAAGACGAAGGCAAAGCCATTTGCCAAGATTACAATGAGAATGACCCTTCATTGTTCCCGGAGTATTGGACGCAAGAAGTATCATTGGAGACACGACTCGAGAACATAATGGATATAAAGAATAGACAGAAACACAACATGCTTATGTATGACTTGATCGATCACCTATGGGACAACAAACCACCAGGATACGAGGCGGAACTCGTTAACGAGGATGAAGGAGATAACGAGGATGAAGATAATAACAATGTAGTCGACTTCGACCTAAACGAGTACGTTAGTGACGATGAGTAGTAGATGTGTATTGATGTATGTTTTTTTAGTTGATGTATTTTTTTTATTTTGGTTGAAGTAATTTTTTTTTTAGTTGATGTATTTTTTATTTTGGTTGAAGTATTTTTTTTTTAGTTGATGTATTTTTTTATTTTGGTTGAAGTAAAAAAAGACTTTTATAAAAAATAGGATTTTTTTATATCTTTTACATAAAAAAAGACAAAATAAATGGGTGCCACGTGTCGCAAGACGCCCCACCCAGCAAGGTTGCCCCACTACCCCTTTTTTGGTCAGAATCCTCTTATGTGACGTGGCGCCACGTGTCGCAAGACGCCCACTCAACAGGTTGCCCCACTACACTCAGTCTTAGGTGAGTGCCCCTTGTACCCTAATGATCATTGCCACATATTCAAAAAAGTCTTAAAATAATAACAAGTTTTAAACATTCACCTATGTCATAATTTTATGAATTTTATCATTTTTATTTTTCAACTCGTGTAATAATAACACACACATATATATGGAAACATGCAAACAAGTTTTACATGATCAAGTCATTCTTCAGTCAACGTTACTGTTTCTTCCACCATCGTGGCTGGTTATCCGCCTTCATGACCAAAGGCTTTTCAGAAGCAGCAGCAGCAGCAGGTTCCTTGTTCAATTTGGTGGCTAAATCTACATCATTAGTAGAAGAAGTCCCACCACCACCACCACCACGTGAGAGATCTTCGCCGACATCAAAAGATTTGAAAGCGAAGTAATCATTCCTATTTGTATCTCTCCCAAATTCTACTTCTTCCACACGTGAGAGATCTTCGCCGACATCAAAAGATTTGAAAGGGAAGTAATCATTCCTATTTGTATCTCTCCCAAATTCTAGGTCTTCCACATTCTCACTCGAATCAAGAGAACGACTTCTAAAAAACGTCCCCTGGAGACTCATGCCCACATATTCCTGGGGATCACTGCTTACTTCTTCTCTAACAGACTCACCAGCTAAAGCACGAAATCCATTAAATGTTTCACCAACCTTTTGGCCTTTCTCATCTTCCACTTCACCTCTTTGGTCAACATCCTTGGCCGTGCCCCCGCCACCACCCGATGGTATCACTTCTCCGCTTCTTTGCTCCGCCATGAGTCGGAAGAGATATATGTAATGTATTTGCTTGTTCTCGCTACTGTTTATATATAACTTAGCCAGGCTGGTATTGCGGGTACCTAACAACTTCTGCGTCAATGACTCCACCTACCTCAATATATTTTACAACATAATGTCGCCTTCTAGTGGGCACATGGTTCTGTTTAATTGATACCATGTATTATTATTATTTTTTTTTTGAACGTCAAAGTTCTTTTATTGATGTTGTCTTTGGGACTTGAACCCAAGACCTCCCTCTTTCAAAGTGTTTAAAGGTTTTGTTTTTGCTAATAGACCACCCCATATATTATCTAAATGATTACTTTGCTAACATACGTTTTAATGTTTTATCAGTCACATTTTATTTTTTATCTTTATTTCTTTACTTTAACTATTATACATTCTGTCACTTTTTCATTCACATTTTATTCTTTATCTTTATTTCTATACTTTAACTAAACTTTACTACTTTTTAAAACTTTCACAATGTTTTTCGTCTATAAAAATATAAGGATTTACTTTACTTTTCCTTATATATAAATATTTACTTTAGTTTTTCTAAAAATATAAAGCTAAGGTATATGGATAAGAAATGAGATGAAGTGATATTTTCAAATGTTTCGTAAAATTTTAAAGATGTGAATGAGTATAAGAGTATCACAACTGGTCGAATTCCAAAATCTAAACCCGCCACATGATTCCAAACCTCAACCTTTCAAACCCATTTTTTTTCTCCAATACTAAACTATTTCAAACCTCTACATCACACCCACTTTTACACCAAAAAACAAAAAAAAAAAAACAAAAAAACAAAAAAGAAAAGTTTATGTGTATATAGTCCCCACTTAAACAAACCGTACTAGTTCGGTAGAGCCAACCAAACCAGCATAGTCAACCTCCTGCAACGCAAGGGTGGTTCGATAGTTGTTTGTCCGCCTTTTGGACTTCAATTTGAAACTTGCATTGTTGATGCTCTAAGGGATATGATATTACCTTGACATTTGTCTTTAAGCCCTCAACTAAGGTGTCACCGCCATAACGCGCATCATATGGCAGTTTTGACGTACCTGTCGGTTTAAATTCACATTTCAACGTAAACGACTAACGTTTTGGCATAAACTTTTTTCTTAAACGAGTCTAGTAAAATATAATACGTTTTTATACTTGTTTTGTGTACGTTCGTAAACTATGTTCGAAAGGGTCAAATATAATACGTTTTCATTAGATGGTGACGTAATTTTTTTTTTTCAAAAATGAGTCTACAAATATACGATTTAAATTCGAGTTACTTTAACTTTCGACGATGTGGCGTGTCAAAATCCTAGTGAACACTTAAATTAAAAAGTAATTGTTTGTCTTACGTGTTTGCTATATTATTAGAAAAAACTAGTCATGATCATGTATAATTGCGACAGATTCGTTGGAATATATATATTTTTTTTTAACGGCCAACAGAATCAATCCCGAGCATTCTCGGGGCACCCACTGGACCAAACGGAGTACTCCGAGAGTAACCCGAGTCCACCACCAATTCTGGGGAACACCCGTTAACCCACACGCCCGTAGGCACGACGGTGAAATTACCGGTAAAACCCGTTTGGCTCAATGATCGAACCCAGATTTCTCTGGGTCTCCTATCATTGCCCACCAATGCCTCACTCTCTGCACTAAGTGGGAGTTGAACTTGCATCTCTCAAGAGAAATGCAAGCCTTCCACCACTTGATCTAAAGATCATTGGCATATATTATTAGAAAAAAACAACTAGTCATGATCTTAATATAATTGCAAGAGATTGGTTGGCATATGTAATGAACAAAGTCAACACCAACTTGTCAAGTTAACTTCAAAGAAAGACTAGCTAGTTAAGTCAAACACGTACCCTTCTGTTTTATTTTTTTAAGCAAAACATGAGTTGCATGCTTAAGTTGACTGAATCAACCAGCCCAAGTAATTAGGATATATGTATTCATCATTTATAACTACAATGAATGTATAATAACTAGCAAATTAAAGCCAGCATTTCTCGCCACGAGTTAAAATATGCAAGGAGTAAAGATGATCAGAGAAGGTATGGAATAGATGGTATCTCATAGTTTTGTGTTATTTATTGATAACAATGAAACAAAATTGGGAGATGAACTAGGATAATACAAAAGATATTGACAAGGCTATGAAAGAATCAAATAATTTAAAATATAAAACAAAGAAGAGCAGGAAGGATTATTCCGTAATATGCTCCCGCAAGATGGATGATCGAGAGAAGTCCAATCTTGGATAGATAGAAGCGTCGTTTGAGAAAAGGTCTGGTGAGTGTGTTGGCTAATTGATTGTCTCTAGCTATATGACCTATAAAATTATAAGGATTTGCTTTACTTTTTCTTATATATAATTACTAGGTTAGAACCCCGTGTAATACACGGGTTGAATAAATGTAATTTTATATACTAAATAATAAAAAATATATCTTTAAAAACCTCGTTTATTACACGGGTTGAATAAATGTAATTTTATACACCAAATAATAAAACAATATATCTTTAAAAATCTCGTTTATTACATGGGTTGAATAAATGTAATTTTATATATTAAATAATAAAAAAAATATATTTTTAAGAACCCCGTATATTGTATGGGTTAAGTAAATTTAATTTTATATATTAAATAATGAAAAAAGTTACATTTTTAAGAACCTTATGTATTGTATGGGTTGAACCCATGTAATTTTATATACCATTCAATAAAAAGTTATATCTTGTTATATCTATATAAACCATGTGTATTATAAAACTTTTAGACTAAACTGACAAAATGACCTAAACCATAGGTACTAAAATGACCTTTAACTCTTTACATTATATTAATTTATATTTAGTGTACCTCTTTTATTAATTTCAAGATTAATAATTTTGATTTTTTTTTGAAATCTAATAAATATTTCAAAAGACTATATTATCTTCTATGCGAATTGTTTAAATTTATATTAAATTTTATTTTATAATTATCTTTTAATTAATATTAATTATAATTAAGTAGGAGATAGAGATGAGAAAACTAAAAAATAGATGCCTCCAATAAATGACATGTGTCCCTCCATTGGTTTCTTTTATTATATAGTATACTAGGTGGACACCCGTCCGATGGACGCGGGTACATCGTAAACATTGAATGTAAGACTACGTTTATATGTAAAATATGATGTGAAACACGGGTAGTTTTAGTAACGTTTTATTATATAAAAAATTAAGTTATCGGATGGGTTGAAATTGCCACCAAATAGATCAGACCGTAGAATGTGTTACCAAAGTGGAGATATGATCATGAATACTCCATAAAATCCCCGATGTCCTTGCCTACCACATTTATCAAAATTAAAGCAAATCTTCACAGCTGAAGATATAAATTTAAATCACATAACATTAAGATTATTTCTTTAATAAAAAAACAAAACCATATACACGAAAAAATACTTAACAATGGTAACAATATACTTAAAACCACATTAAACTATATGTTGTTAACTACACCGAAACTCCAAACAAATAACTGCAAAAAAAGAGAAAAAAAACCCTTAACCAGTTGAAATATTGATATATTTGTTATTAACACACATGTGTATTCAGATCACTTTAATTTGTTATTGGAATTACTTTAAACCTTACTTTTGAACCAGAGTACACTATATTTTGATTAAAAACCATATCCCAAGATATGCAAACAACTATGTGTACAACTGTGTAGAATATATACTTCAATTTAAGGAAAACCACATACTAACCTCATAATCGCAAAGGGCATCTGAGTATACTTGTTTCCAGAACATGGCCTCCTTTCTACCATTCTGCAACGACTTATGATCCATGTGTAATAACCATTTCATCATTTAGTTTTATTTTTATACATTAAACAAAATCTGAATCAACATCACCAACTTAACTACTTGAATATCAGCTCTTTTATTTCTAAGTAAAGTACACCCTCCCGAATTATATACCTCAAACATTTCAGTCTAAAAATCACATACCGGTGCAGTTCCATTTGTCGACCCGTTTGACCCGGTGACAGTTTTCAACAACAATGAGCACACCCTATTCATCATTAAAGGCATTTTAGCTTAATAGAAATATTCCATACCCAATTGAAAACTCTTCAAAATAGATATTGGTCAATTGATAAAAAAAAACCATATCTTTGACTTTTAAAAAGAAAAAATACACAAAACCACTAACTTATATTTTCTAGCCACCTGAACAAATTTAAAAAGGATATTCACTTAAATACCTTTCGTTAGTGATTATTTTCAATCATAACTTATCCCATATATAGTGAACCGATTTCAATATCATGTAATATCACCACCATATTTCGCCTTCATCCCATGTACTTATTTTATAGCAAATTCCATCAATATTCACATGTAATTGAATAACCTAAACTAATATTTTATAGCAAATTCCATCAATATTCACATGTAATTGAATAACCTAAACTAATATAAAAAGTAGAATCAAATCTACGAATTCCATCAAAATAAAACCAGCATAAGACATACCTCTAATCGCTGTGTTCTGGAAGCCAGAAAGTACTAAATCGATCAAGTGTAGAAGGCTCATCATACACAAAGGTAAGAACTGATCAAGAATAAGACATACCTCTAACTCTGTTTGAAACCACTGTTGGGTTAAAATAGTGTTTTTTGGAGAACAAAGTGGTTGAAACCACTGTTGGGTTAAAACGGTGGTTTGAAACCACTGTTGGCTTAAAACAATGTTTTGTGGAGAAAACAAATGTTTGAACTTGCGCATCTGAACAGTGGTTTCAAACCACCGTTTCAAACATCTGTGTTATCCACAAACACTATTTTAACCCAACAGTGGTTTCAAACCACCGTTTTAACCCAACAGTGGTTTCAACCACTTTTTTCTCCAAAAAACACTGTTTTAACCCAACAGTGGTTTCAAACCACCGTTTAATACAAATTTCCACATGAAATCAAAATAATAGAACATGTGGTCCTACTTCTTACATCCACTGGTATAAATAAATTTGTATTTACTGCAAAAGATCCATACATAGATGCTTTCAAAATTGAATATGCAGTAAGTGTTTTACTTTTGACAAAATAAGAACTATAACCTCATAAGAAGATCTTTGGCAGAATAGTATAGTAGTGTGTATAGTAAATTACAGTCGTGATTGCGGCAGTCCTCAATGCAGCTATTTGTAGACAACCTGCTTGTAGGCTATAAGCAATAACCAACAAAGCATATATTATAAGCAATTTGATAGATAATGAATAAAAACAAAGGTATACCAGAACAACTAATACCTTTCTTGGAAAGAAAATTAACAAAGTTAGTTTATTATTACAGTTAAATCATCAAATATAAAGTTCAAAATATTAATTAACAACAATAAACTTGATGATATGATTTAAGTAAAAAAGTTAGAAAGTTATTCTACCATTTAGAACTTCTTCCTCTTCTCATATAAATTATCCGATAAATTCCGCAACACCGCGGCCGGAATGGCAGATAAAGCATCGGAGTCGTTTTCTGGTCTTCACGGGCTGGAATCGGAACATAATCAGAATCGTTTTCTGATATTCACTTGCTGGAATCGGAACATCTCCGTCATGAATTAGAAGTAATGATAACAAATTAAGCACACACGATGAGTAACAATATATATCTTACATTTTTTGCTCTTTTGATGGTAACCCGACTAACACTAAAAACCGGTTTCATTCCGAGTTTCAACACCGTCTTTTGACTCTTCTTCTCACTCCTGCTTTGCTTTGAGCTCTCACTCCCACCTAAAAAAACACATACAAATTATCCGATAAATTCCGCAACACCGCGGCCGGAATGGCAAATAAAGCATCGAAGTCGTTTTCTGATCTTCACGGGCTGGAATCGGAACATAATCAGAATCGTTTTCTGATCTTCACTTGCTGGAATCGGAACATCTCCGTCATGAATTAGAAGTAACCATAACAAATTAAGCACACACCATGAGTAACAATATATATCTTACATTTTTGCTCTTTTGATGGTAACCCGACTAAGGGGCTGTTTGGTAGCCTCTTAATGACCATTCAGATGCAACCTCTTAATGGTTTAAAACCTCTGAATAAATAAGAGATAACCTCAAGTCTGAATGGTTAAGAGGTAACCTCTGAATGATAAATCATCACATGTCACATTCTTCTACCTTCTCATTGGTAAATTCTTAATGGTTCCATTAAGAGGTAGCCTCTTAATGACCATTCAGAGGCTACCAAACAGCCCCTAACACCAAGAACCAGTTTCATTCCGAGTTTCAACATCGTCTTTCGACTCTTCTTCTCACTCCTGCTTTGCTTTGAGCTCTCACTCCCACCTAAAAAAACATAATTGTTACAAAAGCATACAAGTTGTTTCAAAACTAAAATTAATGGGTTATTGGCCTGAAACACCACCAACTATTCCACTTTTGCCGCTGGCACCCCCACCTTCACTAATAGTCCACAGCACCATCAACTAACGACTTATTGGTTTACAACACCACAAAACTAACTGGGCATTAACACCGTTTGTTTAATCCGACGTGGCATGCCTACGTGGCTTTTGATGCTTAGCTGGCCTGCCTACGTGGTTTCCCCTCCCTTATAAACGATTACCAGGAGACATGTATGCCCTAGTTAACACCATGGAAGGTAAATCACGAAGCCCCCAAAGAGGAAGATTGCAATCGGTGAGCCTAGATACAGGTATGTCGGTGGTGTTAAGATGTTTTTAGGTTTAGATGTTGATAATATCTCGTTCTCTGAGTTGTTTGATACTGTTTGGGATATGAGTGTTTATCCACGAGTTGTATGCTGTGATTCCGGGTGATGGGGCTCTAAAACTTTTGCTAAATGATAGGGATTTGATTGAAATTGCATCCATGGTTGAACCCAATAGTCTAGAAGAACTTGATATTTATGTGCAACCTGCAGATGAAGCTTGGGCAGTCATTTTGCCAACACCTAGGAGCCCAAAGCAAAGCACAATTGAACCCATCCCCAACCAGCCCAATACTGAGCCCACCAAAGCCCAATTTCAGCCCAGTAGTCCCCTACATCATATCCCTAATTCCAGTGGTACCCCAAAACACACAAAGCTTACTGCAAGAAAACATCTGCAGACACCTTTGAAGGCAGCCACCCAAATTCAACAGCTCCCTAATTCCAGTGGTACCCCAAAACACACAAAGTTTACTGCAAGAAAACATGTACAAACACCCTTGAAGGCAGGCACACCAATTGAACAGCTGCAGACTGATGTACAAACACCCTTGAAGGCAGGCACACCAACTGAACAGCTGCAGACTGATGCACAAACACCCTTGAAGGCAGCTACACCAATTGAACATCTGCAGACTGATGATGGTTCTAAAGATGTGTTAGAATCTGATCAAGATGGTACAGATGATACAGATGGGTCAGAGGACGATGATTCAGAAGATGAAGATTACAAAGCAAATCTGAATGAAGATGATGGGTCAGATGATGAGGAGTTTATAGAATCAGTTAGGCTGCTTGAAAGAGTGAACAAGGAAGATGCAGATGCTAAGAAGAAGCTACTTGAGGGCATACTAAAACAGCCTGCACAGGTTAACACACCTTCATCTAGTCAACATATTGAAGGTTACAGTAGTTATGAAGACTCGGATGGTGATGTTCAAAGCCCTGGTGAGAGTGAGGATGACAACATTAGAGGCAAGAAGTACATAGATGTTGTTCCTGTTGTGGATGAAGATACTGATTTCAACAGATATAAGTGGGTGGTAGGAACCAGGTTTGCTTCTAGGGAAGACTTTAAGAAGGCAGTCCAGAGGTATGCAATTACTAATGGTAGAAACTTGAAGATCCTAAAAAGTGATAGTAATGACCTTGGAAAATTAGTATACTCCTGTGCAAAGGGTTGTCCATTCAAATTATATCTTTCATATCATACTGGAAAAGCCTGTTTTATGATCAAAAGTGTAACCAACAGACACAGGTGCCAAAGAAACATGCAAAAAAATAGACAGCTTACTAAGTATTTCATTGCAGAGGATTTGTTGCCAATTTTCAAAGCTAGGCCAAACTGGCCTGCCAAAGAAATTCAGATGGCTGTGAAGGAGAAACATAAGGTGTTAATTTCCAAGTGGATGGCCTATCATGCAAAGACTGTGGCACATAAGATTCTACATGGGTCAATGAGGGAACACTATAGTAAGTTAGGATCATATGTTGCAGCCTTGAGGGACACTAACCCCACCTCTACATTTGTGTTAGACACATTGCCACCAGCAGAAGGGTGTACACATGGGACATTCTTTAGGTTGTTTATATGCTTTGATGGATTAAGGAAAGGTTTTTTGGCTGGATGTAGAAAGATGTTGTGTTTGGATGGCTGTTTTTTGAAGACCTTTTTAGGTGGTATGCTATTGACTGCAGTTGGTAGGGATGGAAATGACCAGATGTTTCCCTTGGCTTGGGCAGTTGTAGAGGGTGAGAACAATGAGTCTTGGGAATGGTTTATGGCTGAGCTATACAACTGTTTGGGCATCAATAATGGTGGGAAAGGATGGACACTCATGTCAGATCAGCAAAAGGTATAGTTAGATAATTTAAGTGGCTTAATTACACATGTAATGATTGAATGCTTATTTTCTCCTTGTTGCAGGGTCTACTGAATGCCATGAATCTGGTGTGGAAGAATGCAGAACATAGAAACTGTGCTAGGCATATTTATGCTAATTGGCACAAGAAGTTCAAAGGAGAAGATTTGAAGGCTGCCTTCTGGAAGGCATGTAGGTCTTACAACATTGCTGACTACAAGGATGCAATCAAGGAACTAACCGAACTAAATGCAGATGGTGTTGAGGCTCTAAATACACAGCAGAATCCAAAGGCATTTACCAGGTGTTTTCTAGACAATGAAACAAAGTGTGATGTGATTGTGAATAATATGGCTGAAACCTTCAATGGTTAGATTGTACAAGCCAGGTCTAAACATATTATACATATGCTAGAGGATATTAGAGTTTCAGTCATGTCTAGGCTTGTTAGGATGAGGAGTGCAATGGAAAATAAGGAGGTAGTTGTATGTCCTAGGATTCAGAAAAAGCTTGATAAGGAGAAGTATTGGTCCTATAAATGTGAGGTTTACCCATCTTCATTGAATGAATTCCAAGTTAGAGATTACTATGATGATGTAACTGTTAATTTGGGATCCACATCATGTATTTGTAAGAAGTGGGACCTCACAGGTATACCCTGCAAGCATGTTTGTGCAGTGGCTGAATTCTTAGGAAAGACTGCTGAGGAGTATGTTCATGAATTTTATACCAAGGATACTTACATGAAAGCATATGAGTTCACAATCCCACCCTTGCCAAGTGAGAGATACTGGCCTATGGTGGAACAACCTCTTGACCCTCCTCCTGTCAAGGCACAACCTGGTAGGCCGAAGAAGAATAGGAAAAGAGACCCTAATGAGGAACCTAAGAAATCAGGTGAGCTATACTTATAGTTTGTGTTGTTAAGTGTTGACCTAAAACTAAACAATCCTTTGGTGTGTTATATTATATCTTGCAGGGAACAAGACTAAGCAGGGGATTATGATGAAGTGTAGCCATTGCAAGAGTCCTGATCACAACATCAGGAGATGCCCTGAAAAAGCTAAAGGCACACCTAAGGTGATTACTAAAAGTAACATGAAAAGGGGAAAGCCAAAGGGGACCTCAAGGCCTGGTTCTAGCAAACAAAGTGGGCAGTCAACCCAAACTACTCAACCTGAAGTCAACCCAACCCAGAATAGTCAACATGAAGTCAACCCAAGCCAACAGTCAAAAAATTCAACCATTGGGTCAAAGAGATCAAGGGGAAGTCAAGCAACCAAACAAAGCACAAGGGGGAAAGGAAAAGTGTCAAAGTCTACCAATTAGTTTGCCTTATGTTTGGGTCAATAGTTATGTTTCTGTCACTGGTTTGACTGATCTTTGTAAGATAATGTTTGACTGATGTTTGGGGCAAATTGACACTCACTAATTTGCTCATGTTTGGGTCAAATTGACACCAACTGATTTGAACTGATTTGCTTATGTTTGTGTCTAGTTGACACTAACTGGTTTGCTGATGTTTGGGTCAAAGCTTAAACAGTTTTGTTTGATAATGTCTTAACAAAGTTTGACTGATGTTTGGGCCAAACTGGCTGAATATTTTACAACTGAATTGCTGCAACTATGAATTAGATGTTCATAAAGATACTGCATTAACACTAATGGGTCAATTACATTACATTCAACTTAATTGACACTAACTGGTCAACTACAATACATTCATATAAATTACATTCCAAACCAAAACATTCATCAACTACAATTATGTCGTTACAATTCGGTGAAAACTAAAACCAAATCCAAAAGACTGTGAATGATGCCACCAGCATAGCAGCTAACCAGAACCACTTTGACCCACATTTCTCATGCTTCATACATATCCCTTTCTTCAGGTTTTTGATTTCTTGTTGCAATATAACATTTTGCAGCTTCAAATTTTCAGTCTTTATGTCCTCATAAGCCATACCCCTTCCACGATTAAACTGTCCTCTAATTAATCCATCAAATTGATCTTTCCAGAGGAAAAAGTTGCAATCCATGTTCTACAAAACACCCTAAAAATGATTAATTTGTGAAATTGGAATACAAATACCACCATCGACATCAAGATAAACTTACCGGCCAAAAGGAACATCCATAGAACTCATCGCCACACCGACTGCTTTTTGGACCCGCAACCCTACACACTGCAATCGAATCGTGATTGCAGTATAGGTTTCCTTCGAGATCGATCCTGATTATCTGTGATCTAGGTCTTCCTCTTTGGGGGCTTCGTGATTTACCTTCCATGGTGTTAACTAGGGCATACATGTCTCCTGGTAATCGTTTATAAGGGAGGGGAAACCACGTAGGCAGGCCAGCTAAGCATCAAAAGCCACGTAGGCATGCCACGTCGGATTAAACAAACGGTGTTAATGCCCAGTTAGTTTTGTGGTGTTGTAAACCAATAAGTCGTTAGTTGATGGTGCTGTGGACTATTAGTGAAGGTGGGGGTGCCAGCGGCAAAAGTGGAATAGTTGGTGGTGTTTCAGGCCAATAACCCAAAATTAATCAACATAAACCTAAGCCTTTTCAAATATAAACTAATTATATAATCCTAAAAATCACATAACCAAATCCATACCCTCATTCATCACCCAATGCTAAAAAGATGGATACCTAAGAACTAAACAAATATAACTGATATATGAAATGGATTTAAGTTAATTGTGCATACCTTTTTCCTAATTCCAGTTTAAATCTGCTTTCATCATGCTTGCTAGTTGCGACACTAAAAGTTGTTTTACTTTCCTGCATATTGAAGATTAATCACGCGGTAAGTTAACCTTTTTTCCTGACCCATTTAGGCTCTAAAGGTATTGTTTTTTATAGAATTCTAAAGACTTATACATTAAACCTGTATGTATATATTTACCTTGGCCAATTTCCGATTTTCTTGATCTAATCTCGAAACTTCTTTCTGTAAGTTATCTCTCTCCGACTCAATAACCAACAACCTTTGTTGCAGTTGATTGTAATCACCTCTCAACACTTTTAATTCCGACTTCAACGTTCTAATCACAACATTCTTTTCACTCATCAAACTCGTCCAACTCGTCGATTCCTTCTTCAACGACTCAACTTCCGCCACAAACGTCTCTCTCTCTCTAAAGTCTAACCCATTCTTCCAAATCATCGTTATTTTCTCCGGTCCTTCTACACGCTTCAAGCTCCCGTGACATTCTCTCAATCTGTTCTCCAGCATTTTCAGCCAAGGTTTTTGGTATCATTTCAAAGATCTCAGCGAACTTTGTAATAGCATACTGATCTAATCTGCAATACCAATACCAAAAAAAATCAAAACAAACGTCACCTCACTTAAGAATTAAGATTATGAAAGCAGATACCCTGTCTCTGTGAAAGAAAACTCCTTCAGTTTTCTGGCTAATTCAATTTCAGTCGCTGTAGCTCCATGTACAATTCTGTTGTCCCTGCATAAGGAATTGTGTGATGATTGATTTGGATGGTGGTGTGGGAATTGGATGAAGGCGGTATATAAAAGTTTCTGATGATACTGGAGAGTAACATGTACCTTTTATTAATCAAAGAGCTCCCAGACCAGACCTGAATTTTAGGAACATAATGAGCTCAAGTTTAATCAATAGATGAGAACACATGGAAATTAGTCAGACTTACCACACTTGAAGATGAGAAAGAAATGCAAAAAACAAACCTAAATTACTATCATTAGCATACCTGCACAGTTGGGATAAAATATGCACCAGAAAGAAAACCATGATCAAGTTTAGTTCTGCCAAACAAAGAAAACCATCAATAAGTTTAGTCCTCCTTTACTTAATCAACATTTTCAGCCAACCCATTCTATCAAAAATAACTAAAGAACAATAACTTTTTAAACATAATAGCTAAGCATAAACGTTAACAGCAGATAAATACAGCAATCTGTCTCTAGAAGACGGTTTTGAAAACATATCATCAAATCGTAAACCGAAAAAACCTGAAATGTAAACACTTAAACCTTGAATTTATACAGGTTACAACAACTTCATAGCTACCAAACAGTACAAACACTCATAACACAACCTCCTACTCCTTTTTTAATAGAGTATAAGCAATAAACACACACACACACACACACACACACACACCAGAAAATTTATTTTAAGCATATCCAGAGTAATGTACAGTAGGCAAAATCAATAAAAATACAAAAAAAAGTGTATAAACGATAACAAACCTCGTCTTCAAGCACCGACGTCGGAGAAACTGCTAATGGTTCTTAAGTTGCTTCATTTTTTCAGCACCATCTCTTAAACAAAACCCTAGAAGAAAAACAATTAAACCTTTAAATACATATTACACAAAAGGTATGAAATAAAAGTACAGCCTAAAAGGCTGAAACTACAAGCACAACGTACAAACAGGTTTGAAGCGAAAAACTATGAAATAGGAAGGGTTTTGAGAAATATTCAGGGCGTAGGTATCTCCGATATGAACGGATACTGCATCGGATCATACCTAATCGGAGTTTTTTGGTTCCAAATGGCATGGAAGCCCTGGATTTTGACTCGAACAGACCCAATCACCCTTTCCACCGCCGCCATTAAGTTTAGGGTTGATAGGAAGAAGATATTGCGTAGCAGATGTAAGATCCTTCTGAGTAGCTGCCGTATCACCAAGGTTGAAGGGTTGGACTAATTCCAGAAAGCTTCATTTTTCTTGTTTCTGGTCTCGCAAAGAAGAAAGAGAGAGAGAGAGAGTAACTCCAGGGTTTTTGCAATTTTGAAGAGAGTGAGAGACTTTTTGACCGCCAAAATTCTTTTGTGGTGTTCAGACATACGCGAAGGATGAAAGTGGTGATTCAAAATTCAAAACCATTTCATTCCCGCTTCAACCAACCATCATGCATATAAGACTTGTACTTATGATATAAAATATTAAAAAAAAAAGAATTTAATTGTTATTTATGACATCAGCAGAATCTACGTGGCATAGCTGGATAGTTGACACGTATGCAAACTTACATCAGCTTTACTTCTCCTTTTATATATAAGTAGATAGATATAGATTTATTTTAGTTTTTCTAAAAGTATAAAGCTAAGGTATATGGAAAAGAAACGAGATGAAGTGATATTATATATAGAAACGAGATCAGAAGAAAACGCCCAAAAGTGTGAGAACGGTGAGAACTTCCTGGTCTAACACGTGACGCGCGATATAATTAGGGCGTATGAGCTTCCTGGTCTAATGGTGAGATCTTCCGTTTTTCCAATTCCGCTTTTCACAATATTGATTTATTTTTGGGGTTTAAGTTTTTTTGGCGTTAACCAAATTCAATAATTAATGGCGTTTTTATGGTTTCATTGTATTAATATTTTGGCGTTTATGACATTTTTCAAATCGTATGTCATTGGAACCCCAAGGGGTCAGAATATCTCTCTGAATGGCGTTTTTCAAGGCGTTTTAGACAAGATGACCCATTGTTCTATTATTTTTTATATACATTTTGGCGTTTGTGGTATCTTGGCGTTTTACAATTGTAAAATTATATTACAACCACAGGAAAAAAATATGTATTTTAGTGAGAATTTCAAATAAACATTTTGGTTTAAATGATATTTGATGTTTGCGTTTTTTGGCGTTTCTAAGACGAATGGTATATATTAAATATGACATTTGGGTTTTTGTGTGTTTTAATGGAAGGTCTGAGATGTTGTATATATAGGATGTTTTTGGCGGTTTTTTTAGGCGGGATTTTATTATAATTAAGTTTGGTGTTTTATATCTAATGGCGTTTTTAGATTAGGATGGTGTGTGCTATTGTAGGTTAAGGCAGTAATTTTAATGGCGTTTTATTTCATTAGATGGCGTTTTGTGTAGAAAAGTCAAAAGACTTTTTTACCCTTAATGAAGCGCGCCACAGTAATAAAAGTGATGTTATTTACGAAAAGGTCACAGCGTCATCTAGTCCATAGATTGTTTTAATCTGACGATCCATAACCGTTCTCACCATTCTCACATTTTTCACTGTTTTCTCTAAATCCTGACCCATTATATATAATACTAGGTTAGAACCCCGTGTATTACACGGGTTGAATAAATGTAATTTTATATATCTATCTCCTCTAATAAATAACTAACTCATGTGGACACTTGACAAAGATTGAGACTAGCTGATAAATTAACACCCAGATCCTATGTGTCAATCTTACAGACCTCCTACACCTTTCTCTTACTCGGGCAGATAAATTAACACCCGGATCCTTGGTATGTGACCCGGATCCGCTGCCCAATTTTGCTTGATTTTTATGTTTGAAATTTTTATTCTTCCCTTGCATCATACCACGTCTCTCTCTACCAACCATCCTCTCACAAACCCCATCTCTTTTTCATTGATTTTGATTTCAATCGTGATTTCAATTGACTGATTTCGTTTCATTGTCAATTAGGATGGAGGTCATCTTATTCACTTACGCGTTTTTGTTTAAACAACCTCAAAATCCTCATTCTTCTCGCATCTGTCATTCAGCGTTCTCTAACCCTAACCCTCACCATCGCTAGAAGATACCAACGATTTGATCCGTAATACAGTATGTTTTCATTGCCAATTTCTAGGTTTTTCGATTTTTTCCTATTTGTATGGTTGTGGGTAAAAGAAATTGGGGTTTTTTCAACAAAAATTTCAATTCACATCAATACGTGTTCGTATGGCTGTTTGTTTGATTTTGATTCTGTTTTTTGTTTTTCAGTTGCAACTGTGATGATACCCTAATACAATAGAGTGTCTTGATAACGATTATGGTTTGATTTTTCTTCTAGCAGTTCAGTACTTCATTACTAGGAATAATTGCTTTTTATTCCCATTTGTGAAACTCCTTTTCTTTATTTTTGCATCATAGATTCCCAGTGGGTTAAAGTTGCTTGCTTTTTCTTGATTCGAATATAAATTTTAATCTGTAATTTTTTTTTTAAAAAATCAAAACTTTTCTTTTGGGTTGTTGTTGTTGTTGTTCATATCTGTCGGTGCATGCTTACACAGACTTGAAAAAATAGGTTCTTTAAACAAACATTATGAAGATGAACTGGAGATTAATGATTTCCCTCAAAATGCTAGGTGGAAGGTGACACACAAAGAAACCCTGGGCCCGATTGTCGAGTGGAGTGGACTTCTGTTACAACTAGGGGCCGGTATATTCAACCCGGTAGAATCGCGGGACGGGGAGAAGAAACTTTACTTGTTCACTGAAGGAGGTACTGAACAATCTGTTAAACGGGCTAAAGTGGAATTGAAACGTGTTCTAGAAGGCATCACATCACAGGCATCTCTTCCAAATTCAAAATCGGGTCGTTACTCTTTCTGAAAATCACTTTGCGCTTAAAGGTGTTTATGATTTGTAAATTCCTTAATTAATCTGATTCTTAACTGAAATCAGGCATATTAGTGTTGCATCATGAAGTAAGATATGAATTCTTTTGTTGTTCTTTTTTGTTGAATGTGTCTTTTGTTATCTGGTTGGACGTCTTATGATGATCACATGTATATCACCTATATTTATTTATTTTTAATGCATTTTTGTAGGAGGATCCAGCTTTCACATGTGTTGACTGTTGAGCAATTGTCATTGACATATACGATTGCTTTTAGTGGCTGCTAGAAGATGGTGATCAAAAACCTTCATTCCCACTAAGAAAATGTGTGTCTGATGTATACTTAAAGCTTTGATCTTGAGTTGCACTCCCTTTTGATCCTAATATGTTTGGTCTGATTTTAGCGTTCATTTCTTATTGTAGGTTGGTCGGCGAACAGGCCTTTGGTGCCTTTTCGACAGTGTTCTGAAGTTACGACCGCTATGTGTGATGTTAGACTGTAGGTAAACCTTAAACTCAGTTTTATACGTTTTACAATGGTTACCCTAATGGTTGTGCTCGACCCTACATGGACTCATAACCATTAAACTCAAACTTGCATCCCTTAGTCCCATGACACTTAAAAAACCTTTCATTTTCAGAAAAGTAATCATGTTAAAGCTGGCAGCATATCCTTGAATACAGTGGTTACATATCAATTGTCCAATTATACTTTTGAATTGGGTCAAGTACATTCAAACATTTTTCATAACAGACCCAATTATAAGTTGCAATATTTATGGTACAAAGTAGGGATTAACTTAGTACCAACCGGTACCGAAAATCCCAAAAAATGGGTATCGGTACCAAAAATATCCAGTACGGTACGGTTTGGTTCGGTTCTGGTACGGACTGGTGTTTGAAGGTAAAACCGGTAAATACCGTTACCGAAAATGCTAATTATCGGTACTGAATCGGTACTAGTCGGTTTGGGAAATTTGGTACTGATGTTCCGAACCGGTACCCGGTACCATTTGCTCATCCCTAGGCTAGAAAACAAAGGGAATATCTACAAACCACCACCCACTCAGGAACACACGCACACACAGAGGTAGTGATTTTAATCATTTGTAGGTAGTCGATTTAGGTTATATTTTATCCCGCATAGGTACAACTAATATAAAGTTAGCTAAAAATGGAAACAGGTCAAATGAATTGAAATGAAAGTTGCCCAGAGTGTATTGAAATGCATAAAATCTCCTAAATTGATGAATGTTATTGTAACAGTATCATTTTTTAATCAATTTAATACATTAATCATCTGAAAATTTAAAATAAAAAAGAGAAAGAAAAAGCTATATAGCACCAAATAAAGTATGCAGTTCATGTGAAGACGAAAAATGGTAAAATAAATTAAGTTACCTTGGTTGGGGGGTGGAAGAGTCCGTTGATGGAGACACCAAAAACCCAAAATTCTGCCAATGACGAAACACAATTTCCAATACGAACTTAACTAAATCCCAATTAACTGAAGTTAAACTTAACCGTTATCGAATGTAATAACATCCTGATGAAGTTATCTTTACCCTTATTTAGTGTACCACTTAAACATATTGTTGGATATGAAGCCTTATTCAGATCGTGCACTGGTTAAGACAGTCAGAACTTAGAAAATTGATTTTTACGCCTTATCTGTGTTTCTTTCTAATTTTTTGCTTATATATGTTGTCAACCTGGTTCACTGTACATGGTGCCAAATTCATCAAACAATTTGAAAATAAATAAAAAGTTGGTTGCATCAAGAGTTCAAGACCAATCCTACCAAGAAAATGTTTTTAGGGCTGCAGCTACACTTACCAAACAAATAAATCATCTTCCTTGACTTATTAGTTGCTAATGTCATGAATATACTATTATGGAGACATTTGGCGACTTCACAAATCGCGTGGCCACATATCTAAATAAATATTAGAGTGAAAATGGCAAAATGGGTGGGTTAACGGGTCAAATTGGGTATTACACATATCGTAATGACTTGAAACAATTTTTTATTCAAAGATTTTTAATTTTAATCACTTTACAAATTTAGATCACTTAAATATATTTCAACGCTTTTGAATAACATGACATAAGGGTTTGAATCATTTAAAGTACGGTTTTGGCAACTTACGACCCGTTTCCTTTTACTAACGGGTCAAAACATAAGTTGAAAAAGTCGATATTAGTAGATGGTTCTAATTTGCCACTTTCAATATTAAAAAACTCTGAAATCTTTTTGTTCAAAAAAAAATAAAAATAATTTTTGTTTTATTTCCAGGGGTTTGAAAAACTTGAAGAAATAGTTGGCACGTGGGAGGGGGTACCAAAATCATCATCGCAATACTACTTGAAGCTTTTTACCTACAAAGAAACATATGAAGCCGTGGACGCACTTGCAAGGGTCGAGAATAAGAGTGCTCATCAACTCGCAATCGAGATCATTCGTAATTATTTAAACTGTTTTGAATATTAAGTTATATGTGTTTTCTTTTTTTACCATTCAATCCGTGTGACACACGGGTAATAACCTAGTTAAATAATAAAAAGTTATATCTTTATGAACCTCATATATTGTACGGTTTAAATAAATGTAATTTTATATATCAAATAATAAAAAAAAATTATATCTTTAAAAACCATGTGTATTACACAGATTAAATAAATGTAATTTTGTATACTAAATACTAAAAACGTCTTATCTTTAAAACACCCGTGTATAATCAGGTTGAATAAATCTACCAAATAATAATAAAATTACATCCTTAAAAACCTCGTATATTACACATGTTAAATATATCTAAAAAGAGTTATATCTTTAAAAACCATGTGTATTACACATATTAAATAAATATAATTTTGTATATTAAATACTAAAAACATCGTATCTTTAAAAAAAAAAACCCATGTATAGTCGGATTAAAAATATACCAAATAATAAAAAATTATATCCTTAAAAAACCACGTGTATTGTAGTGTTGAATAAATCTAATTTTACATAACAAATGATAAAAAGTTATATCTTTAAAAACTTCATGTATTACACGGGTTATATAAATGTAACTTTGAATAGTAAATAATAAAAAAAATATTTTTAAAAACCCCACGTTTTACACGAGTTGAATAAATATAATTTTGTATACCAAATAATAAAAAGTTATATTTTTAATAAATTAGGATAATATTTATATTATTTATATATTTATTAAAAGATAAGTAGGAAAGAGAGTATTTGTTTTAAAAATATATTAAATTAACAATTTAGATTGAGTTAATTGCCAAAATCGTCCCTGAGGTTTGGGCACGTTTGCCATTTTCGTCCAAAATGACACTTTTGTACCAAATTGCCCCCAACGTTTGTAACTTTTTGTCATTTTCATCCAAATCACTTTCTTAGTTTATTTTTTCTGTTAAGTTGAGGATATTTGGATGAAACTGCCAAATGTAAACCACAGGGACGATTTTGGCAATTTACTCAATCTCTTTTAAATTTCTTTTATTTAATTAATTTTGTTACATATATAATAAAAAAGAATATACATGCAATTTTTATATGAACAAAATAATAGCTTTGTCACATAATTTTTATAAATTTTCATCCAACCACTAACTAAGTTAATTTTTCTATTAAGGCGAAGTGTAGGATCGTTGTTTCGACCTAACGAGTCGATCATAAGAGTTCTAATCCATACCAAAGGCGGAATTCGATGATTCAGACTTCATTGCAACTTGTTTAACACTAGGAATCACTTTAAATGTCGTTTAGATTGATTTGAAAGCTATTACAGATCACTCGACACTTCGGCAGCACCTCAGCTCCGGAATCACAACTATTCCAAATGAAATCACAACTCAGCTATTTATAGATGAGCCACTTCGCATGAACTAGCACTTCCAGTTCACACGAACTGGTAAACCCAGTTCTCATGAACTGGTCAGTTCGTGTGGACTGGCTGATTCATGACTTTTTCCCGTTTTTCTCGTACAACGTGTCTAGATCTATCAATTCTATTACAAGACTCGATACAAGACGAAGTCGACAGACATATGCACCAACAGACTCCCCCTTGGATGTTGACGAGTCTTCAGTGTCGAGTCTTCAGTATGACGAGTCTTCAGTCTTGATCAGTCTTCATGCTCTTTCCAAAGTATCTGACACTGTAAACATCCTTCAATCTCTATCTTCTCTTCTATCCCTCTCTTACTCTCCTCAGCATTAGCAGCTGGCTTGGACGGTAGGATTCGAAACTGGCTCTACTATCTTCAGACTCCCCCTTAAGTTGTTCCGGGATCCCAGTCTGATATAGCTCTCGTTCTAAGATCGTGACCTGGCTCAAACTCTGCTCAGGCTTAGACACGGGGATCTACACAAATCTCTACCCAAAACATAAGTTTCACACTAGTTAAGATTTAACAAATTTAGAATCCACTTGTAGATGCTATTCAATTATCAACAATAGTTATATCAAGTTCAAATTAATAACCTTGATTAACTAACAGTAATCATTATCTTCAAACTTTAATTTCACTTTTCATTTCAAACACACTTTCCCAAACCACTGTTGTTCATCATGTTTAGCACTTGGAATTTTGAAAATCAGCTTTTCAACATCAGTTGTCGAAAATAAGATGAAATAAAATCTTTTTGATTTTTCAAAATTTTATGTTAAAACACACTAATGAAAAGCAGTAAAGAAATATTTACAGACAATATTTTTGTGAGTTTGTGTAAGAGGATCATATCAGTTTTTGACAAAACACTAACACCGTTGAGCTTTAAACACTTTAAGTTCTAAACGATTCACTTAGATTGTCAGTATACTGACCCAATTAAATTTTCACACAAAGTTCAATTGATTCGAGATACGAGATTAGTGTGTTAAGCACTTAACTTATTCGCGTGTCCCACCTCAGAATATACTCCTGTATCCAGACTTCTATATTCAGTCTTACAGGTGAATGTACACTAATGATATCTGTAAACGGGTAATGCGAGACCATGAGAGCTCAGGTTAGAACTTCCGTTCAGACAAAGAGATGATGGCTCGACTTTAGGTATGTCCCGTTTGGGGATCTTTTCTTCAACAGCACATGATTAGCATTTTTCAATGTTTCATCATTTTTATGCTGATGGTGGGCTTTATGATTAAAGCAGTGCAGAGCATTATACGAGGACTAGGCTATTGCTTTCGCAAAATCAGAAGTCCTGGTATAATACCCCAGATATCATCACGTACAAAGACCTAGTATGTCAGAAATAGAAAGCCCTTCAAACAAGATTTCAAGGGTTACCTATATATCCGAGAGATGTTCCCCACGGAATAAGTAAGTATTTGATATTTAGGTTTATATCTCGTAAACAATCTACTAAATGTGTAAAAACCTACTGGCATATCATCAGTGAGACCGTTTATCACATATGACTTTCCAATTCTTTAGCATGCTGTGATTATCTACTGATGTACTATCATTTCCTCTTTTCCACAAAAAAAACTCATTTTAGGTTTTTCGATGTTTTTGGATTTTTAGATTTTATCATGTTTTGGGCTTTTTCAAATTTTCAAAATTTCTAAATTTTTTACTCCCCCTAAAATAAAAAATATGTTTCAATTTTTGATTTTCTGGGAAAATTTGAAAGTAAACACAATAAACTGTACAAGTAAAATAAGAAACTGATGTGAATTGCTTGAAATCTCCATTCACTTGGCTTAAACAATCAGAACTCCCCCTGACAACAAACTATTTTCCCATTATTATTTCAAAACACTTAAGTTTGTTTTAATCAAAATGGTTTTTCTGGAAAATTAATTTTGTTTGTCATTTCACAAACATGGGAATTAGTTCATCATTTAGTTCATCATTTTGTTCTTTTCACAACGTATGAATGAAACCCCATTTTTTTCTTTTAACCTCTTGTAAAAATTTAACACTTGTAAGTTTTCACAAACACATTTTTAAGAATGATGCCGATTCATGCTCCACGATTACCAACTTGAGAGCTCCGCCAATTCCGGATCTTACTTTTTAAAGAATCTCACCCATGCCTGCAGAATCATGGGTGAACCATCCTCATTTGGTTTAACAATTTTTGATTCATAAAATTCTTTCACTCCTTTCACCTTTCCATCTGCCATCTTCCCAAAAATATGTAACACTTTTCCGTTAAAAGCTTTTTCAGCATCAAATTCTTCCTTATCAGCGAAGAATTGATCTGAAGTCTCAATCTTACCAACTTTTGATTTAAAGTTTCCGTTTGACAATGGTGGAAAGTTTTCATCATCCATTGTTGGAACGGGATTCTCATTACTTTTTAGCTCAACTGGTGGCTCCTCTGACTTTGACGAGTCAGATTCATCGCCAGATTTAACATCTGATTTCTTAACAACCCACGTTTGGTTGTTAAGATTCACCCTTCTTTTGTAAATCCTTCTTGAACTCTCACCAACCTCAAATGTAGATTTTTTAAACACTTTGAATTTTTCAGTTGGTGGTTCATTTTCATCAACAACTTTCTCTTTGAGTTTAGAAGACACTCCCTGTGGTATGTTGGTTGCCATAGGACAGTTCCAGGCAATGTGACCAACTTTTTTGCATCGGTAACAGGTTCTTGTCTCCTTTTTCTGATTTGCTTCATTCTGCTCATGTTTCTGTTTTTCTGCAAGAAACGCTTTATTCGATTGCTTCCAGAATGAGCTCTTTTTCTCTTCTTCAGAACTTGCCCCTGAAACAAATACTGTGTTTGTTTTAGAACTTTTATCATTTTGATCATTTTCAACATCAAAACCCAAACCCTTCTTTTTGAAATTGCTTTTATGATTAGGTTTCTTTTGATGACTTGGACCGAAACCTTTCTTCTTATTTAAACGTTGTTGTACTCTAGAAGTATATTTAGGTTTTGAAAATCCCATTTTATCTTTTATTTCTGAAAACTTTATTTCTATCAATTTAAAAACTGTTTTTATATTTTCAATTTTCACATTTTTAATTGAAAATTCCTCATCAGAATATAATTTGTCTGAATCATTCAAAGTATATGCCACTTTGATTGGTTCATCATTCAAATTATTTTTTGATAATAGAAATTTTTTATTATAAACCCTTTTGACCGATGATTTCGAACTCTTGACTGATGAACTCGAACTCTCATATTCAGACTTTGACTCTGACTCCTCATCCTTATCCAACACCTGATCGACCACTTTCTTTATTAACTCAGACTCATGATCAGTGTCAAACGATGTGAATGTGACATCAATGTTGTCTGCTAACTCATCAGTTGTTTCAGACTTTAACTTTATATTGACTGCCTTTTTGAGTTGTTCTGAATTTGGTTTTCTGGGAGAATAACCTTCCCAGATCGGAGGCGGACACTTGTTATAATTTGCACTTTGTTTCTTACCAGTATCCGTATCTTCCGACTTCTTATCTTGAAAAGCTTCAAAACCTGCAACAGTAGGATAGATTATATCAATCAAATAATCAGAACTTGAATAATCCATTAGCAATCGTCTGATTCTTTCATTCTCAATCTTTTCAGTCTCCAATTCCTGCTTCAACTCTGCACACTCTTCAATGTAATGATTGATGGCCTTCTGCTTAGACATCATCACTGCATTCATCATTGTCAAAGCATCTTCCCTTTCTGAGTTTGTCTTTTCCAACTGGTTTACTGTTCTGTTCAACACATCATACGATTCTTTTACGTACTTAACATCGAACAATAATTTTTCTTTCATCTCGTCAAGCTCACTATACTTCTTGTCTTTTTCTTCACAATGTTTGCATGGTTCTAAACATTTTAGACAAGGTTTTGTGACTTCTACAATCTTTTCAACAATCTTCTCAGCAACTTTAACTTCTTCACTTTGTTCGTTCTTCTCTTCTTGAACAACATTCTTACATTTCACCTTTTTCTTTTCTTTTGCTGCTCGTTTCTCCTTTAGCTTCTCCAATTTATCTGCAAAATAAAATTTGAAACTTTCAGGAGATAAATGAGTTTTACCAATGTTTATTTGTTTAATTTCCTCCTCATCATCACTGCTGTCAATTGATGATTGATCAAACACTGGTGTCTTTTCTGAACTATCTTCCGAAGTTACAGACTCTTCATCTTGACTTTTCTTATCATTTAAAGGCACATCCATCAAATCTTTAATCAACTCTGGCTCTTTAATGATTTGTGCAACAAATGCTCTAAACTTTGAGTTACTTTCAGCTGGAATGTATTTGTCCCAGCTAAATCCCTCTGGCAATCTTTCATCTTCTTGATCTGGAATAGTAATACAAGCCTTCTTCTTTCCATCTTCAAAAGCACGGGATGATGACGGTTGTTGAGCAACCTGATGATATATTGCTTTCCGATAATAATCATTGTTCCCGAACGGATTTTGAGCTCCTCCTGCTTCTCGATTGGTACATTCCCTCTTGAAATGTCCTTTTTCCCTGCATCGAAAACAAGTAACTTTAGATTTATCAAAGCCTAAAGTAGAAACATTAGCATCACGAAAGTCATCTCTTCCGGTAATCTGCTTAAATTTCTCAGCTCTCCTCAACACACTCGCTAAACACCACTTAATATCCATCAGCTCCATTTCCTCAGCATCAATCTGATTGTAATCCTCATTTGTTAACATAGGATTTCCGATTCTTCCTGCAACCAAACTCTCATATGATTCCAACACGGTAACTAGTAATGCCATATGACCTTTAGCGACTTCTTCAGAGAAATTCTGACTGTTCTGAAGATGCAACGCGATGTTACATTGTAGCACATGACCATTACCATTGTTTGAGCTTTGAGAAGTTGAAACATTAGGATTAACACTCGGATATGAAGAAAATCCACTGTTGTTGGTTGAACTTTGATTGAGTGATCCGGATGAGTTTTCTGCGCTGAAAGCGGTTTGGATCTTTGGATTTGCTTCAATATTTTGAACATTACCTTTGAAATACATCTTGATATCTTGTTGACCACTTGAATTGTCCATTCTGGCGATCTTTTGTTGTTCAAGTTCTTGTCCTTCAAGTTTTTCAATAAACTGAGCAATTGTCAACCTATCATACTCTCCAGTATTTTTCAAAATCATAAGATATGTACCCCATGCTTTTTGAGGTAAACCATGGGCTAATTTCTCAACACATTCCTCTCGATCTTTAGTGATATCCAATCGAGACATTGAACGCACTAAATGACAATATCTCTCAATGAGAGTCTTTGTAGTTTCACCCAGCAAACTTGAGAACAAATCAAATTCTTTCTTTAACAATGACTTTTTATTCTTGATCATCTCCGTACTTCCCTCGAATTTTGTACGAAGTGCTTCCCAAATTGAACGTGCACTATCATCATGTTGAAGTAGTATGAAGATATCTTCTTTCACAGCTTGCTGAAGTAAACTGATCATCATTTTTTCTGCTTTGTACATTTCTCTCTCTTTATCCGTAAATTCAGAAATATTCTTAACAACTCCCATATTATTACGAGGTCGAACGTACTTTGTTTCAATACATTCCCAAGATCTAAGATGATTAGCTTGAACCCAGTTTTCGAAACGTTCTTGCCAACTGTAATATTCTTCAATGCTCATCAGCTTTGGGGGTTTCTGCAACGTTCCCGTTTCATTTTCCATGGTTACACTCTGAGCAACGGTAACAGGTGTCACGGCCCCCGACCCGGTTTAACCCGGTCCAGGAGCCGCGGGACAGAAATCCCGTGGTATTTATTTAACAGCGGAAGTTTCTTCAGGATCTTTTTAAAACTGCAATTTCCCGATTATTTTATTTCACAACTCGGGATAAAACCCCGGTAATTTACAATCATATGATTTCACGGAGAAATCTTCATTTTCCAAAAACATGTTTCTTTATTTTATATTGAGCTACTTCCTTAAGCTTGTAGTGCTTCACGGCACTTTTCCTTGATCACAACAGATCACCTGAAACATGTTTGAAAAAGGTTTTGTCAGCAGGAAATACTGGTGAATCATTCTTTTTAATAAAACTACCCGTTTGTTATAATTTACAGTATTAAGGGTGATTACATTGTTTCCATATATCAACCAACTACCCACAGTATTTGTCACTCGACCAGATCTGTGACTATGGTCATATCACCATTGGCCACCCGTTTGTCCAATGGCAAAGATTATCAAGTAATGTATACAAAACCACACATACTGGCTGTAATTTGGTGATTACAAAGACTTAATCCCTGTAATTATAACTTTGAAAACATTTAAGAATTTATAAAGTATTTTGATAAAAAGAGAATGACTCACATTGCAGACTTAATATGAACAGAGCTTAGCCTACTGATTAGCCTTGATAACCTAGTTTAAATAACAATGCACACAAACTAGGTTAGTAACTAATACAACATTTAGGATAACTCACGAGATTAAACCCTCACATCGAATGACAAAGTGCGATACTTAAACATCCATCGAATTAACGACGAATGACAAAGCATAAACCCTAATGTGGGCAGCACTTAAACATCCATTGGATAGTTTAATCGATCGGACATTGAATCGTAGCAGCGATCGAGTTATTACCCTGTTTTGCGGCAGCACTTCGTGAATTGTGTGTGTTTTAAAACTGTTTCGACTATAACTCAGAGTACAAATTGAAATTGAACGTCGAACAAACGCACAGTATCAAGTCCCACTGCCCTCTATTTATACCCAAAATTCGTCCCCCTCGCGCCACGCGAGAGATCCTCTTGTGCGCGTCGCGTGGCGTGAGAGACCCTATTCTACCCTAGGGTTGCTTCGTGTCTAGGTAGCTCAGCTGTGTTGGTGGCTCGTTCATTTTCAATTTTGACAACAAACTGTTTAGATATTACCGATTAGGGTTTACCCCCCCCCCCCCCTGAGTTTTAGGGGCCCTGATCCTGATTCCGATTGTTCTGAAAATTTTAGGGATTATGCGGAATCATTTGGGTTTCTCAATTAGGGTTTCCTATTGAATAAAATAATATAATAAATAGGACTTTTGATTAGAGTTGTTACATCCTCCCCACCTTAATAAAAATCTCTTCCTCGAGATTTATTGGAATAAATGAGGATATTTTCGCTTCATCTCTGATTCCAGCTCCCAAGTATATTCAGATCCTCTCTTTGAATCCCACTTAACTTTGACTAGAACTAGTCGCTTGTGCTTGAGAAATTTCACTTTTCTGTCTTCTATTTGTAGTGGCTTCTCAACAAATTTTAACTTTTCGTTTACCTCTATATCTTGGAGAGGTACTACCAAAGATTCATCTGATAAGCATTTCTTGAGATTGGGATACATGAAATATGTCATGTACTCCAGTTAACTCTTCTGGTAGTTGTAAACGATAAGCAACTGGTCCTATACGTTGGATCACTGGAAATGGTCCTACGTATCTTGGACTTAGCTTTCCTTTCTTACCGAATCGGACTACTCCTTTCCAAGGTGAAACTTTTAATAGTACTTTGTCTCCAACTAGAAACTCCAATGGTTTCCGTCAATTGTCTGCATAACTCTTTTGGCGATCTCGAGCAGTCTTTAATCTTTCCTTGATTTGAGTAATCTTATCGGTAGTCTCTTGCACTATTTCAGGACCTGATAATTGACTTTCTCCTATTTCTGCCCAACAAACTGGAGTTCTGCACTTACGTCCGTATAGTGCTTCGAATGGGGCAGTTTCAATGCTTGAATGATAACTATTGTTATAGGAGAATTTAATTAAAGGTAAGTGGTCGTCCCAATTTCCACCAAAATCTATTACACATGCTCCGAGCATGTCTTCTAGAGTTTGGATCGTCCTTTCACTTTGCCCGTCTGTTTGAGGATGGTATGTAGTACTCAAGTTCAGTTTAGTTCCCATAGCTTCTTGGAAACTTGTCCAGAAGTGAGAAGTAAAACGACTATCCCTATCTGAAACAATGGAGAGTGGAACTCCATGTAAGGATACTACTTCATCCAAATACAACTTTGCCAACCTTTCCATGCTAAAGGTTTCTTTCATAGGTAGAAAATGAGCTGATTTGGTTAATCGATCCACAATTACCCAAATCGCATCATTACCTTTTCTGGTTTTGGGTAACTTAGTAACAAAATCCATTGTTATGAGTTCCCATTTCCATACAGGCATTTCTAATTGTTGTAGTAGACCTGAAGGTTTCTGGTGTTCTGCCTTAACTTGTGAACAAGTAAGACACTTAGAAACATATCGAGCTATATCCTTTTACATGCCTATCCACCAAAAGTTATTTCTTAAATCTTGGTACATTTTGTTGTTTCCAGGGTGCATGGTATACCTAGATTTATGAGCTTCTTCTAAAATCTTATCTCTTAAATCTCCTTGCTTAGGTACCCAAATTCTTCTTTTGTGAAATTTCCAAATTCCATCAGCTCCTTGTTCTAATTCTTTTATTCGTCCTTTCATTCCTTCAGCATCATCCTTGATTGCTGTAGCTTGAACATTTTTCAATTGTTCCATTAAATCTAATTGTAGATTTAATCTAAGAGCACGAACTCGCTTTTGCTTTTCATGATATTTACGACTTAAGGCATCTGCAACTACATTTGCCTTTCCTTCGTGATACTGAATATCACAGTCGTAGTCACTTAGGATTTCCATCCATCTCTGTAACAACTCTCATCAAAAGTCATATTTATTTAATTAAAATAGGAAACCCTAATTGAGAAACCCAATTAATTCTGCATAATCCCTAAAATTTTCAGAATAGTTGGAATTAGAATCAGGGCCCCTAAAAATCAAGGGGGGGTAAACCCTAATTCACGATTATCATTAGAATGCGTTGTCTAAATTGAAAATTCTCGAACTATCAACTCAGCAGGCCTATACCAGTGACAAGCCTACCCTACTCTACTTTGACATCCCAGGCGACACGCGACAGATGCAGGTGTCCCTGTCGCGACACGCGTGAGATGTCAATTTAGGGTATAAATACAGGGGCTTGGGACTTGATTCCTGGATTCAGTTCGACGTAAAAATTCCAAATATACGTTGAGTTATAGTATAAACAGTTTCATAACACACACAATTCACGAAGTGCTGCTGCAAAACAGGGTAATAACTCGATCGCTATTACGATTCATTATCCGATCGATCAATATATCCAATGGATGTTTAAGTGCTGCCCACATTAGGGTTATCCTTTGTCATTCGTTGTGATTCCGACAGGATGTTTGAGTACCACCTGAACTCGGGGAATACTCTGTCATTCGTTGTGAATCCGATGGATGTTTAAGTGATTGCACTTTGTCATTCGTTGTGAGGGTTTGATCTCGTGAGTTATCGTAAATGCTGTATTGATTACTAACCCAGTTTTGTGTGCATTGTTATATAAATTAGGTTAACAAGGCTAATCCATAGACTAGATTCTATCCGTGTTAAATCTGCAATGTGAGTCATTCTCTTTTTATCAAATTACTTTTGAAATCATGTTATTTTCAAAGGTTATAATTACAGTGATTAAGTTTATGTAATCACCAAATTACAGCCGGTATATGGGGTTTTGTATACATTACTTGATAATCTTCACCATTGGGGCAGCCAAGGGGTGATATGACCATAATCACAGACACCATTGGACGAATGGGCCAATGGGTCGAGTGACAAAGTACTGTGGGTAGTTGGTTGATATCTGAAACATTGTAATCTTCCTTAATACGGTAAATTATAACAAATATGTCATTTTAATAAATAGAATGATTCACTCAGTATTTCCCGCTGACAATTTTTTTTTCAAACATGTTTCAGGTGATCTGTTGTGATTCAGGAAAGGTGCTGTGGAGCACTGCAAGCTTAAGGAAGTGGCTCATTATAAAATAAAGAAATATGTTTTGTAAAATAAAGATTTCTTCGTGAAATCAAAACATTGTAAATTACCGGGTTTTATCCCGAATTGTGAAATAAAATAATTGGGAAATATTTCAGCTTTAAAAAGATCCTGATGATAAACTTCCGCTGTTAAACTCAATTAAATAAATACCACGGGATTTCTGTCCTGCGGCTCCTGAAACGGGTCAAACCGGGTCGGGGGCCGTGACAGAAAAAGGTGGTATCAGAGCCACTAAGTTAAGCTAATTAAGTATTTAGAAATACTTAATTTTTCCTGATTACTATTATGTGATTATGTGTTTTATTAACTGATTATTTGTTAGTTACAGTATGGGTAAGCAAAAGCTTTCAGATATCTATCTTAAATTAGATAGGTCATCAAATGAAAAGGGAAGTTCATCCCAAACTCCTGAAGAAGGAATATTCGTTCGAAAAGCCCAACACGAGGAACCACTTTCTCCTGATAAAAGAAGTTTAATTATTAGAAAAAGTCAGGAAAAATTAAGGAAATCCCGAGAAAAGAAAGTTAAAAAGGAAACCCAGGAATTAATCAGTAAATCACCTTGGGAAGACAAGTTAGACGAAAAATGGGCAGATTTATATATGTTAGCTACAGTAGCAGTAAACGCAGATCTTTAAATAATTTGTTTCAGTTTTAGCAAACCATATCACCTACAAGCTAGAAAATCCATCCAGTAAATAAATAAATAAATCTAAGGTAAAACATAAGAGTGTTTTAAATTTCAGTTGTTTTGTAATAATATAGTATGCAATAATATGTGAAGGTTATTTTGAAAGTTATTATAAAATTTTTAATTTATTTTAAACAGCATGAATGAGTTATCTGAAGCCCTAGAGAATCTCAACCTTTACCCCATAAACATAGAAGTTTCTAAAGAATTTACTGGGTACTTTCCTGATGTGGAACAACCAATAGAATTCAACGCTCCACCTCTGGTAAAGCCAAAACCAAAGAAAAGAAGGAGATATGTGTGGGGGAGTCGTTTACGTAAGAAAAAGCCAGCTAAGAGACTTCCTAAAATAAACAATCCCTTAGAAAAAGGAAAAGAAATTGAAATTGGAGAAAGCTCTAACCGAAACCAGAAAATGACATTTCAGGAGGAAATAGATTTCATATTGGCAAGCTGTGATACTATTCAGCCTGTCAATACAAATGTTTTTACCCGTCCTATTGAAAACCAAATCCCTATAAATCTTGAACCAGCAATTCCAGAACCAATAATCCATACTCAACCTGTAGAAATGGACGAGTGGTGGACAAATGATTGGCAATTCCAAAACATTGTCAACAGTCCTTATTCCTTTCTTCCGCAATTCGATCCAGAACCATTACCAAATCCACCCATGAGTAACGAAAATTTAGCAGAACTTCGCCATTTTGGCGAAGAGTTAATGGATGCGGGAAATAGAATCCGGGAGATAGGGGGACAAATTGCTTGGAAGTATGATGAAAGGGAGCTTCGTTTTTAGGAAGACAAATGACGAGAGATAGTGGGTTGGTAAAACTATGGTTGTGTAATAGTAATAGTAAAATCAGTACTTGTAAAATAAATAATAAAACGGTTGTATATAGAGGCATAATATAATCTATAAAACAAATGGAATTTTAGAAAATTTACAATTTTGTTTGAATAATTGTTTACGTGGTTATGTGCAATTAATTGTAACATTGGATTATTTATTTTATACTAATTATTTATCTATAAATTAATTATCAGATGGCAAACGTTGGTAATGAACCAGTAAATGAAGTAAATCAATCCGAGCAAATTCAGGAAGAACAATTGTTAAATAGGCAAGATATAGAGGATATTGTTGCACAAGGAATAGCCAATGTTATTCCAGCAATCGTTGCTGCTGTTCAAAAACCTGTTAAACCTCAATCAATCATTCCTAGTAAACATACTCAAGGCGACAACTTTAGTAACAGTATAAACGGAGGCGGAAATCATGTTAATAACAATAATGACCTGCAATCCCCAATTTTCAAGAAAATGAAAGCTGCAACACCTGGTTGCACTTACAAAGAATTCCTTGCCTGTAAACCAACTGAGTTTGCAGGTAACGAAGGGGCTATTGCAGCATTACGTTGGTTAGAGAAAACTGAGGCAGTAATCGCTATAAGTAAATGTGCTGAGGAAGATCAAGTTATGTATGCGTCGAATCTTTTTAAAGAAGGGGCGCTGGAATGGTGGAACACTGTGATACAAGCTAAAAGAAGGATTGTGGCCTATGCCATGAACTGGGAAGAATTTAAGAGTCTTATAGAAAGAAAATTCTGTCCCGAGTATGAAAAAGATCAAATGGCAAATAAGTTCCTAAACCATCGGATGGTGGGTGTAGATTGTCGCGGTTATACTTCGACATTCTTCGAATATGCTAGGGTGGTACCAACACTGGCTTCGCCAGAACCGGTACTCATTTCTCGCTATATTTGGGGATTAATTAGCGAAATCCGCAATATCGTTAAAGCTGCGAGACCTCGCACTATTGACGATGCAGTGGAACTAGCCAACACCCTAACTGATGAACTGGTACGTACAAGAGATGAAAATAGGAAGAAGGAATTGGCTCAGAAAATTACCCAAGGATTTCGCGTGGGTAATAGTAATAACTTCAAGAGAAGAGGAGCAGGGCAATCTTCAAATCCGCCTTTCTGCAGGAATTGCAAAAGGAAACATTTTGGAAGATGTAATGTAACCTGCAACCTTTGCAAAGCTGTAGGACACAGTGAAGAAAGCTGCAGAAAGAAAACCATAATCTGCTTTAACTGTGGAGAAGCGGGGCATTACAAAACAGAATGTCCTAAATTGGCCAAACCAGCAGACAACAAAACCAAGGCGACCGACGGAGCTACTAAGAAGAATGTCAGAGCATTCCAGCTAACCACTCAAGAAGCAGAACTCATTCCAGATGTGATAGCTGGTACGTTTCTAGTTCACAACGTGTACGCAAAAGTATTATTTGACTCTGGTGCAAACCAAAGTTTTATAAATACTTTATTCTGCCAAGCTCTTAACTTACCTTTAACCAACATTAGGCAGATTTTTACAGTCGAAACCGCAGATGGAAATTCAGTTAAAATAGATCAGGTTTTGCAAAAAGTAGAAATAGAACTTTCAGATCATAAATTTTCTGCAAATCTGTTACCTATGAAATTAGCTGAATTTGATGTTGTGTTAGTAATGGATTGGTTAATAGCCAACCATGCTCGAATCCTTTGTGATAAAAATTCTGTAGAAATTCAGGCACCTACTGGAGAAGTAATCACAATTACAGGAGATAAACCACGTAAGCCCATGAAATTCATATCAGTAATGAAAGTTGCTAGTTATGAACGAAAACAAGGAATAGTATATATGATTTCGGTAATCATTAGTACTAAGGGTAAAGAACTTAAGGAAATTCCTGTAGTCTCAGAATACCCAGATATATTCCCAGAAGAGTTACCAGGGTTACCCCAGATAGGGAGGTAGAATTTAGGATTCATCTAATTCCTGGAACTACACCGATAGCTAAGGCACCTTATCGGTTAGCTCCTACCGAAATGTTAGAACTAAAAACACAATTAGATGAATTACTAAGTAAAGGATTCATACAACCTAGCTCATCTCCTTGGGGAGCGCCAGTGTTGTTTGTAAAAAAGAAGGATGGTTCGATGAGAATGTGTATTGATTATAGAGAATTGAATAACGTTACAATTAAGAATCGATACCCATTACCTAGGATTGATGATCTGTTTGATCAACTCCAGGGAGCTAGATATTTTTCTAAGATTGACTTACGTTCTGGATATCATCAATTGAAGGTACAAGAAGAAGACATACCTAAGACTGCTTTCAGAACTAGGTATGGTCATTACGAGTTTACAGTCATGCCCTTCGGGTTAACGAATGCACCTGCAGCATTCATGGACATGATGAGTAGAATCTGTAAACCGTATTTGGATAAATTTGTAATTGTTTTCATAGACGATATACTTATTTATTCCAAAAGTCAGGACGAACATTGTCAGCACTTGCATGCACTCTTAACTTTGTTAAGAAAAGAAAAGTTGTACGCCAAATTTTCGAAGTGTGAATTTTGGCTACAAGAAGTGCAATTCTTAGGCCACATGGTGAATCATGAAGGTATTCATGTAGATCCTGCTAAAATAGAGGCAATTACCAATTGGAAGGTTCCGCAAACCGCAATGGAAATTAGAAGCTTTATAGGTTTAGCTGGGTATTATAGACGGTTTATTAAGGATTTTTCCAAGATAGCTGTACCATTAACTAAGCTAATCTGTAAAGCCGTTAAGTTTGAATGGGGACCTAAACAAGAAGAAGCCTTTAGAATCTTGAAGCAGAAATTAACCAATGCTCCAATCTTAGCCTTACCAGAAGGAACTGAGGATTTTGAAATATATTGTGATGCTTCAAAACTAGGATTAGGATGTGTGCTTATGCAACGCAAGAAAGTAATTGCGTATGCTTCAAGACAATTGAAAAAGCACGAAGAAAATTTTACGACTCATGACTTAGAATTAGGATCCATAATTTTTGCCCTTAAGATTTGGAGACATTATCTGTATGGAAGTAAATTTACAATCTATACAGATCATAAGAGTTTAAGATATATATTTGGGCAAAAAGAATTAAATATGAGGCAAAGGAGATGGATGGAAATCCTAAGCGACTACGACTGTGATATTCAATATCATGAAGGAAAGGCAAATGTAGTTGCAGATGCCTTAAGTCGTAAGTATCATGAGAAACAACGACGGGTTCGTTGATGTGCAGAATATGGTCTAATAAAAACTAACCTAATCTAGACACCCTAGTTTTACATTTATAAACTAAGACTCTCTAAATGCTAGACCACTGACAGGCAAGTGTACCTATCGTACATAGTAAAGCCTAATGAAGTCCGAGTATCGAACCCACGAGACACTAGCGACGCTAACTAGACTCTGACTCAACTAAATACTTAACTGGTTTATTTGGTTTTGATTTGAGGTTTTAACTAATTAATTAATAATCTAATTAAATTAACGAGAACTAAGACGGACTGAGACGTAAGATGAAGGCTACTGAGGTGAAATCAAGGATGAGAAAGTACTACCCAGGTTTGGAATCATACTCGTGACTATCGGTTTTCTCTCGGCAATGGTACTATGATGGAACCAGGGTCTAATAATATGACACTTTAAGACTAAAGACAGGTTGAATCTCCTCCCGGTCTCATCAACTTCTCCTAAGGTCCTAAGGTAAAATAAAGCTCACTGGTATGAGGTGGATCACCTCCCGGTCTCTCCAACAATACTAAAGTACCCAAAGGCTAGATCTCCTCCCGGTCTCACTAATCACAATACACCCTAGAGTGTACGGGGTAACCTAAAAACACTTGACAAGACTTAGGAAAACAAATAATACTAGGCCACTTAGACAGATCTCCTCCCGGTCTCACTGCACCTAAATACCTAGCACCAAAGACAATTCTAACTATCTATCTCCTCCCGGTCTCAAGAATAGGTAGAACACTAAACTCCTCTAAATTATCAAACAATGTTCCTATGGGATACGAGCTCAGTAAACCATAAACTAGTTACAAACACAAAGTAGGTAACCTAACATGCATCTATACATGAAAGACATTCACAAAGACACATGAGGAACGATTGAACGATAATAAATTAGAATAAAGCATGCACACACATCTAGCCAATTATTATTAGGTCTTTTACTTTAATATTTATCCATCACAAAATTACCAAAACCGAGAAATTACCGATTAAAACAAATATTCATCACAAACCCGGGTAGAAAATACGAACTAGCCAATAATCATAACTAAAAACATAAAACGAGTCGGAAACGAGTAGCAAAACATAGTATCAAATCTGAAAAACACAAAGTTATTCGAAACTGAAACTAACTAATCGCTAACCCAAACTCGAATCTTGAATCGTAGATCTTGAACTTGAACCGTATAACCTTCTTCTCCTATTCGCCCCTTCTTCTTCTTCTTTTTCGTCTTCTCCTGCTTTGCGTCTGATGTTGCTGCTGCCGTATGATGTTGATGTGCAGCCGCCTCTGTTATTTATTAAATTCGCTCACATGGCCATGTCCCAAATTTCATTTAATTGTTGGGCTTTTAATCCCTTTTCACGGCCCTCACAAAAGATTAGAATTAAGGCAGGCCTTCACGAATCTCTAAACTGGCCCAATTAAATGCAGATGAAGTGTTGACACACTAATGAATTCTCCTTGTTAATTGCCTTTGCGTCAAATATCAATTGCCTTCTATTTATTCTTTTAATCCAATCCATTGCCAAACTTCACTTTGTGTGAACCCCCAAGAAATATCCACAACACTAAAAATCCACTAATTCATAACCTCCTGTTGAAACATAGAATTACGTATCAATATAAACCAAACAAATACTGAATTTGACATTTAATTACAATTTAACTTTCAAGCCACATTCAATTCTTAACTAGTTTAATACCCGTCCGGTGGACGGGTATTTTAATGTCTTGCATTCTAAACAAAATATTATTTATTTAAAAGAGAGCATCACTTGGTGACCATGGTATTCATGAGAATGAAAACTTGAATAGAAATAATTGTCAAGTGCTATTGAAATTAACACCCAATTCATGAGAATGAAAACTTGAATAGAAGTAATTGTCAAGTGCAGTTGAAATTAACACCCATACAAATTATTAATAATAATAATTCAACACACACGCATGTTATACCTACTGTCTTTGGCACTGTCTTCCGAAAGAGGCCCATAACTATGCGTCCCGAAAGCAAAGTGGTTTTCTCTAGATACCTGAAAACACATTGAAAGTTTGAATAAAAAAGAATTTAACATTGCATATGCGTGGTTTTCATCTAAAAGTAGACTGTGATTATTAGTTCACATTTTTAGTGAGAAATCAATAGTAAGTACCACAATATGTGCAGAATGTCAACAATTACCACCACATAGTGATAGAAAGTAAAACTAATAGAGTACTGAAACACAAAAGTAAATGGTAGGCAAAACACATGCATAGTAAAGTACAACATGTGCGGAATGTCCGGTGCTTAGGTGTATGAATGCAAAAGTCTCCCCGATCCGTGTACATTGTGTACCTTCTCCAACACCAGAGCCTCCTAAGAGAATCATAGACATATCACAATTAAGTAAGCATCATAGACATATCACAAGCATCCAAAACAGTAACCCTCATCAACGATAAATATGTACAACACACTCTATGAAAAACGACATTGCAGCAAATATTTGTATTAACAATGGCAGCCAAGAACCATAAACGGACCAAGGCATCTGCCTCATGAGGACCGACCTGCCTGACCCATGAAACCCGGGACCGACTACTTCCTTCCGGTCCGGTTCTCAATCATGATACTTACAGTTTAATGGTTGTGGTTTAGGTCATGTTCGGTTCGGTATGGTCTGGTTCTGACTCATTTATAACCCCTACTTGCCCGTAAGTCTTTGCTATTGTTTCAACCCTTCTCTAGACTGCCTCCTCTACATCCGAACACGTCAACAGATCCATAAGCTTTTTACTATCTTACACACCGAAAAAAATTGGGAGATCGAAAGATTTTTGCGCACTTGAAAGAATTTCCAGTAAAAATATATCCAAAGATGAGAGAATCCTTACATGTGCTCTAATGATAGCTTCATAATCATTTGGTGAAGCTCTAAACTTTGCTTTTGCCACAGATTTACCATAGTGGATTCGTTAGGACCTGCAATATAATATTGTATTTTTATGGATAGAATTTATGCACAAACATGGAGTTTGAATTGATGAACATGAAAAGAACCTGAATTTACTTGCAACCAGATTGTCACATGTTGCTGCTAATCCACCATTGTCATCATTTCCATTCTCGACCAGCTGATTCCTACAATTCTAGATGTTCATCTTCATTTAGTTCCGAAGATTCTTTAGCAATTTTCTATGATGCTGCCTTCTCAATAGCAGCCTTAACTTTATTGTTTCCTTTTCCCTTTGAAGCTCTTCTTTTTGTCTCCTTTTTCTCCGCCTTTACAAATTCAAACGTATATATAAGAGAGTCAAACACAAACCCCATCTACAAGGGTATTATGATAAATTGTGTTTGTTCTTGTCCACCAAACTTCTCAAAACTAAGACTGCACAGAATCAACATAGTAATTAATGGATATCAACAAACTAACCAAGTTTATACAAATATCAACACAAATCCGTACCCAAAATGAATTTTTCCTTCATTTTCACATCCATTTCGAGCTTTGACAGTTATAAGTGACTCTGTCTTGATAACAATAACTTCCAGCTCAGCTCTGCCAGTTCTTCAGAGATCACAAAAATGGATCATACTAAAAAAAAAAAAAAAAAAAAAAACCAATCAAGGAGTAGTGTTCTAACTCTAATGGGTCAAATAGGTAAATAAAAAATAACTAAGACAATGAACAATACTACCCCAACAAAAAAAAATCAATTTCAAAATGTATTGATTTGAATCACAGACAATAGAAAGAATAGAATGTATGCCCCTCACTTTGATGAAGTGATTTAACTTTCTCCAACGCAAAACTTGAGAATTATGGTTATCTGTATAAAATAAATGGGATACCTCCACCTGAAAATGTAGATGTCATAAGATAAACAATGAGTTACTTAAGGCTATGTGCTTCAGTTAAACCTAGAGTTAGTCAACCAAGATTAAAAAAAATACCTCACCCTCCCAAATAAAGTAAACTCCACCACCAAGACACCAGGTTTGGGTTCCCCTTCATGGATAACACACCCACCAGAATCTTCAAAATAAAGCATCCATCCAATCAATTTTGTTGATAATAGTATAATTGCATTAGCTCTTTAGGTATTTCATTGTTTTGCAGTGTATAAAATTTCCACAAGATGCAGACTTTCATTACTTTATAAATAATTGGCAGCAACGTATGTTTAAGGAAAATAGAGGGAAATTTTATAGGTTAGCATAATCGAATCCATCTCCATCAACGTATGTTTAAGGAAAATAGAGGGAAACTAATTTTCACTCCTGTTGCATCGTTTCTTGATTTACCATATACTCCACTTCATTAATTGTTAATTTGTTTGACCTAATTTCCACTTGATGTTTCTATTATGTAAGCTAATCTATGGCTTTTCTTTACAGTAAATGTCTTTTTTCATCATTTTATTATTTTATACGTCAACCTTAAAGATTTAGAATACTTTTGCAATTTGTTGATTTGGTTGAGAAGCATGTTAATGAAATAACAGCTCTTGAAGTAAGGTTACATATTGTTTGTTCTTTCCATTCTTTGATTATAATTTGTGAGATTTGTATGGGTTTACAGTTTATGTACCGAGAAAAACTGAAAACTGGAAACATTACTACACTTTTGCAGTATTTATGGCTCATGTGAAATAATATGGTGACCATCCTAACCACATTTTGTCAATTTTCCAAAAGTTTGAGACTCGGGTAAAAGCCTAAAACCTAATTTTCCTTTATTTAATTTGTATATATATATATATATTTTTCTTTTTGGTAACCAAATCAACGTATCACAGGATTCAGGAGTTACCCTTGAAACAAACTGTACACAAGATTGGGCAAACTAAAGTGACATACATATCCAGGTAATAATGGATTTAAGAATTAAAAAAATATATGTTGTACACTTTATATACCAAGTACCAGATTAATTATCATAAACAAAATTATGTGACTCTATGAAAAGGCATTCTGATTTATAGTGTGCGATTTGTTGTATGCAGCGGGGCACTGTCACACTTGGTGAAAGCACTTGACATATCCCTGAAAATTGATACCAACTTGGCGCTTGAAGTTGGAAGGCGCACAAAACGAGTATAGTCATTGTTAATACGATACTCCCTTCTGCAATTGTTTAGTCATTGCTAATTGTTCCATGGACAGTTCCAGGTATATTTGCAGCAAGGCTCTTTATTAAAGTTTCAATTGAATTCTTTATTCCATCTATTTTACAAGCAATCTGAACTTCTCTAATATTTTCTTTGGTGGTTTTACTTTATTTGCGACTTAAAATGCATTGTCTTTTAGTAATACATCATGCCAAAATATGAAGCCCAATTGTATGATGCAAATGAGCTGTAAGTTATCTTGTCAATATGTTCACTTTATTAGAACTTTATATTTTATGAGATTGTAAGTGTAATGGATCATTTTTTAAATGTTTTGGTTTGGGTTGATCTGAACAAGTGTCCACTATTCAAAAACTTTTAGTGATTACCAAACCTTTTTTCGCTGAGCTACTTTTGACCCATTGACCAATTTTATCTTATTTTTGTTTTATCCGTTTGACCCATTTGATTTGTTGCAGGTATAACAGAGGGTTGCCATAGATGCTGCTCCAGAACCTGAAACAATCAACACTTCACGGTCGCACATACAGTTTGAGAGGCTAAACCAAGTGCAAGTTCCGGTGGTAAACCTGCAGCTACAGCTCCAGCAGCCAACGCTTCGATCACCAAAAATATGTATGTTGGACCGCTCCCACTGTAATTAAAATTAAACAAAGGTTAAGTAATTATATAATTTTTTATGGTGTTATGTATATTATGAAACGAAAGACATACCTCAAGCCGGTGACTGCATCAAACTATTTCTCCTCAGTTTTCCGAACTTTACCCACTGCCCCAAATAACTTGGCTATTATTTCATCTTCTTGTGTCGCACCTGCTCCCAAACTCATAACTGCACAACGTACAACGATTTAGACAAAAATTTCACATATTACATGAGAAATTTATTCATAGACCCTTAAATCTTTTCAAATGTAAGGTTATGCTTCATACTGTAAACCAACAACTTGAAAAAGGTTATCCTGTGCTTATTGATGTGTGAAATATTAATGCGCCTAAGAAATATTTTCACTTGCGTAACTTATCAATTGTCATAAGTCTATAGATTACTCATTACTGTGAAAATACCTTGAAGACACCATAAAACATGAAAACATCATCATTCCAAGGGTTGAAAGTTGAAACAGTGACAACCACCTTCAGCCATAAACTCATTCAATTTTAAAATAGAGTTTTTGAATAAGGCCTGTTTAAGTAAAATAAGCACTTTACATGGTTACTTAAAATTTAAGGTTAATCTTATATTGTCTGCCTTTACTGTTGTTCGTACATGTGACGTAGGGATGAGAAATATGCTCTGGCGAAAACACCGGTACCAAAAATCGCCAAATATGGTACCAGTACCGAAAATGCTCGGTACGGTACGGTACCGTTATTTGAAGGTAAAATTCTAAAGGTAAAATTCGGTAAAGTATTGGTACCGTACAAAAAACGTCAAAAAGCGGTTAGCGAATCGGTACCGAAAATAATTCGGTATGAGAAATTCGGTACCGGTGGTACCAAATGGGTGCTCATCCATATTATGAAGTGATTATAATCTTTTACTTTTTTTTTAAGACATCAACGTGTCCTAAGCTTCCAAAAATTTATGATTGCGTTTTTTATGTATTTTCATTTTTTTCACAGTTCATATCATCCCAACAATCGAGTTTGATAAACGTGGTGATCATCTTGCAAACCATGATTTTGGGGGCTGGGTGATGTTATTAGAAAGAACGGATAAAAGGAGGTTTTCAAGAGGTAGACCAAGTTCATATGTTTACTGACTTGATTCTATACAATACTGATAATCAATGTTGTATATTACATTTCTCATCCCCCTAATGTTAATGGCGTACACTATTTACATTATTAAAGGCATAGAAGTCCTACTTAGTGAATACTTTATAGAACGAAGTCAAAACATAATTTATTTGGTTATCTCGATCTCAAAGGGAAAAGTAAATGAAATAGTGGGATTTTGAAAATACTTGGTGAAAATACTTTGTAGTGTTTGTATGTGTGGTAGAATTAGGGGGCGTTTGGTTCGCAGAATGATTTGGAATTAAAATTGGAATTTGTATAGAAATTAATATTTGAAGAAATTGGATTTGGAATTTAAATATTTCAATTGGAATTGGAAATTGTTGGAATTGGAATCTCAATTGCATTTTTGTTATGTTTGGTTGTCAAATGAATTGGAATCCATCAACCCGTCACCCACAACCACCAGTTCGGGTCGAAACGGTACGGGTCGAAACGGTTCGCGTCGAAAAGGTTCGGGTCTAAGCGGTTCGATTCGAAACGGTACTGGTCGAAACGGTTCGCGTCGAAACGGTTCGGATCGAAACGGTTTGGGTCGAAACGGTTCGCGTCGAAACGCTTCGCGTCGAAATGGTTCGATTCGAAACGGTACGGGTCGAAACCGTTCGCGTCGAAACGTTACGGGTCGAAACCGTTCGCGTCGAAACGGTACGAGTCCAAACCGTTCGCGTCGAAACGGTTCGGATCGAAACCAGTATGGATCGAAACGGTACGGGTTAAAACGGTGCGGGTCTAAACGGTCAAAGATTCCAATGAATTCACTTTAATTCCTTCACATATAGGAAGGATTTTGAATTCCTTTAGTTAAAGGAATTTGAAGGAATTCATGCCTAATTCAAATTCCATTGTCAACCAAACACATGAAGATTGGAATTGAGATTCCAATTCCATCAAATTATGTGAACCAAACATCTTAAGTGATGGAATTCAAATTCCAATTCCCTTAAATTTCATTGAATTCTGCGAACCAAACGCCCCCTTAGTAGCTTTTTTTTTTGAACGGCAAATTTGGATCACTGACGGACCACCGGAGTATCATCGTGCCACCAGCGGAACGCCCCCTTAGTAGTAAATGTGGGTAATGGGATTTTGAATTTAGGAACTACTTTGATGGTGTGTGCGTGTGTGTATTAATGTTATAGTGAAAGTAAGATATCAATATGTTGAAGAAGGTTGTTTATTTTTTATAAACTGTGTAGTGTTTTATTTATTTATTTTTTTTATTTTCCTTCTTTCAAGTATGTTTTGAAGAAGTTCAATTTCCTCGCCAGTCTAAATGGGACCCACCTATACGCTCTCTTGGAGTTTTAATTATTTGCCATATAGCAAGCATCCATAGTTAGTATTTGTAAATATATTGTATGCTGGATTTTTTAATATTTCTTAAATTTATAATAATTCTTATTTTCTCTTAAGAGTGTTATGCATGCATTGTTATAGGATACTCTGAAGGAGGATATATGTAAAGTACAATTTCTCAGCACTTTCGTCCCTATATGACTTCTCGCTTCAGTCTGTTATATATCTAAGCATTTGTTCGTATTAGGAGGATGCTTTTGATAGAGAAAACAAAACTACGGTGTGTTACCATTATCATGCAAAGATGGAGTTGGAAATGTATCAACTTTGGAGTTTATCCGACGAATCCCGTCCTGGAGGAACAATTTCGATCAAAAGAACAATCGGGCAAGATATTTAACAAGCAAGTTCTATTCAAATATAAAAGAGATTCTTCTATGGTGAACATGACAATTTATGTTCTTATGCGTCAATAGTCAATGGTCCAGTTAAAGACTCGATGTAATCTGGTGTCCCTATCATTTATATCTAGATCATTATGTGTAACTTTCTTTTAAATGTAGATGTTGTTGGTGTACTACGTGCATAGAGTTCTGTTATCACTGAATTTCGTCTATCACATAGTTTTATCTAATGAATGTATGCTTTATTATACATTTACTTTGTATATGTTAGTTGTATAATGTAAGTAAGTTTCTTTTTCATTGTTGCTTAAAACAATATAGTGGCAAGGAATTTAGTGTTTCGTTATGGGGCAAAGTTGCACTCAAGTTTACTGACGAAGCCATCTGCAGTTATGATCAAGTTTTGGTAATTTTGACTGGTGGCAAGGTCCGCGACAATATGTTTTCGCTAAAAAGATTATGCATATGTTTTGCCTACTGTTTACTTTTGCATTAAAATGACACAATTTCATGTTTTAGTACTCTATTAGTTTTATTTTCTATCATTTTGTGGTTGTAAACTGTTGACGTCCGTTTTCCTCTTATAAATTAAAGAATGGTGCTTTTGTTTGTAAAGTTGTTTAAATTTGTGTACACTTAATATATGTTAGCTTTGTTTGTTACGTTGTTCAACGTAACCCGTCCATTGGACGGCTTACGCTAACAACGTAACAAACAAAGCTAACCCAAACTCGAATCTTGAATCGTAGATCTTGAACTTGAACCGTATAACCTTCTTCTCCTATTCGCCCCTTCTTCTTCTTCTTTTTCGTCTTCTCCTGCTTTGCGTCTGATGTTGCTGCTGCCGTATGATGTTGATGTGCAGCCGCCTCTGTTATTTATTAAATTCGCTCACATGGCCATGTCCCAAATTTCATTTAATTGTTGGGCTTTTAATCCCTTTTCACGGCCCTCACAAAAGATTAGAATTAAGGCAGGCCTTCACGAATCTCTAAACTTGCCCAATTAAATGCAGATGAAGTGTTGACACACTAATGAATTCTCCTTGTTAATTGCCTTTGCGTCAAATATCAATTGCCTTCTATTTATTCTTTTAATCCAATCCATTGCCAAACTTCACTTTGTGTGAACCCCCAAGAAATATCCACAACACTAAAAATCCACTAATTCATAACCTCCTGTTGAAACATAGAATTACGTATCAATATAAACCAAACAAATACTGAATTTGACATTTAATTACAATTTAACTTTCAAGCCACATTCAATTCTTAATTAAGACACTTTCTCTAATTCAATTTCATGTCTCGTTTAATTTATCACATATCAAGTTAATTAAAACATTTAATTATAATATTTCTTAACTTGTATTCAAAGCATTTTAATTATCACCATTTATTCATCTTTTAGAACATCCTTCTCATTTTCCTTTTAAACCTTTAAACTGTAATTATAAATCACGAATGAGTAGAATTTAGCCAAAATAACCCTAAAGGTAGTCAAAAGTGTAGGAATATTTATATAAAGATATGTATATTTTAGATCACATCAAATATCCCCACACTTACCTTTTGCTTGTCCCTAAGCAAAATCCCAAGCAACATGTCCAACTTAAACACTTAACAATAACGCAAGTCTCGAACAAGCTATAACGCGAACTACGAAATCATCAAACACAGCGGTTTCGCAAGACTTACAACGTTCAAAAGGTGACGAATCATAATATTTAAATGAAAACGGGCCTACCTAATCAAGTTTTTCTTACCTTCAAGCAATCAATTATGCATTGTCAACACCCCTCACAATGTCACTCATCTCTCAGCTAATATATATGATACTTCAAGTGAACTCTCAAAACTAAACTATGAAGCATACTATCATAAGCTTGTACGTCAATCAGATTTCCACCTAAATGTTAAAACTTGGCACAGATCAAGAGGGCTTTAATAGGTATGTAAGGGCTAAAGGTAGGTTATTTTTATTTGGGAAAAAGTGGCTAAACACATAATCACACGATAAACCGGATAAGCACGAAACAAATAGTAACATATTGGTCATTTCGACCCACAACTTTTTTTAATTTTTTTCTTTTTCTCATCTTTTGCTCTTTTTTTTCTTTTTTTCATTTTTCATTTTTTCTCTCTTTTTTTTTTTTTTTTTTTGCACATAAAATAATCACATAACACGATCCGGCTATCAAATCACAAACGGGTAACAAACGAATGGCTAGGCTCAAAGTGGTGTATCTAAGGGTGGTGGTGAAATGGGTCAAACACAAAGGCTACACAAATAGGGTGATCCTAATGCCTCTATCACATCCATGTCAAATCCTAACCGAAGGTCTCAAACTGTATCAAAACGCACAAGTTCTAAAGTAATGCAACAAGTCGGTAAACACACATGAAACGAAAGTAGTGAACATATTAATATGAAACATGTAAAGGCTCAAATCTCACTATCATGTGGTAAATAAGGGCTACCGATATCGACAATGCACAACCAATTAACTCTCCGGCTCAATCCACTATCCTAGGCATCCCAAAACCTTTTACTCCCAAAAACCAATTCAGTCAACCTACTATCCCGCAACTTAAAGAAACATGCGCTCTCGACTCGTAAATTCGACAATTAAACCGTTTTTGACCGACGTTTTGAAAAGGTTTTTGTTTTCTACGCGCTAAAGGACCGGGACTCGCAACAAACTCACTTCTTTTTTTTTTGTATTTTCAATTTTTCAAAATTTTTTTATTTTTTTTTATTTATTATTATTATTATTATTATTATTATTATTATTATTATTGTATTTTTCAAATTTTATGACTCAAGACTCTACTAACTATACACTAAACGGTAGTTTCCCATCCCCACACTTAAACTCTACATTGCCCTCAATGTAGGATGGAAACCGACTCAAAAGACTAAAAATAAATAAGAAATAAAAAGACTAAGGGCATAATTGGAAAGGACTTAGCTGGTTTTATAACGCGTATGCTCCATAACTCTCGTCCAATCCAGCTCGATCGTATAGCATTCCATTCACGATCGACTTTGACACTAACTGGTATACTTGGTAAATGTCTGATATTTGAAAAGCAGCTCCATAATCACCCGAATGGAGATTGAGTACGGGTGGTACAATTCAAACCTGCATAGACAAAAACAAACAAAAACCAAAGCAGTACTGACTCGAAACTACTAAATTAGACTCATGGTACAAAATAAACGACTCAAAATACAAACTCTACAAACCTCCCCACACTTGAATTTAATCAGGAGGTTTCTCCTTTATCCAACCTCGGTCCAACCCGTTCAATTTTAATTGTTCATCGTTATTTATTAAAAAACCAACGATGAAGCTAGAAAATATTTTAAGATGTTCAAACGGGTCAACCCACCAAAATTTAAATTTACCTGGACCAAACCTGATACGATGCATGTAACGAGGTAGATGGTTGTATCTGCACTTTAGTGTTGCCTTAAGCTTCCGTTTGCACCATCTCTGAACCCTCATAATGTGTTGATCCAAGCTTCTTCTCGCCTTCTCCCGTGATTGTATTGGTGTGATTGGCAATCCAACTACTAACTTCTCTACGGGCCAGCTATCCAACTCTTCAGCCACTTTCTCTACTTCTACATTTGGTGTTTGTTTGATCTCCATGGTCGGCTTCTCTTTAAGTAATGTCTCTAGATATGCTAGATCACCAACCGGGTCAAATTCTCCATCTTCAAGAGTTGGTAAACCAACCAACTCATCACCAAACTCATCCTCCCAAGATGGTATATGCATCCCTCTCTCATTTTCCATCTTGTCAAGTGGCTCATTCACGTCTTCCCCCTCATCATCATTCCAGATAGCGTCATCAATTGGTTCAGGACCGTAATACCATGGCGTGGAATACCAATTAGGTATCACGTCCTGTTGAACCGGAGGTGGGACTGAATCGTCCGTTTTCGTCTCCAATTATGTATCAGACAACTCTAGATTATTTGGAAGCTCCTCTTCAACCTCTTTTATCTCTACTACTTCTTCTTCTTCTCCCCCATAGCTCTCAAAGCCAATATCATTATCATAGTAATCATCCCATGTACAGCGTATTGTACTTTGATTTTTCTTCTGATTCACGTAAATCGGACAACCTTCAAACCAGTGTGGTCCACCACAGTGTTGACACCTTAGATCCACATCCTGATTCATGCTTTCCTTAATCATTTGACTCAGTGTCTCGATCATTCGCTCAAGAATGGTGAACATTTCAGGAAACCTCGGATCTCCTTGGTCCTGTGCTGTTGTCGTTAACTGAGCGAACACTTGACATGATTCCACGAACGCCCAAACATGGGGAGGGTACTCGCTATGATAACCTGCCATGAAGAGAGTAGCAAAAGCAGCACAAAGTAGAGAAAGGAAAGAAAAAAAACTAACTAATAAAAAATATTTGCAAAAATAAAGCCTCGACACACTACTACTAGACACAAACCCTAAGACTCAAACTACAAATAAGATCAATTAAACAAATAAGATTAGTCAAAGCTAATAACGCAATCGCCTAAGTGTCCCCGGCAGCGGCGCCAAAAACTTGATGTGCAGAATATGGTCTAATAAAAACTAACCTAATCTAGACACCCTAGTTTTACATTTATAAACTAAGACTCTCTAAATGCTAGACCACTGACAGGCAAGTGTACCTATCGTACGTAGTAAAGCCTAATGAAGTCCGAGTATCGAACCCACGAGACACTAGCGACGCTAACTAGACTCTGACTCAACTAAATACTTAACTGGTTTATTTGGTTTTGATTTGAGGTTTTAACTAATTAATTAATAATCTAATTAAATTAACGAGAACTAAGACGGACTGAGACGTAAGCTGAAGGCTACTGAGTAGAATTTAGCCAAAATAAATCACGAATGAGTAGAATTTAGCCAAAATAACCCTAAAGGTAGTCAAAAGTGTGGGAATATTTATATAAAGATATGTATATTTTAGATCACATCATTTGTGCTCTTAGATTAAATCTACAAATAGATTTAATGGAACAAATAAAGAGTGCTCAGGAAACAGCAATCAAGGATGATGCTGAAGGAATGAAGGGACGAATAAAAGAATTAGAGCAAGGAGCTGATGGAATTTGGAGATTCCACAAAAGCAGAATTTGGGTACCTAACCAGGGAGAATTAAGAAATAAAATTTTAGAAGAAGCTCATAAATCTAGGTATACCATACACCCTGGAAACAATAAGATGTACCAAGATTTAAGAGATAAATTCTGGTGGATAGGTATGAAGAAGGATATAGCTAGATATGTATCAAAGTGTCTTACTTGTTCACAAGTTAAGGCAGAACATCAGAAACCATCAGGTCTATTACAAAAGTTAGAAATGCCTGTATGGAAATGGGAACTCATAACAATGGATTTTGTTACTAAGTTACCCAAGACCAGAAAAGGTAATGATGCGATTTGGGTAATTGTGGATCGATTAACCAAATCTGCTCACTTTCTACCTATGAAAGAAACCTTTAGCATGGAAAGATTGGCAAAGTTGTATGTAGATGAAGTTGTATCTTTACATGGAGTTCCACTCTCCATTGTTTCGGATAGGGATAGTCGTTTTACTTCTCATTTCTGGACAAGTTTCCAGAAAGCAATGGGAACTCGACTAAACCTAAGCACTGCATATCATCCCCAAACAGACGGGCAAAGTGAAAGGACAATCCAAACTCTAGAAGATATGCTCCGAGCATGTGTAATAGATTTTGGTGGAAACTGGGATGATCATTTACCTTTAATTGAATTCTCCTATAACAATAGTTATCATTCAAGTATCGAAACTGCCCCATTCGAAGCACTGTATGGAAGAAAATGCAGAACTCCAGTTTGTTGGGCAGAAATAGGAGAAAGTCAATTGTCAGGTCCTGAAATAGTGCAAGAGACGACCGACAAGATTACACAAATCAAGGAAAGACTGAAAACTGCTCGAGATCGCCAGAAGAGTTATGCAGACAATTGGTGCAAGCCGTTAGAATTCCAAGTTGGAGACAGAGTACTATTGAAAGTTTCTCCTTGGAAAGGAGTTGTTAGATTCGGTAAGAAAGGAAAGCTAAGTCCAAGATACGTAGGGCCATTTCCTATGATTCAGCGTATAGGACCAGTTGCTTATCGTTTACAATTACCAGAGGAATTGGCAGGAGTACATGACGTATTTCATGTATCCAATCTCAAGAAATGCTTATCAGACGAATCTTTGGTAGTACCTCTTCAAGAGATAGAGGTAAACGAAAAATTAAAATTTGTTGAGAAACCTCTTCAGATAGAAGACAGAAAAGTGAAGTTTCTCAAGCACAAGCGACTAGTGCTAGTTAAAGTCAAGTGGGATTCAAAGAGAAGACCCAAATACACTTGGGAGCTGGAATCAGAAATGAAGCGAAAGTATCCTCATTTATTCCAGTAAATCTCGAGGACGAGATTTTATTAAGGTGGGGAGAATGTAACAACTCTCATCAAAAGTCATATTTATTTAATTAAAATAGGAAACCCTAATTGAGAAACCCAATTAATTCTGCATAATCCCTAAAATTTTCAGAATAGTTGGAATTAGAATCAGGGCCCCTAAAAATCAAGGGGGGGGGGGTAAACCCTAATTCACGATTATCATTAGAATGTTTAAGTGATTGCACTTTGTCATTCGTTGTGAGGGTATACATTACTTGATAATCTTCACCATTGGGGCAGCCAAGGGGTGATATGACCATAATCACAGACACCATTGGACGAATGGGCCAATGGGTCGAGTGACAAAGTACTGTGGGTAGTTGGTTGATATCTGAAACATTGTAATCTTCCTTAATACTGTAAATTATAACAAATATGTCATTTTAATAAATAGAATGATTCACTCAGTATTTCCCGCTGACAAATTTTTTTTTCAAACATGTTTCAGGTGATCTGTTGTGATTCAGGAAAGGTGCTGTGGAGCACTGCAAGCTTAAGGAAGTGGCTCATTATAAAATAAAGAAATATGTTTTGTAAAATAAAGATTTCTTCGTGAAATCAAAAGATTGTAAATTACCGGGTTTTATCCCGAATTGTGAAATAAAATAATTGGGAAATATTTCAGCTTTAAAAAGATCCTGATGATAAACTTCCGCTGTTAAACTCAATTAAATAAATACCACGGGATTTCTGTCCTGCGGCTCCTGAAATGGGTCAAACCGGGTCGGGGGCCGTGACAATCTCCGTTGCCTCATGTTTAAATCTTTTTGCCCAAATATGTACCGTAAACTTTTGTGATCCGTATAGACAGTAAATTTACTTCCGTATAAATAATGTCTCCAAATCTTAAGGGCAAAAATTATGTCTCCAAATTCTAAGTCATGAGTTGTATAGTTTTCCTCGTGCTTTTTCAATTGTCTTGAAGCATACGCAATTACCTTTTTGCGTTGCATTAGCACACATCCAAATCCTAATTTTGAAGCATCACAGTAAACTTCAATATTTTCAGTTCCTTCTGGCAAAGCTAGGATTGGAGCATTCGTTAACTTTTCTTTTAGAATCCTAAAAGCTTCTTCTTGCTTTGGTCCCCATTCAAACTTAACTGCTTTACAGGTTAGCTTAGTTAATGGTACAGCTATCTTGGAAAAGTCCTTAATAAGCCGTCTATAATATCCAGCTAAACCTATAAAACTTCTAATTTCCATTGCGGATTGTGGAACCTTCCATTTGGTAATTGCCTCTATCTTAGCAGGATCTACATGAATACCTTCATGATTCACCATATGACCTAAAAATTGCACTTCTTGCAACCAAAATTCACACTTTGAAAATTTTGCGTAAAGCTTTTCTTTTCTTAACAAAGTTAAGAGTGCATTCAAGTGCTGGCAATGCTCATCCTGACTTTTGGAATAAATAAGTATATCGTCTATGAAAACAATTACAAATTTATCCAAATACGGTTTACAGATCCTATTCATCATGTCCATGAATGCGGCAGGTGCATTCGTTAATCCGAAGGGCATGACTGTAAACTTGTAATGACCATACCTAGTTCTAAAAGCAGTCTTAGGTATGTCTTCTTCTTGTACTTTCAATTGATGATATCCGGAGCGTAAATCGATCTTAGAAAAATATCTAGCTCCTTGAAGTTGATCGAAAAGATCATCAATCCTAGGTAATGGGTATCGATTCTTAATTGTAACCTTATTCAATTCTCTATAATCAATACACATTCTCATCGAACCATCCTTTTTCTTTACAAATAACACTGGTGCTCCCCACGGGGATGAACTAGGTTGTATGAAACCTTTACTTAGTAATTCATCTAATTGCTTTTTCAGTTCTAACATTTCTGTAGGTGCTAACCGATAAGGTGCCTTGGCTATCGGTGTAGTTCCTGGAATTAGATGAATTCTAAATTCTACTTCCCTATCTGGTGGTAGTCCTGGTAATTCTTCTGGGAATACATCTGGGTATTCTGAGACTACTGGTATTTCCTTAAGTTCTTTACCCTTAGTATTAATGACTACCGAAATCATATACACTATTCCTTGCTTTCGTTCATAACTAGCAACTTTCATTATAGATATGAACTTCATGGGCTTACGTGGTTTATCTCCTGTAATCATCATTACTTCTCCAGTGGGTGCCTGAATTTCTATGGAATTCTGATCACAAAGAATCCGAGCATGGTTGGCTACTAACCAATCCATTCCTAACACAACATCAAATTCGGCTAATTTCATAGGTAACAGGTTTGCAAAGAATTTATGACCCGAGAGTTCTATATTTTCCTTTTTCAAAACTTTATCTATACTAACAGAATTTCCGTCTGCCGTTTCAACTGTAAAAATTTGCCTAAGGTTGGTTAAGGGTAAGTTAAGAGCTTGGCAGAATGAAGTATTGATAAAACTTTGGTTTGCACCAGAGTCAAATAATACTTTTGCATATACGTTGTGAACTAAGAACGTACCAGCTATCACATCTGGAATAAGTTCTGCTTCCTGAGTAGTTAACTGAAAAGCTCGAACATTCTTCTTGGTAGCTCCATCAGCTGGCTTGGCTTTATGGTCTGCTGATTTAACCATTTTAGGACATTCTGTTTTGAAATGCCCAGCTTCTCCACAGTTATAGCAGATCCTTGTTTTCCTTCTGCAGTCTTCTTCACGATGTCATATGGCTTTGCAAAAGTTGCAGGTCACATTACATCTTCCATAATGTTTCTTTCTACAATTCTTGCAGAATGGTAGATTTGAGGATTGCCCTGTTCCTCTTTTCTTGAAACTATTATTATTACCCGTACGAAATCCTTGGGTAATTTTCTGAGCCAATTCCTTTTTCCTGTTATCATCTCTTGTTCGCACCAGTTCATCAGTTAGGGTGTTAGCTAATTCCACTGCATCGTCAATAGTGCGAGGTCTCGCAGCCTTAACGATATTGCGGATTTCACCAATCAATCCCCAAATATAGCGAGAAATAAGTACTGGTTCTGGCGAAGCCAGTGTTGGTACCACTCTAGCATATTCAAAGAATGTCGAAGTATAGCCGCGACAATCTACATTCACCATCCGGTGATTCAAAAACTTATTCGCCATTTGATCTTTTTCATATTCGGGACAGAATTTTCTTTCTACCAGACTCTTAAATTCTTCCCAGTTCATGGCATAAGCCATCATCCTTCCTTTTGCTTGTAACACCGTGTTCCACCATTCTAGCGCCCCTTCTTTAAAAAGATTTGACGCGTACATGACCTGATTGTCCTTGGCACATTTACTTATTGTAATCACTGCCTCGGTCTTCTCTAACCAACGCAGTACTGCAATCGCTCCTTCATTGCCTGCAAACTCAGCGGGTTTACAAGCAAGAAATTCTTTGTAAGTGCAACCAGACGTTGCAGCTTCCATTTTCTTAGGGAGCGGAGCCTGCCGTGGATTATTATCGTGATTAGTATGATTACCGCCTCCATTTACGCTATTACTGAAGTTATCTTCAGAAATACGTTTGCTAGGAATGATTTGTTGAGGTTCGATTGGATTTCTAACAGCAGCAACTATTGCTGGAATAGCATTGGCTATTCCCTGAGCAACGATATTTTCTATATCTTGCCTATTTAGATATTGATCCTCCGGATGTTGCTCAGATTGATTAACCTCATTAACTGGTTTGTTATTAGCGTTTTCCATCTGATAATTAATATATATAATTTTATTAGTATCGAATAAATAACAATTATACACAAGACAATCATAAAATTTTCAAATACACATATATCCAAAACTATCGATTTCTCAATTCCTGTTTTTATATTTATATATATTATGCGTCAATACACACCATTATTTTACAAAGTTTTATTTGTAGTTATTTTACATGATTATACTATTATTGCTATTATACAACCACAGTTTCATAAACCCGCTATCACTCGTCAGTTGGTATCTCAGTAACGACGTTCCCTCTCGTCGTATTTCCAGGAGATCTGTTCTCCTACTTCCCTGATCCTATTTCCGGCATCCACCAGTTCTTCGCCAAAGTGGCGGAGTTCAGCTAAATTCTCATTGCTCATTGGTGGGTTTGGTATTGGTTCAGGGTCGAACTGAGGGAGAAAGGAATAAGGACTGTTGAGAAGGTTTTGGAACTGCCAATCATTAGTCCACCACTCATCCATTCCTAAAGGTTGGGTGTGGATTATAGGTTCTGGGATTGCTGGTTCCAAATTTATTGGAAGTTGAGTTTCAATAGGATGAGTAAAAACATTTTCATTGACAGGCTTAATAGTATCACAGCTTGCCAATATAAAATCTAGCTCTTCCTGTAATGTCATTTCCTGGGTTTATTTAGAGCTTTCTCCAATTTCTATCTTGGTTTGTTTAGAACCTTCCCCATACTCCATTTCCATCTGCCTAGAATATTCCCCAAACTGTTTTTCCATCTGCCTATAACCTTCCCCGTCTTCAATCCCCTTCCCTTTGTCTAAGGGATTTTCTATTTTGGAAATCTTCCTAGTGGCGGGTTTCCTCCTGCGCACACGCCTCCATCATACAAATCTCCTCCTTTTCTTGGGCTTAGGTTTCTCTGGAGGTGGAGCATTGAATTCCACAGGTTCTTTGTCACACCCCGACTTCCACGTGTCACCGGTGGGCCCGGTGGGGGAGTATCGTGACGTGGTTGGCAACGTAATAGTCAAACAACACAATATTATAATGCACAGCGGAAGCAATTTAAAAATAAGATACAACCGAATTTATTTATTGTAATCAAAGTCACAATATCCGGTGTTTATCCACAGAACGGATCGAAACAAAATAACATTTATGGTTCAACAGACTTCTGGCATCCTAAGCTTGCGAGACTTTTATTGATGCTTAGGAGACAATCCAGCCAAATTTCGTTTAGTACCTGCATTCAGTCTTTTTGGGAAAATACGTCAGTTTACACTGGTAAATACATTCAACTGACTCATTTTGGAAAATGATTTAAAATTGGTTTGGATGCACATGGCATAAACATTTTTATTTAACTTGGGAGAATTATTTAATATTATAATCTTGTGAACGAATTACATGTTACTTATGCGTTCAGTAGCCCGAACCTAGTCCGGGTTAAAGATTAATAGACACACCACATCATTGAGTTATACACGGACGGTGTACGCCTACACCCCGTGCTCAGGTCGCGGCCATCTCGTAAGATGATGCCAAGGATATCCGGGACATGGTCATTAACCCCCCAAAGGCTGTAAAGTAAACAAGACTGTTTAAACGAGCCGATCAAATTATTCAACTACCCACTAAGCGTGGAGATTTGATGCTCGATCAAGCGGTACGCTATGTACCGTAACCCAAGCCCGTATAGGGAAAATAAGTTAAAAGTATTTACCTGAGTAAGTATTAATCACAACAAGCAAAATGCACGTAGCTTTTACTGGTTCTCCTAATCTGGAACGAAGGTTTATAATAACCTATTAGAATGCTAACGGGTCTTTTATTAAGCTTAAGCTTAGACCGGCTAGTTTCAAGATACGGTTCGTACGCACGATTAAGCGAAGACCGGATAGAATGTGATTCAGACCCGACAAGTTTGAAGACTTGTTTAATATGGGTTTATTATTCACATTCTGGATTTTTAGATAAAACCGTTAAGGTTTGACCCGTTTCGGCTAGTTTATGTAAACTTGTTACATAAACCGAACCGTACGCGTAATAAGCGTGACGGGTAGTCATGAGAGCTATATACAGGTTTCCTAAGTTAATTATGTCTCAAATATGTTGTGACATCAGTAAGGTGTCTTTCGTTATGCCCGAAACGTGTTTAAACAAAAACTAGGCCCCGTAGGGGTAGTTTGGTCATTTAAAAGTTTATAAAAGAGTTTAAGTGACAACCTGTGTTACAGGTCTGATGTAATCAGCAAATATACTCAATTTGCTAAGTTACATCAGTAGGTTAAAGCATGTATGTGAAACTTATCATTTTTAACCAAACTAGGCCCCGTAGGGGTATTTTGGTAATTTCACATAAGCCGAAAAGCTCAAAACTGAAGTCTGAGTTTATCAACCTTTGCTTACTGTTAAAATATTAAGATTTGCCTCTTATATCAGTAGGTATCAACCCGGGTATGTCCAACATGATTTTAAAACATACTATGCGTTAAAAACGCTAATTAAGGCGATTAAAGGCCATTACCGGGTTTGATACTTAAATCTGATATTTTTATATTTCCAGAAGGCTTAAAATAATTTATTTAACATAACTAATCAGTAGCAAAAGGTTTGGAGTCGTTTAGATATGTAAAACTCATTTTATGGCCCGTAAGGGCAAAACCGACAATTACCGAATTAAGCCTACGACTATGAGTTATGCTCAGCCTAAAATCAATTAAAAATCTTTAAAAATACCAAAATAATATATTACATCAGTGGGTAAAATATTTGATACCAAAAAGTATGTTTAACTAGGCTATACGCTAATTACGCCATTTTATTAACATAAAGCATTAATTTTGCGATAACGAGCATAACTCTTAATCTACAAGTCAAACTGATGTCAAACTTTGCATACAAGTCTATATATCAGTAACAAGGGTTTCTACACTTTTACATTTTCATAAAACACGTTTTAAGGTAATAAGGGCATAACGGTCAACATATGAGCAATTAACGGAAATATGCATATTAATTGGATAACTAGTGAACCAAGGTGTATAATCACAGAGGGTTGTTCTAACATGTAACCTAGTCCAATTAAAGCTCTGAGGCATTTCTAAAACATGCCTAAACGGGTCAGAACTGAAAGTCAAAGTGAAAGTCAAACTATGTGACTTTCGGTTCCGAACCGGGTCTAAACAGGAAATAGTCGGGTTGAACATGTTTGGACATGTTCTTACACTAATTACTAAGTTATAACAATGATCAAACATGTTATATATGTCCTAGATAGCTAATTATGCATAAATGACATTTTAAGCATTATGTTGACTTTTTAATTAAAAGTTTGACCCGACATTAGACCTGGTTAGAGTGGTGATCAGGGGAAACCCTTTTGAGGTTTTATTACCCACATAAATACCAACTCATAACTACTTTTAATTCGAGATATGACTGAGCCATTATTGACTAATCTCGAAGTCAAACCGTAATTACGACGGTTTGACTTTTAGCTAATTAACTAAGCTAAACTCAAACAAACAAGAACTAGCAGACTTACAAGAGTCCTATGCACGAGATTGATCACTTGAGGCTGCTTGATAGCTCCAGAAATGATCCACAAATGCAGGAGAAGGTGTGAGAAATGTTTGAGACATTGAAGGCCTATTTATAGTAAAGTCACTCACCATAGATGATTGACAAACAAGTCTAGGACTGACCATGAGTTACCAACATGTGTCCTACATGTTTAGGGGTTGTTTTAGGGGTCAAGTGAAGTGGAAAATCGAGTTAAAGTCGCCCACAAACGCACCTAGCAGGCCCCTATGCGTAAAGTTCGGATTCTGCCCAGACATGGCAGTGGCGTAGCGCCACTGCTAGAGCCTTCAGGCTCGCGCTACGCGACCCCCTAGTGGGTCAGCCAAACAACTTTCGTTAATTTGCATTTTTAGTCCTTGTCTCTTCAAACTTCGAAAAGGCTCTTGTTCCTTGCATTTCTTGCATTATGGTCCTTCAACCTTGATCAAAAAGGGCTTTAAAATATATACCCAATTCGTTTAGTCCTCGGTTAACTTTGTTGTTACCCGAAAAGTTCTAACTTTCGACGTTTACGCTTTAACACTTCGCACACGAGTTTGATCATAACTTTCTCATACGATTACGAAACTTTATGAAATTTATGTCGTGTATTCTAGTGAGCATAATTAACAGTTACAAAGCTTCGGGTTCATCAAAAGGTCACTTAGAGGTATAAATTAAACATGTTGACATAATTAGCCCCTGTAGTTTGTAATCTCTCACTTTTAGCTTCGTATGATCCATGATTTATTCGTTTGAAGGTATGAGCATCATGTAGGGTTAATGTACAATATATTTATTCACAATTGACACTTAGAATACGTATATTCACATACTTTCCATGTTTGTCAACTTTAGTCCTTCTATAATATTTCTTTCACACGTTTAACATTTGACACGTGTCTACACATTATAGGACGTGAATTTTCGAGGTGTTACATCCTCACCCCCTTAAAATAAATCTCGACCCGAGATTTACTGAAATAAGTAAGGGTACTTTTCTTTCATCGTGGATTCAACCTCCCACGTGTATTCGGGACCTCTACGGGCATCCCATTTGACCTTTACAAAAGGTATATGCTTCCTTCGAAGCTTCCTTACCTGTCGATCTTCAATCGACAAAGGTTTTTCAACAAATTTTAAGCTCGCGTCTATATGCACATCTGTATGTGGTATAACCAGTGATTCGTCAGCGAAACACTTCTTTAGATTGCAGATGTGGAACACATTGTGAATTCCACTGAGCTCTTCTGGTAAGTTCAACTTATAGGCAACTGACCCGACACGTTCGATAACCTCGAAAGGTCCTATGTATCTCGGGCTTAGCTTGCCTTTCTTACCAAATCGCATTACTCCCTTCCAGGGCGAGACTTTAAGTAGGACTTTGTCACCTACTTCGAAGTGAAAATCCTTGCGATTTGGATCAGCGTAACTCTTCTGCCTATCTCGGGCAGCTTTGAGATTTTCACGAATCTGGACAATCTTGTCCGTCGTTTCGAATACGATCTCCGGTCCTGATAACTGGACTTCTCCAACTTCCGCCCAACAAATTGGCGATCTACACTTTCTACCGTATAATGCCTCAAAAGGCGCAGCCTTAATGCTGGTATGGTAGCTATTGTTGTAGGAGAATTCGATTAATGGCAGGTTCTTATCCCAACTACCTCCCAAATCGATCGCACATGCACGTAGCATGTCTTCCAACGTTTGAATAGTACGCTCACTCTGACCGTCAGTCTGAGGATGGTAAGCCGTACTAAAGTTCAAACGTGTGCCCAAAGATTGCTGGAAGCTCTTCCAAAAATGTGACGTGTACCTAGTATCTCTATCAGAGATAATAGCTACAGGTATGCCATGTAAGGCTACAATCTTATCAACATATAACTGGGCTAACATATCGGAGCTATAAGTCTCCTTGATGGGTAGAAAATGAGCTGACTTAGTCAGTCTGTCAACTATAACCCGTATTGTATCATTGCCTTTCTTTGTCTTGGGTAACTTGGTAATAAAGTCCATAGTTACCATTTCCCACTTCCACGTAGGAAGTTCAGGCTGTTGTAGCAAACCTGACGGTTTCTGATGCTCGGCCTTGACTTGCGCACATGTCAAGCATTTTGCTACATGCGCGGCTATAGACTTTTTCAAGCCTATCCACCAATAATTTGCCTTTAAATCCTGGTACATCTTATCAGCTCTAGGATGAACGGAGTATTTGGAACTATGGGCTTCCTGGAGGATGACATCACGAAGTCCTCCAAAAATTGGAACCCATATTCGTCCATTTAGTCGTAAAATTCCGTCCTTGCTAAGAGTTAACTGCTCCTCAGTCACTCCTAACTTTTCATTAGGTTCCAACACAGCTTCCTTCTGTGCAGCTAACAACCTATCCATCAAATTATTCTTTATCTCCATACGCTTGGCGTTAATTCGGATAGGCTTAACCCTTTCCTTCCGACTCAAGGCATCGGCGACTACATTCGCCTTGCCGGGATGGTATTTGATTTCACAATCATAATCATTTAAAGTTTCCATCCAACGGCGTTGCCTCATGTTTAATTCCTTATGATTAAACAGATGTTGGAGGCTCTTGTGATCAGAATAAATCACACATTTGACACCATAAAGATAGTGCCTCCAAAGCTTCAGTGCGAATACAACGGCACCCAGCTCCAAGTCATGGGTGGTGTAATTCTTTTCATGCACTTTCAATTGTCTTGAAGCGTAGGCAATCACCTTGCCTTTCTGCATAAGCACACACCCCATGCCAGTGTGCGAAGCATCACAATAAACCACAAATTCTTCTATTCCATCTGGCAGTGTCAGTACCGGGGCGTTGCTCAACTTTTGCTTCAGAATATCAAAGGATTCTTGCTGTTTAGGGCCCCAAACAAACTTAACCTTCTTCTTAGTTAAGGAGGTTAGGGGTGCAGCAATCCTTGAGAAATTTTCAATGAAACGCCTGTAATATCCTGCCAATCCCAGGAAGCTACGAATTTCAGTAGGCGTTTTTGGCTTTTGCCAGTTCATTACGGCTTCAACCTTAGCGGGATCCACCTGGATACCACGCTCACTAACCACGTGTCCAAGAAATTGGACCTCTCGAAGCCAAAATTCACATTTGGAGAATTTGGCATAGAGCTTCTCCTGGTGCAGGAGCTTGAGAATACATCGAAGGTGTTTCTCGTGGTCAGCTTGGTTCTTCGAATAAATAAGGATGTCGTCGATGAAAACGATGACGAATTTATCTAGGTAAGGCTTGCAGACGCGATTCATGAGATCCATGAACGCGGCTTGTGCATTAGTGAGCCCAAAAGGCATCACTAGGAACTCGTAGTGACCGTAACGAGTCCTAAATGCAGTCTTATGCACGTCTTCATCCTTGACCTTCAATTGATGGTAGCCTGACCTTAAATCAATCTTTGAGAAGTAACTTGCCCCTTGAAGCTGATCGAACAAATCGTCGATTCTGGGCAACGGATACCTGTTCTTGATCGTGACTTTATTAAGCTCGCGATAGTCGATGCACAGACGCATCGACCCATCTTTCTTCTTGACAAACAAGATTGGCGCTCCCCAAGGAGATGAACTAGGTCGAATGAAACCTTTAGCCAGCAATTCATCTAGCTGCGTCCGCAACTCCTTCATTTCTGTGGGTGCCAATCTGTATGGTGCTCTAGCAACTGGTGCGGCTCCGGGGATGATATCGATCCTGAATTCGACTTGTCTATCTGGTGGCAACCCAGGTAGATCTTCAGGAAACACTTCTGGGTATTCAGAAATGACAGGGATGTCTTCTAACTTCGGTTTAGGCTCCTCGATAATCACTTGCGCCATGTAAATTACACACCCCTTCTTCAAACACTTGGAAGCCTTGAGCATAGTCACCTGCTCAGGCAGCCCATACTGGGTATCTCCCCGAATGGTAAGTGATTCACCAGACGGAGTCTTTATTACCACTTGTTTCTGGTTACAGACAATTTGGGCCTGGTTATGAGATAACCAGTCCATACCCAGCACTATGTCAAAACCAGCCAACTTAAAGGGAAGTAGAGACAGAGGAAAAGAATGGTTCTTAATGGATATCACACATCCATCTAACACAGTAGAGACGGTTTCTATGGTACCATCTGCTAACTCTACCTCATAGTTTGCGTTTAAGGTTTTGACAGGTAAATTCAACAATTTACAAAACTTATGATCTACGAAAGACTTATCTGCGCCTGAATCAAAAAGTACTCTTGCAAAGACATCATTTACAAGGAATGTACCTGTTATGACATTATCGTCCTGCACAGCTTCTTTCGCGTCCATTCTGAAGACTCTGGCATTAGTCTTCTTAGCCTCCTCAGGCTTCTTGTTGTATTTCGGGCAGTTGGTCTTGATGTGCCCCTTCTCATTGCAACGGTAGCACGTTGCGTCTTTTATCTTTTTGCAATCCAGGGTTTTATCGTCCGTGGACTTGCAAATTCCACAAGCAAAGGATTTTGACTGAGTCTGAGAGCTCGACTCCAGTCTGCACTTTCCATAGTGCTGCTTCTTGCAAATTTTACACTTGGGCTTCTCATCAGACTTATGCCCATCCTTCCTCGACTCAGGTCCCTTCTTGTTATCACCGTTCCCATGGTGTTTCTTGTTCGACCTTCGCGAACCATCATCTTCACGCTTCCTCTTCTCGGCCTCCTTATTCCTCAGCGATCTCTGTCTGACCGCATCCAGAGTGAGGGATAAGGAAAGGTCAGTTACAGACCTGAAGGTAACTGGTCGAGAAGCTTTTACACTGGCCTTGATCTCGGGTTCTAAACCACCAATAAAGCGAGCGATTCTTTTTGGCTCCGGGGTTACCAAGTAGGGAACCAACCGGGACAGCGTATTGAAGCTTGTCAGGTAAGCTTGACAGTCGAGGTTCTTCATCACCAACGATAGAAAGTCGGATTCTATCTTCTCCACCTCATGTTGAGGGCAGAAATTATCCTTGATTAGGGCAATGAATTGATCCCACGTCATGCTATACAACGGGATCTTTCCAGAGGCCTCCATCAGAGATCTCCACCATGCCAATGCTTCACCCTTGAAGGACTGTGACACAAACTTAACTATATCCCTTTCAGCGCACCCGCTGATATCCACCACCGTGTCCATTTCGTCCAGCCAAGTCATACAGTCGACGGCTCCTTTTTCCCCAGTAAAATCCCTGGGCTTACAAGACACGAAGTACTTATAGGAGCAACCCTTGTTACTGGGCTCTTGATGCAGTACTATATGCTGAGATGGGACACTTTGATTGTTGGTGGACTGACGGTCATCACCGTCTTTCTTGGGTCCATTCTTTTTGGGAGGAGGCTTGTTATGAGCCTCAGAATGTGTCCTGGGCTTTGAATGTGATGCAGAGTGGGTCCTACTTCGAGTACCACTGTATTCCTCATACTGCCTATCCAAAGCTTGTGTAACAGCGTCGTCTATGATCGCTTTTAACTCGGCACCCGTTAACGTAATCTGGGCGTTCACATTTGGCTCCACTGGATGGCTATTGATTTCATTTGATTCAGCCATTTGAATTGAACTGTTGCAGAAAACAAGGTCAATATTTTATTTGGGAGTTTATTATGGAATTACCCCTTAGGGTAACTCGTTAACCATGGTAACAAAGACCACATGTGGTTAACTTATTAATCGTATTAATTTAGGATTTCAATTAAAATTTATCCTAATTATAAACAATAACAATATATATTAGCACATAAGGCTTAGTCACATGGACACTTTAAATTGTAATCTATGATTTCAGAGAATCAAGACTTTTAGGGTTTGAACCTAGTTCATTACCCTTATCAGACAGGGAGTTATAACTACCACTGTCTTTTGGCTCATATGGGAGTGAGCTGGGCCTGTAGGCATCATATTACCACGTATGGTAAAATATGATCATCTTAATTGATGGTCTTAACCCATGATTCAGAGATCATATAACTGGGTTTGGAATCTTCTAAAGAATCCTTATTCATATAAGAATGACATGTGATTTTAACGAATCACTTCTGCCAAGAGTGTTAACATGTTTTAAGATGTTAACAGGGATTTGAATCTTTTAAATAGGTCTTACCATCTTGGCCCGGTCTTATATTTGACATGAGGCTAGGTTTCACACTTTAAGATCCTTAATTAAATAATTACATAGGCAGATTAATTTAAAAGGAATGATTTTAATTTATTTATTTCATTTGTATATATTTATGCACAAGGTGGCAAACATGAAATTTATAAAAACAAACATTCCATTTATTTATTCAAAGCATTACACTCTTGCCCTAAACGGGTCTTTCAAATTACAAACTTACCCACGTAGGGGCTAAATAGCACACATGCCCACGCAGGGGCTAATTATCACTCATGTCCACGCAGGGACTCACACTAACAATACACCCACGTAGGGGTTCAAACAAACAAGCATGCCCACGCAGGGGCTCAAAGCACATACCAAATACACCCACGCAGGGGCCCAACAGTAAATACAGGAGAAAATAACTGTGGAAGGATTCAACGATCCTTCTTGTTCTTTCCCTTGATCAAACTAACCAGCCCTTGGAAGAACGTCTGTCTTTCCCTACGATCCTCGTGAGCCTCCCGTTCAACTTGCTCCAACCTATGAAGAATTTCCTCCCTTTCTGGGGGAGAAAACCGTGGTGGCTGCGATTGCGTCCTGATAATGGGTCTAGGAGGTATAGGGTATCCCTGAGTCGGGTAACTCACCTCCCATGGATCCCCATAGGGTCCTTGGGTGTTATAGTTCGCTGCTAACATGTACGGATCAGCCTCCCCGTAACCATAGTTGTGATGCGTTGGGGGTTCAAACGGGTTGTATCCCATGCCACTCGTATACGCCGGGATTGGGTTATCAAATCCCATCGGTGGTGGTTGTAGTACAGCAGGGTTGGAGGGTCCACCCATTTGCGGGTCCTCCTGGTATGGCGGGTAGTGACTAGCACTTGACTGCCGAGGGGAACTGAAATTGAAGCCCCCCGGTCGTACCGACATACGGGCACCGGTTCTCCTACGCCTCGGCGGTTGAGGAGGTGCCGGCTGAACTGGTGGCGGTGGAGGTGGTGGCGTAACTGCCACAAATCGGTGATCCTCGGATGAATCTTGATGATGCGGCTGCGGCTGTGGCTCCTGCTGCTGCTGCTGTTGCTGCCCATGAGACGACGAGTGGTGAGAAGGAGTATAGTACCACTCGTGCTGGTTAAATAGGGCTTGGAAACTGTCTGGACCACCGTAGGGTGATCCGTGGAAGGACGATCCGTCGGAGATTTCGATCGGATGGTTTGGAGTACCACTCGCCGGCATGATGGGGTCCGTATCCTCGTCCATATCATCTGCGTGGTCACCTGAAAAGTGGTCCTCTGGACCCAGTGGGTTAAAACCCACTGGCTCTGGTATGAATCCTACCGGGTTAAACTGTCCCCGAAAAACAGGTGTAGGGTCTCCATAGGAATGATGGGACAAGGATCGCTGAAGTGGTATGTAGGACGGTTGAGGGTTATTGGGTTCATAAGGATTTAGAACAGGTGGTGTTGAAGTATGCGATACCGACCGTCTGGCCGGCTCGAACAGGTTTCTTCGGTTTTCCCGAGGGTCGTCACTCTCGGTGTTGGATGGAGCTCGCCTTCGTGAAGGTCCAGCTTCATGATCGTTGGGGGCGGTGACTGGCCCCTTTCCACGTCCTCGTGTTCAGAAGAATCTTGGAGGCATTTTTGTCCTGTCAATACAGCATAAGATAACAATAACAAAAATATGATATTTAAAGGACAAAAAAAATCCGAATAAGGTGGAATTTGTCCTAGGTTATAAGTCTAGACTCGAAGGTTTAGATATGTGCAATTGTGTAACTGAGATTAAACACAAAAGGCTAGTGTTTAATTCACTCAGTGTTGGCTCTGATACCAACCTGTCACACCCCGACTTCCACGTGTCACCGGTGGGCCCGGTGGGGGAGTATCGTGACGTGGTTGGCAACGTAATAGTCAAACAACACAATATAATAATGCACAGCGGAAGCAATTTAAAAATAAGATACAACCGAATTTATTTATTGTAATCAAAGTCACAATATCCGGTGTTTATCCACAGAACGGATCGAAACAAAATAACATTTATGGTTCAACAGACTTCTGGCATCCTAAGCTTGCGAGACTTTTATTGATGCTTAGGAGACAATCCAGCCAAATTTCGTTTAGTACCTGCATTCAGTCTTTTTGGGAAAATACGTCAGTTTACACTGGTAAATACATTCAACTGACTCATTTTGGAAAATGATTTAAAATTGGTTTGGATGCACATGGCATAAACATTTTTATTTAACTTGGGAGAATTATTTAATATTATAATCTTGTGAACGAATTACATGTTACTTATGCGTTCAGTAGCCCGAACCTAGTCCGGGTTAAAGATTAATAGACACACCACATCATTGAGTTATACACGGACGGTGTACGCCTACACCCCGTGCTCAGGTCGCGGCCATCTCGTAAGATGATGCCAAGGATATCCGGGACATGGTCATTAACCCCCCAAAGGCTGTAAAGTAAACAAGACTGTTTAAACGAGCCGATCAAATTATTCAACTACCCACTAAGCGTGGAGATTTGATGCTCGATCAAGCGGTACGCTATGTACCGTAACCCAAGCCCGTATAGGGAAAATAAGTTAAAAGTATTTACCTGAGTAAGTATTAATCACAACAAGCAAAATGCACGTAGCTTTTACTGGTTCTCCTAATCTGGAACGAAGGTTTATAATAACCTATTAGAATGCTAACGGGTCTTTTATTAAGCTTAAGCTTAGACCGGCTAGTTTCAAGATACGGTTCGTACGCACGATTAAGCGAAGACCGGATAGAATGTGATTCAGACCCGACAAGTTTGAAGACTTGTTTAATATGGGTTTATTATTCACATTCTGGATTTTTAGATAAAACCGTTAAGGTTTGACCCGTTTCGGCTAGTTTATGTAAACTTGTTACATAAACCGAACCGTACGTGTAATAAGCGTGACGGGTAGTCATGAGAGCTATATACAGGTTTCCTAAGTTAATTATGTCTCAAATATGTTGTGACATCAGTAAGGTGTCTTTCGTTATGCCCGAAACGTGTTTAAACACAAACTAGGCCCCGTAGGGGTAGTTTGGTCATTTAAAAGTTTATAAAAGAGTTTAAGTGACAACCTGTGTTACAGGTCTGATGTAATCAGCAAATATACTCAATTTGCTAAGTTACATCAGTAGGTTAAAGCATGTATGTGAAACTTATCATTTTTAACCAAACTAGGCCCCGTAGGGGTATTTTGGTAATTTCACATAAGCCGAAAAGCTCAAAACTGAAGTCTGAGTTTATCAACCTTTGCTTACTGTTAAAATATTAAGATTTTCCTCTTATATCAGTAGGTATCAACCCGGGTATGTCCAATATGATTTTAAAACATACTATGCGTTAAAAACGCTAATTAAGGCGATTAAAGGCCATTACCGGGTTTGATACTTAAATCTGATATTTTTATATTTCCAGAAGGCTTAAAATAATTTATTTAACATAACTAATCAGTAGCAAAAGGTTTGGAGTCGTTTAGATGTGTAAAACTCATTTTATGGCCCGTAAGGGCAAAACCGACAATTACCGAATTAAGCCTACGACTATGAGTTATGCTCAGCCTAAAATCAATTAAAAATCTTTAAAAATCCCAAAATAATATATTACATCAGTGGGTAAAAGATTTGATACCAAAAAGTATGTTTAACTAGGCTATACGCTAATTACGCCATTTTATTAACATAAAGCATTAATTTTGCGATAACGAGCATAACTCTTAATCTACAAGTCAAACTGATGTCAAACTTTGCATACAAGTCTATATATCAGTAACAAGGGTTTCTACACTTTTACATTTTCATAAAACACATTTTAAGGTAATAAGGGCATAACGGTCAACATATGAGCAATTAACGGAAATATGCATATTAATTGGATAACTAGTGAACCAAGGTGTATAATCACAGAGGGTTGTTCTAACATGTAACCTAGTCCAATTAAAGCTCTGAGGCATTTCTAAAACATGCCTAAACGGGTCAGAACTGAAAGTCAAAGTGAAAGTCAAACTATGTGACTTTCGGTTCCGAACCGGGTCTAAACAGGAAATAGTCGGGTTGAACATGTTTGGACATGTTCTTACACTAATTACTAAGTTATAACAATGATCAAACATGTTATATATGTCCTAGATAGCTAATTATGTATAAATGACATTTTAAGCATTATGTTGACTTTTTAATTAAAAGTTTGACCCGACATTAGACCTGGTTAGAGTGGTGATCAGGGGAAACCCTTTTGAGGTTTTATTACCCACATAAATACCAACTCATAACTACTTTTAATTCAAGATATGACTGAGCCATTATTGACTAATCTCGAAGTCAAACCGTAATTACGACGGTTTGACTTTTAGCTAATTAACTAAGCTAAACTCAAACAAACAAGAACTAGCAGACTTACAAGAGTCCTATGCACGAGATTGATCACTTGAGGCTGCTTGATAGCTCCAGAAATGATCCACAAATGTAGGAGAAGGTGTGAGAAATGTTTGAGACATTGAAGGCCTATTTATAGTAAAGTCACTCACCATAGATGATTGACAAACAAGTCTAGGACTGACCATGAGTTACCAACATGTGTCCTACATGTTTAGGGGTTGTTTTAGGGGTCAAGTGAAGTGGAAAATCGAGTTAAAGTCGCCCACAAACGCACCTAGCAGGCCCCTATGCGTAAAGTTCGGATTCTGCCCAGACATGGCAGTGGCGTAGCGCCACTGCTAGAGCCTTCAGGCTCGCGCTACGCGACCCCCTAGTGGGTCAGCCAAACAACTTTCGTTAATTTGCATTTTTAGTCCTTGTCTCTTCAAACTTCGAAAAGGCTCTTGTTCCTTGCATTTCTTGCATTATGATCCTTCAACCTTGATCAAAAAGGGCTTTAAAATATATACCCACTTCGTTTAGTCCTCGGTTAACTTTGTTGTTACCCGAAAAGTTCTAACTTTCGACGTTTACGCTTTAACACTTCGCACACGAGTTTGATCATAACTTTCTCATACGATTACGAAACTTTATGAAATTTATGTCGTGTATTCTAGTGAGCATAATTAACAGTTACAAAGCTTCGGGTTCGTCAAAAGGTCACTCAGAGGTATAAATTAAACATGTTGACACAATTAGCCCCTGTAGTTTGTAATCTCTCACTTTTAGCTTCGTATGATCCATGATTTATTCGTTTGAAAGTATGAGCATCATGTAGGGTTAATGTACAATATATTTATTCACAATTGACACTTAGAATACGTATATTCACATACTTTCCATGTTTGTCAACTTTAGTCCTTCTATAATATTTCTTTCACACGTTTAACATTTAACACGTGTCTACACATTATATGACGTGAATTTTCGAGGTGTTACATTCTTCTATATCTGGTATATACCTATTGAAATCTCTGGAAACCTCTATTTTTACCGGATAGAGATTTAAATTCTGAAGGGCTTCAGACAAGTCACTCATGTTGTTTAGCACATATGCAAAATACAAAAATTACTAAGTTAAAATTTTATAAATTTTTTTTCATAAATAACCTTTAAAATATTATTGCATACCGTGTGATTAATTTAATAAAAACAACTGAAAATTAAAACACACTAGGGTTTACTGTAAACTTATTTACTGGATAAGGTTTCTGGATTGTAGGTGATAAGGGTGCTAAAACTTGAATATTTAAAGATTTGCAGTTACGGCTACAGTGGCTAGCATATAAAGATCTGCCCATTTTTCATCTAACTTGTCTTCCCAAGGTGTTTTACTGGTTAATTCCTGGGTTTCCTGGTTAACTTTCTTTTCTCGGGATTTCTTTATTTTCTCCTGACTTTTCCTAATAATCAAACTTCTTTTATTAGGAGAAAGTGGCTCCTCATAGTGTGCCTTTCGAACAAATATTCCTTCATCAGGAATTATAGAGTGATTTGAGGATTTTGGTTGGGATGAACTTCCCTTCTCGTTGGATGACCTATCTAATTTAAGATAGATGTTTGAAAGCTTTTGCTTACCCATACTGTACATAAATATTCAAATAATAAAACACATAATTACAAATTGGCAATCAGTAAAATTAAGTATTTTCTAAGTACTTAATTGGCTTAAATCAGTGGCTCTGATACCACCTTTTTCTGTCACGGCCCCCGACCCGGTTTGACCCGGTCCGGGAGCTGCGGGACAGAAATCCCGTGGTATTTATTTAACAGCGGAAGTTTCTTCAGGATCTTTTTAAAACTGCAATTTCCTGATTATTTTATTTCACAACTCGGGATAAAACCCCGGTAATTTACAATCATATGATTTCACGGAGAAATCTTCATTTTCCAAAAACATGTTTCTTTATTTTATATTGAGCCATTTCCTTAAGCTTGTAGTGCTTCACGGCACTTTTCCTTGATCACAACAGATCACCTGAAACATGTTTGAAAAAGGTTTTGTCAGCGGGAAATACTGGTGAATCATTCTTTTTAATAAAACGACCCGTTTGTTATAATTTACAGTATTAAGGGTGATTACATTGTTTCCATATATCAACCAACTACCCACAGTATTTGTCACTCGACCGGATCTGTGACTATGGTCATATCACCATTGGCCACCCGTTTGTCCAATGGCAAAGATTATCAAGTAATGTATACAAAACCCCACATACTGGCTGTAATTTGGTGATTACAAAGACTTAATCCCTGTAATTATAACTTTGAAAACATTTAAGAATTTATAAAGTATTTTGATAAAAAGAGAATGACTCACATTGCAGACTTAATATGAACAGAGCTTAGCCTACTGATTAGCCTTGATAACCTAGTTTAAATAACAATGCACACAAACTAGGTTAGTAACTAATACAGCATTTATGATAACTCACGAGATTAAACCCTCACATCGAATGACAAAGTGCGATACTTAAACATCCATCGAATTAACGACAAATGACAAAGCATAAACCCTAATGTGGGCAGCACTTAAACATCCATTGGATAGTTTAATCGATCAGAAATTGAATCGTAGCAGCGATCGAGTTATTACCCTGTTTTGCGGCAGCACTTCGTGAATTGTGTGTGTTTTAAAACTGTTTCGACTATAACTCAGAGTACAAATTGAAATTGAACGTCGAACAAATGCACAGTATCAAGTCCCACTGCCCTCTATTTATACCCAAAATTCGTCCCCCTCGCTCCACGCGAGAGATCCTCTTGTGCGCGTCGCGTGGCGCGAGACACCCTATTCTACCCTAGGGTTGCTTCGTGTCCAGGTAGCTCAGCTGTGTTGGTGGCTCGTTCATTTTCAATTTTGACAACAAACTGTTTAGATATTACCGACTAGGGTTTACCCCCCCCCCCCCCTGAGTTTTAGTGGCCCTGATCCTGATTCCGATTGTTCTGAAAATTTTAGGGATTATGCGGAATCATTTGGGTTTCTCAATTAGGGTTTCCTCACTACAAGAAAACTGGGTTTTTAGTACGCGCAAAAGCGTCCTAAAATGCTATTTTATAGGACCTTTCATTTAATAGGACCAACGGTAAAAGCGTTTCATGTAAAGGGGTCGTAATAAGTCACGAAACTAAAAAAGCGTCCTAACTTCTCAAATAAGATTATGAAACCAATTTTATGGTCGCGTAATATGTCTTTGAACAACCAAAATAGTGTCCTAATAAAAACATATTAGGACACTTTTACGATATTCTAACATGTGCTTACATATTTTTAATCTTTTGATACACTTACAAGCATCCTTAGAAATTAATTGATAGGACCCTTATGATGTAACATTATAGCTAATTTAGTACCAAGAAAATGGTCCTAATATACCAAATAAAATTATGAAACCAATTTTATGGTCGCATAATATGTCTATAGACAACTTAAATAGCGTCCTAAAAAGAACATATTAGGACACTTTTACAATGTTCTAATATGTGATTACTTACTTTTAATCTTTTGATACACATACAAACGTTCTTAAAAATTAAATTATAGGACCCTTATGATGTAACGTTATAGCTACTTTAATATCAAGAAAATGGTCCTAATATCCCAAATAAGATTATAAAACCAATTTTATAAACAGACCATCAACATATAACATCCTAATAGTTATTGTACAACATCAATTAATGAAAAAAATAAAACTTCATTGTATTTCAAATAATCATGTTCATAACAAAAACACTAACAATAAATAAGTTATAACATTATCTAACATAAAGTCCTAACATTTAACAAAGAAATTAAAAGCAATTAAAGAAATAAGAAGCATAAAATCTTGAGTCATCATGCGTCCTCAACCCTCATAGACTACCTACAAATAAACCATCTTTAGTAGACAAGTGAAATTTTAGAATGAGAAATAAACTAATGTTATTTAAAGTGGTAGGCTATTTCATACCCTAGACTTTTCTTTATTCCAATACTTCACAAATCTCATCCATTGTTTTTTTTGCACTTGTTTTGGCCTAGAACTTATTTGTTCCTTCAGTGACAAAGACGGATCATGGTATAGTTCCTTAACTCTTGCCCTCCAGTTCTTCACCTTCCGCCCAAATGATTGCAATATCCAGCCATCAGCAATTTCCGGAATACCAAATTTTGTCTAAAAATGAAAGAGGTCACATGAGAAAACAAATACTTAAGTCATTAACATACATTTTTTTAATTATGTACCTTTAAGAGTGCAAGCAACGCTTGTTTTTTGGCGACCTTAAGTTTATTCCATGGTTTATAAACCGGACAATACTTTCCACTCCTTGAAAGGGTTCCCATGAAATGGGTCAGTTGACTACTTTTGTCATTAATAGGTTGTCTGTGTGCATTAACTAAAACAGGAATAGTGAACTGTGAAGAACTTGTTGCTAATTCAACTGATGACCAACAGGGATGTTGTATAGTGAACTGTGAAGAACTTGTTGCTAAATTACCTATCATGTTTTTTAAAATCGTTCTTATATACATTTAGCTTATAAAATACAGTTTGAAATACCACACATTTTAGCACCTAGATTCAACATATAAACCAACAAATCTAAGTATCTAAGTTTAGGGGTGTTAACTCATGAGCCACTTGAGTTCATCTCGAAAAAAAGCTTGAAACAAGTCGAGCTTAAACGAGCCCGAGCCAGCTCGCAAGTTTAAATGAGCCCATTATTTATATAATTTACAATTAATATATTAAACACACACACACACACACACATATATATAGGATTAGGTTCAAGAGTGAACACTAGTGTAGTTTGCGAACTGAGCGAACTAATCATGGCCATACATGTGTGTATATCAATGGCCATGATTTGATGATGAAATACACTAGTGTATTTTACGATTTAATGATGATATCCTAGCCATCCACGTGTGTAAATCAATGGTCAAGATTTGTTCACTCAGTTCGCAAATACATTAGTGTTCACTCTTGAACCCCACCCTATATATATATATATATAATATTAATTTCTATTCACAAAACTATAAAAATTAACTAAACTATATATATATATATATATATATATATAGTTAATTTTTATAGTTTTGTGAATAGAAATTAATATTATATATATATAGGTCAAACGAGCTTTGGCTCAGCTCATTGGCACCCCTACCTCAATTCATGACTATAACTAAGCTTTCATGTTTACAAATGTATATCAACACAAAATGTTAGATAGTGGAGAAACTTCCCTTAAATGATATTTTTTTCTTGTGCACTTGGCTGCTAATGATCCACTAGACTGGTCTTTCATAAATTCGATACATTTTGTTTATTCAAGCCTGAAATTCATTAAACTGAATACGTTAGCAACCCTGAAAAAGATTAGTAACTAATTGTCTTTTTTTTTATTTAAAAAAGGCTCATTTTGACATATTATAAAAACTTTTAGCACCTCTTTTAGGAGATGGCGTGTTACATGGCTAGTTCGTATAAGGTCTATACAATGTAAATTTGCAATGAATGAAAAGTGTGGAGTTCAAGTAGAAAGTTAATCCCTGTGTTCATGAGTGTTTATATCGTGTGTTTGAAGCTTGAACCCAACAAAAACATGATTGCTGCAATATGGTTTTCCAGATGGTTTTATAGGCTAGTATCCACTTACATTTGGCTCAAGTATCCTTGGTTTCTTGATTGCAACCCTCGACTCGTTGGCTCCTTGTGTAGATGATCAAAGCGACATTCATCAACAAGAAGCTCAAGAAATCCTACTATAAAACTCAATCAAATCAATTGAAAACTGGTCTAGTTATGCTTGTTAGCATGCAAGAACTTACCTCTGGAAATGGGCATTCGACCATTATAGATGGTTGTATTAGTTTTTTGGACAACATATACTCCATCTCGATAAGTACTCCGTTTACTGTTGCTCCAGGTGATGAATTGAAGTAGTATAATCTGTTTATTTTTGCCTCTTTTCTTTTCTAAAGCAGGATTTAACCATCAGCAATGAGTATCTTACAAAAACGGACAGCAAAATACTATAATATTGTTTCACAAAAGCATCGGCAACATCCTCTACAAAGTAGCAATGTTTCAATATATTAGTTTTTGATTTATAAGTTACTGCTTCTTCGTTCATGCTTTGTTTCTGAGAGAAACAATCATGGCCTCTCTACCAACAATTTCTGCAGACTATTGGATAACATTAAATAGAAAAAAAATAACAGTATTATAACATAGTTATTTGATGATAATTCAAAAAGCACACCTTGTGTTCTATATGTAAAACACACATAATTACAACACAACCTTAAACAAATATAATAGTACAAGAAAAGAATATGAATAACAATGTACCAAGCATGATGACTAATCAACAAATTTGGAGTAAAATTAGGCAAAACCAGTGTGCCTTCAACAATCAGCAGCACTACATTTTGTTGAGACCAAACTAGACAACAACCCTTCAATGTCCTAAGCCTTTCTTTTGGTTCCCCCTTCTAAGACATAATTTTCTAAAAGTTTGACATTTTATTGGTTCCATGTATCCACTGTTTGAATAAGCATTCTTAGCATTGATTAGGGCTGTAGACGAGCCGAGCCGAACTAGACCAGGGTGGGCCCAGGCTCGGCTTGTTTTAAAAATCGAATCGAGCCAAGCCGACTCATTTTTCTTAACAAGCTGGAAAGTTGGGCTCGGCTCATCAAAAGCTCAAGTCAGCTCATGGCTCATCGAGCCGGCTCATTTGTTTAAAAAAATTTATATTTTTAGTATTTTTTACACATAATGATATACATAAAACCAAAGAACAATAAATAAACCATTATGTAGGCTCATATAATAGTAATTTTGGGCAAAGTATAAATAAAACGAACAAGAAAAGATCCTATCTTAATATATATTTTTTTAAATGAATATTACTAGTTTAGACTATAGCTTAACAATCTATTTCTTTCGATAAAAAAATAACCATATTACTAATTAAACAACATTTCTTAAATATATTAAAATATATATACACACACATATATAATTTGGAGTTTAATTTAAACGAGCCAAACGAGCGAGCCAACGAGCCAATTACCAAGTGAGCCACGAACCGAACCTACCTTGGCTCAAGCTTGGCTCGTTTACAAACCGAGCCGAGACGGCTCGTTTAAAACCCAGCTAACTTCGAACCGAGCTTTTTTTGAACTTTTTCGAGCGAACTTCGAGCAAGCCTCAAGCCACGGGCTTTTTGAACAACCCTAGCATTGATGCCAGATAGATGTTTTCCAATGGTACCAGTTGACTCATCAGCAGCAAGAATACTCATTCCGGGTGTGCTGTGCTGATGTTTGCAACATTGGCAATTAACTCATCTGATAAGAAAGAAAAAGAGCCTATTGCAAATTTCTTACACTAACACTAAAATTCTTTAGCTATTTTTAATAATATAACACAACAGTTATAAAGTTGAAGACGTATACATAATTATAATAGGGATATCAACATATTTTTTGGGTAAAGAGGATATCAACATATTTCTTATTTCGGATAAGCTAAAAAACAAGTTTCTTTTGAAATAAATCACACACCAATACAATATTATCTGAATGATACACCGATAAACATGAAAATCAACACATTATAGCATACCTATCATATCAGCAAATAAACTAATCCAATTCAGAAATCAGAACGATATGAACATTTTACAAGTGACAACAAAGAGCTGCATAAAAACCTCAGAGCCTCAAAGTAAGCCACCAGACCTAGAGGTGAGCAGATTCAGGCCGACCCAAAAATACACAAAAACATTACCTAAAATATTTCTACAACTTTGAAATTTATACATGAAGCCCCCTCCCTCCTAAATTACACACAACAAACAACATCAACACCAAAATAGATAGTGGAAAAAAGAACATATTAACCTAATTCAACACAATATGACTATGATACTTGGTTTCCCTCTGAATCATGCAATGTGTTGATCAAATTATCTCGCAAGATGCAATTTTGTACCATGTGTTACTTAGACATTTCAACAAACACATGGTGTGCAAAGAATGTAGGGTCAAATACTAGACACTTACAAGGAAACCTAATCAAGATCCATCATGATGAAATAGTTACAGGTTTCATCTCAATGAAACATTAAAGAATTTGGTATAAATTATGTCATATACTCATTCCATACCTTGAAAAATTAAAGGAATAAATTAACAACATCGAAGCCTATAAGGTTATAGGTCACATACCTTGAAATTGAAATCTAAAAGCCAATTGCCCATTTCTGGAACGAAATTGAAGTATTCCACACCGGATTGGAAGCTTGATGATCGAAGAATAACCGAAGATGGCTATATTAACAACCAGCAATTAGGAATCGAAAAAAGATGGCTAGTGAAATCGATGAAGACAAAACAAAGTACATAGAAATTGACGTTACTTAAATTAGAATGATTGCTACTGATATCAACGAGTTACCTGGATTTCTAGGGTTTGAAGACGAAGAACGTTGGTTGTGCAATACTGTTGAAGATTGAGGTTAGGTTTTTTTTTTAGAACGAGAGATGTTTGTGGCTAGGGTTTTCTTTTTCAATGCGAGGGAAGAAATTTGAGAGGGAGGTAATTGATTGGGGGGAATTTTATCAAAGAATTTGAAGGAGGGAACGGGGGAAATTTTCAGAATGTTTTAACTATTTAGGGGCATGTTTGGCTAAGCTTTTTGAAAACAACTTATTGATTTATTGGTTTTTTTGAAAAGTCAGTATAGAGTAATTTTTTAGAAAAGTCATTTTTTCTCTCACATACAACCTCATTGCCAAACATCATTTTGAAGCTTATGACTTTTTAAAAAGCCAATAAGTCAATAAGTTGTTTCAAAAAGCTTAGCCAAACATGCCCTTAGAGGCATAAGTAAAATGTTACTAAAAACCTAAATTAGTGGCACAAATGCTAAACGCCACTAAAAGTATGTGTTAGACAACCATGACATACATAAAATGCCATTAAAAATCTAAATTAATGGCACAAAATCTAAATGCCATCAAAATCGTGTGCCACTAGATGGTATTTTTTTTGTAGTGTTAATAATTGTGTAATGATTGGATGGGGCATAATTGAGCATTATTCCACTATGCCCGTTTTGTAAAAATGCCCAATAATGCTCCCTTGCTGACTGGACTGCCACATGGCAGAAAACGCCCAAGGGTGGGGGCATTATTCATCAAACCACTACACATGGTCTAATAAAACTCTAGCGAATAAGCGTCCTATAAAACTAATGTTTTATGACTCAAATATCAAGTGTCCTATTATGATGTATTATAATAACACCACAATAATTAAGCGTCCTATAAAGTTTAAAGTTATAAGACCCAAGTGTCAAGTGTCCTATTAAGTTAAGTTCTAATATGACTTCGACTAGAAAGGGTCCTATAACACTGAACATTTATGACTTAACTACAACGTGTCCTATTAAGTTATGTTATAATAGGACCCCAGATGATCAAGTGTCCTAATACAGTAACACATAATGGGACACTAACAATTAAATGTCTTATAAAGTACTTTATTAGGATGTACATTTTAAGTGTCCTATTAAATTATATGATAATAGGACCCCAAAAATCATCCATCCTATTAAATAGTTTTTTTGGAACACCGGTTTAGTAGAGTATATTATAAAAGGACCCTAAAAGTTCATTAGTCCTATTAAATAGTTTTTTAGGACCCTCTTTTACAAGCGTCCCATAGAAAAGGTCCTAAAAAGCCATTTTTGTTGTAGTGCCTATTGAATAAAATAATATAATAAATAGGACTTTTGATTAGAGTTGTTACAACAGGAGTACCCAGGGCAGTAGCAAAGGCATTATAAAATTCGTTGTCCATGATTCGGTTTTAAAAATTCACACATACAGACTTTTTCATACGAGCTGATTGGTTTTCAAACAATCTGGAGATGTTTCATACGAACTGGAACCTTTTCAAATGATCTGATGAGTTCAAACGACTTGAGTGAACTTAATCCTTTTCGTGCGACCTGAATCCTTTCAATTCGTACGATTTGAACCTATTCCAAACGAACTGGATCACTATTACACAACTTGAACTACCACGAAACGATCTGACCTATCTCACCTCCTCGTGCGAACTGAACCTACAAACTCAAATGTTTTAACTCACTTCGCACGACCTGGTTCAAACGAACTGGGTCAAACCATGCGAACTGGACACCTTGCAAACAACTTGAACTCACTTCGTGCGAACTGATGAACCTTCAAGCGAATTGGGGTCACTTCGTACGAACTGATGAACCTTTCAAGCGAACTGGGGTCACTTCGTGCGAACTGATGAACCTTTCAAGCGAACTGGGTTCACTTCATGCGAACTGATGAACCTTTCAAGTGAATTGGGGTCAATTTCAAACGACCTGACTATAACTCACACGAACTGGGGGTTTTTCACGCGATTTCGGACCAAAAATTCATGATTTTATCAATTTTTAGGTTGAATTAGGTTCTGATTCGTTCAAGGATTGATTAAAACAGTATCTTACGTGTTATATGTGAAAATCAGACCATTTTTACCGTGAAATCTTAGTTAATTTGATGAAAAAGTGTAAAAGAATGAGTAGAAGTCAGAATTTTTGGTGAAAACAAGCTGAAATGGTAAGAACTCTTCCTCCTGAGCTCTGATGCCACTTGTAGGATCGTTGTTTCGACCTAACGAGTCGATCAGAAGAGTTCTAATCCCTACCAAAGGCCGAATTCGATGATTCGGACTTCATTGCAACTTGTTTAACACTAGGAATCACTTTAAATGTCGTTTAGATTGATTTGAAAGCTATTACAGATCACTCGACACTTCGGCAGCACCTCAGCTCCGGAATCACAACTATTCCAAATGAAATCACAACTCACCTATTTATAGATGAGCCACTTCGCATGAACTGGTCAGTTCGTGTGGACTGGCTGATTCATGACTTTTTCCCTTTTTTCTCGTACAACGTGTCTAGAGCTATCAATTCTATTACAAGACTCGATACAAGACGAAGTCAACAGACATATGCACCAACACTTAGGATGTTTATAAACTAAGACGGAAATTAATTTCTAATTTTTTATATAGATCAGTTTTATAAAAATAAAATCTACTTAAACCTTTAAATTTTGTAAAACTAAAATGCTGGTGACCTTATTGAAAAAGGTCAAATAAAAAAATCTTATCATATGTACCAAGTTTGTAATTCATCTTCTACTCTTTTAAATTCGCTCCTAAGGAAAAACAGAAGCCAGCCCCCCCCCCCCCCCCCAATCAAACAACGTATCGTTACCAAACCTTAAAATTACCCACCAAACTGTAATTATAATGCTATAAACCAAAAGTTTATTTACTCAAGCCAATCAGAATAAGTATTAGTTAGTTACCCTCATAATCTTAATTAAATAAATATTTTATTTCTATCAACATATTTCCTAGGTGCTCAATACATTTAAAAAATATGTAACGTTTTACAATTTTTTTCTATCTCTACAATCGATAAATACTAAAAGTTGTAATCGATTGTTATATAAAGAAGCTGTAAATTAATTTCTATCTTAATTTATAAAATTAAAAACATCCTTCACCTTAACAGAAAAAATAAACTGAGTTAGTGATTTGGATGAAAATTTATAAAAATTATGTGACAAAAATATTAATTTTTTTCCTAAAAACTCCATCTATATTCTTTTTTATTATATATATATGTAACAAAAATAATTAAATAAAAGAAATTAAAAAGGGTTTGAGTAAATTGCCAAAATCGTCCATGTGGTTTTATATTTGCCAGTTTCATCCAAATATCCTGAACTTAACAGAAAAATTAAACTAAGTTAGTGGTTTGGATGAAAATGACAAAAAGTTACAAACGTTGGGGGCAATTTGGTACAAAAGTGTCATTTTGGATGAAAATGGCAAACGTGCCCAAACCTCAGGGACGATTTTGGCAATTAACTCATTTAGATTTGAGGATAATATTTTATTAAAGTATGATAAGATTTAATATTAATTTAATATTTATTTATTTAGTTAATATAAGATAAGTACAGATTTGAGGAGAGCTTCAATGAATGATATGTGTCCAAAATTTGGTTTCTTTTATTATAGTAGATAGATTAAACCAAAGAAAATCACAATGCTTCTCCTCTATTCTCCTCTAAACATAGGTCCATTGATATAATATTATATAGGGTCAGGATTTAGAGAGAACGGTGAAAAGTGTGAGAACGGTGAGAACGATTTTAGTAGTGACATGTGACATTGATGTTAAATTACACTAAGGGGTAATATTGTCAAAATACCCACTCACATGAACTGGGTGTTCAAAATAAAACGCCATAAAAACACCCAATTCAGAAAAACGCCAAACACTCAAAAGCTATTCTTTAAGCTATAATTTATAATAGCTCAAAAAACCATTTTTTTGAACGCCATAAAACACTCAAAAGCTATTTTTGAGCTATAATTTCCAACAACTCAAAACAACCATTTTTTTTAACGCCATAAAAAAAGCTATTTTTTTGAGCTATAAATTATAACAGCTCAAAAAAACCATTTTTTTGAGCCAACTCCTAGTTAAAATGCCATAACAAAAAAAAACTATATTTTCAGGGTTCAAAGTGTAACTTATAGTGTGAACAAGTGTGAACACAAGTATTTAATTAGTTTTTAGCCAGCTCCTAGTTAAAGCGCCATAACAAAAAAGTATATTTTCAGGGTCCAAAGTGTAACTTATAGTGTGAACACAAAAAGCTATATTTTCAGGGTCTATAATGTAACTTATAGTGTGAACAAGTGTAAACAAGTGTGAACACAAGTATTTAATTAGTTTTATCATACATGCAGCTTTGGGGGAAGCAACTTTGGGGGAATGTGATTGGAAATAAAAGAATTCATACTCTAATGAAGACACACAGAGCTCCCAGTTAAAACGCCATAACAAAAAAAAAAGCTATTTTTTGAGCTATAATTTACAACAGCTCAAAAAACCCATTTTTTTGAGTCATCCGCCTAAATTAATATTTTTTGAGCTCAGAAAAATCATAATTTGTACTGTAAAAACACCGTAAAACACGCAGTTCAGAAAAACGCCATGAAAAACTCAGTTGAAAACGCCATAAAACACTCAGTTATGAAAACACCTAGTTAAAACGCCATAAAACACGCAGTTCAGAAAAACGTCATAAAACCCAGTTAATTTTTTTTCGAAAAGTATATCAATAGTATACTCATTGGAAAGATAAAAAAACGCTGAGTTTTATGGTGTAATTTTTTTCGAAAAATAATCACGTATAAAAAAGTTATTGTCGTTTAAATATGATGGGGGAAAATGGCATGTGATTAGCATGTGCACCTTTGTTTGGATCTTCCTATTTTACAACTCCTGGTAATTCCAAGACCCCTATTATTTACAAAAATGTCACCGCATCAATCTCAGCCACAAACCACTAAGATCTTGTAGCTGAGAATCGTTCTCACCGTTCTCACACTTTGAGGCGTTCTCTCCTGATCCTGTTTCATATTATATATAATAATTATATTACATCGAGATTGATTTTTTTATTGAAGAATTATATTTTGAACTAGGAGAATACAAATGATTTTGTTATTGAAGAATTATATTTTGAGTTTTATCCAATCGAGAAATTCAAGTTTTTTTTGAATGGCTAATGTTACTATTCCAAACTCCTATATTTACAAATAAATCACCGTTGCCTGGGATTGAACCCAAGACCTCCCACTAAAAGATAAGAGCATTTACCAAGTGAGCTAGCCCCACTTAATCGAGAAATTCAAGTGAATCATCAAATTATTTCAATTTGAAAGGGTCTCACATGACTCAAATTAATTCAGTTTTTAACGGCCTTAGACCACCCGTAGTGGTGAACAAAAATAATGCCCCCACCATGGGGCATTATCCGACACGTGGCATCCTAGTCAGCGTTGGGCATTATAGCAAAAGAGGTGTAGTGGGGCATTATTCCAATAACGCCCATGCAATCATTTGACAATTATTATTTTTTTAATTTAAAACATATAAATCTTCATTAATTTAAAATAAAAATTACACTACTTGAAATAAAAAAAAACCGAAAATTAAAAAACCGAAAAAAAAAACAGAAAAAAACAAACCGAAAAAAAAACAGAAAAAAAAACCGAAAAAAATAAAGTTAAAAAAAAGAAGATGATCTAGAGTCCATATTTTTCTCGAATTTTTTGGCGACGCATTTGCGTAAGGATCAACGCGTCGCCTTAGAGGTGGTCGATCGGTTTGGACAAAAACTCAATGTCCTTTTCCATTTGCCTCGCCTCTTGCATCTCGTTAAACTTTTTGGTTTCGGCCACTCGTTCTTTCATAATCTCCCAACGTTTGTGGCCGAGGTCGCGAATGTCTTGGAGACGACGGTTCATCTCCTCGAAATCATCCTTTAACTCGAGATCGGAAGACGACTCGACCGTTTTTTTCCCGGTTCGCTTATCCTTTCTTCTACCGGGCGGTCGGTTCAACTCTTCTTGAAGTTCCTCGTCAACGTCCACCACCTCATTTAAATCGACGTTGCGGGCATCCGATGTCGGAGTTGAAGGGTCAACGGAGGATGATGTTTTTGACCTTTTAGCTCGACGTCTACTACTAGACGTCATTGGATTAACTAACGCCCACTTTGGACTTTTTCGTAGTAGTTCCCAACACTTATAGTACGTGAAAGGGCATTTCGTCCTATCGAACTCCTCCAAAGTCCTCGTTAAAACCCCGACGTCACTTTCACCGCTCGGACGATTATCGTAGTTACGTTGGTAAACTTCTTGGAACGTGTGAGACTTGTTGTTGATGTCGGTCCATTTGCTAGAAATGGAATCTTTGTCCCGATGTTCGCCTTGACCCCACGTGCTAAAAAAGAGTGCACGAACCCTATCCAAAAAACGGGGCCCGTTTGAAAGTTTGCTACAAATTAAAAAAAAATAAAAATATAAGTTGTATGTTAAAAGAGTTAACTGCCATTTCAGTCCCTGTGGTTTGGTCACTTTGGCCATTTCCGTCCAAATTTAAAAAATGCGCCATTTTCCTCCCTGCCATACTGGAAAGGTGCCATTTCAGTCCAAATTCTCATAACCCAGTTAAAGTCAGTTAGGTGAGTATATTTAATGAAGGGTATTTTAGTCCTTTTATAATTATTTTGTTTTCCCTTTATGTTTTTATTAACCAAAACCCCCCTCCCCTGTATAAAACCCCCCTTTTCCCTCCATTCTCATAACAGACCAACCCTAAATCCCAAATTCACCCGTCGATTAACCCCTTTCCCTCAACAATCTGTGTACAATCAATGATCAACAACAATGGATCACGAAGACGACAACGATCCAAACTGGAGGGTTCGAGGTGTTTACTCAAATTTCGACCCTGAAATCGCATATGGTAGGTTTACATTCGTCACTTTTTGGTTTTTGAATGATTGTTTTTCTTCATCATGTATAAATTAGGACTAATGTTGGTTGTATAATCGTTTCAGAACACCGACCTGATATGTTCACAATGCAAGTTCACCATGGAGGTGAACTCACTCTGTTCCCAGATATAACATACGAGGGGGGACAATCGAATATGTTGATAAGGTGAATGCGGACTGATGTGTACAAAATGCAACACATAAATTACATCAATTGTGGCATAAAACTAACCCTTTTTTAGTACTAATGTTGGAAAAAAGTGTGCTTTTGTCTTCCTTTTGTATTTTCAGGATTAAATGAGCTCAAATTAACAAAAGAAGCAAAAAGACATCAAAATCTAACATAAATACAAGAAAAGGAACAAGACGTGACATGCCCGACCCCACGACAGCATCTTCCCAAGCAAAACAAGAAGTCAGAAGACTGAACACGCCCCGTGCTCAGCCAGCACGGGGGCGTGCCCAAGTGTCAGCAGAAAAGACAAAGTGGTAGAAGCTTTTATTGCCCACCACGGGGCCGTGCTCAGCGGACACGGGTCGTGGTCAACTATAAGATTCGCACAATCCAGGCAAATCTTCATAGTACAAAGATTCTTCTGCACACGGGGTCGTGCTCAGCGGACACGGGGGCGTGGTCAACTAATAAGACAAGCTGCATTAAATGAAGAAAGAGAAGGATGTGGACACGGGGTCGTGCCCACTGGACACGGGGCCGTGCCCGAGCTTCTGTTCAGCCTATAAATAGGAGTGCTTGGCTCAAGCTCAAACCATCCCTTGGCACACCACCTCTCTCACACTTCACCCACCACCCACCACCACCACCATAACACCATCATCCACCACCATCATCCATTGTCCATCATAGAGTGTGTGAGTCGTCTCGGGATCCAAGATTGATCGTAAGAGTTCTTGACAATCAAGGCCATGTTTGCCTAAGTCTCTTACATCACTTGGTGAAGACAAGTGTCTAGTGTAATACTTTTTATTTCTAATCTTTTCGCACTTTTTACTTGGTTTTGTATTAATGACTTTAATAACTAGTTTCTTATGTTGAAGGTGATTCTTCCTTATCGTTTGTCCGTGGTGTCTTGGCATTATTTTACTGTCTATATAAAATAAAAGATTTTCACCATTCATATCTCCACGGTCTATATGGAGGTATGTTGGCTACCTGGTCGGTGGTTAAGGGAACGGTTTGGTAAGAGTCTTGCCATTGTTCAGCGTTTAGAGGTCCTGCAATGGACCTGGGTCAAATTTAGTAGGACCTCCTTCAATACTTAACGGTATTGGATGGCGGGGGTCCAAACTCTTTGACCCCCTCATAAGTTAACTACTATTAATACTATAACCCGGTTATTTAGGACTGTATCCCTGCTGACTCAGACTACTTAGTCGAGGGTAACGTCACCTCCAAAAGAGGGGCCTACCATAATTTGCATTAATAACTTAATTAATTATCTTTCAATAATCCGACCCTTTAGGATTGTATCCCTGCTGACTCAAACTACTGGGTTGAGGGTAACGTCACCTTCAAAAGAGGGGCCTACTACAATAACTAAGATAATCTCTTAAATAAGTGCAAAAGTGCGGAAATAATCAAAGGTTACACTATACACGAGTCGGAACCAAGTGATTCATCTTGTTTATCTGTTTTTCTTTTATTTTTATTTTCAGCATTTTAGTTAGTTTTTATTTTTCTTAGCTTAAAACATTTTTCTAAACTTTTTGATTTGATTAGACGTTGAGGATAAACCGGTACTAAAAGCTCTTGTGTCCTTGGACGACCTCGGTATCTTACCAACACTATACTACGCTCACGATGGGTGCACTTGCCCATATGTGTGTTTAGTGTTAGTAAATATCGTGTTTTATAAATTTAAAACTTGACTAAAAAAGTGTTAAAGGGGCTTAAAATATACACCTAATATATATAACACTTCACACGCATCAAGTTTTTGGCGTCGTTGCCGGGGACACAAGGATTTTAAGAAAGCTTAAAATCGACGGCCTAATCAGTTTTTCAAAACCTTTTTAAAACGCGCGCATTTTTCTGCATTTTAGTTTAGCTTTGCATTTACAGTAACCTGTACACGGGGCCGTGCTGCACATTTTCATAAAAACACCCAATAATAGTAGCTTGAACACGGGCCGTGCTCACTGAACACGCCCCGTGCTCAACGAAATCAGTAAATTTAATTAAAACGCCCAGATACAGATTCTGAACACGGGGCCGTGCTCACTGAACACGGGGCCGTGTCCAGCCTCTGTTTCCGTTTTATTTTTGTTTTCTGATCTCGAGACTTGGTTGTGGTCTGCTAAGTGATTCTTATGGATCAATACTCAGGAGGTTACAACTACACCTATGAGGAGGATGATTATAGGAGTAACTATTGCACTAATTGTCGTAACCAACACTCGGTTCAATATTGCCACTCATATCAACCATCCAATTCATACACCTACTATGAGGAGCCCAGGTACGAGCCATCAACTTCATACACACCCTATGAAGACCAAAGGTATAAACCTCCTCCCTCATACTCATATTTTGATGAACCAAGGTATGAGCCTTCATACTCATACTTTGAGGAACCGAGATATGAGCCACCACCTTTGTATGCTTATTATGAGGAACCATGGCGTGAACAATCCACCTCATATGAGTATTATGAAGAACAAAATAACGACCCTTATCCATCATATGCTTACAATGAAGAACAATGGTGTGAACCATCTACTTCATATGGGTATTATGAGGAACAAAGGATCGAACAACCGGATTCAAGCTTTGAAAATCCCGATTCTTTTTCTATAACCGAAGTGACCGATAGGATATTAGAACACCTTAGAGTTATCGATCGCTATATAAAAGAATCTCGCGCACGGGAAGAGGAGTCCCGCGCAAGAGAAGAATTAAATAAGGAAGAGATAACTGAAAGTGTAAAAATGGAAGAACAAATAAGTGAAAAACCGACACATGAGTTAAACAACGAAAAAGGTGAGTCCGACAAAATTAAAATTGAAGAAGAGTCTAATTTTTAAGAAATTAATCTCTTGTCACCTTCTTTCGAAAATCATTGTTTAGTACCCACTCATGCTAAGTTTTTAAAAGAGTTAAACACTAACACTAAAATTGACGAAACAGTAAGTGTTACGTTAACTAATGATCAAACCTCACTAATAAAAGAAGACCCATTTGAAATTAACATTACACCGGTTCCACGTTTCTTTCAAAATTCGTTTATTAGTAATGTCACAATCGATAAAGATCTTTGTGTTAACATAATGCCTAACTACATTTTCGAAAAATTAAGTATTAGTGATTTTTCTCCACTTCAAATACCCATTTTTCTATCCAATCGGAAAGTAATAAAATCAATCGGTATAGTTGAGGATGTATTGGTTCAAACAAATCAAATGGTAATCCCGACCGACTTTGTCATCCTCGATGACGCTCCTCTAGTGTTGGGACGACCATTTGTAAAAACTCACGAAGCTTTGAAAAACCGGAAGTTCAATAATCTACCTCTTCAATTAGGGGCATTTAAAAGAAGTGTCGATCTTGAGTGATCAATGAAATATCCATTCGGCAATAATGACCCCCTAATTGTAGATGAAGATGAACCACCCGATACAAGTAAAGAGATTGACCACTTTGTTGAAGAAGAGGTCGCCATAGAACAAACTTTTAAAGTTCTTGATCGAAATGAGCAACCAAATAAGGAGTCTCCTAAAGACCCACCAATTGAGCTCAAAGAACTTCCAAAAGGTTTGGAATACGCTTTTCTAGACAAAGATGGTAATTTACTTGTAATTATTTCGTCAAAATTAGATAGCTTAGAAAAAGAAAAATTAATTAGTCTTTTGAAAAAACATAAAAACGCAATAGCTTGGAAACTTGTAGACATAAAAGGGATTAGTCCTTCCATGTGCACACACAAAATTTTAATGAATGATGACTACAAATCGGTAATACAACCACAACGTCGAGTAAATCCAAATGTTCAAGAAGTGGTTAAAAACGAGGTCATCAAATTACTTGACGCCGGACTTATCTATCCTATCTCCGATAGTCCTTGGATGAGTCCCGTTCAAGTAGTTCCAAAGAAAGGAGGTATGACGGTGATAACTAACGAAAAAAATGAATTGATACCCATGAGAACCGTCACAGGATGGAGAGTATGTATAGATTATAGACGATTAAATGAAGCTACAAGAAAATATCACTTTCCTTTACCCTTCATTGATCAAATGTTAGAAAGATTATCCGGTCATAAATTTTATTGTTTCTTGGATGGTTTTTCAGGTTACTTTCAAATCCCGATAGCACCCGAAGACCAAGAAAAGACAACTTTCACATGTCCCTATGGAACTTTTGCTTATCGACGCATGCCATTCGATCTATGTAATGCCCCCGCAACATTCCAACGTTGCATGGTGGCCATTTTCCACGACATGATAGAAAAAACAATGGAAGTCTTCATGGACGACTTTTCTATCTTCGGGGATTCATACGACCAATGCCTCGATAACCTTGAACGAATGCTATCCCGATGTGAGGAAACTAACCTCGCCCTTAATTGGGAAAAATGCCATTTCATGGTAACGGAGGGAATAGTACTCGGTCACAAGATCTCAAGCGAAGTAATGGAGGTGGATCGAGCCAAAATAGATACCATTTCTAGATTACCACCTCCATCCTCCGTAAGAGCTATCAGAAGTTTCCTAGGGCATGCCGGATTTTATAGGCGGTTTATCAAAGACTTTTCAAAAATCTCTAGACCTCTAACAAAATTACTTGAAAAAAGATGCTCCTTTCATCTTTGACAAGGATTGCAATCAAGCATTTCTAACCTTAAAGGAAATGTTAGTCAATGCACCTATCATGATAGCGCCTGATTGGAAATTTCCTTTCGAAATCATGTGTGATGCTAGTGACTTTGCAGTTGGAGCTGTCTTGGGACAAAGAAAAGAAAAGCATTTCCACCCAATTTATTATGCTAGTAAAACACTTAACGATGCACAAGAAAATTACACAACAACTGAAAAAGAATTACTAGCTGTGGTATTTGCTTTTGATAAATTTCGTTCTTATCTTGTTCTTTCTAAAACTATAGTCTATACAGATAATGCAGCCATTCGATATCTCTTCAAAAAGCAGGACGCAAAACCACGTTTGATTCGGTGGATTCTACTCCTCCAAGAATTTGACATTGAAATAAAAGACAAAAGAGGAGCAGAAAACACCGCAGCAGATCATCTTTCGCGCTTAGAAGACCCAGCTTTGGAGGCAACCAGGGACGAGCAAATCAACGAAAAATTCCCAACTGAGTCCCTGGAAATGGTGGAATATAAGGAAGAACCATGGTACGCCGACTATGCTAACTACCTAGCTAGCGGTATAGTCGCAAAAGGTTGGCCACATCATCAAAGAAAGAAGTTCTTTGCCAATGTGAAACACTATTTTTGGGAAGATCCATATCTTTTCAAAATGTGTGCCGACCAACTCGTCCGACGATGCGTACATGGTAGCGAAGCACGAAGGATTCTCCGCCATTGTCATGAAGGTCCATACGGAGGGCATCATGGTGCCGCTAGTACCGCACGAAAGGTATTTGATTCAGGATTTTATTGGCCGACCATTTACAAAGACGCCCAAAGTCTTGTCAAGACATGTGATGCTTGCCAAAGAACAGGTAATATTTCTTCCAAAAACGAAATGCCACAAAATGGCATTCTTGTTTGTGAAATTTTTGATGTGTGGGGACTCGACTTTATGGGACCTTTCCCACCATCGAAAGGAAACAAATATATACTTGTGGCAGTAGACTACTTGTCTAAATGGGCCGAGGCCGAGGCACTTCCAACGAATGATGGAAGAGTCGTGGTAAGATTTCTGAAAAAGTTATTATCTCGTTTTGGCACACCTAAAGCATTAATAAGTGATAGAGGTACCCATTTTTGCAACCATCAACTTGAAATTTTTTTAACAAGATATGGGGTCTATCACCGGGTCTCAACAGCATATCACCCTCAAACAAACGGACAAGCCGAAGTGACTAATAGAGGTTTAAAACGAATACTCGAAAAAACCGTAGGGTTAAATAAAAAGGAATGGGCAGATAAATTAGATGATGCTTTATGGGCTTTTCGAACTGCTTATAAAACAACAATTGGTACAACCCCATATAAGCTAGTCTACGGAAAAAGTTGTCACTTGCCAGTAGAAATTGCACACAAAGCCTACTGGGCAATTAAAAATGTAAACTTAGATTTAGAATTTGCTGGTAAAAATCGATTTTGTCAATTAAATGAATTAGACGAGCTTAGGAATTATGCATACTCAAACTCCGAAATTTATAAGGAAAGAATGAAAAATTTGCATGACAAGCATATTAAACCTAATGAATTTCGAGTAGGAGATCTAGTTCTTTTGTTTAATTCACGACTTTGATTGTTTCCTGGTAAATTAAAGTCTAGGTGGTCAGGACCTTTTTCCATCACCCATATTTTCCCACACGGTGCAGTAGAAATTAAATCTCGAAATGGGCCTCCATTCAAAGTCAATGGCCAACGGCTGAAACTCTATCAAGGATTCATTGAGGATGAAGAGGAAGAAATCTCGCTTCAAACGGTGGAAGAATGAAACCAACATCATACCTGGTAAGTTACGAACGATTGGGACGACATCTAAGGCGGTAAGTTTTCTAACCAAAGCTTATGGGAAACAAGGGCACTCACACGAGCACTAAAAAAAAATCTTTTTTTTCAAAAACTGTGCTCGGCACGGGGCCGTGTTCACGCTGCAGTCGGGATATATCCCCTTTTTCACAACAGTTACAACATTCCACACGCCCCGTTTCCCCGAAAAAGCTCTGGTTCCAGGCGATTTTTCGCAGATTTTCAACGTCTCCTATCACTCTAACAACACCAAGGTATGATTCTATCACTTTTAGTAGTTAGATTAGTTACTTGCATGTAGTTAAAACACCAAAAATTTGGGGAAAAATCTAGGGTTCTTGAAGTTCATCCGGATCGAACCTCAAATTTTTGTTTAGATCTGTTTGCATTTAGTTAGATTAGTGTTAAGGGAAGTAAATACACTTGTATTGTTCATAGATTCGCCCGATTTCGCACAAAAACCCCAAACCCTTGTTCTTGAACCGAAAAAGATAAAATTAAATGGGTAAACGGGTTATTTTGGGTAAAACGGCACTTAGGGTTTTATTTTCGGGGGAAACCGCACCTATTGGACCAAAATTTTTCAAGTTTTCGAAACCGGGTTGAAAAATGGAATTTTTGAGTAACAGACGCCTGGACACGGGGTCGTGTCCGCTGAACACGGGTCGTGTCCAGCCCACTGTTTGCAGGTTTATCCGAAAATACTTCTGTTTCGTACTAACTTTTGGTGTATTCTTTCAGATGGCCAGGAAGTTCACAAGATTTAACGCCAATGAGCTCGATGCTAGGGCTCGATACGAGATACTTCAAACAAGGCCGGAGGAATACCCGAGGCAAGCATGCACGGAACTGTTAACTATGGTGAATCAAATCGACCGTTTCAACAACCTTGTCACGGGACCACTAAGAGTCGCTTTAACAACTCGACTCCGTTCCGTCCACGAATGCACGTTGGAATTCTATAGCACCTTCACATTCAACTCAAGGTGCGACCCATTCGACAATGATGGGGTAGCGTTCCGATGTGGCGGAACTAGGTATTCGATCTCTATGGCACAATTTGGGTCGATTGTCGGGTTGTATGCGGAAGAGGATGCGGGAAACGAAGAAAATACTGGAGGGATGCGAGAGATAGGTGAAAACGATCGCCAAGCCGCGTGGGCTCAGATTGGTGAAGGGTATTACAATCCGAGCAGCACTAAGAGTACGAAGTTGAGGGATCTGCTCTACAGATACATCCATAGGCTCCTCGGCTACTCTCTTAGTCAAAGACACGATAGCGGTGGCGTCGTTGGGTTAAGAGATTTGGTTGTCCTCCACTGCATCCATAACCGCAGGCCGCTCGATGTTCCGTTCCTCATGCTCCGAAACATGCATCATAACCGCCTTGCAAGTGCACCGACCCCTATCTTCTTTGGGGGATGGGTGTACCGTCTCTTCAGGCACTTCACCCGTATACCTAGGTCATTTGACAGGAGCCCATGGTCGGGTAGGGTTGATATACACATCTGCCGCTCAATGCACCTAGTTTATGAAGCTGAAGACGGGACGGTCAGTTTTCAAAGGATGCAAGGTCATGCATGGAACCCACAAGAAGCACTTGTCCTTCACGCTCCACAACATCATCAGTATCAGTACCAACCCCAAGGTGATCCGGGCCAGTCCTCCTCAGGAGGCGGTTTTCCTAATTTCCAAAGTTTGCATGATTTGTTGCAGGAAAACCTTATGTGCACAAGGAACACTTACAACATGGCGAGCAACACGTACCACCGGGTTGGAGCTATCGAGAGAAACATATCCGATATCGAAGATGATATTGGATATATTCGGGACCACATTGCTGGCCATGAAAGGGATGATGATGATGATGAGGAGGACATGGATTAGGCGGGAGGAGCGGAGAAGGAAGCGGTTGGTTGATGATTCCCCAGGTTAACCCTTTTTCATCTTGAACAATTTGAGGCCTGTGTGCCAAGTGTTGAACAATTTACTTTCCCTAACTTCTTTTATTTTCTGCATTTATTTTTCTTTTAACTTTGACATGGATGTTAAACTTGGTAAAAATAGGATGTTTGCTATGCTATGGTATGGTGTTTATTGATTAAGCAGGTACATACGAGGCTTAGAGTACTAAACACTAGTACTACGAAAGCCGGGATAGGAAAACCGAAGAAAGAAACCTGTTTTTCAACCTTGCAGATTGTCCGCACGGGGCCGTGTCCAGCCGACACGCCCCCGTGCCCACACCCCTGAACCTGCTGTTTGTTTTATTTCTGCAGACCTTGACAGGCACGGGGTCGTGTCCACTCAACACGCCCCCGTGTTCACCTTCTGTAAGTTTTCGTTACTGGCACCTGAGCACGGGGTCGTGTCCACTCAACACGGGGTCATGCCCAGGTAACCAGTAACACAAAATTTTTGCTTTTTCACACCTTTTACACATTCAATCAACCTAAAAACTTATTTTTGGGACACATTGAGGACAATGTGTAATTTAAGTGTGGGGGGATGCTAAAACCTTGAATCTTGCAAGTCCTAAATACAAGCCTTACACAAAACTCTATTGGAACCGCTAATCACCCCAAATTTTTTCAAAAATTTTCATTTTTTTACTTGTCTAGGTTTAACTCGGGAATTTCAAGTTCTAAAAAGGTTATATTTTTACGAATTTACAACCGATAGCGTCGTGATAAAAAGAACCAACATAAGAAAATTATGAAAAGGCATGACAAGCTTAGTTAAAATTTGATTATATATACTTGATCACATAAAAACCCATTCCCACAAAAGTGAGTTTTGAGCCTTTATTGAGCATACAATTACATATCATTAGACTAAATGCTCATTTTTCGTTTCTTGTGTGAATAGCCGCTTGGTTCTTACGACTCTAGAACTTTCCATGACGATACATTCCCGGTCCTTACCAACTTAAACCCGGGTAAGTAAATGATGGAGGCATTAGGACTAACCCTTTTTATTTCTACACCATTATTTTTTTTTACCACCTACCAAAAATCCCCCTAGTTAGCCCCTTTGAGCCTAAACCTTTTCATTTCAAACCCCAAACAAACACCCTTTTACCCACCAAAACCTTTTTCATTTTTAACCCTTTGTTTTAGTAACTAGCTCGGTTTTTCGTATGACTTTTCAAAAAAAAATGTGTTGATGATGAAGCAAAAGAATAAACAAACAAGTTCATCAAAAAATAACTTTGTTTGAATAATAGCTTCATCAAAATAAAAGTTACAAAAATAAAAGTCTTACGAAAACCGACGCCTGTTACGCTTTTCGCCCTTTTTCTACTAACCACTAACCCAACCACCTACCTTTAACCCAAGCCTAACCCTTCACCCACAAAGTCCTCTTGATATTTACAAAGGTATATAAGTTAAAAAGGAGGAGGATTGATTGCTTGGCAAGCTTATGGTAGGAGTAAGTTCCATGCCGCTCTCGAGTGATCCACAAAAATACATTTTCGGCCGAGTGTTGAGTGATCCCCGTGAGGTATGTGAACTTGTATATAAATAAGATTTTAAAGAGGCATGTTATGCCCTAATAAGTAATTTATCTTATGAAAAGTTTTAAATAAATCATGACGAATAGGATTGTAAATAAATAAAAATAAAACTAAATAAAGAATCTTGGAAATCCCGACACTCTATGATAAGCCCAAAAACATATAAATATCAAGAGGAGTGTAATAGCCACTTATTAAAGAGTTTTGCTTGAGGACAAGCAAAGATTCAAGTGTGGGGGTATTTGATGTGTACAAAATGCAACATATAAATTACATCAATTGTGGCATAAAACTAACCCTTTTTTAGTACTAATGTTGGAAAAAGTGTGCTTTTGTCTTCCTTTTGTATTTTCAGGATTAAATGAGCTCAAATTAACAAAAGAAGCAAAAAGACATCAAAATCTAACATAAATACAAGAAAAGGAACAAGACGTGACATGCCCGACCCCACGACAGCATCTTCCCAAGCAAAACAAGAGGTCAGAAGACTGAACACGCCCCGTGCTCAGCCAGCACGGGGGCGTGCCCAAGTGTCAGCAGAAAAGACAAAGTGGTAGAAGCTTCTATTGCCCACCACGGGGCCGTGCTCAGCGGACACGGGCCGTGGTCAACTATAAGATTCGCACAATCCAGGCAAATCTTCATAGTACAAAGATTTTTCTGCACACGGGGTCGTGCTCAGCGGACACGGGGGCGTGGTCAACTAATAAGACAAGCTGCATTAAATGAAGAAAGAGAAGGATGTGGACACGGGGCCGTGCCCGAGCTTCTGTTCAGCCTATAAATAGGAGTGCTTGGCTCAAGCTCAAACCATCCCTTGGCACACCACCTCTCTCACACTTCACCCACCACCCACCACCACCATAACACCATCATCCACCACCATCATCCATTGTCCATCATAGAGTGTGTGAGTCGTCTCGGGGTCCAAGATTGATCGTAAGAGTTCTTGACAATCAAGGCCATGTTTGCCTAAGTCTCTTACATCACTTGGTGAAGACAAGTGTCTAGTGTAATACTTTTTATTTCTAATCTTTTCGCACTTTTTACTTGGTTTTGTATTAATGACTTTAATAACTAGTTTCTTATGTTGAAGGTGATTCTTCCTTATCGTTTGTCCGTGGTGTCTTGGCATTATTTTACTGTCTATATAAAATAAAAGATTTTCACCATTCACATCTCCACGGTCTATATGGAGGTATGTTGGCTACCTGGTCGGGGGCTAAGGGAACGGTTTGGTAAGAGTCTTGCCATTGTTCAGCGTTTAGAGGTCCTGCAATGGACCTGGGTCAAATTTAGTAGGACCTCCTTCAATACTTAACGGTATTGGATGGCGGGGGTCCAAACTCTTTGACCCCCTCATAAGTTAACTACTATTAATACTATAACCCAGCTATTTAGGACTGTATCCCTGCTGACTCAGACTACTTAGTCGAGGGTAACGTCACCTCCAAAAGAGGGGCCTACCATAATTTGCATTAATAACTTAATTAATTATCTTTCAATAATCCGACCCTTTAGGATTGTATCCTTGCTGACTCAAACTACTGGGTTGAGGGTAACGTCACCTTCAAAAGAGGGGCCTACTACAATAACTAAGATAATCTCTTAAATAAGTGCAAAAGTGCGGAAATAATCAAAGGTTACACTATACACGAGTCGGAACCAAGTGATTCATCTTGACTATCTGTTTTTCTTTTATTTTTATTTTCAGCATTTTAGTTAGTTTTTATTTTTCTTAGCTTAAAACATTTTTCTAAACTTTTTGATTTGATTAGAAGTTGAGGATAAACCGGTACTAAAAGCTCTTGTGTCCTTGGACGACCTCGGTATCTTACCAACACTATACTACGCTCACGATGGGTGCACTTGCCCATATGTGTGTTTAGTGTTAGTAAATATCGTGTTTTATAAATTTAAAACTTGACTAAAAAAGTGTTAAAGGGGCTTAAAATATACACCTAATATATATAACACTTCACACGCATCAGGACTATTTCTCGCGAGTAATCATCAATGACATGATGATGGAACTTGGTTATATGGAAGAGGATCTGGATCTTTTAAAATACTATTTTAGGATTCCAGGTGAAGATATGGATTTTGGGTTAAGGCCAATAGGTACAGATGTTGATATTCTTAGGTTGATTAAAGAGGCAACAGAGACTAAGGTTATAGAGTTATATGTTGAAAAGGTTCAAAAAGTGGATTTAGGAGACTTGACACAGGAACCATTAAATGTGGTCTTTCCTGAACAACATCAACAGCCTCAAAATGATCCTGATTTAGGAGATCTAACACAGGAACCAGGTTGTGGTGGTGATCAAAATCCAGTAGGTGGTGATGAAATTCCAGTAGGTGGCGTTGGTAGTCCAGGAGGTGGTGATGGTAGTCTAGGAGGTGGTGGTGATAGTGAGGGCAGTGGTGTTGATAGTGAGGGCAGTGGTGATGATAATGAGGGCAGTGGTGATGGTAGCAGTGGTAAGGTCCAGTCTGAGGGAAGTGATTCTGAAGACCCTGAGTTTATTCCTGATGATGAGGTTAGTGAAGAGGATAGTGAGGGTATGAATGAACATGCCAGCAATAAGAAGGCAAATGCCACCAAAAGTGAAGCTTACAAGAAGCTTACAAAAAGGTGCCATTGTGTTATGTATAATTTGTTTAAATGTATGCCTTAGTTGTTCAAGTGTGTTATGTATAATTTGTTTACATGTATGCCTTTGTTGTTCAAGTGTGTTATGTATAACTTGTTTAAATGTATGCCTTTGTTGTTCAAGTTTGTTATGTATAACTGTCCATTCTGTACAGGGAATACTACCTGCTGTTAGCAAGGTCTTTCCTATGGCAGAGCATAGATACTGTATTCGGCATATACATGAAAATATGAAGGCTAATGCTAACTGGAGGGATGATAAGATAAAGGGTCTATTCTGGAATGCTGCTTCTGCAACAACAGTTCCTTGGTTTGATCATGCAATGCAAGATATCAAGATGGTAGATAAGAAGCTGCATGACTGGTTGAGACAGATCCCAGTGAAACATTGGACCCGGTGTCAGTTTAGTGGTAAGGCTTAAGAATGTCATATATGTTTGTGGTTGCATAATAACTGATAGGTTTCCATTAAACAGGTAGGCCAAAGTGTGACATTCTTCTAAACAACATTTGTGAAGTCTTCAATAGGCAGTTGATACATGCTAGGGATAAACCAATCATTACCAGTCTAGAGTGCATCAGGGAATACCTAATGAAGAGGAATGTTGTTGTACACAAGCTGATTGCAAAGAGCAAAGGTCCTCTAACCCCCTATGCAACTGAAGTCCTAGACAAGATCAAACAAGAAGCTGCTGAGTACACTGTTATCTTTAACTGTATCTCCAAGTATCAAGTTAATGGGCCAAGAGACAACAAAGTAGTGAACTTGGTGGAGAAAAGTTGCACCTGCAGAAGATGGGACTTGACTGGCATCCCTTGCAAGCATGCAGTTGCTTGTATATGGAACTTGGCCCTACATGGCAAGGATGATGGTGTATTGGAGAAGTGGGTTGATAAATCATACTGGATGCAGACTTGGAAGGATGTGTATTCCCATGTAATTGATCCAGTAGATGGTCAAGACTTATGGACACCTTCCACATGCCCTACTAAGCTGCTTCCACCAAAGCACCACAAGCAAATAGGCAGGCCAAAAAAGAAAAGGAAGAAATCTGCTGTGGAAATCAGTGAATCGGACGCAACAATATTGCCTCAGACAATATTCATAACCATAAGGTAACACCAGTTGATTACATTGCCTCGGACAATATTCGGCAAGTGCATTAACCATAACAAAAAGCATATTACATTGAATCGGACGCAACAACAACAACAACAACAATAACCATACCCAGTAAGTCCCACAAATAGCAGAGCTACTTATAGGGTCTGGGGAGGGTGGGATGTAGACAGGCCTTGCCTCTATCCCTAGGGATAGAGAGGCTGCTTCCAGAGAGACCCTCGGCTCAAAACAAACAGCAACCCAACACAGCAAGTCAAAGAACATAGAAAGAGTACAGAAATAAGAAGTCGCCCATTTCCAAGAAAGTGATCAGAGTGTCACAATATAATGTAAATCATGTATCCTAGCATACGACATCATTTGGGCATAAACACAATGTAAATCATGTATAATAGCATACAACATCATTTGGGCATAAACACAAGAAGGCAATCACAGGAGAAGTCCGTTAAAGAATAAGAAAACCTACGTCCCAGAAATCCACCTAAGACCTTACTACAAAATCTTCTAGACGTCCTTAACCCTAATCCTACGCCTCCACGAAGTCCTATCGTGGACCATGTCCTCAGAAAGATGCATCTCTAGTAAATCGTGCCTAATCTGCTCATCCCATGTCAGTTTGGGTCTGCCTTTTCCTCTCCTCCCCTGCACAGTAAGAGTTTCCACTACTCTAACTGGTGCCGTCGCTTCCCTCCGCTTCACATGCCCAAACCATCTCAATCTCCCCTCCTTAATCTTCTCCGATATACTAGCCACTCCTAGTCTTTCCCTAAAAACCTCATTTCTTATCCGATCTAACCTCGTGTGTCCACACATCCACCTCAGCATCCTCATCTCTGCTACCTCCATCTTGCGCGCTTGTGTCTTCTTGATAGCCCAGCAATCCGTTCCATATAGCAAAGCTGGCCTAACTGCTACCCTGTAAAATTTCCCCTTTAGTTTAATTGGGAACCTCCTATCGCACAATACCCCACTGGCTGCCCTCCATCTACACCAGCCAGCCTGTATGCGATGGGTTACATCACTATTTATCTCACCATCTCTTTGGACAAACGACCCTAGATACTTAAATCTAGTTACCTGCGGGACCAATTGATCTTCAATGGAGATTTGGGTTTCATCGTCGATGGCTACACCGCTAAAATCACAGTGTAGATACTCAGTCTTAGATCGACTAATCCTTAGGCCCTTGCCCTCTAAAGCTACTCGCCACTCCTCTATCCTCTCGTTCAGGCACTGTTTAGTCTCTGCAATCAACACAATATCGTCTGCAAAAAGCATGCACCACGGAACTGTCCCCATAATCAACTTGGACAACTCATCCAAGACAACCGCAAAAAGGAAAGGGCTCAACGCAGATCCCTGGTGGAGTCCTATCTCCACAGGAAAGAAGTTTGTATCTCCTACAGGCGCGCGAACAGTAGTCTTTGTTCTATCGTACGTATCCTTAATTAAGTTATCCTTAATTGAATCGGACGCAACAATATTCGGCAAATGCATAACCATAACAAAAAGCATATTACAATGTATCGGACAATATTCGCCAACTGCTATTACATTAACGTCATAATATGTACATAATAACCCATTTTTACATCCACATTACATATCGAAGACACCACATTACATATCGAAGACACATACCAGCAAAACACAATTTATACCACTGCTTTAACATTAAACACTTCAGTGAAAAGCAACATATGAGATGAAAAAAACCCAGCTAAACATTAACATTATCTTCAATCTCGTGTACTTCACTGCCATTCCTAAAGCTTGTTCTTGAAGTTGCCTAATTTCAGATGTCATCCTCAAAGCTTGTTCTTCATGGTCCCTAACTTGATAAGCCAAACCCGCAAAATGTCGAAATACTTCAACAGCCCTTTCACACGATGGACCCTCTGCCCAATCCACAAACCCGCAACCCCTATGTCGAGTAATGCAGCAGAAAAACTTCCTTCCAGGGTTTGCAGGGGTCCACGATGTCTTCACAATTGTTGGAGACCCACAATTAGCGCATACGACCATCGTTGAGGGGATGGATTGCTTCAATTTTGGGGAAGAAATGGGAAATTAGGGTTAGGGTTCTAAACAAGTTGCAGGTGGGGGTTTTATACAGGGGAGGGGGGTTTTGGTTAATAAAAACATAAAGGGAAAACAAAATAATTATAAAAGGACTAAAATACCCTTCATTAAATATACTCACCTAACTGACTTTAACTGGGTTATGAGAATTTGGACTGAAATGGCACCTTTCCAGTATGTCAGGGAGGAAAATGGCGCATTTTTGAAATTTGGACGGAAATGGCCAAAGTGACCAAACCACAGGGACTGAAATGGCAGTTAACTCATGTTAAAAATAAAAATTACACTACTTGAAAAAAAAAAAACAGAAAAAAAACAGAAAATAAAAAAACAGAAAAAAAAAACCGAAAAAAATATAAGAGTTACCGGTTTCTTCGTCCTCTGAAATGTCGAGCCACGCCCGAGTCAACGCGAATTCCTCGTCCTTCGTCCATTTAATGGTAGTTTTTGTACGTCGAGGTTCGTCCTTTTCCTTCTTCTTATGCGACCTTCTGCCGCGTTTCGATTTCTCTTGCACCGGTTCGGGTTGCGTCTCCGGCACGACATCGACATCGGGTGGCGAATCGGCTTGTTGTTGTGACGGTTGCGACCCGCCGGCTTGACCATAGCCGAAGGTGGGAGGCACAAACGGAGTGGTGCCACTCAAGTAAGCCGCGTACGCATAAAAGTTCGGGTCCATGTCTTGAAGGTTATACTGGTGTTGCGGTTGGGTTGTGTTCGGGTTCGTGGGTCTTGCGGGGACACCAAAAGGGTGTCGGAATGGATGCATGATTGTATAGAAAATAGGAGAAAGTGAGTTTTTTTATAAAAAAGAGGAGAAAGTAGGAGAGAAAGTAAGAGGTTTTTTTAAAAAAATTGGAGAAAGTGGGATGATATATATATAGTGGGTAAATTTTTGAATTAAAAAAAAAATTACATTTGACCGTTTGGCAACGGTCCAATCTTGAACCCCAACACAATTTCAGCGTTTTAATTAAAACGCCAAAGTAATTTTTTTTCGAAAAAAACGCCCGGAAACGCCGGGTGTAATGGTGGCAGGGGCGTTATCCGGCGTTTTTTTTTTAATTTAAAAAAAAAAAACGCCCCACTACGGGCAGTCTTACAATTTAAGAGATAACGGGACACATGGAATCACGGAAAATTGGTTTAATCCGTTAGTCTGCTTGGGACACGTCTAATACGACTGGGTCAGGTTCTCCCGGGTTACTTCCTGGGCTGCAGAAACGCTTTGACTTCTTGTGGGTTTGCCGGCTTATAACCCTATCACACGAGAAAAAAATGATATTTTGTAAGTTTAGAGATGATAGTATATATAAATTTTCAGATGCATCCCAAAAAGGATTTCTACATATTAAGAGAATTGGTAGATACAATCGAAAAAAAAGGTTTTACGTCAAAGTCATTCATCTACATGTCAATTTCAGCCAACATTTCTTCCACCATCGCCTCATGTTAGGCTGGAGGGTGTGGGGCGCCACCCTTCCGCCACATCGACCACCATAGCGCCCCCCTCTGAAATCACCCACACCGCCGGCGCCATAGCCGGGGCGCTATACATGCTCCGCCACCGCTATGGCGAGCGGTAACACACAGGGACCGAGGCATTTTGATTTTGTGGACCGTTGAACGGTCAGAATTTAAAAAAAAAAAAAAAACTTTTTTACTTTATTTATAAAATCACACTATAAATCACTCCTTCTACTTTCATTCCTTTCACTCTCTACCTTCTTTTTTATATAACTCTCTTCATTTTTTTTTTAAACTTCCAACAATGTTTCCTAACAACCCAAACAACCCATGGGATCCGACCAATCCGTATTGGCAAACTTTGCAAAACAACGAGCAAGAGGACCGCTATCGCCGAGACCCGCGTACGGGGGAGTTTGGATATTATCCAATGCCACCAACTTCTCCGCATCCCACCACTCAACCGATGCCTCCTCCATATTTCGGGTATTATTCTCAACCCACTTTTTTTCCGCCAAACATGTCACCGCCAAACATGTCACCACCAAACATACCCGCCCAAGACACAAGCGAACCGGAATGCGTTCCCGAAACCCAAGTCGAATCCTCTTCTAACAAAAAAAGAAGCCATAAAAAGAAGGATGAGACTGAAAAACGTGCGACAAAGAAGGTAGAATTTTGGTCGCCTAAGGAAGAGTTCGAGTTGGCAAAAGCTTGGCTCAACGTGTCGGAGGACGAGATTGTTGGTAAATAAATTTTTTATGCTTGTCTAAAATACTATTTTTTTTTGTGTAAATAATTTTTTTATGCTTGTCTAAATAATATTTTTTATGCTTGTCTAAATAATAATTTTTTTAGGAGACGACCAAGACATAAAGGCATTTTGGGGTCGTATACGCGATAAGTTTTTCGCCGCAATGGGTCGTGGCGTGTATCGAACCCCCGACTCTTTTTCGGGAAAGTGGGGGGCTTTGAGGACGAAGGTTAGCAACTTCAATAGCATATACAATAACCTCGTCAATAACACTCGAAGGAAAAGTGGTGCGAATGATGTCGATATCATGACCGAAGCCCACACCCAGTATAGAATGCAACATGGGCATATGTTTAACCTAGTAACCACATGGGAGCTTCTTCGCAAATCTCCAAAGTGGCACCTTGTGCCACCGTTCGACCCAACCCGCCCTAGATCCAAACGGTCCAAATCCACATCCACCACCGAACCTTCTGGGTCAGATGCTCGTACAGTAATTAATCTAAACGAGGAAACTGACGAGTTTGAAGAACCCCAAGAGCTGCCTCGTCCAACTGGTAGGGATAAAAGTAAAGCCAAGGCAAAGGCACGTGGAAAGTCTACTAAATCAGATGGCCCGTCAAAGATTACCGAGTTCCAGGCAGATCTGAAGCAAATAATCTCCATTCGGGAAAAACAACAAGAAATGAAAATGGAGAAACAAATTGCGAGAGACATGGACTTTCTCGCAAGGGATCTGTCACATGTATCGGAGGAGGACCGAGTCATTTTGGAGGCTCGTAAGGCACAAATTCGGGCCAAATATATGTAGTTTTTTTAACTATGTTGCCTTTTTTTTTTTTGGCCAATTGGATTTTATCACCTATAACTTTGAAGAGTTGGCCGATAACACCCGCAACTAACACTTTGATATGTGACACCCCAAACTTTTAATTTCGTTTGTCATTTCACCACTCAGTTAAAAAATCAGTAACTGAGTTAGTTTTCAATCCTAGGTGGCATCATTAATCCTACATGGCACGAGTGACGTGGCTAACACATGTTATAAGATGCAAAATGTTGAAAGTAGGCATTTTGTTCTGTTCGTTTACACTTCACCCATTGATCCGACTACCACCATCTCCAAAGCACCCAATCCACCAACCACCACCATCTCCGACTACCACCCTCAACCCACAACCACCCTCGAATCACCCTCACCATCAACATCTTCACCCAACTGCCACCACCCTCACCTCACCATCACCACCCCCAATTCACCAAACATCATCATCACAACATGATTCGATCAAAAACGAAACAGAACAGGTAATTGATAATGGACTCACCAAGGTCAACCATGACAGAGAATAGCGGCCTCCGAAACCATTGTTTTCTTCCGCAACCTCTCCGCCACCTGAGAACGGTCATTTGCGTGCCGTTAAACACCGCATCGCCACCGTCAAACCCTAAAAACCACCTCATCCCACACGCCGTGAGCGGCGGACCTACCAGCAGCTTCTCCGCCAGCAAATGGGTGAACCGACTCTTCGCTGGATGTAACCGACACCGCTCTCACGCCTCCGTACACTCCGCCGCCCTCCGACCGCCACGTGGCTATGCCGATTGACTTCTACAGAGTTCTCGGAGCGAAGAAACACTATGTAGGTGATGGAATTGTTAGGTGTTATGAAGCTAGGGTTTCGGAACCGCCTCAGTATGGTTATAGTGAGGATGTGTTGAATAGCCGGGGGCAGATTCTTCAGGCGGCTTGTGAAACCCTAACGAACCCTAGCTTGAGACGAGAGGATGATGCGATTGTTACTGATGTTCCATGGGATAATGTAATTCTCTCATCTTGCTATTTTCTTGTTTATTTTTTGTAATACAGGTTAGAATCCTGTCTGCAAGTTTATGATTTACACTCTGTTTTCTCCAAATGTTGCAAATGAAGTTGATTTTATTGCCTGTACATATATATACATACACAAATTTCACACATATTTTTATATATTTCCACCTCATAACGACACCTCATCAAAAACAAGACACGTAGGATGCCACCTAGGATTGAAAACTAACTCAGTTACTGATTTTTTAACTGAGTGGTGAAATGACAAACGAAATTAAAAGTTTGGGGTGTCACAGATCAAAGTGTTAGTTGCGGGTGTTATCGGCCAACTCTTCAAAGTGAAAGGTGTTAAAATCCAATTGGCCTTTTTTTTTTCTAGTATGTTATGTTTTTTTATGACTTTGTTGTATTTTTTTTCTACTATCTTATGTTTTTTTTTCTAGTATGTAATGTTTTTTTTAGATGAAATTATGTTTTTATTTTTAATTTTGTAGTTATTAAAATTGCCATTTAATTTAAAAAAAAATATTTAAATAAAAAATAATTAGGTAATCATGACACGGGGCTCCATCCACACCCTCCAAATTAAAGGGGGGCATGATAAAGCCCCCATGCTGACATGACGATGACGTGGCTCCTAGTTGGCACCTATAAAGCCCAATAGGGCTCCATCCACACCCGATAGCTCCGACACTACTAGTTTCGTTGTTCGATGCCTGGATGACAGCTTCACCACTATTATTAAAAGAAACCACAGGAGGTGCTTGTTCATTCCAGTCGCCGCCGCCATCATCACCATTATTAGAAGAAACCACAAAGGGTGCTTGTCCCGTCCAATGGCCGCCGCCATCATCACCACCATTACTAGCAATCCCCCAGAAATCGCCCTCACCATCACCACTATTACCATCAATCCCCCAGAAATCAAACTCTTCTCTGCGAATATTCAAAGGAACGACAGCGAAGTAATCATTTCTATTTGTATGCCGCCCGAACTCTAGGTTGCCTTTCTCATTTCCCGAACTACATTGAAAAAATGACGTGCTTTCTTGCGTTTCATCTTCCATGTTAGCACTTCATGAGTTAGAAGATCGATGTAGCTAATTTAATTAGTCTATTTATATCCTATTATTGGATTAGTTTTTGCATGCTTTTGTGTAGACTAATCAGACTGCCCGTAGTGGGGCGTTTTTTTTTAAAAAAAATTGAAAAAAAACGCCCCAAAACGCCCCCCACCCCATTACATACGGCGTTATTGGGCGTTTTATTTGGAAAATTTTGTTGTGGGCGTGTTATTTAAAACGCTATGCACTTGAACCCCACTTTTGTTTTAACCAATCACCTTTGAAAGTTGCCCTGACAACCTTTGACCATTTTGAGAACCCCACTTGAACCCCACTTTTGTTTTATTAAATGGTCTGACAACTTTTGACCATTTTGTTTTTTTTTTTTTTTTTCTAATTTGGAAGGGCGTTATTGGAATAATGCCCCACTATACCACTTTATGCTATAATGCCCCATGCTGACTACGACGCCACGTGTCGGATAATGCCCCATGGTGGGGGCATTATAAGTTGTTACCACTACGGGTGGTCTCAGCATTTCTGATGATAACTTCGAAGACTCCGATCACCTCATGAGTTTTTTGCAATGTTTTAAAAACCGGTTTTTAAATCAACCCGGATTAGGCTAAAAAATGGTTCAACCGGTTGAACCGGGTTGTACCGAGCGGTTCAACCAGGTTAACTAGTTAGCTCTATAATTTCATAAATTATAACGTCAACTCAAAAGTTAATCCAAAAATGCATAATTACATATTAAAAGATGATCCAAAAGTAAATCCATAATAAAAAATAATCCAAAAGATAATAAAAAATCATTCAATTTTCCAACAAAGCTCTTTTAAATGAAAGTATACGATATGTTTAAGCCATTTGAGTGTTGAATACATCAACTATTTTCGTTTCATACAATATTAAATAAGAACTTTTAGTTACGAATAAACATAATATTTAAAAATTACATTAGATAAGTAACATATATAATAAAAATAAGTAACAACCCAAATTAAAATAACCCTGGGCCGATACCGGTATTACGTTTCAAACCGGTATACCGGATTTTACCGCCGGTACAAACTTTATGCCGTTTCACTTATTTGCCGGAGTGTTTCGTACCGGATTTACATCTGGAAACGGTAATACCGGTATAACCGGCCGGTATTTACCGGTTTTTAAAACATTGTTTTTTTGTACTACCTGCCGCCTGGTAAGCGGCGGTCCTTGTATCTATATATTTGGTAACTTAAGAAAGCAATGAAACATGTTAAGGTAATTGTACCTTATTATTAGTTAGTCACTTAATTTACAAACTCATTGCTGGCTTTGAGGCGTTTTAGTATATTTTTTGTATTAATTAGAGTAAAAACATTTAGATCGTTACAAAAGATGGTGCTAATTGAACGGCCGGTTTTGGTTTAAGTTGATTTGTTGAATTAAAATACAATTCAAATAATAAAAATGAGGATTTCGATCACTGCAAATAATGCTTTTACACATTTTCAAATAAATATATAAATTCATTTATAGATTTTTTTCACGTCAACACTCCTCAGTCATCGGTAGTCATCCCTCACCCAAGAAATGAATATATTAATATGAAAAATCATATAGAATGAAACTTCATTTATATTTACTTATACTGTTTGTATTCAGTTAACAAGATGCATGTTAAGTTGTTAACGTGCCACATCAGCTACCATGGCCGACACATCGCGTTGGTCTGTTAACAACTTTCGACTTCGTTAATGGGCAAATGGTTAACACGTTGACGGTAGTGAAGGAGAGGAAGAGAGGTTGGGGTGGGCCCCATGTGTGTGTCTACCAATCACAAATTTACCTTCATTATCTTTTTTGTTTAGTTAATGGTATTGGATGTTTGCTAACCCACAACATAATGTTAACGAGTATTTAGTTAATGTTCAAATTGTGACGTGATAGTGACGTGGCAATGAGTTAATTGATTTTTAGTTAACCCATAATACTAGGACTTGCACAAGAGAGGTTATTGCCCGTAACGCTGGTGATCTTTCCTGAACGGTTTGATGTTAGCTAGGGATCGCTATTGCAATTGGCGATCTCTAGCTCTCCATACAACTTCTCCAATCATATATACTAGAAAATAACAGTAATGAATATATCTAACCGACATCAAAACCATTTAGGAGAGATCACTAATGCTAATGACTATGCCGCATTTGTGATGTAAGTCAAGAATTCTACCCTTGTGTAGATGTTTTTGAGTGAGGGCACCCCGGCCCATCCATAAAAAGTTCCTAGATATAGAATAAAAGGCACACATGAAATTTTACTCACAAAGAATATGGCTATAAAATATATTTTCAAGTTTCAACACATAAAATTGTCCATAGTAAATTGACGGGCGTAAATAAGATTTGTAACCATCCTCAGAGACACAATAAAGAAAGCAAAATCATATGAGCTACAAGGATGTTTTTGGTTTTAAATCAAAGTGTTTTTAGCTACAAGGAAATTAGGGCACTACCAAATTCTTTTACTATTTTCGAATGTTCTAGCTGCCCAGGAAGTCAAGCTTCTTCTTTTTCCACAACAAAACATTTTTAAATTTTTGTTCACATGATTGACGAAGATGAAGTTCGTTAGAAAGTCAATTTCTACCTACATATAATACTTTTATTATTTTAATATTATAATAATAGTTATTTTCTTTATTTTATTATTTTTTAATACTTTTATTATTTTAATATTATAATAATAAATTAACAACATTATGATGTATAGGGTAGTTGTATTCTATGTTTAGGGAGGTTTTAAAAAAAAATTGATATAATTTCAATTTCAACCTAAAACTATTTTGGTTTTTCCTTTTAACCTCAAAGGTTTCTATCTTTGTCAATTTAAGCTCATAACTTTTTTACTTTCAACTTTGGTACCCTATACTCTTCATATTTCGCAAAAAAATCCGTTTTACGTTTTGTTCTAAATTTTGCGAGTTAACACAATGCAACGTTCATGTGTGGTTCAACGTTTTTACGTTTTGTTTTACGCTTCGTTCTAAATTTTGCAAGTTAATATTACGCAACGTGCGTGTGTCGTTTAACGTTTTTATGGTCGTCTATTTTTCCCGCTTGATAGGTTCATCGTGACGCACAGTTCCTAAATCGATTTAGTTATTATTTTCTATGTTTTATGTTTCGGTCTAATTTCTCTGCATTAACACGTCGCAACTTCAGTGTTGGTGGTCGTTGGCGGTGCTGTGGCCTTGGTGCTATTTGTCACGGTTTTACGCCCCCACCACAACGAGGGGATTAATACTACTAGTTAATATTCATTGTAATCATATCTACACTTTTGAATTAGAAAAATCAGTATATAATAACCTTTTATGTTTAGAGTGTCTCACACTTCTACGAACTTATTTAATTTTAATTTAACTTTTTTTAAATAAATTATTTAGTTTTAAGTTAACCTTTTTTAAAATAAATATTTGCATTTGCACTTACTACTAAAGACAAAACATATGCAAATTTCATCATTATTTTTATTAGTTTTGTAAACTTATTTTTAACGGCAAATTTTATTAGAAACAAAGACAACGGCTATACACACTACAGCATATACATGCTAGAAATTACATTTAATCCAACAATCCCAATGATCTCTTGAACGGGTTTTAACCCATAAAAAGCGAAGTGTTTTAATCTCCTCCTTCAACCTTGTTGGATCCACCCTTTTATTCGCGAAAATCAGCTCGTTACGGGCCTTCCAAATTGACCAACACGCCACACGAATGATGGATTGCACCACCATTTTCCTAGTCTTCGAGCCCAGCACGTGTTTGTGAACTTGAAACATGTCATGACAATCAAATGCATAAATGGGCAGAATACAGCACCATGCGGTGATCATCTGCCAGATGATATGCAACCTGACGACGAGGGTCCATTGTTGGGCTCTTCATCTGGGCCTCCTCTTTTTGCTAATCATTAGCCCAATACAACCATGCAAGAATCAGGCCTAAGCCCATTAGCGATTTAATATCTCTGCATGAACAACTCGGTCAAAGATCATCATGGTGAAGGCATGCTTGCCAGCTTACTATTTCAGTAAGGACACCGACGATATGACCCTTCTGCGGCATTTAATGGATGGATGGGAAAGATGTATAGGTGGCGACCTTGCTTGGATTTGGGAGCAGATCATTTAATGGCAGGATCTTATCAAATCCCACCAAGGAGACAGAAACCTGCGCAATACCCAGACATTCCTTTTGTCCAACGGTTTATCCACCGGTCTCTAGAAAAGGCGGCCCAATCTGATAAGCCAAACTCCCCGTATAAGCCAGAGGAATGATGAAGAGAAGGTAAGTCATAAAAAACCCTAAAAGTTACATTCAATACAAATAAAACATTCGCTCAACCGCATTGAACACTCACGTTCAAATCCTAGATCCACACCATTAATTCCGACCAATTTATTGTGTCGGAATCGCATTTATTGTCCCGACAAGTTTTTTTATTCTCACGCCGGAGCTTGGCCATGGATCCCTCTCTCCCCCCCTCCCCCGGGGGGCTCCGTGACGAGGCTAACGGTGTTCTCTTTTGCAGTGATCAACACGGTGAAGACTTGGACATAGACGAGTCTCTGTCATCTGTCAAGCAGCTTGGTTTTTAGGGACTCGACACAACCGGTTAAGAAATGCTCTATTATCACATCCTTTTCTTCTTGGATAGAGTGGATGAGTTATTCATCCTCCTTTGTTCTAAGGCTGTTAGCGTAGGTAAAATACCAAGGCGAGACCTCCAAATAAAAATTTTTACGTTTTTAGCCATGGGCGAAGTATAGTAGGGGCGGGAGGGGGCGCCCGACCCCCCGAACTTTTCGCTCAGTAGTGTTATATACGTAGTTTTCGTATAGAAATTTTTGGGTATATACGTTTTCGACCCCCCGGTTCTATAGAAATTTTTGGGTATATACGTTTTCGACCCCCTGGTCATTAGGGTCAAGCTTCGCCACAATAATTTAGGCAACCATGCATTCCATTCAAATTTCGAATCACCTGTCCCAAATTGCCCCTCCGAAACTAGCCTCCTCACACATTTTATCAAAAACTGGTTTTAAGTATCACTCTTCCATTCCCACGTATAATAACCCTCGAAAAGGCCCCATAATAAATCATAATCGAGACCCCGAACACGCCTGATGGAAACCAACACGGAAAACGAGAAAACCCACTTTTGGGTCTTGTTGCGCTACGCGACGGTGATAAGGAAAGGCGGTCGCGTGACACGGCGCCTCCTTGTTCGCCAAAATACACGTATCACCACGTGGCAACCACGTGGCATGCCTACGTGGTGACTCATGCCACCTAAGCCCTAGCTTACTTACTCATGCGACGCGACGGTGATGGGAGAACATGGTCGCGTGACGCAATGAGGTCAAACCGCAGCTATAAATTGGACGAGGATTTGACATTCAAACTCGTTCAATTCTTTTCTTTCTCTCTCGAAGTAATGTTATAATACCCGAAGCCCTAAACCCCTAAAACTCTGCTCCGTAATTAGCGTGCTAACCCGGATCACTGGTACGATACCTTGTCCGACTAATCTGAAACCAAATCAACGGATGTTAAAGTGTTGCCTGGAATAAGGCTATACTTTGTCATCTACGTTGAGGTTTTGATCTCGTGATTATCGTTAAAGTTTGAATTGGGTTAATACACTAATACGTGTTGCATTGTGTGTTTAATTAGGAACCCAGGACTTAGACCAAAAGGCTATTACTGAAAACCCTAAATCTTCAAAGTGAGTCATTCTCTTTTTCTCACAACATTGTGAGTCATTTTAGTTTATCAAATGCTTTCAAAACCCTAAATATTTTTCAGTTATATTTACAGTGATTAAGTTTTTGTATTCTGAAGTTACTGTCGGTATGTGGGATTTTGTATACACTACTAGTCCAGTGTTGCTAATGGACAAAGAGTTAGCCAATAGTAATATGACCACAGCCACCTAGTTGGATGGGTGACAAATACTGATTTGAGTAATTGAAAGATATAAACAAATGTCAAAACCCTTAACAATATGGTTGTCATCGCTATAGGATAGACAATTCTTTTCCATTTTTGGCTACCTGGGCAATTTTTCAAATAGTCAAAAATGCCTTTCAGAGAGTTTGCATTGGCCGGGAGACAGCCTCATCCAAATGCATATATTCCACCACACGCTTTTTGCCATCAGACAACGAGCAAATAAATGGTCCACGTCTTCCTCATATATACCACATATCGGACAGATTGTATCTAGTAAGCTGACCCCACGTCTCACCATCCCTTGCTTAGTCGCCATTTTACCAACAAGCGCTCTCCATAAAAGATAATTAGCTTTTGGAGGGGCACATGAATTCCAGTAAAAGTGTCGGATGTCCATATCCCCCAGCGACTCAGCTGCAACAATCTCCATTCTCAGTTCTTTAACCGAAAACCTTTCACCAAGGTGTTCTCCTATTTCCAGTCATCATCTTCCTCCTTTAGATTAACCTGCTGGAACAAGTTCATAAGATCCCCAATCTGCCTCCACTCACTTAGCGAACTCGGGTCTTTAACCCAATCCCAACCCCAGCATGATCCCGTCATTGACCCGACCCTATGAGCCACAACACTTCCATTCTTGTTTTTTGCGAGGCTAAACAGGTCTGGGAAATCTTCTTTCAGCGGATCTTGAGTCAACAAAATATCTTTCCAAAACTCTGTGTTATATCGGAGAACCCTCCACAGCTCCTATATTTTTCCAAATGCCCACTATCGATTTTTTTTAGGAATTAAACTCTTGTCATGTTTATTTTTGTGAATGGCATTTACCACCGTGGTCCACAGTTTTTTCGGGTCGTCTTTGAACCGCCACCACCACTTGGTGAGCATGGCGGTGTTAAAGTCTCTTATGCCCCAAAGCCCCGCTCATCCCATATTCTTCGGTTTCACCATTTTGCCCAGCGCACCCATCGAATTTTATAACCCGCACCCGATTTGCCCAAACGAAGTCTCTTCTGTAGGAAGTGTTTACTGCTAACATATTGGTTAATGCATTATGTGAAAGATCCAACATTTCAATCCCAAAACGGGGGTTTGTAAAGATTAAAATGATCTAGAATGGTACATTGAGAAAGTGAATCAGAACATGCAATTAAGGTTGTCCTCCAAGGATAAATCGCTCGCCACTCATCGCTTGCTCGATGCTAGTTCGGAAATTGCTCGGAAAATACTCGTTCGATTTGACACTCTGTTGTAAACGAGCCGCTCTGCTCGGTTCAGTTTGTAAACAAGCCAAGTATGAGCAAAGGTCCGTTCGGCTCGGTTCGGCTTGAATTATTATTTTTATTAGTCTATATATATACATACATATAGATATACACATACATATATAGGATTAGGTTCAAACGTGAACAAAATCCCAAGCGTGAACTGCGTGAACTGATCTGGGCCCTTGATTTTAATGATCTTGAGATTTTTAGTGAATGGCAAGATGGTAATTATTTGGTTATTTGTTACTATTTAATTAAGGGAATAAGGGTATTTGTGTAATTTTCAATATTAAATTGATTGCATAACCCCATAAATAAATAAATAAATACAATCGTGAACATCATTTCCCCCAAACTTTCTTCTCTTTCTCTCTCTAAAATCCCTGTAGCGTGAATCCTAAGCTTCCATCCATGGCGAACATCAACCTACCTCGAAGAATCTTCAAGGTATCATCGTTAATCTCTTTCTCATTTACACTCCTCTTTTCCGGTAATCATTCATCTGTATCCGAAAAACCTAACTTAGGGTTTTGGCTTTCGTGTTTGATCCAGGAGACGCAACAATTGCTCAGCGAACCAGGTGATTTTCAACTCTATGCAACATATCATCATATCATCGCCGGCATTGATTTTCGCCGGTTCGTTTTTCAGATCTGATTCGATTCGGCATCATCAGATCCGGATCGTTTTTGGTCCGCACATCCGACACAGCAAGCTTTGATCTGGGCTTTCAAGAAAGTTCCAATCTTTGGTATGTATGTATGTTGTCTTGATTTTTGATTTTTTTTTTTGATGTGTGCGTAGCTTTCTTGTATCTTTCTTTGTATCATGGAATTAAGTTTGAATTAGTTCAAATTTCAATTTAACTTATTTATTATTATTATTATTTTTTGTGGTAGCTTTCTTGCAGCGTTCTTTGTATGCTCTTTGTATGCTGGAATTAATTTTGAGTTAGTTGATATTTCAATTTAATATATTGTTGAGTTAATAAAGTTGTGTCCTTGATTTAAGGGATTACAGTTTTGATGATCAAGTTTGTTATCACTTTTGGGATTTTCTTGTAACTGCCGCATAATATTCTTTAGGCAAACTGTTACATACCTGCATACCCGCTAAAGAATATGATGTGTTTGCACTCTTATAACTCAACATATGTGAATAAGTTGAAAAACTTGTTTAGATTATCTTGATGTTGAATGGTTAATCGCCGTCGTTATCAATAGTGGGTTAGGGTTTAATTTCTTTTTTATACCATTGTACACACGTGTATTCCGATTATTGGTACAATGTTTAATGCAATGTACATATGTGTATTCTGATTTTGCTCTGTTTTTAAGGCGCTGTACACATGTGTATTCTGATTTTGCTCTTTTTTAAGGCGCTGTACACATGTGTATTCTGGTTTTGCTATGTTTTTAATGCGATGTACACATGTGTATAGCGTCTGTTTTTGTGATATCTCATATTTTTTTTGTGTATTGAATTTGTAAAGTTGTTGATGTACACTTGTGAATTATGCAAAGTACTAATTGATGAGTTTTTTTGTGTTATTATAGGAGACGTCGTAAACGAGGAAAGTGGAGATGGAAGGTCGATAAGGATGATTCACGTATGAGGTCGATAAGGATGATTTACGTATGTTTGTTTGCTTGGTCGATAAGGATGATTCAGCATACAGCGCGGCGAATAGTTGTAAAAGACTATGTCTTTTTTATTTTTCCGATTATGTTGCGTTTATTGTTTTCACGAAACTGGAACTTGTAATTGTATGTTTTCTTTTAGTTTGGCAAACATTATGGAAATTGTTATTTGCTTAATATAAAATAGTTTTACAAGTTTTGTTTATATGTATGTATTATGTAGCTAATTACACATATGTACCATGCTGAGTACACATGTGTACTGTTCAATTCATATCAAAGTACACATGTGTATGTCGTTGAAATATGAAGGTTACGTGGATCTTAAAAATCATAATCCGAATTCTGGTGTGAAATCTGAAAAATAAAAATGAAATAAAAGATATTGTGGATAATGAATTTAAAATAGGAAAGATGTAACTTAATTCAATTATTAAAATAATGATTTAAATCTATTTTTTATATAATTACAATCATACCCTTAACAACTAAAAAGGAAATCAAGGGTCCAGATTTGTTCACGCAGTTCACTCTTGGGAGGTTGTTCATGCTGGAACCCTACCCTACATATATAAACATGTATATACACATATATAGGGCCAAGATCATTTCAGAACCATAAATATTTACAGAACTCGCAAAAATCCTAATAAACAATCTTTTTATTTATATATTTTTATGTTTAGGATAATTTTATCATTTATTATGTGTATTTTTACGATTACATACATGTTAAGAGTAATTTTATCATTTTTATATGTAATTTTATAATTACACATATGTAAACTAGTTTTTTTTACATATATGTAATTAGTTATGACACATATATATATATTTTTGGCAATTAAACATATGTAAACTACTTTTAACATGTATGTAATCAAAGAAATACATATAATAGATGATAAAAAGATCCTTAATACAAAAACTTATATATAAAATGATTGTTTATTAGGAGTTCTGAAAGTTCTGTAGTTATTTAGAGTTCTGAAATGAACTCAACCCTATATATATATATACACAAATATAAATTATACATATATACACACACACCTATATAACATATCATCATGATACTCAGTAAATCCTACCAATAGCAAAGTTAAGGTAGGGTCTGAGGAGGGTAAGATATAGACAGTCTTACCTCTACCCCGTAGGAATAGAGAGACTGCTTCCACCTATATATATGCACATACATATATACTTAAATTACCCTATATATTAAAAACACAAGTATTTGAACAGTGTTACATGCCACATGGCAGTACACTATTAATAGGTGATGAGCAAATGGTATTGGGTACCGGTACTAGAATCAAATTTACCAAACCACGTGTATTTTTTGTACCGGTATTCACCGGTTTTTACCCTCAAATACCGGTGCCGTACCAATACCGACCGGTACCATACCAGGTATATTCGGTATCGGTATCGGTTGGCACTCCCCCATTGGACCAACACGTTTATTGTTTTATATCCATTTTAAAATTACGTTTTAGCCCCCAGCTAAAAATAAAATTACGCTTTTTGTCCCCATCTCAAAATTACGACCTTGCCCTCAATTCAAAATTACGACTTTGCCTGGCACTCTGCCATTGGACCAACCAGTTTATTTTTTTATATTCATTCTAAAATCACGTTTTGTCCCTCTTTAAAATTACGGTTTTGTCCCCATTCCAAAATAAAATTACGCTTTTGTCCCCAGCTCAAAATTATGATTTTTCTCTCCATTCAAAATAAAATTGTGGTTTTGCCCTCAGGTTAGAATTACCTTTTCACCCCAGTTCAAAATAAAATTTTGATTTTGCCCACAGCTAAAAATTACGATTTTGCCATCTGTTAAAAAATGTGATTTTTCCCCGTTTAAAAAATTGTGATTTCGCCCTCATTTCAAAATTATGTTTTTTTCCCAGTTCAAAATAAAATTATGTTTTTGCCCCCAATTCAAAATTACGATTTTGCACTCGGTTCAAAATAAAATTGTGCTTTTGCCTCCGGCTTAAAATTACGCCTGAGCCCTTAGTTCAAATTTATATTATGTTGTTACCCCAAGTTCAAAATTACGAATTTACCCCTGTGAAAATTTACAATTTTGCCCCTGGGTCAAATTTACAGTACTGCCATTACTTTAGCTTTTGACAAATTCCTATTTTACCTCAGTCAAAAAATACAACATTCCCTCAGTTAAAAATTACAATATTACCATTGTTTTAGTGTTTTTATCAAAACTATAAAAGTGTTTTGTTTTAATTGGTTTACACGATTTAATTGTTTTTCGTGTCAATGAGCTAACTAACACTCGCTCATTATTCGGCCATCACCCCGCAACTCGGGTGGGGCAACACCTAGTGGCTATGAATTTCCCTATATATTAAAAAGATAACGAAATGAATAGTAATTTTATATAAATATTAAAATGAGTATTGAATGAAAAGTAATAAAAATAGAAATAAATGAATGGTATCGGCTACCGGTATCAAATTTACCAAACTGAGTGTATTTTCGGTATCCGTTCGGCACCGGTATTCATCAGGTTTTACCCTCAAATACCGGTGCCGTACCAGTACCGACCGTATCAAGCCGTACTGTACAAGGTATATTCGGTACTGATACCCATTTTTATGGATTTCGGTAACGGTATTTTCGGTACCGGTTGGTACCGAGCTCATCAAATCTTGTAGCAACGTAGCAATGCAGGTAATTGCACAGTTTAGATTACTTTTCATACACACAGTAAGTAAACTGTATTTCGTTTGAATGAGGTTTATACACAACAACTTATTTTGCTTTATTTTTTGTCTTTTTACGTAATGAATGAATTGTAGCATGTAAAATTAACTTGGATATTTAGATTATTGATGAGCAAATCGTATCAAATCCTGTAATCAAACCGGTATCGTATCGGTACCAAATTTACTATACGAAATCATTTTCGGTACCAATTTGGTACCAACCTTTTGACGTTTTCAGAATCGTTACTTTCGGTTCGACACCGGTCTAGCACCATACCTATATTTATTGATTTCCCCCTTCAAATACCATACCGTATTGTACCGAGCATTTTCGGTGCTTGTACCTAATTTCGATGATTTTCCGGATCGGTACTTTCGACGCCATTACAGGTACTGAGCTCATCCATATTTTAACGTGTTAGCACCGTAATAACTGAACTGAAAACAACCGAGTTTCCAACGTGTAGGACATGCGGGTCCTATTATTATATATTAGGTTATTTTCAATCGCTTTTTTTAGGACGGATTGACTATCCTTTTCACGACATTTTTATTTATATTTTGATATTCGGTATCTGATTGCCGTTACTGACACGCGTTTTGCAGTCATTGGGTCCCCGCCGCAATGCGCGGGCGGAAATTTAACTAGTATAAATTAAATTTATAGTTTTATATATACCACTCTATTAGATTTTGGTCCACTATATTGTCTAAATTGCTCAAACTTCGCTTACGCTCGCTTGATTTGAGGCTCGGTTTTAAATGAGCCGCTCCGCTCGGTTCGGTTTGTAAACGAACCAAGCACGAGCAAAGGTCCACTCGGCTCGTATACAACCCTATCCAAGGGTCTCGTACCTTTTCTCATACGATCCTGCCTTTGCAATGTCAAAATGCATTTAATGTTTGTCATGATTGTTTCATTTAAAGGTCCAGACAAACACTACTCCGACCGGTAGTCATATATTTCTGGCTTGAGTGATGTTTAAAGTTGATTCAAGTGTCGCGAATATTTTGTTAGATTTAACATTCACATGTTTTTACTCTCGACTTTTATTTTAAAACACAATAGAAACTCCCAAGTTCATTTTATTGTTGAATCGCAAAATTAAATTACATTTTTGGACTCCTACACTATCATAACCAACACATAATAGACATAACACGGTTCTATAACTTTAACACACAACTGATTTAACCATAGAGCCCCATAACTAGTTGTATATAGCGCTGACCAGATATGGTGAGAGGGAGAAACAAGAGGTTCCTGCATTTAAGATTGGTACCCTCATCAGTAACAGTGATATACCACAAAGTAGTTATTTGCAAATTTGCATGTCGCAATCAGACCAGACTGATTCGTGTTACATGACAATCATATTCGATTCGTGTCCATAAGTATGTTCATCTGGTCAAAATCAGACCAGACTGAATCCGATAACCAAATCCAGACCAAACTGATATAAATCAGTTCTTTAGAAATTACAGAACAGAGAACCAAATTAGATATAGCCTGTTCCGGTCCTTGTTTGGTTTCGTCGGGAACCCATAACTGATGTTTTCCAGTTATCGAGGAACAAGAGACATCAATGGCAGCATAATTTGACATTTAAAGCAACAACCTATTTGTCCTAACATAACCTTTCTCAACTTACAAACATTTTCACAATACAAACAACTTGACTTATTTTATGACAACTATTAGAAAATAGAAACTACAATACAAACAAATCAAGAAACAGGGTCCTGTGTCATTTGTTGAACTGTAGCAAGCTGTGATAAGTCCGCTCCCACACTCCAATGTAAAGCGCTTCATCATCAGGACTAAGAGAAACACCAGCTATTTCCCCAAAGAAATCAATTTCTTGCCTTTCTTCATAGTTTACGTTGGTATTATAAACATGAACAAAATCTGCAGGTTCTGCAACCACCAAAAACTGTCCGTCTGATGAAAAGCGAACTGATCGAACCGCGCCCATGTTGCCTTTAAGAACCGAAACCGGGTTTGAAAGATTTCTTAAATCCCATACTCTACAAGTCTTGTCTTGATTGCCTGTAGCAAGGATTCTGCCATCTGGGTGCCATGCAGATGCGAATGAGTAGTCCCGGTGGCCTTCTATTGTGGCAACCGTCTGTCATTATTTAAAAAAGTAAAGAAACAAAATAAAAATAAAGATTTAAAATAATACAAGCAATCCATCAAGATGATCACCAACTACAGCTATGAGTTTGCGATCTGGGCTTAGGGATGTATGCTGCAACCAAAAGAAGTACACAAATGGGTTGATTTTGATTATGTATAGGCCTGTAAACGAATCGAACGAACACAAACATAACTTTAACCGAACACGAACATATAATCGAACGCATTTTTTTGTTCGTGTTCGTTCATTAAGAAATCAGGCATGTTCGTGTTCGTTTATGTTCGTTCGTTTAAAGCCTAAATGAACAGTTCACGAACATAAACGAACATAAACAAAAAAATTAACTGAACATATTTGAATAAACATAAACAAACATAAATTAACATGATTGAACAAACATAAACGAACACAAATGAACGTAATTGAACAAATATAAACAACATAATTTAACGTTAGTGAACACAAACAAACAAGTCTAATATATTACAATTCATCCGAAACACATCTAAATTAGGGTTCATAGATACTAAAATTAAGTAGTTTTTATATAAATATTAAGTGATCAGTTACGCACTTACGCTATAAGAAATTTTTTAAAATTTCATTTTTTATTACAAGAAAACTCAATTACTAGTTATATTTATATAATTAGTTAGAACACCTAATATTTATATAAATATAACTATTTATGTATTTACTCAAATTTAAGCGAACATAAACGAACATACATGAACGAATGTTCACGAACATAAACGAACGAACACAGGGTGTGTTCATGTTCGTTCATTTAATTACACGAACAAAAAATTTTGTTCGTGCTCGTTCATTTATTAAATAAACGAACTTCCCGCTGAACAAGTTCACGAACGGTTCATGAACGTTCGGTTCGTTTACAGGCCTAGTTATGTATGATCTCAAACGTGTCAAATGAATTAGCTAAAAGATTTAGTTATAAAGGAAAAGGGTCAAATGGATGGAAAGTCGTACGAAACATGTTCAAATGTATCCTCATTCTAGATTCTCAATGTATTTAAAATCTTTTGCAACAACACTTAACGCAGTCATTAATTATAAAAGAGTTAATTACTGTTTTCGTCCCTGTGGTTTGTTAAAAATCACTATTTCAATCCATTATTTTATAAATTGTGATTTCAGTCCCTGTGGTTTCACTTTGTAACCATTTCAGTCCCTGTGGTTTCACTTTCGTAACCATTTCAATCCATTATTCTGTTAAGTACAGGGACTGAAATGGTTACGAGGTGGACTGAAATGTTACGAAATTGAAACCACAAGGATTGAAATCGTAATTTTTAAACTAATGGACTGAAATAGTAATTTTTGACAAACCACAGGAACGAAAACAATAATTAACTCATTATAAAACTTTGAGTAAATATTTAAAATCTTTAGCAACAACACTTAACGCAGTCATTAATTATAAAACTTTGAGTAAAATGCCATTTTCGTCCTTGGTTTGGCCAGTTTTGCGACTATCGTCCAAAGTTTTGTTCTTCGGCATTTGGATCCAAAAGGTTTGAAATCTTGCCATTTACATCCAACTCGTTAACTCCATCCATTTTTCTCCGTTATATGAGGGGCATTTTCGTCTTTTTAAACATTTTTATTAAAATACTAAACACTATAAGAAATACAGATCCACCTCTATTGACTTTCTCCACACCCAAACCCTTTAATCATCACAAAAAATGTCTAAAAAGACGAAAATACCCCCGACTTAACGTTAAAAAATGGTTGGAGTTAATGAGTCAGATGAAAATGGCAAGATTTCATACCTTTTGGATCCAGATGCGGAAAAACAAACCTTTAGACTAAATTCGCAAAAGTAGCCAAACCTTTGGGACGAAAATGGCATTTTACTCTATATTTTTTTAAGGAAAAAGAATAAGAAAGTGTTTGCTAGTAGGCCAAACCCGACCCAAAAGCTAAGAAATTGCATTTTTTGACTCAAACCCACTTTAACCCGTGACTGAATCCGCCCACCGGGCCCCACCCCATCCATTTTAAGAATCTCACGTTTACTGGCCATGGGAAATGGAAATGATTCACGAGCTGGAATCCATCCATATCATATTCTCGCACACCATGATCATTATTTGACGCCATAAAATGCATTCCACCACTGCAAAGCAACAAAGAGTAATAAAAAAAGTCAACACACTGACAAGAATATACTTTATAGTATATATTTACATCACAAATTCACAATACCTCAAGGTATTGTATATCTCGATAGCATTTGTTATGACATTGCCTTCATTAGTTGCTCTTGTACAAAAGCTAACTCCCTCTGTATCCAATCTCTGCATCATTCAACAACACATGTAGAATATATAACAGATACATGACATATCAACAAAATATAATTTGATATGATCGCATTCTTAGCAGCCGATAATATTTCTATATTTTAGGAATAGATAGTGTTTGTTATTTAGAGATAATCATTGTATAATTATGTGTATATCTTTTCCTATTTTCATGGTTGTATTCTTCCCTATATATAGGGCCTTTGATTGTGAATAAGAAGAGACAGAAAACATTACAACCTTCAATTGCTTTTATGGTATCAGAGCAATTGAAGTCCAGCCCGTGTTTGGAGAGTTAACCTGTAGATTGGCCATAGCAGCAGCTAAATCAGTTGGACACATGGGGTTATAGATGGGCTGCTGAAATCCAGATGGGTATGGGCTGAACTGGGCCGAAGGAAAAGCTGAATAGTAAAAGATTGCCTTTTCATTTATCTAATACGTTTACTTTTGCTCCTTTTGATATTATTCATTGCGATTTATGGACTTCGCCAATCACGAGTAAAACAGGATATAAGTATTACATGGTGCTAATTGACAACTTCTCACACTTCGTGTGGGTTTACCCCCTAAAATATAAGTCCGAAACCTTTCCCACATTTGTCAAATTCCATCAATTAATTTTCACCCAATTTAACCGTAAAATAAAAACTTTTCAGTGTGACTTAGGGGGTGAATTTGACAATTTAGCATTTAAAAATTTTGCTCATCAAAACGGTTTACTTTTCCGTTTCTCATGCCCCCAAACATCATCCCAAAACGGTAGGGCAGAACGCATGATACGACGCCTTAATGACATTATTAGGGCCTTTTTAATTCATGCGAATCTCCCTCCTTCGTTTTGGGTTGAGGCTTTACACATTGCCACCTACCTTCACAACATCCTACCAACCAAAAGGCTTAATTTTTATACACCTACCTTTGCCCTTTACCTTCGTCACCCGGATTACGAACACTTACGAGTGTTCGGCTGTGCCTGTTACCCTAACACCTCAGCCACACAGCCTCATAAACTACACCATAGGTCCGTGCGCTGTATTTTTCTCGGGTATCCACCCGACTTTCGTGGCAACCGTTGCTTTGACCCTACTACAGGCAAGGTCCACATTTCACGTCACGTGACGTTTGATGAGCATGTGTTTCCCTACACTATTCCTCACTCACCCTCATCCTATAACTTTTTGGATGACCCTACACCACCCGGATTCACTTTCCATAGACTGTCCCCCCAAGCCCAACAGGCCCAACCTAACCAACCGGCCCAAACACCCATCTCCGACCTACCAGTCCACCCGGCCCACCCTGCTACTGCCCCGTACACGTTCACCTATTCCCGCAGACCCCGTCCGTTACCAATACCACAACCCATCCCATCCCATCCCATCCCCTGGCCCATTACCTCACATTGTTCCTACCCCGGCCCATTCCACTACCCAACCTACCACTTCCACTTTAAACCAACACCCGATGACAACAAGATCCAAATCCCGTGCCAACCTGTCCTCCATACACCACACCACCTCTCTCTCACCTGTTCCCACCTCTTATGCCAAAGCTCTAACTGATCCAAATTGGTTGCATGCTATGCAAACCGAGTATTCGGCTTTACAGGATAATGAAACATGGGAACTTGTTCCCCGACCACACTATCACCCTGTTATCCGATGCATGTGGTTATTTAGGCACAAATTTAAATCAGATGGGACATTGGAACGATATAAAGCACGGTTAGTGGTTAATGGTAATTCTCAAACGGTTGGTGTGAATTGTGATGAAACTTTTAGTCCGGTGGTCAAACCTGCCACTATTCGTACAGTTTTGTCTTTGGCTGTGTCACGGGCTTGGTCTATTCATCAACTTGATGTCAAGAATGCTTTTCTACACGGGGAACTAAATGAGACGGTCTTTATGCATCAAGTCATCAACCACCGGGTTTCTATGATAAACGGTTTCCTAATCATGTTTGCCGCCTGAAGAAATCGTTGTATGGTCTAAAACAGGCTCCACGGGCTTGGTACACCCATTTTGCAAATTTTATCACATCCAAAGGGTTTCATAGTAGCACATGCGACCAGTCTCTATTCGTTTATCATCAGGATGCTTCGAATATTGCTTATTTATTGTTATATGTCGATGATATTGTTCTTACAGCATCTAATGATCGTCTTTTGAACGACATTATTGGCACACTCTCACGAAAGTTCGCCATGACGGATTTAGGCCGTTTACATCATTTTTTGGGGATCAAGGTTACTCAGCAGAAACACGGTATATTCTTGTCTCAGGCCCAGTATGCTAAGGACATAATTGCCCGCGCGTCTATGTCATCTTGCAAACCATGTGCTACACCTGTTGATCTCTCTTCTAAGCTTAGTGCAACTGATGGTCCCTTGTTCTCTGACCCGACCTTGTATCGCAGTCTTGCGGGTGCTTTGCAGTACTTAACTTTCACTCGGCCAGATTTGTCATATGCAGTTCAACAGGTTTGCCTCTTTATGCATGAGCCTCGAGAGCCTCACTTTGCGTTTATGAAGCGCATAATCCGTTATTTACAAGGCACCATCGACTATGGTTTACGCATTGTTAAGTCAAGCTCACATGATTTAGTTGCTTATTCTGATGCGGATTGGGGTGGATGTCCGGATTCAAGACGTTCTACATTGGGTTATTGTGTTTTTCTTGGTGACAATCTTATTTCATGGTCTGCTAAAAGACAACCTACAGTCTCACGATCCAGTGCAGAGGCCGAGTATCGAGGTGTCGCTAATGCAGTTGTTGAAACGTCGTGGATTCGAAATTTACTCCTCGAACTTCATACTCCATTGCAGCGTGCATCTATAGTGTTTTGTGACAATGTTTCAGCAGTTTATTTGTCCAATAATCCGGTTCAACATCAACGAACAAAACACATAGAGATAGATATACACTTCGTTCGAGAGAAGGTTCGTCTTGGACATATCAGAGTTCTTCATGTCCCTTCCGCTTTGCAGTATGCGGATATTTTCACCAAAGGATTATCTCGGGAACTATTCCAGTCATTTCGGTCCAGCTTGAGCGTCTGTCCACCGCCCGCTCAAACTGAGGGGGTGTCTTAGCAGCCGATAATATTTCTATATTTTAGGAATAGATAGTGTTTGTTATCTAGAGATAATCATTGTATAATTATGTGTATATCTTTTCCTATTTTCATGGTTGTATTCTTCCTTATATATAGGGCCTTTGATTGTGAATAAGAAGAGACAGAAAACATTACAACCTTCAATTGCTTTTACGCATTACCTTACAAGCAAGCTCTCCTTGAAAGCCTCCTACAACCAAAAAATCATCTTTGACTGCTAACGTACTAATTTGAGTTTTTGTAAACCCTTCAAACAAACTTCCGGCATGTTTCTGTGGGCCCAAAATAAGTATCAGCACAGCAGAATCTTGTAAGGTTTGGCCAGTTTTGCGACTTGCGTCCTAAGGTTTGTTTTTTCGCATCTGGATCCAAAAGGTTTAAATGTTGCCATTTTCATCCGGATCTTTTAACTCCATCCATTTTCTCCGTTAATTCAGGTGTATTTTCGTCTTTTTCGTTAACTTAAAGGGCAATTCGGTCTTTTGAATATTTATACATTATGCTAAATGCTTGCACATAAAGTGAAAAGGACCGAATTGCCCTTTAAGTTAACGAAAAAGACGGATATACCCCTGATTTAACGGAGAAAAATGGATGGAGTTGACGATCCGGATGAAAATGGCAAGATTTCAAACCTTTTGGATCCAGATGCGAAAAAACAAACCTTTGGACGAAAGTCGCAAAACTGACCAAACCTCAGGGACAAAAATGGCATTTTGCTCAAATAAATATCTGGAACATTACGATCAAGATAAGGTACCTCGGTAGGTGCTACGTGCCCAGAAAAATTAACGATTTCCGTTGAGTTTTGTGATAACGATGACCAGTGCATGATCGAGTAGTCAGACAAGAAATACACATCATGCTTTGAGGTAGCCCATACCAGATTCCTCAGCTGTACACAATACTCAGTGTTTAAAAACAGCACACACATTTTTTAGGGCTGATTAATAAAAATATAAAAATAACATAATCGAACGTTCATAATGTAACGGTGGAAACCTGAAAATGAAGGATTGTAGGCTTCAATGCTCTTGAATTACGAAAGAACTCATAGTAGTTACCATCCTTGGACGTTTGTTTGTATTCCTATACACGTAAAAAGTTACGGTAATATCATAAGTGTAATAAGTAATCATTTTTATATATGGATACAAGCAACAAGATGGTACCTTATCGATAACATCTCCCGATGAGGGAATATTTTGATAGTTTTTGTATTGTTCGAGCCTTGTACGTCTATAACTTTCCCTTGTTATACTCAATCTTTTCCAGGGAATGCCCTGAATATCTTTCCTGGCTCTTGCTTGAGTGGCGGATGTATCCGTCACCTTCATAAGCTATTAAAGTTTAAAAACTTTGAATATCTAACACCCCATTGGTAACTTAATAGCAGAAAAGAAAATGAAATTAGACAAACCTCAAAAAGATCATCAAGATTTTCATCTCCACTCCTTTCTTCTTCTTGTTGTTCTTGTTCTTCATCTACACGGTATAAAATATCTGGTATGTCCTTTTCTTCTTCTTCTTCTGCCATGTATTCTATATGATCAACTTCGTTATGCTGCATCCGATCAAGCATGAGTTAAGATAATTTAGTTAGGCACAGAGTGGCGACCGCGAAAGCAAACCAACACACAAACGAATATCACGCAGAAACAAAAGATAAAGAACACAAGAATTTTAACGTGGTTGGTTTAAGACCTACGTTCACGGGCTGCAACTAAGGTTTTTCTTTATCAGCTCACCAAAATAACATAAATGGAACCTAATTAAATAATTAGTGCAAACCGGCCCCATATGCTTCGAATTTGAATTTTGGATGATCACTAAAATACGCCAATAAAGCTTCACACCCGGCAGACTTCTTCCTCCTTAAACAATCTATGCAATTAATAGACAGCCAAAAGAAAGTGCAATAATCACCCCCCCCCCCCCACAGGGAAAAAAAAAACTCTAAAACAAAAAAAGATTATCAAGTTAAATTGCAACAAAATCATCTATTTACAAGAAACAATCAACTAGGAAAAACACATACAATTTAAAGAAAAGTTAGCATCTCTACGGTATCTCTCTCACCGATATTGATTTGGGGGTTTTGGTTCGATTTGGGGTTTTTGGGCAGGGATGTGGTGGTGGTGGAGGTTTGGGCAGGGATGTGGTGGCGGAGGTGGTGGTGGGGGTGGTGGCAGGGATGTGGTGGTGGAGGTGGTGGAAGAAGAGGTCTGCCAAGAAGAGGTTCCAAGAAGACATGGAATATGTCTGTGTGGTGAAGAGGTCTCGCAGACCTTTTTTAATGAAAGGTCTGCGAGAAAACAAACAAGCTGCGGACTCCAAACCTCTGCGCGCGTCTTCGCGGCGCAGACATAAGTGGCCAGAAGTGCTTCTGGCCAAAAAAATAAACACCACCTTGGTGTGCATGTAAACTTAACACCTACAATTTCTTCAAATAGTAATTAATCACTTAATAAAACTTACGATCAACAAATGATAATCAAAACAGTACCTAAAACAAAGGTGTAGATTAACTGATAAGAGCCGAAATAATAGGAGAAGAGGTGATTTTTACGAAGAAAGGAACCTGTCTCTTTCTTCTTTTCTTACAATAATAATAATAATAATTAACTATTCATTTGTAGTCAGTCTGTATCACAGAGACTTTTATCAGTTGTTTACTATGCGTTATTGAGGATAAACCTGAGAAGTAAACGCGTATGGATCTGGTCAATGAGGAGGGCAATTATCCTACATATACATTTCCCCTGAGGGAATAGTTCTCTTATTGGCCAAAAGTGGCGGTAACCAACAAGTTTTTTTTAGTTAACATATAATAGTTAAAATTACGACTTTGCCCCCAGTTCAAAATAAAATTAGGTTTTGTCCCAGCTTAAAATTACGATTTTGCCCTCAGTTAAAAATTACGATTTTGCCCCTAGTTCAAAATAAAATTATGGTTTTGCCCTCAGCTATGATCCTGCCAAATTACGATATTATCCCCAGTTTAAAATTACGATTTCGCCCCAGTTCAAAATAAAATTTCGGTTTTGGCCGTAGCTTAAAATTACGATTTTGCCCTCAGTTAAAAATTACGATTTTGCCCCCAGTTCAAAATAAAATTATGGTTTCGCCCTCAGTTCAAAATGATTTTGCCTCCATTTCAAAATTACGATTTTACCCCAGTTCAAAATTGCAATCTTACCATCGTTTTTTTGACAAAACTATGGTAGTGTTTTGTTTTACTTGATTGACTCATTGTAGTTTTTATTCGTGCAAAACATCTGCCTAGCACTCGCTAATTGGTCCTAACAAGTTATTGTTTTGCACCCAGCTCTAAATTACATGCTTGCCATCGTTTTAGTTATTTTTTGGCAAAACTATGGTAGTGTTTTGGTTTAATTGGTTCACTCGATGTATCTTTTTTTTGAGATCGTGTTATAAGTAGCATGTATAAGTGACCGAAATAAAGGCGTACATTTTATTAAACTAAGAAATATTCGGTTTAGCGCCCCGCAACGCGGGCAGCGTGTAACACCCCGAAAATGGGTTTGGTAATCAAACCACGTTAACACTAAAAGACGGGTAAAGTACCGTTAGTGGTAAAAATTTACCCGGTAAATATTAGGATTTAAATAATTAAACCTAATATTAAATAAAGGTTATACGAAGACTTTTGAGAAAATAAATTTACGAAAGGCCCGAGTTAACGGGACTTAAAAATAAAACGGGTTATAACTTCCCCGAACCCACCAAGTAACTAGGAATATCAACCTAGTTAGATATGTGCCTTAAAATAAAGAAGGAAACTTGGGTAATAACCCTTATTATAAAGTTACAAACTAGAGGGGCCAAAAGAGGAAGATTTAAAACTTGATTTTATTTAATTAAAACTCTACACACACACTAGTGGGTGTGTGCGTGAGATCGAGCAGAAGAAGGAGCCAGGAGCTCAAACCCTAGCTCATCTCAATTTCACCAAATTGAAGGTCCAAATCAAGTCTAAATCAAAATCAAAATCCGAGTACGAATTAGTGATCTCCACTGAAAAAAGGAGTCACGAGGTATGTAAATTTCATAAGAAATCTCTAGTTGAATTTCTGAGCAAACCTAGAGAATTCGAATTAGATGATTGCATGCCTGTTATATGATGAAATAGGAACATTGTAGTGTCTAGGAGTAAACCCTAGACAAGTATATGATGAAGTTAGGCCTAATTCTTGTGAATTCATGATCACCATTGAAGGTGATAAGTGGGTTTTTGTATGAACATGTTAAACACTAGAAATTGATAGTTGTTCTAGTGTAATTTGAACTTTCGTAAGTAAATTCTGATGTTGTAGATGCGAAAATTGATATGAACATGTTAATTGATGTTAAAACATGGTTAAAACAATAACCATGAACTAGATAAAAGAAGAATGCAAATTATGCACATTAGGTGTTTGTTAAAATGCCTAAATGAGAACTAAAGTGTTGAAATTTAGAGTGAAAACGCGTATTTGAATTATATGGCAATTACGCGTAATATGTAGTGATAAGGGTTCTACATATTATGTTGATTTAGACTTAATGTTGTAAACCATGTGATTGAAAGTAGTTAACTTTAATAAGCTAAGTTAACTAATGATGAAGTCGAATAGTATTTCGACATAGAAAATAAGTGAGGTGGAATAGTCGTGATTGTTAATGACTAATTTAACCGCCTTGTAAATGTTGACGATAGTTTGACGCGTAACAAGCCAGGTGGAAGCTTTGAGAAGGAAGCGGGTCAAACGAATTTAAGAAGGAAAAGAGAAGCATGGTTTGGATGCGAGGTAAGTGAAGCTTAAACCTTTTACTTTATTACCAAATACTTGATTTCGAGTATTGAATCTGAATTGCATTGAGTAAACGAAACATGATGTTCCAGCACGATTTAAATGCGAGTCGGAAAAAAAATGAGAAAGATAAGAAACCATGAATTATGGTAGAAAGGGTAAAAATAGTCAAATAGTAATCCGGACATGGACTAATGAATATATAAAGGGATTTGAAAGGACACCATTTGGCATGAGCCATAACGGGTCAAACAAAACGGGAATGATTCTTAAGTAAGATGAATTCAAAAGTAAACCGGGGTACGTTAAAGGGGATGCAATGGTAATTAAATACCATCTCGAAATGATAATTAGTCATTTCGACTAAACGGGTCAAATAGTGTTGTTAACACCATTTGTCAATAATATTTGATGATCGCTTGTTGAGTTTGTGATCACAGGAATTAACACATGGTTCGCATGGCTATTAACTAGAAATTAATAGCGAAAGGTATTTAAACGGGTCAATCTTATGGCCCGAGCCAGGTACGCATGTTTAGAATTATAGCTAAAAGCGACATTTTGGTCAAATAATAGTGGAAGTCCTTCGTCGCATAAATGAAGGGCTAAAATTGACCAAAAAGCCCTTGAGGGGTAATAGGGCAAACAACTTTTAAAAAGTTGTCTTGAAATAAACGTCTTGATTAAATTGAGTCTTTGGAATTCGTATAAAAATGGGGATAGGGTGTAAACCAATAGAAGCGTGATTTAAGTCTAAAGATGTAAAATACTCGTAACGGGTCAAAACGAGTATATATGCAAAACGGGTTAAAATTTCTTAAGGAACCCGTAAAGTTGAATCTTGATGATTAGTAAACGGATAGAATATGATGACCATGGTATTTTGAAGGAAAATAACAAGTTAGTTTGGTAAAAGCATGAACGGGTCAAAAGTGTCTTAATTGAATTTCAAGCCGAGAGCTTGAAATCTAAAATTTTGTAAATTCAGATGTCGGATTTTTACTCCATTAGATGGAGGATTAAATTAAACGGAGGTCTAGATCAAAAGTTATGCCATGTTGAAGTTTGGTTTTGATTAAAACTTAGTTGGGCGAATATGCAGCACCAGCATCAACACATTCTGTCAAAATAAGACCGTGGCGTCGCGCCACGGCCAAAGCCCTTGGCTGTCGCGCGCGGCGACAGGCTAAAATGTTGAAAATTTTGTTTATTTTGTTTATTACGATTATTTGACCCAATTATCTTGCTGTACTTGTTATTTAACTATCAAAACTGACTTCTAAGTTGGTTTTGATCATAGGTGAATGTCGAGAGTCCCGGATGAAGATCAAGTGGCGAGCAAGAACCGAACACACGTTAAATGAAGCTTCCGCGTCAAATCTTGATTTGTTTTGCTATAAGTGAATTATGTAAACACTCATAAATATGTTTTTGAAATGTTGTAAACATACGGGAATGTTGGTATGTCAAGTTTTTGTAAAGTCACATTTTAGCATTAAAATGTCTATTTTATTATTAAAATCTTGATAAATTGAGACGGGCGTTACACAACGCATGACACTAGTTTCGTTATACACGAAAGTGTAGTTGAAAAGTGGCGGACCCATAAATTTTTTTCATAGGGGGGGCGGAAATTTTTTTAGGGTGGTTTATCTGTCATTAAATATTAAATAAAGTTGTCCACTTTGGGTCGGGCCGGGTAAAGTCAAGCTGGGTCACATACTAAAAAGATTAAACTTGATTAATTTCTAAATACATTACAAAAATTCATCAATCTTCACAAGAAATAGATAATGGAATTGCAATATATTTACAATTGCTTTTTTGGATTTTTTATTTTTTGAAATCCAGCCATAAAGTTATAAAAATAATAAAACTAGAAAACCCACTAAACATATATTTTGAATGATATTACATAAAGTAAAAAAGCTAAATAAAATGTATGAAAATCTTAAAGAACTAGAAGAGTAACCCACCGCGATGCGGCGGGTGGCTAGATTTATATTTACATTAAGCTAGTTGTCATTGAGTTACATCCGTTAGGTGAGATAGATTAGCTACACCCAAGAGTTTGTGTCCAGGTTTGTACATATGTTATAGTTGCAACTTAGGTTACTAACAGTAAGCATGTTAGTTAGATAAGTTGCACAAAAGACATAAGCATGTTAGTCAGAGAGAAAAAGGTCTTGGATTTAACAGAATCATAAAACTAATCTAGAAAACAAAGTCTATAACAATTTAGAGTTAAAAAAATGTTCAATTGACAATGAGTGAAAGAATTAAACCACACAAATACAATTGACAATGAGTCAAATAATTAAACCACACAAATCCAATAACAAAAATAAGAAGACAAACATATAACCCCCCACACCCTAAAACCTATGTACCTAAAAATCAACACATCCAACAGCAACAACAACAATGGTCACAAATAACCAAAACCCAGCAACAAAAAATAAACAAAAGAAACTAACCGCAAATATAAAAGATACATAGCAATACAGCCGTATAACCAAGAAAAACAAACACAAACGTAAAATTAAAGATAAATTAATGTACCTGAAGCAATTCCGAATGACAGGACCGTCAAAGCCAGAATCAACGAAGGAATCCCGACTAAGAAAAAGATAAATAACCCAAAAAAACCTGCTTTAAGAAACAAAATTATAATATAATCAAATAACAACAAAATCACAAAAAAAAAATACCAACCTCACAACCCTACAGAGCAAAAAGAACAACAATTTAACAACTGGTAAAGATAAAGTGCTATAGCAAAAAATGTAACATCAGTAACCGGACATTCCTAAACAAATCAAACAAACAATCGGAAGTTAAAGGAATATAACCAGAAATTCAACACACATGCAGCCAATTTTAGATGAACAAAGGGAATTTATGAGGGTTGAAACACAGATCATCAGACACGCGGCTAAGGCGATCGACATCGCCTTCATCTCCCTTTGTTCTCCGATTGAAGCATATGTTAGCGTTCAATAAGTAAAGTCACCGCCCTCCATGATCGGACATCACCATCACCATCGATCTTACATCAGACCTTCAAGTTTTGATCTAGGATAGAGATGAAAACCCCTGCATATCGCATCTCTCTTTGTCAGGTAAATGTGTGTATACAGTAGGTAAGCGATGGGAAGCTGATGAAGGAGAAGTTAGGTTTAAAGGATGAAAGTGGAAACACACGCATTGTGTCATAACTTTACAAATAGATGAGCATAAGGTGCAACAAAGGGAAGCACATAAAACAACTAAAGCATAGGGTACAACACCCAATGCTTAGAAATGTTGAAAATTAGAGTTATATATAATATCCCAAGCTATTAACCAATAGTCTCAAACAAACATTTTCTTCCCTTTTAAGTTTTAACCTAACATGCTATTATTAAAAAGTAGTCTTTAACAATAAAAAAAGTTTATACTCTCTAATATGTTACAATTACTATTTGTATAAACCTAATAATGATGGAATAACATTAGGTTTCTCCAACGGAATCAACGTTTAGATATTTGATTAAACCTTAAATTACATAAATAATAAACAAAACCATCAAATAAAATAAAAATTCTGGATATCTTGAGTTAAAACCAATTAACCAAATCATATGATATAATAAAGTAAATAAAAACTTTTGAGGCTTTACTCTTTAATTAGAAAGTTTATTGTAAAAATATGAAAAAATTGATAAATAAAAAATTCAATAGGTATAACAAGGGAAATAAAAAGGCTTTACTCTTTCATTTGAAAGCTTACAGTAAAAATAGATAACTAAAAACGTAACACTCTACTTAGTGAACCCATGAAAATGATAAAACAATAATTAAATGAAAAGATAATTAGTGGATCAAAATATTAGGCAATAGCCCACTCATTGGGCCAATACCTAATTGTTATTCTCTTTCTTCGCGTTCTAACAATCAATTCACAGACCAGTCTTTAGTTGCCGGCCGGAGAAAAATCAAGAACCGATAGCTGCTGAAAAAAAGGTTTTATTCTTATATGTTCATTTTTCTCTACACTCTTCCATTCTCACTTTAATTTCATGGGGTGCGGTGTCAAAATTTCATGGGGTGCGCTCGGGATTTTCAGTTACGTGTAACCCTTAAAGTTTTTTTTTTCAAGGGGTGCGCCCGCTCACCCTGAAATAGTAGTAGGTCCACCCCTGTTGTTGAACATCAAGTGTGTATTTTAACTATCCCACCCTTCACAAAGTTGTTATGATTTAACTAAAAAGTTAATGAACATAAAAAGAAAAATAAAAAAAAAAACCATTTGGTTGCGGGCTTCGCGGAGGTGCCCATGTCGCCCAAAAAAATAAGGTATTCTCTTTATATGTCATGCGGGATAATGAGGTGAGTAGGGCGGAACCCACAGGCAAGCTGGGACCCAACTGAGAAGGCCCTTACATAGTCCAAGAAGATCTAGGCAAGGGGGCTTACCGCCTATCCAGACTTGATGGCACAGCGGTTCCACGTAGCTGGAACGCGACTCAATTAAAGAAGTGTTACATGTAGACTTCTGCCCCTAACGGCGGAATAGACAGTTTTCCTTTTGAACAAGTGTAAGTCATCAAGAACGATGTCTCTTTCTTTTATAAGTTATTGATTAATAAAAGTCCCTTTTTATTTTCTTCTGTCATCTACATACACACAAAAAATTACCATCGCGTTTACACTGCATATTACGGTAAAAAAATACTACCACCGCATTTGAACTGCATATCACGGTAACAAAACAAAAACATCTCTGACACAAAATATTTTTCATAAACAACAAAGTCAGATGATCAAAATTATACAGCGCTAAAAGTGGGTATCTTGGTAATAGATACATCAACCACTACAAAAGATAGGTATTTTGGTAATAAATACATACAACTATCGAACAAAACCAAGTACTTGTCCCTGTTGTCAGAAAATCAACATATGGGAATACCAAAACAAAGCGAACATGTTCCACTAATTTACAAGTCGGTGAACATTGCTAACACTTCTGCAGGGGTGTGCAGTGCTTCACCGTACCACTCCAATGGATGAGGATCGATGAGACGAGCCTGCTGGTCGGTTGAAGATTACAGAAGTTGATTCTTTTCAGAGACCAGAGAGTCACACATTTGTTTCAACTCCCTAAGTTTTTATTCCCGCTCCTCCAGCTCAACTTGTTTGGCCTGGGCCTTGGCATTAGACGCCTCCAGCTCAAGGTCCAAATTCTGGTTCCTCTCCTGCACCTGATAAACAAAATCGGTATCAATACGGAACTTTTCCACCTCAGCAGATAACTCAAATCTCACCTTTCGAGCCTCATTAACGGCTTTACGCTCCAACTCTTCTTGGCCTTCCACTGTGGCAGCCCTCTGCCAAAAAAAATATATGAGTAACCAAGAATGATGACATTATCTAAAAAAGAAAATACGAAAATTAAAATGAAGAGTTAAAATAATATATTGTATTCACAAGTTCTTGCCTTTCCACTTGAAGAGTCTACAAGCAATCCATTAAGATGATCCCCAACTACAGCTATGAGTTTGCGATCCGGGCTCAAGGATATATGCTGCAACAATAAGGAAACGGGTCAGTCAGGTTAAAAGACATACAAAATGTATTCTATATTATCATTGTAACTAAAATCTTTCATAAAAGTGTTTGCAGGTAGGCCAAACCCGACCTTAACAATTTTGATTCGTACTTAAAAAATAAATCTTTTAGCCGGAACCCATTGTAACCCGTGACCCAACCCGCCCACCTTGGGCTGTAAACGAACTGAACGTTCAGCGAATAGTTCGTGAACTGTTCAGCGAATAGTTCGTGAACTGTTCAGCGAATAGTTCGTGAACTGTTCAGCGGTTTGTTCATTTAATAAAAGAACAAACACGAACAAGAAATTCCGTTCAATAAGTTAAACAAATTGTTTATGTTCGTGAATGTTCGGTAATGTGTTCATTTATGTTCACTCGTTTATGTTCATTCTTTTAAAGGTTGTTTATGTTATATATTTATTTTATTGGTTTTAGTTTCTAGAAATTTGAAACCATAGTTATAATATTCGCTGCTGCCAACATCCCTCATTTGACCATTTCAATTTCAGTTTGTGTTAAAGCTCGACAAATTTCTTAAGTCTAATGTTTATTATATTTATGATAATTATGTCAACTATGTTCGGATAGTTATGTTAAGTACTTAGGTACTTATTTATTTTTTCAGTGGATTCTTCGTAATTTTTCAGATGAAAAATGCAGCTTCTATTTTAAAATGTATATATAACGTTCGTTTGTATTCATTTATGTTCATGAACATTTGTTTGTGTTTGTTTATGCTTGGTAAGTGTTCATGAACATGTTCATTTCCTTAATGAACGAACACGAACATAAAATCTTGTTCGGTAAGTGTTCGTGAACCGTTAATGACATGTTATTCCTTAATGAATGAACACGAACAAGCCTGTGTTCGTGTTCGTTCGGTTCGTATACAACCCTACGCCCACCGTATCCATATTAAGAAACTCACGTTCACCGGCCAGGGAAGACGGAAATGATTCACTAGCTGAAATCCATCCATATCATATTCCCTCACACCACAATCGTTGTTTGACGTCAGAAAATGCTTTCCACCGCTACAAAGTGACAAGGGTAGTGTACAAGTCAACGAACTAACAATAATATGTTTTGTAGTATACAAACAAATCATAATACATAATTACCTCAGGGCGGCGTATATCTCAATAGCAGTTGTTAGGGCATTGTCTTCATTAATTACTCTTGTACATGCACATTTAATAACACATGCACATAACAAGATACGGATGGTGTTAGGGTATCGGATCAGAGTAGGCTCGAGTGGAAGCGGAACAAACACACACACACTAGCAGAAAATAAAGAACACGAGAAGTTACGTGGTTCGGTCAAGGTGACCTACGTCCACGGGTTGCAACTAGGGTTTCACTTTTATTAGATGCTCACAACTGTTTTCAGAATGACACATACTACAATTTTATCATAGGTATTTATTGAACAAGATTAGGGTTTCCTACTTGGTCAACAAGTTAACTAAGTTGGCCTAATAACTAGGGCCGGTTAACCCTAACTAGGGCCGACTACCCTAAAGCCTACGAACCCAACAATCTCCCACTCGGTGGCTTTGCATAGTACACAAAGTGCATCCAAGAAACCCATCACTAGTAACTTCAGTAATCTTTACGTTCAAGTCTTCCCAGCCTCCAGTTCCAAGAACAAGCTAAGACTTCAGTCACATCCAAGCCACCTAGTTGCAACCACACCTCTCATCAAGTACCTGAGAGACCAGTTGAAGCTCCCACAAGCTCCAACCCAACAGTCTTATCAGACCCATTCTCTATCTCAACCGGCTTGCACGATCCACCAGCTCCAGAGATATACCGAGAATTAATACCACTCTCCACATTTTGCAAACTATTTCCAGGAGAGCTTTTTTCTTAAGTCGGAACCTTCGTCTTCAAAACCCAACGGTTCTTTGTGATTGTACCCGGAACATGACCCGTGCTCCCACTATCACCAAATCCCCTGACTTGCTTAAACTTAGACCCCCGACCACATTCAACTGACATCCCTAAAGCACCAGGATTCAAGTTCGCAAATTGAACCCTCTTCCGCTTACTAGATTCAGTGAACCAGACTTTATGATGTACAGGGACGGCTACTCCCTCAGCATGTATCTTAACTAGATACAACGATCCTCGTCTCCTCCCACAGGCAACAACAAGATTTCCATCAATCACCTTCCACTTCACACCACCAAGCTTAACATCTAGTCCCTGTTTATCCAGTTGACTAACAGAAATAAGTTTCTTCGTTAAACCTGGAATTACCCTGACGTTCTTTAAGTTCCATGTAGTGCCCAGTGGAGTCTTCAGATTGACATCTCCCATACCCGTAACATTAAGAACATGATCGTTAGCTAATCGTACCTTTCCAAAGTCTCCTTTTTTCAGATTCACCGTCGTCTCCCCGCTGTGCATGGCGTGAAACGTAGAACCAGAATCCATAGCCCAAGAATCTACAGACTCTTCACTGCAAACCAGTACGTCACCGTCAGATTCATCTGACACAACACTGTTTACATGTTGGTTACCATCCTCTTTCTTAGGATCAGGACACTCGTTTTTAACATGCCCCTTTTCACCACAGTTCTAGCACCTCACATTCTTCCCAGCTTTAGACAAGCTTTTCTCATGACTCCTACTGTTTCTGTTATTACCTCTTTCCCCTGCTAACACTGAACATACCAGAAGTAGATCCTTCACCAGTGTTCCTCCGGCGAACGTCTTCACCCAAAACACTATCCCGGACCCGATCAAACTTCAAATTTCTAGTTCCAGCAATTTTAGTGACCGTTGTCACAAATCCTGACCAACTATCAGGTAAGGAAGATAACAAAACCACAGCCTGAGTGTCATCTTCCAACTTCATGCCCACAGTTGCTAACCTGGACAAAATTGAATTGACCTCGTTAATGTGATCAGCAACTGAACTGCCCTCGTTCATTCTCATATTAAACAGTTCCCTCATCAAGAACACCCTATTACTGGCAGACGGCTTCTCATACATATTTGACAGAACTCTTGCCTTTTTGTCCTTTGAGTTCCAAATTGCCTCAGCAGCTTTATCCATTCCAGCAGGTTTTTCTTCTAGTACCACATCCAAATCGCATTAATCAAGTAACGCCTCTATTTGCATTCTCCACCATGCAAAATCAGTACTGTTGAACTTCTCGATTCGGAACTTCCCGTCTTCGGCCATAGCAAATGAGAAAACCAGAAAAAACCACAAGGAACCAAGCAACCGAAACCCGAGCAACTTTCAATAAACAAGAAACCCGAAGTACCCGAAATAGCGACTTCTCTTGCAAACCCGAGCGTAAAATCAGCGAATAAACAGGGTTCAAGAACCGAAACCCTAATCGCCAAACACCCCAAAACCACCAGATCTGCAACAGCAAACCCTACGGCGCAAACCCTAGACCTTACGAACCGTAACCAGAGAATAGGTACGGGCCCGTAAACAAGTCAGCGGCGACGACAGCAACAACAGATCAAGATCTCTCGTCCAGCTCTTTCTCCCTCTTCTGCGATAACCGTGTGAACCATGTATTTAACTAAACCTTTGGCTCTGATACCACTTGTTAGGGTACCGGATCAGAGTAGGCTCGAGTGGAAGCGGAACAAATACACACACACTAGCAGAAAATAAAGAACACGAGAATTTTTATGGTTCGATCAAGGTGACCTACGTCCACGGGTTGCAACTAGGGTTTCACTTTTATTAGATGCTCACAACTGTTTTCAGAATGACACAGACTACAATTACATCATAGGTATTTATAGAACAAGATTAGGGTTTCCTACTTGGTCAACAAGTTAACTAAGTGGGCCTAATAACTAGGGTCGGCTACCCTAAATCCTACGAACCCAACAGACGGGACTATATCAACGGCGTTTATATAAAATACAAGATTCAGATGATTAAAATACCTTGCATACAAGCTCTCATTCAGCACCTCCGGCAACCAGAAAATCATCATTGACAGCTAATGTACTAATATCAGTTTGCGTAAATCCTTCCAACAAGCTTCCATCATGTTTCTGTGGGCCCAAATAAAGTATCAACAAGATTTAAAAATATATATCTGGAACATTACAAAACTTATGATCAAAATAAAGTACCTTAGTAGGTGCTACGTGCCCAGAGAAATTAAGAATTTCGGTTAAGTTTTGTGACACTGATGACCAGTGCATGATTGAGTCGTTAGACATGACATACACATCATGCTTTGAGGTAGCGCATACCATGTTCCTTAACTGTACACATTTTTATGGCGGTTAATAGAAATTACGTGATTGAACACTTGAACGAACAAAATGTAACGGTGGAAACATGAAAATGAACGACCGTAGGCGTCACTGCTCTAGAATTATGGAAGAAGTCGTAGTAGTTACCACCTTTCAACGTTAGTTTGTATATCTGAACACGTAAAAGGTTGCAATGATATCAAAAGTGGAAATCACTTTTACGTATACAAGCGACGGGATTGTTAATTGTACCATATCAGCAGTTTGACCGGATAAGGGAATGTCTTCATAGTTTTCGTATTGGATGAGCCTTCCACGTCGATATTGTTCCCTTGTTAAACGCATTCCCATCCACGGAAAGCCCTGAATATCTTTACCGGTTCTTGCTTGAGCAGTGGACGTATCGGAATCGTAACCAATTTGATCTTCATCGTCGGTTTCCTCATATGTATCGTCTGAAGAATCTGATATGTCCCCATACTCCGCCATGTAATCTATTCAATCAACTTGGTTACGCACATTCAATCAACAGTTAGTGTGCATGGAAACTAAATAGCTACAACTACTTCCAAAATAGGGGAAAAAGACCAATTTAAAGGTATGCTCAAGAAACCATAAGGAATGAACAGAAAAGAGACCCTGATTGATTAATTAACCTAACAAAAATGGAAATGAGAAAACCCTACTCAAATTGCTGAAATTTATGATCCAAAAAGGATCAATGAGTGAAATCAAAATAGTAACTAAAATGAAGGGTTAAATTACTTATAGAGCAGAAATTTGGAAAAGATCCTCTTCTTTTTTGTTTTCTACAACAGATTCAGAGGTATGAATCAGCTCAATCTTTCTTCCAGTTGTGTTTAAAAGAAAAGGGGAGATGAAAATGGTGGAATATACATAGAAATGTAACACATGTAACACACGTCACGTAATGTAATGCATATCGCGTGACATGATGTAATGCAATGTAATATGATATAAAGTGATGTAATATAATGTAATACGATGTAATATGATATAAAGTGATGTAATATAGTGTAATACGATATAATATGATATAGTGTAATGTGATATAAAGTAATGTGTAACATTTATTATTTATTATTAAAATTATATTAGTTTATTAACATCATCATAAATATTTTATTATTTACCTTTTCAAAGTTCCAAACCAATCTGCGGCAACTTCTTAAGATCGATATCCATCAAACACGTCTATAGTTGCATCATTATTTTCAAATGAAACTAATCAAAATTCTCCGTGTTTGAACCTAGATCCCTTTAAACACCTCTATTGTTACAACAATCTTAGTAAGTTATAACAAAATTTCTTTTGTCATATTTTTTTAACGGAGTACCTAGATCGAAGTATAACTGAAATGTTACAAACCTACTTAAAAAACTAACGAAATGAACAGTAGGGTTGAACCGCGGATCATATACTTCCTCAATACGAATAAAATAAGAATACGAAAATGTTACTGAACATGATAGTAAATAGATAAGAGGAAGAAACTATGAAACTATAAGAACAATACACAACATCGGAACAAAAGCACATACATCCAACTATATGTATCAAGCAATAGTATATCCTAGATAAGAATGAGGTGCGAACTCTTGGGAACGTTGTAAAGTTTTGTTAACAAGATTAATTGGCATTACTAGTTAATCTAGATAGTGTAGTTTTGATGGTGCTTAACCTATCTGCAATAGGAAAGCAGTTAAAAGTAAATACGAAAGACTTTTGATTATTACCAATATGGATACAACTATATAAGATCACTTTAGACTCGACTCACCCTAGCTTTGGTTAAAAATTAAACAAAAGAATCTAACATGACCGTTTTAGTGATATATCAACTACAAAAGTCAAGTGACATAAATGGAACATATATGAATCTTGATTGCTATTTGGTGATTTCTTTTCCATTTTGACTTAAACTGAATAACTATGAAACTTGGTTATCTTTTAGTAAACTCTTTTAATCGCTATTACCTCCTACTTCAAGTTAAATTTGAAAAAATAATCAGTAGACAGTAACTAGGATTCATGTATGTTCCATTTAGAACACTTCATTTTTTAAAAGTTCACATTAATAAATAAAAAGAAACTCACATTCACTTGCCGAATAAAAAAGATAATGATTCACGAGTTGAAATCCATCCATATCATATTCTCTCACACCACAATCGTTCTTTGACGCTGTAAAATGCATTCCACGCTACAAAGGGACAGAAGTAACAAAAAAGTCAATGCACTGACAAGAATATACTGTGCAGTGTATATTTACACCACAAATTAGAATTACCTCAAGGTATTATTTATCTAAACAACTTTTGTTTTCATAAGTTGTTCTTGTACAAAACCTGACTCCTTGTTCATACAATCTCTGCAAATTACATAACAGATAAATGACTAATCAACAATACTTTATACAAAACACAATTTGATCGTAACATTAAACAGAAAGTAACTCCCTTTGAACAGTGGAAACTTTCCATTAACAGGCATAGAAAAAAGAAACATTTAGTTCATTTGTTTGGATGTTGTAGATGTTTTTCAGGGCAGTTAAAGATACGTAATTCTTACAAATAAAAGCTTGTAAAAACTTGCCATGATATCGTACAAACTACAAAGTAATCATTTTTATATATATACAAGCAACATGAGCGTTCCTTATAGACAACATCGCCCGATAAGAGAATGTTTTGAGTGAATTGCAAGTTTTATCCTTTATCTTTAGGCCTCTTTGCAGGCGGTGTCCTTTATGTTTAAATTTGACGAGTTTTGTCCTTTATGTTTAAAAATCAAGCACGTTTTACCCTTTGGGCCTAACCCAGTCTGTTTTCCTAGTTAAATCTGATCATGTGCCTTGCACATGAGGGTAATTTTGTCATTTCACCCTTTTAAGGACTAATTATATAAATAACTAAATATTTAAGCATTTTATTAAAATTAAAAAAAATACTAGCTTAAACCACTCTCTCTCACACCTTTCTCTCTCTATCAACCTCGTCTTCTTCCTAAAACACCTAAACAAATATTTGTCCAGAGAAAAAAAAGCTTCTCCTAACTTTAAAATATTAACTGATTATCATTCAAACACCTCAACAAAAATTAATGTAAATAATCCCATCATCATCATAACCTTTATTCAATCCTTTAATGGCTTCTTTTTAGCCAGATCTGAACAACGAAACTCCTAAACAAGATCTGAATTTGTACAACGAGGTGGTTGCTCCAGCGTGAAGCCGCCAACACCATACTTCAGTGACTCCTCGCGTCCCCGTCCCCCCTCGTAAACGTGGTTTTCCTCATTGTTAGTTTGTGCAATTTTGGGTTTTTTTATAATCCTCTGCATAAAATTTAGGGATTTGGGGTCAATTGTTTAGAACTTCAGATTTGGGGGTGGGTGTGGCGATGGCAGCACCCGAGTGGTGAATGGTGGGGCAGCTGTTTGTGGGGATTTAGAGATGGTGGTTGTGATGGTGTTGAGTGGGTGGTGGATGGTGGGGCAAGGTGGTGTGGGGTGGATGGTGATTTGGGGTGGTGGTGGTGGTACGGGTGTGAGGGAGATGGTGGCAGGTTGTTGAAGAGAATTGTTGCAGGTTGTTCAAGAGAAATTAGGGTTTTGAAATGGGATTGATTTGGGTAAGAAAGGGTTTTGTTATGATATATAATTTTTTTTCTTTTTTATGTATTTTTAAAGAATAGGGTGAAAAGACAATTTTACCCTCATGTGCATTGCACATGACTAGATTTGACATAAAAATTTAACTGGGTTAGGGCTAAAGGACAAAACGTGTATGATTTGAAAACATAAAGGACAAAACTCGTCAATTTTAAACATAAAGGACAACGCCTGCAAATGGGTATAAAGATAAAGGACAATCCTTGCAATTCACTCTATTATTTTCATAGTTTCTGTACTTTCCCGTTCTTGCTTGCGCATCGAACATATCTGTCACATCTGTAAACTATTAAACATTAAAACTTTGAATATCTAGCATATAACACTACATCTAACGTTTAATTAAAAAATTAGACTGACCATATCATGATCATCGAGACTTTGATCTCCACCACTCTCTTCTTCTTCTCCATCCACATAGTTTGCAATATCCAGCGTATCCCCTTCTTCTGCCATTTTATCTGTTTGATCAAATTTGTGATGGTGCATCTAATCAAGCATGAGTTAAGACGATTTCTTCTTCTTCAAACAATCAATGCAAGGGGTAGACAGCCAAAAGGAGACACATTTAACTTCCATACGAGTAACCCCCCCCCCCCCCCCCCCCCCCCACCCACACACACACAAATCAAACAATAAATAAAGGGATTTTGTAAGGATAGCAATTGAAAGTCCAACTCTAAAACAAGATTCTCAAGTAAAATTGCAACAAGATCATCTATTTACAAGAAACAATCTACTAGGAAAAAGCAAATACAAAGAAATAATGAAAGTAACTTAGATGAGGCATAAAAACAAAAGTTGGTGTGCATGTAAACTTAACACCTACATTTTCTCCAAACAAAAGGAAAAAAGAATACCTACGGACTGAACAAAAAAAGAAACCCTAAGTCATCAATCACTAACACTTACGATCAACACAGCGCTCTTCTGTCACCACAGATCATTCACATTCAACAATTGATTGATGTCAAGAATCATAAAGAAGTATGTTACTTGACATCAATTGTTAAATGTGGATGACATGCGGCAGGAGAGCGAGTGGGAGGGATTCTAAATTCTTCATACAGCTTCCCCACCAAATTGTTATCTTTGTGATGATTTATGATGGAGTAGATCCAAGACTTAGCGAACTCTTACATGGACCTAAGGCCGTATTAGATACAACGAAAATATGGCATTATAAAGATCCTACAAGGAAAATTCTTGTTTTTTTTTTTCCGTTTTCAGAGTTGCATACATGGAAAAAGTAATAAATTCTTCCCTACGGATCCAAAATCCAAATATATGGAGAACTCATGAAAAGGAAAAAGATGGCATTTTTCTAAGAGATGTAGTTAATTGAAACTTAACAGTTATAATCAAGAGTTGGTTGGATATTTTGAATGATGATTAGATCACAATGTGTTTTTGGTATAACTCAACGGGTTATCAGCTCGTCCTATGGGAAAAGTTTCTGTTCGATTTCAGGTTCGTTGTTGTTTCGTTTCAAGTGAGGCTTTCGCGTGTTTCATGAGTGCAGTGGCGAAGCTTGACATGTTCGACGGGGGGGTCGAAAACGTATATACCTAAAAATTTCTATAGAACCGGGGGGTTAAAAACGTATATACCCAAACATTTCTATACGAAAACTACATATATAACACTACTGCGCGAAAAGTTCGGGTGGTCGGGCGCCCCTCCCGGCCCCTTCAAAGCTTCGTCAATGCATGAGTGTTCATTTTATGTTTTGTTGGTTTTCCCTTGCGTTTATAGCGGGGTCAGTTTTTCTTAGGTATGTGATTTAGTGTCGTATTGTTGTTTTTGTCTAGCTTCTTGCTAGTTAGGTTTTCCTTTTTTAATAAAACTTTGATTGTTTCAAAAAATAGTTTTTGGGGTATAATTTTATTAAACGATCAATATACCCTTATTTAAAAAAAAAAAACAATCGACTATTCTATCCGACATTTTTAGGCTAATGTGAATGTTGGCTGAAGAAGATAAGCATTAATATTGGATTCTCTAGTTGTTTGATCAAAATGCAACACATATTTAATTGTTTGAAAGAAGTCGCACAATCCAAACAATAATAAACAAAATCATTATTGAAATAAGAATATACAAATTATATTATATACTATCTTAAAACACAAAGTCGGTGGCTTCGGCCACCGACAACTTCTCCGTTTTTTGTCTTACATGCATGTCATCTGATTTGTAAAAGTAATTCTCAACAAAATCATTTCTCAAACTAATTCTCAACGAAATCAACAAAATCAATTCTCAACAAGAATTCTCAACAAAATCAATTCTCAAATTATAATGTGAAGACTAAAAAGTAAAAACGTGGTCAAACGCAGCAATTCTCAACAAAATCAATTCTCAAATTACGCCTGATCTGAAATCAAAAACAACTCAGATATACCGAATCGGCAGCACTAAGGTCAACGTCATCTGCAGCGGTGCGTCGGACGGCAACGTGACGGAGATCCGTGGATTAGATCGCTGCGAGTCTTCAGATCCATATCCGGATCCGGCGGATTGATGTGAGTGAGTTTCGTCATCGTCTTCCATATCGGAAACTAACAAATCTGGTAGCCGCCGGCAATTTAATCGAAAACCTAACCGATCTGGTGGTCGGAGATTTAATAAATATAAAAAACCGAGCGGATCTGGTGGCTAGAGATTGGATAAGAAACGGAAAATTAACGGATCTGTGGTCGGAGATTTGATAACGGACGGTAACCTAACGGATTTGTGGCCGGAGATTTGATAAGTGACGAAAACTTAACGGATCTGTGGACGGAGATTTGATGACCCAGATTGTGTGTTTCTTGAACATCAATTTGTTTGTTTCATCTTCTAACCGACTCTATCTCCTTTTCTATCTCTCTTTCATCAAGTGTTCTGACTGGATACTTTTTATAGGTGTTGATGTTCCAGATAATGTTACAAGTTTTTGTTCATGATGTACAATATGTCACAGTAATGTTTTGGGTTATGGACTTATGGGAATGCTTATCATTTTTTTTTTAATCTTATGTTTGTGTATCGACTTTCCTAATATATTTCGATTTTACTAAATACCTTTTTAACAAATATGTGAATTATAAGTTACTTGACTATTGTTATATCATGAAGAATTGACGGTGTCTCTATGATACGGGACGGGTTTTCCAGGTGGTATCGGTTTATTTCCTTACATTATTGGTATAATATTAATATTTGGCATAGTGATAGGCACGTGTTTTATATCAATTTACACATGATATAACTTATGTTATCCAAACATACTCTATTGCAAATACAAGTCCGTTTTTTAACGAAATTTATACTGAAACATCGAGAAAACTATAGAAACGGATATTGGTACCAATAATGGTACCGGTACCAATATCCGTTTCTATAGTTTTCTCGATGTTTCAGTATAAATTTCGTTAAAAAAACGGATATTGGTACCGGTACCATTATTGTTAGTTCGTCGCAATAAAGAAAAAAATCAATTATACTTGACCCGTTTAATTTTGATCCAAAGTTTTAATGAAACATAAATAGGATAAACACATCCAAACGGTATATTCCGAACTTTAAAACGCTTAATATTATAATGATGAAAATGTTCACTTTTTTCCAATATAATAATAATAATAATAAAAAAAAAACTACTCCGTTTTACAAATACTTTGCTTTTGACACCCCAAATTTGTGGTAGTTTCCTTTTAGCCCCAACTTTGTTATAGTATACTTCTTACCCCAAAACTTTATCAAATTTTATCTTTACCATTTCTTAGCCCTTAAGCTTACGAAATGCAATTTGAACCACTTAACTTTTTATGAACTTTGTAAATACCACTTTGACTCAATCGAGAGTTTTTGCCTTGATCCAATCACAATGCAACTATATGATACATTGAGTTCAATCGGATACGTTAAAAAGTTCGTTTTCATATGGTTAACACATCACATAACGTTTGGACTAATCCGTTCGATATTTGCGAAGTACCCGCGCCGCAACGCGCGCGGGTCTTATTACTAGTTGAACCTATATTGGATAAGCCGATTCTATGTAATTATTGAGTTGAACAAATTGTGTAACAGTATTCGGATTTACTTATGTGTCGTAATCAAAGACTAATAATCACTAATTTTAATACTTACACATAAACTACGATTTAATGAACTGGAACAATTTCATAAATGAAAAGTAAATAAATATACACTATACATTTTTTGGTTACTAACTTAGACTTCAATATTTCTTTTTCTAATCTCTAAGGTGCACTCTCCTCATTCATAACCGAGGAACTTTGGAAGCCTGAAGAAAGAATACGATTGAGCAAAATGTCACGAATATGCCAAAAAATATGTACACAAATCAAAATTTTTTTAATAGAACAAGGGAAAAATTTTGAACTTCAAAGTGAGGAATTACTTCAAAATCATAGTTTTGTAATTATAACTTGCATACGACATTATAAAGATCCCAAAATTTTAACGCGAATAACTTGGGTTACAATTGAGTTAGGCTACAGGGTGTGGAAAGAAACGGGAAGAAAGAAAGTATAGGCAGGAAAGAAAGTTTATCTTTTCAATTTGAAAAAAAACAAAATTCTTTCATTCTCTCACATTTCTATCTCTTCCTCTCTCCCCATAAAAAGAAAATCTCTGAAACACCGTAACTCTTTTCTTTCCTTCCAAATCTCTTTTCCTCCTCTTGAAAATAAAACTCTGGAACACACTGTATAGGGTCTCTACAAACGTCCCCCGGTTTTAGGTTCTGAGCAAAAATGAGTTCGTGACTCGGAATGATAAACTGCTGCTAATGGCCACGTGGCGGCAAATGATGAAACGTATATCACGCACAACTTTTGAAACTTGCGCCACTCACTCTACACAAAACTCAAAGAGATCCTCATGTTCTACGACTCTTCATTTCTATTAGGGCTTTCTTATTTTATGATTTTGTTTGGTTAAATCTTGAATTAGGCTTTGTTTCTTGTTCCTGTTTCTTGAGCAGGCTTTGAGTTTCAATTATACGTTTGTTTATGGGTCTTCTTTCTTTCTTTTATAGGAAGAGATTTGTAGCTGTTAAATTTACATGCACACCAACTGTTTGTTTTTATGCCTCATATAAGATACTCCTTTTTGTTTTATTATTTGTATGTATGTGTTATTCCTGTAGACTGTTTCTTGTAAATAGATGATTTTGTTGCAATTTAACTTGGTAGTATTTTCTTGTTTTGGAGTTGGATTTTCATTTGCCATCTTTACTAAATGCCTTTATTTATTGTTTGATGTGTGTGTGTGTGTGTGTTTTTTTTTTTTTTGGGGGGGGGGGGGGGGAGAAAGGGGTGTTCTTACAGGAATTTGCAAACTATGTGGACGGAGAAGAAGAGAGTGGTGGAGATCAAAATCTCGATGATCATGATATGGTCAGTCTAAGTTTATGATCAAACGTTAGATGTAGTGTTACAAGCTAGATATTCAAAGTGTTGATGTTTAATAGTTTACAAATGTGACAGATATGTCCGATGCCCAAGCAAGAACCGGGAAAGTACAGAAACCATGAAAACATTCCCTTATCGAGGTTATGCTGTGCTGATATGTATCTGTAATATATGGTAAGGGTCAAGTTATTCTACAAAGACTTCTAATTGTAAGAAGTGTAAGAAGGATTTATAGAGTGACAAGTGTCCAATAACCTAAAACTAAACCCACTACATCACCACCAAAAACCTAAACACCCACCCCCACCCCCACCCCACCCCACCCCACCACCACCCAAAAACCTAACCCCCCCCCCCCCACCCAAAAACCTAAACCCCCCCAACCCCCCCCCCCCCCCCCCCCCCCCCCCCCCGCAAAAAAAAAAAACAAAAAAAAAACTATACCTCACCAAAAAAACCCCCAAAAAACCTAACCCCCCCCCCCCCCCCCCCCCACCTCCACCCCCCAAAAACCTAAAAAAACCTAACCCCCCCCCCCCCCCCCCCCCCCCACCCCCAAAAAACCTAAAAAAAAAATATAAAAAAAACTAAACACCCACCCCCACCCCCACCCCCACCACCACCCAAAAACCTAAACCCCCACCCCCCACCCCCTCGGCCAAAAAAAAAAAAAAAAAAAAAAAATTTTTTTTTTTTTTTTTTTTTTTTTTTTTTTTTTTTTTTGTGGGTGAGGTGGGGGGGGGGGGTGGGCGGGGTGGGGGGGGGGGTTGGTGGTGGTGGATGTTTAAGGTTTTTTTTTTTTTTTTTTTTTAGTGGGTTTTTTTGTGTAGTGGGTTTTTTAGGTTATTGGACACTTGTCACTCTATAAATCCTTCTTACACTTCTTACAATTAGGATCCTTTGTATTTGATCCTAATCCTATATGGTAAATATATTATTTCACAAAACTGTTACATTTGGAATCTTCACTTCAGTGATTGTAGTTTTGAATTTGCATGCAGATCTATTTGTTTCCATCTTCCTTGAATCAATTGTTAAAATTGAGACTTCTTACTGATGATAAAATTAATAATTAGTTTTTAAGTTAATATTACAACTTACAAGCTTTTATCTGTAAGAATTACGTATCTTTAACTACCCTGAAAAAGGAGTTAGCTTTTGTACAAGAACAACTTATGAAAACAAATGCTGTTTAGATAAATAATACCTTGAGGTAATTCTGAGCTGTGATGTAAATATACACTGCATAGTATATTCTTGTCAGTGCGCTGACTTTTTTGTTACTTCTGTCACTTTGTAGCGGTGGAATGCATTTTACAGCGTCAAACAACGATTGTGGTGTGAGAGAATATGATATGGATGGATTTCAACTCGTGAATCATTTTCTTTTTATTCGGCCAGTGAATGTGAGTTTCTTTTTATTTATTAATGTGAACTTCTAAAAATGAAGGGTTAAATGGAACATATATGAATCCTAGTTACTGTTTATTGATTTTTTTTTTCAAATTTAACTTGAAGTAGGAGGTAATAGCGATGAAAAGAGTTTACTAAAAGATAACCAAGTTTCATAGTTGTTCAGTTTAAGTCAAAATAGAAAAAAACAATCCCTAAATAGCAATCAAGATTCATATATGTTTCATTTATGTCACTTGACTTTTAGAATATTTTAACATTTATAATTTCTTTTTACAATATTGGAACACCAAATGAAAGCTGTGTAACTGTCAAGAAACAAAAAAAGCTTTTGAGTTACTATTGGGTGAATTTTTCCATTCATAAACTTTTGTAGTTGATATATCACTTAAACGGCGATCTTAGATTCTGATAAGAATGGGTTGTAAGAGCAGAAACAGGCTTGATTTTATTAGAAACAAAAGTGATAGTGGCCCGATTCGAGAGGGGCAAAGTCTCCGATTACAAAGGTAAAATGAACATAAACAACTTGAATAAAAAAGTGATGAACAAGCCTGGATTTATAATATCCAATTTCTAAATTAAGGTAGTGATCTGCTCCCTAATTTCCTGTGATTGATTTGACCGAGTATAATCAGCCAATTTACCATCAATCGTCTTGACTGAGTGGATTCAACCAATTCCCAAAAATAACATCCAGCTGTCCCATATTGCCAGCTGTAACCCGATTCCTTTTTCTTGAATACACTTTCAGTGGGCCTTTATCATTACTTCCCTCCCGGTAAAACGCCTTGTCCTCAAGGCGAAATGCAGGAAATTGCTCAGCTACCAGATCATAGGTTTCCCATGTAGACTCTTCTACCGGACGGTTACACCAAGTGATCAACAGTTCCAGGTTGGGGTGGCCAGCTTCATAGACCCAGCGGTGAGTGATGACGGAGCTTGGTTGCAAGTCAATTTCCCAGTCTTTGGTGATGGGTATTGGCGCAGTTGGAACCGAGGAAAAAGAACCATGGGCAGGTTTAAGCATTGAAACGTGGAAGACTGAATGGATTTTAGCTTCGGGTGGTAATTCCAACTCATAGGCAACTGGACCAACTATTCGTTTAATACGATATGATCCAAAAAATCTTGGGGAGAGCTTCTCGTACCGACGTTTGGCCAGACTTTTTTGACGATAAGGTTGAATCTTCAAGAAGGCATAATCGCCAACCTGAAACGTGAGTTCCCGACGCTTCAAATTTGCTTGGTTTCGCATTCGATCTTGGGCCTTTTGGAGGTTTTGTCGAAGCAGCTTCAGCATATCATCTCGATCGATTAACTGCTGTTCCAGTTCTGCATTTTTAGTTTCCCCTAGAACATAAGGAAACAATGAAGGTGGTTCCCTGCCATAGACAACAGAAAATGGGGTTGTACCGGTAGATGTGTGATATCCGGTGTTATATGAATATTCGGCCCATGGTAAGTAAGTACTCCATTTGGTTGGTTGCTCACTAGCAAAGCAACGTAGGTAAGCTTCTAAGCAACGATTTAGAACTTCGGTTTGGCCGTCCGTTTGAGGGTGGTAACTTGTGCTCAGTTTTAACTTAGTCTGGCTCAATCGAAACAGTTCTTGCCAAAAGTTGCTAAGGAAGACCACATCTCGGTCTGAAACGATGGAACGGGGAAAACCATGCAACCTGATTATTTCCTTACAGAATAACGCAGCTACTCCTTTGGCCGTGAAAGGATGAGATAAACAAAGGAAATGACCATATTTGCTTAGACGATCCACCACAACTAGAATAGTATCGAAACGACTTGATGGGGGTAAACCGACAATAAAATCCATGGAAATATCCTCCCAAATTCGATTGGGGATGGGTAAGGGCTGAAGCAAACCGGCTGGAGACAGAGTTTGGTATTTCTGTTGTTGACATATCACACATTGTTGGACAAACAGCCTGACATCTTGTTTCATCCTGGACCAATAATAACGAGAAGAAAGACGTTTATAAGTTTTTAAAAAACCCCCATGGCCACCACTTGGGGTGTCATGCGCTTCTTGTAACAGCTTATGTCTGAGGGAAGACACCTCTGGTATTACCAAACGCCCTTGATAAAACAGAAATTGGTCCACAAAATAGAAATCAGTGGGTGACGAAGGATCCTCTTGTAACTTCTTGATCAGATCCCTTGTAAATGGGTCGGCTTTCAGCCCTGCTTTGATATCAGCCACCTCAACACAGTAAGGAACAATGATTGTCAATAACTCTCCAAGATGGGGTCGACAAGACAAAGCATCCGCCCCCTTGTTCTCTTTTCCAGCCTTGTGAACAATGCAAAAATCGTAAGGCATGAGCTTAAGTAGCAATCTTTGTTGCTAGGTAGTGGTAATACGCTGCTCTAGTAAAAACTTAAGGGTGTAGTGATCAGTGCGGATGAGAAAATGCCGACCCAACAAGTAGTGACTCCATTTTTGTACCGCCAGGACTAATGCCAACAGCTCCCTATCGTAAGCCGATTTAAATCGGTTAGATGGGGAAAACCCTTTGCTGAAATAGGCCACAGGGTGGTCCTCTTGAGATAATATTGCTCCTACTCCATCTGATGATGCATCACATTCGACAACAAAGGGTTTTGAGAAGTCTGGTAACCTCAAAACAGGTGTAGTCAGCAGCGCCTGTTTCAGGTCATTAAAGGCCTTAAGGGCTGCCTCCGACCAAAGAAACCCGTCCTTCTTGGTCAATGCAGTAAGCGGTCGAGCTATAAGCCCATAATTTCGGACAAAGCGCCGATAATAACCTGTTAGCCCGAGGAAACCTCTCACCTCTTTTACTGATGAGGGAATGGGCCATGACTTAACAGCTGAAATCTTTTCTTCCTCCACACTAACTCCTTCCGAGCTGATTACATGTCCCAGAAACACCACTTGTTCTTGCCCAAAACAACACTTCGATAATTTTGCAAAGAATCGGTTGTCATGCAGTAATTTTAGGGCCTGTTCTAGGTGGAATTTGTGCTGCTCCATACTTGAGCTGTAAATTAAAATATCATCAAAGAACACAAGTATAAAACGTCGTAAATAAGGACGAAATAAATCGTTCATAACAGCCTGAAACGTGGAGGGAGCGTTAGTTAAGCCAAAAGGCATAACCTTAAACTCGTAATGACCCGAATGGGTACGAAAAGCTGTCTTTTCAATATCCGGGGCCGTCACTCTGATTTGATAATAGCCCGAACGCAAATCGAGTTTTGAAAATACCTTAGCACCATACAATTCATCAAGTAACTCGTCAATGTTAGGTATAGGGTATTTATCGGCTATAGTTATCTTGTTAAGGGCCCGGTAATCGACGCACAATCGCCACGTATTGTCCTTCTTCTTCACTAGTAAAACCGGGCTTGAGAAAGGACTGGTGCTTGGTTGTATAAGGCCGGCTGCCATTAATTGCTCTACTTGTTTCTCTATCTCAGTTTTTTGAGAGTAGGGGTAACGGTAAGGGCGAATATTAGGTGGAGTTGAATTTGGCAGGAGAGGGATTGAATGATCTTGTGATCTAGCCGGGGGTAGGTCTTGAGGCTCTTCAAAAACAGCAGTGTATTGTGTGACAATAGGCTGTAGTGGGGCTGGTATGCAAGGTAAAATTTCTGGATCAATGGCTAGATGTTGAAAGCTAGATGATTTTTGGGGCCCAGATGCGACACCTTGTAATTTGTATCGCTTCCCATCTATTGAAAAAATCATGAACAACTCTTTCCAATTAGCTTGAATTGTATTTAATGTGGCAAACCATTGAATACCCAAAACCAGATCCGCTCCACCAAGGGAGAAAAGGATGGAAGTCTTGAGTGATCTTGAGATCATTAACCTGCACAGCAAGATCTTTGCAAATATGGCCACATCGAATTACATCCCCATTACCAATTTGGACACCAAAAGGTTCTACCGGTTGAGAAGCCAGCTTAAGTTCACTCTTGAAAGCTAGATGATTTTTGGGGCCCAGATGCGACACCTTGTAATTTGTATCGCTTCCCATCTATTGAAAAAATCATGAACAACTCTTTCCAATTAGCTTGAATTGTATTTAATGTGGCAAACCATTGAATACCCAAAACCAGATCCGCTCCACCAAGGGAGAAAAGGATGGAAGTCTTGAGTGATCTTGAGATCATTAACCTGCACAGCAAGATCTTTGCAAATATGGCCACATCGAATTACATCCCCATTACCAATTTGGACACCAAAAGGTTCTACCGGTTGAGAAGCCAGCTTAAGTTCACTCACCAATACTTCGGAAATAAAATTGTGTGTAGAACCACCATCAACTAAAATTAAAACTTCAGTAGAATGAAGCATACCTTGGACCTTCATCGTAGTAGGGTGTGGCTTGCCCAAGATAGCATGTAGACTGATTTCAGCAGTCTCTTCCTGGTCAGAATCGGGGCTGGTTGGAATAGTTATAGGTGATTCATCAACATCATCTGCCTCCAGAGCCTTGAAGGTACCGATTTTGCAACGATGACCCGGCCCGTATTTATCGCCACATCTGAAGCATTCACCTTTTAAGAATCGGGTTTGTTTCTCTGTCTCAGAGATTCGGTAAGTATTTTTTGGTTGGGTTGAGGTTTGGGCTGAAGTGAAGGTCATTGGCTTGGAATCCGGCTGTGAGGATTTCGAGGATGGGGTCCAAGAGGTGCTTTTTCCCGGGCGGTGAGGGTTGAGTTTAGATTCAAACTCCAGGGCCAGGCTCATAGCATTATATACTGTACGGGGCTTGTGAATTCTTACATCGGCTTTTAATTCATCTTTAAGACCATTTAAGAATACCCCCAAAAGACAATGATCGGGCCAGTTTGAAACCCGAGAGGATCTCTTAGCAAACTCCTGCCGATATTCTTGGACCGACCCAGTTTGTTTGATGTTACAAAGGAACTCATCCGGGTTTTGGAACTCTTCCGGACCAAAATTTGTGGTAAACGCTTGAACCAATTCTTCCCAGAAAGTGACAGGTTGGTCGTTAGAGAGCCAAGAAAAGAGGTCCAGGGCATCTCCTTCTAAGTGCATTGAAGCCACTTCAACTTTCTCCTCATCAGGTATTTGATAATACCTGAAATATTTGTCAGCCTTCAACAGCCATCCGCGAGGGTCTCCTCCGCTAAAGATCGGGAAATCGATTTTGTTGTAGGGCCTATATGGCTGTCGACCCCTCCAAGAGCTTTCCCCTTCATCATTCTTGCTGCCTCGAGGTCGTTCTCCTGCCTTCAGGGCTGCTATATCTTCCTTCATCGTTTCAAATGACTCTAACTTCGCGGCTAGGGCAGCCAATTGAGCTGCAATGGGGTCGAGTGGGTTTCCTTCGCCTGAGCTATTCCGGGTTTGCACCATTTCGATTTCCCGGCAATGGAACCAAATGATAAGAATGGGTTGTAAGAGCAGAAACAGGCTTGATTTTATTAGAAACAAAAGTGATAGTGGCCCGATTCGAGAGGGGCAAAGTCTCCGATTACAAAGGTAAAATGAACATAAACAACTTGAATAAAAAAGTGATGAACAAGCCTGGATTTATAATATCCAATTTCTAAATTAAGGTAGTGATCTGCTCCCTAATTTCCTGTGATTGATTTGACCGAGTATAATCAGCCAATTTACCATCAATCGTCTTGACTGAGTGGATTCAACCAATTCCCAAAAATAACATACAGCTGTCCCGTATTGCCAGCTGTAACCCGATTCCTTTTTCTTGAATACACTTTCAGTGGGCCTTTATCAGATTCTTTTGCTTAAATTTTATCCAAAGCTAGTCTAAAGGTATATTATATCCATAGTGGTAATAATCAATAGTCTTCCGTATTTACGTTATTTGCTTTCCGATTGTAGTTAGGTTAAGCACCGTCAAAACTACACTATCTAGCTTAACTAGTAATGCCAATTAATCTTGTTAACAAAGCTTTACAATGTTCCCCGAGAGTTCACACCCCGTTCTTATCTTGGATATACTATTGCTTGATAGGTATAGTTAATATCTTGGATATACTATTGCTTGGATATACAATAGGATGCATGTGTTTTTGTTTTGATCTTGTGTATTGTTCTTATAGTTTCATAGTTACTTCCTTAAGTTACATTTAATTTACCCAATGGTACGCCACTTTTGAAGGATTTAACCATGGAAACCCTACTGTTCATTTGGTTAGGTTTTTAGTAGGTTTGTAACATTTCAGATATACTTCGATCTAGGTATTCCGTTCAATAAATATGAAAAAGAAATTTTGGTATGACTTACTAAGAGCGTTGTAACTATAGGAGTGTTTAAAGGGATCTAGGTTTGAAGATGGAGAATTTTGATTAATTTCAATTGAATTAATGATGGGAATGGATCTTATAATGTGTTGGAACTTTGAAAAAGTAACTAATAAAATATTTATGATGATATTAATAAACTAATATATATATATATATATATATATATATATATATATATATATATATATAGAGGCCGGTTATCATACAAATAACCTAATCGTACATTATGTACGCTTCATCCACAACCGTCAGATCATCTCATTTAAACAGCGTGTTTTACTATTAAATTTATCAAATTAAAATTAATAAAAAGAAACCGCCAAGGTTAAAATCGTCAAATGCGAGATCAAAACCCTTGATAATCAGCAAACAAAAACCTCAAAATCATAACGTAAGATTCTAAAATCAAAACCGGAATCGAAATTATAACAATTAATCAAAAATCGATCGATTCCTATTCACCAAATCCTTCTGTGAAAAATGAAATTCTGATGAATTTAGAAATTCTGAACTAACACAAATCGATGGACACGTTTGTGAACTTCTGATGAATTTATAAATCGAAATTATAACAATTAATCAAGAAGATGATGCAGGTTGTGATATCATGTGCGAATTCATGGACAATGCAAATGCGATTTCAATTAAAAAAAATTCTTTCAAATTTCATATAGTGTGCGAATTCATAACAATGTACATGCGATTTCGGTAAAAAGTTAAGTATTCCTTAAAATTTCATATAGTGTACGAATTCATGATAAAGCATTGCGATTTCAGTAAAATGTTAAGTATTCTTTGAGATTTTATATAGTGTGCGAATTTGTATCCATTCAAATGCGATTTCGAATAAAAACAGTGCAAAACAATTAAAAATTGCTTTCTCCTAAAAAAGCAAAAATAAATAAATAAATAAATAACTAAAAAAAAACAAAGTACGAATCTTAAAAACTAAAAATAGTAGTATTATATATAAAAAATACTTAATTTATGACCGATGTGACTGTAATTTGACATGTAATGATCAATTTTACAATAAATACTAGAGAACTTACCACCATACCTATATAATAATTTCACTATATTAATATAAAAAACCTAGATATAACTACCTTCCATATTAAGACATAGAAGACAAAGAAATACACACACAAAAACACAGACCAACAAAAATGGCATCTGAAGATATAGAAAAAATCAAAAACATTGCAATCAAAGAGCTATTGTCAACTCGCACGTTGACATAATTAAGCACTGATGTCACCTCTTCTCATCTGATTCTTGATGTGCAGGGCAAAATTCTTGAACAAATCAAGAAAAATCAAGCAGTATGGGAAAAGCTACTTCAAGAACCACCATCAACCTTCAGAGACAGAGCTTTGGATCACATAAAAGAGCAATCTCGAGCTGATGACTTAGCCTTCTCTTTCCTGACAGATGCCCTGAACACTGTGAAGGAGAAGATGGAGTTCAGCTCTTCTGAACGTGACAAAATATTTACTCCAAGTAACTAAAAAACTCTTTTTAATCGTTTTTGTGGTAATGGCTGTGTTAGACAATAACTATTATTATATTTTGGGTACATGTTTTTGAACATATTATGTTATCTCTTAATATTAAATCGCATGAATGATATAGCCATCATTGTCACATAACAAAAAACAAGATAACTAACAAATCGCATGTAATAAAAGTGAAATCGCATGTAAAAATTTATATAAACTGCTGATTATAAAATCGCATGTTTAAAAACTATAATCGCATGAAAATTGATATAAACAGATGGATATAAAAAATCGCAAGTGTTTCGTATAAATTCGCATGTCCATTTAGAAAAAAACTACTCATCCTCATCATCTTCCGAAACCTCCTCCCACTGATCTTCTTCTTCAGATCCATCATCACTACTGTAATCTTCAAACTCATCTTCCTCTTCATCATCTTCAACCTCATTGTCTTTGTCTCTAGCAACATTTTCGATCTGGATGCCCTTCTTCTTCTTTTTTTTGTTGTTTACCTTGTAGTTTGGCTTTCAGCTCCTGGCAAGTCCGAATGTCATGACCTTTTTCATTACATACGCTACATGTCCTTGACCTTTTCCCCTTGCGGCTGATCATTTGTTCTTTCTTAGATTTAATCCTTTTATGCGAGCCGCGACCTTTGTTTCTTATACCAGCCGGCACACGGACAGTAGGAGGAGCATTAGTTACTGGTTGTTGATAACCAATCAACTTTGAAAATCGGTCAAATTTTGGATCAAGTTGCTTGGTTATTCGACTCTGATCAACTCTCTCTTTAAGCTGCATCATTTGATCCCTGACTAAAACAAGTTGATCAAGGTCGGAAATCAAATTACTAACCAAATACTCCCCTGTGTGGATGATTTCACGAGCAATCCGTTTAGCCTTGTGTTGCACATCCTTGCCACCCACATTTAGATTGTACTTCACATTTAACTCATTCGGAACAACATCCTTCGTCCATCTCTTCATAACATATTTGTTTGGTATTTCTTTAACACCAAACATCTTGAAAGAAAATAAATGTGTTTGCATAGCAGCCCATACTGCTCAAAACGCAAACAGCTACACTGTGCAGTTACATCATCTTCAAGATTCTTGAACCACACCTAGGAAAAACCAAAAAAAAAATATATATATATAGTAACAATTAAAATCGCATGTATAACATAACAATTTCGCATGCCTAAAAAATCATGCAAATGAATAAATTTTGAAAATCGCATGATAAAAAACAAAATCGCATATTGCAAGATGATAATTCTGAAAAAAAAAAGAAATTCGCATATATGTTATCAACAAATCGCATGTGTGAAATAAATATGCTATAATACCTCCAATAAACCATTTCCATGGGCTTTAAAGTCCTTCAACATTATCCTGATCTGTGGACCCTCTACTTTGGTGTCCATCGGCAGACATTCAGAAATTGTACCACAAATCTCTATTTGCTGATCAAAGAATATAGACCTGGTGAATCTCTTAGCAGCATCTTCTTCCAAAGAAGTTCCGGTCAAATCAGCAGGCTCAGTATATCTTGAAATATGATCATTCTTTCTATGATTAAAACGTTGGACATCCATTGCACCGTCGAAATGATTCATAAACTCTACGAGAGTGAGTTGTGAATTAGACACCTGGCAGAAAAAATGGTTCTCACTCTCTGATCTTGGGTTGTTCTCATAAGTCCCGACATTGGCTCGTGTCGGTAAAAAGCCGGAATCCACATGGATCTCATCACAAACATATCATCGATCCATTTGTTTTCTGTGAGACCAAACTCAATCATCACCAACTTCCACTGTCTCTCGAATTCTTCGGGCTCAATCGAATCAGTCCATACAATGTCGCACATCCTCCTTTTAAACTCATCGTTATTGCACAACTCGTGTCCAACCTATGACAATAAATGCTTTTTATATCAACCTATAACAAAAATATATAATATACAAAAAAATAACACTAACAAAAGACAATATAGCATACTATACCTTATCTGCCACTTTTTTCATTATGTGCCACATGCACAATCTGTGTCTGCTGACAGGGAAAACCTCCTCAATAGCCTGTTTCATAGCAGGGTCTTGATCAGTCACTACAACCTTTGGCTGCTGACCAAATGACTTTAAAAATGAATTCAGAAGCCATTTATATGATTCAATGCTCTCCGATGCCAACAACCCAGCTCCAAATGTTACATTTCGACAGTGGTTGTCAATGCCAGTGAACGGGACAAACACCATCTTGTACCTGCACAACACATGCGAAAATACGTTGAAAACATGCGAATTACAAAAAACCACATGCGAAAAAAAAAGTATAACATGCGATATAGTCAACACCAATTTTACACATGCGATATAGTCAACACCAATTTTACACATGCGATATAACAGCTCATGAAGACATACAACATGCGAAAATAGTAAAAAAAAACATGTTTGTCTTCAAACACTAACCTGTTTGTCTTGAAAGTTGCATCAAAGGATATCACATCCCCAAATTCCATATAGTTAAGCTTGCATAAACCATCAGCCCAGAACAAACCAGTTAAACGTTTGCCATCATCAACATAATATTCAAACGAATAATCAGCTAAATACTGTTTTTTGTCAGTCATCCTATTAATCACCATGTCAGCATCATATTCTCCTATATAGCTGTTAATTCGCTTCCTAAAATTTTTGCAATCATCAACCGTGGCACCAACGTTCTCGAAACCACCATAACGTTTCCTCATTATATGGAAAGCTTTGACAGGACCAAGGTTTAAAGTGCCTAGTTCCCAAACCAACTCCTCCTGGACATCTGACAATTGTCTGTAAGCTGGCAGCATGTGAATATCATCTTCACAAACAAACTTATGATTATGACCATTAATAAATCTCTTTACTGTATATAATCTACCATCCACAGTGCAAATCATAAGTTGAGCTTTGCATCCAGTTCTAATAGTCCCCCTATTCCTTGTTTTGAATTGCTTTTTTGACTTCGAACGATCGTCAATACACAGTGGCTTATGTCCCTCTTTAGAACAAACAAAATACTTAGTTTTGATTATACCACCACTGTGTACTTCACCACCTTTCCGAATAGAAAAACCAGCTAACTTAGCATATGATTGGTAAAACGCATATGCTTGTTCAATAGAGATAAATTTCATTCCAACCATAGGTGTAGCTGATGCTTGAACCTCCGGAGTGTAAACCCTTTCATCTAAATGAATCAAATCAGAAAAATCAAAAACATGCGAAATCTATGAAGAAAACATGCGAAATTGATGATTTTGATTAATCTTATTTATCTATGCGATTTAATATACCATAGCATGCGAAATACTTAAGGAAAAAAAACATCAAATGCGAATTGAAAGACTAATAACATGCGAATTTGTACATGTTGCTTTCATGTCAAAAATATACTCAACATTCAAACTTCAAAAACAGTTACAACAATGTAAAATCAGAGGAGCGATTAAACAAAAAACAGGTATACGAACATTTTAGAGATCTGAATTAACATAATTACCATTAAAACAATCGTTTAGAGCACTTGAACTTGCAATTGGATTTGAATTTGCAGATGGCGGATTTAAAACATCCTCAATAGAAACTCTCTGATATGCAGATAATTGAGCATGATCACCGATAGGTCGACTTTCTTCAACATCAACATTTGCACGTCCAGTGCTGCTCTTTGGATCCATCGAAAAAAAAACAACTGAATAAAACCCTAACACAGAAGAACGATAACTGCAAATTGAGAATTATGAAAAATTTGAAATTGATTCGAATGATAAATACCGGGATATTAGTGAAACGAACTTCTCACTCGCTGATTGAATGAAGAGACGAATTTACCCTCAGATGATTGAATTGATTATCTCATTTAACCTTATATATGAAAAAACCAATCAGGACACGTGTATGGCTATTATGTTCGCGTATATAATGTACGATAAGGTAATTTGTACCGTACCAGTTGGCCACCGGCCTCCACCTCTTCCCGAGGTACCCGGGTTCGAGTCTTGGGGTTAGCGGGGAACCGCCCAGGATGACAACTCGGTATGGAGATTAACCGCGGAGATCCGCTTGTCGGGTGCGTCTCCCGGGGGGTAACCCCCCGGCGGTCGGGAGGACCGTGCAAATTCCCCCCCCTATATATATATATATATATATAATTACAAAAATAAATAACAAATGTTATATCACATTACACTATATCATATTACATCACATTACATCATATCACGTTATATTCATTACATAACGTGGTGTGTGTTACATGTGTTACATCATATCACGCGATATGCATTACATTACGTTCATGTTAGATTCTTTTGCTTAATTTTTAACAAAGCTAGGGTGAGTCGAGTCTAAAGTGATCTTATATAGTTATATCCATATTGGTAATAATCAATAGTCTTCCGTATTTACTTTAACTGCTTTCCTATTGCAGTTAGGTTAAGCACCATCAAAACTACGCTATCTAGCTTAACTAGTAATGCCAATTAATCTTGTTAACAAAACTTTACAACGTTCCCCAAGAGTTCGCACCTCATTCTTATCTAGGATATACTATTGCTTGATACATATAGTTGGATGTATGTGCTTTTGTTCCGATGTTGTGTATTGTTCTTATAGTTTCATAGTTACTTCCTCTTATCTATTTACTATCATGTTCAGTAACATTTTCGTATTCTTATTTTATTCGTATTGAGGAAGTATATGATCCGCGGTTCAACCCTACTGTTCATTTCGTTAGTTTTCTAAGTAGGTTTGTAACATTTCAGTTATACTTCGATCTAGGTACTCCGTTAAAAAAAATATGAAAAAAGAAATTTTGTTATAACTTGCTAAGAGTGTTGTAACAATAGAGGTGTTTAAAGGGATCTAGGTTCAAACACGGATAATTTTGATTAGTTTCATTTGAAAATAATGATGCAACTATACATGTGTTTTATGGATATCGATCTTAAGAAGTTGCCGCAGATTGGTTTGGAACTTTGAAAAGGTAAATAATAAAATATTTATGATGATGTTAATAAACTAATATAATTATAATAATAAATAATAAATGTTACACATTACTTTATATCACATTACACTATATCATATTATATCGTATTACACTATATTACATCACTTTATATCGTATTACATCGTATTACATTATATTACATCACTTTATATCATATTACATTGCATTACATCATATCACGCGATATGCATTACATTACGTGACGTGTGTTACATGTGTGACATTTCTATGTATATTCCACCATTTTCATCTCTCCTTTTCTTTTAAACACAACTGGAAGAAAGATTGAGCTGATTCATACTTCTGAATCTGTTGCAGAAAACAAAAAAAGAGGTTCTTCTCCTAAATTTTGCTCTATAAGTAATTTACACCTTCATTTTTGTTACTATTTTGATTTCACTCGTTAATCCTTTCTGGGTTTGTATTGGATCATAAATTTCAGCAATTTAAGTAGGGTTTTCATAAAGAAGTTAATGGTATCTTAACTCATGCTTGATTGAATAGATTACATGTCGGAAGAAGGGGACATATCAGATTCTTCAGACTATGTATATGAAGAAGAAACTGACGAGGAGTACATACCAGATTTTGTAGATGATGAAGATCAAAATGGTTACGGTTCTGATACCTCCGCTGCTCAAGCAAGAACCGGGAAAGATATTCAGGGCATTCCGTGGAGGGGAATGCGTTTAACGAGGGAACAATATCGACATGGAAGGCTCGCCCAGTATGAAAACTATGAAGACATTCCCTTATCCGGTGAAACTGCTGATAAGGTACAATTAACAATCCTGTTGCTTGTATACGTAAAAGTGATTACTTTTTCCACTTTCGATATCACGGCAATGTTTTACGTGTTCAGAAATACAAACATACATCGAAGGGTGGTAACTACTATGAGTTCTTTTATAATTCTAGATCAGTGAAGCCTACGTTCGTTCATTTTCAGGTTTGCACCGTAACACCGTTACATTCTGTTCGTTCAATCATGTGATTTCTATTAACTGCCGTAAAAAATGTGTACAGTTAAGGAACATGGTATGGGCTACCTCAAAGCATGATGTGTATGTCGTGTCTAACGATTCAATCATGCACTGGTCATCACTGTCACAAAACTTGACCGAAATTCTTGATTTCTCCGGGCACGTAGCACCTACTAAGGTACTTTATTTTGATCGTAAATTCGTAACGTTCCTGATATATATTTTAAAATGTTATTGATACTTTATTTGGGCCCACAGAAACATGAAGGAAGCTGGTTAGAAGGATTTACGCAAACTCGTATTAGTACGTTAGCAGTCAAAGATAATTTTCTTGTTGCCGGAGGTTCGGATGGAGAGCTTGTGTGTAAGGTATTTTAATCATCCAAAACTTATTTAGCTGGAATATGGCGTTAGTTTTTGTTCTCCTAGTTGTTACATCTGGTTTCAGTTTTAGCAACGGTTCGGTTCGTTTTTTTGGAACAAAATTACGTAAGTTACAAAAATAAAAAGTATAATCCAAGATTTAAGAATCTTTCTTGTATGTTTAAATTTAAGTAATTATATTTAACCTCTATAATTAATATTGTTCACATAAACCTAACCTTCTAATCTATTTTTATGTTTTTCCAAAGTTTTTATGAAGACATTTTTTATAATACTTTGAAGATCATTTAATTTTTATGTTAAGTTTTGTTATTTCTTTTAGTCAATGGATAAATCATTTTAAAGATAAATAAACATGCTAATGTTTTAATCATAAATACTTAACACTCAAGAATAAAACTAATAATTCCTAAATCAGTATATACGAAACATTAAAAACAAAATGATTTTTAGGTTATTCGTTCGTTTTTTTTTTCCGACTTTTTGTGCGGTTCGGTTGTTTCGGTTTTCTGCTCACCCCCATCTCGAACTGCCCTGAAATATCCTTAGACAAAAATCTAAATAACGGTGCACGGTATTCAACATCCAAACAATACAATATTTCTTACCACACTCATAGTTGACGTCTGACACCTCTATATTTCATGCCATACACATAGACTGACGTAGTTAATCTCTATTTCGAATAACGGTCAACTTGTATTTTGTATAAACGTCGTTGATATAGTCGCGTCCCTATCATGTTATGTGCATGTGTTATTAAATGATGCAGAAATTAGATCAACAAGGTGTTAGCTTTTGTACAAGAATAATTTATGAAGACATTGCCCTAACAACTGCTATTGAGATATACGGCGCCACGAGGTAATTATGTAATATGTATTATGATCTCTGTGTGTATACTACGAAATATATTATTGACAGTTTGTTGACACTCTTGTCACTTTGTAGTGGTGGAAAGCATTTTATGACGTCAAACAACGATTGTGGTGTGAGGGTATATGATATGGACAGATTTCAGCTCGTGAATCATTTCCGTTTTCCCTGGCCAGTGAACGTGTGTTTCTTAAAATGCGATGATAATATAGAATGTTTAATGCATTTAAATATATTTCGTATGACTTTCTACCTGTTTGACGTGTTTTTATTTCGTTGCAGCATACATCCTTGAGCCCAGATGGCAAACTCATAGCAGTAGTCGGTGATCATCTTGATGGATTGCTTGTAGACTCTTCAAGTGGAAAGGCAAGAACTTGTGAATACAAATATATTATTTTAACTCTTCATTTTAATTTTGTATTTTTTTTATTTTTTGGCAGAGGGCTGCTACTGTGGAAGGCCACCTGGACTACTCATTTGCATCCGCATGGCACCCAGATGGCCGAATCTTTGCAACAGGCAATCAAGACAAGACTTGTAGGCTATGGGATATAAGAAATCTTGCAACCCCAGTCTCGGTTCTTAAAGGCAACATGGCCGCGATTCGATCGGTTCGTTTTTCATCAGACGGGCAGTTTTTGGTGGTTGCCGAAGCGGTAGATTTTGTTCATGTCTACAACGCCAAGTTAAACTATGAAAAACGACAAGAAATTGATTTCTTTGGGGAAGTATCCGGTGTTTCTCTTAGTCCCGACGATGAAACGCTTTACATTGGAGTGTGGGACCCGTCGTATTCCAGCTTGCTACAATTCAACAAACGACATTGGTATGGATATCTTGATTCGTTTGTCTAATAAAGTAAGTCGAGTTGTTTGTTTCTGTTTGTGGAGCGAAAACCTTTGAACTTTAAAAAGGCTTGTTGACTGTTAAATTATGCTTGGCTGTGATGGCAACTTTCTTTCCCAGACCGACGGAACCAAACATGGGCCAGAACCGGCTGTATTTAGTTTCGTTTTTCATTTTATAGTGTTTGAAAAAGACGCTTTCTTGTTTTGGAACAAGACCCGTGTCGAGGTTGAAACATGTTTAAGAACCTTCATTAGATATCTAAGAAACCGGTAGCAGTGTCTTAAATATGCTAATTAAATATATAATTAACTATATATGCAAAGAAGGAAATATTGCATATAGAGGAAATTGAGTATGAGTTGATATTCAGTTGGGGGCATATACATTATTTAACCTTAGTTTTCAAAAGTTTTCTAAAAAGTAAATTTAGTATAAGGTGTTGCTCTAAGGTTATGATATAACTCAATATAGAGAAAAATTCTAGAGTAAGTTTTGTTTTCAGTCTATACTGTTACAAATCGTAGGGCCGTTCCTACGTTTTTGGAGACCCTAAACGAACTACGAACTGCAGGCCCTTTTGCAAAATTATCATTTTCTACATATTTAGTAACAAAACCCTTCTTTACCTGGCTTGAGACAGAGAATTATAAACTAAAAGTTTTATAATTGGCGTAGTTAAATTCATTTTTTAAAGCTATATATTTTCTATAGATATAGTATATGTTTAAAAATCCTAATTCCCTAAAAACAACTTGAAATCAGCAAATAAATCTTAATTCCGTAAACAACAACTTGAAATCATCAAATAATAAAACAAGTATAAGCCCTAAACAACAAATTCAAATATGCAATTATGCAAATACACCCTAAACAACAAATGAGAATATCTAACCTGAGTTAGTGCCATTGTCTTCCAAGTCCAAGCCATCCACAAGATTAAATCGCAAAGCTGAGTGCCACTGTTTCAAGTTCCAAATAATCATTTCGACAAATCGCAAAATTGATTCAAGCTTATGTTCGAGGGTTTGAGCAATATAAAAATATGCATACTAATTTCTCCCATGATTAGTATATAAAAAATTAAAAAATAGCCATTATTTATTGTAACCTGTGTGTTCTTCAAATTACCACCAAATCCGAAATCCCTAAAGACAGCTCTACCGCCCTAATCAACGATGATTCGATATTGGTATCCGAAAGACGCCACAATTTACGAGAATCATCATTTCATTCGCACGTCTAAACTCTAAAATTCGCTGCCCTTTCAGTCTTTCCATGTTTCACCGTTCACGTTTCCCCTTTTCCTGGATCTTGTTTAGCGCGCTAAGGGTTATCGCATATGTGATATTGGGCCTAGGATATTTCATGTATTAGTGTCTACGTATATGGGGCCTATTATGTATAAAACATATCGAAAATTTGTGGCCCTTCAATATTGGTGGCCCTAGGCTTGGGCCTAGGGTCTTATGCTTGTTGGGCCTGCCCTGACAAATCGTTACATGTCTTGCATCTCTTATGTATCCGATGACCTAACTGCTGTAGCGTTGCACCACTCCGCTATGGACAACCACTTGACCCAAGTACGGGGTTTCCTATAACTATGCAACCGAGATAACCCTCTAAACCATTTATGTCTAGCAGTTAGTTTGTGGGTGGTAAGCCGTAGACATAGTTAAAGCTACTCCTTACAAGGCCATGAACTCCTTCCAAAACCCACTCATGAATATTGTATCTGTATCAGAAATAATCAAAACCCGAACAACGGATAACCATAGAGTTTGTATATGTTGTCTAAAAACGTTTATGTTTAATTTCTCTCAAGGTTTAGTTGATGATCCTTTTTGATGTCCCGGACCGGAGAACTAAACTGTCATGTGCTCACTAACTCATTCCATGTTCCAGTAGTTGTCAAGTTTTATTTTAGTATGTAGTTTATTTATTAATTAAGCATGTTTTAAGTTATATATAGTGGGTCAAGATGGTAGGATAGTGGGTAGTTATTTAGCTTAGTATTTATAATGTAAGCGATTTGATGTTTTAAGGATATGAATGAAAATCAGTCTTAAAACACTCTCTAATTTGCTTACTTGTAGGGCTGTAAACGAACCGAACGTTCAGCGAACAGTTCGTGAACCATTCGGCGGGAAGTTCGTTCATGTTCGTTCGTTTAATAAACGAACGAACATGAACAAAAAATTTCGTTCGATTAGTTAAATGAACGAACATGAACAGAGGTCTCGTTCGTTCGATTGTGTTCGTGAACGTTCGGTAAGGTGTTCGTGAATGTGTTCGTGAACATTCGTTGATTTGCGTTCGTTTATGTTCGTATGTTTGGGTTTTAATTGAAGATCTTTGTACTTTCTTATATTATTAAACTTTTATTTATTTTATTACTCTAACAATTAAATTAGGAAACCCAGTTTCACCTTGTTTATGCATCATTTCCCTTTCATTTCTCATTATTTACATCAGCAAATAAATACGATCGACCTCCGTTTCACAATAAGGCATTCAAGTTCGAGTGCTACTATCTTAATCCTTCGTCGTGTTCGCCAAATTTTTTTGTGTTCGTTTGTGTTCGTGAACCGTTCGCGAACACGCTCGTTTCCTTAATGAACGAACACGAACATCAAATCTCGTTCGGTAAGTGTTCATGAACTGTTCGTGAACACATTTATTTCCTTAACGAACGAACACGAACAAGGCCTTGTTCGTGTTCGTTCGGTTCGTTTACAGCCTTACTTACTTTTCTCTTCCTATTATCTTTTGGCCAATCAGTTTTCGGTTGGAACCACATCAGTGTTATGTGCTTAATGATACGGTTTGCATTCCTCACCCAAAGCACGTGTGTCAACAATTATCATGGGATTAGTTTAGTTCTATATGTTGGTAGTAATTGTCTTAGCTATTTAATTAGTGGTTCCATTTATTTTGTTGAATAGAATAGGAGTAGGGTAGTTTGTTAGTAATGAGTCCACCTTATTAGGGATAGTGCTATTTATCTTTCTATACGGTTCCATTATGGATCATACTCAGGAAATTCCACCAATAGCAAAGTTAAGGTAGGGTCTGAGGAGAGGGTAAGATGTAGACAGCCTTACCTCTACCCCGTATAAGAATAGAGAGGTTGCTTCCGGTGAGTAGGGCTGACAATTCTGACACGAACACGATAACACGACACGAACCTACACGAAGTTATCATGTTTCGTGTTTGACCTTAACAGGTTTCGTGTCTAAAACAGGTCGACACGATAAGACCTTAACAGGTTTTGTGTCTAAACAGTTTAAAACCCATTAACCTGTTAAGACCCGTTAAGTACATGGTAATAATTAAAAATTAAAAAATATTATATGTGGGTGTGGACATGTGGTCATCAATCGTGGTACCTGAGATGAATTATACATAAACACACGCTATTTTTTTTCCACAATCCAATCCCTAATTTTTAAATCTCTCTCACAAACACCACCATTCCCTATCCGGTTCACAGCTTCCCCAATTCGGCCGTGTTCATGTCTTAAACAGGTCGTGTTCATGTCTTAAACAGGTCGTATGATGACCCAGGCAACTTGTCCACTAGTCCACTTGGCTGACTTGGGATCGGAGAAACTGACGTCACCCGACAACACCTGTCGCACGACCGTGCGACCCAGTGGCACGACCGTGCCGATCACAAAATCACCTATAAATAGAGCCATTCGCTACTGGTTCAAATGTTAGGTTTTTCTCCATGTTTCTGGGCGATTTCTGGGTTCCGAAGCAGTCCTGATCAGACCCATTTGAAGCCTCAAGATCGAGTGGAAGCATAACCGATCCAACCCATCAATTCCTTGCTTGTTTATGGTTCGATTCCTTGTTCTTGAACATGTATTCAGATCATTTTGCAAGTTATGAGCTGATGTTAGTTTATGTTTAATGTAGTTTATGTAATATTAGTTATAAACTTGTTTCTTGAATAATCTTTATGTTGTAATCTTGTTTATATGAATCTTTAGTACTTTTTCATCTTGAATCTTCATGATTATATAATGATTGTTTCATTGATGTTGAGTTCCTGATTATGTTTGATTATCTTGGATAATGAATCTGTGGTTAGTGGGATGGTAACTATTTCTTGATTAATCACTTGTTTGTAGACTTTGTTTACACCATCAAACCGGACCAAGGTATTGGTTTTATACAAGATATATCTTATTTTGATTAGGAATGCTTTCTTGCACGTAAGGGTTCTAACGAATCAAATGGTGTTGATTACATGTTCTTGAATGTGGTTTATGATCCTTGTTTAGTAGTTTTGGTCTGAAATTGCTGACATGGTAGATTTATGTTTAAGACTTGTAAAAGTGAAATAGTTGTTATATGATCTACTTTATTGCTTATCCTCGTGGCTGTATTGTGACCATCGGAATTGCTTTCTTTGATAAGTGAGGTTAGGAATCCAGACCCGGTAAATAACCTATCTTTAAATATTCGCATGAATAAATATCAATAGCTCACTAATGAATGATTTTAGGTGGTTAACGTGTGACCATCGCGTTAACTTTCCGAAGAATCATAATGCTAGAAATCCAGACCCGGTAACTAGCTGTCTTGCAATTGGAAAATTGATTAAGTGCTTTTGTGACATATGTGATATAGATAACATGTTTAGGATGTTTGTGAAACAAGATAATAGTATAATTATGTTTTAGATATAATTTAGATAACTTAGTTAAACAACCATTCACTTATCCTTTTATCCGGTAATCTAATGACAAAGATTTAGTACTTAATAAACGCCCGTGTTCCATGGATCGATATCTGGCTCTTACCAATACTTTACTGCATATATGACGGGATACACTTGTCCTTTGTTGTGTGTGTTTTAATGTTAAGGTATAAACCATTTTTATAAATTTAAAACACCAAGTTACGCTGGGTGCGATTGTAAATACTGTAAATAAATGTGTATGGTCGCGCCCACGTCAAGTTTTTGGCGCTGTTGTTGGGGACACGACGAAATTTATGGAACAATCCGAGTCATTATTTTACCGGTGTACAAACTGTGAATACTTGTAAATTTTTGTATTTATTTGTTTTCTTTTACTAACTTGTTAATATTTAACCATTTCACTAAGTTTTCTTTTTCTGTTTTACTAACCAGCTAGCTGATAACCAACTAACCTTACTAACATACTAACTTCTTATTTTATTATTCGATTAACATTTATTTCATTTTATTTAATTCAGTTATGTGTTCGGAATCGAACCATTTACTTTCATTTATTCAATTCAGTTATTTTAAATTCAGTCATTTCATTTATGTACTTCATTCATTTATTTATTTCATTTCAGTATTTTCATTTCAGTTTATGCTTATATTTATGTTCATGTTCGCATGTCGAACCGCTTATATATATTATATTTATTTCATTTCTGCATTTAATTATTTACGTTCAGTTATTCATTTATTTATTTCTGTCCATTTATTTATTTAAATTAACCGTTTATTCATTTAATTATTGTACTCATTTGTTTATTTATTTTCTCCACATAAAATAAAATATAACTTTCTGATAAAATGATCAGATTTTCTGATGATCAGATTTTCTGATGGATTCTGATAAACCCATTAGATATTCTAAAAAAAACAATTTTTATTCTGATGAATTTACCAGATTTTCTGGTAATTCTGATGGATTTATCATAAATTCTGATGGAACGAAAATTTTCATCAGATCTTATCAGAATTTTATCAGATCATATCAGATTTTCTGATATATATAAAAAAAAAGTTCCCTCAGATTTCTGATGATAGTCATCAGAAATTCTGGTAAACTAACAAAAACAGTTTTCGAATGTAAATAAGTAAATAACCCAGTAAATAGTTAAATAGATATGTTTAATATCTTGTATATTTATGTATATTATATTTTAGTATTTTTATTTATACTTATTTTTCATATTATTATTATGTTCTTTTTTTCTGTATAATGCCTTCCTTTTTATGCTACAGGCTAATGTCCACAACCCCTGCACCCGCTAATGCTGAGCTAGCCAACGAACCAGAAAATAACCTAAGAAGAAGCAGGCGGCTTCGCGAAAGATCACTTGTCGTTGCACAAAGGATTGCGGCCGCAATCGACGAACCAGTGATACTTTCTGACAGCGAGAGTTCAGAGGACGACACAGGAAGCATTATGGCATAGGACGGCCATCCTTTGAATGAAACCGGCCGTCCAGGAGGAGAGGGCTTGCTACCGAGAATCGCCCGACCTACAATAGCAGCATCGAGTTTTGAAATTAAATCTAGTATTATTAACATGTTGCAAACTTTTGTGCAGTTTGATGGGAAGGATCACGAAGATCCAGGTCAGCACATCGCATCATTTCTCGAGGTGTGCTCGACTTTCAAGATTAGAGATGTTTCTGAAGACGCAATTCGTTTGCGAATTTTTCCATTTTCTTTGCGAGACAAAGCACGATCTTGGCTTTTGTCACTTCCAGCAGGGTCCATCACGACTTGGAACGAGATGGCAGATCTTTTTATGCAAAAATATTTTCTGCCGGAAAAGACAGCCAAGTTGAAGAATCGTATTATGACATTCAAACAGGACGAAGGAGAATCTCTACACGCAGCTTGGGAGAGGTTCAAAGATCTTCTGATCGATGTTCCACATCATGGGTTGTCCAAAAGACAACTTGTGTTGAATTTCTACCAAGGACTTAACTACGACTCACAAGAACGTTTAGATGTATATGCAGGAGGCGATCTTGGAACAAAAACACCCAATGAAGCCTATGCAATTATAGAGAAAGCTACCTTGAAGTCGAGTTCTCGTCAATGTGGAGTACGAAGTAAAGCTTTATCTATTCCTGGAGTTCATCAAGTAGATACATATACGGCTCTTGCAGCACATATTGGAGCATTGGCAGCAATGTTTAATCAAGCTCAGAACATTTCAAAAATACAATCATCATGTGAGCTGTGTGGAGTGTCACACGAGCCAGGTACATGTGAGCAAGGTGTTATGTTTACAGGCCACGAAGAGGTGGACTATTTAGGCAATCAAATTAGGCCTCAAAATAACCCCTATAGCAACACGTACAATCCGGGTTGGAAGAATCACCCAAATTTTGGGTGGAAATCTAATCCCAATAACCAAAACCCACTCGGATATGCTCAATGCGCTCCCGCGCCACAACAGCCTCAGGGGCAATCCTTTCAGCCCCCGGGACAATCTTTTCAGCCATCAGGGCAAACCTTTCAACCACGTTATAATAATTTAGGTTCAGGAAGCACTTCCCAGCCACAAGCCCCTCAAACCAACTCAAAACTGGAGGAGATGATAACGCAGTTGTTAAACAACTCCAATAATGCCAACCAAATATCTGAAAAAAGATACCAGTAGCATGAGGAGCGTTTCATGGCATAGGAAGGGGAAATGCGGAGCCAGAAGGCTTCAATTCAAACCATTAAGAATCAAGTCCGCCAATTGGTCAAGATGTTGTCTGAAAGACCCCAAGGTAGTCTTCCAGGTAACACCGAACCAAACCCGAGAGGGCACGTTAATGCAGTAATGACGAGGAGTGGTAAGACCACGGGGCCTGACAAATCGGACTCACCGCCGATCACTGACACGGTCCAAACTGACGCTTCAGATGAGGTGCACGCTAGGCGAGTCCCAGCAAGTATAGCATAACTCCAGGAGCCAGTTAAAGATTTCATTCCTCCAATTCCATATCCGAGCAGATTGAAGAAATAGAAGGACGATGAACAACATGGTAAGTTTTTAGAAATGTTTAAACAATTACACATAAACATACCATTTGTTGAGGCGTTAGCTCAAATGCCTAAATACGCAAGGTTCTTAAAAGACATCCTCACAAACAAGCAGAAGCTCGAAAGCTTGTCTTGTGTGTTGATGAATGAAAACTGTTCAGCCCTTCTCCAAAACCGTCTACCTGAAAAGATGGGAGATCCGGGCAATTTTACGCTTCCCTGTCTCATTGGCAACATGTCTGTCAGTCATAGATTAGTCGATTTAGGGGCTAGCATAAACCTTATGCCTTATAAGGTCTTTGCTAAATTAGACCTGGGTGAACCTTCACCCACTAGAATGAGCATTCGACTTGCAGATCGTTCAATCAAGTATCCGCGTGGATTCGTTGAAAACATGCTTGTTAAAATCGATAAGTTTGTTTTTCCCGTAGATTTTGTTATTCTTGACATGGACAAAGACTCAAAAGTGCCATTAATACTTGGACGCCCGTTCCTCAATACTGTGAGGACGATTGTTGATGTGGCAGCTGGCCAAATCACGCTCCGAGTAAATGACGAGCACGTGACTTTTGATATTAAAAGATCAATGCAACATCCTCAAATTCACGATGACATGCTTTACTATGTCGACATTGTCGATACTTGTGTAAGCTCTCATTTCCAAGGCACAATTGAAGAAATTGATACGGACACACATCTGTTGTGTGAGAACCAAAATGGCGTTTCACTAGAAGGCCACGAAGCTGAGCAGCCGGTTTTCCAAATCGATGAAGATGGCTCCCAAAGTCCAGATCAATTTGTGGAGATTGACCGTAAAGTTGAAGAAAAGTCAAAACCTTCGGTTGAAGATCCACCATCGTTGGAGTTAAAAGAACTCCCACCGCATCTCGAGTATGCATTTCTAGACGAGGAGTGTCACCTGCCAGTCATCATTTCAGCATCTTTAGTGAAAGAGGAAAATAGACAACTTCTCGAGGTTCTAAAGCTCCACAAGAAAGCCATGGTGTGGAAGATTATGGATATCAAAGGCATTAATCCTTCTTTTTGTACTCATAAGATTCTCATGGAAGACAATTACAAGCCTAGTGCACATCATCAAAGGCGTTTGAATCCAAATATGCAAGACGTGGTGAAGAAAGAAGTTATCAAGTTGTTAGATGCAGGGCTGATTTATCCTATATCTGATTCTGTTTGGGTAAGTCCAGTGCAAGTAGTACCCAAGAAAGGTGGTATTACTGTAGTTCCAAACGATAGGAATGAACTTATTCCTACCCGTACCGTCACCGGATGGCGAGTTTGCATCGATTACCGCAAACTCAACGACGCCACCCGTAAGGACCACTTCCCGCTTCTATTCATCGACTAGATGTTGGAACGTCTGTCAAGGAAGTCATTTTTCTGTTTTCTGGATGGGTTCTCTGGATATTTTCAAATTCCTATCGCTCCTGAGGACCAGGAAAAGACTACTTTCACATGTCCTTTCGGCACATTCGCCTACCGGCGTATGCCTTTTGGGCAGTGTAATGCACCAGCCACATTTCAGCGATGCATGGTAGCCATTTTCCATGACATGATTGAAGACTCCATGGAAGTATTCATGGACGATTTCTCTGTGTTCGGGAGTTCTTTCAATCAATGTCTTGGAAATCTGAAAAGAATGTTAATGAGATGTGAGGAAACTAATCTTGTGCTTAACTGGGAGAAATGCCACTTCATGGTGAAAGAAGGGGTAGTTCTCGGGCACAAAATCTATGAAGCCGGGTTGGAAGTCGATCCAGCAAAAGTGGATATCATTTCTAAACTTCCTCCCCTACCTCGGTCAAGGCGATTAGAAGTTTCCTGGGTCACGCAGGGTTCTATAGGCGATTCATCAAAGATTTTTGAAAAATCGAAAGACCTATGACCCGTTTGTTAGAGAAAGATGCTCCATTTGTGTTTTCAGACGAATGCATAAAAGCATTCAAGCAGCTTAAACAAAGGCTTATCGAAGCCCCTATTTTAGTTGCACCAGATTGGGCATTGCCATTTGAGATAATGTGCGACGCCAGTGATTACGCAATAGGAGCAGTCTTAGGACAGCGAAGGGAGAAGCATTTTCATCCTATTTACTATGCCAGCAAAACTCTACATGATGCTCAAGAGAATTACACGACTACAGAGAAAGAGCTTTTGGTAGTAGTATATGCTTTCGACAAATTCAGGTCGTACCTTGTGTTGTCCAAAACAATTGTGTATACGGATCCTGCAGCAATCAAATACCTTTTTAGTAAACAGGACGCAAAACCGCGTCTTATCAGATGGATCTTGTTATTACAAGAGTTTGACATTGAGATCCAAGACAAAAAGGGAGCTCTGAATGTTGCAGCCGACCATCTCTCGAGACTTGAGCATGGTAATTCAGAAAATTCAGTGGAGGAACCAATAAACGACAATTTCCCCCACGAATTCCTTTTGAGTATCGAGATGAATGATGAGTCACCTTGGTTCGCAGACTTTGCAAACTACCTCACATGTGGAATCCTTATCAAAGGATTATCATATCAGCAAAAGAGGAAGTTCTTTGCAGATCTAAAGTATTATATTTGGGACGAACCATACTTGTTTAGAATCGGAGCCGATCAGGTGATCCGACGATGTATATTTGGAGAAGAGGCAGCTAGCATTCTGCGTCATTGTCACGAAGGGCCAACCGGAGGTCATCATGGAGCAAACTACACTGCAAAGAAAGTGTTGGACTCTGGGTTTTACTGGCCCACAATCTTTCGTGATGTGCATGAATAGGTTAGAGCGTGTGACGCTTGCCAGAGGGCAACAAATATCTCCGCACGTAACGAAATGCCTCAACATCCAATGCAAGTCTGTGAAGTCTTTGATATATGGGGTATCGACTTCATGGGTCCATTTCCAGCCTCACGAGGTAACAAATATATCCTAGTTGCTGTAGACTACATCTCAAAATGGGCCGAAGCTCAAGCTTTGCCTACAAACGATGCTAGGGTAGTCGTGAGGTTCTTAGAAAATTTATTCGCCCGATTTGGTGCTCCAAAGGCACTAATCAGTGACCGTGGAACGCATTTTTGTAATGCGCAGTTAGAACGAGCCTTGTCCCGTTATGGTGTTCATCATAGATTGGCTACGCCATATCACCCTCAAATAAGCGGGCAAGTGGAGGTCACGAATCGGGGTTTGAAAAGAATCCTTGAGCGGTCCATTAATAATAACCGCAAGGATTGGTCAAACAAGTTAGATGACGCTTTGTGGGCTTTTAGAACGGAATTCAAGACACCTATTGGGACCACACCCTTTAGGTTAGTTTAGGGAAAGCCTGACATCTACCAGTCGAGCTAGAACAGAAGGCATTTTGGGCCTTGAAGACGGCAAATATGGATTTAAAAAGAGGAGGTGAAGCCCGTTTTCTGCAAATCCACGAGCTCGATGAGCTAAGAAACCATGCCTACGAAAGTTCTAGCAGATACAAGGAGCGAGTCAAGAGATTTCATGACAAGAGGTTGAGAGACCATAAGGATCTCCGTATAGGGGATCTTGTCTTGTTATATAACTCAAGACTGCGTTTATTCACCGGGAAGCTAAAATCCCGATGGATGGGTCCATACACAGTTAAGGAAATATTTCCGTACGGGGCCGTAACTATCGAGGATCCAAACGGGGCAAGTTTTAAAGTCAACGGTCATCGTTTAAAAATTTACATCAACGGACCGATTGACTCGGTGGAGGTTCTCGAACTCCATGTCCCGCACACTTAAAACAAGTGTGGGGAGAATGAGTCTAGCTATCGACTCGCTGACTAATTTAGCGAGCGTTTTTTCACACGCTAAGGGTAATTTTGTATATTTATTAGTTTGTCATTTTTATTTTCTAGTTCGCTAATTTTTCGGATTTAAACGTAGGTACATGCAAGCTTGATCCATAACTTTCGGAATTTTGAAGTTGATTAATTGTTAAAATTTATGAAATAGTGTAAAAATGGAAAAATTGGGTGAAATTTCGGAGTTAAAAGCTTACTGTTAAAAATAACACAAAAAGGCCCAGGTGTCGCACGGCAGTGCCAAATCGGCACGGTCATGCACTCCGTAATCAAAACAGACCAGAACTCATGCACCGGACGGTCATCGGATCGCACTACCGTGCGACCGCTGCACTACCAAGCAACCTGGTAACAACAGTCAAACTAGGAATGCGATCTGGGATGGCATGACCGTGCGACTCAAAATCTGAACAGTAAAAAGCGGGGTATTTAAGTGATTCTGCAGTAAAAACCTGTCATTTTTTCGAAACCCTTGCAGCCGCACGGGAGTTCCAGGTCGCCTACACCTAAAAATCAACCGATTTTTGCCTAGATTTCACTTCAGTCATCTTCCAAGGTATGTTTCCTACTTGTTTTACAGATTAAACTTGGTTTCTGATATAGATCTGATGTTTGAATCAAGAAATTTTGGGGTTTTCTTCATAAAAGTCAAATAAACCCTTGTTCTTGAGTGTTTGGTGTTAAATCGGTAGTTCTGGTCCTTGATTCGAAGTCTATTCACTGATTACAAGTTAAATTTTAAAAGATACAAGTAAAAATCAGTGAATTAGACTGATTTCTGATAAAATTGTTGTATCACGGTCACGCCATTGAAACGGTATGGCAGTGCCGGTCAAAAATCAAGGTCAGATCGCCGATCCAGAACTGCGACGCCGAGTGGCACGGTAGTGCCAAATCGGCACGGCAGTATGACACGATTTTCCGGAAACAAGCAACTGACCGATCAGGGAGTGGCACGGTAGTGCGACCAGTCGCACGACCGTGCGGTTGCTGAAACGACGACATAACGTCTCAAACAGCCTGTTCCGGTGACGGCAATGAAATTTTTATATTCTGCTCTTATTTTGTTGTATTCCTGTATGCAGATGAACCACAGATTCCTCCAGTTCAGCGAAAACAAAACGAAAGAACGTCTCTGTATCGCCAGATTAGAAGCATTATGGAATCGAAAGGGGACAAATTAGTGAACCGAGAAGGATCAACTTATGAAAAACCAAGAAGCGAAAATCCAGACTTTAAAAATAGGGAGACGATACAGTTCAGGTTGGGAAGAAAGTGGCATAAGTGGTCAGTTTTTGGGAGAAGACTGGGCATATACTCAGCTGAAGACATTGATTCAAAACTCTTCACAGATATCTACAAGTTTGATAATGACCAGCAACGGGCTAACTTTTGGGCACAAGTGGCAGTTGGACCACCCTATGAAGCTAGAAAAGCTAAAGCTTCACGACTACGAGACCCGCTACTGAGGGTTGTTCATCAGGTTATGAGTCACACCATTTGTGGACGCATGGACAGTGCAGGAAACTGTCCCACTCCGGATCTTTTTTTCTTATATTCCATAGTGACTGGAGTGCATGTAAACCTCGCAGCTAGAATGGCAGAATTTTTCGTGAGCAGCGCGGGGAGAACTTCAAGCAGTGAGATCCATGGTGGAGAATATGTGACTTAGTTGGTATATAATTTGGGTATTATGACGGATGATGTAGTCAATGGTCTCACAATGGTTCATGCAGGAGGAGACGTAGACATGAGATCTTTGAGAGTGATGGGTCTGGTTGTGGATACAGACAATGGCCCGAGACTGAGGTGTCTAAATGGGGAGATATGGGATCCGATACACCCACAGGACGAAGACGTTAACATGGAGGAGCAACGGGTCCTAGAGCCACCACCACACGACCAGCCACCACATGATCAACCAGAGCACGAACCGCACCAGCATCAGCATCAATATCAACCAAATTGGCCTCCAGGTATACCTTCCTACCCTGAATTGTACCAGCAGTTCCAGCATATGCAGATCTCTCAAGACACTATGAGAGCCGACCAGGAGGCTATGCGAGCAACTCAAGACGCTATAAGAGCCGACCAGGTAGCTATGCGGGCAACCCAACACACGATGCGGGAGGAAATGTATGCAGGTTTTTCCTATATCTTCGGAGGGCTACAAAGCGTATACCCAAGCCATTTCGGCAACCCTCCACAGTTTCCGTTTGGAGACATAGGTAACTATGGGGCGGGTTCATCTGGAACACGCCACCATGATGATGATGATGATGAGTAGGAGGAGGTAGGGTGGAGCAGTTCAGAAACTAATGTTTTATCTTATTTCTATTCAGTACTTTGTTTGGATTTTTTTAACTTTATATTTGTTTTTAAAAATGTTTTAAGTAGTGTGTTTGCTTTGTTTGAATAATGGATATGGTTTGGTTATCTAGCATTTTGATCAATGGTAATGTTGACTGCTTTAGCAAGTGCCATACTTGGCAGATTTGAAAAGAAATGCACACAGAGTTGAGACGACTTCATTCAACGTCTACTCAAACAAGTCAACTCCAACTCTGAGGGAGTACCTCTGTCCCTTTTCACATTATTAGTTTAGCTCTTCATAATTTCTTAACTAATTTGTATTTCACATTGGGGACAATGTGAAGTTCAAGTGTGGGGAGGGGTTTAAAAGGTTTTAAACTTTGTTTGTCCTTTATTGTTCTCATTTCTGTATATATTTTCAAAAAATAAAACAAAAATGGTCAATTGTGTTCTTTAGAAAGCATCAAATTTGATAAAAATCAACAAGCCAATTTGATTTTTGAAAAAAGATAACTAAAAAGCGTGATAAAACAAAGAAAGACTAGCATGTTTATCTTTATATTTATACCCATTCCTTTCGTTTATGTGAGCATATTTTTGAGCCTTTACAGCTTTCTTGTCAAATGCTTCTTTGTTTTTGCGGAAAAATGAGTGAGCCGGATGTTTTATGTAATTTAGAACTTGTCATTTGTATACTTTTCAAAATCATGAATATATGAAATTACATAGAAATGATAGAGGCATTTAGGATACCCCTTTGTCAGCCTTTTTCTTTGTTTATATCCTGCACCCAACACTATCCATTAGTTCGCCATGTTGAGCCTATTTTCCGTATTTTTTTTAACTTTACCCAAACATTAAGCCCACTTAACCAAAATATAACCTTTTCATATTTACCCCTTTTCGTTAAAATTCGGCCGAAGCTTTCCAGATTGATTTAAAAATGTTGCAAAAAAAAAAAACAGTCGTAAAAACTCTCTAAGGAAATTATGGAAAAACCATCAAGAAAGAAAATGGAGGGTAAAAGTATAAAAAGAATAAACTCTGAACACATACACAAGTAGCTTAGCAACGTGTTCAGAATCCTAGAAAATAAATCACCAAGTTTTAACCTTTCTTACCACTTTCAAATATCCATTCCATACCCTTAACCATAGCCTAACGATTACAACCCATCAAGGACCTCTTGATTTATGTTTTTCACATATTAATTGGTGGAGATTAGATCTTTTGACAAGCTTATGATATTGCAAGATTCATTGACTAGGCATCGAGTGATTTACATACACATTATATGTATGATTCAAAAATTTAACCGAGTGTGTGTGAACATTGTGAGAAATATAAAGATTTGTATGCTAAGTTAATCAACGTAGAATCATTGCTTTATGGTTATCCTTTCATACATCCAACAAAGCTTGTTTGTTTTAAATATTTGATGATGACTTTTTGAAAAACAATTTGACCACCAAACAAATTAGTAGCTTTGTAAATATTCAGATTTAATTCCGTGTTTTATTTTTAGTTTGCTTAAGGACAAGCAAAGTTCAAGTGTGGGGATGTTTGATATACGCTAAATTATACATGTTTTTATACCCCAAAACACTTCCGTTTTAAGCATTTTTTGACCAAAACCGCGACGTTAAGGTACCAAATTCGGTACTTTTATATTTTCAGGTCTTAAACAGAGCACAAAAGAAAAATCAGATGAAAACGGACAAATTCTGATGCATTTCTGATAAAAAGGGCAAAATTCTGATGACTGTCAGGTATGGCACGACCGTGCCATCCATTGGCACTACCGTGCCGATCCTTCGATCTCGGAAGCACTGCTTGTGCAACAGCCAGTGCCGATGTTTCCTCGGGCCACACTACCGTGCCGATCTGATGACCCAGGAAACTTGTCCACTAGTCCACTTGGCTGACTTGGGATCGGAGAAACTGACGTCACCCGACAACACCTGTCGCACGACCGTGCGACCCAGTGGCACGACCGTGCTGATCACAAAATCACCTATAAATAGAGCCATTCGCTACTGGTTCAAATGTTGGGTTTTTCTCCATGTTTCTGGGCGATTTCTGGGTTCCGAAGCAGTCCTGATCAGACCCATTTGAAGCCTCAAGATCGAGTGGAAGCATAACCGATCCAACCCATCAATTCCTTGCTTGTTTACGGTTCGATTCCTTGTTCTTGAACATGTATTCTGATCATTTTGCAAGTCATGAGCTGATGTTAGTTTATGTTTAATGTAGTTTATGTAATAGTAGTTATAAACTTGTTTCTTGAATAATCTTTATGTTGTAATCTTGTTTATATGAATCTTTAGTACTTTTTCATGTTGAATCTTCATGATTATATAATGAATGTTTCATTGATGTTGAGTTCCTGATTATGTTTGATTATCTTGGATAATGAATCTATGGTTAGTGGGATGGTAACTATTTCTTGATTAATCACTTGTTTGTAGACTTTGTTTACACCATGAAACCGGAACAGGGTATTGGTTTTATACAAGATATATCTTATTTTGATTAGGAATGCTTTCTTGCACGTAAGGGTTCTAACGAATCAAATGGTGTTGATTACATGTTCTTGAATGTGGTTTATGATCCTTGTTTAGTAGTTTTGGTCTGAAATTGCTGACATGGTAGATTTATGTTTAAGACTTGTAAAGGTGAAATAGTTGTTATATGATCTACTTTATTGCTTATCCTCGTGGCTGTATTGCGACCATCAGTATTGCTTTCTTTGATAAGTGAGGTTAGGAATCCAGACCTGGTAAATAACCTATCTTTAAATATTCGCATGAATAAATATCAATAGGTCACTAATGAATGATTTTAGGTGGTTAACGTGTGACCATCGCGTTAACTTTCCGAAGAATCATAATGCTAGAAATCCAGACCTGGTAACTAGTTGTCTTGCAATTGGAAAATTGATTAAGTGCTTTTGTGACATATGTGATATAGATAACATGTTTAGGATGTTTGTGAAACAAGATAATAGTATAATTATGTTTTAGATATAATTTAGATAACTTAGTTAAACAACTATTCACTTATCCTTTTATCTGGTAATCTAATAACAAAGATTTAGTACTTAATAAACGCCCGTGTTCCATGGATCGATATCTGGCTCTTACCAATACTTTACTGCATATATGACGGGATACACTTGTCCTTTGTTGTGTGTGTTTTAATGTTAAGGTATAAACCATTTTTATAAATTTAAAACACCAAGTTACGCTTGGTGCGATTGTAAATACTGTAAATAAATGTGTATAGTCGCGCCCACGTCAATGTCTATACTTCTATTTTTGGAAACTTGTAATTCCTTTGTATTCGTACTTTCCTTTCAAACATTGTAATCCGAGACTTTGATCATAATAATAAAACTCGATTATTTTATGCATTTTCTTATACATACTTGTTATACGTTGCAAACATTAATACATACCTATACTCGAAAACTCATACTTGAAACATTCATTATGCATACACTATACTTGCACATGACACTTGTATGCTTGAAATCCTTAAAACCGGCTAAAATACGCGAAACATGCCAAACTTAAACCCTTCAAGCGACTGGACTCCCTTCGTGCGAATGGACCTTCCATTCGTGCGAAGAGACCCAATCCATCCGCACCAACTCAGCTTCGCCCTATAAATACGAACCCACTTCCTCACTTTACACCTTCCAACCACTCCAAACTCTCCCAAACGCTCTGAACTCGTGCATTTCGGACAGAACTCTCCAGCGAACTTCTAAGTGAGTTTTAGCTCACTTATTTATCATTTCTTCTAACTTTTCTTCTATTTTCATCTACTTTTCTTCAAACTTATTATTTGGACAACTTATTGGATGGATTTCACGAGCTTGCTTAGGCATCTAAGATGAATCCTCACCACTTATGAGGCCCAAAAGAAGATTTTCATTTTCTGTTTTCATTAAAAGTTCATATACAATACTTTTCTATTATGAAACTTGGCGAAATCTTGAACCCACCGAGCTCACAGCTAAGTCTATAGTTGTGGGTTAGTGTTGAGGTTGATTTCAGCCAAGAAACGAGTATGTTCGCACAAACAGAACCCACTTGTCCCAAAACATGGGCATTCACACGAAGCAGTCTGTTCACACGACTTAGTCTCTTCGCGCGAATGGACTTTCTGTTACTTTCGTTCTTGCATAATTTCAAGTGTTGAAACCATCCGAGATTCGGCATTTTCAATATGGACGAACCTGTGTTTTGGTAGAAGTGTGAACCGTGGGAGCTCTATAAACGAACCTTGTAAACGAACACCCAAGCAGTCTCTAAGACTCAGAATAAGTTAACCCTGCCTCGCCTCCAACACTTGCCATGTTGGGAATGACACGCCTGGGTTGTCCTTATTCAGCTGTTTGGATATGTGTATTTATTTATTTTATTCATGACCAACCGAGATGTCGACTATGTCGATAAGCTTTCAGCTTTGGTGAATCATACAACGAGGTATTCGTACCCCCATGCTTGATATCCATGAACTTTCTGACTTACTGGACTGTTAATACTATATAATATAATAAAATATATAAAACATAACCGAAATCAAAACGTTAACCGATTAATGGTTAAGTGTCTCGAACAGGCCCCTTCGCACGAACAGGCCCTTTCGCACGACTAGAAATTTTCCACTTGCATGAATTAACTCTGTTCGCACGAACAATGTTGTGAGCTTTGGTTATCTTTCTATCTCAGTTCTAAGTTCCTCGTCTGTTGATTCTAATGGGCAAATCAGGACCCATGAAATCACAAAAACTTAGTGTCACAGCGAGTGCTTAGACGATATATACTTTCATGTTTATATATACTTTTATACTTTAATTCCAATCTGAATCCTCCGTTCAACTCCAAATAACTCACACCTTCATTTACCCCATGTAGGGTAACCTCAGTGTTCCAACACTCTCAACCTTCGACTCGCGGATTATAAAAGGAAGCTTTGCAAAACCATGAGTATCCTCGACACCCTCTTTACTTTTTACACTTTTGGGTTGTAAGACCCTTATCAAAATATAACATACTTTATAATTAAAAGTTGGCATATTTATATAAAAATGCCATTCTACAAAAACATTTACATAAAGATGTTCACTTAAAGTTTAAAACATTCAAACATACTTATAAAGTGTTTCCACGAGTTAAAACTAATAGAAGAAACTAAGATAACGCGGAAGCTTCATGTTAATGTGTGTTCGGTTCCTTCGCAAGCTTGATCGTCATCCAAAAGTTCAAATTGTTCACCTATAATCAAAATCGTCATAAACATTAGTTATGAGAGTTTTATAACATATTTAAACAAGTGCGCAAAGCAAAATAAACAAAACAATTTTTTGCCAGTTATAAGGCCCCTCGCGGGTCGCGACCGGTATTAGCGTGAGCCTTCGCGGGGCGTGACGACAATTCTCTTTGCCTGTTGCGGGGCGTGACAGCCTCATTTTCACATAATGTTCGTTGCTGGGTCTACATTTTGCCCAGCATTGCCATATTTTACTCATTTACTCATAACGTTCACAATTCTTATCCGTTTTACATGAAACTTGTTTCTAAACTACCGTAAAACATATACCTACGTATTTAACACTTCGGGTTCGCAAAATCTTGATTTATAAACTAACGGCTTATAAATCCCTTATGAAGTTATTCGACCCGTTTGGTTTAACACCATTTCTCATATCTTATGGCGAGGATTAATCCTTTGCCATTTTTACCCACTTCCGGACTTATTAAAAACTAGCGTATTTCGCTCACAATACATGGTTTGCATACGCGTTTATGTCCTCTTGACATCTTTGATTCAAGCATAAGTTTTTCCATCAATAATTCAAGGAAATTCTAGTTCTCTAAGTTTTACCAAATTTTAGCGTATCCGATACTCGGCTTACGCATCCAATTTACTGGTTTATTGGCGTGATATTCAAATCATTTAAAACCACCAATTAGCTAACTCTTTTGTTTTGACCCGTTTGGTTGTTTTAATGAATTCCATCATTTTGCAAACATACCAAACACATCCAATTTTGCTATTATCTTACATAAGACACATTGTGACAATCCGAGATTTCAAGTTCCTTCCTCTATTTACCACTTGTTTTATAATCCTGCTTTGAGTATTTGTTTCATGTTATGTAATGGGTAATTTAGAGTATTCGGTGATTAGTTGATTTAATGCTTAAAGTTTAAGGTTATTGATTAATGAATACATAATGTGATGTTGGGCTCGACGAAGATGTGATGTTTGGGCTCAACGAAGAAGTGATACATGGGCCGGACGAAGAATATCTCGATGAAGGTTGAAGTTCGTCACTCACCCGCATGACGAAGTATAGTACTTCGTCGAAGTGGTTGTTCGCCATTAAGGCCCCTCGGCCCAAGTCGTCTCGGCCCAATACATGATGTGTATAACTTATGTAAATGAAACGTAACTGTGTAATCACAAAAACCCTAGAAGTTCCCTCTATCATTGGAGCAACGGCAGTCTAGTTCTTTGTAACTCCCTATTGGTCGAGCATAACCTTCTTGTCCTCAAGCCCTCTCGTGTTAATCTCGCACACCGGTTAGTATGTTGGTTTGTTTTAATTGGATTCCTTGTTAAATCCAGCCGTGTGTTTATATGTATGCATGATAGGAACATGATTAAGAGAGGTGTAGAATCTAATTACATAGTGATATGAATCTGGAATGGTGATTGATGATCATTGTTGCTTTGCATGTGTCACGGCCCCCGACCCGGTTTGACCCGTTTCAGGAGCCGCGGGACAGAAATACTGCGGTATTTAATTGATTAAGTTTAACAGCGGAAGTTTTCATCAGGATCGTTTAAAGCTAAAATTTTCCCCGATTATTTACAATAGTATGATTTTACTATAAAATCATTATGTTTATTTCTTTATTTTTATAATGAGCCACTATCTTAAGCTTGAAATGCTCCTCAGCACTTTTTCCTGAATTACAACAGATCACCTGAAATGTTTGAAAAAGGTTTTGTCAGCGGGAAATACTGAGTGAATCATTCTATTTACTAAAATGACACATTTGTTATAATTTACAGTATTAAGAGCGATTACAATGTTTCTATTATCAACCAACTACCCACGGTATTTGTCACTCGACCGAATCTGTGACTATGGTCATATCCCCCAATTGGCTGCCCCAATGGTGACGATTATCAAGTAATGTATACAAAACCCCACATACCGGCTGTAAATTGGTGATTAAAAAGACTTAATCCCCGTAATTATAACTTTGAAAATAAACATGATTTTGTAAATAGATTTGATAAAAAGAGAGAATGACTCACATTGCTGTTTTAATACGGACAGAGTATAGTCTATGATTTAACCTTGTTAACCTAATTTAAATAACAATGCACACAAAACTGGGTTAGTAATCAATCCAGCAATTACGATAACTCACGAAAGCAAATTCTCACAATGAACGACAAAGTGCAATACTTCATCCATCGAATTAACGATGATCCGTCAAATTAATGACGAACGACAAAGTATAATACTTTATCCATCGAATTAACGATGATCCGTCAAATTAATGACGAACGATAAAGTATAACCCTAATGTGGGCGGCACTTAAACATCCATTGGATATATTGATCGTCGGAAAAATGAATCGTAGCAGCGATTGTGCTAATACCCTGTTTTGCAGCAGAATTTCGAGACCCGTGTGTGTTTGTGTAGTAATTCGAACGTAACTCAGTGTATATTGTGAATTTTTACGTCGTTGTTTTTCCAGATTTCAAGTCCCATTGCCCTCTATTTATAGGTGAAATTTTACCCTTACGCGGCCCGCGTGAGATTTAAGCTTATCCTTACGCGGCCCGCGTAAGACCTACTTTTTAGGCCTAGGTTGCCACGGTTGGGACTAGCTTAGCTGAGTTGACAGTTTTCGATAATTCCTTGTTGCCAACGTTTAAAATGGATAATCGTCAATAGGGTTTAACCCCCCCTGAGTTTTAGGGGCCCTAATCCTGATTCTGAAAATTATGAAAATTTTAGGGTTTGTTCAGAATCACTTGGGTGTCTCAATTAGGGTTTCCTTTTGGACTAATTATTTTAATAATTATGACTTTTGATGAGAGTTGTTACATTCTCCCCACCTTAATAAAAATCCCGTCCTCGAGATTTACTGGAATAAGTGAGGATACTTTTTCTTCATTTCTGATTCCAGCTCCCAAGTGTATTCAGGTCCTCTCCTTGAATCCCACTTTACTTTAACTAGCACTAATCGTTTGTGCTTGAGAAATTTTACTTTTCTGTCTTCTATCTGAAGAGGTTTCTCCATAAATTTTAACTTTTCGTTTACCTCTATGTCTTGAAGAGGTACTACCAGAGATTCATCTGCTAAACATTTCTTGAGATTGGATACATGAAATACATCATGTATTCTAACTAGTTCTTCTGGTAGTTGTAAACGATAAGCTACTGGTCCTATACGTTGGATCACTGAAAATGGTCCTATGTATCTTGGACTTAACTTTCCTTTCTTTCCAAATCTGACTACTCCTTTCCAAGGAGAAACTTTCAATAGTACCTTGTCTCCCACTTGAAATTCTAGCGGCTTGCTTCTATTGTCTGCATAACTCTTCTGGAGATCTCGAGCCGTCTTCAGTCTTTCTTTGATTTGAGTAATCTTATCAGTCGTTTCTTGCACAATTTCCGGACCTGACAATTGTCTTTCTCCTATTTCTGCCCAACAAACTGGAGTTCTGCACTTTCTTCCATATAGTGCTTCAAATGGAGCAGTTTCAATGCTTGAGTGATAACTATTGTTATAGGAGAATTCAATTAATGGTAAGTGATCATCCCAACTTCCACCAAAGTCTATCACACATGCTCGGAGCATGTCTTCTAGAGTTTGGATTGTTCTTTCACTTTGCCCATCTGTTTGGGGATGATATGCAATGCTCAAATTTAGTCGAGTTCCCATAGCTTGCTGGAAACTTTTCCAGAAATGGGAAGTAAAATGACTATCTCTATCTGATACAATGGAGAGTGGTACTCCATGTAAGGATACAACTTCATCTACATACAATTTAGCTAGTCTTTCCATGCTAAAGGTTTCTTTCATAGGTAGAAAGTGAGCAGATTTGGTTAATCGATCCACAATTACCCAAATCGCATCATTACCTTTTCTGGTTTTGGGTAACTTAGTAACAAAATCCATTGTTATAAGTTCCCATTTCCATACTGGCATTTCTAATTGTTGTAGTAATCCTGAAGGTTTCTGATGTTCTGCCTTAACTTGTGAAAAAGTAAGACATTTAGAAACATAGCTGGCTATGTCCTTTTTCATTCCTATCCACCAAAAGTTCTTTCTTAAATCTTGATACATCTTATTGTTTCCTGGATGCATAGTGTACCTAGATTTATGAGCTTCTTCTAAAATCTTAGGTCTTAAGTCTCCCTGCTTAGGTACCCAAATTCTACTTTTATGGAATCTCCAAATTCCATCTGCTCCTTGTTCTAATTCTTTGATTCGTCCTTTCATTCCTTCAGCATCATCCTTGATTGCTGTAGTTTGAACATTCTTTAATTGTTCCATTAAATCTATTTGTAGATTTAATCTGAGAGCACGAACCCGTCGTTGTTTCTCATAATACTTACGACTTAAGGCATCTGCAACTACATTTGCCTTTCCTTCATGATATTGAATATCACAGTCGTAGTCGCTTAAGATTTCCATCCATCTCCTTTGCCTCATGTTTAACTCTTTTTGCCCAAATATATATCTTAAACTCTTATGATCTGTATAGATAGTAAACTTACTTCCGTACATATAATGTCTCCAAATCTTAAGGGCAAAAATTACGGCTCCTAATTCTAAATCATGAGTCGTATAGTTTTCTTCGTGCTTTTTCAATTGCCTTGATGCATACGCAATTACCTTCTTGCGTTGCATAAGCACACATCCAAATCCTAATTTTGAAGCATCACAATATACTTCAAAATCTTCAGTTCCTTCTGGTAAGGCTAAGATTGGAGCATGGGTTAATTTATGTTTCAAAATTCTAAAGGCTTCTTCTTGTTTGGGTCCCCATTCAAACTTAGTGGCTTTACAGGTTAGCTTAGTTAATGGTACAGCTATCTTGGAAAAATCCTTAATAAACCGTCTATAATACCCAGCTAATCCTATAAAACTTCTAATTTCCATTGCTGTTTGTGGAACCTTCCATTTGGTAATTGCCTCTATCTTAGCAGGATCTACATGAATACCTTCATGATTTACCATGTGTCCTAAGAATTGCACTTCATTTAGCCAAATTTCACATTTCGAGAATTTGGCGTACAACTTTTCTTTTCTTAACAAAGTTAAGAGTGCATGAAGATGTTCACAATGCTCTGTCTGACTTTTGGAATAAATAAGTATATTGTCTATGAAGACAATTACAAATTTATCCAAGTACGGTTTACAGATCCTATTCATCATGTCCATAAATGTTGCAGGTGCATTTGTTAATCCGAAGGGCATGACTGTAAACTCGTAATGACCATACCTAGTTCTGAAAGCAGTCTTAGGTATGTCTTCTTCTTGTACCTTCAATTGATGATATCCGGAGCGTAAATCTATTTTAGAAAATATCTAGCCCCCTGAAGTTGATCAAAAAGATCATCAATTCTAGGTAATGGATATCGATTCTTAATTGTAACCTTATTCAATTCTCTATAATCGATACACATTCTCATGGAACCGTCCTTTTTCTTCACAAACAACACTGGCGCTCCCCAAGGGGATGAGCTAGGTTGTATGAATCCTTTACTTAGTAATTCATTTAATTGCTTTTTCAGTTCTAACATTTCTGTGGGTGCTAACCGATAAGGTGCCTTGGCTATCGGTGTAGTTCCTGGAATTAGATGAATCCTAAATTCTACTTCCCTATCTGGAGGTAATCCCGGTAAATCTTCTGGAAATACATCAGGATATGCTGAGACTACTGGTATTTCCTTAAGATTTTTACCCTTAGTGCTAATGATTACCGAAATCATATACACTATTCCTTGTTTTCGTTCATAATTAGCAACTTTCATTACTGATATGAACTTCATGGGCTTACGTGGTTTATCTCTTGTAATCCTAATCACTTCTCCGGTAGGTGATTGAATTTCTATGGAATTCTGATCACAAAGGATTCTAGCATGGTTGGCTACTAACCAATCCATTCCTAAGACAACATCAAATTCAGCCAAATTCATCGGCAATAGTTTTGCAGAGAATTTATGTCCTAAAAGTTTTATGTTTCCTTCTTGCAAAACTTTATCTATTTTAACTGAATTTCCGTCTGCTGTTTCAACTGTAAAAATCTGCCTAATATTGGTTAAAGGTAAACTAAGAGCTTGGCATAATAAAGTATTTATAAAACTTTGGTTTGCACCAGAGTCAAATAATACTTTTGCGTACACATTGTGAACTAAGAACGTACCCGCTATCACATCCGGAATGAGTTCTGCTTCTTGAGTGGTCAGCTGAAATGCCCTGGCATTCTTCTTAGTAGTTCCTTCGGTCGCCTTGGGTTTGTTATCTACTGGCTTGATCAATTTAGGACATTCTGTTTTATAATGCCCTGCTTCTCCACAGTTAAAACAGATTACAGTCTTCTTTTTGCAGTTTTCTTCACGATGTCCTACAATTTTGCAAAAATTGCAAGTGATATCGCATCTTCCATAATGTTTCTTTTTGCATTTCCTGCAAAATGACGGAGCTGAAGATTGCCCTGTTCCTTTTCTCTTGAAACTGTTATTATTACCCACACGAAATCCTTGGGTAATTTTCTGAGCTAGTGCCTTTTTCCTATCTTCATCTCTTGTGCGTACCAATTCATCGGTTAGAGTATTAGCTAATTCTACCGCATCATCGATAGTGCGAGGTCTCGCAGCTTTAACAATATTGCGGATTTCGCTAATTAGCCCCCAAATATAGCGAGAAATGAGTACCGGTTCTGGCGAAGCCAGTGTTGGTACCACTCTAGCATATTCAAAGAATGTCGAGGTATAACCACGACAATCTACACCCATCATCCGATGATTTAGAAACTTATTCGCCATCTGTTCTTTTTCATATTCGGGACATAATTTTCTTTCCACCAAACCCTTAAATTCTTCCCAAGTCATAGCATAAGCTATTACTCTTCGTTTTGATTGTAACACAGTGTTCCACCATTAAAGTGCTCCTTCCTTGAAGAGATTTGATGCGTACATGACCTGATCATCTTTACCACATTTACTTATTGCAATGACTGCTTCGGTTTTCTCTAACCAACGCAGTGATGCAGTTGCTCCTTCATTGCCTGCAAATTCAGTGGGTTTACAAGCAAGGAATTCTTTGAAAGGGCAACCAGGCGTTGCAGTTTTCATTTTCTTGGGTAATGGAGCTTGATGTGGTTCCTTATTATGATTAACATGATTATTGCCTCCATTTACACTATTACTGAAGTTATCTTCAGTAATATGTTTACTAGGGACAATTTGTTGCGGTTCGATTGGATTCTTTATAGCAGCTACGAATGCTGGAATAACATTGGCTATCCCTTGAGCAACAATGTTTTCGATATCTTGCCAAGTCATATATTGATCTCTTGAATGTTGCTCAGACTGATTAACTTCATTTATAGGTTCATTACCACTGTTTGCCATCTGATAATATATATATAAATTTTATTAGTATCTGCTAAATAACAATTACATACAAACAATCAGAAAATTTTATAATACAGATATAGTCAAAACAATCGATTTCTCGATTTCATTTTATATCTATTATAGTATGCATTATTACTCACAAATATCATACAGAGTTTTATTTGTTATTTACAGACTAACTTTACTATTACTATTATACAAACACCGTTTTACCATCCTACTATCTCTCGTCACTTGCTGTTCTAAAAACGCAGTTCCCTCTCATCGTACTTCCAGGCAATCTGTCCCCCTATTTCCCTGATTCTAGTTCCAGCATCAAACAACTCTTCACCAAAGTGGCGAAGTTCAGCCATGTTTTCATTACTCATGGGTGGATTAGGTAGGGGTTCTGGATCGAATTTGTGGAAGAAAAGAGTAAGGATCGTTGACAATATTTTGAAATTGCCAATCGTTTGTCCACCATTCGTCCATTCCTATGGGTTGGGAGTGGACTATTGGGTCTGGAATTGCTGGTTCCCAATTCATAGGGAGTTGGTTTTCAAGAGAATAATTAAAAATATTATTATTATTATTATTGACAGGCTGAATTGTTTCACAGCTTGCCAATAGGAAATCTATCTCATCTTGAAAGGTCCTTTCCTGGTTTTGATTGGAGCTCTCTCCGATTTCTATCTGAGTTGGTCTAGAGCCTTGCCCAACTTCCATTACTATTTCTTTAGTAACTTCCTCCATCTGTATTCCTATCTCCTTAACCTCTTCCTTGTCTTCAGTTTCCATTTCCTGTTGTTTGGAACTTTTTCCGGTTATAATTTCTTTTCCCTTTTTCAAAGGATTATTTATTTTGGGAAGTTTTGTAGCTGGCTTTTTCTTACGTATTTTCCTCCATCCTACATAACTTCTTTTCTTTCGTTTTGGCTTGTTCACAGGTGGAACCTTGAATTCTACTGGTTGTTCTATATCGGGAAAGTAGCTAATATATTCTTTGGAAGCTTTGATATTCACTGGGTAAAGATTAAGGTTCTGAAAAGCTTCAGATATCCCACTCATGCTGACGTAGCATATATGCAAAATGCATAAAATACTAAGTTAAAATTCATAAATAACCGTTTAATTTATTACATACTGTGTACTAATTTATTACAAAGATAACTGGAAAACACACTTAGATTTTGAAATTTATTTATTGCACAGGGTTTCTAGATTGTAAGGGTAAGGTGCTAAAACTTTAAAATATTTAAAGATTTATATTTTCTGCTACCGTGGCTAGCATATATAAATTTGCCCATTTTTCATGTAGCTTATCTTCCCAAGGTGATTTATCAATTAATTCCTGAGTTTCCCGTTTAATCTTCTTTTCTCGGATTTTCTCTTTACTTTTCTTAATAATTATCTCCCTCCTTTTAGGAGAAAGTGATTCCTCGTATTGTGCCTTTCGCACAAATATTCCTTCTTTAGGAATTTCAGCCTGATTCGAGGATTTGGTTTGGGATGAACTTCCCTTCTCGTTGGATGATCTATCTAATTTAAGATAGATGTTTGCTAGCTTTTGCTTACCCATACTGTAACTAACAAATAATCAGTTAATATCACACATAATCACATAATAGTAATCAGGAAAAATTAAGTATTTCTAAATACTTAATTAGCTTAACTCAGTGGCTCTGATACCACCTTTTTCTGTCACTGCCCCCGACCCGGTTTGACCCGTTTCAGGAGCCGCGGGACAGAAATACTGCGGTATTTAATTGATTAAGTTTAACAGCGGAAGTTTTCATCAGGATCGTTTAAAGCTAAAATTTTCCCCGATTATTTTATTTCACAATTCGGAGTAAAACCCCGATAATTTACAATAGTATGATTTTACTATAAAATCATTATGTTTATTTCTTTATTTTTATAATGAGCCACTATCTTAAGCTTGAAATGCTCCTCAGCACTTTTTCCTGAATTACAACAGATCACCTGAAACATGTTTGAAAAAGGTTTTGTCAGCGGGAAATACTGAGTGAATCATTCTATTTACTAAAATGACACATTTGTTATAATTTACAGTATTAAGAGCGATTACAATGTTTCTATTATCAACCAACTACCCACGGTATTTGTCACTCGACCGAATCTGTGACTATGGTCATATCCCCCAATTGGCTGCCCCAATGGTGACGATTATCAAGTAATGTATACAAAACCCCACATACCAGCTGTAAATTGGTGATTACAAAGACTTAATCCCCGTAATTATAACTTTGAAAATAAACATGATTTTGTAAATATATTTGATAAAAAGAGAGAATGACTCACATTGCTGTTTTAATACGGACAGAGTATAGTCTATGATTTAACCTTGTTAACCTAATTTAAATAACAATGCACACAAAACTGGGTTAGTAATCAATCCAGCAATTACGATAACTCACGAGATCAAATTCTCACAATGAACGACAAAGTGCAATACTTCATCCATCGAATTAACGATGATCCGTCAAATTAATGACGAACGACAAAGTATAATACTTTATCCATCGAATTAACGTTGATCCGTCAAATTAATGACGAACGATAAAGTATAACCCTAATGTGGGCGGCACTTAAACATCCATTGGATATATTGATCGTCGGAAAAATGAATCGTAGCAGCGATTGTGCTAATACCCTGTTTTGCAGCAGAATTTCGAGACCCGTGTGTGTTTGTGTAGTAATTCGAACGTAACTCAGTGTATATTGTGAATTTTTACGTCGTTGTTTTTCCAGATTTCAAGTCCCACTGCCCTCTATTTATAGGTGAAATTTTACCCTTACGCGACCCGCGTGAGATTTAAGCTTATCCTTACGCGGCCCGCGTAAGACCTACTTTTTAGGCCTAGGTTGCCACGGTTGGGACTAGCTTAGCTGAGTTGACAGTTTTCGATAATTCCTTGTTGCCAACGTTTAAAATGGATAATCGTCAATAGGGTTTAACCCCCCCTGAGTTTTAGGGGCCCTAATCCTGATTCTGAAAATTATGAAAATTTTAGGGTTTGTTCAGAATCACTTGGGTGTCTCAATTAGGGTTTCCTTTTGGACTAATTATTTTAATAATTATGACTTTTGATGAGAGTTGTTACAGCATGACAATAGGTATTTGGAACAGTGTGTAGCATGATATTCATTAAACTAATTGGTAACGAATCTGATTATTGGTTAGGGTTCTAACGAATCAATGTTAGTAACAATCGTTGGATTAAATCATGTTGAATCGAATTGTCGTATGATGTTCATGACCTCGAAACCGTTAGGATGTGGTTAGGGTTTTTATTGATCATAAAGGTGTTCTTAATTCTGTTGATGATTATTAGGATTCATGTGATCAAATTATCGAGTAATGATTAGGAACGGGTGAGAGATTAGGGTTGAAACTGTTTGTGTTTTTTTGAACGACGAACAATTCCTCGACGAAGAATTTATCTTCGTCGGCATTACCCCTGACGAACAATGGGATTCTTTGCCGACGTGTTTGGCAAACAACTTGAAGCTTCGTCGACATGCTTTCGACGAAGAATGGGGATCTTCGTCAAAAGGATCTTCATCGATGTGATGGTTCTTCGTCGGCATCCCACTGTGACGATCATGATAATAAATATTGATGTTTATGCATATTAGTTGAGTACATGATACTACTGGTTAAGAATAAGGAGCTTGTTTTGACTTGTGTAACATTCACATAGATATGTTGACTTGTATGGGAACTAAATACCTGCTATATGTAATGCTGTTTTGTGATACACATGTTGTTAGATGTCAACGTGCATTAAGAACAATTGTTACTTGTGATGAGAAACTTGGTTTCATTCATAGGAGTAGTAGACCCAACTGTTATGTGTTGCCGTGTATACAAACTGGGTACTTGATTCATGTTATATGATAAACTTGGTGATGAATACAGTCTGCGTGAAATACGTGATTTAGTCTGTTACGAAACTAATAATATTGTTAACCACGATAGGGTTGGTTGATTAACTGGAAGGGGTAGTTTGTTAAATACTGAGCAAATCCAATGTGAGTTCACTGCTCTTTTTCCAAGCATGCGTCCCGGGAGGGACATCTGGTAAACGTTCCGGGGAGGAATGTCGGGTTATTGGGTTTGACTGGAATGTTAAACTCGGGATGTTGGTTAATACACTCATATCTATCATTTAAGTCCCTTCTACCGATTTGTTGCCGGGGAAGCAACGGGGTATTAGTTAATAGCGCTATTTAGGTTTGGCACCCTCACACCGTACCGGGGAGGACGGACGTGAACTAATGACCCCAGTCTTGACCATTGCTTTGATAGAGGCATTGGGGAATATGGAAAATAATCTGGAGTCATCGGCGGTAATCGAGTTATTAACAACATCAAATCTCTGAAATGTTTTAAACTGATATCTGGTAACTAAACGTGATAACAAACTTTGAACTCACCAGCGTTGTCTGATACACTTTTCTGTATGCTTGCAGGTCTGTGGGTTTATATCATTGGAACTTGCTGTCTAGGATGCTGGAGTGGTAATGAGTCGAGATACATGGAATCACGAGACACATCTAATGGCTTACATACTCATGGATTATGAAAAATATAACGAATGATTTATGCTTCCGTTGAACATGTCATGTTTAATAAATATTTTGTAACACTTTATTCTAATGAATGCAAGTTTTTATTTGAATTGTTATTATGAGTTTTTGCTCATTTTTGCTCGGAACCTAAAACCGAGGACGTTCCAACGTTTTTTTGAGACGAGCGAAGGATAAAGTGGGGCCTTAATGATCATGTCTATGTATATCACGTGGCGGCAAATGATGAAACGTATATCACTCTACACAAAATTCAGAGACCCTCATGTTCTACGACTCTTCATTTCGCTTAGGGCTTTCTTATTTTATGATTTTGTTTGGTTAAATCTTGAATTAGGGTTTGTTTTTTGTTCCTGTTTCTTGAGCAGGCTTTGAGTTACAATCATACGTCTGTTTATGGGTCTTTCTTTCTTTTATAGGAAGAGGTTTGTAGCTGTTAAATTTACATGCACACCAACTGTTTGTTTTTATGCCTCAGATAAGATACTCCTTTTTGTTCCATTAATTGTATGCATGTGTTATTCCTTTCTGTAAGACTGTTTCTTGTTAATAGATGATTTTGTTGCAATTTAAATTGGGAATCTTGTTTTAGAGTTGGATTTTCAATTGCATCTTTACTAAATGCCTTTATTTATTCTTTGATGTGTGTGTATGTGTTCTTTTCTTTCTTTCTTTCTTTTTTTTTTTTTTTTTTTTTTGGGGGGGGGGGGGGGGGGGGGGGTTGTTCTTACAGGATTTTGCAAACTGTGTCGATGGAGAAGAAGAAAGTGGTGGAGTTCAAAATCTCGATGATCATGATATGGTTAGTGTAAGTTTATGATCAAACGCTAGATGTAGTGTTATATGCTAGATATTCAAATTTTTAATGTTTTATAGTTTACTAATGTGACAGGTATGTTCGATGCTCAAGCAAGAACCGGGAAAGTACACGCTATGAAAACATTCCCTTATGAAGGTATGCTGTGCTGATATGTATCTGTAATATATGGTAAATATATTATTTCACAAAACTGTTATATTTGGAATCTTCACTTTAGTGATTGTAGTTTTTAATTTGCATGCAGATCTATTTGTTTCCAGAACCACATTAATGGTTAATTGTTAATGTTTTCTTCCTTGAATCAATTGTTAAGATGAAGACTTCTGCTTACTGACGATAAAATGAATAATTAGTTTTTAAGTTAATACTACAACTTACAAGCTTTTATCGGTAAGAATTACGTCTTTAACTACCCTGAAAACGGAGTTAGCTTTTGTACAAGAACAACTTATGAAAACAAATGCTGTTTAGATAAATAATACCTTGAAGTAATTCTGAGTTGTGATGTAAATATACACTGCATAGTATATTCTTGTCAGTGCGCTGACTTTTTTGTTACTTCTGTCACTTTGTAGCGGTGGAATGTATTTTACAGCGTCAAACAACGATTGTGGTGTGAGAGAATATGATATGGATGGATTTCAACTCGTGAATCATTTTCTTTTTATTCGGCCCAGTGAATGTGAGTTTCTTTTTATTTATTAATGTGAACTTCTAAAAAAATGAAGTGTTCTAAATAGAACATATATTGGAACAAAATTCATATATGTTCCATTTATGTCACTTGACTTTTGAAATATTTTAACATTTATAATTTCTTTTACAATATTGGAACACCTAATGAAAGCTGAGTGACTGTTAAGAAACAAAAAAAGCTTTTGAGTTACTATTGGGTGAATTTTTCCATTCGTAAACTTTTGTAGTTGATATATCACTTAAACGGCGATCTTAGATTCTTTTGCTTAAATTTTATCCAAAGGTAGTCTAAAGGTATATAATATTATATCCATAGTGGTAATAATCAATAGTCTTCCGTATTTACGTTATTTGCTTTCCGATTGTAGTTAGGTTAAGCACCGTCAAAACTACACTGTCTAGCTTAACTAGTAATGCCAATTAATCTTGTTAACAAAGCTTTACAATGTTCCTCGAGAGTTCACACCCCGTTCTTATCTTGGATATACTATTGCTTGATAGGTATAGTTAATATCTTGGATATACTATTGCTTGGATATACAATAGGATGTATGTGTTTTTGTTTTGATCTTGTGTATTGTTCTTATACTTTCATAGTTACTTCCTTAAGTTGCATTTAATTTACCCAAAGGTACGCCACTTTTGAAGGATTTAACCATGGAAACCCTACTGTTCATTTGGTTAGCTTTTTAGTAGGTTTGTAACATTTCAGATATACTTCGATCTAGGTACTCCATTCAATAAATGTGAAAAAGAAATTTTGGTATGACTTACTATGAGCGTTGTAACTATAGGAGTGTTTAAAGGGATCTAGGTTCGAAGATGGAGAATTTGATTAATTTCATTTGAATTAATGATGGGAATGGATCTTATAATGTGTTGGAACTTTGAAAAAGTAACTAATAAAATATTTATGATGATATTAATAAACTAATATATATATATAATTACAAAAATAAATAATAAATGTTATATCACATTACACGATATCATATTACATCACATTACATCATATCACGTTATATTCATTACATAACGTGAGGTGTGTTACATGTGTTACATTTCTATGTATATTCCACCATTTTCATCTCCCCTTTTCTTTTAAACACAACTGGAAGAAAGATTGAGCTGATTCATACTTCTGAATCTGTTGCAGAAAACAAAAAGAGAGGTTCTTCTCCTAAATTTTGCTCTATAAGTAATTTACACCTTCATTTTTGTTACTATTTTGATTTCACTCGTTAATCCTTTCTGGGTTTGTATCATAGTTATTAAAAGCCATCGCCTCTTGCACCTAGGCCCATTTTCCAAGCTAGGCGAGGCCATTGCGCTTTAAGTCGGGCATTTGCGCTTTAACTCTCTAGGTGATGGTTTCAGGCACAAATTTCGGCCATATTCCTAGATTCCGGAGAGTTTCCGGCCAAATTCTCTAAATTCCGGCAAGATTTTAGCCAGATTTCTGCTTTTATATAAGGAAAACGGAAAACTACTTTTCTACACTAATATTTTAGAACTTTTGCTACCAAACATATGATATTAGATGTCATATAATTGCTTTAGTTTATTTTATTTGAAGAATAGTATTAATTCTCTAATACATAAAATTTTTTAATCTTTTTTTCATTGTGCGCTTTTTTTTTCCTCAGGCCCTCGCCTTTTTTGCGCCTTGCGCGTAGGCCTCAGGCGAGACCTACGCGCCTTGAGTGCGCCTAGTGCCTTTAATAACTATGGTTTGTATTGGATCATAAATTTCAGCAATTTAAGTAGGGTTTTCATAAAGAAGTTAATTGTATCTTAACTCATGCTTGATTGAATGTGCGTAACGAAGCTGATTGAATAGATTACATGTCGGAAGAAGGGGACATATCAGATTCTTCAGACTATGTATATGAAGAAGAAACTGACGAGGAGTACATACCAGATTTTGTAGATGATGAAGATCAAAATGGTTACGGTTCTGATACCTCCGCTGCTCAAGCAAGAACCGGGAAAGATATTCAGGGCATTCCGTGGAGGGGAATGCGTTTAACGCGGGACCAATATCGACATGGAAGGCTCGCCCAGTATGAAAACTATGAAGACATTCCCTTATCCGGTGAAACTGCTGATAAGGTACAATTAACAATCGTGTTGCTTGTATACGTAAAAGTGATTACTTTTTCCACTTTCGATATCACGGCAATGTTTTACGTGTTCAGAAATACAAACAAACATCGAAGGGTGGTAACTACTATGAGTTCTTTTATAATTCTAGATCAGTGAAGCCTACGTTCGTTCATTTTCAGGTTTGCACCGTAACACCGTTACATTCTGTTCGTTCAATCATGTGATTCTATTAACTGCCGTAAAAAATGTGTACAGTTAAGGAACATGGTATGGGCTACCTCAAAGCATGATGTGTATGTCGTGTCTAACGATTCGATCATGCATTGGTCATCACTGGCACAAAACTTGACCGAAATTCTTGATTTCTCCGGGCACGTAGCACCTACTGAGGTACTTTATTTTGATCGTAAATTCGTAACGTTCCTGATATATATTTTAAAATGTTATTGATACTTTATTTGGGCCCACAGAAACATGAAGGAAGCTGGTTAGAAGGATTTACGCAAACTCGTATTAGTACGTTAGCAGTCAAAGATAATTTTCTTGTTGCCGGAGGTTCGGATGGAGAGCTTGTGTGTAAGGTATTTTAATCATCCAAAACTTATTTAGCTGGAATATGGCATTAGTTTTTGTTCTCCTAGTTGTTACATCTGGTTTCGGTTTTAGCAACGGTTCGGTTCGGTTTTTTGGAACAAAATTACGTAAGTTACAAAAATAAAAAGTATAATCCAAGATTTAAGAATCTTTCTTGTATGTTTAAATTTAAGTAATTATGTTTAACCTTTATAATTAATATTGTTCACATAAACCTAACCTTCTAATCTATTTTTATGTTTTTCCAAAGTTTTTATGAAGACATTTTTTTATAATACTTTGAAAATCATTTAATTTTTATGTTAAGTTTTGTTATTTCTTTTAGTCAATGGATAAATCATTTTAAAGATAAATAAACATGCTAATGTTTTTTATCATAAATACTTAACACTCAAGAATAAAACTAATAATTCCTAAATCAGTATATACGAAACATTAAAACAAAATGATTTTTAGGTTATTCGGTTCGTTTTTTTTTCGACTCTTTGTGCGGTTCAGTTGTTTCGGTTTTCTGCTCACCCCCATCTCGAACTGCCCTGAAATATCCTTAGACAAAAATCAACTAAATCTTAAAAATCTAAATAATGGTGCACGGTATTCAACCTCCAAACAATACAATATTTCTTATCACACTCATAGTTGACGTCTGA